>CM068367.1:1391436065-1392916065 GCA_034769895.1 Magicicada septendecula
GCGTAGGTGTGCGGGGGGAATCGGACAGACAGGGTGAATGCGTGTTATCTAGCGCTAGGGGTTGTGCTGTTAAACGCCACGTTAATACAACACATCGTCACCACGTAATCACCGCAAAACAGCGAAATTCAAATTTAATCTTTTCGCTAGCCCTCCTCCCTCCGCCTAAACCTCGGCTGCTTAGCCCGCGGCCACCTTAATCCGCGATAATTGTTATCGTGTACACACGCGATATCAACCACAATATGCGCTGATCAAGGGGTGCATCGGGGCAGACTTGCCCTAATTGCGTTAACACCGCCGTTTAAAAACAATATTTTCAGATCCAACAAAGTACTTTATCCTGATTAATAAGGGGGAGCCAACGAGGTGAAATTAAATTGTATTAATACTTTAATTTTGTTTTGTATAATCCTATAATTTGGTTTCCCTCAGTTATCCTACAGCAATCGTAAAAAATTTTTAAATGCTAACATAAAGATTGAAAAGCATAAAAGACGACAAAAGAGGAACAGAAATATATACGAAACGGCATGATATACAAACAAACAGTAAAAACTATTACACTATATGGATCAGGGGTGTGGGATATGTTAAGGAAAATCAGTATGGAGAACCATACGTGACTTCCATCTTCTACGATTTATATTTAAAATCATTTTCGAAATAAAATATTTCCATAGAAACTACTTCTTTCTTCAGCCTTAGCACAGTCACTAACGTATACCACCTCACGTTAGCGCACTCGATTTTCACTGATGATGGCAGTCGATGGCACTGCCGAAACGTCTGGTTTTGCAGAAAACATTGGACCACGGCCAAACAGCCCGGGAAGGAATTTTAACAACAAACTACTTCTTTGTTGCCGACAACGTAGTACACATAAAAAATTATCCCATCCCTCTTCAACTATCATTTTCATTTATATAAAATTACCTCCTCCCCCTACAACTACCCTTTTCATTCACAGATATTTCATATATATTTCTACAGTGGATTACTATGACCTTTATTTCAGGATACTTTATTTATCAAAATTAAGTACTTTACTCTTGTTAAAACATAAAACGTTGCAGGTAAACTACCCCTTCCCCTTAATCAATTTCACCAAAATCAATAGGCCTTAAGTCCTCTACAACTCAGGCACATATGCAAAACATTATTTGATTCTATTTGAATTTGCGGCAGTTATCGTTCGCCACAGACAAAATTCTACACACAGACACTTTTCAGAAAATGACTTTTCTTGATGTTTTGAGGGTAGTACAATCCGAATCAGCCCTTATCTGGAACACGATTATTTTCGTCATTACCATACTTCCATTTCCCATTTCCTTATGGAACATGGAAGTAAAAATTAGGAGAAACTGAAAGCGATGTCGGCAGAAATCAGGGAGAGCAGCTGGGGGGAAAAAAAAAACCGCCAGAGAGTTAGAAACGAGATAATTAGAGAGCAAACAGGGATAAACATATTCGGTATAAACTGGAAAACACAGGTAGGTAGGCCTATGTTTTACAAATTTTAGAATAGAAAAATTGTAGCATGAGAAACTAATACGTTTATACTCAACAGTATGCTACTGTTTTCGGCTTTAATTTCAATAAAGGTTTTCATGTTTTCTATCGAACATCATTTTCATCTTTACTTCCTTTTTGGGGTGATATGGGATTAAACTTAGTACACAAGACTAAATTCATCTTCACTTAGGCCAACTATTTAAGACACTGCTGAATAAATACAAACAACATTTGATTTGTAATATGCCAGTTAATGTGCTTGTGTCTGAAAGAAAGTTTATTAAAACGACGAGTGTAATATTATACAGAAAGCGTCCCCACTTTTGGCACTATCGAGCCCCTGTATGTCGCGTCGCAGTTACAAATCATTCCATAAGAAATAAAAGAATGCCAATGTGGCCAGCACTACGCTTCAGGATGTCAATTACTAAAGTTTGTTCACTCTTAGTGTCGAGCCTGATGTAAACAAAACCACGTGCTTGTACTTCATCCTGATTGGTTAAATGAGTCGCCACATCACTAAATCCACCACTAGGAATAAAGTAGTTCGCAATTGATTAATTATTATTAACTGATTAAAATACACGTATGTCAACAAAATTTTTTAACACAATTGGGATTGATACAACTAAAAATAAGGTAAATGATTTTACAGTTCTTCGGGTCTCATAAGAAAGCTTTAACTCTGTACTGGACACGCCTCTGTGTTGTATCTGTATCAATCCGTTTTGTTTACATCAGGTTCCACTCCAAAGCGTAAACAAACTTTACGTCAATACTGTTCAATCCTAGATACTCATTTCCACTCGCCAAATCAACCAGCAAAGTATGTAAAAAGTATTGTAGTATAGTTTACACAAATAGGCTTATCAAATCTGCAGATTATAAAACAGATAAGGATGGTATTGTAGATTATGTTTTATAAAACGGCAGTCTTACCAACATCCACACACGAGAAGTCAATCGACCATCACAAAGGCTCGTTACCTGCAAAAAAAAGGAAGAAAATATTAGTACTCAATATAATAACATATTATCAGCAATACTAGAACCAGACTGGTCATCTGTTCGAAAATAGGCGATAACTTAAAACATTCTTCTCTCGTGTTCTTTAACTAAAATTACAAAACGTAACATTTGTCTTAACAAACATTATAGTAAAATCATTCAAAATGTTTTGTGACATTCGAGTATTTCTGAGACACCTTCTATTAAGAGTTCATAAATTCGCAAGCATATATTTTGGGTTGATTTCTCTCTCTTCATTTTTTCATCTCACACACGATTAATTCCGTTTGCGTTTCGTCTTTCCGCCAACTCTCCCCCTCTCACGATACTGTGTGTACAGAAGCCCACAAAGAAATGAAATAGCTTCTTTAAAAAATTCATGAACACTTTTAAGAGTCCATTTTTAGAAACACTTGACCAGTTTTGGATTATTTGTTCAAGCACTACCAATCCGGAACACTCGGTCCTGTTCGAAATAGCACGGCTTCGTCTGCCTGCCAATACGTCTAATTCCAACTGGAATAGTCGATGATTTATATGGCAGTGTCAGTTCTATAAATATCGGTCTAACGATCGCGGTTCCGATTACTGCTGCTATTAGTATTGTACACGCAGCAGAAACGATTCCCGTGTAGAGAGATAATTTCGTTATGTGTCGACTGTTTTCCTTATGTCAACATCACACTACTTTGTGTATTAACTTATGACACGACGAATTCAAGCGTCTCTCTCTCTCTCTCTCTCTCTCTCTCTCTCTCTCTCTCTCTCTCTCTGGCGTACACACAAACACGCAAGAGCTTAAATATTTATTGATAACTTTTATTCCGTATTATATATTATCTTAATTTATCCTTTTTCCATATCAACGTAAGCACAATTAGAAACAGTAAATTACAAAATATAAATTATAATTACGAAAATACAAACAAAATTGAACAATACACCAAAAACAAACTCAAACGGAAGCGGACTGCGGTACTGAAAATAGTAAATAGAATTATGCGAAAATAAAGTGAATTTTAATGGCAACATAAAACCTCGTTGAAAAGTATAATGGTTGCAGGCGCATACCAAAGCACAGCGAGATAGACACAATAAATACGTATTCAAAATTTACTACAGCTCACATTAACTTATTACATTATTCACGAGAAATGTACTATAGGACTCAATTACCAAACCGTAAACATGGGAGTTATTTTGTCATTCCATGTCATTATTTCCTGTATGAAACCGACCCGATCCCGGACTCCTACCTGAAGACCAAATCCTAGATACACCACTGACGTGATTTTATTCAAAATTGGACACTCCCTATTGGTGCGTTTGACTTAAGTCTTCTGAGAATTTCAGCAGGACTGAAAACTGGTCGCGTATTTACAATATTACAGGTGTTTAGGCGTTAAAAGAAACCCAACCAGGAAAAGCGACACAATACCTTTCGGCGCGTTGTTCAGATTCCGAGAATCGTTATACAACTTTAGGGTGGTTGGCGCTTCTGATACCACACCATCAACAGTAAAATATAATGAAGGCACATCACATAGACAGCCTATACATACAACATAACGAGCTTTGTTTGTGGAGTTTGTTATTTTTCCCGCAGCACGTGTTTATACCGGCGGTTAATAATACTACATCCCCTTGTTTGTCTGATTGTACGGTGTCGTAGTGATATGCCTGCTTTCCCTTTGACAGGTAATGTGTGTTTTAAAAGTATTATGTTCTGTCCGCTTATTATTTGTACGCAGAGTTATTATCATATAAATTGCGGCGTATTCAGTGTTACAGCCTACGTGGTTACGTTTGGGCGCTCTTGTACCTAACGATGAATGCTAAACGTGTGCGTGTTGTTTTACTTCCATGTTCCTTAAGGAAATGGAAGTATGGTGATGGCAAAAAAAATCGTGTTCGAGATTATTGCAGATTCTGATTGTACTACACTCAAAACATGAAAAAAAGTCATTTCTACTTCCATGTTCCTTAAGGAAATGGAAGTATGGTGATGGCAAAAAAAATCGTGTTCGAGATTATTGCAGATTCTGATTGTACTACACTATTTTAACAAGGGTATTTTCTATGGCAAACGATAACAGCCGCAAATTCAAACAGAATCAAATAATGTTTTGCATACCGCCCTGATTTGTAGAGTACTCAAGACCTATTGTTTTTAGTGAAGATCGGTTAAGGGAAAGGGGTAGTTTACCTGTAACGTTTTATGTTTTAACAAGGGTATTTCCTATGGCAAACGATAACAGCCGCAAATTCAAACAGAATCAAAAGATTATTTGCATACAGCCCTAAATTGTAGAGTTCTCAAGACCTATTGTTTTTGGTGAAGATCGGTTGAGGGAAAGGGGTAGTTTACCTGCAACGTTTTTTTAACAAGGGTATTTTCTATGGCAAACGATAACAGCCGCAAATTCAAACAGAATCAAATAATGTTTTGCATACAGCCCTGATTTGTAGAGTTCTCAAGACCTATTGTTTTTGGTGAAGATCGGTTAAGGGGAAGGGGTAGTTTACCTGCAACGTTTTTTTATCAAGCGTATTTTCTATGGCAAACGATAACAGCCGCAAATTCAAACAGAATCAAATAATTTTTTGCATACGTCCCTGAATTGTAGAGGTCTCAATGACTTTCGATTTTGGTGAAGATCGGTTAAGGGGAAGGGGTAGTTTACCTGCAACCTTTTACGTTTTAACAAGAGTAAAGTACTTGAAAATTTATTTAAACTTTTTGAAACGATGGTAATTGTTAAAAATAAAATAATTTTGTTGCCAGGCAATAAAATTATAATTTTTTCATTTTAATGTAATATAATATTTTTCATTTAATACAGCAATAAAAAGGCAGGTAAGACACAGCCTGGCTGTTTGGCTGAAAATGATTTTAAATATAAATCTTAGAATATGGAAGTCATGTATGGTTCTCCATACCGATATTTTCGAAAAGTGTCTGTGTGTGTCTGTCTGTAGATTTTTTCCTATGGCAAACGATAACAGCCGCAAATTCAAACAGAATCAAATAATTTTTTGCATACAGCCCTGATTTGTAGAGTACTCAAGACCTATTATTTTTGGTGAAGATCGGTTGAGGGAAAGGGGTAGTTTACCTGCAACTTTTTTTTTATCAAGGGTATTTGTTTTTCTATGGCAAACGATAACAGCCGCAAATTCAAACAGAATCAAATAACGTTTTGCGTACAGCCCTGAATTGTAGAGTTCTCAAGACGTGTTGGCTTTGGTGAAGATCAGTTAAGGGATTATGGTAGTTTACCAGCAACATTTTATGTCTTAATAAGGGTAATTTTTCTATGACGAACGATAACTGCCGTAAATTCAAACAGAATCAACTACTCTTTTGCATACCTTTTTGAATTATACAGAACTCAAGGTCTGTTGATTTTGTTGAAGATCGGTTAAGGGAAAGGGGTAGTTTACCAGCAACGTTGTATATTTTAACCCGGGTATTTTATATCGCAAACGATAAGAGCCGCAAATTCAAACAGAATCAAATAATTTGTTGCATACAGCCCTGAATTGTAGAGTACTCAACACCTATTGGTGTTGGTGAACATCGGTTAAGGGAAAGGGGTAGTTTACCTGCAACATTTTATTCTTCGTATTGTTTAAATTAGCAGCCACCCTTACTTTTCTTTTATAAAATTGCTAAACTGCTATAATTGTTTTTATTATTTAGACAAAGCTTTTCGTCATTACTGACATCTTCAGGTCTTAAAAAACCAATTTAAGACCTGAAGATGTCAGTAATGACGAAAAGCTTTGTCTAAATAATAAAAACAATTATAGCAGTTTAGCAATTTTATAAAAAAAAAAAAAAAAAATTGTGAAGATCGGTTAATGGAAAGGGGTAGTTTACCTGCAACGTTTTTTTATCAAGGGTAATATTTTTTCTATGGCAAACGATAACAGCCGCAAATTCAAACAGAATCAAATAATGTTTTGCATACAGCCCTGAATTGTAGAGGACTGAAGGTCTGTTGATTTTGGTGAAGATCGGGTTTTTAGAAAGGGGTAGTTTACCTGCAACATTTTATGTTTTAACAAGGGTAATTTTTTATATGACGAACGATAACTGCCGTAAATTCAAACAGAATAAAATACTTTTTTGCATACCTTTTGGAATTATAGAGTACTAAAGGTTTGTTGATTTTGGTGAAGATCGGTTAAGAGAAAAGGGTAGTTTACCTGCAACATTTTATGTTTTAAAAGGGTAATTTTATTTTTATGACGAATGATAACTGTCGTAAATTCAAAGAGAATCAAATAATTTTTTGCATACGTTCCTGAATTGTAGAGAACTCAAGGCCTGTTGATTTTGGTGAAGATCGGTTACGGGAAAGGGGTAGTTTACCTGCAAAATTTTATTTATATATGTACTACATTATCAGCAACAAAGAAGTAGTTTGTTGTTAAAATTCCTTCCCGTCCTGTTTGGCCGTAGACCAAAGTTTTCTGCAAAACCAGACGTTTCGGCAGCGCCATCGACTTCCATTATCAGTGAAAATCGAGTGCGATAACGTGAGGTGGTATACGTTAGTGACCACAGAAGTGTGGTTAAGGCTGAAGAAAGAAGTAGTTTCTATGGAAATATTTCATTTCGAAAATGATTTTAAATATAAATCTTAGAACATGGAAGTCATGTATGGTTCTCCATACCGATATTTATTTGCAAGGATTTCGGATTACAGATCTCCACATCGAAGACCAGAGTAATAACATTTCATAGAGCTGACTCCATACGAGCTTACATTGTTGTAGACGGTAGTGTTCTGGATCAGGACAGTAATTTTAAATATCTGGGCTGTAGTAATATGTCCTACATTGCGAATAATTATATGGTGAAGAAGCTGCACAGGTCCAGTCATATGCGTGAGACCACCAGCAGAAATCTAAAATCAACGAGAAACAGAAATCTATTGTTTTTGAGGTGATTCCCCCAAATATGTGAGGGGGTCAAAATTTTTAAAATGTTGCAACGTGCACACATGTGGTGTATCAAATTAAGCAGAATTTTAATCACAGCCTCAATATAGTGTTCAGTTTTGAAAATTTCAGGACTACACGGCCGAGAAAAGATCATATATTTGAAAACAATTGTGAAAATCCATCAGGGTGTCGAACTATAAAAGCAACTGTAACCTAAATCCGAACGTTTCAAATTCTTAGTGTTTATGTACGATTCTATGCTCTACAATTGTTACTGTATATAGCTAAAGAAATAGTACAAGAAATAGTCATGTTTTGTAATGTTCCCCGTCATTGGAAGATTATATCGAAATGTACGTAACAACAAATACACTTCGTTAATTCAGTAACAGCGATTTACCTTTGGAAAGATAAAGAGCAGAATTATGCAGAATGACTGTCAAAGTAGAACAGAATACACAGACCAGGACGACAATACTACTGCCTAAAGATGTCTACCAATAAAACAAAAGTTATGGTTCACTACGGAACATTTCCAGTACAGTACGCTCAAAGATTATTACTGAGGAAAACGTATTGGAACACACCTTACATTTTAAAATTTTAACTATTTAGGTTGTGATATAAGATTTGACATTTACAAACATATACAAAATAAAGTCAATTTATTTCAACACATGTGGAACTATAAATAGAACACTGAAAAATAAAACGAGACGTGAGACAAAAATGAAATTCTACAAAACAATGGCCGTTCCAGTGCTATTATATGGCAGTGAATCCTGGATTACAAAACAAAGAGATAAAAGCAACATGCGATCAGCAGAGTTGAGATTTTTAAGAGCGGTTAAAGTATGTACACGAAGGGATCATATAAGAAATGGAGACATATGGGAAGAATTAAACAAACAAATAAATAAACACACACACACACAATCTAAATGAGAAAATTTAAGAATTCAGGGGGAAATGGAGACAGCATATAACTCGCATGGAATAGGATAGAACACCAGTAATTGTAAACAAGTGCAAACTTTCTGCAAGAAGGAATATAGGAAGACCAAGACAGAAATGGATCTGATTATGTGAAGGCGGAACAGGCACATTGCCTAATCCCTGAAGTGTACAATAAGAAGAAGAAGAAGAAGACTGTCATGTGTTAGGAAAAATTTTATGAATGTCGGTTATTATGTTGGAAAACTGATAAAAATCCTTGGAACGCGGTCACTTCCGACCGCGGTGAAAATTTCAATCCGGCCAATTGCGATCGAAAACAATCGTCCTATTAGCTACAAACAGAGACTGCGTCTGCCACAGCCGTGTGAAGAGATGAAGGCTCACGCCTGGAATGGTAGTGCATACGGTTGTTTCCAATGTTTCTATACTGTTACAACCAATCCAACTTCGTCTGTAAAATATATATAATATATATATAAATATTATATATATATATATAAAATATATTACATGGTATTCAAAATAACCATGACATGCAACAAGCCTCGACAGTACATTTTTAACCTTCACCAAATAGAATTTCCCTATTTGGAAATAATTATATTAACATGAATAAATACAAAGAGTAAATCCAGAGGTTCTCGAAATATGATACATTTAATAACAACAAGTCTTTTTTTTTTCCTTTTACAGTCCCCCTCTGGTTGTACTATAAACAATTTTAATAATATAGACAATTTTTATAAATCATTTAGCGAACAATTTTACCCTACAACAATTATTACAGCCACAACAATTTAAACAATTATATTACACAACAACATGCGCCCTCTGAAATCTCAATCAAGCTAGGAAGGAGAATCATATAATTAGTAAAGTATAAGGTAAACATAAGGTAGGTAATTATATACTTTGTGTGGATTTCACAAGTGTGTGTGCTCACTTTTCCTTAAACTTGTATAAACTTGTGTAGCACAATGGCTTGCTGATTTCAGAGTGCACCATTATTTAAAAAAACTATCAAATAATCAGGTATATATCTCTCAAAAATGTAAAAATGTTTTGTGGATAAAATTATGAGTATATACATATACAAAGGAATTTTCACAGTGACTGTACATTGATAGAGAATTAAAATAAATACTAAATCCCAAAGTGGAAATTTCATCTTGTACAAAAGTTCAGTCATTTCTATTAACATGATGAATACTTCTGAATTACAGTTCTAGTACATATTATGGCAATTGTATGTGATCTGCAGCTTTTTTCATAAACAAATTTATACGTTTCAATAAAAGGCAGACACAATATAAGTTCAACACAGATTATAGACAAAATGTATACTGGACATTACATGCTTTTGACAATTCAAACACAAGACATTTATATGAACAACACTGAATAATTATGAGAAAGATTAAGGAACTCGGCTAGATTTCGCTTCACTAGGCACATGGGCACACCGGCCAAATCCTAACACTTTTTTTTTTTTAAGGTTTTGCACATAAGGTATTACTGTCACTACTAGCAGCATGAGAAGCTGAGCTCACCATTTGAAAGAAATATCAAAAGCCAGTCAAGTTCAACAGACCTTTTCCAGGTATTCAGTGAAGTTAAAAAACACAGCCAGAATTAAAGCAACTTTTTTTTTTTTTTTTTTTTTTTAGGACTAGCCAGGCCCACACTTGACCCGAAACACAAGCAGTGCGAAAGCACCTCCTACGAAAAATTTAATAATTTTCAATTTTTGCATACCTGTCCGATTTTGCAATAGCACATGCTAAGGCCGCGTTCCTCAATCTACTTACGCATTACATCTTGGTCTCACCACACGGACACAGTTGCCAGGCCAGAGACCCCTTGGCACACTTCTTACTTAGCCTTCCATAATCAATTTACAAGAAAACCCCCCGGCATTTAAAAAAATACAAAAACTTTTCCAAACGCTGACCTGGACAAAACAGCTGGCAGCATGCACACAGCTGACCCAACTCACTAGCGACTTTAACACGCTTCCCGTCTACTCAACAACAACACCGCGCCACGCCGCGGGACAGAAAAGTCAAGTTGTCCAAAGTCTCACACAGATAGCGCGAGCGTCCAAATTCGTAGCGTGAGCAACAAACGATTCGTATGTTGCCGTAACACTGTCATAGTTACGGCACACTTTTACCTCACTTATGACTTTTAAAACTTAAAAGATATGATTTGATGATTATGCTTACAGATATAAAGACATGACCATAATACTTAAAAGACATTAATAATGAGAGACAATGAAACTAAGTCTATCAAATCGTCTTTCATTTATAATTAAAAATCAAAATATTAAGTATGAAGCCGGAATCATAACCAAAAACGCAGATGAACTGACGAGATAGGAACGCGTCCACGTGAACTCAGCTGCACTCTGGAATGTGGGATGTCATGTGATTCAGGCAGATGAACTGACGAGATAGGAACGCGTCCACGTGAACTCAGCTGCACTCTGGAATGTGGGATGTTATGTGATTCAGTGAACCAATCAGGTAGCACGTCACCTCACTACATTGCTTTCTCCCGTGAGGAAAATATCGGTATGGAGAACCATACAGGACTTCCATGTTCTAAGATTTATATTTAAAATCATATTCGAAATGAAATATTTCCATAGAAACTACTTCTTTCTACTTATTGCTTCAGCCGTAAACCACAGTACTGTGGTCACTAACGTATACCACCTCATTTTTTCGCACTCGATTTTTACTGAGATGGAAGTCGATGGCGCTGCCGAAAAGTCTGGTTTTGCAGAAAACATTGGACTACGGCTAAACAGCCCGGGAAGGAATTTTAACAAAGAACTACTTCTTTGTTGCCGATAACGTAGTACACATACAAAATTCTCCCCTCCCCCTTCAACTATAATTTTCATTTATAGAAAATTACCACCACCCCGTTCACCTAACCTCTTCATTTATAGATATTTCATCTACCTTTCTACAGTGGATTATTATGACCTTCTTATCAAGATACTTTATTTATCAAAATTAAGTACTTTACTCTTGTTAAAACATAAAACGTTGCAGGTAAACTACCCGTTTCTCTAAACCGATCTTCACCAAAATCAATAGACTTTCAGTCCTCTACAATGCAGGGATGCATGCAAAAAAATATTTGATTCTGTTTCAATTTGCGGCAGTTATCGTTCGTCATGAAAACATTTCTCTTGTTACAACATAACATGTTTCAGGTAAACTACCCCTTTCCCTTTACCGATCTTCACCAAAATCAACAGGCCTTGAGCTCTCTACAATTTAGGAAGGTATGCAACAAAATATTTTATTTTCTTTGAATTTACGGCAGTTATCGTTCGTCATAGAAAAAATTACCATTGTTAAAACATAAAACGTTGCAGGTAAACTACCCCTTTCTCTAAACCCGATCTTCACCAAAATCAACAGACCTTCAGTCCTCTACAATTCAGGGCTGTATGCAAAACATTATTTGATTCTGTTTGAATTTGCGGCTGTTATCGTTTGCCATAGAAAAAATATTACCCTTGATAAAAAAACGTTGCAGGTAAACTACCCCTTTCCCTTAACCGATCTTCACAAAAACAATAGGTCCTGAGAACTCTACAATTCAGGGCTGTATGCAAAACATTATTTGATTCTGTTTACATTTGCGGCTTTTATCGTTTTCCATAGAAAATACCCTTGTTAAAATATAAAATGTTGCAGGTAAACTACCCCTTTCCCTTAACCGATCTTCACCAAAACCAATAGGTCTTGAGAACTCTATAATTCAGGGCTGTATTGAAAAGAGTAGTTGATTTTGTTTGAATTTGCGGCTATTATCGTTTGCCATAGAAAAAAAGTACCCTTGATTTTAAAAAACCGTTGCAGGTAAACTACCCCTTTCCCTTAACCGATCTTCACCAAAAACAATAGGTCTTGAGTACTCTACAAATCAGGGCTGTATGCACAAAATTATTTGATTCTGTTTGAATTTGCGGCTGTTATCGTTTGCCATAGAAAAAAAATCTACAGACACACAGACACTTTTCGAAAAATGACTTTTTTTCATGTTTTGAGTGTAGTACAATCAGAATCTGCAATAATGTCGAACACGATTTTTTTGCCATCACCATGTTCCTTAAGGAACATGGAAGTAAAAACAAAATAATTGTTCTTGCTTCACTCTACCAGTAAGCTGCACAGTAATGTAGTACAGTAAGCATCTTCGACATGTTCGCTCCTATTCAAATCTGTACATTCGTTATGACCTCACTGTCGTACAGTATAGTAATGTCTTACAGTAAGCTGCAGTCTACCAGTAACGCTGCGCCGCCATGTTCGTACTCCTACGAAGAGGCCCTTGTGAAGCGATGTTATCGCGCTGATCAAGAAGTTCAAAGTGCACCCCAAGAACGGTTATTTCACAAAGTGCAGTGTCGGACGGGAATTTCACAACAATGGCAAAACTCATGTTACGCTACGATAAGTGTTTATATAAACTTTGTCGTCGACTGTTTAGTAAATGTAGTGTAGATTTTTTTTAGAAAAGTTGATCTTCAATTACATTTTCAGCTAAAGAAAATAATATAAATATTCCAGATGTTTTTTTTATGCTAGTAGAACCAACTTCTTGCCTGCTCCTCGTATAATAACGATCGATTACAACGTAATCATTTTCTAATACCAGTAGGTAAAAAAATACGAAATATACGAGAGAGAAAAAAGTCTCGAGTAAATTTGGTGTCTAGTGACTTTACTTTCTCTGCCCCCATCCCTCCTTGATCACCACGACGACGTCGTCGTTTAAAATATCAGCACGTATTTTTACAAAATCCTTAGAGTTGACGCTACGTAGAGCATTTACTCTGACAGGGCTTACGACTGCGACGGGAGCTTAACAAACTCATTCAGAGGATCACTTGACGGTAATGGAGTGTGTGCCTGCTACCTGCCTCTGCCGCCACGCTACGCGTAAACAAATTTGACTCCATATAAATCCTCTCCTGTGCAAAAGTGACGGCTACTTGATGCGAAGAAAAAAATAGAACGTGTGTCCGAGTTACAATCAATTTTTTTTACGAATTCAAAGAAAAGCACGGGAGAGACGCTAAAACAAAAACTGCCTCGGTTTAGTACTTCATGAACGTTATATGTCAGTTCATCGACATGTAAGGAACAGAAATGTTCGCAAAATTAAAAAAATCGGTATTGAGAACCATACATAACATCCATGTTCTAAGATTTATATTTAAAATCATTTTCGAAATGAAATATTACCATAGAAACTACTTCTTTCTACTTACTGCTTCAGCCTTAACCACAGTACTGTGGTCACTAACGTATACCACCTCACGTTGTCGCACTCGATTTTCACTGATGATGGAAGTCGATGGCATTGCCGAAACGTCTGGTTTTGTAGAAAACATTGGACTACGGCCACACATCCCGGGAAGGAATTTTAACAAAAACTACTTCTTTGTTGCCGATAACGTTGTACACATATATATAAAAAATATGCATACAATTAATGGCTTGTATAAGTTAATGTTTGATCTCCATTAAGTAGTGCTCAAGTTTCCAAAGTTTTAATATTATGATGTCCGTAATTAAAACATCAGAGCGGGTTTAGTGTGTATGAGGGTACACCGTGGACAACAATTTTCAACATTTCCTATTGAGCGTTGCTTAGAGTAAAGCTGCGAATCTACAGTGTACGTTTCACAGAACAAACACGCGAAAAAGAAGGAGCGCTCCGAAGTCACTCATGGACCCTCAGCATCTTGCAGAGGGTTCATTCCCTAAAGACGAAAATTCTGTCTATGAATCGTTCCTTTGTAAACACGTGCAGTTACACTGCCCAGCGATCCACAGGAAGCAAATCGCTATCCACGCTGGACAATTTTTTGGCTTGCACGCGTTATGTTGGTGTGGGTTTCGGCACTTTCCATTTAAAAACCGTCCAAATGTAAGAAAATAAACATGAGTGAGGCCAGAAATAACGCGAATTTTGTGTGTGTGTGTGTGTGTTCCACTGCCTTTTTATTGCAGTAATCATAATAATAAAATGGAAACGTAAACATTACATAATTGAGATATGCTTGCCTGCCACGAACGATATATTTTCTCTCATACATGATTTACATTAAAATGAAAAAATTATAATTTTATTGCCTGGCAACAAAATTATTTTATTTTTAACAATTACCATTGTTTGAAAAAGTTTAAATGAATTTTCAAGTACAGTACTTTACTGTTGTTAAAACGTAAAAGGTTGCAGGTAAACTACCCCTTCCCCTTAACCGATCTTCACCAAAATCAAAAGGCCTTGAGATCACTACAATTCAGGGACGTATGCAAAAAATTATTTGATTCTGTTTGAACATGCGGCAGTTACCGTTCGTCATAGAAAAAATTACCCTTGTTAAAACATAAAATGTTGCAGGTAAACTACCCTATTCCCTTAACCGATCTTCACCAAAAACAATAGGTCTTGAGTACTCTACAAATCAGGGCTGTATGCAAATAATCTTTTAATTCTGTTTGAATTTGCGGCTGTTATCGTTTCCTTAGTAAAAGCTTTGACTATTTATACTTTAAAGAGTTTTATAACTTCACTTTGCTGGATTTGGTGGGTTAAGTTTCATCGATTTCGCTGGCCCGCTCCTACGTTTTCACGCCCGCCGTTGTCCTGCTAAGGGACAACGCCGTGTCGATCTCAGGGTTTTCTTATGGGCATTGTGTCCGTCCAAGTTGCTCGTGACTCAGTTCTCGTTGACAGCCATCGGTCCTTGAAGATATCGAACGCCGTGCCTGACTTCGTGGAACTAAATTCAGTTGCTCCCTCGACGATACCCTCCGACTTCCCAGAGACTATGAAAGATTGCCTTATTAGAAACTGCCTAACTCGCGGCTCACCCGTGCTTTTACAGATCTACGCAAATGACGGAATGTCTACACGTTAAAACGTTCCAGATTGTACGAGAAAATCGACCACGCACTGGTGAACATGGATTTCCGTGTTTCTAGACCTTTCCAAACCACGTGTTTTCAATTGCACGTGATTGCATTATTTTTCCAGCTGAATAAATGCCATTAAAATTTATTTAATATTAAAATAATTAGTTACTAATAGTTATTCCAATCTGCACACTAACATAAATGATTTATACTGTGTTTGTTAATTATCTTCACTCAATTCGTTAAGCGCACAACACTTATTCAGTTTCACTACACTAAGTTGCTTATTTATAATTAATTGTCATTTTATAATATTCACATCTCTTTGGACAGGACACCGACGAAGGTTTATTGTAAATATGTCCTCATATATTCACACACAGTGTGAATGTTCGTCTCATTCCAATATATATATATATATATATATATATATATATATAAATTGTACACCATACAAGTTCTCTTCTTACTACGATTTATACACGGTCTCTCTGTCCCCCCGTTCCCAAGCGCCACCTATGTCTAATGGTCTACTGAGGACATCGTCCAAATTCTTTTCAGAAATTAAACAACTTATTAAAAGAAGATTAATAAGTTCTTTCACATCCGTAACTGCACAACTACACCGGTAAAAACTCTAAGCAACATGCCACTTGAATTCGTACATTCTAACCCATTACCATTTCAGGATGTGTAACGGATCAACACAAAACTGCATCTAACCCATGACCGCAACTGCTTCTTCACGATGAAATCTCCGAAACATGCGACATCATTTCCTGTTTGTGTCAAGAGGACAACTGTTTAGTCTTTAAACCGTCAGAGCAAGCACGGTGATATTAAAAAATCGAAGACCATGTTCTGTTTTCTGACACGATGATTTGTCTTGTACCTGTGACCACATTTTCTGTCTGACTGTTACAGGACACCAGACGGGTCTCGAAACCATAACCTCATTTAATTTACATATAAATAAGTCGTCACTTTATGCAATCGTCCACAGCCATTTCTGTTCCGGGGGGGGGGGGGGATCGTGTCTGAGACGACGGCGGTGCATGACATGCAAACCTCACATTAGTTTGTAGACTACCGTACGGCCGCCGATACAAAAAACACTGAGTACGCTGATTACAAAATAATTACATGACCAAGGGAACATTGGCTTTCACGTAACCGCCCCATTGGCTAGCCAAACAGAATTTATTATATTCGCCATACAGATTCGTCTGGCCTACACACACAATTATATAAGTCACGCAAAGTACACCCTAAACGTTTTCTGATTCAGTGCGTACAAACCGCAGCAGTACCGCAGTCTTTCCGTTGTGTACTGCCATAATCAGAAAAAGTTGAACAACCGTATTTGCGCAGTGTATAAGGCTTATTAGGCATGCGAAAGTCTGAAGAGGAATGGGGAAAGACTTTTTACCAATGTTCCCACGTAACAAACGACATTACTGTAATTTCAGAAACCCAATCACATTTTGTCGACAGTACACTGAGTTATTAGACAATGAACTTATATTATCTGTAGGCCTATACATGACTTTGAATTACGAACTGCCGCGCCATCAGAGGGCTTGTCAATTGTCTTGTCCAGTTAATTGTATCTCAGAACTTAAACAAAGTATCTACCCATTTTGGGGTCCAAAGGGGGTGTGACGCGTACATATCCTTTCATAGAAGAGAAATCCACCAGCCTCTCCACCCCAACTCTACTCTCACCTACTCGTCCGTGGGCCCTGTTACGCCGAGCAATCCACTCAAATGTTGTAGAAACCAATCCCTTCGGCGGACTGTATCGGTAAGCAAACGAGAAATGGGGGTTCTGTCAGGCCAGTCTGGGGGTATCCTGTGTCCTGGCCTGGCAGGATGGTGCACATCGGCAGCAGGGTGTGCATCTAGTGTGGAGGCGGAGGAGGCTATAGTAGCCCAACGGCTGCACACTGGGCTGAGTCAGTTAGTCTACTGCGACCGGGCAGAGAGAGCTCGTCAGCTAAGGTGAAAGCAACTCTCTACGGGAAGAGCGCCCTTAAATCAAAGTTCCTGGTCCTTCAGGTTGGGGGTTGGATCAGAGAATTCACATATACCATCTGTTCAAACTCTTTTATGTGCAGAAATCTATCAGTCTCTCAGCTAGTCAGTTATATCCTTGGGACTCGGAACTGGAGAGCACCTGCACTTGACCGGGACAACTGACGGAGGCTGTTAAAGGAGGCCTTGACTCAGTAATGGGTTGTCGCACCGCTGAAGAAGAAGAAGAAGATCTACCCATTCTGCAGAACACTGTCAATGTGGGCTCTGTACGCCTTCTAACCTCTAGTATCTTTACATTCGAGACATCTGCCATATTTTTGCCTCCCCCCCCAGGGTCGAAAAAAGACGAATTTTGTTAATCTCTTAACTTTTTTTTTAAAGCTGTGTAGGTTAATACAATTCTAAGTATTTTTTAAATACACTACAGGTGTATTATACAGCATTAGGGTATACGTTTCAAATATGAAATATAAGAAAATCAATTCAGTCAAGAAATAGGCTAACAATGTTTCAATAACCCGTATTTTTATTGTGTCACTACTGTTTACATTAATGGGATTGATTTCAGGATGTTATCACACGTTTTTCAGCCACTTTAAAGATAGTAACGATGATTCGTCTTAACTTCCTTTTTCTTTTGTACGAAGCCGACTCGACCGCGGACCCTCTCCCAACGGCTAAATTCTGGATACGGCACTGCCTTACTACAATTAAATTTTACATTTTTATTAACGATATCATCTATTACGACTTTGCTGCGCTGCGTGTAAATCTTCCTGCCCCGCATTCATATTCGTACAACAGTCTTTTCTTTTCTTCAACAGTCACCATAGTTTTATAAATGTTTTCTTTTAAAAAGCCAAGTTTCAAATTAGCCTCCATCCTACGCTTAGGAAGTTGATAAACACGTGACAACGAAATAATACGAAATTCTAACAGCGGACAAGTTAAAGGCGGCTCAAAGTGGCCAGTAACCTATAAATACAATTTCCGTTCTTAGTTCACTCCTGATGTAAACAAACCCACGTGACAAATTGGTCAAGGGCGCTGACACTGTTCGCACATTAATGTATTACGTGAATGTGCAGAATATCTGCATATTCACGTATGAGTTATGTTACCACTTAAATCGTGGCACGTCGTGTTAAGACTTCCTTCTTATCACTGTATTCTCAATCCTACTGAATTAATATGGAGCCAGTTGAAAGGATATGTAGCCTGAAACAACGGTGGACAAATGGCGTCATTGTATCGAGCGTATAATCAAGAAAAAAGAAAAGGTCTGGGAACTGGCATCGTTGCGGGCAGTCCTATCAATAATAACGCTTACTCAAGTGATGATTCAAGTTCCCACGCAGATATGGAGGGATAGAATTACCCTTTCACAGCAACTGATAATACACAGTACAATGGTAATTATCACAGCTTCTATTTTCGTTTTAAATACGCTTTACTTTATAGGCATGCCAAAATTATAGAGGCATAAGTGTGACAAGTGCAATGGGGAGGTTGTACGGCAGAATATTAAACACAGAATTGAAACGAATATAGAAGTCACAGAAGAGCAGTCTGGATTCCGTGCAGGACGATCATGTATTGACAACATATTTGTATTAGGCCTACAACAAATACTAGAAAAACGAAAGTCTCGCAATCTATCTTCGCACCTCGTATTTGTCGATTTAGAGAAAGCTTACAACACGGTACCCTTAAAAAGACTTTTTGAAACATTAACAAAGTTTCACCTGAGCAAAATTTATGTTCGCGCTGTCTGGAACATATATAAGGAGTGCAAGAGTTTGGTGAAAGTGAGAAATGTTCGGTCAGAATTATTTCTTACCACAAAAGGGCTTAAGCAAGGGTGCAGCTTATCACCTACCCTGTTTAAAATATATATCCAAGAAGCCATCAGTAACTGGAGAAGGAAAACATTAGGAATGGTAATTCAAATGGATGAGCAGTGCTTAAACAACTCTCCTATTTGGCGACGATCACGTAATTATAGCGTGTGACGAGGACGACACAGACTTGAAAGAGCAGTGCGAGAAATGGGGTCTAAACATAAACACTACTAAAACAGAATATCTGAAAATAGGAGACATGCAAGAATAAGACCCAGATCTGCAAATCCATAGAATCAGAAAGTGGAGCGAATTCAAATATTTGGGAAGCATTATTTCAGATGGTGGAACAACAAAGAATGACATCAAAAATAGGATACAACAGGGGGGAAAAGGCTATTCGTTTGCTAAACTCGTTACTTTGGTCGAACAAAATGAAACTTCAAACTACACTGACAATCCACACAACTATTGTGGACCCCATTTTAATTTGTGGCTGCGAATGCTGGTAACTTTCAGATAAAGAGAAAAAGATAGAAACTGTTGAAATGGACTTCTTAAGAAGAGCGTGTAATAATGCAACATGTTAGAAACGAAGATATAAGAAGGAAAACAGGGCCCATATTTACAACAGCAGAAAGAATAGAATTCAGACAGTTGCTATGGTATGGTCACGTAATAAGGATGGAGGAGAAGCGATGGCCAAAGAAAGCATTCACTTACACATCACAAAACAGGAGAAGAAAAGGAAGACTGACAAAACAATGGAGAACAGGAATTAGGAAAAGCATGAGAGATCGAGCTATTGAAGACGATGACTGGAAAGATAGGGAGAAATGGCGATCGAAATGCGGGATGCGGCATAGACTGTAGGACCCCTGCTAATAATAATAATAATAATAATAAGCTTTACTTTTTGTTTTCGTTGCGATTGTTAAAACGGTTAGTAAAATCAGCCATTAACTGGTGTTATAAAATATTTCACTGTCGCTATGACACAGTCACACAAATTTTACTTTGATCAGGGCAAATTATTATAATTTACATGTGTCTATGTCTATACAGTATCAATATTATAAGTACCCTGTCTATACTGCTTCTGTCAGAGCGACACGCCTTTAATTCAAGCAGCAAATAGCGTTTCAGATGTGCCACACCTGTTTGTTAACATTAGGATTGAACTAAGAACGGAAATAGTATAAAACATTTATCGAAGTTTATTGTTCATTGCGTCCTACAACGGACAAAAGTTTCTGAGTTTGACAGTAGCATCGACTGTGTTTTCACGTCTCAAAGACGTCGGTCGGAGTTGCTGACTTTATCAAACTTCCACCGGCAGGGGAGGCTGGCCGACAACTCCTTCAGTCAATAAATAAATAAACTACGACGATACAAAAGATTTATACCAGACGGAACGTGTTTCTGTTTTTATTGTTCCTCTCTGCACTGACGACGCTGTTATCGTATGACAGACCGCAACCAATACTCTGCCACCATTACGGAAAAGTTTTACTTCTTCAATCGTTCACAAACCACAACAAAATAGCCGGGTTAGAAACTTTTTACCATCAACTCTTAAGGTTCGCGCACACTACGCCAGCACGGACCAGCATAGCAGCCACCGGCACGGACTGCAAGCAGTACACCCTCGCACACTTGTCCTGCACCAACCTGCATCTTTCGTGTAGGTGGGGGGAGTCGGTCTAGCTGAAATAGCAATTTTGTCTTATTTATATGTTATAATAATAAAGGCTTTTTATAATAAATATGTTCTCATAATACTGAGTTTTATTTCTATTCTATTATCAATGTACTCTTCTATAACCAAAATAATATCCTAAAATTTGAACAGCTGTCTATAATTTTGTACGTTTTCTGAATAAATTTTTAATAAAGCGTGTTAAAACTTACCCACACACACATATATCAGAGCGACTTTATGGATCTAATTCCTAATAAACTTTTGACATTTTCTTACCCCTTTCGATTTACTAATTTATACCCTAATGGCAGTATCATATCATCAGGTGACTAATTTCGAAATGCAGTTATTACAGGAAACGGTAATAATTTTAAAATAAATGGATAGTCGTGAAATTATAAAGTAACCGTAACCTGAAACTTACTAACCTGTTTTCCCTTCAAAGTTACTTTGGGCTATTTCTTCCCATAAAGCGTCCTTCCTTTGTTGGTCGTGATAATTCCCACTGTTAATGTCCCACAGTTCTTGACAACCGTGTACAATCAATATTAGTTTTTCTTCATCCATGTCTAGTACACAGTTTTAACAAAAGTAAACGTGGCACAATATAACTTTCCTCGTTACAGAATACCGCGAAAACAAGAACCCGAGAACTGCCGAGACGCGGCGAACTGAAACGAAGGTCGGGCAACCGGCTGAAAACTGCTGGTTGCTGCTGGTCCTTGCCGGCCGCCAGGGCACACTTGAACAGCACCGGTACGGACCTGCAACCAGCAGCGACCGGCAGTGCAGGTCGAGGTCGAGATTCTACCCTGACCGTCACGACCTGCACTGCCGGTCGCTGCTGGTTGCAGGTCCGTGCCGGTGCTGTTCTAGTGTGCGCGGACCTTTACACAAATGAACGAAACAGTAAGCACAACAACAAACGACAACATGGGGGAATGACCTGGAACTTTTGCTGTTGCTCACGGAAGGAGGTGATTTTCTGTTCATAGCGATAATGTCCGTTCTAAAACTTCGGTTAGTCGCGTTCAGGCATTCGTCATTGTGTCAGATCAATTTTACTGTAAGTTACAACAAAATTTAGCTACTCTCATAGAGCAATTAGTAATGTAATTTATACATGTTATTCAGGGCTTGATTTCAGGGGGAACGCGCCGGAACCTCTTGGATCGCAAAAAAAAATTACCGAAAAAATATATGAAAAGAAAAACCTAATTATTACAAAAATTTACTACTACTTTTTAAATTGTGCCCCTCATCAGCCCCACTACCTAAACATTTGTCAAAATCAAGCACCAGCACTAATCTTTATCTTAACTACTATCGTTAATTCTTTTTTGCAAAATCGCAATGTTGGTCTGGGGTTTTCCAACGAAAAACTAAAAATTACACCTTACCTACTCGAAAGCAGAAAATCAGTACCAGGCCTCCATTATTCTATGGCCCTGAAAGCAGTACAAAATATAACTTTTTTCGGAGTTCCGCTTCAAAAAAAGGATGGTAGGAAAGACAAAAATCCCGTAAATCCTGAAAAATTTTATGAGGGACTGAAAAAATCTATTGTAAACAGACAGCTTAGTCAACAACATCTTGAGCTGACAAAATATAAGTATATTTGTGTTTGTACAACTTTTGAATTGATGGGTTCCGGCACCTATTATTTTAGAAATCAACGACTGCATATTATGATTTTCACTCAAGCATTGGACCCATGGGCTGTTGCTCTCTCTAGGCGTGGTAAAGCTCACAGCACGCCACCGTCAGCGAGAAACCAGACTGCGTTTACCCACATACGAGTTCTGCGTGTGGAAGAAGAAGGAAAAACTGCAAGATCTAAGAAAAATGGATATGAGGGTTAGGCTGAGATGGCAATGGACAGAAGACTTGGGAAAAAATTGGTGTCGGAAGCCAGGGCTCACACGGAGGAGGAGGAGGAGGAGGAGGAGGAGGAGGAGGAGGAGGAGGAGGAGGAGGAGGAGCAGGAGCAGGAGGAGGGGGAGAAGAAGAAGAAGAATGGCGGAATTATGAGATGGCAAAATCACAGAGACCTCAACGACGCTGACTCAAAATTCAATCTCACCTTGCAAGAAATCCAGCTACCTGAACATAGCATACATTATCATTTTCGATATAGGCCTATTGGTTAAATGCACAACACAAAATTTTCATTTTCAATTTGCATTTCTGTATGACTAACAGAATTAAAAACATATCTATATCTATGGAACAGACCTCTTTTGCTACAGTTACTGGCAGAGCAGTATGGCAACAATAACTAAAGATACACAAAACGTTTTCTCCATGACAACAGAATAAAATAATAAAATTTTAAATCTTGATTAACATTGATTGGTTCAGTACATGGAAGAAAGAAAATAAGTGTTTCCACCTTTTTATGTAATTTATTAGTAACTGACTGAGTTGTCACAGCGAAAAGTTACACGGTCGAGATACGCTGGCAAAAACCATTTTATTAACTAACTATCCGTTGAAAAATACATTAACCAACCTTTGAAGTTTTGGTTTAAATACTGAAAGCGTGAACAGGTATTTGCTTCGGGCGTAACAACACCTAGCCGAGTATACAGAGTTGAGGCTCTGAACAGCGATAAATCATTTTGTAAACGTTACAAAGTTAAAATTAAATTCAAATCCAATGGACTGGTAGTGTTGCTATAGTCTACACGACAGGAGTCTAAAAAACACATATATATTTTCATTATACGATATCACACGACATACGGACCGATAGAAATAAAATAATGAAAATATATCGACAGCGAACTGAAACTTTGTTGTCGCGTAACCCTCGTCAATTGAATTTTCATCGCGCACGAGGTGCAGAGAGAGACGGGGGGGGGTGAGAGACGCAGAGACAGATAGACATACACACAAATAAACAGAGAAAAAGAGTGGTCTTCTGAACAAGCTGTATTTGGGAATCCAAGTACTTCAATTAAAATTGCTGAAAAGAAAATACAAAATGGTGTTGGGGTACAAAAAAATCTTTTAAATTTGCACCTCAATCCGGGACTCACTACTTTTGATATGTCCTTAAATCGAGCAAAGTATTCCAAATTTATGACAGACCTACTCCTAAATGGAGGCGGGTTGTGGGAAACCGCAGGTTATTTCCAATTGTGACCATTCCAAAATATCAAAATGTCCACCGGTTAACTATGCGAAAACGATAATACGTGTGTAAAGGCATGTACAAAACGTTTATCTGGGCACTGGTTTTCTTTGGCTGCGATGGATGGACCTTACACAGATGTACTGCAACACGGTGGACACCGTAGGAACGCTGATCATGCTCGGGAACTTGGTAGACGGTCCAACCATGAACATACCCATTGAAGATACGTCATACTTATATGGTCGGAGAGTATCGGTTCCTTTTGTAGGTAATACAGTTACCTATAAAAGGAACCGATACTCTCCGACCATACAAGTATCGAGTATCTTCAGTGGGCGGGGTCTGAATTGTGAATCCCGGAAGAGAGGGTACCACAAAAAGGGTGCCTCGACGCTAACCAGAGGAAAGCGATTAGTGGGAGAACCAAAATGCGACGACGAAACACCGTCACAAATGATTCTACGTGCATGTTACGTGTTAGAGTTTCGGAGACAAAGAGATATGGCGTTGAGACGAGCTGAGATCCTTGGCCTCCAAGTATTGTTCTGAAGTTAGTTAATCCATTTTACATTAACGTAGTCGAAGTGCAGACCGAAGATGAACGGAAGTGAAGCTACAAAACACATGGTTCGCTGAAAAGAGTTACGGCTTCTCAACCTCAACTATTTGGCGATAGACTGTCATATAGAACGCATTTTACTCTCTTCTTCTGATATTCCTATCCGTTTCGGATGTCGGATACCATACAGAAAATTTTAACTTTTTGTACTGCTGCACGGAATAAGTCAGTTGTATTCATGCCAAACCAGGTCCTTTTTCTCAGCTATGATATTCTCGGTTGCCCAACTCCTCTCTTTCCAAGTAGGCTACTTTTCCCTGTAGTATGGACTCTGTTCATTTTTCATGACATGTCTCAGATACTGAACCTTTCTTATCGTCACTGTGTTAATAACTTCCCTATCCATTTATAAGAAGACGGATGAACTAGTTACCAGTCAACGACAATGGGATGTAGAAGGCAACGAGAAACCACTACATTAAAGATCGTTTAGATACCTCTAGTAATATCATCATGGCTATGTTCATTTTGCTCTATCGCAGCAGTATTGTGGTGGAATGGATCAGTGGCCTAACGAGAGCAGGAATTACCACACGGCAGAGTAGAAGTTTGTGTCCTGACCCCGCATGTCGGTAGCAAGGCGCGACACCTGACACCGAAAGATCTTCAGCGTACAGTCTGCAAGACTACTACGTACTGCTAACGGGAAGACAGACCTCGGTAGTCAATGGTGCTCCAGGTTACAAGTTGAGTGATGGACCGCCTCTCCATTTACGTAAAAAAAATCAAATATGTTGACTCCATTATGCCGTCTTGAATAAACAACGAATATTAAGAAAATAACTGGTTTACAGAATGTATGGAACTGGCACGTGGAACTGTAGCATCTTCATAGAATTTAAGCAAGTTTTAGTGAACAGTCGCCTACGGAAGACCTACGACCGAGCAGGGGTGTAGAAAATGTTCAGACCCCTGAAATTTCCCCCAAACACAATCTTTTCGGTAGGAAATTTCCCAAAAACTCACGCGAGGGTTTATTATGTTTTACCAACCAATTTATTGTATGCGATGAATGATAAAAAAATAAAATAAAAATACAGGTTGCAAACACTTAATTTAATCAAAAAAATTATCTTATGAGACCATACGAGACGCACGCACGCACACATTGGTGACAACAATGCACCTTATCGCTCCGTCCCTTGCCTGTCCCAACTTGATTCTATCGAGTCACTTCTCGCGAGGAATGATGTTGCTATCTTTGTTATCATTAGGATGAATGTTTCTTTTCAAAACTTATTCTAAAGGTTAATTATTCTAGTTAATAAATGTAAAAATGATGTGAATACAACATCAGTTAATATTTTCGTCGTGATTTCTATTTTTGTCGCTGATAAAAATTTCCCCGAGCAGCCATAATTTCTCCCGAACCACGTTCGCGCGTTCGGACATACTCTGCACCCCTGCGACCGAGGACACAAAACGGTGTATGTACAGTAGAGGTGGGCCGATATACCTGTAACAGGTATTTTGGAACGATATTTTTGTGGAACAGATGTAACAGTGACTGAAAAGTTGAAATACCTGTTATTCGCGGCGACGCTGTTCCGAGTCGAGACACGCCCCCCTCGCTGATCTGAGTCGAGGCATGCCCCCTACGCTATTATACAGACACACACACACACACACACACACACAAAAAGTACGCAAGTAACAAGTAAACGAATACGCCAAGGGCAAATACTAGGCGTACAAAAATATCGCTGGTACGCAAGGAACAACCAGTATTTCAAATACTAGGGGTATCACCGATACACAAAATACTAAGCGTATCAGAGGAACAGTAGTATTTTAGGAACAGGTAGTATCAAGGGTATTTCGAGTAGGAACTAGTACGCAGCCACTTTTTCGTCCTGAATACTTCATTCTGCGCAAAGAGACGAAGCTGTTTTTAAAAAAGGAAAAAATTCATCCTGATGTTACATTTATTCTCGTGTGATATGCAGATATATAATACAGATTATATGCTAATAAATTATATATTACTAGTCACCAACTTGTAACTAAAACCGGTTCAGGTTGTAAGGTAAAACTTTATGTTTTTACTCATAAAAAACTTTGTGTTCCGAGAAATAGTTGTATTTAATTATATTGCGTTATAACCTATAGAGCGGCTGATGTTGAAAGGCTATATTATACTTTTTATTAATGGGATTTTAACTTCACGGGATTTTAACTTAATGGGAGTTCGTTCCTTAAATATCTGAGCGAAGAACACGAACACGAACACGATTATCATCAAGGAAAATGCAACAGTTGATATTTTTGAATGCGAATTTAAAATAGTGTTTGAATAACTGAAATCCCAGTATTTTAAAAACAATTCAATTGTTTAATTCTATTTATAATGTGTTAAGTGAAGAAGATTGTAATGTAAATAGGTGTGACATTTCATAACTTGTATATTCTGTGTACACTAGTGAATGAATCTGAAGATTATCCAGGTATGTAATGCATTTACTTTACTTTTGTTGTTGCTTATTATTTATAAGTTTTTATTTATTTATTTTTATTTATTTTATTACAGTTGTTTTTATTATTTATATTTGTAAAATTTTGTTTATTCTCATTCACTCTTGTGGCTTACTGTTATGTTTTTATTATATGTTTCTGATATTTTTATCACATTATTTGTTGTGGTATTACGTGTACTCTTAAATTATTTCATTCCCCCGAGTTTCGCAACTGATTTGTCTAAAGTCTAACCAATGTTAGTTTTACTCCTAGTGAAAACTTAAATTGGTATCCCAACTGTTAATACTTTTAGTTTCAATTTATTTCTTATAACAAATTATATAGTATAGGTTATATAATATCTTCAAATAAATACACTGCAAGTAGGTTTATTAATATATTAATAGGTTTATCTAGGTGAAAATAAACCTACATGCAGTGTATTTATTTGAAGATAATACATGGGAGACCTGCAGGAAACTCAAAACGAGTTACTTACAAAGGATAATTAATATAGGTTATGTATATATAGTATATAATAACAGGTATTTGTACCTGTTATTTTTTTGGAACGGTATTTTCATACCTAGTATTTTAAAATAACAGTTTAGCCCACCTCTAATTGTACAGCCTGCAGGCTACTTATACGAAGAGTCAGAAAGGAAAGAATGGGGGGGGAGAGAGAAAGACCTCTCCGTCATACATGAATTAGTGTAAACACAGGCCTTTACATGTTTTGTGTTCCTTCCCACGGGATATAAAGGAAGGAAAATTTTCCTTCCCACGAAAATACGGAAGACTTCATAATTAAATAGTACCCGTACGAGTAATAATGCAATTTTTAACAAGATGCATGAAGAAATAAACTGTGAAAGACACTCGTCAGAAAAAAAATATCAAAGACAGAGAAGGAACGAGAGTCGGGGGGGGGGGGGGTAAAGCACATGGAACGGAAGTAGAGAAGAGCGAGATGAGGAGTCAAACAGAGAAAGAAAATACAGGGCACTAGAGTACTACATCAATAAGTAGCCTCAATTGTTTTGTTGTTGTGTTGTTCTTGAACAATGTTAATAAAACTCTAGCTGTGATCAAAGCACCAGTAACTGTATCACAACAGATACTGAATGTAACGCACTCAGACATAGACACGAAGTTATTGGATAAAAGAAAAGTACTCGCCGTACTAATCAAATTCGGTAAGCTTTGTGAAACGGAATTCTCCACTGGCAATTCTTCGCAAACGAAAATAAATAACAACAAAATTAACCCAAAACAAAGAAATAAATAAACAATCTAATAAAAAGTGAATTTCAATACAATGAGATATAAAAGAAACAAACAAGCGCGCAGAACCAAACAGTAGTTCAACTGTTTCTCATTTTATTACGTTTAAGTGTGCTCTGAAAGTAAAGTGGGTTACTTTTTCAATTACGAGAGGTAATTGCAAGCGGCCTTTGACACAAGTTTTTGCTTTGTTTATTATTAATAATGAATAATATGCAACTCCGCACGACAGCAACCAACAAAAACAGTACCAGTGTCCCTTAAAACCTACTCTTCTTCTTCTGATAGTTCCTACCCGTTTCGGATGTTGGATATCGTACAGACTATTTTAACTTTGTGTACTGCTGTACGGAATAAGTCAGTTGTGTTCATGCCAAACCAGGTACTTAAATTTTAAGCCATGAGATTCTCGGTCGCCCAGTACCAGTTTCCCTTAAAACCTACTCTTCTTCTTCTTCTGATAGTTCCTACCCGTTTCGGATGTTGGAAATCGTACAGACTATTTTAACTTTCTGTACTGCTGTACGGAATAAGTCGGTTGTATTCATGCCAAACCGGGTCCTTAAATTTTTCAGCCATGAGATTCTCGGTCGTCCAACTCCTCTCTTTCCAAGTACCTTTCCCTGTAGTATGGACTGCAATAATAACTTCTGTGTTAATAACTTCCCCTTCTTTCTTCATCTTTCTAAGAACTTCGACGTTAGTTACATGTGCTGTCCACGAAATGCTCAGTATTCTACGGTAAAGCCACATTTCGAAAGATTCCAATTTTTTAGTTGTGGCTTCAGTGAAAATCCAAGATTCTACACCGTAGAAGAGGACCGAGAATACGTAGCAGCGTAAAAGTCTCATCTTTGTGTTTATTGTTAAATCGTGACTTTTGAATAAACTGCTCATTCTAGTGTACACTGCTCTTGCCTTTTCAATTATGCTCTTTATTTCTTAAGAGTGGTCCCATTGTTCAGTGACTATAGTACCAAGATATGTAAATTGGCTTACACGTTCAACTGGCCTTTGGTTTATATTAAGGGTGCAGTTAGTGAACTTGTTCTTAGATACAATCATTAGCTTCTAGACCACATCTACGGCTGTTTTCTAACCTAGTACTGTATGCGAATTACGCAAACGGTCCTACAGTTTTGGGTAGCGTACATTCGATTGAAGCGCTATGACGTTGGGTAAAGAGTGAGGCACGTTTTTTCCGACCTAGTTTACTATCACGCAGAAGACCTGATTAAGTAGCATTTTGGACGGATACGGATTCAGGACTTCTTCTTGAGTCATCAGTCTATAGACTGGTTTGTACTCTCGCCGCATATACTCGTGATTCGAGTGTCACAGATTCTTTCACGATTATATACGAGACCTACGGTTTAACGATGGATCCGAATGGCATACTCGGGGAAGGCTTACACTTTAGGCAGGATACCCCTCAGCTGGTTTGACATTGTCTTGAGATGGGGAACGGTCGTATGTAAGTCGCTTGACTCCGGCGGGAATAGAACCGGCGCCTACGGCGTAGCAGCGCCACAATTTACTCACTACGCCACGAGAGCGCTCCGATTCAGAACTGCAGAAAGGAATTTTAGAACAGTAACTATACAAAATTCAGATGATGGCACAGGATAATATAAATGTAGGAAAAACAAAAAAAAAAACTACGAGAATAAATGATGACGAAAATATACGAGTAGAAATTTTTAACGAGGAGAAAGAGCAGGTTGACGAGTGCTGACACTTGGTGACCACATTGTTGCGTAATGCGGAATAAGTTTACGCCATTACAGAACAGTCTACATGTTTGTCGGCTGTAATGTGTGCGTACGTGATTCTCAACATGCGTTAGCGAAACTGTTCCAGACTTCGCCGGCCGCGCGCACTGTGTCAAGGCCGCAATCACCTACGTTCTAGTGTAGTGTTGACGCGTATTATGGATTATTCTGGAACACTTGTGCTATCTCTTTAACCAACAACAGCTGCCGCTTAGAGCCAGTCTTACGTCGGCAGTTGTATTGATTTATTCCAGTGCGGTTCGAATTATTGTGGCGAAGTGTTATGCGTTTTATAATTGTACGAGACTCTATTAATTGACATTATTATTGCGTGTAAACAATTTTTCATTAGATCTGTTGTAAGAGACTATCTTGTTGATTACAAACTGTTTAATTGTGATAATTAAAGCTGGTGATTAGTGGCTTAATTGGTGTCTTATTTTTGTTTTCCACTGTATCATACGACGATCAGTAGACCGCCGTAACAATAATAAGTAACAGGGGATCAGTGGTTAAGAGATCAGGAGAATACGAGTGAAGAAACTGTTCAACAGGAAAACGGGAATTGTGTCATCGTGATCGGTAAACTGTTTTTATATGTAATGTTTTATTTTAAGAGTCACAGGCGTGGAAAATGAGGAGAGCAGGTAGAAGAGGTAGTAGTGAAAATCTGGATGGCGAATAAAAGGAAAACGATGGACGGATAAAATACCCAGGGCGAGCTCAGCTACTGGACGGGTCGCAGGTGGGGGATAGTGAATGGCTCTCAGATACACGGGAGTTAGCTGCGAATAAAGTTTGGCCGAATAAGAAGTCCCGGACCGAGGCGGCACCATTACCGAGATGACCTGTGCCAAGACCATACAATGCATTAACTGCCCCGTGCTGTCTTGCACGGAAACAGGGTAGTTCCCCTAAGGATAAGAGAAGGTCACTTCCAAGAAAAACCAACGGTACAGGGCTTCTGAAGCAGTAGAGAAACAACTGGTTTACGAGATGGGAATCTGCTGATAAATCCTGGCCCTCCACGTTTCAGGTTGAGAGTAACGTGAACAGGCTCGTCTTGGAAAAATATTTTGTTGCGAATACTTTATACAACTGCCTCGGAACTGGATGGACATCCGGACCGGCGAGTTAAATGATAAAGTAAAATTACAAGGATATCACTACACCCACATCGAGTTTATAATAAAGAATAAGACCAAGAACCTTAAATGGCATCATAGACGAGCTTAAACACTATAAAGTTAAGAATGCCGAAAGAAAAACCAAAGAAAAGATGGGTCAGTCTCGAGGAGGACCTCGGACGACTGATGCCCGTAGGTGGTTATGACTGGAACGAAATGGGGGCGTGTTGTTAACAAAGCCCAAGCCCTAGACGGGCAGTTGCGCTGAGCATGGATGGATCGATAAAATAAACAATAAAGAAGACGTCAAACGAAAAAAGAAGGATGGATTATAAGGACCACAAAGAAGACTTATTATCACCTCTTTTTTTAATTTATACATTGATGATGTCACACAAAACTGGCAGATGTGTCTTCCAGACCATTTTATGATTGGTCACTCTACAATTGACACTTTGTTGTTTGCGGACAATCAGGCTATTCTGTCGGACTCTGAAAACAGTTTGCAGATGTGTATACATTTGTTAAATCGAAACTGCAAAGACTCTGGATTACAATTATCCACACTTAAGACCAAGGTGACGGCTTTTCGTGGAACTGATCCCGTACAGGCAAAAATTGTTATAGATGGTAGGCTACTGTCCTGGAACAAGTCAGCAATTTCGAATACCTCGGCTACAGTGTGTCTCATAATGCCAGCAACGACGTTGTGAATAAGTTGGATAAGTTCAACCTTGTGTGCGGGACCATCAAGCGAACTCTTTAAGTCATCAAGTAAAGAAACGCGGCTAAAATTCTACAAGGTGATGGCCCTTCCCACATTTCTGTATGGATGTGAGAACTGGACTTTAACGAAGGCCAGACCAGTCCCATCCAAGCGGCTGACATGAGATATCTCAACCACGTGGCAGGGTATACTCTCCATGAGCATAGAAAAAGCACAGATATACGCCAGGAACTGAATATTATGAGTATACTCGACAGGATCACCCAGCATCGCCTGAATTGGTGGGAACATCTTTGCCGAATGGATGACTGGCGCATCCCCAAACAATTATAGAACTATAAGCCGAGGGGACGGAGAGGTGTGGGACGTCCGAAGAAGCGCTGGAGTGACCAGCTGTAATATTTGCCTGTTTGAGACCGGAACAAACCATTCTTGGTTTAAACCTTGAGGATGATGATGATGATGATGATGACAAAGGGAGACTTGAATGGAAATAACTTGAGAGCGCATGAACTAAAAACGGTTTCGGAAGGAAAGATGAACATACAAAGGAAAAGAATGCATCTGATAGATGGCATGCAATGTGTGATGTCATATGAAGAAGGCAGGAAAGTTGAAGCCTGGAATACATACGAATGCAGTCAACAGTGGTGTCTGAGACCTCTACAGGAATAAATACTATACGACACTGATAACCGAAAGTTATTTAATACGATTAACACGAAAATACGGAGAACTTCTCGTTGTGGAAAAGCATGGGCAATGATAAACAGTGCGATCGAGCAAGACAGAAAGACGGTGGGGGAGGAAGGGGGGAGAAACACAGAGACAGAGAGATATTTGAAAACACTTGAATTACGTCGTTTCATAATTTAATAAACGACGTAATGTAATGCTGAAAAATAAGAAAAACAATCGACACGTATCGAAATTATTTCTCCCTATACGGGAATCGTTTCTGCTGCATGTGCAATACTAATAGCAGTAGTAATCGAAATCACGATCGCTAGACCGATATTTATAGCACCCAGCTGAACTGACAATGCCGTATAAATCATCGACAATTCCAACTGGAAATTCCACGTATTGGTAGTCAGAGACGAAACGATGGTATTTCGAACGAAACCGAATGTTCCGTGTTGGGAGGGTACTTTAACAAATAATCCACGACTACTGGTCAAGTGTTTCTAAAAATGGACTCTTAAAAGCGTTCAAGAATTTTTTGAAGACGGGAAGACTGCCAAAATTACAAAGGAAAAAACTCACATTGGAACAGACAAATTTAAACTCACGGTAATTGTGTACAATATTTAAATTGGTACAAATGATGCAGTTACTTTAGAAAGATCAAAAGATATATAAAGAAACGGATTCTTTGTTAAACTGTATACAAACTAAAGAATTCCCGAAATATAAACAACTGATATGGCACTGTTGACATATACAAACCGGCGATGCAGTTGAAATAGTATTGTTTAAAACGTCTGTATCTGTTTCTTCTGCTCAGTTATGATTGTATCTGACGTCGATACTTATCTTTCATTGGTTAAACGTGCATCAGCTGAAAAAAAGTTATTTGTACTTGTTCAGACGCGAATCACCTCTATCTGGTTTCCTTTTGCCTTGACTGAAGCTTCCGGGTCGTGCCCGATCACTGCTACGTGATAATTCAAGACACCATATTTAATGGTCTATTTACGAATTAAAGACATTTTAAAATGTTACTATCCGCTAAAACGGTACAAGACACAAAGCAAAGGCTACACGCTGCTGCACTGCTGTAGTAATCTCACAAATTTAGGCTCACGACAACAAAACACGCGGACTTTTCCATGAACAAAAACCGAAATGATCGAAATTTCTACATAACTATGGCTGGAGTTACGTGGGGAGAAGAGTATGGGGATAATGTGGTAGGAACGTGACTCGACCACAGCTGAGTCACTTCCTTCACATACATCTCTGCTTATTCCAAGAATTTAACTGGCTTAACAATATTACGTATCGTTAATATGTTTCCTGTAAAAATTATTTTAATACTGCAGAGAACGTTATTGTTATTACTATTATTATTATTATTATTATTCCAATACCAGTACTGTATTGATATTGTTTCAACATATTTTCGGTATTACTAACTATATCACTCATAATACTGTACACTGGAGACGAGTATCGTTAATAAAATTTTAAAAAAATAAATAAATTGAAGAATAAATTAGTAGTTAACCAGTTAACATTTGCAGCTCTCATTTAGTTGCTTTAGCACAAAATCTTGAAGAAGCAAAAATTAAAGAACAGTTATTGGAAAATATGCTTCAAAACGAGCTTCTGAAAAAAAAACAGAGCGTACCTCTCACTTTAAAAACTGCAAAGCAGATTGGTTTTATAAGAAAACCCAGTTTTGGCGCCCGTTCGTCAAAACAAAACATAAATAATTTCTTATCTTATCGGGTAGGCACTTTATAGTTCGCCAGCGTCGACATGCACGCGCCTCTCTACAAAACCACAAAGAGATTCCAGCTATAACTCAGACATAAATGTCGTGCATCAATACCTATACTGATTCCTTGGCAGTCAAAACAAAGGCTGATGCCAGTACACTGACTCAATGTTAACAAAACAAATATCAAGAACAACTCCATAAACGTTACTATCATTTACCTCGACTTTTAATTTATTTTGCAATATCTGCTGATGAATTTGACAGTCTACGGCCGCCTGTGTGCGGTGTACATTTCGCACATATGGCAGCGGCGGCCCTGATTATAACACCAACAGCGACAGAAAAAGAAGGTGTGAAAACAAGAGTACAAAAGATGAAAATCGCATACCATCGAACAGCAAACATTCATCCATAAGCACGAACGCAAAATTAAGAAACATGAAACAGTAATATGCCCTGAAGCCGTATACTATGTGAATGCTTGGGAGTCGCTTCCGCAGAAAAGAAATTAAAAGTGGAAAGAACGAAATTGAGAAAAACGTATGGGCCAAAACAAATGAAGATTTAAGTTTAGATTAAGATCAAATGAAGAAATTTACAAAGATTCGCTAAACTGAAAACGAGGAGGTAGGTGCACACCGAGAGGCCCGAACTAGAGACGCTGGCAGAGCTTGGGAGCAAGAAGAGCGAGGTCGCTGGACAAGAAGGCTCATCAAGCTGGTGCAGCCGTGGGGGAGAGAAAAGCATGGCGAAATCGATTATTACCTCATCCAGTTTATGACTGAACACGGGTACTTTCGGTCTTACCTGAAGAAGGTTAGAAAGTCGCCAGAGTGCCTGTACTGTCCGTGAGCTACGGACAATGCCGGCCATACATTCTTCGTCTGCGACAGACGGGAGCAACATAGAAGATCGTTGCAATATTAAGCAAATATCATCTCCCCGGATAACACGGTTCAAGAAGAGTACACCTGAAAGAGTGTGGCACGCTTTGCAGAAGAGATTCTTCAGGCAAAAAAGATAGATTTGGACAATACAATATTGAAGGATAACGACTCAGATGTGAGCCCTAGGGCTGAAGAACAATAGGCCTAGCCCGAAGTAGTGTGTCAAACAGTTCCAGGTTAGTGTCCTAGAAGAGGAAAGGGAGGTAGAGAGATAATACTCAAACCATAGACCCCGGAAGTGGGGACCCTTCCTGACATTTGTAGTGTAAATTTTTCCAGTAAGCAGTACACAAACATTTAGAACATCCCAACTATAGACGAAGAAACAATAAGACGCAGCAATAAGTACAGAAAAATAATAGAGAAATCCAAGGTGGGAGGAAAGGATCAACACACACCAGAGGCGAGGTAAAATCACAGAGGAAGATAGAAGATCAGACGTGAGACAACGAAGCCTAGTGCAAAAAGAAAAATGAACCAAATATGCGTGGTCCTAAGCGGCCTGGTTAAAAAAAAATTGAAGAATCGGCAACCGCAGATAAGCTTCGGATACCGCGAAGCGTCACATAAAATTACCCGGATGCGCGTATTTACATTCCTCCTACGAGTTCAACTGGTGGTTGAAACCAGTTGCGATATGTAATGATTGGTGCGCAAATCCTCCACCTGTTTCTACATTCAGCCAGCTACTGGTAGTGCTGTATTCTGCCCACCACTTAGACATGAGGCGGCGTAATCCGTGTTTATTAACACAATTCGGTTCAATTTGAACCAAATGCCAGTTTTCTCACCATATGTAAACTTGAACTTTACCCAGTTTCAACCAATTGTTGTTAGTTTTCAATAACATATTCTACAGGATATCTTAATCCCCTATTAATTTTAAATAGCCATTAATTATAGTTTGAATTTGCCATAGATAATTTTTATACAGTTTTAGAATACTTTCTTAGAAAGTCATTTGTTGTTCATCTTGAACCGAACTCCAGTCAAATGGCTACTGAAATTTGAAAACCTAAGCGATTCCCCTCAAGAGAAGAAACTTCTCTTCCGCCTACCGTTTACTGGTGGGAGGGGAGGTTGATAAGTCTTGTTTTTCTAAGAGGGTTTTTAATTCTGTAAATATTCATTTTAACCCCCCCTTTGTATTTTCCATAAAAAACTGCCAAAAACAGACGCTTCGCCATTTTTAGACGCAATTATGCATGAAACAAAAGGAACATGAAACACACTCATTGTAGACGCGATATATTTAAAAAAAAAATTATAAAAATAAACTAAACAAAAAAATGCGAGGGGGGAGGTGAGTCAGTGGTCGAGATCGTAGGGGGTTATGTTAAGGTGTACAGCCAACGCCACTAAATAGCACCTCCGAGTTCAGCAAGGTGAAACCGTAGGTGGAATCTAAACACTGTTATGCCGGTCTCATTGATCGTCGTATGGTACAGTCGAAAACAAAATACAAGACACTAATTTAAGTCGCTAAAAACCAGCTTTAATTATCACAATTAAAAGTGTGTAATCAACAAGTTATTCAACAAGATTATTCTCGTACAACAATTCAAGTTAATCTGTCCACACCAATAATAATGTCAAGTATAGAGTGGCGCACAATAATCACTTTTCACTAATAACCGCTTAAACGCACAAAGTAATCACCCGAAGTAAACTCCAACCTCGCTTGAATAAACCGCCACTTAAAACTGAAACTAAGCGTCGCTAATTGCTTGTATTTATACCCCGCTGAGATTCCAGAATAATCCATAATACGCGTCAGCTACTAGAAAACACTAGAGCGTAATTGATTGCGGCCTTGAACACAGTACGCGCAGACCGGTATGGTCTGGAATAGTCTCGTTGCGGACGCGTGACAAGTGTCAGGTAATTGTCCTTCATCTCAAAGTAGCAGCACTATGTACGCACACACACATTACAGCCGGGCTCCGCTGGAATAGCCGAGAAACATGTATAATTTTCTGTAATGGCGTAACAGTACGCTACCCGGGTAATGAGGGATTACTGTTCGCCCTCTCGTTATCCGCGAGAAACTCAACATTCAATTATGACATGTTTACATACCACCTATGTGTCAAAACGACAACGCATTATTGCACTATATTCTAAATTCTCTCTCTATGTATAATAATTCCCTCTACACTTTTAATGTATCATGAGAGGCACCGTTGTATCGAAATTTTACTATATATGTGTATATATACTAGTGTGTGTGCGCGCGCACATACACACACACGACACAAAAATCAACGAAGCGACAAAACACACACACATAGGCCTCTGTCTATTTGTCGCTCGGTCTATGCGTCACAATTGTTTGTCAATTTGTCACGTCCAGTACAACCACGTTTAACCACAAGCGCCTACGTACAAACCGTTGGTTTTGAAGTCGCAGCATCTCCTGACACATTTACAATTTCGTTTTTAAATTTCCGCTGGCGCTAAACAATTTTTAACAAAGAATCACACCTCGATGTTTGATTTTGTCCGTTTTTCAAAAACACGCATGACACGTCAATTTTAAACAGCTACTAAACAATGAATAAATTGATAGATAGATTTGGAAATTAACAGGAGTTCACACAAAATACAAATCTTGCAGCACACGAACCATTTTAGTTTTACCGCTAAGCTACAGATGTCGCTCCGCGAACTTTTCAACTGACCCTCGGATATTCTGAACTTTCTCTATGTATAATAATTCCCTCTACAATGTTGATGTATCGTGAGAGGTACCATAGTATCGAAATTTTACTATATATACGACACAAAAATCATCGAAGCGACAGAGCACACACACGCGCGCGCGCACGTCTCTTATCTATTGTCGCTCGGTCTATGCGTCACAATTGTTTGTCAATTTTATATAACAACAGCGCGCGGTGAATGCTCATGCTCAAGCCGGCACATAATATAATATATAACATGCTCACGCCGGCACGCTGAAACTTGCTTGGCAACCGTCGCGTCGCCGACACCGCTACTTGTAATGCGAGGGCGGCGGCGGTGACGGTGTGTGATTTCGTACGTTGAATACGTTTAATGAGGAGCGCGAGCGCGCACAATGTCGGCACAGATACATCCGCCTACCTCAACCCAGACAGCAGCCGTGTATTCATAAAATCATCCCCCTGTAATACGTACATGTGCCAGACTAGACTCCGTCACTGTTCGTTCCGCTTCTCTCTCTCTCTCTCTCTCTCTCTCTCTCTCTCTTAACAAAATCATGCGATCTTTGCTAGTATGCTTCGCGTACATCGTTATATACTGTAACTTGTGTCTACATTTCGCCTTCGTATCAGATACTTGACGGCGGCGATATCGCTGGCCGTAACAAGTGCACACTGCAGCCAGCGTATCACTGAATCTACAGACTTCACTTTCTTCTGCTACACTTGAGTATTTTTTGCATCTACCTCGCTCAACGCATCCAGTATTATTTATTAATCCAATTAACTAGGGTACACATCGTAGGGTCACTGCACGCCAAGAGACCACGCGTCTAGAAGCATAATTTACGACAAACCTATTTCTAAAAATTATTTGACGGCCTGGAGGTGGAACAGGCCGCAGGCTTGAAAGGAGAAGAGGAGGAAGAAGAAGAAGAATTAATAAATTTAAGAACATCTGCGGTGTAACACATAGATATCCCATAAATAATACAAAAGCTGTTCACGTAGAAAACTGTCGTTGTCCCAGCCAGTGAACTATGGGAAACATCCAGGTGCCTCATTAATAAAATCGAAAATACTGCCGAATACTTTAATCTGTACTCTCCAAGGCGGACGAAGAAATGATGGTATAAAGGGAAGAAATACAAGGAGTCGCAATTTCGTTTACAATTACACAATATAATACAATAATTATATTTAAAAAAAAGAACGCAATAATACAGACAGTGTTATGTCGTACATGAATTTTTTGCTTCACAAGACGAACAAAGAGGAATACCAACGCCAAAGAGAAATACTGTGAAACAAAAGTTGGCAGGGGTCTCAGACGCAAGGAACCAGAACACTTCACTTGGGTAAACCTCGGTGAACACAAACAAATGCAGGCATTCATGGCTAATGAATTCAAATACTCGCTTCACTTGAATCATACAGTGAGTCTTGTGGTGCTTTATAATCTGCAGAATAACACATTTTCTTTGTATTATACGGTTAAGAAAAAAACAAGCAACCTACTTTTTGAACGCGAAGACGAACGAGACAGTTCAGCGTACTCAATATCGTCTATTGCAGGTAACCTATACATATTTATAAATTATCGTAAGTACAGAATATCGCTATCAAAAATTTCTTGTAAATTTCGCCGATTTTACCAAGGACTCGTTTAAACCAACTAATTTTACTTGAACACATTTCATACGTATATGCCACGTTATTTCCCTAAGACCCACCTAATCGTCCGATAATAATTAGGCCTACATTGTACGTTGATAAGACAACATTACAAGGCGATCAAACATTAGTACGACAAATAACTTTCTCAACACGTGCAACACACATATTATTCTGCTGTACAAAACATATATAAACATAAAACACAAGAGAAAATAATATCTGAACAATTGCCAATCAGTACAAAACAGCCACAGTTTTCAAAACACTGAACAATGGAAAAGTCGCAGAACGAAATAATAAACAAAATTCAGTCACAAAGATACTCTTCAACAAAAACCAAACAAAAGCGTACAGCAACAAACGTGCGTTCACCACATAAAAAGCAGAACGGATGACGATGCTCGGAAAATGTCGCAAGTAACAAAAACATCGGTACGGAGGACCATATATGACTTCCATGTTCTACGATTTATATTTAAAATCATTTTCGAAATGAAATATATCCATAGAAACTATTTCTTTCTTCAGCCTAAACCACAGTACTGTCTTCACTAACGTATACCACCTCACGTTAGCGCACTCGATTTTCACTGATAATGGCAGTCGATGGCACTGCCGAAACGTCTGATTTTGCAGAAAACATTGGACTACAGACAATTGGTTGCCGATAACGTAGTACACATGTAAAAAATTATTCCCTCCCCCTTCAACTATCATTTTCATTTATAGAAAATTACCCCTCCCTCTTCAACTATCCTATTCATTTAAAGATATTTCATCTACCTTTCTACAGTGAATTATTATGACATTCGTTTCAGGAACTTTATTTATCAAAATTAAGTACCGGTACTTTACTATTGTTAAAACATAAAACGTTGCAGGTAAACTACCCCTTCCCCTTAACCGATCTTCACCAAAATCAATAGGCCTTGATTCCTCTACAACTCAGGCACATATGCAAAAGATTATTTGATTCTGTCTGATTTTGCGGCAGTTATTGTTCTTCGCCATAGAAAAAATTCAACATACAGAGACAAACACACACTTTTCGGAAAATGACATTTCTTCCTGTTTTGAGGGTAGTACAATCAGAATCAGCCCCTATCTCGAACACGATTTTTTTGCCATCACTATACTTCCATTTCCTTATGGAACATGGAAGTAAAAATATAGTATTAAGTTTGTACATTTAAACGATGCAATAATTGTTTATATTTCGAGAATTGTTTAATTGGTATAGAATTTTATCAAATAGCTTTTCTTTACATCTTTTTACTTTCTAGAACAACTCTGCCACTCAGACTACTTTCAATATTGTATACAATTACCCTAGTTTATCTGCTCCACTGTGAGACTTTCCCTTCACAGTTTTGTTTTCATCAGGCTCCACAGAGTGAACAGCCTTTACGTCAATACTGTTCAATCCGAGATACTTATTTCCACTCGCCGAATAAACTAGCAACCTATGAAAAAAGTATCGTAGTATAATTTACACAAATACGCTTATAAAAATCTGCAGATTATAAAACAGCTAAGGACGGTATTGTAGATTATGTTTTATAAAACAGTCTTACCAACATCCACACACGAGAAGTCAATCGACTATCACAAAGACTCGTTACCTGTAAAAAAAAAGAAAAGAAATATTAGTACACCACTATTAACCCAATACAATAATTCATTATCAGCAACACTAGAACCAGACTGGTCATCTTTTCACTCATAACAGACTGGTCACGATAACTCAAAACGTTCTTCCCTCGTTTCCTTTAACTTGAACTACAAAACGTAATATACGTCTTACAAAAAATTATGCTACAATCAACCACAATGTTTTGTAACATTTAGTAATTTTGAGACGCCTTCTATTAAACTTTCATAGGTTCGCAAGCATATATTCGGAGTTGATTTTTCTGCCTTCATTTTTTCATCTCACACATGATTAATTCCGTTTGCCTCGCGTCTCTCCACCACCTCACTCCCTTAGACGCTATTGTACACTCAAACACACAAAGAAATGAAACCGCTTCTAAAAAAATTACTGAACACTTCAAAAGTCCATTTTTAGAAACACTTGACCAATCTTGGATTGTTTGTTCAAGCACTACCAACCCGGAACACTCGGTCTTGTTCGAAGTAGGCATACCATCGCTTCGTCTGGCTGCCAGTACGTGTAATTTTCCAACTCGAATATTCGACGATTTATATGGCAGTGTCAGTTCTATAAATGTCGGTCTAGAAATCGCGGTTTCGATTACGCTACTATCAGTATTGCACCGTGCGGAAACGATCCCTTGTAGAGAAAATTTCGTTACGTGTCGATTGTTTTTCTTTCTTATTTCAACGTCAAACTACTTTCATCATCATCTTCAGCGAGAGTTAAACAACAAGCGGTCTGTTTAAAGTACTTTCTGTACTAAATTTTGAATACAATATAGCTAGGGTACTTCTCGAAATAAGGAAACGGAGAAATAGACAAGAAAAACGGACACAGAGAGATCAGTACACGATTAGAAGAAAGATAGTTTTTGTCGGTGGCGTGGTGTGGTGTGGGTACACACCTGTTGCCGGTTGTGATAGGCATAAAACAACCTAAAAATTAGTTCGAATTTTTTTGAACCAAGTGTTCTTTTAAGAGCATTTTCTATCATTCGCCGGGAGAAGAAGAGGGTCCCGGTTCACGGGATCTGACTCTCATTATACTTAAACAGAATACATCAGAACACAAATAATCGAATTAAAAATAATAAAGACAAACAGAGAAACACATAACTAAACGAACAAAACACAAATAGGTACGTAGGTACTGCTGCACATCGGTTCCGAAAACGAACATACCCGCTAACTGAGCCTTTTGTCGGTTTATACAGCGGCAATACATTGGGTGGACGAAAGTGTCCCCCTCCACAGTTTGTACAGTGACAACTACTACAGGGTCAATGACCGTACGCAGTAAAACTTTGCCGGTGCAAGTGTCCAGCAGTTCGAAAGCAATGCTACGCTTTTCTTCAAATTTCCCTACTAATATTGTTCGTATTTCAAATTATTCAATAACTAAGTATTTATTCTGTGAAATAATTAATACTATTTTCTATTATTTCCAGTACTATTGCCGCCGGCAACAGCGGTTACATGGACGACACGCTACTGGTTTTTATGATATCAAACAAGAATAACCAAAGGAATGACAGGAAGAAGATAAGAAGGAGAAAACGGAGGAGAAGAAGGAAAAGTGTAAATTAAGATAAGAAGAAGGATAATAAGAGAGAGGAATCGGAGAGGAAGGGGAAAATCGGAAATAGCCTAGACATCACAAAAAATAGAAAGAGGGTGGAAAAATATGCGACTGCATGCAAATATTAACATCTTTTAATAATAGCAAAGGAAAGAGACGTATTGGCGGTGGCGGTGAGACGAGGGTTGTACTGAACGAAGGATTGAAGAATGAATTTTGAAGAGACGCTGTTTGGACGAAAACTGTATGTACACCACAAGGAAAGAGACGGTAACGCTCCCCCCCCCCCGTGTGTGTGTGTGTGTTGCATCAGCTGTTGCTACTCCATTAAACGCTTTCACACAAACGCCAGACTATCTACGTCGTCGTACCCAACAGTGTTTGTTGTAGACTAAACCACAGACAGAGCAAGTAACGGATATGGGCGTCGAACGCTTGCCAAAGTCGTGAACATGAATATTCAATGCGGTCAAGTGAAAAACAAAACAAAACGAAACGAAGACACGGCGAGTAACCGTAACTAAATAGTTACACAAAAACATGGACATCCGAGCTGTCTGACACTTCGAGACCTGCTGAGCTTCACACTCCATGCAATGTACGGTGTTCTACGCAAATACTATACAAACCTCTACGTTATTATTTCTGCACAACCACTGATAAAGATCATAGGATAATAACATCCTTATACCGGCTGATAAATTTTCAAACCGAGTAATACTGTTATCGCTTTCGCTACTCTAAGAATAATCATTGAACGATCCGCTGAGTGGAACAGTAAATGTATCAGCTTCACTGATTACGAAGATCACTGATACTGATATACACTAAATAAGACGTGGTATTCACGGATTCTTTTTATAAGAAGAAAAATTATAAATTTTTAACGTAGTATACTGTGAATGTTAAGATATGGAACAGGACATGATAGGTTACACGAATTATAGAACACAAACTACAAGTATTTGTCAACAAATATTTAAGACAAATTTTTTAAATCTGGATGCCAGGAAGAATTGTGGAGGAGAATAAATCGCAAGCTAGTGCGTGAGATAATTAGAAGAAAATGGGAGATGGAATGGTAATACACTACAAAAGTTGCGAGATGACATGACGAGACATGTACTTGACTGAAATCCAGCTGGAAAAAGAAACAGGAGAAGACCAAAACTGACGTAGCGAAGAGGTGTCTTGGAGGAAGTAGACCAACGTGGCAGGACTCTACTGATGTTTCACGGTTCTAAAGAGCTTTTCGAATAACATACTGCTGGGAGGAATAACTAGTAAACCTATTGCCTTCAGACGACATGACAACAGATTAAGGTTGTGGCTGATAATCTACTTAGATGGAGGCATGTCGTGGAACCCCCGCGTTCCAGTGGGAATGACGAGGATTAACTAAGTAAGTCACTCATTATTATTGCTAAAAACGAGATAATTTAAGAGTTCGGAGGAACTTTGAAGTTAATATGGCAAATAACATACATATATGGCATCGGTTTAAAACGACGAAATAAGTCCCCACTGCAACATTAGTGAAATGTTTCGACTACATGTAGGTAAATAACCACTGTAGTACGCCGCAGTTACAGCGACAAAACCAGGTAGCGACTATACATACTGAACGAAATAAACAATCTTATCACCGGTTTTGACGCCTAAACATAGCGCCCGTCTTTCAGACAGTCTGTAGTAGCTACCACTCACGGTTGGCTAACACCGCCGATTGCGGGTGGCCTCCCGTCGGTCCAAGGACATCACCCAGATAACACTGCTTTTTAGCGCGGGGGGGGCCCTTCCATCGGTGGCATTGGCACTGATGGTTGGGAAATGTGTATACCGTTGTGTTAACTGTAAAGGGTGTAAACCTTACTCCTAGTAGCGCTTTGAGAGCGGGAACCACGACGCGGATTCCCTGGCTATTAACTATGTCGGGCCTCTTACGCCAGTCCGTAACGCTAGCGGTTCGCAATGGCGTCGTGTTGATCAGCGACGTACACATAAATCCAACTCTGTCGTGTTTATTTCCTGAACTGCAACCTGTCATGTTCCGGACGAGGTCTTTCAGTGTTTCCACCGTTTTCAAGTCCTAAACCACGACAAACCACCAGGTCGTGGATAACAAGAATAAGAAAAGCACAACCCCTATTTCGTACACCGAATCTTATTCATGGATTATTCGTGGTGTTCATGGATTCTTTTTTTATAAGAAAAAAAAATTAGAAATTTTTACGCCGTATACTACATGTGTTATTACTGTATATGGAGCAGAAACCTGAAAGGTTACACGAAATATAAAACATAAACTACAAGTATCTGTCAATAAATATTTAAAACCCTCAAAATATTAAAAAAAAAATATAACCTCAAAATATAAAATATATGTATGTAAGAATATAGGTTTGTCTGCCGGTCGGTTTGTGGTACGGCTTACGATAACTTTGCCGACGATACTGTACGATAAGATAATGTATCAACCGACTTTCGTAAAACATTGGCATGTTTTTACGCACTAGCCTACAAATTTAGGGGGCTGAAGTGTGCGAGAGAGAGGGATTTGTGAATAACACAAACATAAAATATTAAATACATAAACTGTGCACCGGCTCCACCTCTGCCTTCTCGATTATCACGTTTTTCATTGATGCTCTATTCTACACACAATTCAGAACAGACAATGCAGCACTTTATTTCTAAAACGTTACTACAACTATACGACAATTCATTTTCCCTCCTGGTAGAAGAACGAAACCGGTTTTGCATTTTCTCTGATCATTACTACAAAAATTATAACGATTTTTTACACCCTTCCGCGTTCTCCTTCGCAACACAACAACCGCCTACCCTTGGTTCGTTTTTCACTCGAACGCACTTCTGTGCAGTAAAAAAATCCCCTCTTCAGCAATAATCTCCTCCTGCCGATGCTTTTTTTATTTCTCTCCGACGACGACATAATGTAGGCTATTTAGACACCGTGCACAATATACAACGAATGAAAAGCTGAACAAAAATACGTAAATACTTTACTTTTCTAAAACGAAGAAGTACAACAAAACAATAGAACGTCTTTTCCTATATATAACAAACTCATTTCTGCTTTCTTCAAAAAAGAACATCAGGAAGTAAAACTATTTGAGAATTTTCATGTTTTGTAAAATCTGATAATGAAACGCCGTGTAATATCACCGGTTACTCCGTTCACTGCTTAATCTGGTCAGCCTTTAATACGATCAAATAAAAAATAACGAAACTAATCACAGAATTTACATGTAGCTTTATCCAGTCTTCATTGAACGAGCGAGTTTTAACTCGACGCTAGGTATATGTACGTCTGTATCAGGGGCGTATATACGGGACCGGACCCCCCCCCCCCGAGGCTCGAAAAAGTTGAATTTTATTTTTTAGGCGGTTCTATTTTTTTTTCAGCTGTGTACGATAATATACGTAGTAGTAGCTCTTTTTTAAATATACAAACAGATTTATTACACAGCATTACGATATACGTTTGAAATATGAAAAATAGGAAAATCAATTCAATCAATAAATACCTTTTAACAATGTTTAAAGTCGTGATGTCTAATTATAAATGCAGAGATCCACAGCCACGGAGTTTAATGAAAAAGTGAAAAACAGAAGCTAAAAAAAAATTAGATTTTTAAGAAATTGTATAATAAATTATCCTGTATATAGTCACTACTTTACCTTCAAGTCTGAGGTATTTATTTTTTTAGATTAGGTCCCTTAAGTATCCGAAAATTCGAATTATTTCCCCCTGTTCTCCAGACTCCGTAATCCATAAACGGTTCGTATACTTTCTTTAGGATTCTCTTCTCCCATCTATGCCCACGTTTGCATCTCTTGCTGTCGGAGTTCACGTTTCAGACATACAAAATTAAACGAGCTAGTGAAACAATAAAAATATTATGCAAACTTTTCAGAATGAAACGCGGTTATAACTCAATGACAAAAGTGGGCATTTCAACTTAAGCATTTTTTTTTTCATTTTAACATCTGGTTCTTTTCTTCAAAAACTAAATAAATTAGTTATCGTTGCTTTTTTTCTGGTGGTGCACCGAACCATTACTGAACTAAAATAAAAATAATTGAAATACAAGAAGGAAAGACGGTAAACTGGACAAAATGAAGTTTAAACCACTTCTAATTCGTACGGGGGAAGTCGTAATTACGTGACTGTGTCGGTGTGCGGCAAATGAAACACAGATTACACTGTAAAGCAATTAATTACGGTACCAAACGTAACGCAGTAATTTAAGTAGGCCAGTCGGTTTAGTCTGAGCTAATTACCGGGGCACTTCCAACGCTATCCACAATACAACTATACGAGGTTTGATCAAAAACTTCATGCAGTTCTTGTTTATGAGGATTGTTTAATAGAAACCCGATTAGAAGTTGTAAAGCATTTTTTATTCAACGATTTTAAAAGAAGTCTCCATTAACATTAAGGCACGAGTCCCACTGCTGGACTAATCTGTAGATTCCCTGCTGGTAAAATTCTTGGGGCGGTTTGGGGAACCATTCGCTAACAGCAAAGTCTACCTCGGCGTGCGATTTGAATCGCCGTCCTTTTAGTGATTTCTTTAATGGGGCAAAAACATGATAATCGCACGGAGACAAGTCGGGACTATAAAGTGGATGTTGTAAGACTTCCCACTTCATACGACCAAGCAGATCTTGAATCGTCTGGGCTACATGGGGTCGTGCATTATCATGCAGAAGAATGACACCATTTGTGAGCTTCCCGGGACGTTTATTCTTGATGCTGACAAGTAAGCGTTTTAAGGTGTATGCATATCGCTCAGCGTTGATGTTGACACCGGCTTCTTTAAAATCTAAGAGCAGCACACCGGTCACCATTACTTTTCCTGCCGAAGGATGGGACCGACATTTTTCCCCTTCGGAATTGTGCGTGCTTCCACTGCATACTCTGACGTTTGGATTCTGGTTCGTAGTGATAACACCAAGACTCATCACCGGCAATAATGTGGTGTAGAAAGGCATTACCTTGTGTTGATAGCGCATCAAATGATAACGCTGAACGCAAATTTTTCTGCTCATCAGTAAGCAGTAGTGGAATCCGCTGAGCAGCAACTTTGTGATAGCCAACACTATGAATGATGGATGAACAGTTCCCACGCTGATGCTCAACATTTGAGAAAGTTCTTTAACTTTGATGCACCTATTTGCGCGTAAAACAGTTTCCAGCTGTCTCACATTTTCATCTGATCTGCAACACGTGCAGGCTCGGGACGGGCCAAATCTTTAGTGGATTCTCTTCCTTGTCGAAGTGGTTATTCAACCACTGCCATATGAGAATAACTAGCCACCATATATAGCTTTCATTCCATTGGCTGACGCCCCTCAGCGGCCAAAAACTGAATAACGGCACACACATAATCTTTGGACGGATTTTCTATCATAGATGCCATTTTTCAACCCAGTCACAACGCTTAGAAAAGAGCAAACTGCAAACATTTTTGACAGACGCGTCACTAGTACTTAAACAGACAATATAAACAAATGAATCCGTTGCCATGGCGACGAAATCACGGCTGCGCAGATCAAACGTGTTTATATTGAACAATCCTCGTAGTTTAAAAATTATGCCTTCATTCATCGACACTTATACTGCCCCCTTCAATGTAGTCTCAGTCGAATATAACAGAATGAAGCCAGCCGTTTTGGAGTCTTCAAAATATTTCAAGCACCCACTTTTGGTACAGTCTTGAGCTCGCTTAGCGATTTTCGTTTTTTTACGTCTTCAGCGGTCGCGAAACGCTGTCCTTTCGTGGAAATTATCACTATTGGGAGGAGGAAAGATCGCGTCGGGGCACATCTGGTGAATACGGCAGTTGCCGTGTCGTCATTACGTTTTCTTTTGCCTAGCCTAAACAAGCTTCAGGCGGGCTATCGAGCTGCAATTTTCATTAATTATTCTTCCGTAAATCTGGCCGTGTCCCACGAATGGCTTCATACAAATGTAAAATGTCCGAATAGTACTCTTTATTTACCACTGCGCCTAGCGATGAAATTTCGTGGAACGCAAAAACAGAATCTTCATCTGACAACTACAATCTTAAACTCATTTACGGCACTCTTTGTAGCTTGTAAACCTCTTGTTCACGCAGAGCAGTCTTGCCAGAAGCCTTCTGAACACGTTTACCAGAACAGAGCAGTTTATCTCACAATTTACACAAGATTTAATACATGTTCTTCAACCTTCTATTTTAGAATGACAAAAAATCATTCTACACCAGAAGACGATTTACTGAATTACCTATGAAATCTAAACTACGCATCAAATAGAGCTAAACGTTTAGACGACTGTCACTAACATGTGTACCAACATCACATAAAAACAGTTTTTTAATCGGACACTTGTAGCGGTAGAAATTGCAAAATTACACGATCCTTTTTTGATCAAACCTTGTATGTACGCGATCCAAAGAGAAATCACATTTAGAAATATCTTCTGTATACAACAAATACAGAATAGGCCCAAGGACACTTCCTTGTAGCACACCAGCTGAGATATCCTTTAAATTATAATAAGCATTACCACACTTAACTCTGAACTGACGTTCTGAGACATACATGATTTAACAAGTTGGCTCATCTTTTTAGGCAGGTTTAGTTTCATAAAATAAACAATACTGCAAAAACTATGGAACTTAAAACGTCATAACATATACCCGTGCGCCAACAAGTATCTGAGCGTGTCTGATATAAATTGAGCGTCGTGAAAGATGAAGACGTGCTCGGATACACTTTGTTACAAGACACGCTGGAGGCGCATATCTTCACAACAGGATACGGAAGCGAATTATGAAGTAGCCACTGTGAATCTACGTGAAGTTGAGAAGAAGAAGAAATAACGACATGGAAATGCGGTGGACGACAACAATGATTTATGTATTTATATTTATATATGGGCACACGTGCTCAGCGAAGGAAAACGAGTGAGAGAAAGAGTCTGAGAGGGGGGAGGGAAATCTAGAAACTACACTCAACTACCGTACTTCGCGTGATATAAATCCAAACCCCGTAAGTGTGTGCATAAATTTACATATAGACTACGCTACGTACGAAGAACGAGATATTCCCAGTGTCCTATATTGCCACTGCCACCTTCATAACAGCTGGCGATCCGTAAAGTGTATTGTAATGTATCGAATATAGAGGAACAACAACAAACCTATATTACAACAGCGTGGAGGCAGGATGTTGAGGGAGGGGGATAGGGGGAGAGAGTACGCGAACGAAACTGGATAAGATCCAAACGTAACGACTGGAAACTGTCCACATAACCACAGCCATCATGACAATCTAGGGGGCCGTGACATAACCCACTTCCCACAACACAAAACACACTACTTATAGTTATTACCACATTCCAAATTACAGATGGAATTGTCAACACGAAACTGTTTGTATGACTACTGTAACAATTTAAATACGTGCAGACGAAATAAATATTTTTTTTATCTTCCGTTTTAACATATAGTGAACTGCGTTATAAAATGTTCTCACTTATTAAGGTATCCCGCAAAATACGTGCTTTTTGACTGTTGCCTGCACGTCTCATATCCGGCCTTTATAAAATGGCCGCAATTAATTACGCTCTAGTGTTTTCGAGTGGTGTTGACGAGTATTATGGATTATTCTGGAACACCTGTGCTATCTATTTGCACAAGACAGCTGCCGCTTACAAGTCAGTTTAAGTGGCGATTTATTCAAGTGAGGTTCTAAGTATTGTGGCGAAGTGTTATTGTTTTACAATTGTGCGGGACTCTATTACTTGACTTTGTTATTGCGTATGAACAAATTTTGCTCGGATTATTGTACACGTTAATTATAAACTATATTTGTGATTAATTAAAGCTGGTGATTAGTGGTTTCATAGGTGTCTTGGATTTTGTTTCCACTGTACCATTCGAGGATCAGTTAGACCGTCGTAACAATATCTTACAAACGTTTTGAAGACGGTCTATAATGTGGACCGTGTTCTCAGTCAATTTTTGAAGGTACCGAATTAATAGCATTCCTCATCCCTAACTTAGACTTATAATTTTCTTAAAGCGCACTTAGAGAAAATGTTTCATACTGAATAGACTCGACGGATAAAATATTTTCCATTTTATAATTTTTACGATGACTGTTTCAAATCCTACACGATCAAAATATACTCGTATACATTTAATGTAGTGAACTACGTACATTTTATACGCGAAATAAAATTGTATTTATGAAAAGGCTGTGAGCTACAATTTCATCTACAAATACAATTGAACGACGATTCACTCAATAAGGAGCGTACGTGACTGCTTCTTTTCAAACTAAATCTCGTTTTATGCCTATCTCGGGATAATTTAATTTTGCTAAACAAAGAGAAATTCTGAAAGAATAAAGACGCTAGACGTTCTTACGCACAATGCAAGGATAGTTGAGCCTAAAGGCAAGCAACGCAAAGGTACGTCTCCCCTCATTATCTGTACTCTGAATGCAGGCACTGTCGCAACCTGTTGTCCAATATTCGATCGTGACCGAGAAGCTCAAGACACGCAGATTTTTTATAATAATCTATCCTTCTGAAACTGACTTATGTAGCCTAAACATGGTTTATTTTGTGAACGTAATTTTTATTAAATAAATAAGATCACGCACCCACGCCCACCTACACACACCCACACTTCAGTATTATTCTTCATCATCATCACCATCATCATCATCATCTTCTTCTTCTTCAAGGATTAAAGCCAGGATGGTTTGTTCCGGTCTCAAATAGGCAAATATTAGAGCTGGTCACTTCAAGGGCTTCTTTGGACGTCCTTGACACACCTTGATGTTCCCACCAATTCAGCCGATACTAGGCGATTCTGTCGAGTATACTCATAACATTCAGTTCCTGCCGTATATGTGTTTCTTCTATGATCATGCAGAGTATACCCTGCTACGTGCCTGAGAAATCTCATTTCAGCCGCTTGGATGCGACTGGCCTGGCCTTTCGTTAAAGTCCAATTCTCAGACCCATAAAGAAGTGTGGGAACAGCTATAACCTTATAGAATTTTAGGAGTGTTTCTTTACTTTCTGACTTAAGGGTTCGCCTAATGGTCCCCCACATAAGGTTGAAAGTATTATTGATTGAAATAAACTTAGGCTTATACATTTTGCTTTGATTTTGTTGTCCATTACGTGTCTAAGTATTATTAAGAACATAATAAAGCCCATTCCAACGCGGAACACAAATATTTTAGATGACAATTTTTAACTTCATCGCCTGAGCTAGCTTTTCTCATTGCGATTTTCAGCAGAGGCTGCCGCTAGGAGCGTTGTCCGTTCTGATTTTGGATATAGTTTAATTTAACATGCAACTGTATGTTATGCCACTGCTTACATTCTTTAGAACTTCTTTATTTGATGTTTCGTCTGTCTGTTACCGATTACCAGATATATTGAATTTTATTGGAAATGACCTTACATGCTCGATAGTGATAATTGGAGAAAATGCCCCAACAAATGATGATAAAATCGAGAATAACAAATTAATAATATAAGTGAAAAAAGAAATATAACAAAACAACAAGGAAAATTTTCAGTCGCTTTAAAAACGTAATCAAATTCACTGTTTATAATGACACAAGGTCACGATCACTTAAAACTCGCGATTACTAACACCCGCTAAAATCTGCATATAGAAGTCCACTACCTGACGGCGCAGACCTTCACATAAGCAGGCCAGATCATCCTTGTCGTGTATTATTCCGGTGAAGGGTTTGTAAGGATCGGTCAAAAAGTATACCACAAATTTTAAATTATTTATGTCGACCTTTCGACAGTATTAATTGTCATCATCAGGGCAACTGTGTTTAGCATCGTTACAACTCAGCAACAATTGTCCTGATGATGACAATAAATACTGTCGAAACGTCGACACAAATAATTTAAAATGTGTGTTATACTTTTTAACCGATCCTCACAAACCCTTCACCGGAAAAATTCATTGATTGACGGTCACTACGAATTTAAGGACTTGTCGTGTATGTTAATGGGAAAATTCCAGGGAAACGTCTCGGGTGTTCTAGCATATTAAGTCGTCATCCTGATTACATAAGACCTAATTGCCATGTAGGCACTAAACGACGTGTATACTAAACAATTATTTACTTTTATAATTTAGTAAAAAACCATATTTTAGCTAAATTTTCACAACACCATTTCGTAATTGTGCCATTTCATCTTGCGGTAAAAATGAAGGGTTGGAATGGAGGGAGGGAGGGAGGGAGGGAGGGAGAGAGAGAGAGAGAGAGAGAGAGAGAGAGAGAGAGAGAGAGAGAGAGAGAGAGAGAGAGAGAGAGAGAGGAGAGGAGAGAGAGAGAGAGAGAGAGAGAGAGATTTTAAGAATTCTGCATTTTTTTTATCGTTCAGTAGGCTATACTTTTAACTCTTTTTAAAACGTTTAATTAATAAAGTTGTATTAACAAAGTATGATTTTGCTATACTTTCTGAACATCTGACATCTGCAGTAATACAAGTTAATTTTTTAGAGGACATAGCCAGTAGAACAGGGTTAAGAATTTCTGCAGAAAAAAACAAATTTCTCACAAACATTAAAAACGTGCCAAAATTCCTGGTAACAGATATTGGTCGAATAGAAAGGGTTCGAAAATTTAAGTATCTAGGAGAAATAATTCAAGAGAATGGTTTAGAAAAATCTGCTACAGAAGAAAGGATTCATAAAATGGAAAGAGCATATGGTATAACTAATTATATTTACGATAAAAAGTGCATATTTAAAAATGCGAAAATAAGGCATTACAGTACAGTAGTGAGACCAGAATGCCTATATGCAAGTGAATGTATACCATTGAATTATAATTTAGACAAACTAGAAATATTGGAAAGACGAATTATTAGGAAAATATTAGACCCACGTAAAACTGTAGAAGGTTGGAAACTAAGAAGTAGCCTAATGATGAAACATATCAAAGTATAGAAAATATAACACAAACAGTGAGAAAAAGAAGTATTTTTTGGACATTTATATAAAATGGACGACAATAGGTTAACAAAACAGATCTTCAAATACCTGTGGGGAAAGAAATCAGCATCAAGTTGGATTAAAGAAGTCAAAAAGGATTTAGAAAAAAATACTATAAACGCAGAAGAAGCAATTGAAAGAGAAGTTTTGGGGCAAAAGTGTTAAAAATGGAAAGAATCCAGGGTAGGAGAGAGAAAAACGCAGGTCGAAAATGGACTGAAGACAGGAAGAAGAGACACAGTGAAAAGATGAAAGAATACTGGAAAAAAAGAAAGAACAAGGAACAAAGAACTGAAATTGGCATATGGTCCTCAGATGGCCGATACAAATAGAAAAACAAGTTGTGTTGGTGGTTATAATCACAAACAGAAATAACACTGTTGCACGCCACTATAGAAAAAAATTCCCGATTAGCGCTTTAGAGCTTCACAGATTATCATCAGATCGGAAAATCAGATTTCCGAGAGCATCTTAGCTCATCATTATCACAGATTTCCTATCAGTTGATGAGCTGTGAAGCTTGAAAGCGGTAATCGGGAATTTTTTTTTATTATGGTGTGCAACGGTGTTATTTCTCTTTCTTTTTAAAAAATAGTTTTTAACTATATTTTCGTGCATAGATATAAAATCTGCCATGAATTCGATTTTGTTTGGTTTCGATTAACATACAAGTCAAGACGCCCACGGTACATCGGAAAAGTGAAGCATTCACGATCTTCAACCGTAACCATCTCCCACATTTTGTAAACACTCGTAATAAGAGTAATGCACCAAAATTTATCATCCACATTTAATACCATTTCTGGTGTCTTCGAAGCGCAAAAAATGACCTGTCAGTCCCTTCAGAACGACTCACGGCCGAGACTTGTTGCTTTAAAAAATAACTACCAAATACGATTTGAACAGTTAATTTGTTTCCTAGTGATTTTCATTTCCATATTTTCCCGTGAATGAGGTTTCTAAGAATCGACAAAGGTGCTCACGGCAAGATATGCTCAGTCAATTACGTCACAATTCGAGAGCGTCATACTACTGATCAGCGTCTTCCTTGACCATTTATTTATGAGATTACTACAGTTATATTCTCTATTATCAATTATACTTTGAACGTTTATTTATTCATTCTGCAAATTTAAAAATATATTACTTTCTTTGTAAACTTGTATATGGAAACTAGAGCTTTTTTCGATACACCTCAGGGTCAATTATAATATTAAATAAATGTCTGACTTCACCTGCATTTTTCTGCAACCATTTAACTTTGTCGTTACCGTCATCTGGACGCTCGAGTTTGTTGACCCTCTTCGGTATCACCTTCTCTGTCTCTGCGTCGTTGAATTCCTCGCTCCGTCTCCTGGATGCTGAGTCTGACGTGGACCTCTTGGTCGTGATGATGTACGGCTGGATGTGGCTGTCCCGTGCGTCCTCTCGTCTTCTTGTTCTAGTTCCTCTCCTCTTCTTTTCTTGTCCCTCGTAGATGTCTAGAAGTTCTATGTAGACTTCTCGAATTTCATCGTAGTACAACTCTCGTAGATTCGTTAGTATAGTCTTTTTAAAATCACTCGTGTTCATTAATACTTGCACCGACGTACTGCCGGTTCCATCGCACTTCACGTTATTGAATACTGTTTAAAAACCTTACATGATTTTGTAAAATTCGCGGTTGCGAGATGCGTGGATCTTACGTGTCAAAGTGAGTTCATCAGAAAGAGTGTGTCGCTCGCTGGGGTTTTATACTGCTGCCGTCGTTGAAATTCCTGTTGGAAACTGTTTTGACAACATTGAACAGGTCGGCGCGTCGATTTAATTGCTACTTTCAACCTACGCGTCTTTCTATGAAGCGCACACTTTTTTATAAATATTATTTCACCAATCGTTCGGTATAATATTAAACTTCGTTTATGCAAATTATGAATGTTAAGGTGTGTAAATTATGGCAGTCATGGCAAAATTTCACACGGTGGCTGAACGGTTCCCACGATTAATGACCACTTAACGCCAAACTGAAGCGCCAGGCGTCAGCTATGTTTTTACATATGTCGCTGATTCGTGTGACGTCTGGTTATCGCTCAGTACTTAAAAAACTGTGTAAAATCTTCCACCCTCGTTTGCATAACTCAACCTGTCTGTCGTTTACACATGTACACATACGCACACACACACGCAGACTGATACACAAGCGGCGTCAGGTCGCTCTGACGTCACCTCTGCCGGTCAGCGCGTGTCAATTTCTCCCCTTCGTTACGTTTAAAAACTAACTAAGCTATTTGATTCCGTATGCAGGCTTACTTACAATATTTGATTTATTTAAAATTAAATACTAGGTTATTTCTTATATTATCTATTATATCTAACGTATATTTATTACATTATTTTTATTAATTACATCTTATATAATTCATACGTGCTTTCGTATGCTATCATACCTCGGTCAGGGGTTGATACATATACTTCTATGCTAAAACTTCGATGCTAAACGTATCGTTGCAATATATTTTTTTTTCAAACAATTTTTGCTACAGTCTATTCCTTGATGTATATATAATACATTTTATATTTATAATATCTTTACCTCAAGATGTTTTTTCTTATTTGGAACATGTTTCGGGACACTTACGGGTTTCCATCCTCAGTTATCCTAATTTTAGAAGACCAAAAAAGTCTCAGCCAAAAATTAGGAAGGCTGAGGATGGGAACACCAAGTGTCCCGAAACATGTTCCAAATAAGAAAAAACATCTCGAGGTAAAGATATAAATATCTTTACACGCGCGCGCGCGGCTTATAAAACCGCAAGAGGTATCTACACCTACTCAAGGATGAGTGAAGATACAGTATTTCTTTTCGAAGCTTTTGTTCTTTAATAAATCTCCTTCTGTTATATTTTACTAAACATTAACGTTGAACGTTTAACATTAAAACTAACTTTTATCTTACAATACGTTTAGTTAAGGACTGTTTTTTCTTGTCTCCATACTACTGTCCATCGGACACAATCTGCTGTGAATAAAGGGGAAACCGTAAAGGGTTTCAGTGCTAGTAGGGGGTGCGAAATCTATTTATAGTGGATGCGCATCTGTTACACTTTTTTCTTTCTTTTTCTACTTTATTGATGCGTACATAAATTCATGACGCCACCGCCCGGGTCATCTTTTTTCGCTTTATTTCTTCGTCGCCTGCGATATAAGTAGCAGTGGCTGTGAGCGAACGACAACGGATACGTTGGACGTGTTCCAGACTTTGCCGACAGAGTCAGTGTATTCAGTACACAATAATAACAAATTTAAAAGTTTTTGTAACACGTCACTTGGCTGATGATACATTAAGTATAGCAAAAGTATAAAACGTGTATTCTTCTTGAGTCTTCCACTCGTTTGAACCCTCCCCGCCCACACCCGTGTTGCATGTGATACAGATTCACAGAAATATGAACCTACACGCAAAGTATGGGCAAATAATGGCAAGAAAAGTGATCACACATCTAATTACAGCTATACAGAGTCGTGGAGGATAAAATCTTAATTGAAGCAGACAAACGGAGAATAGCTCCTACAGAACAGCGGCCTGATCAATTGCGGAGTACGAGAAGGGTGTTCATTATCGCGTTGTTTTATATATATATTTATATATATTGTAACGAGATGTAGTCGTCTCTGTAAAAATGTATTTGTTGTGTGTTCGCCTCACACTGGTGTCGTTACATCAATGTTTTGCGCTAACGAAGTCCGCAGCGATGTTTCAAATTACCAGTACAACGCGAGTGGAAACCTTACCTGTTATTCCATAGGGGTTTATGAATCCCGGGTGGCGCCAAATTGTTTATTTAAAACAATTAAATTAATAAATAACGTGACAAAAGTGTTTTAAGCTATGACGGCCGGGAGTATTCGAATTTGTTCCCGCCTTCGTACGACCTACTGAATCAAGCAGGTAGTTTGTCGAGCTGCAGCGTGAGCGCTGGCCGTCAATTCTGGAAGTTCGCTAAAATGCACAAATTATACAATACACTTCCCTATGAAATAAAAACAATGGTTACACTCTGTATTAGTTTCTTTAATTATTGATTGGTAATTATTCAGTTTGACAAGAAAATTATATTTGGTTATTCAGCAATTTTGCACCGACAATTAATATGAGACAATCTCTCTAGGGTTTGGCGAAATCGATTTTGGAACGATTCATACGGCCTAAGATGGCTACAGTTTAGTTTGTTTACAATCTGTTCCGTTTAAAATCTACGTTCTTTTGATTATGAGAAAAACATTAATTATGATTACAATAAAAAGTACACTACCTTACATTATTCGTACTTAAATAATATAATGTGTAGCTACAATTTGTTCCTGTTGTGTAGTAAAGTGTGTTTCAAAAGTTGCAGTTTAACATTAGGTTATTTTTTAATTAATAAATTTTCAGTGTTTGTTTATTTTACTTAATCTTTGAAAGAAATTATATTCAGTTTATAGCGAGAGTTCAGATAACTGTGAGAAATATTTAAAGTGAGTTTATTTCAGGAAATTGGGTCGCACTTCAGTTGCGTTGAATACATGGTAATGTATTTGTGTTAATTTTTGAAATACAGTACTTTTAACGTTGCTATATATATATATATTGACGATGTCATACAAAACTAGCAGATGTGTCTTCCGGAGCATTTTATGATTGGCCACTCTGCAACCGACACTTGGTTGTTTGCGGACGATCAGCCTATTCTGTCGGACTCGGAAAACAGGTTGCACTTGGGTGTACATTTGTTAAATAGAATCTGCAAAGACGCTGGATTACAAATATCCCCACTTAAGACTGAGGCGACTTAACTGACTTAACACTCGAAAGGCGTCTACTGACGTAGTGTGTTACAAAATAACGTTCTTACTAGACTCTACGATAGGCCTACATTAGTAAAATTTTATAAAACTATGCGACTACCCCGAGTTTATTTCGTAGCAGTGAAACACAGGCACGCACGGGACCTAATGAAAATGTCGGTATGGAGAACCATACACGACTTCCATGTTCTAAGATTTAGGCCTATATGTAAAATCATTTTCGAAATGAAATATTTCCATAGAAACTACTTCTTTCTTCAGCCTTAACCACAGTACTGTGGTCACTAACTTATACCACCTCACGTTAACGCACACGATTTTCACTGATCATGGGAGTCGATGGCACTGCCGAAACGTCTGGTTTTGCAGAAAACATTGGACCACGGGAAGGAATTTTAACAACAAACTACTTCGTTGTTGCCGATAACGTAGTACACATATAAAAAATTACCCGCTCCCCTTCAACTATCATTTTCATTTATAGAAAATTACCCTCTACTCCTTTAACTACCTTTTTCATTTATAGATACAGTATATCCTCTACCTTTCTACAGTGGATTATTATGACCTTCTTTTCAGGATACTTTATTTATCAAAATTAAGTACTTTACTGTTGTTAAAACATAAAACATTGCAGGTAAACTACCCTTTAGCAAAAGGGGTAAACCGATCTTCACAAAAATCAGTAGGCCTCGAGTCCTCTAGAACTCTGGCACATATGCAAAAAATTACTTGACTCTGAACTTGAGGGCAGTTATCGTCCCGCCATATAAAAAATCTACACGCGCGCGCGCGGACACATTTCGGAAAATGATTTTTCTTCATGTTTTGAGGGTAGTAAAATCAGAATCAACACTTATCTCGAACACGGTTTTTTCGCTATCACCATACTTCCATTTCCTTACGGAACATTGAAGTAAAAAGAATCCAATCCACGAGCAGTTCCTTGTTACGAGACTGAGCAATATTATAGGTGACAAATTGATCTTATCTGGCGTTACAGCCTTTGGTGGGATTTAGACTCCTCAACAATACTCCTCCATGGTTCCCTGTTCTACGACCTTCCTCTCCACCTTCTGATTCCCACGCTAGTACGATCTTCTGTTACGCCATCCAACCATTTCATTCTTGGTCTGCCTCGACGTCTAGTAGTATACAATATTCTCTTCAGCATTCTTCCACATGTCCCAGCCAACGCTACCTCTGTGATTTGATTAGTTTTACTATGTCTTTTCCATGCACGAGAGCCTGTACTTCATTGTTACTGCGTATTCTTCAACTGCCTTCTTTTCTTACTGCGCCATAAATTTTACGCAATATTTTGCGCTCAAGTGATTTTAAGGCAAATTTTGTCATTCTCTGTGAAAGTCCACACCTCAGATCCACATGTAATAATAACCAAAACAAACTGACATCACTCATCGATAAACCTCGACGTGCTCTATTCAAATTATATGCGCGTCTTTTTGTAAGATCCACATTCCTACGGATGTCTTGTCGTCTTTATAAGATGGTTTTACTTAAGATATTTCTGGTTTTATAAGCTATGGAGCTAACACATTACAGACTTCATAAATAAACTACAGTTTTATCGTCAATGAATATACAAAATCATGTATTTTTTAAATCTGAGTTATACATGCATAGAAGACGAACTACAAATTTATTTTTTGTGTTTAAATTAATTAGTTAAGAGATATACGAAACAAGATAAACGAAGTTACAATCTGAGATAAGGTTACAAACAAGAAGAAGATTTGTCTGAGTGTAGTTCCATAAACTTATATAGTAATGCCAAAGGCCAGCAAACCATTGGCTTAAACTATCCGCTTCATTATAGGTTACGTGGTTTGAATGTTCATATGATCAGTGGAACCGAGACATTAGGGTGTATTGTTTCTACCGCTCACATTCGAGAAAATTTGTCCTTAGCCAACAATTTCGGGGAAAATAAATTCCCAGAATCCAACGTTGTATTTCTTTTTTGTGGAGCCCTCGAGAAAAAGTAATCACGTTTGATTAAGGCAGTCCCTCGCCTAATACGAAAAACCTTATCTTTACCTCAAAACCGTTATACTCAACTACGGGGGGGGGATTAGAATATTATAGATTTATGTTAAATAGATTACGTGTGTACAGATTAATCACTCATCACAGGCGATCAAATCAGCACCTGGTAGACATAATTAATTAAGTAGATTATCACCAGATGAGAACAAATTTATTTTGTCAGAACACAAATATAGATTTGTTTGGAAGAATATTCATCCTAACACCGTTTAGGCGCAAAATCTATTAAAAAAAGGATTACTTCAAACATTTTTCGTTATAAAATGTTTAATACAGAAGAATTCCCTTTAACATTCCCGCTAATCCGTAATTGCAGGAATCTGATCAACTTCCTTTAAAAAAAATGTCTTCGAAATTGATAAAACTTGTCATTTTTTCATTTTGTTTAAGTGAAACAGTATTGAAGAAATTATTAGAGTGGCACTATTGTTTAGAATAATCTGTTAGCTTGGGTAATAAAAGGATGGGTAACAGATGCAGTGGACAATAAAAAAACTCAAGAAAATATGAACCACAATATTGGAGTCTGTTTACATTTTTCGACATTTAGAAGATTGCAAGGATGTGGAAGAAAGTGACACTGATCCGTGGATTTTGTGCGACTGTGAGTCAGGACATGGTAAGAACGTTCCAAGTTCCAAACCGTAAATACGTACACACTCAAGTCCTTATTTCGTTGCCTAGGTCGTTTCCGACAAGGCTGTCCGGTTACATCACTTGAACTAATCCCAACTGTAACCTTTTTACAGGGCAGAGTAGTCGGCCCTGCGCCCAATCCCCGCCCTGTAGGGCCAGGGACTTTGATTTTGGGCTGTTCTTCACCTAGTACAGCTTAGAGCCCGGTGTGCCCTTGCTTTAATATCGTTGTATCCGCCCTCTACAAACTGAAAATGGCTATTGGAGGATTCGAGCCATGAAATGGACCAACTGATTCAGGGTGCCGACATAGTACGTTTTTATTAGTAGGAAGCTTGAATGGCTGGGACACGTAAGGCGAATGGATAACAGAAGAATGCGTAAGAGAATTGGAGATTGGAGACCGGTATAAAGAAGAATTAGGGGTAGAACCAGAAAGAGATGGTTGGATGACGTGGACATGATTTGAGATGTATGAACATGAGGGGATAGAGAAGGATGTGTAATGAGAGGGCGGAATGGAAGAGTCGTTGAGCAGGCTAAAAGCCACGCTGCAGCAGGTTTTAACGCCAGGAAAAGGAAAGGTAAGGAAAGGAAAGTGATTTAGGACATCAAATCCTCAATGAGGACGTCACAGTGTAGATGGTACGTCACACCCTATAGAAGACAGTTCGGATCACAACACTGTTATTGAAGTAAATACTGGGCCATGCCACTGTGAAACAACGATGTATAATACAGTAAAACCTGACCTAACGGCCACCTTTATGAACGGCCACTTTCCTGAGGAACGGATTTTTTTCCGTAAGATCAGTGTAAATTTTCTCTCCATTAAACGGTCACCTCCTCCCTCGGCCAGCGGTCAGCCCGTAACGGTTCCTTCACTTTTCTTGAACGGTCGGGGATGTTTAGTCGTCTTGAATAGAATACAGAAGACAAAACAGTTTGACAGTAGAGATCTCTACGAATACTCAAGTAGTGTTCATACCCAACCAATTGAAACGACCTAGCCTTATGAAACTTCATACTTTTACATTTACAAATTGTCATTTGTGAACAAAACACTGTTGAAGTTTCCATAACGTTGAAAAAGTAGTACACGCGAACGTTCCGAACTGTTGAAACCGTTATAACATTGAATTCGCGTAAACGATCTACGTGAGCTTAAGAAGTGTTTTGTAATTAATCTGTAGTGTAATTTAACAGTAACATCACATGAAACAGTCATTACATGAAATTTACGAGAACCTGTGACGATCTCAAGGGCAATTGGGAGACTCGACCTCAGGAAGACTATAAAGATACATCAGAAAAATTTCTGTATTTACAATCAAAACTTTTTAAATGGTCGATTAAAATCTCTACTATTCCAGAAACTTTTACAGTAATTTTTCTGCTTTTTGCAGAAACAGGTGGAAATGAAGTACAGTGTGGAGGAGGAGGAGGAGGAGGAGGAGGAGGAGGAGGAGGAGGAGGAGGAGGAGAAGGAGGAGGAGGAGGAGGAGGAGGAGCAGGAGAAATTAAAGAACCGCGGTAGTGTTTAAAAGAAGTGTTATAATCTCTTAAGGTGGATATTTGCGTTACTCTTGATAAGGAATGTAGGGAGAATGCTATGGAACAGTGTAGTAAACACTACTGTTTGGCCAAAAATTACGCAGTTTACAAGAAAGCTGCTACCTCAAAACAGACCACTTTAAAAGGCTATTTTTTTAAAGTAACTTACAATCTTTAAAAATGTGTTGTAATGTAATTATTTCCACTGAAAACGTACTGTAAATAGGAATACAACTGCAAGTACATAATAAAATGATATAGCTGATCATCCCTATTTAATACACTGTATTGTTACTATCCCTGCCAACCCCTTTATTTAACGGCCACCTCTCTGAGCGCCCACATTTTACGGAGATTCAAGGGTAGCCGCTATATATTATAACTACACGCACTTCTTCTATGTATGCGTTATTGTTATGTTGTTTTGTGAGTACCCACCTGCTGTCTGATCTTGCAGATTCTTCCGACTAGGGCGTGTGGATTTTGGATTTGAAGTTCGCAAGCTAGTAATCTCAAATTATTACAACACACAAAATAAGTTACTTTAAAGGGGGAGAGTTTTGTGAGACTGGTAGGCTTTATCGTACAACAATAAAACACTGTTATATGGGGTAATAAAACGTTGTTTATTACACCAACAACACACAAGAATAGAATGGTTATTATATATGAATTTCTTACTGTCTAAACAATGAATCGATGTTTTTCGATTGATCAATAGTTGAAAGAAACTGAACTCGTTCTTTGACGAGTTAATTGCAATTTAAATTTTACTTTATTAATTGATTTGAATTTAATTAAATTGAATCTAAATGTTCATGAAACAAAATATAAAACTCTGAAATTAATTAGAATAATTAATTAAAATAAATTAGACGTGACAGTCTAGTTCACGTTATTTCATTTCTAGTGATTCTACTTCTGATCTACTGCAGTATGATCTAAGATTAGATTGTCAGTTAAGATTTGTATAGCGCTTTTATACTACTTCTATTTCTTAACTATAACTTACTAAAGCCTTAAACTGCTATACAGATTATCACAACGAATTTACTTTTTAATTACTAGAGTCTTTGCTTTTTGTTTGGCACCTGAATTATTTGAATTACAATGTTTTAATTGAAAAATAGAAAATTTGATCTGAAAAATAAATAAGTGGATTTTGCTTTCCTGTTACTGAAGAGGATGTCGTCCCGATTTGTCCCTCGTCGATTCGCGTCCTTGGTCAGAGAAAGTAATCTGCTTAGAACTGCTGGATTCGGTCGTGGAGTTCAAAATTCGGCAACACTCTGCTTCCTTGCTGTTTGTGAATATTTTAACGTCTGCTGTTGTCTGCTGGAAGTGCTTCCTGTCCCTCGTCGATTCGCACGTTGCACGTCAGCGTGTGTGTGTGTGCTTCGTTCGGGTGGTCGCTCTGCTCGTCAGCTGTTCACCAATGATTTAGACGGCCTCTCTGCTGTATTCTTGAAGTCTGGTCTTGCAGTCTGGTGGATCTCTTGCGTGCTTATGACTATCTGGTAGTACACAATAAGCTTGGTTGATGTAGAGTATCTCGCCTTTACGCAACAATTACGAGCTATACAGATGATCTGTACTTAGTGTGTTCGTAATTGCGTGTGTGTTGACCACGTAGAGTCTTCTTGTTGATCTTCACCACTTTGGTTACTAGACGATCGAAGGACTACGTCTTAACTTCGTGAGTACTGATAGAAGAGTGAGTTTTCAACCATAAAACACCGCACTAGCCGGGGCTCGCATGAAATGATTTCATTGGTCGACACACTCTCCCTACCACATAAAATTTAGAATTCCCTTGGTCCGTGAGAATGAAGTCTGGTTCCCACAGACGGAGAATTGATATTATTATCTAATATAATTATCCGGCGGAACCAATTTGTCGCTGCGGATATCCTGTACTTATTTAATTTTGCAATAACTTGGTTGCAAACCAAGTTGTGTGAAATCTAAAATATACAATCTGTCAGAAATTATTATCTTTATAACATAGTAAAATCTCATTACTGTAACTCTATTTTTACAGAAGTTATTCAATTATTTTAATTAACTCTTTCATTTGTTAATTATATTGCATCAAATTTGCACACGTCATTATTAATATCTCGGCAAACATTTTGGCTATATTGGATTTCGCCTTTATTTATTAGTTTCCGAGATATTAATAATTAACAGTTTGGGTGTGGTCGCTTCCTTGTACAGCGAACTGATTACATAATGACCACATGTGCGTTGCTTTACACCGCATTATTTTCAATGCTCTACATTCAAATGGAGTTTTGACTGTTACTTTTATTTAAATATGCTTCAGTATGCGGTAAACATATAACCACAAATAGTTAATATTTGGTGCTGTTATATATTCCCACACCCGCTTAAAAAAAAAAAATGAATGTAATAATTAGTTTTTTTTTTTTTTTTTCAATCATTACACACATATTCTGTAAGCATTATTCTTATTACCTATACATTGTATTACTTATTCTGAAGACACGTACACAAGTGTTAATGTTATTGCATTATATACAATCTAACTCTAAATACATGTATTAAAATATTATATTTGCAACTTATTGCGTATTAATGTTTTTAAAACGACTAGTACCTTTGTTTATAAACAGTGGCACACGTACAAAAGAATTTGCTGACAGTCTAAACAATCGTTATCGCCGGGCGCGCGTAGCTAATTGCTTGACCTTGTTTCGAATGTCGGTCAGCAGGTTATCGCGTGACGTAACTATTTCCTGCCGTGTGCTCGTTCGGTTCTATACGCTTATTATTTATCGCTATAGGAAAATATTATTATTAATACACAAGTTATCTATAATTATTGTTAATAATATTATAAAACACAAATTACTTATTTTAATTTTAATTATTATAATACAATTATTATTAACTCTAAATACTATTTATTTTTTTTTTAAAGTCTTATTATTTCGTCGCGACGCGCTTTGGAACGCCATGCTACTCAAAGTATTTTCTAAAAGAGCTCGCATGGTATTTACCGATCGTTTTCGTTCGGTCGAGCGTCGTAACGATAAACGTGTGAGGCGCGAGTTGTTGAGCCAACAGATAGGGACCGTTATATAAACGAAAAAACTTTGCGGCCACATTTATGTCTCTTCGGCCTACAGGATTCGCCTTGAGCAGTACTTTCTCACCTACTACAAAGTTCGTTAATTTGTGAGTCGTATTAAATTTGTCTGCCCTTTTTCAACTATTCTTTCCCTCACAAGTTGATTTTTACATTGTACCGGCAGAGGTAGATTATAAGTCTTTGGCTTACTTAAATAATTATCCCAAAACCTCTCTGGCGTGGTTCCAGAGTCTAATTCTGCTGGTGTGTATTCCGTGGTATCGTGATAACTCTCATTTATTGCCTTTTCGAAGAACGGTAAGAACTCGGGCCATTTACTTTGTTCCTTATAGCAATAGATACGGAACATTTTACCGATTTCCCGATTCACCCTTTCGGCAAGGTTTCCCTGTGGTCGTCGTATCGAGGTTAGGACTGCTTTGATACCGTTACGTTCCAGGGTGGCTGCCCAGTGTTTGTTTTGGAACTGCTTTCCCTGATCACTAAGTACGTTCCTTATTGGTCCATGTTGTGGGATATACTTATTAAGTATAATATTTAAAACGGACTTTGTGGTGGGCCTAGGGATCGCATAAAGGCTAACTTTTTTAGTAAACACATCGACGCAAACTACCATGTGTTTTAGATTTCTGGTAGCCTTGGGTAATGGTCCCAGAAAGTCGATGGCGATCATCTGTCCCTTACCTTCCGTTATCACATTGGCCATGGGAACGTAAGTGTGCAAGTTTGGTACTTTCGCTGTCTGGCATGGATAACATGTTTTTAGCAATTTCTTTACCCTACGGTACATGTTGGTTATTGTAAAATCCTCCTGCAATATTTTGACACATTTTACAGGAGATGCGTGCGCCATTTTCATATGTAAAGATTGTGTTACACACGCAAGCATCGCTGGAGATAATACCACTTTCCATTCGCCCTGTAACAATTTATACAATATATTGTCTTGTATAAGATAGTGAGGATTTGGGTGAGCTGCTAACCTTAGCTTTTTAGCAAGGAGTGCGAGGTTATTGTCCTGCTCGCGTCCTAAGTTCTGTAGCATATTAGTAGCTTCAGGCGCAACCGTGTATTGCATATTTAACACTCTCAACTCGTCGTCAGCTGCTTCATATACCTCCTCCTTTTCTACGGGCGGATATCTACTTAGAGTGTCTGCGGTGGTATTCTCTGATCCTTTGCAATATTTAATAGTGAATGAGTACTCCTGAATAGCTAACACCCATCGTGTTAGTCGGGAATTTGCTAATCGACATTTTAATATAAACGATAACGCCTGATTATCAGTGTGGATCTCGAAATGGGTACCGTATAGGTAGTGTCTGAATTTTCTGAGTGCGTTTATTATGGCGAGTATTTCTTTCTCGGAAGTACAATAGTGCAACTCAGCGCCTTTGAGCGTTCTATTGGCGTATGCTACAACATGAAGACTACCTTGTTCGTCTTCTTGGTGCAACACGGCGCCGATAGCGTACTCGCTAGCGTCAGTGTACATTACGTACTTCCTACCCTGCTGTGGATGGAACAATTGTAAATTAGATTGGAACAGGCCCTTAACCCTCTCAAACGCATCGTTCTGTTCAGAACCCCATTTCCACTTTATGTTTTTGCGTACCAGCTGTAGCAACGGGACTGTATATTCGGCGTATTTGCTGGTAAATTTCCTGTAATATCCCGTGAGTCCAAGGAATGCTCGCAGTGCTTTGAGGTTCTTGGGCACCGGGAATTCCACAATACTCCTGAGCTTCTCTGGGTCCGTACTGATACCTGTAGCTGAGATTATATGTCCCAGGAACTTCATTTGGGACTTTACAAACTCGCACTTGTGTAGCTTGAGCTTGATGTTTGCTAACCTCAGCTTCTGGAAGACGCTCCGCAGATGCTCGAAGTGTTCCTCCAAAGTGCGGGATATCACGAGGATGTCATCCACGAATATTACCGTGTATGGGTCTACCTCAGGTCCTAGAGCTCTCTCGAGGCATCTTACAATCGCAGCGAGACTCGTGCTAAGGCCAAAAGGTACCACCTTGTGCTGATAGCATTTGTTATTGAATATAAATGCTGTATACTTACGATCTTGCTCACACAGCGGGACCTGCCAGAAGCTTGCTGTTAGATCTAACTTCGTGAGGTACCTGGCTCCTTCACATTTAATGAAGAGGTCCTCCGCTGTCGGTGCGCAGTCAAACTCTTTCTCTACGAGACTGTTTAAGTTCCTCATATCCAGGCAGAGTCGGATCTCTCCAGTCTTCTTGCGGACGACCAGCAGTGGGTTGAGGAAGCTGCTATTAGATCTTTCAATAATATCTTCTTCCAACATCCGCTGTATCTCCTGCTGGACCTCGGCCTGGTATTTTATAGGGACCTGGTAGATTCTCCTTATGAACTTCTCCGGCTCTGTGAGGTGGATTCTGTGTTCATACACTGATGAGATTGAATGTTCTTCACTGAAGATATCGCTGAATTCTTCTTGCAGCGACAACAATCTCCGTTCAGTTCGGGAATCTAAGGTGGTCTCTCCCTCTTCACATTCTTTATAATGAATTACTTGTTTTGGTGGCCGTGTGATTTTAATTGGGTCACCATGGTTTTGTGTGTGCGTCTGTGTGTTCAATTTAAAAGTGTAACTAACATTGTCAATGGTACATTTTAATAAGTGTTCACTGGTGTTAATTTCCGCACGTATTTGTTCTAATACATCTACCCCCAATAACATATCACATATTAAATTGTTTATAGCCACTACACACACTTCAAATTGCACTTCGTCTAGCATGATAGTTAGATAGTATTGAGTGTCAATTTTTTCTTTTGTATCGGTAGCGGTTCGTATATAAAATTGATTGATTGGGAGTGATGGGGCCGTACGAAAATAATTTTTATTGGTACGCAGGAACCTTTCACTGACGCCGGATACAACGCTACCGGTATCCAACAGAATTCGTGTGGGAACGCTATTGACAAAGGCGTGTAACACCGGACACGCCGCGCTCACAGGCCTTTGTTGCGTGAGACCGGATTCTAGCAACGGATCCCTGATATCCGGTGGGAACACAATATTAACGGGCACACAAGTTACATAATTAAAAGTACACATTTCACACAATATATAATCCTTATAATTAACATGCTTATATTTACACAATTTTGCCGAATGTATAGTGCGTCCTTGCTGGATGCGCATTTTGGCACGTTTTTTGTAGCTTGGTAATTTTTCGATTTATTGTTCGAGTTTTTATTGCCCTGGGAGTCGCTGTCTTTTTCAGTTGTATCAGCTTTGGCTAATTCGACCGTTTGAATCGCTCTAATTTGTGCCCCGTCGTTGCCTTTACCCTGCCCTTTTGGTCTACCAAAATTTTGTTTACCCTTGTACTCAAAGGTTTTATTTGGCTGTTTTGACGGTGTTTGGGGTGGAGTAGAACTGGTACTCGGTTTTGATCCGTTTGCTGATGGTACTGTAGTCGCGTATTCTGCCCTTCATTATTCCGGCGAAAATCGGGATTATAACGCCACCCACCAAAATCAAAAACCGTCTCACTTTGGGACACTAGAATGAGGAGTTCGTCTACCGTGCGAATACCCTGCGTAAATACAGCTACTCTAATATTATGATTAAAATGGTAGGCAAGCTTCGTGACTATGTCAATCTCCGCAAATGCTGGGGTTAAATGCTTCGCGCGTTCGACCTGCTGGATTATATAATTTTCGGCGGTAATACCCATTTTCTTATCAAACCGGCCATATTCCAGTTCATTGCGCAGAAGTCTCTGGGTATGCGAGTTCCAGTATCGGCTTTCAAATTTTTGTTTGAACTCCGCGTATGTGGACACTCTATCGCGTACAATGTTATACCACTTACGCGCCGAATCACGCATCGCGTTAACCACCCACTGTATTTTGTCTTGATCTTCTAGTCGGGAACCTACTCTAGCCATTTCACTCTCACACGCTAATAAAAATTCAATGGGGTTTTCGTTATTTTCCCCCGTAAAATACACGCGATTTTTCTCGTCGACAGGACCTTGTACCAAAATATTTGGAGCAGATCTCCTTCGTACCTCCTGTCGTACTTTCAGAATCTCGTCGTTTAACGTTTGTAAAACACTCTCTTTATTAGAGTCAATGTTAGATCGCGTCTCTACAATTGAAGCGTCTAATTTATCTACTCGTCGTTGCGTTTCGGTCACGTCCGCGTGAATCTTTACCTCTAGGGATTCCACCTTTTTGGAAACGTCTAGGGTTTGCTTCTCGCAACGGCTTATGTGATCCTTGAACCGGCCTTCCATACGTGTTACTTGTTCAATAAACGATTTTTGCATGGTGGTCTCAAAAACCTTAAACCGTTCATTGATTTTAGTATCGACCGTATTTACTCTTTCGGCGATTTCCGCGACTTTCACCGTTAACTCGGTTACGCTTTCGTCTATTTTCGCAGTTAATTCTTTACTACTTTCTTTATTACTTTGTTCTAATGCTTCGGTTAGACTAACTTTTTGCGCTTCGATTTGGGACTTTATTTCTGCGTTGCTAAGTTCAAATTTCGCGTCTATTTTCTCAAATTTCGCGTTCATATTTTCGTTCATTTGTTGTATTTGTTTAAGTATTTTATCCATATCCATTTTAAATACACAACAATTTCAAATACAAACAATTTAAAATACACAGAACAGTTTCAAATAGACACAATAACTTTACTGCTGTACGAACCCCAGTCACAAAACTCTTTGGGGATTATTTAGTTGGACGCCAGCTGTTTTATGAAGTAAAACAGCAAAGTTTGTTTTACACGTGAAAATTAAATTTAAATTTAATGAATTTAATTTTGTCGAGCCCCACGAGATTGGAGCGCCATTTATAACTCTATTACAAATGTGGCGTTTCAATCTCGTTATGATTTAATTAATTTAATTCAATCGCGCCCCACGTTCCGGGCAAGCCATTTATAACTACACGCACTTCTTCTATGTATGCGTTATTGTTATGTTGTGTTTTGTGAGTACCCACCTGCTGTCTGATCTTACAGATTCTTCCGACTAGGGCGTGTGGATTTTGGATTTGAAGTTCGCAAGCTAGTAATCTCAAATTATTACAACAACACACAAAATAAGTTACTTTAAAGGGGGAGAGTTTTGTGAGACTGGTAGGCTTTATCGTACAACAATAAAACACTGTTATATGGGGTAATAAAACGTTGTTTATTACACCAACAACACACAAGAATAGAATGGTTATTATATATGAATTTCTTACTGTCTAAACAATGAATCGATGTTTTTCGATTGATCAATAGTTGAAAGAAACTGAACTCGTTCTTTGACGAGTTAATTGCAATTTAAATTTTACTTTATTAATTGATTTGAATTTAATTAAATTTATTTAATTAAATTGAATCTAAATGTTCATGAAACAAAATATAAAACTCTGAAATTAATTAGAATAATTAATTAAAATAAATTAGACGTGACAGTCTAGTTCACGTTATTTCATTTCTAGTGATTCTACTTCTGATCTACTGCAGTATGATCTAAGATTAGATTGTCAGTTAAGATTTGTATAGCGCTTTTATACTACTTCTATTTCTTAACTATAACTTACTAAAGCCTTAAACTGCTATACAGATTATCACAACGAATTTACTTTTTAATTACTAGAGTCTTTGCTTTTTTGTTTGGCACCTGAATTATTTGAATTACAATGTTTTAATTGAAAAATAGAAAATTTGATCTGAAAAATAAATAAGTGGATTTTGCTTTCCTGTTACTGAAGAGGATGTCGTCCCGATTTGTCCCTCGTCGATTCGCGTCCTTGGTCAGAGAAAGTAATCTGCTTAGAACTGCTGGATTCGGTCGTGGAGTTCAAAATTCGGCAACACTCTACTTCCTTGCTGTTTGTGAATATTTTAACGTCTGCTGTTGTCTGCTGGAAGTGCTTCCTGTCCCTCGTCGATTCGCACGTTGCACGTCAGCGTGTGTGTGTGTGCTTCGTTCGGGTGGTCGCTCTGCTCGTCAGCTGTTCACCAATGATTTAGACGGCCTCTCTGCTGTATTCTTGAAGTCTGGTCTTGAAGTCTGGTGGATCTCTTGCGTGCTTATGACTATCTGGTAGTACACAATAAGCTTGGTTGATGTACTGAAGAGTATCTCGCCTTTACGCAACAATTACGAGCTATACAGATGATCTGTACTTAGTGTGTTCGTAATTGCGTGTGTGTTGACCACGTAGAGTCTTCTTGTTGATCTTCACCACTTTGGTTACTAGACGATCGAAGGACTACGTCTTAACTTCGTGAGTACTGACAGAAGAGTGAGTTTTCAACCATAAAACACCGCACTAGCCGGGGCTCGCATGAAATGATTTCATTGGTCGACACACTCTCCCTACCACATAAAATTTAGAATTCCCTTGGTCCGTGAGAATGAAGTCTGGTTCCCACAGACGGAGAATTGATATTATTATCTAATATAATTATCCGGCGGAACCAATTTGTCGCTGCGGATATCCTGTACTTATTTAATTTTGCAATAACTTGGTTGCAAACCAAGTTGTGTTAAATCTAAAATATACAATCTGTCAGAAATTATTATCTTTATAACATAGTAAAATCTCATTACTGTAACTCTATTTTTACAGAAGTTATTCAATTATTTTAATTAACTCTTTCATTTGTTAATTATATTGCATCAAATTTGCACACGTCATTATTAATATCTCGGCAAACATTTTGGCTATATTGGATTTCGCCTTTATTTATTAGTTTCCGAGATATTAATAATTAACAGTTTGGGTGTGGTCGCTTCCTTGTACAGCGAACTGATTACATAATGACCACGTGTGCGTTGCTTTACACCGCATTATTTTCAATGCTCTACATTCAAATGGAGTTTTGACTGTTACTTTTATTTAAATATGCTTTCAGTATGCGGTAAACATATAACCCCAAATAGTTAATATTTGGTGCTGTTATAATATATTAATTTGACAAGTTTCATTTCATGGATTTTCTCAGAAAAATCGTATTTGAAATATTTTTTAAACGCTGTGCCACAAAAGTTTTTACAAGTAGATATAATCATGTATTTTGTATTAATTTTACTATCTGACTATAAACGAATTTTAGTAGGCTTATAAACTAATTTTACGATCTTTAACACGTCTGATGGTGCTCTAATTAATTATCTGCTTGACATGAGACGCGGTCAATAACATGAGTGTAAACACTCAAATTACTGTCATTTGTTATCAGTAAATTAATACACTCTTTACACTTTAACTTGGAAATAATTTTTTTGCAATTAAAAAAAACACGCAGATAATAAACGATATTATGCTTGTAGTATGAGCTGACGTCTTTAACCATATTGCTAATTCCTTTAAAAGGTTAAATTTTTCCTTTATCAGTTTCATTTAAATCTTCTTCTACTTCTGCAAAATCCATCTCTGAAGATTCGTTAAATAGGCCTAAATAAAAATCTAAACGTTCACTTCTGTTAGATACCTGTACACTGTTTCTGATCATAAGTTTCCTCAAGGGCCATTGAATCTGTTTAACACGGGGATTATTATTATTTTATTATATTATATTATATATAATATATTATTATTATGTCCTCCACTGGACCTAATACAAGAAACCAATAGTTGCAAGTGAGCCTGAGAAACCTTTTAAGTTAAAATATAGTTGTATGCCGAGCACGAAGTCACCATGATCATAGAAATATAGTAACTAGATTTTTAGATTTTATTGGATAAGAGGTACGGCAAAAGTTAAAAATCAACTGTTAGCTTATTTAATAAAATCTTTATAAGCTCAAACTTTCTGTAGAACTGTCCCAAATGTAATAACTGTAAGATGTCACAAAGAAAGTGTATTACTGACTGAATTACTCGTTTAGTATACGTGGTAGGCAACTTAGGAACAATGAAAAGGGACCATGTGTTTTATTACGAGAAATCTTAGGCCTAATACTTACTACTTAATACTTTAATAGTTACAAATGAAATAGTAAGACATGAAACGGTTCGAGCATATCGCAGTGGTGGCAATGAAGGCAGAGCACAAAGTGGGGTGTGTGCTGATCAACCATAACACACAACTATATAACACACCAATCACGTAGCTGTTCTGAACACAAAATAATTGCCTTGAAAACAACTAGTCAAAGTAAGCATGCGCAATGGCATCTTTTGACACAGCGCAAACCAGCACCCGATTCATGTATCATTATTTTAGCCGTGTATTTGGTATCACAATATGATAAACACTAGCGATTTGGGTGCCCCCGAGAATGATGATCACTACAGGCCTACAGAAGTGATAACTCCCCCACGTACATACAGCGAGGCTGCCTTTCCGTACGTGGGCAGTGAAGAGAAAATGTATGACCACTGGCAAGCCGCCAGATTTGTCAGCGATCGTAACTCAACGTCACATTGACTAAATTTACAACGAAAGTACAAAGTGTTTTTGATTGTTCAGTTTGCACTTAATGTAACGATTTATGGGAGACTGCGCGTAAAGCGTAAAGCGCCTTACTTTAGGTGCATTTAACTTTTTTAGAATTTATTAGCCTCTTTATCAATGCAACCGTTTTATCAGACAATAATTAATTCAGTTCATTTCATTTTCGTTAATTTTCGATTTTCGTTAATTATTATTTCAAGAGATTTACGAAAAAAGTAATAAAATTATTACGGACGTTGAGAAAATTGGGTATATATAAAACATTTATTAAATCGAATCTGCAACGACTGCATTACAAATATCCACACTTAAGACCAAGTGATGGCTTTTAGTGGAACTGATCCCACGGGCAAAAAATGTTAATGATGGTACTGTCCGGAACAAGTTAGCAATTTTGAATACTTGGGCTACAGTGTGTCTTATAATACAAGCAACGACGTTGTGAATAAGTTTATAAGTTCAACATTATGTGCGGAACGATCAGGCGAACTCTTTAAGTCAGCAAGTAAAGAAAGGCGCCTAAAATTCTACAAGACGATGGTCCTTCCCACACTTCTTTATGGGTCTGAGAATTGGACTTTAAGGAAAGACCAGGCCAGTCAGTCAATCCAAGCGGCTGAAATGAGATTTCTAAGTCACGTGGCAGGGTATACTCTCCATGATCATAGAAGAGACACAGATATACGCCAGGAACTGAATATTAAGAGTATGCCCAGTATCGGCTAAATTGGTGGGAACACCTTTCCCGAATGGATGACTGCCGCATCCCCAAACAACCATGGAATTATAAGCCGAGGGGACGTAGAGGTGTGTGACGTCCGAGGAAGCGCTGGAGTGACCAGCTCTAGACTTTTGCCTGTTTGAGACCGGACAAACCATCCTTGGTTTAATCCTTGCAGATGATGATGATGAAGATGACGGTGAGAAAATAAAATACGTATCTGAGGAAATATAGAGGAAAACTGGGGTTGCATGTTCCAGCCACTACCGTACAGTGAAACGGCATTTTTATTCTTGATCGCTTTCCAAATGATAATAAAGCACTAAATTAAAAAATAAGAAAAATTTTTAAATGCCGTTCTGAAAGTTACGTATACCAGTCACGTGTGTACTCGATTCGAATAGCAAACAAAAAACTGCTTAATATTGAAACATTTTACTTGCTGTGGAGAAAATTACTACATTACACAAATATCGTACACTAAGTTGAAAACACTGGGAGCTAGACAAAACATTCAAAGGCTACCTATTTCCTACTCGCTAAGAGGATATAATCAGTATAAAATTTTGAATTTTCCTCAACCAACAGACAATTACGAATGGTTAACCCGAAGTGATTTCGTATTCCAAAGGCGACTGTAGGGTACTACAATTAAAAAATTATTTGTATTCTCGATTAGCCTAATTACAATAATTTTACAAGCACGCTTTTCCTAATTTTTGAAATTTCCTTTTTTTCTTTATTCCCCTGAGAGGGAGATTTTAAACCCTCCCCCACACGCAAAAAAAACATTCCTCGCTGTACAGTTAGACGTGTAGAAAAAAAAGTGAGTTCACGAACGGGGAGTGGAATATACAGAAGGCAGTGGAAAGAACTAGTACAAACTCACAACAGAGACAAAACAGAAAACAAGGTTATACCGATCTCCACTCTTCTGTGTGGATTCAAAAACGGTAGCTGTCTACAAAAACTTAGAGACAGCAACAGCAAAAGAAGAAAAGTGACAGGAAAACGTATCACATATGATGATATGATACATGATGCTTTATGATACATGATGCATGTTGAATGGTTACAGAATATTTTTCCCTAATGAAGACGAGACGAAACTGTGACGTTCAACTGGCACAACAATAAGAATCCAAAACGTTAACATTCGTCAGCAAGAATCTGCGCGGTACTGGTAACACCTTCGAAGGGACAGTTCGTAGCAAGTCGGATGTGCAGCGCTTTCAGTTCAAAAACACTATATTTTCACTTTCAAATCGTCGGGCCGGACAGTGAGTAACGATTGCCAAACATTCTTGGCGGGTTTCCAACAAGCTAAGGAACGTCTTTGTGCTTTGTGCCCTCACTATGTTTGAGTGCACGAGCACGTGTGTGTGGCGCGCGTGCGATCGGAATGGATACTACCGATGTATATGTTACTGTAAAAGTGCGAAGTAAGGTAAATCTTAAGATTTACCATTTTATGATGGTAAATGTTCGAAGATCCTTTCAAAATGTTCGCATTTCGGACCACCAACAGTTGGTAGTAAATGTCAAGATTTAGGCCTACCGCTGCGTTGTGATAAAAGCTGCACTCGGAGGTTTTCGTTGGCTTGCCGACCTGTTCACACATGTTCCAACATTTTTGTTAGTCACATTCACTGTAAATGTGTTTTATATCGCAAAGGCTCAGTTTCTATCTTAGTTCTATTTTTTTTTTAATTTGTTTGTATCAATTAATTATTGGACTAAAAAAACAGTAAAACGGACTCGTATTTGTTTTCCTCAGTAAGATTACATTTTCACAAAATGGTTAAAAAGTTTTTAAATGTTATTTTTTAAGTAAACTTCGTTAATTTTATCAATTCTTATATTTTTGGCTGTAGTTTTTTTTTGTAGTTTTACAATAATTCATTGTACATCGCTAAATAAAAATTATTTCAGAAACATGCAGTAGTGTAATGCGTTATTTTTTGTCTCCTTTCTTCATGCGTTTTTATGGAAATTATTATTTTTTTTTTAATTATTAACTACAAATTTCTTTAAAATCAAAAATATTACGCTTTTACCACAATGCAGCGGTAAATCTTGACATTTACTACTAACTGTTGGTAAAAGTCCGAAATTCAAACATTTTAAAAGGATCTTCGGACATTTACCATCACAAAACTGTAAATCTTACCTTACTTCGCACTTTTACAGAAACATATATACCTGTCCATGAACGTAATTTTGGCATTGTTTTAATGCCGCTATCAGGCGTTGGAGAAGCTTTCTAAAGAATAAACCAGCCAGCTTCATAAAACTGAACTCCACGTTAACGAAGCTTCCTTCTTCTCCTTCAATCAGAAAGCAGGCGAACCGCGAGTTCCGGTCTCACAAGAAACACATGCACTTCCACCAATGCTTCATATACTTCTTTGCCAACTTCTTATCCAAACCGCTTTATCTAAGGCGTGTTCTTATTTCAAGTCCGAGCCTTCCTAATCTCCTGCCATTTTTCACACATATCCAAATTATTTGACCCTCGCCTCTCGATTCGTCCTGTGTCCTGCACCTATAATAGTCCTTGCACGTCATTCGTCTTCCATTTTAGTCCTGAAAATCAAGCATTTTCTCTCAGACAATCCAATTGTACCATCTGTATCTACGTACAACACCTACCCAATTGACACTAAAACGTTGTGGCAATCGCGTGACCTGACAGCGGATCCTTGAACGAAAGGTCTTCTTTGTCTTCTTTCATTTCTTCCACCATCAGAAAGTAGATGAATCGAGAAAGAAAATACATCCACTTCACTAATGCATTCCATACTTCTTTGCCCAACAGGCTTGCGTCGCCAAAATTCGTTGAGCTACCTGCCATCAGGCGTCTCATTCAGGTGGCCAACCTATCTCTGTGTTTTCTGCGATGCGATCTTGAATATAAAAAAAGTTCCAACTCATCGCGTACATCTTCACTGTCAAGTCTGTACCCCTCCCTTGAAATCATTAAAAATGGCAAGAATTTCATCTACAAAGCTTGTATTCTACTAAGAAATTTCTTTACCGGAACACAAGTTTCAAAACCATACAGCAACTGTGGCGCAGTCATTACCTTAAAAAATTTTAGTCGAGTCTCTTTCCTCGTTTCCCCTGACCAACTGTTCGATGTATTAACTGAAGTTAGCCAATTTATGATCAACATCATGGATCTACGTCATACGTGCTATCACAACGAAGACAGCGGAAAAGCAACAAACATGCTGTATACTCTTTTATTCCTGGGTATAAATTTTACTGACCTTTTGTAACATGTAAAGGCGAACTGTTAACGTTTGAGTTGAAAACCGCGCCAGAAGACATAACGGTAATTTACATAATTTACTAAGATGATATTGTCGAAATGGTTACAAATAAGGCCAACGGACCTGTTACCAATGAGAATGAGGGTGACTGGGACCAGATAAATAAAATGGTGCACACTGAGGGATTTAAGGCAATAGAGATGGTATAGAAAGATATCACACAAGATAAGAGAAGTGATGCCAAGACATTACCTGCTTCAGAATGCGACTGGATACAGCAGCGAAGAAGAGATCACATCTGTAACATTATGTATAACATTGACATTATAAAGTCATAATGTTCCTATAATTTAGTATGTTTGAAGATTAACTAGTCCGGTCATGGCCTTTTTATATTTTTGTTATTTTTCTTTTAAATATCACATATCTGATATTCTCAAAAGAATGATTTATAAACCTAAGCATAACTTGTAATTTAAACTGAATAATCTCCTACTGTATCCTAAGGCTTAGCCAAGTGCAGTTTCACGTAAAATTAAATGCTCCAAACTCTATTGAAGTTTGAATATGTTAATACCATATTTTCTTATAATAATAAGACGTGAATTTCTCCTTCTTAGTCATCCTCTTCTACCCGTCGGGTGTCAAGGTTCTCGAGAGAGCTCTCCATCTCGTCCTGTCCAGTGACAAAACCCTGGCACTGGCCCAAACTGCTCCTCTCCCTTCTACACTCTTCTTAATGTTATCCTGACATTTCGTTCTGAACCGAAATTAAATTCCAGTCCTCTTCCTCTTTTGCCTTCTGGTTTTGCCTCCCATGTTCGTCTCGGGTACCTTTCCTCATTCATCCTAGAGACGTGGCCAAACCAACGCAGTTGCCAGCTTTAAATTTTCATCTTTAAAGAGAATATGTTTAAATTCTTCTAGATGTTAAGGTTTCTCACCCTATCTCTACGAGATTTCTTCTCAATTATGCTCAGGAGTCTCATCTCCATTGCTTGTATTCTCTTTTTATGTCTGTCATTCAGAGTCCATGACTCGCAACTGTATGTCAATGTTTGAGCATATACAGATTTGTACACTGCCAGTATGGTTTTCTGTCAATTCACGGGCTGAATTCAAATCAGATATGTACTTTTTCTAGACATGTCGTCAAATCATTCCCCAGTGTAGAACGTCCCAGCCAATCACGCGTTAAGTTAGTTAACTTCCTGGTCAAGAAGAAAAGTGAAAAAAGGAAAAACAGACGACTAATGATAATGATTAACAGACGAATTAATGATTTAATGATCAGTTTGGTCTATCTGCCAACCCCATCATTAACAATATCATCTAGAGAATAATAGTGATATGTGTAACAAAGCTTAATAGCTTATAACGAGTTTTAAACAATTTCTATCTGTGTTAATCGCAATCCGTGAAATCTAGTGTGCACAGTAACCTAGTCTGCTAATCACCGCGACTACAGATATTTGCACCATCATTAGCATCATCATCAGGTTTACACTCTCGTCATACAATACATTACGTGTGCTGCTGCTGCTACTACTACTACTAGTAGTACTGTAATTAAGTTACCGTAATACGAGTTGGGTTAATTACTTGGCTTCTCCACTTGGCTGTCTCCTACTACCGTCACATCTATCCCCCGGTACCGAGATTCCAAACCATTGTGTTATACCAGCCAGTAGTTGTAGACGGAGTTAATAGCGACACTAATTAGCCATAAACCAGTACACACCACAATAAAACATTATCTAGTTCACAGCGAGATAATCGTTTACACGGTCGTCGTCAACTTCCTTTTAAACGGTAACAATGTAATTATCTAACCTTATACACGGTATATTGTTGAAAGATGAGGCAACAATCAGCTGTTATTTGCTCTAGCCTGTTATATTACCGCGATCGTCAGAAAATGTTTTGAACTCTCTATCTATTATATGGTACTGTACTGCTTTATACAGTGAATAACTCGTTGGCTGGTTACGCCTTTCCGTCTGTAATATTAAACTGTCTGGCGTGTTAGACCGTCGTCGAGCTTAACCGAGGATACCAAATCTGATCGGAGGCTCTCTCGGCCGGCGTTAACATTGTTAGAATTTGTGATAGACGGGCCGCTGGCCGTGGTCTAATGACGTTTGTTACTGACGTTTTGGCCCCACCATCGGAGACCGTCTTCAGTGCAAAAAATTGTTTGGGGTACTGGCGTTATTCGGCGAACAATTTTTTGCATTGAAGATGAACTCCAATGGTGGGGCCGAAACGTCTGTAACAAACGTCATTAGACCACGGCCTAACAAGCCCGGCCATCGCTAATTCTAACAATGTTAACAGGATACGAAATCGTTCGGCCGTACCCACGACTGCCATCTTCAGTTGAGGGGGGGGGACCGAGACTTCAACTAAGAGAACCGATTAGAACTCAGAGAAAACGATTGTCCTCCCCGCGGAGGCCCTTCTATTTATAAACTTGTCCAGCTGCCAACTTCCAAAAAGTGAATAAACAGACGCCCTCGTGCAGTCAGCAGGTGCAGTTACGTAAGTTCTATACGTTTCGCGGCTACCCGGACAGGCGCAGTGTCTATCTACGCCGCGCACTCAAGCAGTCTCGAGACGGTTCGAGCACACTAAAACTACGCAAATTACGCTGGCAAGCCGCTAAAACAATGGAAATTATTCTGGAACATCTGTGAGATCTATATAAGCAACAGCGGCCGGCTTAGAATTTAGTTACACCTGGCGAAGTTGTAAAGCTCGGATTGCTGATTAGTGGAAAGTGATTATTGTGTTGACATAAAGTTAGTGCGGAACTCAATTAGTTGACATTATTATTGTGTCTGTGGACAAATTTAACTAGAATTATTTTATGAGAGTACCTTGTTGATTTAAAATTGTCATTTGTGACTAATTAAAGCTGGTAATTAGTGACTTCATTAGTCACTGTATTTTGTTTTGTTTAGCCTACTCTGTACAATGCGACGATCCGCGAGACCGTCGCAACAATATTATTCCACAACCAAAGCCAGGCGAATATCGACTGTGTTAGTGAAGCAAGAGAAAAAAGGTACAAAGACTAACATCGTCTTCAAGGATATCTTACAAGACTGACCACAGAAACATGTCGCCGTGAATTCATAATTGCTCCCTTACGGAAACGGGGCGAGTCACTACGATAAGTAAAGTTCGAACCCAATATAAGGTCGCTAAACTGATTCTTTAAAAAATAACTGATAGATTTTATTAAACATTCCAGTCACTGATGCAATTTTGACACAGATAAACATATCTTTAGCTAGCTAATACGAGTTGATTGAAGAACTGAATTTCTTTAGGCTTATGTAATAGGTATTTACTGATAATTTCCTTAACATACAAAACCTGTTACTATCTGCGCGCGGAACTATAAATTACAAAAGAACTTGCATTATTGTCGTAAACCGTCATTAGTAATTGAAAACCATCAGCCAGTTTTATAATACGTAGCAAAGTAGTTCCCGTTTCACGGAGAACATAAAAAAAAGCGGAATCGATTTACGCTCCGTTTTTATCGGTCGCTGCGTCGTGGCTTTCATCAAAAACGAAAAAACTGTTATCTCCCAAAATTTCCTAGTACAGTATAAGAAAAAAACTACTCTCGTTTCCCGTAGGGAAAGTTTTAATAGTGCTGAATGACACGGCAGTTTCATACAAAGAGAAATAAAATTGCCCTCCATCGCTTAAAAACAATGTCATGGGTTCAACACCCAGTCACAGTATAAACACGAAGTCATACCGAATGACAAACTTGCGACCGCTAAAAGAAGACCAGGTGTCCATTTAAGGACGAACAAGGAAACAGTCGCTGAGCAAGCTTCGTGATATACTGTGTGCAGTGACGAATCATTTGGACGATTACACCGAATGGAAACTGAAACGACGAGACCTTCAAATATCCCTAACTATTCGCTTTTCTACATTAGTTTATAGGAAACAAATAACACTCAAATAATATCAACGAATAGAATATACAACATATGGAAAAAAAATCTTGACCACAAATTGTATAAAACTTTTCTTGCGCAAACTAACGAGTCCAAACAGAATGTCCTGTGCCATTACGATTTCAAATCGTATGTCTATAACACACACGTTCATCAGCATAGAGGTATACTACAACAACATAGAGATATATTATATACAGTATCTATGTTCATCAGTCTCTTGCTTTTTATACTATGTTACGACCCAGTCTTAGGGAAAACGGCACCCTATTACCTTACTAATATGCTGGTGCACTCTGTTACAGTTCAGTGTATCCCAAACTATTTTTCACAACGGGCGCTCTCATTATTTGAATTTGTCTACTTGCTTCCCCTCAACATTGTCATTAATGAGCATCTGAAAAATTGCATCCAACCTATCAGTCGGTAAAATGGAAGTTCGTCTACGAAAAACTTTATTCCATCTTTTACTTAAAGACTTTTGTTTTCTCAGCCATGTCAACGAGCAGGTCACTTTACTACAAAATCTTCAGAATATAATAATGGCTTCTGCTTGCATCGGCCCGGTATACGAAGAAGGTTGTGTGGCCAGCGTTGTTCGAATCTAGAACCACCCTGCTCACTGGCCTACTAAGCTCTCCACTGCATTAATTGATTTAAAAATAGAAAATACAATTACTTAATAGACCAGACTGTATAGCAGAATACTTAGCATCGTAAATGTGAAAATTCCAGCGTCACACGAATGAATAAAAAACCCGCGTTCATGACGACACGATGACTAAATAGCCACTTAATTTGACACAACGCAAACGAACTCAAAAGAATTCAAGATTCCAAGACTCGCGAGATACATATATTTATATCATATACACAGGATCTAATTTACTATTAGGCAGAGTAGGCTTTAGCCTAGGGCGCAAGTTTTTTTTTTTGGGGGGGGGGGGAGAAACGTAACGAGAACAAAAAAATATTAAAAAACTCGTGTTGCCGATGTAAAAAAAGAAAATGCCGTTGTGAAATAAAAGCTAGTAACTTGTTGAAAACGTATATTTCAGACTTGAGTCAGTCGTGCTTGCAGACTGTATTTATTTACAAGTATTTCTGAAAGAAAGTACATTTTATGAACAAGAAGAAACCGTCTGACCCATGAAGACTCTTATAGAATTCTTAAAATCATGTAGTGTGGAATGAATCTGCCCGAAAGTTGAAGTCGTCTTGCAATTATTCGTCTTAGCAGCCAAACGTTTTAGCGGAGAAATGTCGTTTTCAGCCCTAAACCGGGTGAAAATTACTTAACGTCTACTTTGGGTCACGAAAAAATGAAATCCCTAGCACTTTTATTTATTGAAAATGATTTTTTGCAAAGCATTTATTTTCACGAAACACTTCATCGATTTGAAACTCCAAAAGCCAGAAAAACAAGCTTTGATCAAACAAACAAATTTTTAGCAATTAATACTGGACACGGGAATTATTTGAAAACGTTTTAATTTGCTTTGTGTAAAGGGTAAGTACAGTATGGGATTTTTGTTAACATTTTCGATACTTACTGTAATTTGTCGACGTATCCAGTGCTATTGTAAAAATTAAATTCACGTGATTAAAATGGGGAGAGTAGTTTTTGTTTATATAAAACACATGTTCCTAAATAATAACCAGTCTGTAACATATGAGTAAATCGTGGGAATCAGCCCTACTCGTTGTTTGAGAGGTTGGAAGGAAAAACGATAGGGGGGATGCGCAGTGGCATATCTAGGATTTGGCCTTGGGGGGAGGGTCCGGTCTAGTCGGCTTCATACAAAATAAATAAGAAGTTAAGACGAATCATCGTTACTATCTTTAAAATGGTTGAAAAACGTGTGATAATATCCTGAAATCAATCCCATTAAAGTAAACGGTAATAACACAATAAAAATACGCGTTACTGAAACGTTGTTTAAAATATATCTATTGAATGAATAGATTTTCTTATATTTCGGACGTATACTCTCTAATTGTGTGTAATAAACCTGTTTGTATACTTAAGAAAGAGTTGTTACCATGTTAGGGTACACAGCTGTAAAATAATCTAAAAATTAAGTGATTAACAAAACGCGTTAACTTTTTTCGACCCTCTGGGGGGCCGGTCCTGTTCGCGCCCCCTCGTAATACGCCCCAGGGGTACGCAAAAATTGTATCAGGCTAGGGTTCTAAGCCCTTAAGACAGGCCCTGAATATTCATACTGTACATGAATATGTCCTATATAAATCATTATCCCAGTATTCAGACTACGTTCACTATGAGACGTATGTAAACACGTAACTGAAACAAAGAAAATCTGTATATAGCGGAGCTAGATCATATAGTATCATAGCATAGCACAGTATCATATCCGCCATTCCAATAAACACAATGACGTAGATATCAAGACAACACACGCGCGCGCGCAATTTCCTGTAAACAGGCCGATGACAACTATTTATCAACACCAGTAATGACATGCCGCCTGGCATGAATCATACACAGCCATTTCAAAGCGTTGAAATCAGGACGTAAACGCTTCCATCCGTTAAAAAATTTGTTTAAAAAACTCACATGACAGCATACGGTTCTTCTGTAACACGACTCCTGCGGTGCAGGAGGGGTGTCTGTGTATGTCTGACAAAGACAGAAAGAGAAGACGAAAGGAAAGCGAGAAGTGCTGAGGAGGAGCAGCAGAAAGAACACGTGGGAACGCCACGTGCGAAGAAGCGTGCCTGCATCTTCCTCACACCCCAACAGGCTCCCTCTTGCGCACACACACATGCACAGTCACTAATATACGTACAGCCTGACACCCCACCGTATCACTCACATCTGTTTATCTGTCACGTCCATCAACTGCTTCTCCTTCAATTTTCCACTTTAGCTGATTTTTTTTTTCTCGAGGGTAGTTAATGTTGTTTATTTTTTAACAAAATAGACACAACACTACTGACTACAACGGAAGTGGAATTTAAAATGCTTTAAAACCATCAGCGGATAAAATCAATTGACTAACTAACAGAACGATATTTCAAACGATCAAAGAGAATTTTTAAAACTATGAGAAAAGGGCTTTCTCACTCTCTCTGCCTCTGCCTCTGTCCCTCTCTTTCTATAGTTTACTATATCTTCTATTTATATTATAGTTTATCTCTCAATACTCTAAAGCAGAAAAACAAAAGAGCATTCCGACAACCAATAGCCTACGTGATGAAAGACAGGCAGGCCCTCTCGAGCAGTAAAGATAACAGTCGTAGTTAGCGTGTCGCGCCACACACGCGCGTCATCGCGTAAACGGAATGCCTTCGATTCTTCTTGTCCAAACAGGATGTTTAGCTCTTTCCGGGGCTCTCTTGTCGCTGTGTTTACGTGACCACCCATATGTTAGAATCCCTTTATCGGCGACCATTGCATATAGTACTGTCACTATACTGTATCAGGCTGTACAGTCTTGGAAAATATTGTTACAGCCAAGGTGCCTACGATATTTAATTGGGGTAGTGGTCTACCCGTATTTTTTTAAATCTTTCCTTCACGCGGAAATCTCGTATGAACCTGGATGTGTCCGCACAAGGCATATCAAACAATTTACCTTCGATATGCCTGCCTTTTGCAGCAATTTGCCTCAATATTTGACTCAAGTAAAGCAAAGATCATTGTCTAGAGGGTTCCAGACAACGAACCACCTTTTTCTTGACAACGTCATCTCTTTTTTCCAGACCGCCAATGATGTGAATAAAAAATAATTTACCATGGATAGAGCTCTCCCATGGAACATGGGAGTTCCACTTGATGGTGATACAGTTTATTCATTACAGTTTGCTGATGACCAATTACTTTTGGCTCAAGATTTTAAAGACACAGAGTACATGACTAGAAAATTGATACAGCAATATCAGAAATGGGGACTAAAGGTAAATATGAATAAAAAAAAAAAAAAATGGCAACAGATGACCTTCATCAAGACTTGATATTCGAGGAATACATGGGGAAGATTTCATATACGAGTATTTAGAGGTGAAAATTATGGCCAGTGGGAAGCAAGACAAAGAAATACAATCCAGAATTTATTTGGGAAAGATGGCTATATCTACATTAAATGGAATCCTGTGGGATAAGTAAATTACACCATGAACTAAAACCAAAATATTTAAAACCATTGTTAGAAGTATCATGACTAACGGCTCAAAAGTGTGGACTGCTAATAAACACACAAGAACAAAATTAATGACGGCAGAGATATGGACACACGAAAAGAATGGCACAGGAAAGATTTCCAAGGATAGTTATGTAATGGACCCCACCAGGAAGAAGGAAAAGAGGAAGACCACCTATCACTTGGATAGAAAAAATTCAGACTATATTGAGGGAACGAGAAATTGAAGATCTTTGGATGGACAAGCAACAGTGGAAGGTGAGGATTCAAGCACGTCTCTAATCTTTGGTTCCGGAAAATGTGTAAACATTTTAATAAATATTTAATAATAATAATCATCATCGTAATAATAATAATAATAGAACTCTCCCAAGTAAACCCATGAACAGTTATCCTGGCTGACAAATCGCTAACTCAATGTTTCCTTTGCAGACAGGTGTATTCGGGAGATAACATGTCAAGTACGTAGGTTTTCGAGTACCATGATCTGTTAAGTGAGAGTCGTGGAGAACAGAAAGACAAAGAATGTCCAGGCAGCGTATGCACATAGAAATCAAATAAAAACATGGGAAAAGTTTAAACAGCAGCGTCACATGGTTTGTTAATCAAGTTTTCGTACATTTAGAAAATTAAATATACGAAAGTAAATCCGGCAAACTCCGGTCCAGCGCGATCGACAAAAGTCTACCACTGATCGGTATACCTTTAAAAATGTCACAAAATTTAAATATTGAGGCTCTCTCTCTCAGCGTCACCTGCTGGCTGGGATAAGGTATCATTGTATCGTAAGATGCAGTTTTTCTAAACGCAGACCAGAAGATTCAAGAGATATGCGAAAATACTCGAAAAACATTAATTGATCGTTCCTTAATTCATGAGCTCTTTGAGTATCTGTTTCCACTAAAAAAGAGGAACTTTCACTTGAAAAAGTATTCTAATAATTTCGCAAACCCAGACAGAACAGGCGGTATGCAGGGGCGGATTTAACATTTTGTCCCCTCCCACAAATCTCTGTGGTCATTATATTCCCTCTTTGGTTTTACAGTCCGCACTAGTGTTCTGTTTAAATCCAAACTTTGCTACATAATCGTGTGTGCTCTCGTTCATTTGCCAATTAATAGGATCAAAATCTAAGACCTTCCCTACCTTATTTGATGACATTTCATCATGATTTTTGACGTGAACTGGCTCTTCGTTCTTCAAAAATGAAGGTTCCTCCACAACGGACCTCTCTGGCTGAACTGTGTGAACAGTATCTTCACCTTCACTCCTATCACAGTTATTGTCGGTATCACTGGAATGACTCGATTCATTAAATATTAGCTTGCCTCGGTTTCTGGAACCAACCTACAATTCGGTATTACGTTGACAGATCTACATTTCTCAATTTGATCTGGATGCCAACATCTAAAATCTCTCGGATGATCAACGCCAAATATTTCAACGGTTGAAAACATAAACATTCGCCCGTATTACTTTTGGGTGAAAAACGATAACTGCGTTATAGTTAAAAATTAAGTGGAGTTATATTCGTGTGTGCTTAATTGAACTGGCTTTTAAACTTATAAATTTGTTCGAATCTAAAAATATCATTTCTTAACTCAAATTTTGCCGCTCCCCAAAATTTGCCGCCCCAGGCAAGTGCCTAGTCTGCCTGTGCATAAATCCGCCCCTGGCGGTATGACTGCTTTAAGTGGGGCCACAGTAGCAGCTCAGCTCCATGCTGCTCTACTGCTTAAACCTCCTCAATGCTCAAGCCTGCTCGAACCAGCTTCCTGTTTGACCGTACCCTTGTGTCAGTCTGCTTACAAGCCCAATGCTGCTTCATCCAGCTTACTGCTTGAACCTGCTTGCAGTCTGGCCGTGCCCTATACAACAAGAGAAGCTAATAACTTGTGAGAATAAAGTGCTAATGAAAATCAAGAAATCCGCGTGCATTCTGTTCGTTCGTGTGCATCCCTTGACACAACGCAGAAACAATTTCATCTGGGAAGTTGGAATCCTGCTCACATCACTCTGTGTCATTACCCAATTCTCAAGCACATATAACATAGTTGGGACCAGTGGCGAAACTACACGGTCGATCAACTCCCTCCCCATCACCACACTACAGCTATTAGAAAGATCAGCAAAATTCCATTATCACTTAACACAGGCGTATTTCTATGCCAGTTGTGTGTGTTGAAATAAGGGTTATTGAAATAAAAGGAATTAAATCTTTGTAAAGCAATAAAATAAAGGGGAGCCCAACCTTCAAGCTAGACTCACCCCCCCCCCTCGCAGAACAGCTACTACTTTAGCCGCTGGCAGGGGCTGCTACGCCTCTACAAAACTTTAACTGGGTCTCGTTTCTTGTTTTCCGACCTAAAATACTTCATTATATTCGCGTAAGTGAAAAACGTGTTGAAGGTAAGTCGTTTAGAGTCGGTGCAGAAAGTGAAAATTAAAACATAGCCAGAAAAAATATCGGTATGGAGAACCATACATGACTTCCATGTTCTAACATTTATATTTAAAATCATTTTCGAAATGAAATATTTCCACAGAAACTACTTCTTTCTTCAGCTTTAACCACAGTACTATGGTCACTAACGTAATAGGCCTACCACCTCACGTTAGCGGGCTCGATTTTCACTGATGATGGCAACCGACGGCACTGCCGAAACGCCTGGTTTTGCAGAAAACAATGGACCACGACCAAACAGCCCGGGAAGGAATTTTAACAACAAACTACTTCTTTGTTGCCGATAACTTAGTAAACATATAAAAAATTATCCCCTCCCCTTTCATTCACTATCATTTTCATTTATAGAAAATTACCCCTTCCCCTTCAACTACCCTTTTCATTTATACAAGTAGATATTTCACCTACCTTTCTACAGTGGATTATTATGATCTTCTTTTCAATAATACTTTATTTATCAAAATTAAGTCCTTTACTCTTGTTAAAACATGAAACGTTGCAGGTAAACTACCCCTTCCCCTTAGCCGATCTTCACCAAAATCAATAGGCCTTGAGTCCTCTACAACTCAGGTAAATATGCAAACATTTATTTGATTCTGTTTGAATTTGCGGCAGTTATCGTTCGCCATAGAAAATATTCTACACACAAGACACTTTTCGGAAAATGACTTTTCTTCATGTTTTCAGGGTAGTACGCCCAGAATCAGCCATAATCTCGAACACGATTTTTTTCGCCACCACCATAATTCCGTTTCCTTATGGAACATGGAAGTAAAAATGACACGTCATGTGACTCAGACGACACGAAAATATGTTTTGAGCAATTAAAAACGCATTCTGTGCGCAGATAGGAATTGTGAGTATATTGAAAGAAAAGTACGTAAATATATTGTAAAACTTTTAAAACACTTTTTAACGCTTTTATGACGCCCGTTTCGGTTTTTAATAGTCACGCTAAGTAGGCTACATGAAGAAACAAACAAACCACTCTCTTCTGCTTTGTATAAAGCATTGCAGCTAGTCACAGCGCGGTACAATTTTACACAGTATACTGTAAACACCGGAGGAGCAGCAGCGGCAGCGGCAGCAGCATGAGTAGTAGTAGTAGTAGTAGTAGTAGTAGTAGTAGTAGTAGTGCTAAACGTCTGTTAACTCAATCGGCACTGTTAAACTCGACAACGTCGACTACTTAATCGATTTCAACAAACTCGATTCCGCACAGTAGCACAGTTCCAATTACCTTTTGTCAGACAATTATTTATAATCGTTTATTTACCAGGCGACGGAACTAATTACTGGAACAATTAAAACATCTTCAATGCGAACAAGGGAAATAAATAAACAAAACTATTTACACTGTAGTGAACATTAATTTTCTCATCATAATATTTTTACAAAAACGACGTATATGTACAGTATGTACACGTATGCCCTTTGAAATGACCTCCTACCGCGGTACGTTGTATAATTGATTACTTTCTGGCAACTAATAAGATTAGCCAGCAGATTCAAGATGTCCACGTGTACAGGGGTGCGGATGTGTATTCAGATCATTATCTCCTTATTGCTAAGATTGTCATGTTTGCTAGATGTAAGAGAAAGAAACCTCATATTAAATCTGAATGACGAGCTATTTAAAATATATCTACTGTAGCATGACAGGATCAAACTCGTTTAAATCAGCAGTTATAGCAAGTGGAAAGAGACAAGAACAAAGAAACTGAATGGAGGAATATACGAAGCAGCAAAAGAGGCAATATGTAAAAAGAAGAAGACAAGGAGTAGAAGGGGTCTTAGACTTTTGGAACGATGAAGTTGCTAAAGCAATAGAAGAGAAGAAAAGGGCATACCTGATGTAGCTACAACTTAAATACAAATGAAGCTAGAGACAACTATAAAGAAAAAAGAAACAGAGCTAAGGGTTTAGTGAAACTGGTACATGATGAATCGTGGAATCACTTTATAGGGAACAAAGAACATGATGTACATGGAAGAAAACTTGTAGCCTATAAAATGCTAAAAGGCATGAATAAAATTAAAAATTATACTGTTCAAAATTTCTTGTCAACAAACGATTGCCTCCTGACACCCTTATTTCTAATGTACCGGAGCCTGAACACACCACACGACCTCTCCAGTTGGCCCCCTTCCTCTGCTTTGAACTTTCGGGGGGGGGGGGTTGATCCCATATTTCAGAGCCATACGTAACTTTCCAAGGTGGGAGAGTAAATCATCTTTTGGGTTTTGTGTATTATTTTCTCACTCCAAAGCACACAATTCAGCTGCTCTATCACTATTGTCTCTTGTTTTATTTTGGAGCTGATATCGTAATCACTTCTGCCAACTTTTGATAATGTCACGGGACATCACGATACCTAAAAAAGTACGTACTTAAAAATACTACGTATATTTCGGCCTTCTTCCTCACCAATTACCGGCTGTTCGATTTTTCAAAATTCACATCAAGACCTTCAGATGTGCACTCTTCACGGAATTGTCAATGCTACCACACAACAGTGTACATCGTTTAGTAAAATGTTCATTGCATGACTCCACCTACTGAAGGCTGCGTTAAAGTAGGTGCTATGAGACAAACTTTACCTTAAGCCTTTTGTTACTATAAAGCAGCGGTTGCCAACCTTTCCGAACCCGCGTACCACATTGCTCTTCCGCGTTCATTTCGAGTACCACCGGAGCTAAAGAAAGTTTATTGGGGTTTCTCAATAAAAATCCCCAACTTGATACAACATGAACTGTATATCTTATTATTCCTAGTTATGTACCTATAATTATTTAAATAGAGCCTCCAGGTGGTCTAGTGGCTAACGCGGGCGATTGATGCGCTCGTGGTCCCGGGTTCAATTCCCGGCGGAGGTTCCGTACGGCGTGCACTCAGCGTCGTGAGGCAAACTGAGTAGGCGCTGAGATAACAGCGCCGCCTCCTGGCTGTGAATACCGCAACTAGCGGCTGGTGGCGCGTAGTACTAGCCATACACCGTCACACTAACACAAAAGCCGTGCGGTACGCCTTGGTCCTTAACGGACTGTTGAGCGGAGGTTTAATTTAATTTTAATTATTTAAATCTAATAGTCTACATAGAATTTGCAAAAGGGGAACTCATTTTTAAAATTAATCTCTGGTTCGTTCTATGATAAAATGAAGTACAAAGGTTTTTCAAAAGACAGTTAATTAAAAGGGGAACTCATTTTTAAAATTAATTTCCGGTTCGTTCTATGATAAAATGAAGTACACAGGTTTTTCAAAAGACAGTTAATTAAAAGGGGAACTCATTTTTAAAATTAATTTCCGGTTCGTTCTATGATAAAATGAAGTACACAGGTTTTTCAAAAGACAGTTAATTACTTTCATTACAGATTTTCTTGTTAGTAACAACGTACTAAAAAGACGTACAAAAATAACGTACTAAAAAGAGAATAATTAATGCGAAACTTGTTGCTGCCTATTTCGTACCAGAGAGTTAATGTCAGGTTCTACTGATGTTATTTTTAACCTTAAATCACACTCAAGAGACATCCTGTTACATTCTAATGAAATATTACAGCAAAGTGTTTAGGTTGTGTTTTTATAAGGATAATGGTTTTAAATCGTGTCTGATGAAAATTTATTGTTGTTTTGAACATAAATTTTGTATTTTTTTTTTTTAAATAAATATTTTTTTACTAGCTAGGTTTTCTTGCGTACCTACCTTGGATCCCTCCCTCCGCATACCACTAGTGGTACGCGTACACCGGTTGGGACACCGGTGTACATCAGTGCTATAAAGTACAAAAGAGCAAGGCATTTATGTTTCTCCACAAACGCCTCGGAATTCGAAAAGAAATTTTTAAGCATTGAAATTTTTTTAACAAACATGGTGAAAAAAAAGAAACACATCTTACACACAAACAAAAAATGTGAAAGGAAATAAAAGTATAACGGAAGAAGTGCAACTGAAACTGAACGAACATATAATTCCTTTGTAAGTAACTCGTTGAGTTTCCTGCAGGTCTCTCATGGCATCTTCAAATAAATACAACTGCGAGTAGGTTTATTTTCACGTGCCGCACGTTTCACAGAAATTATTCTGCATCTTCTGAAGATACAGACAAAAAACCACTGAAGATACAGAATAATTTCTGTGAAACGTGCGTCAGGTGAAAATAAACCTACTTCCAGTTGTATTTATTTGAAGATATTACTAATATATACATAAGACGATGGCGGGAGGAAACAGACCGAGACTGAATCAGGAAATGAATGAAGCCAGAGACCATAAAGTATGAAGGAAGATGTAGAAAGCCGAAAAATGCGACAAAAGACGAGAGAGAGGGAGGAATGAAAGAGAGAGCAACACAGTGTAGAGTATTAAAGTGGAATGATGTACTGTGGGATAAACTGTGTAGGACCGAAGAAGCAGTTGGAAACATGGAGAAGGGTGACTTGAGGTAACTGAAATTCCACCTAGGCCTCCTCACACTACTAAGAGAATATAGACGTATGATTAACTAATTAAGATAAGCACAGATTACCGAAATCAATATACACTGCGGCGAAATAATTAACTGACATAATTAAGGTATGACAGAACCTCCTTAAAGGCTTTCAAATATATATTTAATCCGACACGTAAAGTTTACCCTTAAAAAATGGCATAAATAAAAATAACGTACTCGCGTGATGGGTTGATCACGTGAACAACTGTCGTTACCAAACACGAGATGTTAAGTAAGCATGGTAAGAATATACCTACTATATTGCATTTTACTACAAAACTAAGAATTCGAACTTTACGTTCTCTACGGAGCTCGTGATGATTTACTTCATTCTTGAATAGAAAAAAAAAAAATAGAACGGCAAAAAGTCATTATCAAGGAGCAAATTTCCCACGACAATGGTTCCACACTAAATTACACAGTTCACCGGCTTCGACACACCAAACAAAAAGAACAACACAAGTACAATAATTAGACAACAAAGCGGTGAACAGCCAACCCGATATAGAGTCATAAGAAACGATCGTGTCTGGTCTGGGTGAACTAAAAAAACATTTTTGATGGGCGACTCAATCAGGCTCTAATCTGCCTTTTTCCGGAACCCATCTTTTCCAATGTGGCTTGTACTATCACCAGTTCAGCTTTGCTACCGAACAAGGAATGTGGTAACGTATGCCATTCCACTGCATGCATCACTGTAATACTACACATTTAAAATACGTTTAACACAGTCTCGGTGTAACTTGACTGTTTCTCACAAGGTATTTTGTTGTAGCGAATAAAAAAACACACTTTAACAAAATATTCAATAAATTACACTTACGTATAATGTACGAACGTTCAATCTAATACGCACACAAAATTACAACTAAATACGTCTTCTGAACGTCTGACTAACGTTTTTAGAACCAGTAATCCCCCACCAACACAACCACGCACTATCATTCAGTAGACCCCCCGCTCCTCAGGAGTCTCGGCAGCAAAACTGGTGTGCGTACAGTACCTTCAACTATTTATCTTTGTTTTCTCCCGTTAGCCTGTGTTGTTTATTCATCTTTCTCCAAGTCCGTGATCCTACGGTCGTATGAATCCTGTTACACACGCAGGACCGTTTCTTGCCTACTGTAAACCTCCAACCTAGAGGATGCATGGTTTTAACAGCATAGTCATCTTCTCCTGCTGGATATGGTGGTTCCACTGCAGCTGCTTAGATCTCGGTCTGCCCCTGTATCGTATTGGAATATCCGTCTGTCGGCCAACAGGCCTCAACCCCATTCCATATAATGCCGTATGACGCTGTGGCGGCACGTGTTTGTTGGACGACGGGACTCACCATGCCACAGCATCGTCACAGAACTTCTGTGGTTGCATAGAATTTTTGTATTTACCTATATTAATGTGCATTATGAACGTGCAATTTCCATAAATTACACTCTTCCGAACGTTTGAATACCTTCGCGAATTTGACGTAAAACGCCAGACAGTGTCCCGACGATGCGGACAGAGTCGTACAGTGGTAGTCATCGTTTAGTAAAATGTTCATTGCATGACACCGTCTTCTCCACCGACTTAAGGCCGCGTTAAAGTAGATGGTATGAGACACACTTGCCTTAAGCCTTTTGTTTCTATAAAGCAATGGTTTCCAACCTTTCCGGACTCGCGTGCCACACTTTGCTCTTCCGCGTTCATTTCGGGTCCCACCAGAGCTAAAGAAAGGTTATTGGGGTGTTCTCAATGAAAACCTTGATACAACATGAATAGCATATCTTATTATTCTTAGTTATGTATTATTATTTACATTTAATAGCCTACATAGAATTTACAAAAAAGAGAACTCATCTTTAAAATTAATTTCCGGTTCGTTCTCAGCTAAAATAAAGTACAAAGTTTTTCAAAAGACAGTTGATCACATTCATTACAGATTTTCTTGTTAGAACTGAAAAATAACCACATACTAAAAAGAAAATAATTAATGTGAAAATTGTTACTGCATATCTTGTACCAGAGAGTTAATGTCAGGTTCTATTGATACATTTTTCAACCTAAATTGCGAAAAAAGAAACATATCTTGCCCAGAAACAATACATGTGAATGCAATTAAAAGTATAACGAAAAAGTGCAACTGAAAATGTAATGTATGAAGTAAGATGTATAGGCCCGAGAAATGCGAAGAGAGAGAGAGAGAGAGAGAGAGAGAGAGAGAGAGAGAGAGAGAGAGAGAGAGAGAGAGAGAGAGAGAGAGACTTGATACAAACTAGTAGAACATGTTTAAATTTAGAAACACTATTTATACCGGGTTGTTAGGGCGTGGCTCATAGTTTGTGTTTACATACGTTTCGCCCTCGCCACCGGAGGCCATATTCAGCGTTGGAAACAACTGGGACAATAGCCGCCAAGTCACCCCAGCGATGGTGTAGAGAACTGTGTTTTTGGCTAAGAAGGCCCACTTGTATAAACGGGCCTCATCATTGGTATGAAATGGCGGGCAACGTGCCAACTGCTTCCAACACTGAAGTGACCTCCGATGGTTGGGGCGAAACGTCTGTAAACACAAACGACGAGCCACGCCCTAACAACCTTTGTTGACACCGGCCGTGAAAGCTGTAGAAATATAGAAATTCTATATATATAACAAATTATATATATATATATATATATATATATATATATGGGAAAGCTGTAGAAATATAGAAATTCTATATATATAACAAATTATATATATATATATATATATATATGGGAAAGCTGCAGAAATATAGAAATTCTATATATATAACAAATTATATATATATATATATATATATATATATATATATGGGAAAGCTGTAGAAATATAGAAATTCTATATATATAACAAATATATATATATATATATATATATATATATATATGAAAGCTGTAGAAATATAGAAATTCTATATATATAACAAATTATATATATATATATATATATATATATATATATATATATATATATGGGAAAGCTGTAGAAATATAGAAATTCTATATATATAACAAATTATATATATATATATATATATATATATATATATGGGAAAGCTGTAGAAATATAGAAATTCTATATATATAACAAATTATATATATATATATATATAAATTCTATATTACATTTAAAATTATTTTACGTTGTTTATCACGAATATTTTTATTTCTAATTCTGTTAGTCTCGTGCATGTTTTGTACCGCGTATGAACTTTTATCTTGGAAGACTATATTTAGCCTTATGTTGTTTACAATGACGCTAATGACAAGGCTGTGCCCGGGCATTAATCATTACATTCTATACGTTCCAGTTCATACAACACGAACAACGGATATCCACAATGATATGATTGACAAAGGAATCTCATACACAGGGGAATTCTGTTGGTTTAATGACTCCATCCGTCGCTGACTCGTTCACTTCGTTGTTTACCAAAATCAACAGCAACGAAATCACTCGACAATGTCAACAACAATAGACACGAAATTAAATGATGATGAATCATTGCACAGCCAGTAAGTCACGCGTCGCCGTCGTTTCGAAAAAATACATGTGATTTACAAGAGACAAACTCTTTTGGCACAAACAAAAGGGAATTTTTTTATTAGTACGAAAAAAAAACAGAGAGAAACTGGAGAAGACTTCGTAGCAAAGGCACGCACGTCCTACCTACATTATGCGCCGTGAATACGTAACGAACAAATGAAATATTTGTTCTTCACCCTTAACAGTGTGTGTGTGTGTGTGTGGGGGGGGGGAAGTTTTTTGTTGTCCCTCCTCCATCACCACACTGATTGCCAGCCAGCCACCGTAGTGGCTATGATTAATGGATGTTACTCAGACACAACAGCGCTGAACTGAACGCTACACTTTTTCTTTAAATATTTATTATCGTCTACAGTAGCGCTGATTTCTTCCCCGTCGACAATGGCAAATAAAACAAAAAAATACTCTTTCATACGCGTTTCTTATAACTGCGATAGAGACGTGCGAACACTGCATAACAAAAAACTCATTTTTAAGGGTTTACAAAAAAAAAAAAAAAACCTTAGCATACATTGCAAAAGATAACAATTCTAGATATATGACATGTTAAAACCAAGCAAATAAAACGTGAAATAATTTTAGATGTTCTTTAAAATTTTCTTTAATAAATTTAATTTTAAAAGCTGGGGAAATTTAATTGTCGATTATGGTAGAATACAGGACGTGGCAGAGATGTATAGCAAATTTAGAGAAAACTAATTATTGCAATTGGTGAGATCTGCATATAAAATAATAATTTCACTCTTGACATATTATAGCATGTTACAATGAGAATTGGTTGAAGTAAATTGCATGTTGAGACACTGTCAAATAGACAGTAAAATGCATGTCAAAATTGTTAGATTAAGTTGGTTTCGTCTGTAAAAAAAATAAATGTATGTTGTGAAGTGCGAACATATGCATAGGCATATGGCGAGTGCGCGTGTACGAAATAACAACAAAAAACGGTTTAAATTAAATAACTCTGATGTAAATAAAAATGTTAACATAAGACTTACGCCAGAATGTGCATAAAATAAAGACCTATCTGGTAGTAATATTTGTTAATAATATAAAGAGCGAAATATATGAGGTTTTTATAAAAAAGGTTTTATGACCCCAAAGAAACGCAAAAAAATTATACAGGTTTTATTTACAAGTTTTACATTGTTAATAGGCAATCTGTTACTTGATGAACGTTATCTGGACTAGCGCCGTAAAGGTGAGGGAACGTTCTAACCAATGAAATTGGCTAATACATCAGCTGATTTGATCCGTGATGGGAAGTAAATCAGTCTAGCTTAGATCGCAGAAGAAGCAGTCTCGTTGAAGTTAATAAGGTTTAATCGTTACCTCTGATTTAGGCGATAGGTCATCATGGGTGACGAACACATGTAGTAAAGTTCGCGACTGAAATAATCTCGAGTGCTAGTACGGTACAGTTCAAGATTATCCGCTTAGGATTTATGAACACATCACGTTAGCCGGAAAGTGTATTGTAAAATACACCATACAAATCATTAATAATTAGTAATTCAACACTATTCGTAGAAGTACCCAACCCTGAAACAACCCTGAGAGCTGGAGAACAGCAGGAGATTCTGAAGAAACCACAGAGGAACAATAGTATTCCGAGGTCTACCTGAGAGAAACATCTGTCGACACGTGTCAGGAACAAGAGGAGCAACACCGCATCGTTCATCAAACAAGGGAAGTGAAACCGTTTATATAAACTCAATTAATAAAACAATTATAAACTAAAAGACACAGAAAAACTTGTATGAATTAAGATTTATGTAATTAGAGTGAAGGAAAGAATTATTTTAAGTATAAGGAATAGGTCAACAGAAACTGTCAATTAATTTTATTTTTCAACAGAAGTAGTAATTAATTTTATTTTGTACAGAACGATTGATTAATTTATTTGTATCATAAGCAGTCAATTAAATTTTTTGTGTTGTCATAGAGCAGTCAAATACTGTGCAATTTAAACATTAAGGGACATTTTTAATAAACAGAAACATTCCATTATCTAATATTATTGAATACTTATTCTATGCGACCTTGTACATCGTAATAGACATGTACCGGAAGACCAATCCGGGCTGCGGTGGCAAACACAAAAAGCTTTCAGCGTTTCATTGTTTTTGTCTCACGACCTACATTAATTTTCAATTTGAATTTTCAATAAGAATCTGAAACTAAAGCTCAGTTTACATTAGGAAAATCACTATAGATTCGTATCACTTTGAATTCCGAGTAAAACTTGACTTCAAGTTAAGTCTTTCACAAGTTTAACCAATTAGCAAACAGTATGTACTAGGAGACAAAAGTTATTACCTCTATCTACGCAGCAATTTATCGCATCTAGTGTAAGGAATCAAATTATATGGTGCGCTATACGTGATTTATTATGCGCCATGTAAAGTATCCTTTTGAATGCAATTCTATTATAATTACACGTTTAATAAGAAAATCGACGTAACTCTTACTCTACTCGAGTAACGTACTAGTCAAAATGTTAATATATTAAATATTTTGTATGTGAACATATACAACTTCTACGTCAATATATTAAGTAAATATGTTAAACTTCTTCGTCAAATTCTTAGTCACAGTGAACCGATGTTATTTAAACTTTCTACCTATTATTTCTTCTGATCGTATTTCTCTTCTTTCTTGAAACCTCAATCCGGATGCTGATACAGTAGAACCTCTGTTAACCGAAACAAGGGGGGAGGCGGTTTCGGATAACCAAAATTTCGGATAATAATTAAGATGTCATTTTTTAAAGTTTGAGGTAACATAACTGGAGGCAATAGACAATATTGTCAAAAGAGTTTAATAAAAATCATACTATTTACATAGTCATTTTTTAACACTAGATTTATGATGTTTTTGAAAAATCTTATATTTTCCTTTGTTTTCTTTACATATCGCTTTCTTGCAGGAATATCTCGCCATCGCTTCATTAGTAAACCGTCGTTAATTTAATGCCCTAACCCAAAATAAAATCTCCTTCCTGTAAGGCATCGAATATCTCGTCAGCGGTGTCATGGCTGCTGCTCTCTGCTATGTAATCGTCTGTTGTGTGAACCATAAAAAAACAGCCTCATTTACTTTCTCGTTTTCACACGTCTTCATTGTTTTCTTGTCTGGTGTCTTCGAAGCATGCTCTTCAAACTTATTTTTCATCTTGACCCAATCAGACACAGTAGGAACACCAACACCAAAATCGGCTGCGCAGTTTGCAAAATCTCGTCATTTTTAATTCTTTTAATTGCCTCCGATTTTTCTTCAATCGTTATCATGACCCGTTTGCCTTTTGTTGTCATGACGTACAATTTACTACATGCTTATTACCTTAGTTTTCGTGTTTTATCCGGAAAAGAAATTTTCATTGTAGTAAAAATCGGGAGAAAAAAATTTTTTTTTGTCGGTTGTTTCGGTTAAAAGTGTCTCGGTTAATGGAGGTTCTACTGTAAGTGACCACACTGTAAGTCACATATTATTCAGTCTAAATTCCACCCGTCTCAAATCTCCCAAATTCTTCAAACACGTGACTGAACCCCTGCCGTGTTTCAGATACCAGGGTATCACAGGTTCCAACACACTAAACAAAAAATAACAACACAGGTACAGACAACAGCAGTGAACAACCAATCCGGTCTAAACATAAAAAATGCCTGTGTGTGGGTACCCGAATCGAGAAACGTTTCTGATGGGGTACAATCGTTTTACAGATTAGCTTGATCCTAATCGGGCTCTTCCCGAATCTATATCTTTCTCGGCCTGTTGAGACCGAGGCTATTTTTCCATGTACCTCTTGTACTTCATACTAATTGCCTTCGTTCTTTCCCGTTAGCCCAGGTTATTTATTCGTGCTGTCCGTCCATGGTTCTACGATCGTATATGAGTCGTGTAAGTATTAAATGAGTTATATACGATTTATGAGTTATATAGTCTAACTAAACTATATGACTAAATGAGTTACATAGTCAATTAAATGACTATGGACCTTACTCATCACGTTTCTAATACTGTATAGGCCTAGTCCTAATATTCAGCTGGAGAAGTAGGCCGTAACTAACTTAACGCTAACCGTTGTCCTTTTTTTTTTTTATTAGCGAATTGACCACTTAGGATCACGTTACAACTTTATTTCTTTTTCTTTGCCTGGAGTTTCCTCTGTCTCCAATATCCTTCATACGCTCACTGGCTTGTTTCCTTTGATCTTCTGTCCAAGTTCGTCCACTTCTATTAGGTCTTCCTGCATCTTGAAACAATTCCAGATTTTTCACTGTACTCCTAAATTCACTTCTTTCTAACATTTGGGACTCTGTGATATTCGACTTTCTAAATCCTTTCTAACTTCCTTAATCCACGTTGTAGTGGTCTTCGTCTTCCAGAGGTAGTCGAATATTTGTTTGGTTAATCGATTTTTGTCCATTCTGTATAGATGTCCGAGAAATGTCAGCCTCCTCCTCCGCATAGTCTCCGAGATTCTTTCCACGTTCTGGTAGACTTCCCTATTGCTTCGCAGCTTCCATCCATCTTCAGTCCGAACTGCACCCATGATTTTTCTTAGAATTCTCCTTTCCAAGACTTCTAGTTTGTCGAGGTTATAGTTCATCGAGAGGCATTCACTGGCGTAGAGACATTCCGTTTTTACGACGGTGTTGTAATGCCTTATTTTGGCATTCCAGGATGCATTTCTTGTTGTAGATATTTTTTGTTAATCCATATCCGTTGTCCTTTATTTAGTAATGATCGTGAATAATAAATGATGAAAAGTTTTGAGAGGTTCAGTTATTAACTGGACACAATTTTTGTTATCTGTTACGACGTTTCGACAAACTTTAATGTCGTCATCAGACCATGTTTGCGGGCAATACAGAAATAATTTAACAGGTCTACACATTATAATGAGGGTGGTGCATGTCTGCTACACGGTGCACTCCGTTATAACTGTGACGAGGCTACAGGGACCGAATGATTCCCGGAATAAAGCCTGCGCAAGCTCGGTATAAGAAGACGCAGACTGAGAGTAGAGGATCGAGACGACTGGAGGCGACTTGTCCAGGAGGCTCTGCAAGAGCTGTAGCGCCAATTTGGGGGAGGGGAGGGGGAGAGAGAGGGAGAGGGAGAGGGAGAGGGAGAGGGGAGAGAGAGAGAGAGAGAGAGAGAGAGAGAGAGAGAGAGAGAGAGAGAGAGAGAGAGAGAGAGAGAGAGAGAGAGAGAGATTCATGTCAGGAATTAAAAAGGAATGCGAAGAACAGGGAGGAGTGGAAGGCTGTTGCCAACAAGAAGAGATTTGGTTTATTTGTGTATTTATGTCACAAAAACGTCACGAACAATAACTAAATATATATTATTATTATTATTATTATTATTATTAACATAGCTTATAGTATTTCGTACATCCATATTAAAACTCATTACAGGCCTATTAATGTATTTCTGTGCCCTTATACAGGTCCTGATGATGACAGTTGATCTTGTGGAAACGTCGACGCAAATGTTTTAAAACTCTGTGTAGCCGATGACCGAACGTAACAAAACCATTCACCAATGGAAGATACAAAAACATGCATTTTGTCAAGCGATTTATGGCCTACCAGCATTTTTTATGTTGCAGCTATTCCATATTTTCTTTGTTCGCGTATTCTTTCGTACACTTCATCATCGCTTAACCTAACACTCAATGAAACTGCGCTTTTCTTGCAGTACTGTGTCTCAAAAACCTGTCTATTTGTTCCTCAGCGTTCTACACAATTGTCCATGATTTAAGGTCATATGCAGCCACGTTCAGTACAAGAGAACTTATAAGACTATTCCTTATATTTAGTCAAACTCTCTAGTAAATTTACAGCACAAATACCGGTACTACAGATTCTGTTACCGACTTTATTCCAAGTTGGGCTTTATTCCTATCACTTACAGATACTATCAAACTGATGGACAAAAAAAATACGTTCTTTGCCTTGTCACAACGGTCTTGAAAAGTGTTTGTCGCTCAACCGCCTAGAGAAAACCTGACAAAATTGTCATGTCGCGTCTAATGGTGAGAGAAATCACCCTTCATGTATTTCCCAAGCGACAGACAGCTACGCAAAACGAAAACTACAAGATTCTCACTTCACGTGAACGTTGTATATGCGCTTACACTATTCCCCACACAGTGTGACAAAATATCGTAGCGTTTCATTCTTGGAGAAATAATAATAATAAAAAAGCGAAACATCAAAATGTGACGGTGAGTGAATATGGCAACATTTGTGACAAAAAATTATTCTCTCTTCCACAGTAGTTCCACGTTACTGCTTTTGTCATTTCGGTCTTGTACACCTGTTGCCGTTTAAAGCGAATTACAACAGAAGTTAGTTAATATTCTCCCAATTCTGTTTATACACAAATCCGTGAAACTGCTGATGAGAAAACTGTTTATGGTTAAAAGATTTTGAACACTGCAGGTTTACAGTAAACAAAGTTTGTATGTTTTCAAAACAGAATGTATATTTTCCGGTTTTAGATAGGCTTATAAATGAAATTACATACAGATTTCAAGAAAATGATTTTAAATAGTTCATGCACTTTTCTCAGTTCTGAGTAAAAATGAGGTGAGGAAGACTGTGTGAAATTAGTGTGTGCTATATTTGTAAAGTGCCAGAGAAGGAACTGTACTCAGAATTGAATGTGTTTTCACGTGTGTGCAAATAAAAACATTGGTGATGAATGTGATTAAAAGACTGAAGAGTTTTGTTGAACAAAATTTGAGTGAATGTTTTCCCAACTTGAACAACATGTTTAAAACATTTTTGAGAGCAAGTTCAGCTGTTTTGAAAGTGCCTGTAAGTTCAGCAAGCAGTGAGCGCTCTTTTTCTTATCTTCGGAGGCTGAAGACTTAAATACGCAACACTACTGGACAAGAAAGACTTCATCACCTTTCTGTTCTTCTGTGCATTGAAAGAACACATAAAATTGACATTTCGAAACTAATACATGAATTTGACTCCGAAGCAACTCTTAGAGGAAGGAGACTCCTACTTCGTTAACAACAAACCAGCCACTCAACCATCATACCACTACGGCATTACGTTAGAAGGACACACAAAAACAACACACTCAGATTCACAAAACACATCAACATCTAAATATGTCTTCTGCAAGCTTCGCTCTGCTCTCAGTAATACATAACACTCCCAAGGGTTTCTATAAGCTGGGGCCCTCGTGTCTACTACCTTTACAAAAAAAGCAATTCTGAAACACATGTTATGTTTGCGAATCTGTCACTACATGGTATTTGAGGGTCCCAAACTTAGTGTCTACAGTACCATATAGGTCTACGCTTAACCTTTTTTTTTATACAGTACAGCTCCTTCCCAAGCAAATAATAAGCAATTTACCTCAGCTGAACAAAAACTGAAATTGTTTATGTTTATAGGCCTACAGTACATTTGTTCTAGGTAAACATAAGTGGAAGTACAACTTATGAAGAAAGGTTTGTTGATAATTAACAAACGAAATTGTCCCTCCTTTACTAACTAAGGATTATTACTAAACTTTCTAATTTTGTATATAATACATCTTATTAATTTTATTATATAGATGGTCTCACTACACGCTTGAATTTATGAAGCTTTACCCCCCCTCCTCAAGTTAGGCCCCAAGTTACGCCACGGGTTTACTGAAACGTGCATACTGAAACCGCTTAAAATGCAGACTTCCAGTATACATTTTAAATCGCAAATAAACTGTAAAGTCGTTTACGTATGCAGAAACCCGTTAAGGTGTTTAAATGTGAAGTCATGCACGTTGGGTTATCGATAATCAAATAAAAATGTAGTCAAAGATGTTAACACCTCAACGATTGGTTAGCGATTTTGTTGGGAAAAGAAATTATATCTCAGAATGACTGGAAACAATAATAATAATAATAATTTAATTCCGTCAATTATAGAGACCATCACTGGAGTGTGAACACAGCGGTCAAAGTTTGTCAAGTAGTGAAAATGATTTAATTCCAACACTATGTAAACGAATTTATCCACGGTGACAACGTGGTAGTGAATAAAATTTAGTTAAAAAGCGTTATTAATGTTTAGTCAATCTGCATTAATAATAAACTGAGTTAATAAATATTTAATACTGTACGCCCTTTTGTATTCTTCAATTAGTAGCATATTATTTCCTCAAAGGAGGATAATATAGTCTAAACATACGAGTGTCTTTATTATTATTATTATTAGCGGGAGTCCTACAGTCTATGCCGCATCCCGCAATTCGATCGCCATTTCTCCCTATCTTTCCAGTCATCGTCTTCAATAGCTCGATCTCTCATGCTTTCCCTAATTCCTGTTCTCCGTTAATAGGCAAAATAGTTATAAACCTGGCTGTCTGGTCGTGGTCGGTTGCTATTTAACAGCGACATTGTCGGCAACGTTTCGGATTTCACCTTCGGGGATCTTCTTCAGGCCGCAAGAAGCGACAAAACAGTTACAGCGGATCTTGGCCGAACGATACCGGAAACTTTTCCGAGTAAGAGCGACCAAAAGTTGTCGGGCATCGTTCGGCCAAGATCCGCTGTAACTGTTTTACAACACTGTCGTTTTTTGCGGCCTGAAGAAGATCCCCGAAGGTGAAATTCGAAACGTTGCCGACGGTGTCGCTGTTTTATAGCAACCGGTAACGGCCTGACAGCCCGGTTTATAGCAACCGGTAACGGCCTGACAGCCCGGTTTATAGTCATCTGGTAACACCGACACCGGCTGTCTGAGCTTACGACAAAAAATTTAAATATAATAAAATTTTTTAAATAGACAAACTAGAAATATTGGAAAGACGAATTATTAGGAAAATATTAGGCCCACGAAAAACGTCAGAAGGCTGGAAATTAAGAAGTAATGATGAAATATATCATAGTATAGAAAATATAACAGAAACAATGAGAAAAAGAAGACTATTTTTTTTGGACATTTATATAGAATGGACGACAATAGGTTGACAAAGCAAATCTTCACATATCTGTGGGACAAGAAGTCAACATCAAGTTGGATTAAAGAAGTCCAAAAGGATTTAGAAAAAAATAATATACACGCAGAAGAAGCATTTGAAAGAGAAGTTTTTCGGGCACAAGTGTTGAAAATGGAGGGAGTCCAGGGTAGGAGAGATAAAAACGCAGGTTCAAAGTGGACTGACGACAGGAAGAACAGACACAGTAAGAAGATGAAAGAATATTGGAAAAAAAGAAAAGAACAAAGAGTAAAGAATTGAAACTGGCATGTGGTCCTTAGATGGCCGATACGAACAAAAAATTTAAACTTTATCCATTTTTAAAAGTTCATAAAATAAAAAAATATAAACAAGTTATTTTAATTAACTAAATAAAAAACTAGTTTATGTGATTAGTTCGAAAACAACTTAGGGCCTACTGCTTATCTGTACTACGTCTTACTTCAGAAACCAATCTCCTATTTGTTCACTGCAAACTAATTCCTTTATACATTTCTGTAGGCCTACTTTTTTTAGGAAGGGCGTAGTGAAGGATCCATAGGTCTGTCGTATAAAACCAAACTTAGTGTATTCTTGTATCAAGCAATAATCTCACCCAAATGAAACACGTCGTAGACGAGGACGCGGCTGTTACTAATCTGATCAAATTTTATTCTCAGCTATGTGCTATGTTCCCACAGTTGTTACCTGTAACAGAAGAAAAACGTAAGTCAGTCATAAAAAAGAAAAATAATTTTATCATTTATTTTAATAATAATAATGGCTCCCATGTATACCACCGAAGTAGCTTAGGGAGAAGGCAGGGTAGGCTGCCTTATATGAGCCGTACGGCACACAAGGAAGGCAGTGTGGCCAGCACTACGCTTCAGCCGCCCATTATTATCCCCAGGATGTTACCACAGGTACTCATATTCAACAGGCTGAGTCGACCTGGGGGCTGAAAAACGCATCTTGATTTTCTGGTGCGGGACCGGGAACTGAACCCGGGACCTCTAGATTAGTAGCCAGGTGCCATACCCACTGGTCTACTGAGCCGCCTAATAATAATAATTTTACTCTTAAATTTATTACGAAATATGTTACAATACGAATGCCGTACACAAAGACAATCATAATATTTGTTGAATAAAATTCTTTTAATTTTGAATGTTTCTTCATTTATTTCGACCATATTCAAGTTTTTTTTTTTCATTTTCATAACATCAGAACACTATACAAATATACTCATATATTAACATTAAGATACTCATATACTCACTAACTCGTTTCAGAATTCGGGTCAAAAGTGTTTCCACTCAGACACGTGTTAAAGTCTGGAAACACAAAAAAGATGTATAGAGCCAAAGTCGGAGAGAAAGGTGCACATAGAAGTACGTAACATTTTAATTTTAAAGCAGAATACAGTAGGACCATGATAATCCGGCACGGTCGGGACCGAGAGCGTGCCGGATTATCAAATATGCCGGATTACCAAGGCCATTTTTAAAACCCTGGTTTAAACAAGGGTATATAGATAAAAACTACAGTTTTAACATACAAAAACGATTAATTGTTTATTTAGTAAACACAACAGAAAACATTACAGTAAACAAACAAAAAATTAAAAGTATGTAATACTGCACAATGAAAACTACTGTATATTGAACTAAAAATCAAATATAATGCACTTCACTGTTAAATAGCTCAGGATTGTCAGGAACTTAGAACTCAGGGATAGCTTGAATTTTCTTTTGAGCCCTCTGAAACATTGTAGGGATGTTAACTTGTTTCTTTGATTGAACTCTTTTTTGACAAAAACTATTTTGTATAATATGGAGGTTATTAACTTCAGCAACGTCGTATTGCTGGCTCCTCTCTGCGAATTTCACAAACGTGTTTAATGCTTCCGAAGCCTCAGCCCAAGAGATGTGAGTTTTAGGCGTTTCTTCTTCATCACTCTCAGTATCTTGTACCTCTTGTGGGCTGGAGACACTTTTTATTATCACATCATCAGTGAGCTCTTCTTCGATAGGCACATCTTTGTCAATTTCGATCCATCCATTAATTTCTTCTACTGAAAGGGCACTCAGTTCATTATTTGAAGCACAATTCATCACACTTACAATTTCAGAGTGGTCAGTTGTGGGCTCATAATCATTTTCATCCTTTTCCATCTCGGTTTCTTCAATCATTTTTGGCCATAATTTTCTCCAGGCCTTGTGCAATGTTATATTTTTCACATCGGACCAAGCAATTGCAGCTGTGAAAATAGCATCTTTAATGTTAAAATCACGTTGGAAATCTTTGACGCTGCAATCTGAGCTCAGAAGCTTTTGCACAAACATTCCTCTGTACTTGCACTTGAAATTTTGTATGACCCCTTGGTCCATGGGTTGTATTAGTGGCGTAACATTGGCAGGAAGGTATGTGCAAAAAATGTTACCTGACACGAGTTCAGATTCTGGAGGGTGAGCTCGGCAATTGTCCAAGACGAGAACAGCCTTTGAATCTTTAGTTAGCCCTAGTTTTTCAAAATTTTCTTTCACAACTGGAACGAAATGATGCATGAACCAGTCTTTAAACAACTCGGCTGTCATCCAGGCATTATTCTGAGCACCGTAAATAACAGGCAAATGTGTCACATTTTTGAGAGGCCTAGGCTTTTTATACTTTCCAATGACAAACGGAGTTAGTTTATGATTGCCTGAAGCGTTTCCACACACTAATATAGTTATTCTATCTTTATTCTTCTTAAACCCCTTTGCGCTGGACTCCTCAGCTCCCGCTAGGGTTGAATTTGGTAAACACTGCCATAACAGGCCAGTCTCATCAGCGTTGTAAATTTGAGCTGGGGACAATTGATGTCCATCAACGAGTTTTTGAAACGTTATTTTATACTAATTTGCAGCAGCCTCATCTGCTGATTTTATCTCTCCAGAAACGTCTAGTTTACGTATGCCATGGCGAACCTTGAAATTATGAAGCCACCCTTTTGAGAATGAAAGAATTTCATCTGCAGGCAAATCTAATTCCTTGTGAAAAAATTTGGCTTTTTCAATTATCATAGGCCCCGTTACTGGTTTTCCCTCTGCTCTCTTAGCACTGAACCATTTATACAAAACTTCATCCAGAGTGTCTAATTTAGGTTTTTTTAAAGTTTGCCTAATGTCTAGACTTGTAACTGATGCTGATTGTGACACAAATTTTTCTAACTGTTGTTTTTGTTTTTTAATGTCGTAAATAGTTGAAGATGCGATATTAAATTCAGTCATAATATTGTTTCGGTTCTCACCTTTTTCCAGTCTTCTTATGATGTTCAGTTTTTGGTGAATTGTCAACGTCGCATGTTTACGTTTTGATGTTTTAGGCGCACTTTTGTTCGGTTTAGAAAACATTATGAACTTTTCACTGTGCTATAGTCTATTTCACAGCCGTACACGCAGCTAAACTTTAATACAGTGTACCATGAATTTTATTACATAATTTTATAAGAAAACCGGACAGCTCTGATGCAAGTGTAAGTACAATTTACTGTAACTGTAGGCGTACGTGAACAAAGAATCGTGGTGACACTAGTATGAAGCCAAGATGGCGACTGGCTGATCCCGGCGAGAGGCAGCAGTGCTGCAAGACGTACGATAAATTTGACCGGTGTACCGTACTATCAAACTCGTGAACTGCGGAACCCGGTAAATTTAAATCAGTACTCAGGGAGAAAAAAATCTGGCAACCCTCTATATTTCTGATGCGTGCCGGACTATCGGGTCTGCCGGACTATCGAGTGCCGGATTATCGCGGTCTTACTGTACTTTAAAACTCTACCACAAAACAAGTAACCGATGAATTTGTCCGGAAATTTGTCACAGAGTACAAATGTAACTGTATTCACCATGTACTATAAAAGTCTCACACATACGCGATGGGATAAAACGAGGTTGAACGGAAACAGAGGCCAGATTTAGCTACCCGCAACCTACTAAATTTTAAAACATCAATACCATTACGGAATGATATTAAATTCAAAACTAGAAACGGGTATAAGACGTAATCGAAATCGAAATTTCAATTATGGATGAAAACGTTTAGCGGACATTGTTTCCGAAGATTTAACGGAAAAGTTTTCTAAGTTACGTGGTTGAAAGCGGAAGAGAAGACGATTTAAAATCGGTTCGCTTTTCCCTACACGTTGAAAAGCCGGGCGCGTTAATAGGCTCTTCCAGAGTTTCAATTGATTTTACTTTGAAGTGAAACTATACGCCATTCTGACTGTGTGTGTGCGCGCGGTAGAGTGGTACCGATTGTAACTTACGCCGAATGCGAGCCGATATTATTAAGAAGGCACTGACTGTGGGCCGAGCAGGTGGAGGCAGGTAGAGAGTCGCCGTAGCCGAGACATGGGTTGGACTCAATCGATATGTATGCCTCTCTCTCTCTCTCTCTCTCTCTCTCTCTCTCTCTCTCTCTCTCTCTCTCTCTCTCTGTGTGTGTGTGTGTGTGTGTGTGTGTGTGTGTGTGTGTGTGTGTGTGTGCGCGCGCGCGCGCGCTGAGAGTTAAAACGGATTTAAAATCAAGCTACCTGTGACACGCACCAAACGGTCCGCAGCCAGCTGTTTCTGCCAAGCCGTGCAAAGTAATGTTGCCCTCTATTTTGATTGACATTATATTAGGAAACATTTGACAGATTTCAAAATACAACACGGTAACACCGAAGAGACAGAAAACGTCTTCCAATTTTTCTCCAGACAATCGTTCAATTTGTACAATCCGATATCTACTTGACACATCTCTACATGTGAGCATTTTTTTTGTTAAGTCAATAAAATGTTACGACTAAAAAGTATACACGCGTCCAGAAAAGAAAGAAATAGTTTCAGAAAGCAGATTTAAGTTAGCAGATACGCTAAGGTAGACAATACATAAATGTACGCGTTTGTACCACCGAATGCTTTACACTCTTACTGTACGAGATTTGATCAAAACGTTCGTGCAATTTTTGGATTTCGTGCGCTATAAATGTCCAATTAAAACAACATTTAATTAAAAAACTTGTGTTAGTGGTTATAATCACAAACAGAATTATCACTGTTGCACACCACTATACAAAATGTATTCCGATTAGCGCTTTCAAGCTTCTCAGCTCATCGTCGGATCGGAAATAACAACAATAGAATAAAACCAAACTCTCCGCACCCCCACCCGCCCCCATCCGGATACACATAACCCCGCAAACAAGCTACAGGCCTAAGTCAAATGTCCCTTCCCAACCTCCGAAGTTGGGAGGTTTGGTAAAGTAGTAATTTACTACTTTATTTTTACTGCTTTATTTACTTACTACTTTATTACTTTCTTACTAACTTATATTATTACTTACTACTTTATTTTTACTACTTTAAAATAAAGTAGTAATTTACTACTTTTAAAATGTTAAAAGTAGTAAATAACATAGTTGAAAGGAAGCTTAGGGAGGAGTTAGAAATATTGAAAGAAAGAGAAAAAGGGTTAGACAATTTAATAAATACTGAAACTAAATTTGATAATGAAGAAATACTTTATAATATAATTAAGAAGTAAAATATAGAGGACGGATAGATAAAATTATGAATTAAATTGCATATATGGATGTTTTTGAAATAAGGGTGAATTGAAAGAGAAAGACTTTACAACGTCAGGTTTTACAAAGAATGTACAAACACACACAACACACATAAACACAAGGAATGTGCTAGGAAAACAGACGGGGGCGACAGGGTTCGGAGGTTGGGAAGGGACATTTGACTTACAGCTTGTTTGCGGTGGTATGTGTGGTCAGTGGGGGGGGGGGGTTTATTCTCTTGTTATTTCCGATCTGACGATGAGCTGTGAAGCTTGAAAGCGCTAATCGGAATAATTTTTCTATAGTGGTGTGCAACAGTGATAATTCTGTTTGTAATTTAAAAAAATTTTGTGTGAGGTTTGTCACAATCGCCTAAAATTTTTACGCTAAAGGACGAATAGTTTAGATTTGAGAACTAATTGCGAGGGTTATGTTTTGGAGTATTTTGCGATTTTGTTTTGACAGTCTGTGCAATACAAGGTTGAAAAATATGGAGTAAATTTTGTGTAAAGAATTAGATATACAGTTGTGTCGTAGAGAAAGTGTTGCAGAACGCTTCTGGCAAGCCTGGTATGCATGAACAAGCAGTTCAAATCTTCAAAGATTATCGTGAAGAAATTGAAGATCATGATAATCATATGAAGAGTGTGGTTTTTTTACCATTAATTTTTAACACTAGGTGCAACGATATATAAAAAACATTATTCTGGCATTTTATATCACACGTGTGTGAAGCTATTCGTAGGAAACGGCGAATGGAATGACAATTTATGGAAATTCCACGCCGATAATCCACCAGTCATTGCTTCTTTAAGTTTAGGCAAAAAAAAAAAAAAATTGTACTGACGCCGCAACCGCCGCATTCGCCCCAACACGCTCTTTCTTCTTCCGAATAATGAAAAGCACCACGAAAGGACAACGTATCGCGACTGTTGAAGCCATAAAAAGAAAATCGCTGAGCGAGCTGAAGGCTACACACAAGTGTGTTCGAGATCTGTTTTTAAGACTGAAAAAAAAAAGTTAGCGTAATCGTGTTATAACCGACTAATACTACGTTGAAGGGAGCATTGTAACTATACATGAACTAATGCTTAATTTAAACATTGTTGATTATGGTCCAAGTCACGTTTTTGATAATAAATTACTTTATTTCAAATCCGTCCTGTGACTTCGTTGCGTTGTTTTTGTTGTTACGCGTTTCGGGAACTATGTCCCATCATCAGACGTATCACTCGGGAAGAGATCGTCAAATATTAAAATTCATAAAAGTACATTATTTAAACACACGTGCGCACCGTGTAACGTTCGGTCGGATACTGAATTCTTGGACTTCGAGTTATTGCCAGGTTGTTTATCTCAAGCAAATGCAACGCGGTGTCGTACAGTGCGTTGGATTTAAAATTCAATTTATCATTCAGTATGCCATCATGGTTGTTCGTGCTGTTATAACTTTTGTATATTTCAAACTCTTCTAATGCGTCCATGTAGCGACCCTTGTTACAGTAATGTAAAGGTATAAGATTAGACCTTAAATCCGTGTAAGTATGGTTGTTTGAAATCAAATGACGTGCGTAATTTGACTTAATGTTTTCAAGTTAATATATGTTATTTAAATTTTTGAGTGGTGTGTGTTCTTGAAATCTTTTGACGAAAGGTCTCCCTGTCTGGCCAATATAGAAACCATAGATGAGTTAATCCTTTTACTTGAAATTGTTCTACAACAGAATTATTTTACCTTCAACGACCAGTATCTCATTCAAGGAGATTGTTTGGCCATGGGTTCTCCTCTGTCCGGTTTACTGGCGGATATTTATCTGAATTTTTATGAAAATTCGTATTTTCTTTCCAACAACAGTTACACTAATAATATAATTTTCTATGGTCGATATGTAGATGACACATTTTTAATCTTTAATGGCACTTTACGCCAAATAAATAGTCTAAAAAACACCATGAATAACATAAACTGTAATATCCAATTCACTCTGCAGACCGAAACCGATAATAGGCTAAATTTCTTAGATTTAACCGTCATTAGACACATAGATAATCTGAAATTTAAAATATATAGAAAACCGACCACTACTGATGTAACCATACACGCCGACTCGCATCATCCCTTTTCACAAAAAATAGCAGCATACAATAGCTTCATACACAAATTATTAACGATACCCCTTGACATTGAAGATTTCAACGATGAGCTCAATACAATAAAACATATAGCAGTAGCCAATGGTTACAACAGTTCAATGATTGATAACATCCTCAGAAAGCACAAATATAAAAAGTCCAAATCATATACTTTCTTAGCGTACCATGTCACTTATTTTAAATAATTATATAATTACCTTTTTATCCACTCTAGTGACACAAAGTTTCGTCTAGTTATGACGCGTTTCGGGACTAAGTCCCATCCTCAGATAACACTGATTTTAATATAAAAAACTAATACAATATACAATCGTAACCATGATGTTGGTTATGTCAATAAAATAAAATAAAATAAACTTCAAATCGCATGTGAATTGTTATACGAAGCACGGCTGGAGCTCCCGCATGCGTTCACCCGCGATCGTCACGCGACTGGTCAAAGATTAAATCCAAACCGATGGCAGTGTCGAACAAGTAGTTCGATGCAAAATTTATCTTATCATTTAATAAACTGTTTTTGGTGGTACTATTTTTTATAGCTTTATAAATTTCAAATTCCTCCAGACTATCCATCCGTTTACCTTTTTTACAAAAATGTAACGCTGTTAAAATTTTTTTCAAAGCTCGTATATTTATGTCCGCTTGATATTAAATGTTGTGCAAAATTGGATTTAGTATTACTTGGCTTGGGAATATGTTCTAAAAATCTTGTATAAAAACATCTGCCTGACTGACCGATGTAGAACGCTTCACAATCATCACATTTTATTTTATATACACCAAATTTCTTTTTTAAAGGTACTTTGTTTTTGTTTTTAAAATAATTTCCTAAGTTATTATTTGTTTTAAATGATAAGATATAGTTATTATCTTTGAGAACGGGTCTTAAAATATTTGGCATAATACCTGTGAAATTAGCAGAAAGATATTTACAATTTTTATTACTTGTTTTTATACGCTTTGAATTTTTATTTTCTAAAAGTTTTCTATGTTTATTAATTATTTTGTCTACTATTGTAGATTTATACCCGTTGTTTATAGCTATTTGTTTGATAGTGCTAACCTAATTCAAGTAGTCCTTTTCGAGGGGAACATTTAAAAGTCTGTTGACAAGACTGTTAAATACTGCCATTTTTTGTGTAACGGGATGATGTGAATCGTAGTGTATTACTGTGTCAGTATTAGTGTGTTTTCTAAAGATTTTGTATTTTAAATTATTCCCGTTATGCGATACAGTTAGACCTAAGTCTAGAAAATTGATACTTTTGTTGTTTTCGATCTCCATAGTAAATTTTATTTATTATGAATTTTGTTTAAGTAATTTTTAAATAATTCTATTTGTCTGGCATTCCCGTTAAAAATAATAAATGTATCATCTACATATCTGGAATAATGGATGATTTTATTGGCGAAATAATTATCTTTTAAAATTTTTGTATTTTCTAAATGGTTTAAATATAGGTCTGCCAGGATGCCAGAAAGTGGAGATCCCATGGCAAGGCCTTCATTCTGTTTATAATATGTATCTTCAAATGAAAAATAGTTTTGATTAAGAATGATTTTTAGTATCATCATCAGTTGGTCAACTTTCTGTATTTCTAAAGAACCTTTATTCATTAAATTATGTCTGAGTAAAGTTAATGTTTCATCAATAGGCACATTAGTATATAAATCTACTATGTCGAATGATACTAACTTGTGGTTTGGTTGAACTGTAACGTGGTTTACTTTTTTGATAAAATCTTTATAGCTTTTTACACTCCGAAGAAAATTTAACAGCGTTACATTTTTGTAAAAAAGGTAAACGGATGGATAGTCTGGAGGCATTTGAAATTTATAAAGCTATAAAAAATAAAAACCACCAAAAACAGTTTATTAAATGATCAGATAAATTTTGCGTCGAACTACTTGTTCGACACTGCCATCGGTTTGGATTTAATCTTTGACCAGTCGCGTGACGATCGCGGTTGAGGGTGAACGCATGCGGGAGCTCCAGCCGTGCTTCGTATAACAATTCACATGCGATTTGAAGTGTTATTTTATTTTATTTTATTGACATAACCAAAATCATGGTTACGATTGTATATTGTATTAGTTTTTTATATTAAAATCAGTGTTATCTGAGGATGGGACTTAGTCCCGAAACACGTCATAACTAGACGAAACTTTGTGTCACTAGAGTGGATAAAAAGGTAATTATATAATTATTTAAAAAGTCCAAACCTGAACCAGCTAAAAATTCTAAGACCACATTCATTTCAACCACTTACACCAATATAATGCCCAGAATTTTAACATCCACATTAAATAAAATCAGTATTACTACTACTGTACTTTCAAAACTAATAACTGTACGACACCGCGTTGCATTTGCTTGAGACAAACAACCTGGCAATAACTCGAAGTCCAAGAATTCAGTATCCGACCGAACGTTGCACGGTGCGCACCGAGTCGAACACGTGTGTTTAAATAATGTACTTTTATGAATTTTAATATTTGACGATCTCTTCCCGAGTGATACGTCTGATGATGGGACATAGTTCCCGAAACGCGTAACAACAAAAACAACGCAACGAAGTCACAGGACGGATTTGAAATACGGTAATTTATTAATGCTAAATGTTTCAAATAAACACAAATTCCAATAACTTTTTGATCAAACCTTGAACATTAATATTACGTCAGTTGTACTGTATTAGCATTCGAAAAATATATGTTTGCCATTACTGAATAAATTTAGAAGAGCAACGTTTCGTAGAAAACGGTACACAATTATTACACAAGAAATCCGTAGCTGCGTTTAGCCTTTTTCGTAAGGTACCACCTCCTGGCGGAGGTTGACAAACACCATGCCTATCCCGAGAGCTTCGGTTCATCCGTCCCAGACAAACAACATGCCTATCCGGAGACATTCGGTTCAGCCGTCCCAACGTGCAACGTACAATCCTCCCCTTCGAACGCCATAATATCAGTTTAGTTAAACAATTTTTTTATGGTGTTATTCCCTTTTTAAAATGCTAACAGAATGTACAAACCAAACCTGGCTAGTCGAATTGTTGAAATTAAAACGTTCCTTTGTTATTATATAATAAGTACAACAACAAAGTAATACAGTATACTGCCGATATTGTCAGCCGCCATTCAATATTAACAGCGATAATGTATCACGCGAATACCGTATTACCAAATGCATTTAATAATATTTAATTATTAACATTAAATATTTAATATTTAACATTATGCATTAATATTTAATGCAGTTATCAATGCATTGCAATATTAATAATATTCCTTGCAGTCAGACAAGATGGATTGTCCCTCAATACACTAAACTTAATAAACGCTAACGAACAAACAAGTGTAATATGTTTACGCTAACGATATTCTCCCAGGAAAACGGCTGCTGTTCCGCTTTTACTATAATAGGTTTTGCACGCGCGTGCAGTACGTGTTTGTACTTTCACGACTGGTAGATCGTGTAGGCGAACATCTCTAGACACTACATGCAAAATGTCATACCTGAGGAGATATGGAAACTGTCTAATATTAATGCAGGAGGAGGAGAACATACCCTTCTTGAGGGGACAAGTCTGTGACTTCAAATTACCTGGGTTGCACTACAAACATTGGCAATGACACAGAGCGAGATATCGCTGTAAAAATATCGAGTTTTCAGATGACATGTGGTGTCGTACATAAAACGTTGAGGAAAAAGACAAGGAAAGAGACAAAACGCTTAAATTTTATAAAACAATGGCAGTGGCTGTTTTACTGTATGGATGTGAAACTTGGGTTCCTACAAAGAAGATTAAAAGCAGATTCAAACTTCGGAACAAAGGGTTGTACGAGACAGGATCGTTTGCGCAATGAGAATATTAGAGAAGAGGTACAGGTATTCTTACCTGTTAGGTAAGAACACCTATACCTAAGAATACCTTCCATGGAATCACTGTATGTGTATAGGCCAGACAGTCGTTCCTGAACAGTAAACAGCACCGACCCAATGCATGAACTGCCCCCACTTACAAGTATAGCTTAGTTGTCTAGAGAGAAGAGAGGTGAGGCGACGCTTTAACAGTTCACTATCTCACTTTCATATTATCTCCCTCTCTGTGAGACACATCTTCAATTGTTCTCGCCAGTCTTACTGCAGCCGATGTTCACACTACGAAACACTGTAGAAGACTGTTGTGCGCATGTCCGAAGTAAATTAACATTTTTTAGCCTCGCAACGAGGCGTCTGTACACTGCGCATCTCTAAACCTCTGTTCAATCTCTATCGTCAGGTTTTACGTATTGCGACTCTAGCCATCATCATTCACTTATTAGTTAAATGGATAGAGTTCACACGCAGGTTTCTGTATAGAGTCTCCTCTCGAAACCAGATCACAGTATTTGGTTTTTAACATAATTTAAGTGTTCTTAATAAAGGAAAAGAAATATAGGGAGGACAAGTAATAACGCAATTCGATGAATAATATTACGGTCTGTTTCGAGTTCTGTTGAGCGCTTCTCTATGGAACTAAAAGGTATCATCATGGCAGTTTGTTGAATTGTTAATTTGTTGAATTATTATCATCATAGTAGGTGATAATAACAATAATAATTAAGCAAGAATAGTAATTTACAATTACACAGAACAACAAATGGAATATATAGAATATACGTTACATTTTTATACATTATACAATAGGTATCATAATTTATTAAGAAAAAACTGAGACTTCTGAGGAGGGACCTGGGCTAGAACCGCCACCGACAGGCATTGTGTCTACTTTGGTCGTTTTCTCAAGGCGAAGGTGAAAGAAAAAAAAATAACAAAAGGAAAAAATGAGGAAGTTTGTTTTTTCTGTGTCGATGAGTTTACTTTTTTTCAATGAGACAAAAAGGAATCACAGTATTGTTACCCAGAAGAAAGAATTAATTCGTAGTTCCTTCGTGGCGCTGCTGTGCACAATCAACGGCCGGACGTGTTTGTCTGCCAATGCCTTCTGTATAACGTTGTTAGCCAAGCGTGCTACGGGTTTGTCTCCTTTACACTTCGTAACCACAGAAGGAAACAATTGGCCGTCTGAATAATTTTCTGTTTCTTTTGTAAGAATTCATAACTTATTTGCGTATATTTAATGTATAACGGTTTGCAACGTGCCATTGTTTCTGGTTTTATTATTATGTTCTAGTGATCACACCGACAAACCTGCCCATAAAGGATAGAAGGTCCGACAGATGATGATGGCTCGAGGGGCGTGATTCAAGTCGTCTTGTCGTTTTATTAAGTTTGAAATTCCTTTCGCACCGCCCCGCAGTCGGTGATACGAGTCGAGCACAGAATAACAGTAGCATGTTTCTTGAGCCGCGTGTTCTAATTAGAGCGTAATTTAAAGTGAATACGCCAACGGTGTTGTGAGATTCTTCCATGAGTCGCGATCATGGGAAAACGTGAGTTGTGAGTGCTGTCGCAGAATATGATGTAATCCAAAACTAGTCTTTTGTTTTCCACAAGTGCAGTATTCCAGAATCAGACGATACTGGTTAAGGCTAGGCGCACACTTGCGATTATCTGTCGCAACGACAAAAAAATCGTGGTCGCGAAAGAATATTAAAGTTCGCTCACTTGCGATAAATAAATCGCAATTTTACCATAATTTTTTGTCATTATTTGTCAGTATAGAAAGGACGTTGTAGAAACAACTTGTCTTGTGGCTTTGATGTTGCGCTTAAAAGAAAAACAGAAGCGATACAAAAAAGAATACTGGGTACATCCAATTATCAGTTAGAGGACGCTGAATGGACAGTTTTATAAAATTCATGCGGATTTACGATTACACCCCAAAGAATTTTTCAACCGAACGGACTTTCCTAACTGTATCGGTGCTGTGGATGATAAGCACATAAGACTAAAGAAACCCGAAAACACCGGTTCACGGTTTTATAATTATAAGAACTTTTTCTCCACGATACTTCTCGGCGTAGTTGACGCGACTACTGTTTCACAGCAATTGATGTAGGATCATGCGGTTCAATTGGCGATTCTAATGTATTCAAAAATTCAAATTTCTGTCGAAGACTACAAACCAACAAATCAAACATTCCTAACGCACAAACGTTACCGTACGATGAGCAAGGGAAACCTATGCCATTTGTATTCGTAGGAGATCAAGCATTTGCATTGTCACAACATATCCTTAAGCCTTATCCGAGGAGATACCTAACAGTTACACAACGAGTTTATAACTACAGATTTCTTCTCCTTAGCAGATAATTCACTCCAATTTAGTATTACATTTACGCACACCTCGCCCCACAGTTTTACTTTTATATTACGGTCGCTGTATTCTTTTAACCGCTTATCGAACAGAGCTGGTCGTTTTCAACTTCAATGATAATTAGCTCTGGGTCTAGAACACAATTTACAGTATCATCAGATTCGGTGCCAGACATGGTGCTAGTCTACTCAGCAATACACTCCTCTTAAGACTAACACTCAAGCATCGTGGGTACAGAATCGCAAGTGGGTCCAGGTCTGTACATATCTGTGTGATTCATTTGAGCCAGCGACAATCGCGTCGCTGATAAAATAGAACATGTTGCTATTTTTTAATCGCTGCGATTTCTCAGTCGCACGTGAGTGCACTGGCATTTAAAACTGTGTTCCATTTTTTTGCGATTAATCTGTCGTGCGACAAAAATCGCAAGTGCGCGCGTAGGCTTAGAACGAGCTTCACGTTTTACTCATCTTTCATTTTGATCTCAAGAGTTTCCATCGTTCGTGCCTGACGAAGGGAACAGCTGTTACAAGTAAACAACAACAGTAAGAATTACTTTCTGGGTAAAATTCAACTTGCCTCGCGAGACAGACGTTTATGCGTGACAATTGTTCCAGGCACTACCTCCAGTAATGTTGCACACTGCAGCCACTCAGTCTGCCAGGAAGGAGAAGCGCAAAGCAAAATAGTTTTACAACAGTGTAGTGACTGGCAGTAATGGTAGGTGGAAGTTATTAGCTTTCGTCGTATTGCCGTGTCGTGTTCATTTTGTAATTCTGCCGTGGGACTGTTTACAGCTCTTATTGCCGCGTGACGTCAGCAGCGAAGTGCTACTCTGCGCGATACACAACAATAGTAAGGATCCAAGTACGGTACGGAAGTTTTTAAACCAGCCATGGAACTGTTTGCGTGTGTGTTTTACAGTTTTCTGTAGTTTAGTGTAACGGTCTGTGTGTTAAAAGCAGTGTACGGTATACGTATGATTCTTTCCAGTGTGTTGGATTTTGCAGTGAATTTTGTGTCGTTTTATTAAAACGTCTAAGTTTTTGAAGTTGAAACCAGTTAGACCTATTCCTTTTTTTTTTCTTAAAAAAAAAAAATATTTAAAATATTAAATCATTAAATAACAAAACACGAAAAGACACAAGGATACATTTTTATAAAACGATGGGTGTACCTGTACTTATGTATGGGAGTGAAAGTTGAATAAATACCAAAAAAAGGAGACAGAAAAATACAGGCAGCAGAAATGAGATTTTTGAGACGGGTCAAAGGCTGTACAAGAAGAGATTTAGTAAGAAATAAAGACGTGCGAAATGAACTAAATGTATATGCAATAAATCAAAAAAATAACTGAAATAAAGACAGATGGAAACAGCACGTAAATAGAACGGGAAATGGGAGAATACCCAAAAAAATACTTAACTACAACCCAAGAGGGAAAAGAGAACATAGGAAGACCACGAACACGGTGGTCGTAAGTTTGTGAGGACGGAACAGGCAAATACCAGAAGAAGAAGAAGAAGAAGAAGAAGAAGAAGGAGGAGGAGGAGGAGGAGGAGGAGGAGGAGGAGGAGGAGATTTAACTTGCTTCTTTACTGTCATACACTCGTACTACTGCTACCACTATCACCTCCATCACATGTTCCGTTTCTTCAACACTGCAACTAATATGTCTCCTAACATGTTCCGGTACCCTTCTCATTGGTGGACATCTTACATTCTTTTCTTTCCCCAGGTATGTACTGGGTAACTGTTTTGGTGATAATTTGTCGGCATCATAATCATTATCGTCTTCACAACACGGCATAGGCAAGTTGTTGCCTGTTCCGCCTTCAAAGATCCTACAGCCATCTCTTTCTGGGTCTACCCACTGACACCTGTCCTATAGGCTTGTATTTCCAAACTTGTTTGGCATGACACGACCACTATAATCACTGGGAACAAAAAAAAACCTATTTGGGCTTACATTTTCGATCTTTATAAAATTCTTATTCTAGACGTTTGTTGGTAACAGGTTGTTTTTCGAATCTCAATATTATTTTGTTTGTCTCTAATTATAAATATCTTTAATTATAATGGCCATGCCTTTATATATTTAAGTATAATGAACAAGTCATATCTTTTATGTTTTAAAAGTCAAAAGTACGGTAAAAGGTTCGCTTGAAGTTAAAAGGGATTTCCTTTTCTAAATGCCAGATATAGGGTCTATCAGCGTTTGAGTATAAGAAGACTAATTTTGTCAGTTTGTTTTATAAAAACGGAACTACGCAAACAACGAACTATAATGGAGAAAAACCTTTGACAATTTTGAACTGTAATCTAATAACTGCAGTGACACATCCACTACTAGAAAACACTTCCTTTTTGCACAACGAATTGAATGCGGCAACATTCAAATAGCGAAATAAGAAAAAGACATGTTGGAAATTATACGCGTATCCTGAAAGGAAACATGAATGTAAGAAAGAGGAAACGACTGTAATTTTTTTTTTACCGCAATGTGAATCAATTTGTGATCTACAGACTTGCGCGTTACTGATATTACGTAATGTTATCGGGCGGCATCCGGCACTTATCGTTTTTCAAAAGGCTAAAACCGTGAGGCAAACACACATACACAGAAAGCTATGAGTAATAAAATATTATTCCTTCAGTAGTTCCCACGACTGGGCAACAGCTTGGACAGGCTGGGAATGATTAGACGTCGACACAAACGAAGACGTCGTGTACGCCTGTCGTGGGCCACTCATGGCAAAAGTTACATCAACTCGCTACGAGGAACCACAGCGGACATCTATTCTTATATTATTAGATTCAAAAAGAAAAACGAGTGACTGATTACTACTTTTTATTTGATTACCAGGCTAATCCAGCTGAAAAATATACTTGGTCCCCAGGAAAGAAAATGAATTTTAACGTGGTCATTAAAGTGTTAAAATTATACAGAAACAACAAGCACAAAAAGGAAAATTTAAATGTCTGTACGATACGGAATTACAGTAGCATTAAAAAAAACCATTTCGCTTTACACTTATTCAGTATAAATACACGACGTTAGTAAATAACTACTGATGATGCCCAGACAAAATTCTAGAGTCCATCGCACAGCTGTTTAATTTCAAACTATAACACGGAGGAAGAAAGTAAATAACACTATGACGAAAGCAAAACATGAGAAAGAAGGAGGCAGACAATGAGGGGAAGAAGCGCAAGAGAGAGAGAGAGAGAGAGAGAGAGAGTCCAGAACGGACGCCACTAACAATGCAAATAGAATTAGATAGCGTGCATTGTTGTCGTTGGCTTAACTAAACTGTTAACCAAGGCAAACAACAAAGTTAACCTAAGAACGTTACGGCGCACTTAATTCAACAATAATTCGCTTTCGCGTACGACGTAACGACCATCTCGATGGTTTGTATCAGTTATCGACCTGCAGAATGTATCGAATAAACGTGAAGTTCCTCGGCCAAAAATCAGCTGTAAAAATAATCCGTACGCGTGACCAGAAAACAAAATCATTCGAGTGGTAATTATAGCATGGAAGTATGGTGATGGCGAAAAAACTGTGTTCGAGATAAGGGCTGATTATGATTGTACTACCCTCAAAACATGAAGGAAAGTCATTTTCCGAAAAGTGTCTGTGTGTTTTCTATGGCGAACGATAACTGCTGTAAATTCAATCAGAATCAAATAATTTTTTGCATACGTCCCTGAATTTTGCATAGGCCTATTGATTTTGGTGAAGATCGGTTAAGGATAACGGGTAGTTTACCTGCAACGTTTTATATTTTAACAAGAGTAATTTTTTCTATGACGAACGGTAACTTCCGTAAATTCAAACAGAATCAAATAAATTTAAATTCTGCATATATGCCTGAGTTGTAGAGGGCTCAAGGCCTATTGATTTTGGTGAAGATGGGTTAAGGGGAAGGGGTAGTTTACCTGCAACGTTTTATGTTTTAACAAGAGTAAAGTACTTAATTTTAAAAATAAAGTATCCTGAAAAGAAGGTCATAATAATCCACTGTACAAAGGTAGATGAAATTTCTATAAATAAAAAGGGTAATTGAAGGGGGTAATTTTCTGTATATGAAAATAATAGTTGAGGGGGAGGGGATGATTTTTTATGTGTACTACGTTATCGGCAACAAAGAAGTAGTTTGTTGTTAAAATTCCTTTCCTGGGCTGTTTGGTCGTGGTCCAATGTTTTCTGCAAAACCAGACGTTTCGGCAGTGCCATCATCAGTGAAAATCAAGTGCGCTAACGTGAGGTGGTATAAGTTAGTGACCACAGTACTGTGGTTAAGGCTGAAGCAAGAAGTAGAAAGAAGTAGTTCCTATGGAAATATTTCACTTCGAAAATGATTTTAAATATAAATCTTAGAACATGGAAGTCATGTATGGTTCTCCATACCGATATTGTGTGTGTGTGTGTGTGTGTGTGTGTGTGTGTGTGTGTGTGTGTGTGTGTGAAATTTTAAAACAAGTCGCCGTTTCTTCAATTACCTCGTCACGTGATTTTGATCGAAAATCAAATTACTACGTCTGCGCGAAAAACAATACGCATGTTTTACAACCTGTTACAACTAAATACAATACATTTATTAATAAATTGTTGCAATTTAATCTTACGTGATGTATTCAACTTTTTTCAGCAAATACATATACAGTATTTACTAAATACTCTACTAGTTCTGCATTACGGTGTGACAGTGCGCGCTCTAGTGACCACAACTAGAGTTAATAAAATAATTAAACAGATTTTCCAGTAAACGCAAACACACCGCTATTGGTTTGTTTAAATAATACTATTCCCGTCAAACGAGAGATTTTAGTATTATATAATATTACAGCGTTTAAAATGAATAATTGTTGGCTTATTTATTTATTTGCAGTGTGAACGGAGAAACTAAAACGCGGATGGATTTAGCTGGTAGCTGCTGGAATCGACAGTGTAATTAACGCAAAACGCTCCTCACTCCTGTCAACAAACACCGATGTGCGATTCGATCGCGTCCACGGGTCCATCACTGAGCTCGTGTTGTTTAACTTGAATATTTCAATAGCGCCCTTTGATACCCAAGCAATATAGAACAGCGCGAAAGAAATACGATTCCGTTTGTAATCCATTAACAATTTAACCGGGGCGTCAACATAGAAATATGATGAAAATAGCCTATTCGTTATTGTCACTTTAATTTTTGTAAGGAAAACTACTCCACCTAAGTTTACACCACTTATAATATTATTATATATAAGTTATATATATATATATATATATATATATATATACATACAGTGGTTGATTTCTAAAATTATAGATGCCGGAACGTATCAATTCAAAAGTTGTACAGACACAAATATACTTGTATTTTATATTAGCCTTTAAGTTTACATCAGGTTATTACAAAGGAGGTCTACACTTTTAAAGCCTTACAAAATATGTACCATACGTATAAACTTGTATCTAAAAAGGTAATAAGTTTTACTAAAATTTCTAAAGAGTTTCATCGTCAGGCTAGCCGCACGACAATCGAAAACATGTCACTCATCATAGAATCACCCTGGAGCCTCAATCAAACACTAAGTGATGGTTTCGGTGGTTCGGACACTTTAAAAAAGTTTCCATAGTTTCATCATTGTGTCGTCATATTGTTTGTTTATTGACCTTTCCTTACTCTTTGTGTTCAATGCTGTATGCTGGCCAGAAATCAGCCCTCTCACATTTACTTGAAGATATTGCTATTGATTCAATAGCATATTTCAAGGTAGACAGACTATCCGGAAAATTTTTGAAATGCACATATTCTCGGAAGCTCCCAATTAGTTGTCTTTCATGTAATTTTAATTTTGAAGCAAGTTTTCTTATTTTGTTTTCTCCATAGGTTATTGCGACATTTTTTGAACGATAGTAGTTAAGATAAAAATTAGTGCTGGTGTTTGATTTTGACAATTGTTTAGTTTTGTACTGGGGCTGATGACGGGCATAACTTAAAAAGTAGTAGTAAATTTTTGTATTCCGGCGCGTTCCCCCTGAAATCAAGCCCTGTAGCGCGCACACGCACACACACACACAAACACTGCACAATACAGCAGTGCTCTTTGTTGTAAAATGATTTTAAAATTTACGTTTACAGTGTTCAAGCAAAATTGACTTATTTCCGTATATTACCTTATATCAGTTCCGTCTTGTGACTTCTAGTAGCCATGTGACGCGTTTCGAACGCTCGTTCCATCATCTAACACGTATATCCCTCATAAGAGATCGTCAAACGTTAAAATTTATAATCAAAGTGAAACAGAAAGCAACAATAAAAACAGATTTTTTTATATATGTAAGTTTACTAAATGATTCCGATTGAAGATGGAACACAACTGTTCCGAAATGCATCTCGGATGAAAAACTAAGAAAATCACAGACTGGAATACCTAGAAGTGTACTTGTAAGTACTAAAAATCCTTTATACATTATTAAAGGTATTCTTTGACTGTTTCATAAAAATAAATAAATAAATAAAAACAGATTTGCTAACACGCTACTTGAACGGTGTACACAGACAAACGTGTATGGACAGACACAGACTTTCAATTAGAGGTGGGCCGATATACTGTAACAGGTATTTTGGAACGATATTTTTGTGGAACGGATATAACACTGACTGAAAAGTTGAAATGCCTGTTCCGAGTCAACGATAACTGAAAAGTCTAAGTACCCCTTCCGATTACTCGCGGCCTCGCGGTTCCGTGTCGCGGTCGCGGGACCCCCCTACACAACTAACGAATAAACAAGTAAACGAGTACACGAGTACGAAGCCACTTTTGACATGATAATGTCTTTTAGCTGGACATCGTTTGAAACTTTCTGCAACATTTTATTTATCACGCTGTATGACGTCATAATTGCATGACGTCATTGGGATTGTTGTAAATAAAAGTTTGTTTTGATACGTCGCAATATTATATATATATATATATATATATATATAATGCGTTAAAAATAATATCCCTGCAAACAATTAAACCAGATTTATAAGCGTCCTGAAAGTTTGAAATCAAGTGTTAGCACAATTTACCAGCCTGGAATCGTTAACGAAAACCGCGACCGCTAACATGCTAACGTCGTCGCAGATTAAAGACCTAACAAGCAAACAACACTGCATAGCTGTAGATAGGTTATTGTCTCTAGTTAATGGTTGTCTTCGTATGTGATTCAACTAACTATCCTGCATCTATTCATTAAAATATTTGTCGGTACTGCATCGTAAATGCAAATCTACTTCCTCTTTATATTTAATTACTCACCGCAGAAATGTGAAGATATAACACAGAAACATAATGTCATTGGGATTGTTGTAAATAAAGGTTTGTTTTGTGTTGTGGTAAAATACACGGCTGCTGGTATATAGTAACCATAACGTGGCGACTGACTAAAACAGCGTTCGACAATAGATAGTAGCGACGAGAAGGCTCAGTTCAAGAAACGACAAAATGCCGAGCGAGCAAGAAAGTATCGGGAACGAAAGAAACTCGAGAAGGAACAGCAACGAGCGGCTGCTGTCGGCGGTGAAGCTTCGGTACCAGCGGCCACATCGCAACAAAAACGAAAGCAAGATGACTTGATGCGCGAGAATCGAACGAGTACTTAATAAATACACCGTTCGCGTCGACGATGACTGAGCAGGAGAAAATCGATGCATTCTATCATCTGTTTGCACAAAAGAAACAATCAGTCAGTCAGTAACCATAATAATGTTGCGTTTAGCTGGCGGCTTGAAAGACATTATCATGCTCTTAAGCTTTTACCATTTGGTAAACGGTACTGTATTTTTTCGATACTGAATACTTCATTCATATATGAGTATAATACTTATATGTATGAATACTTCGGCATATATGGCATGTGCCGATTGCCATATAAGTACGAAACGAAGCAAAACAGCGAGGTTCAGAATATCTCTATGCCAAAGAGACGAAGCTGTTTTTAACAAATAACAAAAATTCATACTGATGTTACATTTATTCTCGTGTGTTATGCAGATATATAATACAGATTATAATAACAAATTATATATTATACAACTCACACACTTGGTAAATTTTGAAAAAGCTAATTATATTTTGTTACAACCTACAGAGGCTGATAGGCCATATAGTACTTTTGTTAATGTGATTTCGGAGAAAAGTTTTAACTTCACTGCACATCTCTCGTAAAATGTTTTGACATTCTTTGTTGTGTTATTACGTGCACTCTAAATTTCATTTCAGAACAGTGATAATTCTGTTTCTAAATTTCATTGTGTGGGGGTTTTGCAACTGATTTGTCTAACCAAAATGGAATAAATAATTTAATATTAACCTCAATATCAGTTTGCTTACTCCTAGTGAAAACTTAAATTAGTATTCCCAAAGGAGGAGAGGCCTATAAACTCTCTTGTTTCTTATTTTCTTTTAAACAGTAACAGCTTAATAAAATCACAGTGTAAAGTAACACTGTTAATACTTTTAGTTTCAAATTATTTCTCATAACAAATTATATAATACAGGTATATGTATAATAGAGTATATAATAACAGGTATTTGTAGGTGTTATCCGTTTGGAACCGTTTCGTTCCTACCTGTTATGTTAAAATACTTAGTTTAGCACCCCCTCTACTACTAACAACGACCCGCGACCTGCCGCATGGACCTGGCTGTACATGAACTGTCATTGCGTTGTCATACAAAACATTAGATTGGAAAACACTATTAGTGTATCACACTCTAACAGAAAACGGTCATGGGTGTAAACTCTGTGAACAACCGAGTTAAGAATGTTGTACAAAATTATGAATAAAAATCAAAGTAGACGACGTTAGACCATAAAGGCTGAACGAACTTGACAATATTAACTTGCGACAAACAGAACTGTGCCAAGGACACAGGAAGGAACTATTAACGAAATATATGCGTCTCAATTATCATGTAACACGAGACCCAAACATTTTAGCGCGACTCCGTCGGAATGTTAATCCGCTTGACTCATAAGAGCTGACTCAACATAACAGCTAAAAACTCTTTTGTTAGTTAAAAAATAAAATCATCCGACTTCCGTTCATCGAGTAAATTATTTTCTACTTCGTACGCGTTTGTTCATTCTACTACAAGCGGAGGGTCGAGTTATTCGGAATAATCGACGTCAGCACTACATCGGATACGCAAGTCTTCCGGACAATTGAAAAGCTATAATAGAGAAAGTTATAGGCTAGGTACCTGGGATTCATTAAGATAATTGAAAATGTATATTGCATGCAAGCAAATGTAACAAAAAGTGAATATTACACATGTAACATGAACAGAATCGTTAAGTGTGCCCGAAAGGTTGTGCGGGACAAAGGGCACGCCCGTCGCCCGCTCGTATGCCGCGTCCCGACCGTCTTATAGAGCTCCTGCCGCAGCGACTATAATTCAGCGGATATTAGGGGTGTGGCCTGCTACCGGCCGTGGAAGTCAATTAGTTACCTAACTGAGGGTGAGCGTACGCCGAGGCCGGCTCCAAGATTAGCCTGGCACAGACGGGTTGCGACCGACGACGCTAATTAGGTGATTGCCCTCAGAGCGGGCACAGCGGTGATAAAACTTTTGGTAAAGTGTCCGTATGGCGGCGTTCAAGGAACGGACACGCAGGCAGTCTCCGATGGTCTTGTTGAAAGTCATGCAGTGGCCTTTACACGCCCAGCCGCAATCCTCGGTCCAGGAACGACTGAAGCTTTCGCTTAGCCAAGTAGCCCTAACAAGGTTCGCGTAGATAACCGAAGTGGTTGCGATGAGTCTCCCTAGGCGGCAGGAGAATCTTTAAGTAAGCTACTCTGACACCTCATATATACGCAGTGGGAGTAAAAGCATGTGTAAAAACTCCACCAATCATGTTACATGAATTCGTTCATGTCACCATAGTAACGGCCTGTGACGGTACTGTGTTGCCGCGTTGTTACCCAGTTTTAAAGGCGTAGTGAGTTCTGCACAGTGCAGCGCTCGGTAAACGTAAAGCTTAGAGAGATCGCGGAAGACCCAGGAAAAAATGGTCAGAGACTCTGTGAAGTCGAAACGGGCTAGAGCCCAAGCCATGTGAAGAAGAATAACAAAAATCTTCGTCAACTTTTTCGACCCTCCGGGGAGTTCGGTCTGCCCCCTGAAATACGCCACTGGAGCTATACCACGGCTAGAGGGTGTAATAAGTAGGCGATGACGGTGTTTTACCCGAACAGATTGGAAACGTCCAACGAGAAGGTTGCTTTGGAAGCCGGCGGAGCGTCTGTAATAATGAAACTTATGACGCAGGCTTTGGCGGACAACAAGGACGGTGAGATAGTCAAACTAGGTTTGAAGTAATTGACCTTAATCCCTTTCCCAGTCCATGGTCCATAAAGGACTCTCAACAGGCAAAGGAAACATACTGTTACGACGGTCTAGTGATCGTCGTATGGTACAGTGGAAAACAAACTACAAGACATCAATTAAGTCCCTAATCACCAGCTTTAGTTATCACAATTAAACAGTTTGTAATCAACAAGATAGTCTCTTACAACAAATGATATAAAAATTATTCACACGCAATAAAATGTCAACTAACACAATTGCCCCGCCCGATTATAAAACACAAACACTTCACTAATAATCACTTGAACGCACAGAGTATCGCCCGACAAATAACTCGCAACTCAAACTAAAACTGAACGTCGTTGAGTACTTGTATTTATATCCCGCCGAAATGCTATAATATTCCATACTGCGCATTAACAATAAAGGAAAACATTAGAGCGTAATTCATTGCGGTCTTGACACAGCTCGCGCGGCTTCTGGCAGTCTAGCTAATGCGTCGAGAATCACGTACGCGACACACATTCAGATGGATTCATCTGGAACATTAAAAAAAACACGTAGACTGTTCTGTCATGTAGCAACAATACGTAACAGGAAGTGTGTGTGCGTGCGAGTGTGGGGGAGCAGATAGAGGAAAAGCGAAGTGTGCGTGTACGCGATATTTCCGAAAACGACAACACAAAAAAAAGGAGATACAACACCAAAATATTAATGTATAAGAGATAATACTCTTACAAAAAAAAAAAAAAAAAAAACAATACGATTAAAAAATAGACTCAGCGTGGACAACAATAAAATTTGGATTCAACGAAATACACGAACAAATAATAATGTAGTTCAATAAATATATGGGGCACTAGACGAAACAATAGAACACAATACACCGCGCGCACAAAGTACAAAGTGCTGCTGCGCCGTATTTTATTTGCGAACACACACACACACACTACAACAGCAAAGGGCTACAGCGCGCGACGGCATATATTTTCCTTTTTATAGCCGTGCATATATCACGCGTGTAACGCACACACGCAAGCTCACGGCCTTCCGTACGTACAACGGCACGGCAGCCTCTCCTGTTCCCTCGCTGATACCCCACATTTTGCTTCACCGCTCCTTCTCACTGATACACTCACGGAACGCATGCATCCACAGACGATCCTTTCTCTCTCTCACTCTCTCCCCCTCCCTTTCGTTACACAAAGCCCGTACGTAGCACAAGGGAAAACTTTCATTTTCTTCGTTCAGTTTTCCGTGTGTACGTTACGATACGACCTGTTGCCCAGACCAGACCCAAAAATCCTTCTCCAACAACCGCGCCCGGGGTAAATCTGTCGCCGTCCATCTCGTTCCTTTTCCGACGAATTCAATTTTTCTTTCTCCCGCCCTCCACCCAAATGCTGTGGTTTTCTTCAGATTCTTTATACGCCCCATCAATCTGCCTGCCTACTGTAGCTACATTCTGGCCAAAACACAGAAAATAAAAAGTGGGTTTTTTATGCCGTTTTGGCTCGCGATTTTTCTAGATTATACGTCTACCTCTTAAGTAAAGAAAAAATCTTTATAGTTTCTGGCCCCATTCGTAAACAGCGCACAGTCAATACCGTTGAGTGTTGTTTTTTTTTACGCGAAATGCGTAGTTTTCGACAATTACGATAAAAGATCCTATGCCTATAGAAAAACTCTTCAAATCGGGACGGACACCGACGTGGAACATACTGTTATGACGGTCTCCTTGATCGTCGTATGGTACAGTGGAAAACAACATACAAGACACCAATGAAGTCACTAAAAACCAGCTTTAATTATCACAATAACAGTTTGTAATCAACAAGTTATTCAACAAGAGTATTCTCGTACAACAATTCAAGTTAATCTGTCCACACAAATAATAATGTCAACTAAAAAGAATTTCGCACTATAATCACCTTTTACTAACACACCACTTGAAACGCACTGTGTAAATCGCCCGGCAATAACTCGAACCTCACTTGAATAAATCGCCGCTTAAACTGAAACTAAGTGTCGCTGACTGCTTCTATTTATACCCCGCTGATATTCCAGAATAATCCATACTACGCGTCAACGCTACTAGAAAACACTGCTTGCCGCCTTGAACACAGTGGGCGCGGACCGGTGAGTCTGGAACAGTCACGTAATTGTCTGTTTATCTCACCAAGTAGCAGCAATATGTGCGCACACACACATTACAACCGGACTGCTCTGGAATAGCCGAGAAACACGCAGAATGTTCTGCGATGGCGTAACAATATTACAGTACAGCTGCCTCGCTCAGAAGGATAACAGTCGGCATCAGATCAACTATTGCCAGTTGTCATTAATTTTGTATCTCGCGTCAGTGTAGTTACGTTCTTGACACGTTTCTACACAACATTAACCATCGGCTATACCGACAGCAGACAGCACAATGACGATGACGGTGACTCGACGGGTCGGTTCCACTGAAGGTGATAAGCTCCTGTTGACTGTTGAAAGCAACGTAGGCATCAACGTAGACTAAAAACCATAAAATAAAAAGTAGATTACCCTTTTAACCGCCAAACCTTTTATCCGCCGGAAAACGGATTCTTTGACACTTAAATTTAACAAATAAACACTTGGTATAGTCCCACAGATACTTTTTATTTTCCTGACAATTGTTTCACCACTAAAGCAATGACCAGTTTCAGTAGTTAGGTCAATCTGGAGAGTTAAAAATCTAACCTGAATCTTCCGTAACTGGTGAAACAATTGTCATCAGGAAAATAAAATTTATCTGTAGAACTACATCAAGTGTTCAATAAAATGTTCCACCAAGTGCCCAGCAGGATAGATTGTCGCTGCCTTTACACTATTTTCGATTTCTATTGTTAGTAATACTGCAAATCGGGCGATTCAGCACCTAAAATTATTAAAGCTGGTTTATAACTCATTGCTTATTTATACAGTACGTTCTCTCTGACTATTTCAACTAACATTTTGTAGTTCAGTGACTTTTAAAGAAAATAAAGTCTACACTGTTCTTCCTGTTCAACACGAACATTACACTATAAAGAAACGTACTATCACATATTGGTAAATATCTATTGTTGAAAAAAAATACAACCAAGCATTGTCGGATGTACAACCAAGCACTGGTAGTGTTTCCCCTCAGCGTAAAAGTAAATGTGGTACAAAAACAAAAAATATCGGTATGGAGAACCATATAAATATGACTTCATGTTCTTCTGAACCATTTAAAATCGTCTTCTGAATGAAATATTTCCATAGAAACAACTTCCTTCTACAGCCTTAACCACAGTACTGTGGTCACTAACGTATACCACCTAACGTTAGCGCACTCGATTTTCACTGATGTGCTGGCAGTCGATGGCACTGGCGATCGTCTGGTTTTGCAGAAAACATTAGACCACGGCAAAAACAACCCGGGAAGGAATTTTAATAACAAACTACTTCTTTGTTGCCGATAACGTAGTACACATAAAAATTATCCCCTTCTCTTTCAACTATCATTTTCATTTATAGAAAATTACCCCCTCCCACTTCAACTACCCTTTTCATTTATAGATATTTTATCTACCTTTCTACAGTGGATTATTACGACGTCCTTTTCAGCATACTTTATTTATCAAAATTAAGTACTTTACTCTTGTTAAAACACAAAACGTTGCACGTAATCTACCCCTTCACCATAACCAAAATCAATAGGCCTTGAGTCCTCTACAAGTCAGGCACATATGCAATAAATTATTTGATTCTGCGGCAGTTATTGTTTGCCATAGCAAACATTCTACACACAGACGCTTTTCGGAAAATGACTTTTCTTCATGTTTCGAGGGTAGTACAATCAGAATCAGATCTTATCTCGAAAACGATTTTTTTCGCCACCACCTTACTTTTACCATCAAGTGAAAGATGGCTTTTACTAAAAAAACTCAAAAATGGTTTTAGATCCACATTCTTGACCTGATAATGCATTAAGATGTTCATACACATGATACAACAGATCGATGGTACAGTTCTTATCGATGGTACGTGTGGTCGACTACAAACCACTCTTATTATGAAAATAAAGATTATGCTGGAGAAAGAAATATGAAACTATGAAACGAACAATCGAAAATATTATTTTTTTTTAGATGGGACACATCTGTGGTGGGTGAGTTGACGTTCTCGTTACGATCTGAAAAAATAAGACATTGAACGAATAATGAATCCAACTAAATATATGGAAGTGGTGAAGAGATGAATAGGGCTACCTCTGGAATCGCTTTTTCCAAAGGTGACGGTATTTTCCAACAAGACCTTGCATCCAGTGGCGCGGCCGGTGTGTCCTGAGGAAGGGGAGGCTACAAGACGGTCACCTGAGCCGCGCTCAGTCATCCCCCCCCCCCCCCCCACGGCGGCACACGTTATTTCACTCTTCTGTAAGGTAGAGCTATCTGCTTTTTACAGCGTTTGTAAACTGTAATGAATTTACTTGTAAGCCTTCAGTAGATCATAGTCTTGTTTGTGCTTAATAGTAAGCAGAGCCAGCATAATAACATCGAATTTACTCCACTACCGCACAGCCATTTATGTTGGTGTACAATGACGACTGGAAAGTTCTAGATTTGTTTTTGTGCCTTTTAAGAAATAAAAATTGTGGGGTAGAGCCACCAGTTTTCAGTAGGCCTATTTCATTTCTCTCAAAGTCACTCAACCGGGAAAATGGTGTATCCTGTAGTGTTGTAATAATGCATTTGTTCGATACTCCAATATCACTTTCATTTTCTTCTGCTAAATCCATTTTATTCTCGTAGTAGAGATCACAAACACACGCCAAGAAGAGATAAATAATAAACATACACGCACGAGAACGTAAAGACTGCGTCAAAATAACACAACCACATTAAACCGTGCCGAGAGGCTAATTCACTCCTTGCCTCCCAAGTACGGTTACAGATGCACTAGCGTCCCCTCCCCCAATCTCCCGTCAGGGGGGTCTATAGTGAGAACTATTGTACGTCTCATAGTTCTCACTAGCCGTACGAGTACTACGGCGGCTACTCAGATCGCTGCCTCTGCTGTATTCTGCGCTACTGATAACGCGAGATTAAAAAGCTTTTTGTAAGTAATCAGATAATTTAAAGCCAAATTGTGATTACAGATTGATTACGTGTTCAGTTACATAAAAAAATAATTGTTTGTTTTTAATATGTTTACAAATTTGACTGGAGAGGCTTAGCCTCTCTTGCCTCCCCTGATGAGCCGCCGCTGCTTGCATCCTACCACAAACTAAAGAAAAGAATCACTGAATACTCTGAATCAATACTGGAAAGGAGAAGTGATCTGAAGATAGAAGAAACACTTATAGCCCTATAACTGCGTTGATTGGCCACACAATTCACCGGATATCAATGTTACCGAAAACTTACGAGCAATTTTGTCGACATGGGAAAAAATTGACTGAACGTCCAGACATCGCAAGATCACGAGTCTGACGCAAGTTCGGTTTAAAGACAGAGAAGTTAAAAAAATGTACTCAAAACGTGTTTGGTCTACGCCAAATTCTGTGAAAGAAATTAAACGGTCGGTCGTACACAATACGAAAGTTTGTTTTCATAGTGTATAATAAAGTCAGGTATAAGTGACTTATATTACTGGCCGTGTTCTCGTAAATTTCACATTACTTGGAAAATAAATAAACACAGTTAAGTCCGCTCAACAAATAAACAGAGAACACTCGTTATTAGATTCTATAACGAACCTGTTTTCCCTATTTTTATGCCCCCAAAAAAAACGTGTTTAAAAACAGATAAAACATTTCCAACAACTGGATTCAAACAGATTAAAACAGAAAACAGCCGACGCTGCTGCTGCTGTGAAATTTCCTTTTTTTTCACTAAACGAACAACGAAAAAATTTTAGCAATAAACAAGACCATCTGTTTCTCGTCGTAGTAAACAAAACAAACAAAGTTGGAGCGTAATGTAAAACCTCTTTCACAAAATTTCACAATTTACATTTTGCACTCGTTTCCCGTCCTTACGGTTAAACTACTTCAGTTCATATCTCTTTGCCTTCACATATACACACAAATAATTATAAAATTAAAGCTAGTCATCATCTTCAAGGATTAAACAAAGGATAGTTTGTTCCGGTCTCAAATAGGCATATTAGAGCTGGTCACTCCACCGCTTCCTCGGACGTCCCACACCTCTCCGTCCCCGCGGCTTATATTTTCAGAGTTTTTTGGGGATCGGCAGTCACCATTCGGCAAAGATGCTCCCACCAATTCAGCTGATACTAGGCGATGCTATCGAGATACTCATAATATTCAATTCCTGCCGTATACCCGTGTTTCTTCTATGATCATGGAGAGTATACCGTGCCACGTGCCTGAGAAATCTCATTTCAGCCGCTTGGATGCGACTGGCCTGGCCTTTTGTTAAAGTATAATTCTCGACCCATAAAGAAGTGTGGGAAGAGCCATCACCTTGTAGAATTTTAGGCGTGTTCCTTTACTTGCTGACTTAAGGGTTCGCCTAATGGTCCCGCACATAAGGTTGAACTTATGCAACTTATTCACAACGTCGTTGGATGCATTATAAGACACACTGTAGCTCAGAAAAGCTAGTCAGAATTAATTTTAAACTGTCATTATTTTAATTTATTAGAAACGTCAGGTAGATTGTACGACGTGTTTACTAAGGAAGATGATGAATGGAGAATAAAAAATAACAAGGAGATAGCAGAGCGAGCGGAGCATAAGGACATTGTAAGAGTCGTAAATGCCCAACGAACACAATGGTTAGGTCACCACGAGGGTATGGATGATCAGCGTATACCAAAGAAAATCCTGAGGGCACAGGTGTATATAAGCATAAAGAGGGGTCGACACTAAATAAGATGGTTGAATGATGTGCTGGAATATCTCAAAAAAGTGGACGTGAGTGGTTACGCTGAGATGGCAACGGACAGGAGACACTGGAGAAGATTCTTCTACAAGAGAAGAGACGAAAAATCTGAAAAACTCGTTCCTGTAATAAAGGAAATTTACAATAATGTCAAAGCTATGATTGAGAAATGAACCGAGTGCGGTCAGTAGACGTTTTCCTGCATAAAAAGGGTACGACAAAGCGATAGTCCGAACCTTTATATAATCACAATTATTACTGATAGAAAAATAAATGGGAGAAGACACGTAACCTTCCAACAGTGACTCAACATAAGAAAGGATTTCTGTAGCGCTGAAGATCTTACTTTACACTGACGACACCGTTCTTATAGAAACCAGAGGAGGATCCAGCATCTAGTAGATCGTGGGCTGAAGATATAGTGAAACGGAAGATGAAGATTAACATCGACAAAATCCAGATAACGATAATACACAAGCACTAAATTCAGACGCAAGAATAATGTTTTGTAACATTTGTCCCTCAGGTCAATAATATTCAGAAAAAATGAATGCCCTAAGAACAACAATATTTTAATATAAACATTAAATTATGAACTATACAATATATAAAAAAAAATTAGGACTAATGCGGTTATGGTTTTTGCGAAAAGGGTACAACATTTTGTTTAAAATTACGTAGACATGGCAGTGCTTCCAGGTCCCGGTAAAAATAATGCAGACAAGACGAAATTCCAAATGAAAACCTAAGCACATTAACCTATGTCTCATGCAATCTCGAACATCAACGACCATAAATTATATGGTTTGGTTTATTTGTCTATGGATTGGGACTTCATCTGAACATTCACGGTACCGTTCATACAAACACTTTCACACGCAAAGCTCAGCTTACAAAGATGCAAATGATGCCAAAGAGATATTCGTACACTGAGTACCGAATCCACAGAGCCTGATTTCGATGCCAAAGAGATATTCACAAACATATACACTGAGTTTCGAACCCACGGTGACTGATTACGAGACATCACCTCGCTGCACGCCAATCCACTGGCTCTAGAAACATTTATTTATTTATTCATTCACAGCCGGCTGTGATACGGTACACACAAAAAAAAAGAAACGAAGACGAGTTACACGTGTTTAACATGATGTTTGTGTTTATTTATTGAGAGCGCGCGGCAGCGGCAATCTGTCTGTTTGGCAACTATATAACCGTGGCGGTGGTTACAACCAGCAGCACGTGTATGAAATGGAGTAATGGAGAATAAAGAAACACAAACAAAACAAGGCTAGTAGCATGTGCTACTTGTCAAAACTGTTGGAGTCAATAAGGCCGCCGACTCTGCCCCCTATTATTAGGTACATTATGTTACACGATACACACAAACAGACTACAACACGCCTTTCCTCTGTCGTGTATTAGACATTACTTACACGATACCAATGTGTAGGACTTCCTCTGTTGGAATCTGAAAAAAACTCAACGATGTCACTCATATTCTGTATCAAGTTTACATGAAACTTTATGATGACGTGAGTTATCCATGTGAAAAAATCGGTATGGAGAACCATTCATGACTTCCATGTTATAAGATTTATATTTAAAGTCACTTTCGAAATGAAATATTTCTATAGAAACTACTTATTTCTTCAGAAGTACTGTAGTCACTAACGTATACCACCTCACGTTAGCGCACTCGATTTTCACTGATGACGGCAGTCGATCTCACTGCCGAAACGTCTGGTTTTGCAGAAAACATTGGACCACGGCCAAACAGCCCGGGAACGAATTTTAACAACAAACTACTTCTTTATTGCCGATAACGCAGTACACATATACAAAAATTATCTGCTCCCCCTTCAACTATCATTTTCACTTATAGAAAATTACCCCTCCCCCTTCCACTACCCTTTTCATTTATAGATATTTCATCTACCTTTCAACAGTGGATTATTATGCCCTTCTCAGGATACTTTATTTATCAAAATTAAGTACTGTACTCTTGTTAAAACATAAAACGTTGCAGGTAAACTACCCCTTCCCCTTAACCGATCTTCACCAAAATCAATAGTCCTTTACAACTAGTCCTCTACTACTACATCCTCTACACGTATGCAAAAAATTATTTGATTCTGTTTGAATTTGCGGCAGTTATCGTTCGCCATAGAAAAAATTCCACACACCCACACCCACACCCACACCCACCCACACACACACACGGATGCTTTTCGGAAAATGACTTTTCTTCATGTTCTGAGGGTAGCCCTTATCTTCACAATCAGAATCAGCCCTTATCTCGAACACGAATTTTGTCGCCATCACCATACTTCCATTTCCTTATGGAACATGGAAGTAATAATAATGGTAGTAATAGACTCAAATTAATTATTTTATTACAAATTAGTCTATGTTTAACGAAATACGCTATCTGTCTGTCTGTTCCATTAACGAAATAGGCTATTTCACTGATAGGCTACGAGACTGAAATGGTATTGTCACCCACCCATACCTCCCCATCTTCACACCAGACGTTGCTGTTCTTCCAAACACCACGTTGCAAGCCTCTTTTCTCCATCTCATTATGTATGCCCTCCTTTTACATTATGTATCTCCTGAGTCAATCACGTTTTCGTCGTTTAGTTGGAAATCTTTTGGGGCCAAAGGTAATCAGGCGTCCGTTCCACGTGGCCATACAATACAAAGCGCTTAGTATTTACTGTATGCTGTATACGTTGCTTTGTCAACACGAAGAGTTGATTCCTGATACCTTCATTTCTACCGCACTGGGGCCTTCGGTAGTTTCTTTAATTTACTTCCAAAGTTTCAAAAATAGGTGATTACGATTTCTTAATGGCAAAGTAAATCATCGTGTTGGTTTCTGGGTTGTTTTCTTACTCCAAAACACAGAATTCATCTGCCTTATCACCATTAAATGATATTACTCATTTAATTAATTATCAATTATTAGGCCTACTACTCATTTAATACGCCATTAAATGGTGTTGCTCGTTTAGTTAAACTCATTACATTATAAAATTACATTCCGTTTGCTCCTAAACACTTACTGTAGTCTAAATGAGCATGTGGGATACGCGACAAGCCCCCACATGTGGGATTTATTGGCGAGACTCATCATTACTATCGAGATCTCATCACTTCAATCAGGCAGTGGATCAGCATCCTTATGTGACTCGGCCATGTTGTTAGTGAAAGCCAGTAGCGTGGTTGAAATAGGTTATGTTTCCAGGTGTCTATACAGGGGGTAATGGTCCCATACTGTTTATAATTGGAAACCACTGATTCAGAACTTCGGCTGCCTTGACCATACATTTGAGTTATGATGCTATAGTGAATGTGAGCATCAATAAGTGAATTAAGTAAACGAGAGGAAATAAAAAGAAAACCTATAGAGAGGAAATGAACAAGAGTCTATTAACTTTCGAAGGACTGAATTATAGATGTAGATGAAGAAAAAAGCGAGTAGATAAAGAAGAAGATGGATACCGTAACAGGCATGTGGCCTAGAAGAGGAGAAAAAGAAGAAGGAGAAGGAGGAGGAGAATTTCCTGGGCATCGCGCGGAAATCAACCGCTCACACCGTCCAACGACACAAACTTAGTTTTACGCTCTCAACAGTCTAAAGGGCAAGCCGTTAGGTCAGAGACGGGATGTGTGTACACTTAGTGCCGAATAAAACAGTTTAACGGTTTATAAGTGAAACAAAAAACCATACAGCCCACACACGCACAGATGCCACCTGCCAAAACAAACATGCCGACAAATCATATAACATAAACAAATTAGAGAGAGAGAGAGAGAGAGAGAGAGAGAGAGAGAGAGAGAGAGAGAGAGAGAGGGGGGGGGTTACTGCTGTTACGCACGATGTAAACTAACAACAGCCAGACAGAGAGCCTGCAACTCGCTTTATTGTATAATAATATTATTATTATTATGTAATATGGTTCAAGGGGACTGCTTATGCCAGACAAACCTGACATTGTTCAAGTTTACAATGTCACAATAAAGTTAACTGCAAACAACAATGTAGTCCCATCTTTTGACAAAAGGTTAGTTGTTATCCCCCCCCCCCACGTTGACGCAATTCTTGTTTATTTGAAAAATTATATCATTCATCTATATTTATATCTTTTCCTTCAAAGTAACTTCCTTCGGAAAGGACTATAATACACTTAACACCAAGGTTTTCCAGGCTTCAAAACATTTCTGGAATACACTTTATGTTACGACCTTACGCTTGTTCAGCGATTTTTTTTCGTATGAGCCACTGTGGACTACGTTTGGTCCAACTGGTTCTTCTCTCTTCCTCCTCTCCCATATCTGGTTCATTCTTGATCGATGCCTCTCCCTCCTTTCTTCAGTCCAGATAGCACCTGTCCTCTTCTTGGGTTTTCCTGAAAACCTTGGGTATTTTTTAATTTCTTCTTGAGTGGCAAGCATTCTGCAATGTCTTCTTGAGTAATATGCCGTTCTTCTACGTCTTTTTCTGTTTCTCTGAACCACGTACTGGGCATTTTGAGCTTTCTGAAATAGTTAAAAAGCTTCCCTGTTAGTCTGCCGGGATTCATCCTTTGAACATGTCCGTAGAAAGTAATCCGTGTACATAGCGATTTCTGTTTAATATGGCTGTATGTTTTTTATATACGCTTTTCAAAAGCACAAAATGCTGAGCTTTTAAAATTTCTTGTTTTTGGAAATACGAAGTCACACAGGACCAATATACGGAGAATATATCGTCTGGGAGTCCACATCTTGTGCATACGGGTTTATCATACTCGATGTACAGTAGCTGGATTCTCATCTTGCTTCAACCTGACTTGGGTGGGATCCCATTCTTTAATATTTCCTATCTTGACCGACTCTTCGTCTTTCCTACCCCGAGAAGAGCTAGGAGTTTCGAGGCCGGAGGAGTCCAACAGTCCTCATTATTAAATTGTACTTTGTAATTTTTGGTCTCTTCTTTTTGTTTCATGCTACCCATGAAGGGCCCTAGTGGCGTATTTAGAATTTGTTCTGGGGAGGGAGTCCCCGGTCGAATCAGATCCATTCAAAAGGAAAAATAACAACTTGAAGGACTAATGAACATTACTATCTTTACAGTGACTGAAACCCGTGTTTTAACATTCTGAAATAAAACCCATTAAAGGAACAGGTAATAAATCAATAAAAACACGCGCTACTGAAACGTTTTTACAAGATACTGACTGAATTGATTTTCCTACACTTCATATTTCAAATGTATATGCAAATGCTGTGTAATAAAACTGTTTGTATATTTAAAGAAGAGTTACTAGCTGAAAAAAATCATAAAATACCATAACATTTTTACTGATTTAACTTTTTTTCGTCCCTCTGGGAGGGGTCACTTGCAACCTGTAGCCCTATAAACTTTAAAATTTAGTCATAAACAGTAAATTGAATTTTACTTTAAATAATAAGCAGAAAGATGTCTCACGTTTTTGTCATTTTTTAACATCGTTATTATTAAGGGCCGAATTAAAAAACCTCGCGGACAGCCATCAGTCCGTATTTCAGCAGACACGTGGCTCAAGAGCTTTTAAAAAACCTCACATAAGACAGTGATGCATTCAAAAATCCCATATTTTTTTTTATCAGCCATCTAAGGACCACATGTCAATTTCAAATGTTTATTCTTTGTTCTTTTCTTTTTCTTCAATATTCTTTCATCTTTTCACTGTGTCTCTTCTTCCTGTCTTCAGTCCACTTTGAACATGCGTTTTTCTCTCTGCTACACTGGACTCCTTCCATTTTTAACACTTTTGCTCGAAAAACCTTCTCTTTCAATTGCTTCTTCTGAGCGTATATTATTAATCTTTTCGGACTTCTTTAATCCAACTTGATGTTGACTTCTCCCCCCCCCCCACAGATATTTGAAGATCTGCTTTGTTAACCTATTGTCGTTCATTCTATATAAATGTCCAAAAAATAATAGTCTTCTTTTTCTCATCGTTTCTGTTATATTTTCTATACTTTGATATATTTCATCATTACTTCTTAATTTCCAACCTTCTGAAGTTTTTCGTGGGCCTAATTTTCCTAATAATTCGTCTTTCCAATATTTCTAGTTTGTCTAAATTATAATTCATTGCTAGGCATTCACTTGCATATAGGCATTCTGGCTTCACTACTGTATTGTAATGCCTTATTTCGCATTTTTAGATATGCACTTTTTATTGTAAATATCTTTAGTTATACCATATACGCCCTTTCCATCTTACGAATCCTTTCTTCTATAGCAGATTTTTCTAAACCATAACTGTTTTTATTTTACAACAATATTGTACTAGAATCGCGTTTTTAACTGTCATACATTATAAACACAATTTCACGAACCAAGCACCCAGAGTTCTACTCAACAACGCACCACTATAGACTTTTCAAACATACAAAAAGCGGCGTACCACTCGAGTGGGAAGCTTAGACAATATTCATCCCTCATTATCGGAGTTATTCTCACAATCTCCCCTCCACTCCCGCGCTGTACACAGTAGAATTCACACTCTGAATATTATTAATTAAAACTGTTCGCCAAACTTCGTCTCTGGAGTTCAAATGATAATTAGCCCCAAAGTATGCCTGTGTGCCTGAGCAAACTTTTAACCGCCGCTAGCACACCAGCGCCATCTGTTTACAATTATTATTACTATTCACACTTCACACCGCCTCCGACACATTATAATATTATATTACACATACATTTTAAACACATATTGTTATTTTGTTGGCAGCGCAATAGGAACCGTAAATTTCATAAAATTGTTTTTACTAACAACAAATACGAGGAGCGTCAAATTTAAATTTAATATTCACTGAAAAGTAACCTAACAGTAGCAATTTAAATATTGTCATTTCTCAATGCCGTCTCCCCTTCCTTTTGAATGTGAGGTGTGTTCAAAAAAAAGACCGAACTATTTGTGAAGCACGCCAACCTTTGCATAGACCGGAGCGAGCTGCACAATTAGGCGCTGCTAGCGACAGGTTTTGACGCTGGAATGCCGTTATCTCCGTCCCATCATGATCATCAGTCTTCGAGCTACACACGCTGTACTGCGCATGAGCAGACACCGCCCGGCGGATTTTTAACGAAATGGGAATTAAGATCTTAACGCCACGTGTGTGTACAAGATTTTGCCGCTAACTTCGTAAACTCTTTACACAGCAGTTTCCATTGCATTCCGAAGTTGACATTACCATTTGCGTTGGTACGCAGTTGCTGAGCGATTTCAAAACGGGCCTCTTTCTGATCGTCAGCCAACAAACGCAGTAAGAATTTTTCAGTGATACGATACATTTAAGTTTTTCTATCAAAATTTAATTTACGATCCTATATGGATGCGCCTTCTCTCGGGAAGTCTTGACCGTTAAAGAATGACTTACAAGCTCTTTTGCCATGATCTTCGACATAACTTTGATCTGCACCGAACATTGTTTTTTCCCTCTTTAAAATGCTTAAAATAATCGTTCGGCTCATGCAGACCTCCGCGTATACTTAACTGAACAACCAGAATGTCTCTGTAAAGTTTTAACCTAGTTTTGTCGCGAAGTGTCACACGTACACGTTGTTCTTCCAGGTATTTCTTAGTAATCTTAATCCGGCGGCCAGCTTGCGCATGTCCCCACTCGAACTGATATAGGTCAAAGACTAATGCTTATAGCGGAACGGAATACATGGGAGTCTGTTGTCAAAAACTATCGCTAGGTGCGCCCAAAGGCGCAGCGCGTTGTTTGTGCGAGTTGATGCGTTATTCAAAAAGTTCGGTCTTTTTTTGAACACGCCTCGTACACTGGCGCCATATTTACGGTAGCTTACCTATTACCTCGAGAAAAAAATTCTAGCGGCAAACGAACCCACTCCTCAACGGCTTCGATGAGTTCTTCATTGAAATGAAACGTTTCCTCGCCTAGAAACTCTATTAAGGGCCTACAAACAAAAAATGAAGTCAGAGGTGACAAGATTCAAACAAAGAAAGGTATAAAGTTAGAAAACGATTATCGACAACACTGATTTCAAGTCAATCGACGCACGGGCAAAACAAGACGGAAGTTTTGGGAGATCTAAGCAATAACGTAGAGGTCCATCATTGAGCAGTAACATTGCACAAAACCATAAGGGATTAAGACGCAACACAAGCATGGTGAAAAAGACACGTTTTTCCACAATCGGTTATCCAACGTATTCTCAAACACTTTATATTTTTTTATTACTATTGCCGGGTGTACAGTGTTTACACATTTTCCGAAACCAAAGATTACAGAAGTGATTGAATTCTCAGCTTCCACTACTGCTGTCCATCCAAAGGTCTTCTTCAATTTTTCGTTCCATCAATGTAGTATGAATTTCTTCTATCCAGGTGATCGGTGGTCTTCCTCTTTTCCTTCTTCCTGGTGGGCTCCATTCCATAACTCTCCTTGGCAATCTTTACTGTGTCATACTTTTTGTGTGTCCATACCACTGTAAATTTTTGTTTGGATAAAATCAACAATTGAATTTTTCACATTCATTCTATCCTTAAGGACTTCATTTCTAATTTTCTCACGTCTGGATACTCTTGTAGAATATCTCCAAAAGTCCGTCCTTATTACTCTGCCATCTTTATTAAAGTCTCAAACACTTTATTACTCTGCCTAATTCTCCAACTATCCATAAACTCACCTAATGCTGCCACGAAATCCTCTGCATTCTTTTCCAAGTCGGCACCTCCAGATACGTAACGCTCTCGACAAGTCGGCACGTCCAGATACGTAACGCTCTCGACAAGTCGGCACGTGCAGATACGTAACGCTCTCGACAAGTCGGCACGTCCAGATACGTAACGCTCTCGACAAGTCGGCACGTGCAGATACGTAAAAGGTCTGCACGTTTCTCGCCTAGTCGAGCAGACGTAGTGTCTCTGTCAAAGCCGTGCCCTCAAGTAGCTTCCAGCCTGTTCGAGCACTCTTTAACTAAACAAATTATGCCTGCACGCAGCCAAAAGAATGGAAAATTATTTTCGTACTTCTGTATACATAAGGGTCTACTACGACCTGCTTAGAAATGAGTTACGTTACACCCGGCGATATTGTAGAATCCGGATCAAGTGGTTGTTGCGGATTAGTGGAAAGTGATCACCGTGTTATAATTAGTGCGGAAATCTATTAGTTGACAATTATTATCGCGTGTGGAGAATTTATCTTCAATTATTGTATGAGCGTACCTTGTTGGTTTCTGTTACAAATTAAAGCTGGTGATTAATGACTTCATCGGTGTCTGTATATTGTTTCCACTGTACCATACGACGATCCGTGAGACCGTCGTAAGAATATGCAAAACGCGATACGCCTGTTACCTAAAGTAAACGAATTGAGTTTTACCTTAATCACTGCCTAAAATACATAAAAAATATTACTTGTAAACTTTATTACAAAAAGTACTTTCACAGCGATCCCTTGTACGCCGTTTATTACAACTACTATGTTGAACATAAAGGTAGAGGGGTCGATCGACAGGCGTCTATTGTTCAACCGCACCACTATAAATGGTTCCTGACGATAAATTAACACTTTTTACAAACAACTAGAGGCGACCTTGCTTTGTTCCAGCTGTTGGAAGGGCAGCTGATGCTGTAATACCTTATCGATCGTCCGTTCAGCTTTCAAATTTCTTCAGTTATGTCCAAACCAGAGTACAGAATCCTACAAGACGAGCCCCAGGACGTTCAGAAACGTGATCAAGAGTTTAGCGAGTAGGCACGTAATAAAAGTTTGGAATCCAGTTCCATATTGGATTAAAATTGTTTTAACATGTTAAAGTCTTCTGTCGGCTTACGCGTTAATTCTGTACTGAAATTAAATCGGACCCTTCCACTTGCGTCGAGCGAGACTCTCTTTTTAAATACCCCGTGATTAAAGTTAAAACGTTGATACAGTTTCTCATAAACAAGTCACTATGGATCTAGGATCAGTATAGACGACCCAACATTGTTTTAGACAATTTGTTTCGTATAAGCTTCACGGCCGGTGTAAATATTATGGATCTAGGATCAATGTAGACGACCCAACATTGTATTAGACGATTTGTTTCGTAAGCTTACACACCCAGTGTAGATATTATGGATCTAGGATCAATGTAGACGACCCAATATTGTTTTAGACAATTTGTTTCGTATAAGCTTACACGGCCGGTGTAAATATTATGGATCTAGGATCAATGTAGACGATCCAACATTGTATTAGACGATTTGTTTCGTAAGCTTACACGGCCGGTGTAAATATTATGGATCTAGGATCAATGTAGACGACCCAACATTGTATTAGACAATTTGTTTCGTAAGCTTACACGGCCGGTGTAAATATTATGGATCTAGGATCAACGTAGACGACCCAACATTGTATTAGACAATTTGTTTCGTAAGCTCACACGGCCGATGTTAATATTATTAAATTTATAATAAACCGGGCTGCTAGGCCGCGGTCGGTTGCTATTCACTACCGAGATCGTCGGCAACGTTTCGAATCCCACCCTCGGGGTTCTTCAGGCCGCAAAAAGCGACAGAATGTTAGAAAACAGTAGGCGGATCTTGGCCGAACGATACCCGACTTTTCATTTACGAGCAACCAAACGTCGGATATTGTTCGGCCAAGATCCGCCGTACTTATTTTTCCGTCGTAACAATATTAATTAGTGTTGAGGATTTGATCGGTTAATCGAACCGATTAACCGATTAAAATTTGAACTTCGATTAATCAATCAAAACTACTTAATCGAATAATAGAGTCGATTAAAATTAATCGGTTGTTGAAATTTTCTTTTATGAGAAGTTGAAGCTTGTCCACCAAATACCTGAGTTATGTCTTGTCTCTTGAACGAGAGTCCCGTTATTTTAAATCATTTAGTACTGCTGGAAGTTCCCAGAAAAACACTGAAACAGAAAGGGTGGTGTAGTTGCTCTGCGTTCCAGAAAAAATTGCTCTGCGTTCCAGAATCGGTTCCGTGCGAACGAGTGTTTAGTGACGCAGGCAATATTGTTACTAAACGTAGAGCAGCCCTTGATCCGGACCATGTGGACACACTCACATGCTTAAAATCCTGGTTGAAGCAGTACTGACTAGGTGAGTCTAATGTTATACCATATCCTTACCTTCAAATTCATATTTGTCACATAGTCTCCTGATAACAGTTCATATTATTAAATCTGTTCATACATATTATAATTATAATAATATTATTATTTGAATGTAATCCATGCTAATATACTGATTTTATAAGTTACGTAAAAACAAAAATAAAAAAATAAATAAAAAACTAACAATTATATACATCTATTAAAATTAAATTTGTAAGCCATTAGTATGATAATTTTTTAGTACTTAAACTCGATTAATCGATTAAACCTTCTTGATTAACCGATTAAATATTTTGACCGAACGTCAGCACTAAATATTAATGACATTTTTTTTATTAAAAACATTTTTTTTTAACAAATAGAATTAGCATGAACGTTGATCAAGCCTCGTATATTTAAAAGTACGGACTAAACTGACGAAATAAAAATTTTATCTCAACACTTAAACGTAAGAAAGATGAAATTCTTTCAGTGGTAGAGGTCGTGTTTGCCGGCGATGAAGTATGCAGCGGAAACTCTGTGACGTATTAATGTCAGCTCGTAAGTGAGGAATCGGTTTTTCCGTATCCGGCGTCGCGTCAGCGTCGGGGCGCGAACAAGTTAACTCGAGTGGGAAATGAAATAAGTTTTAAGTGGTTTTTTGCACGCGTCATTACACGAGGGACACAACTGTGCGACGACTTTCGACTGCAGAGCAGCGATCATTTGAGAAACGCGAGGCGTGATTTGTTGACTCGTCGTCCCTTTTTTGTTAAAGGGGTTGGAACTGAAGTACCGGTATTTATATGTTTCAAGTGCTGACCAGAGGGTCGTACGACTTGATATTATCCTGGTGTAATTCAGACACGTCGAGACTAATGATGGTGTTGACATAAATTCGCCAACTGTAAGCTATAAAGCCGGAAATGTGAGTACATGAGGCCTAAGGGCTTACTGTTTCATCATCAACCGTGGCTCTACAAGCCTTGGTGGGTCCTGGCCTGCTCCGAGAGTCGATTACATTCCTCCCTATTGCATGCCTTGGCTTTCCAGTTTCTTATGTTCAGTTTTCCGAGGTCCTCCTCTATCTGGTCTTTGAATCTACTTCGGGGTCTTCCTCTTTTTCTACTACCCATTGGTCTCTGGTAGAAAATATGTTTCGTAGGCTGTCCTTCCTCCATTTTCTCTGTGTGTCAACCCACCTTAGCCTGTGTATTTTGATTAACCTGACAACGTCCGGCTCTTTGTAAAGACGATATAGTTCATAATTATAACGCCTGCGCCATATTCCATGTTCTTATACTCCTCTAAATATTGTTCTTAGAATCCGTCTTTCACAGCAACCTAGAAGTCTCTCGCTATTTTTTGTCACTGTCCAGGTTTCTGAAGCATATGTTAGCACTGGCCTGATAAGTGTTTTGTAGATTTTGCATTTCGTGCGTCTTGAGATGAAGCTAGGGGCCCACTGTCTGACAGCATAAAAGCAAAGCGTGACATGTTGGCTGTAAAAAGTAATGCAGTGAGTATGTTTGCTGATCGTCATAACGATCGTAGTTGTCGTCACCGGGTTCAGAGGGTTAAGCTAAAGGCTTGTTTAGGACCAGTGAAATCAGTCCTTCTCTCGAGCGGTGGTGTATGGAGACCTGATTGGGAAACCAGTTGTCATCCGTCCTTAAATATATATCCGAAGATCTTGTCGTTTAAACTGAAGAAATTTAATGCATCTTCATTGTGATCGCCATTACCAAATTCAACTTCCACTTAAGGCAGTTATTTCTGTTCTGATTCCAATAGACTGATCTTTCCGCCTCTTCTTACAGCGGCCGAAGACTTCACAGTTTAGGAATTCGATATTTCCACATCCGTAAAATATTTATACGCCACTTGTTTTGTATTCCTGCAGTTTCTGTGTAATGCTCGTAACAACTGGTTCTTCTCTGATTTATGTGTTCCTTTTCTGTCAGCACAATCTGTCCGCAACTAATGGTGCCGTTAGACGTCTTGTAATTCCCATTCCCTCATTCTTCTTATCTGGCTTCATGTTCAGATCTTTTATCAGATTACTGAAGTAGGGACATCCATTAAAAAACGTTAGTATTGTTTCTTTTCCAACTTTATTAAGAAGGATATATTTTATTGTAGTTATGCCCATTAAATTGTAAGTAGAAGATATGTCAGTCTAGAGAACAGGAAATGATTCTAAGTTTTATTTATAAATTGCCATTTTTCATAATCAACAAGGATGAAACTAAAAATAGTTTGTTCTGATCGCAAGCAGATGACTGAAATGGTTCATCGACGTCCCACACTTCTCCGTCCTTACGGCTTATAATTCAGTAACTGCTTGGAGATGTGGCAATGATCCAGTTGTGCTGAGTCAAAAGATTCAGCGCGAGTTCAGTAATTTTATTGGCAGTTTTGACGGTAAGGACAGTACAAATAAACTACCCCTTTCCCTTAACCGATCTTCACCAAAATCAACACATCTTGAGAACTCTACAATTCAGGGCTGTATGCGAAACATTATTTGATTCTGTTTGAATTTGCGGCTGATATCGTTTGCCAAACAAACAAAATTACCCTTGCTAAAAAAAAACCGTTGCAGGTAAACTACCCCTTTCCCTCAACCGATCTTCACCAAAAACAATAGGTCGCGAGTACTCTGCAAATCAGGGCTGCATACAAAAAATTATTTGATTCTGTTTGAATTTGCGGCAGTTATCGTTTGCCATAGAAAAAAATCTACAGACACACAGACAGACAGACAGACACACACACAGACATTTTTCGGAAAACGACTTTTTTTCATGTTTTGAGTGTAGTAGAATCAGAATCTGCAATAATCTCGAACACGATTTTTTTTGCCATCACCATACTTCCATTCCTTAAGGAATATGGAAGTAAAATTAAAGTAATAATGAGTGCTGCTCTCTACCCGCGGATAGGAGAGGCTACCGTTTTCGATTTTTCACCGTTTGATCGGTGTTGCCATCTGCTGAGTTTTTGAAGCAGTTTTAAACAGTGCTGCGTCCTGGTGAGAGTTTCCTTACAAACGAACAACGAACGGAAATTTCTGTTAAGGTCTTGTCTCAACATGGTTGTCTAACAAAATACTTCAGGGTTGACGGACGCTTTTTCTCTTCGGTGGAGAGGAATGAATTCCAACTACAACTTCTTATAACTATGTCTAGATAAATTTCTCTTCACGACTGCGGTGAGTTTTGATTTCATTATATTAATTATATACTAAATTTTTAAAGGAGAAAACGTTTTTTTAGTAAGCTTGAGTAAGCGTGCCCACTTGTTGAATCATGCATGGTGAGAGACTTAATTGTTCGTAAAGTTTTTATAAACCAATAAAACTTGATTATTGGAGTGCCAGAATCTCGGCTTTAATACCTAAAGTACAATAACCACAATATATTTAATTTTGCACTTTCATTAACACCGATGTAACGAGATTGTGTTGTTCACTTAACCTATTTCACAATGTGTCGTCATTAAGTGGTATAAAGTTTTGCTACAATGACAGTAAAACTTTATACATATATAATTGGGAACTTACTCAGGCACGTTTTAAACGTAAATCATGTCTCATTCAAAGTAATAGTATTCTCAGATTCTATGGAGTAAAAAAACTATGTGTTTTAAATAAATTCTGTACCACGTGGTAACCTCAATTTCACTCAAAGTAATAAGTTCATAAGATGTTACAGAGCCAAGATAAATTATTGTATTGCAAAAGCAACTCACATTCAGTGAGGTTCAAGTTATAAAGCGTTATAAAGAATCATTGTTAGAGAACTTTTTTAAGTAAGGCATGTTGGCCAAAATAATGTTACCAAGTTTCATTATGTACAACATAACTAGGTGTTGTTTTTATTTATGTATTTTGGAGGGTGTCCAAACAGTGGGGGCATTTGTGTGTGGTCTCTCACTAAAAATGTAATGTGTGAACAGGGTTCACCGAATAGAGACAAGTCCTGCTACATGACTGAAAGAATGACATCCTAAAAGCTCCACACTCGACACCGAAGAGAATAAGACCACAACAACATGCCAATCATGAGATCGCCACGCTACAAATAAGAGATCATCCTTCTGGGCACATATAAGCAGGTGAAAAATATCCATTTATAATTCACACGTAGAATCAACATGGCACCAGTTATACATAATCATCAGTTTTACCGTTCAAGTATACATTCATTTGGATCCCCAATTGATGGGACAGTTTAGTGTGAACACTAAGAATTAATTGTAAAATTTCAATACATGTATAGTAAATTGTCAGTTCAGAGACTGACATGTCTACAACACAGCATCCAACTTAGATTTCCACTCATTTCTTTATAGGGCTTTCGCTACAGATTTAAAGTCAGTTTTGTTATTAGTAATTTTCTCAAGTTTAATTTACTATGCATAAAAACACATATTTTCTCTTATTTTTAAAATCTGGTTATGTCATTTGTATAAAAGATTACTGGGGAGGTAGGTGCTTTTTTTAATTAGTTTCAACCAAGCTGTGCATGTCGAAACACTTTTCAACTTGTTTGTCGAAACAAGGTTGTTGAGACTGGTTATAAGTTGAAGAAACATGTCCGTCTCTGACACACAAATGTATTTTTTTTATATAAGGTGCTAATATTGTGCAATTTTTCTCTTTCATTAATTGGCCCTATTTAAGTCTATATAAATTCTTTATATTAATCATGGTAACTGGGGGGCGTTAATTATTTTAAACAATTTTTATTTCTCACCTTAATTAAGTATTTTAGCACTTAGCCACTTAGGCACTTGGTTTGAATTTTTATTAGGTCCTGGGGACATTTGTATGCAATACTTTATGATACACATGACGTGCAATTAACCCACACCATGGGGGTACATTTATAGAAATAAATCTTTAATCCTAATTGGGATTCCTATAAAGAAGAAGTTTAGAATTTATATACACCAGAAGGGTAATATAAAAAAAGGGCGTGGCAAGAGACCTTTATGTATTTGTATACTATTGTATATGTAATTTGTCTTGTGGAACATGTTATGTCTGTATATTTCTGTGTACATTTTGGGGGATATATATATATATATATAAATATTATGCATTACTGTACTTTTGGTGGGATATAGGGATTTATTATTAGAATTTATATACACCAGTAGACGAGTATTCTATCTCAATAATCGTGGCTGATCATTTCTTTATGAAAATTAATTATTTTATTTAACAAGTATAGTAAGTGTCACCTTTAAAGTTCATTTAAATTGGATGAGTAATTATTTTAATTATTAATAGTAACTGTGAATGAAATCATTTACCTTCATCAATTTATATACTGCATTTTAAAAGAAACATATGATATAAATTTTATATTTTAATAAATAGTTTAATGGGAGTTTTATTTTGAGGTTAATGATTATTTTAAATTTTCAATTCATTGATGGTGACATAGCAATTATTTTCATGGATTCAGTTAATATTTTTCAGGTGGCCTTGTTGAGAGGGTATACTTCTTTAGTTAGCCATTTAAAAGGGGAATTATAAATCACTGTTGTTTTTTTGTTATTTTTATTATGAGATAGAATAATAAAATGGGATTGTTAATTATTTAATTCTTGAGTTTTTATTGCAAGTCCCGTCTTACTGGATCCAGCGCAATTTTTAGCTTCTCTAGGCCTTAGCCTAGTTTTAATTAACTTGTAGCCCCTCTTTACAAAAAGAAATATTCTTTTTGTTTTAACTACTCAAAATGAAGTAGGGGTTTCACAGTAGGTTAAGATGATCTAACCATTTTAGCCAATGCTGGGCAATCCTAGCGAGTACACTCATAATATTCAGTTCCTGCAGTACATCGACATTGCTTTCGGCTGCCACGTGCCTGAGAAATATCATTTCGGCCGCATGAATAAGACTAGCTTGGGATTTCGTTAAGTGCAGTTCTAAGACCCATAGAGAAGTGTGGGTAGGCCCTTGTAGAACTTCTGGCGTGTTACTTTTCTTAAGTGTCATTTTTGCTCTGATATTATTTTCCTCTTCCGAGACTGTATTTCATTCCTCTCATATATATCCTTGTTCTTTTTCCGGTCCAGTAAGGTGTAGCTGACAACCTAGCTTAAAAATTTGATTTCTGCTGGTTCAGTGTTCTTTTTGTCGTTCGAGTGGTAAGATCAATCAGAATCGTTTAGTACAGTGAGATCAGCTGTAACTTTTTGGTCTTTTTTGGTCTTAAAAACATTTCTGAGGTGGACTTTCTGGTATAGCCTTGATCAGCTCGCTCAGCGATTTTGTTTGTATATATAGGTCTATAAGTAACGAAATATTAGTGGCTATTCTATTATAAATTTTGTAATTTAATGGAGTAACCACTACATAAGCGTCTTAATCTGAGGAACGCTTACGGGTTTTACAAAAATCCTTTAGTCAGAAACCAACCAAACCCGGTTGAAATAAGTCGCTTATAAAGAGTCCGGCAACAGGATTTCACAAGGCTGTCAAAGGAAAGCCGGGAGAAAGGAGGCAGCACGGACAGCCCAGAAAGAGCTGGCAGAGTGTCATAGACGGCGCGTGGATTTGAAGAGGACGTTTGGAACGACAGAAATGGATGGCGACTGTATATAGGAGGACGTAGAACGTTATAAGCCAACATAAAAATTGTTATTGCGTTAAACGTGATGATAAACCTTGAGTAAAAACATTCATTTACAAACGTCCTCCTTTCCTACTAGGGTTGCCAGACGTCCGGCTTCAGCCGGGTATGTTTGGCTTTTTACAGTTTAGCCCGGCTAAAAATAAGCATGTCCGGCCTGATTTTGTTCGTCGTTTTGTGATTAAAGTATAGCACATTTTTTATGTGTGAAAAAGGTACTAGATCTGAAAAAATGCACGTACTAGATTTTTATTTCCTTTCCTTTTAGTATGCTTAGTTCTTTTATGATATCTTTGTTAATCTCTGTTGTATCATCACAGCCGTAAAATATTGATATTCAATTTAAATTTTAAGATTCGTTAAAAATTAAGTGTTAGTTTAAAAAAAAAGATTAAATTTATTTATTAATAAAAGAATGGTGTTACTTCGATTTCTTTATAATGATGATTACAGACCTTGTCTTTAATACGTCTTATTATGTTCGTATGAGTACTATAATACACCTATTTTCAGTATGAAACAAGCTGATGCCGTTTTATTTTCTAATAATATGTAGTAGGGCTATACACGTACAGTATACGCAAGCACTAATATCGAACCAACATAATAAATGCTGCTTTTTAATGTAAAGGTCTGCTGTCCGGCTTTTCGGGTATAGGCCTAATGTCCGGCTAAATTAACAGCCCTGTTCGGATTTTATGATTTTTGATCTGACAACCCTACTTCCTACTGTGAATTCCATTTTAAAACGTTTTTCTCCACTCGCTGTGGTGTCTGTCCGGGTGCAATTTTGCGATTGATTTTTAACTACCTTCCAGACTAGCTAGAACTTTGAAATTTGGCACACTTATGTACCTCCGATGACAACAATACAATAATCCATTGATGAAAATGTAAAATCAATTTTAATAAAAAAATCAAGAAAATTGTCAATTTTGCAAAATTATGAAAATTTGAAATTGTGCACACTTTGGCATTTTGAAACCACTTTCAACAAAGTATCAATCTACTCACTGAAAACACAATTCAAAATGTAATATAAAACTTCACACATCAAAACAATAACAGTAAACAATATTTCTGCAGTAGTACACATGTTTTTCAGCTGTTTAACAAGTGTACCAACATTGGAAAGAAACATTATAGAGGTATAAATAAGCGTGAATGTATAAAAGACACTATTTACATTTTGCGTTACTATGGAAACAAAAATCAACGCTGTATTGAGTCAAACAAAAAAATATTAAAAATACTTATAGTTATCCGATTTTCATGATTTTGATGTTTCCTCCCTTTAGCTCTGCATTTAAATAACTTCTTGATCCGGCAAAAGCCATAAACAGGGACTCGCACAAGTGTGTCAGTACACACGTACAAGTTCATTTCTAGGTTAATGTGTCTGCAAAACTTTAAATAAGAAACAAGTGAACGTTTAAATCGCTTGAATACACCAGTGAAATAAATCATACACTAAGAACAGAGTAAAGGTTTCAACAGTGTCATAACGAATACTAGGTCGCCATAGCCCCGCTATACGTCTTCTTGTTACTCCTTGAAAACTTAACAAGTTTCTTATACTTGATTTTTTTATTGCGTAAATGTGTCATTATAACTAATTTTTTTTAAAGCTTCTCTGTCTCCTGTATAGTCAGCATAACAAACTTTTCAAACGATTAAACAGTAAAATAACGAATACAGCCAAACTATAAACTTAGTACCTATCAGTGGCGGCTGGCGGTTGCAGTAGTTGGTTGAGTGGATGGAAGAGGGATTAAAGGACATTAAACTATCATATAATCACAATTATAAAAAATTATTACTATAATTATATATAACCTCAAACAACAGATAACGTTTACCTTTAACCACCGTAAACACTAAACCTGACATAACTTATAAATCAAGAAGGCTGTGCCGATTTCATGACACAAAGTTGCGCTACAGCGCTACTAGTGGAGCGTTGCACAAACTTTGCAACCGCCTAGCTAACATTGGGAACATAGGGCAATTGTGAAGAGTAGCGCACGTCCTCCCATATGTTTGTGTAGTAAGCTCTGCCATCTACTGTTGAAGTTGCAAACGCCCTACAACCACCACCCTGCGCGCCACATTTGAATTGTACGTGAACATTACCGCATAGAATCAAATACGCTTTCCGTTGAAATTTATGATACTTTTAGCTGCTTACATTATTATTGTGTAGTTTAGTTATTCCATATTGGTGGTTGTGCAACGCTGCAACCATAACACCAGCCGCCACTGGTACCTATTCCACAAAGACTTGCGAGCGCTTCAATATTTTGTCTCCCTCATTCTCGGCTCGCCACTACCGCTTTCACAACAGCCGATCTTAAAACGACGATGTTAAGATCTAATCGTGTTGCAATCCGAAGAAGAATACCTCTCTGTATAAAGAAACAGATTCTCATCATATCTTAAACAAGGGCTAAACCAAAAATGGTTTGTTCCGGCCTCAAGCAGAGAGGCTAAGAGCTGGTCACTCCAACGGTTCTTCGGACGCCCCACACCTTCCCTCCCTCTCCATAACTGCTGAGTACGTATTATTCAGTTCCTGCCGTGTATCTGCATTTTTTCTGCGACCTTGAAATGTAGGTCTATATCCTACCACGAGGCTGGAAAATCTGACTTCGTCCGCTCTATACGACTGACCTGGGATTTCGTTAATGTTCAATTCTCAGAAGTGTGGGGTAGGAGAAACAGGTTTTCTCACATATATTTGGGACATAAAATTTAATGATGACGTCGATCGGTTGCATAGAAAGGTATTATTATTATTATGGCTACTTTTTGTACCACCTAAGTACGCTACCTTAGTAGGAGAACCGAGGAGGATAGGGTGCCACCAGCTTGGGCCGCACGAAGTGGGCTACAAGGCAGGCAGTGTGGCCAGCAACCCCCCCCCCCAAATTATTACCCACGATGTTTTCACAGGCTGAGTCGAGGTGGAGGCTAAAAAAAGGCACGCTGATTTTAACTACCGGCGCGCTTCCAACGAAAACACCAATCGCCGATGTCCATCGTGTTGGAACGGGACACGGTGCTCAAATAATAATAAGCCGCTCAAATTTACTTACCGCACGACTGCCACTTGCTTCATATTCGAATATGCCTTCTAGGTGTAAAAAAGCTTGATAACTTGTTGGTAGCTTAATGGAAGAGATTGCGCTTTGTATAACGCTCTAACGTTCATTCAGCAAGCTATGCTGGGGGGTTAGCTCAAGCTCAAGCCAAAGTAACTAGGTTCATACCTAGTCACATTGCCGTTGGGGCAATACAACAGACTGGACGATATGCGGCCCTGGGTCAGCAACAACGTGACATCTACATTTCAACAGACGCATCACCCTTTGTCACCGTGTAGCTCTTCACAATGCAGACACAACGGTGGGGTATGATGTGAGCTACTATGCGCAACACCCCACAGGTGTAGAGCTAGACGCAAAACGATCATGAACTTGGAATTACAGGCTATGCAAGATGATGTAAATCGTTGAATAGCCTACAAGATAATTGGACGCGGAATAATTGTACACGATGGCCTCCAATAGACTTTCGAAGAATGTGAATAATTACTTGTCAGATGGTAAACGGATGGCTGGTCGATCAAATACAAGGCGCCCTCATAACCTACTAAATCGGCAACACATTTTACTTCCATGTTCCATAAGGAAATGGAAGTATGGTGATGGCGAAAAAAATCGTGTTCGAGATTAAGGGCTGATTCTGATTGCACTACCCTCAAAACATGAAGAAAAGTCATTTTCTGAGAAGTGTCTGTGTGTGGAATTTTTTCTATGGCGCACGATAACACCCGCAAATTCACACAGAATCAAATAATTGTTTGCATATATGCCTGAGTTGTACAGGACTCGAGGCCTATTGATTTTGGTGAAGATCGGTTAAGGGAAAGGGGTCGTTTACCTGCAACGTTTTATGTTTTAACAAGAGTAAAGTACTTAATTTTGTTAAATACGTATCCTGAAAAGAAGGTCATAATAATCCACTGTAGAAAGGTAGATGAAATATTTACAAATGAAAAGGGTAGTTGAAGGGGAAGGGTTAATTTTCTAAAATGAAAATGACAGTTGAAGGGGAAGGGGATAATTTTTTATGTGTACTATGTCGTCGGTAACAAAGAAGTAGTTTGTTGTTAAAATTCCTTTCGGGGCTGTTCATACCGATATTTTTATTAATCCTAGAAAGAAGAAGAATAGATGGAAAGAATAGGAGAAATAATAACAACTACTACAAAAAATAAGAATCAGAGAAGGATAAAGAGGAAGAGGAGGAGGGGAGGAAGAAGAAGAACAAAGGAGAAGGAGAGGGGAATAAGAAAGAGAAGGAAAATAGTAGTCTCTCCAATCACCTTCGACGTAAAAACATACATACAAGAAGACAGAGAAGAACAAAGTTCAGTAACGCAAAACTGTCGACAAAACAATTTACGCGACAACACAACACAACCGAACGGTATTGTATATCGCAGAGAAGAACGTTGAAGAAAAATCTACGTACTGACTGCGCTTATGTCGGTAATCTATTTACTTGACACTGTCTCGTGAAACCACTTTGTGCAGATATTGCGTTTCACACGACAGAAGCAGTGCTGCCGCTATTTTTTGTTGTTCGAGTAAAACTGTGTGACGAGAAAATGGTGCTTGTCGCTTTTAAACGGCGGCGTTTTGTTTTCACCAGAGCAACCGATTAAATAAAAGAAATGAAAAAAGTCGAGACATTACTGCTACTAGCGACGATAACAAATAAACTCACTAAAATCATCAAATAACACACAGACAGTAAAAGCAACCAATTTGCTAGTTTATTCGTGAACTGACACTTCTTCTGTAAAGTACTCTGCTCTTAATATTATATTTATGTCAAGAATAGGAGCTGATTTTACTTACGTGTGGTGTTTGATACCTCACTGTTATGTGAACTTCACAATGTTTACGTTCTATGAAAGCGACCCCCCCCCCACACATACACACACGGAAAGTGAGAAAGCGACTGACAGAATAATTAACAGAGAGGAGAGAGAGATCCTTCATATAAATTGTATTTATAAAACGTAATAACGAGATATGAAATAAGAAGAAGAATATGTCTCCCAAATAAAACATATTATGGATTAAAAAAGCACCTGACATCTAGCTTCATCTCAAGAAGCACGAAATGCAAAATCTACAAAACACTTATCAGGCCAGTGCTGACATATGCTTCAGAAACCTGGACAGTAACAAAAAATAGCGAAACACTTCTAGGTTGCTGTGACAGACGCATTTTAAGAACAATATTTAGAGGAGTACAAGAAAATGGAAAGTGGCGCAGGCGCTATACTTATGAACTATATACCATCTTTACAAAGAGCCGAACATTGTCAGGCTAATCAAAATACACAGGGTAAGGTGAGTTGGACACAGAGAGAATGGAGGAAGGACAGCCTACGAAACATATTTTCTACCAGAGACCAATGGGTAGTAGAAAAAGGGAAGACTCCGAAGTAGGTTCAAAGACCAGATAGAGCAGGACCTCGGAAAGCTGAACATAAGAAACTGGAAAGCCAAGGCATGCAATAGAGAGGAATGGAATCGACTCTTGGAGCAGGCCAGGACCCACCAAGGGTTGTAGAGCCACGGTTGATGATGGTGAGTAACGAGATAGCCAGCTGTGTATCTAGAAAGTGGTTTGGGGAAGGGGTCCGGGGTCGGATCGACTTCATACAAAAGAAAAACCTAATTAACACTTCTATGTTTAAAGTGGCTGAAAAACGTCTGATAACATCCTCAAATCAGTTCCATTAAAGTAAACTGTAATAAAACAATAAAACTGCGCGTTACTGAAACATTGTTGAAAAATAATTATTGACTGAACTGACTTACCAAACGTATACCCTAATGCCGTGCAATAAACCCGTTTGTATACTTAAAAAAGAGGTACTACTATATTAGCATACACAGCTGAAAAAATAAAACAAAACTCAGATGCACAAAATTCGTCAATTTTTTCGACCCTCTGGGGCGGTCCGGTCCCGTTCGTCACCCTCCCCCCTACGTCCTGCAGATAGCCACGAAGGACGAACAAAAGATTACCGCTAACTTCGACGCATTATAACCGGAATATTACGCCCTGTATTCATCTACACAAGACTCAAATCGCATCCTCCGTAAGCTCACTAAACAGACATCTAAAAATATGGGATACGGAACACACCTAAAACATAAAAAGAATAACCAATAAATACCTTGTAGACCAGTTTGATCGATATCACTGAACGCAGTAGTATGCCTCGTGAAAACCACAAAACAATGCTGGAGGCGCCAAACTTTTATTAGTTACAATACTAAAAAAAAAAAAATCCGGTAGAGAACACCCGTGAAAATTACCACGTGGTTCATTTCTATATCTGAATATCTGGACGTGGCAATGGGTATCATTCCTTGTTTTTTTTTTGGGGGGGGGGGGGGGCAGACCCGGCTGTTCCGGGGCAAGCCCCTTTCACCCATATGGGAAGGAGATTAGGAATCGCACGCCAGTGTGTAGGCCGTCGTTGAGAAGGTAGAGGCGTGTAGAGGGTAGAGTAATGCATGTGGGTGTATTTGTGTGTCGATGTAGTTTGTAGCCTTGTAGGTGAAGGAAGAGGCTGATGGAGGCCCCTATTATGAGTGTTTATTTATTTTTGAGGCCGGCCAAGACGGGGGCGAGTAACGCACGTCGCCAAAGCTGGAAGATGGCGATAGAGAGACATCAAGGTAGGCGGGAGACACAAAAAAGAGAGTTAAAGACCTGGTAAGTAGGTAGGGGATATTTGAATTATAGTATGATCACGAAGGTTGGCAGGTTAAATATTTTTGTAGATTGGGATTAAGTGCTTCTAAATGTTTCTATTTCACTGACGGTGACGGTGACGGCGAGGAGTTCTGAGTGGAGGTCCTTCTGCAGCCAAGGAATCAGATTTTATGTTTCAACTTGTCGACAATTCCCGTACCGATATAAAATAACTACCTTTATGACACTATACCGAAATTCTCGGAGCGTTATAGACATGTGTTCTTGTGACAGTTTTCCCATTTCTTATAGACAAGACGAACACAGACTCTTTACGCAACTTTGGAAATCGGAGGGTTTTTTGTTTCTCTCTTGTTAACCGCTATTTTACAAGGGGTTGCTGTCGTGGCATGGCGTCCGAACAGGAAGATTCGGCAGTTCCTGAGGCCGGTGAAGGACGCAAGAGATCCGCTGTCGCCCTGCGGCGTCTACTGTGTGCCGTGCTCGTGTGGTCAACTCTATATCGCCACCACGAAGCGTAGCGTACAGATCCGTCCAAGTGAACATAGCCGCTGTTGTCTGCGCCAGCCGGAGAAGTCCGCAGTCGCCGAGCATGCTATCTGCAACCAACGCAGATGGCATTGGGTGTTGTTCGAGGAGACTAAGGTCCTGTCTTTTGTCCGAAGATATTATCCTCGCCTCCACAGAGAGTCGGTATAGATCTGAGCCCACGCTGGAATCTGAGTACCGCGCTACCTTCTGTAGTTCCTGTCTCATGGCCCTGCCCAAGTAGGGCGACTTTGCTCTTTAGCTGTTTCCTCTTAACATCGGCTGTTTGTGCTACTCTACACTAACGCAGAATACACCGAGGTCGTTTTCACGAATCACCTGGACGTACACGGTACTGGTCCAGTCCGGTTATAAGAGGATTATTATCTGGGTCCCTTGCCGCACGTGCATAAAATTTGCATGAAGCCGCCTTATGGTGTCGCCAAGTCCGCTCCTCAGAAAGCATGAAGAGAATCAACCGGGGGGGGGGGGACTTTGGCCGGCCCTCGAAGACATAATTATAGTTAATTCTGCAAGTAGCTGTACTGTTTTTTAATAATATGTAAACTGTAACAATAAACATTCAATACAACTAATTGCAGAAATAATTATAATTTTATTATAATCTTCCATTCCAATTCGACTGTTTCCATTCTTGACGTTTTTCAATTATCTGTGTAAGGTGAAAACCGTGTTCATTTACTTCTACATTTTCTACATCCAATGAACCGTTCAGTGAAATGACGATGGTTACTGAGTTTCGACACCAGGGGCAGACAATATGCCAGCGTTCTCGGTAACACCTTCAGAAGACAGAAACAAAATTAAAAAAAAAAACGATATACACCGAAACAATACAATGAATAAAAAAACTCACACGAACCGGGGGGGGGGGGACTATTAAAAAAAAGATAAAGAAGAGTGGTGTTCGGAAAACAAATGGCGCCAACGTTGCTGAACGGGAGGGGGAGGACACAGAGTTATATACATAACATACAACCATAAATACAGAAACATATTCATTCGTGCGGCAGCGTCGCAATTCAAACAAAGATACAGATATAAACTGCGGTGGTGGTACTTCGCGGAACCCCAGAGGCTGCCCACATGAATATGTATTATCGCATTTACCGCGTGGTACAGAGTAAATATATATCACATACCCTGGCGGTCAACAAATCAGATACATTGTAGTGCATAGAACGCGCGTTGAACATAATCCTTGCCATTAATTACTCCACTTTTACATTCTATACTATGAAATATACAATAATTCTATGTGTTTTGTTTTCTCATAATATAATCGTTCATGCACCCTCCTTATTACACATTAGTAGGAAGTGTTCCGATCAAATTTAATACAATAAAATAAAAATATCTATTATAATGTGTGAAATAAACGTTTTATTTATATAAACATTTCCACCTACTAGATTAACTGTAATATGACAATATTGAAGAAGGTGTTTCATCCAAAGTAGATATTTGATCACCTAGTTGTCAGTGTTGAGTGTTTTCGTAATTGAAACACTCAATACTGTTTTGATATACAGATGTTTTGAACGAGGCGCCAGAGGAGTGAGGTAAGTCATGAGATTCGAGTGAACCGATCAGTTAGCCCGCCACCTTATTACACTGCTGTTTTCCGTGAGGCAAAAACAAAATAATTTGTTCTTGCTTCACTCTACCAGTAAGCTGCACAGTAATGTAGTACAGTAAGCATCTTCGACATGTTCGCTCCTCTTTAAATCTGTACATTTGTTATGACCTCACTGTCGTACTGTACAGTAATGTCTCACAGTAAGCTGCAGTTTACCAGTAACGCTACGTACCCCTACGTACCAGTGTGTTCGTACCCCTAAGCTCCTTCATCTGCAGGAATCGCTCGCTATTTTGAACAAAATACATTTATCACTAGATAAATATAGGGCAAGGTTCCCTAATTTCGGAAATGGTGATAACTGACTCAGTTATCAGTGCACACTGGCGGAGAGTATGCGAAACTGACATTCCCGCCTAACTAGCGCTTGTTGTGTAGTTCGTCAGCGTCGGATTAATAGTTGAGTTCTAGGAATTGTTTTTGTGTTCAGTCGTCAACTGGTGTAATATTTGGTGTGCAGAACATAAGCTCTGGTGCGTAAAGGTGAGATTCTAAATTCTTCTCACTTACTCAATATAATGTTAACAGTGTAGCCTACATTTCGGTGTAGGTTTTGGTTATTTGAACAGCGTAGTTTTCTTTTATTACCGCCATCTTTACTGAAAGAGTCAGGTTGCCCAATTTCGGATACTAATGGGGTTCCTATTTCCGACCGTCCGAAATTAGGAACCTTTACAGAGATTTAATATTATTTTATACTTTATTCCGGATAAACGAGAAAAAAAGAAAAACCTGGTCAAAAGAGGCCAGTTATTCCCTGTAGAAGCAATTAAAAGCCAAAAAAATGGGATATTTGAAGGCATCAAAAACGTTTAATGTTCGCAAATCTACTTTGTTAGATTATGTAAACAGTGGTAACGTCGACAGAAAACTGTCTTCGTCTATATACGAAAAATACTACTCTCAAGCTATCGATTTGTGGTGAGACAATCACTCCTACCAATGGTTTTAAAAAGTGCGGAATAAGTGTGAAATAATTGTAGTGTTTGTTTTATGACTTACAATTTACAATGTAGGCTACTAATTAGTTTTTAATAATGTGAAACTTATATAAAAACATATACAGCTAAATAAAGATTAATTATCACATTAAAAATTTTGGTTTTTAGAGTACCGTACTAAAATACCCTATCCGAAAATAGGAACCACGCTATCCGAAATTGGGAAACCCTTAACTAGTGCATTATTTTTGTAATACTTTCGTTATTTATTTTTATGCATAAGAATTTACTACTTTTTACACAAGTACACAAAGGGTTGTTTAGTATACATGCCAACTATATTTCTGTGCAATTATATGTCATTTTACTAATTTTTTGAGTGTTAAATAATAAGAATCCTTAAGGTATCCGAAATATGGGTACTTTACCCTACAAATATTGGGTAACTTTTCTGCTATACAAGAACTTGTTTCATGCTTCACCCGATTTGCAAACAATACAATACGAAAATCTCCACACTTAAAACAAAGATAACGGCATTTCGAAGCAAGGAACCAATAAGAACAAAAACAATGATTAATGGTCAAATTGTAGGTCAAATATCAATGGAAATGATATTGGCTATGATAAAAATTATGATACTGATGATAAGTTGAGCAAGTTCCAGACGATCTGTGGGACAATCAATCGTAGTTTTAGAAACAAGTTACATTATCCAAGACACAAATTAAAGTTTACAAAGTTATGACGGCCCCTGTACTGTCCTATGAATGTGAATTATATACGACAGCCAAGAAACAAGAAAGTAAAATTCAGGTGTCGGAAATGGCGTTCTTAAGAGGAGTCAAAAAGGTGTTCTAACTTGATCGTATAAAGAATGATCCCATAAGAGAAGAATTACAAGTTTTAAACTTGAATGAAACATTAAATATTATAAATAACAGAGGCAAGAACACTTAAGATTGAATGTCAGATTCAAGACTGGCCAAAGAAACGTGGAAATTTAAACTTATAGGAAACGGGTATGTGGGTAGACCCAGGCAGAGATGGATGGAGGACCTCTGAAGGCGGAACAGACAGCACCTTCCCTATGAAATCATATGAAGATAATGATTTAAAAAAATGTTTAAATGTCAAAAGTGTACATAATTTTCAGACTATGGTTAAAATTTTCTTCGATTTGATACCCACATATGATTTTTTTGCAATATTATAAAAATGTTGACCAACCTTTTGGCCCTTTCAGTCCCAAAATTATTCCTAAACCGAAAACTACCTAGTAGATTTTGGTTAAAATTCACATTAATTTCATATCTCATAGAATTGTTTGCGATTTTATCAAAATGTTCACCGTCTCTTGGGATCTGAGGCTGAAAACTTTGAAATTTTCAAAAATGAACACTATATTCGGACTGTGGTTAACATTGCCTTTACTTTGATACCCTCACATCGACTTCTGCAATTTTTTCATAATTTAGATATTTTCCCCTCCCGCCCAACTATTTTTGGATACACCACTCTAAAAAAACAATAAGACTCTGTAGAGTAAACGTACGGACACACATTCCCAGTTTTACAAAAATCGACTGATACGTTCAAAAGTTCTCGTGAGACACGGGGGTGCAGAAAATGTTCAGACCGCTGAAATTTCCCCCGAACACAATTTTGTCGATAGAAAATTACCCCCAAACGAACCCGACGGTTTATTATGTTTTACCAACCAATTTATTGTATATTTGATGAGTGATAAAAAGAGAAGTAGTAAAAATACAGGTTGCAGCCACTTAATTTACTAAAAAAAATTATCTTATGAACAAGAAATACATTAATAATCACAACTCAACAAACACAATAAGCTAATATTGGCTGTAACGTGATGGCTGCAAGGGAAGATGATCACTGAAGAGGGCACTGAAATAAATGTGTTAGGCTTAATCTAAGAGACACGCTAAAAATATTACTTACTAAATTAATACGGTATTTATTAAAATACAAATTTACCGTTTTATTTTGAGAACATACATAAATATTACGCCTTATCGCTCCGTCCCTTGCCTGTCTCAACTTGATTCTATGAGTCATTGCTCGCGAGGAATGATGTTACTATGTTTGTTCTCGTTAGGAAAAAATGTTTCTATTCAAAACTTATTTTAAAGATTAATTATTCTAGTTAATAATTGTAAAAATGATGTGAATACAACATAGTTGCTATTTTCGTTGTGATTTCTATTTTTCGTCACTGATAAAAATTCCCCAGGCATCCCAAATTTCCCCCGAACCACGTTCACGCGTTCGGACATATTCTGCACCCTGGTGAGACATACCCTAAACAGTCAGACAGACAGACAAATGATAAACAATCGAGTTAAAACTGAGAACTCGTACAACTAACAGAGAGAACTGGCTGCGCTTACAGAATCCTGTTATTATTGAAGACAAGTTATAGTGGCGCCGCATCGAGATCAACGCTGAATCATAAAATATATCAAGACATACCCCAAGCGTGACTTACATACATCACATACTGATATACGGAAGCTCACCAACACCGTTCCACTTACGAAGATATTAAACGGTCAGCAGTAAAACAATGGGAAGGAACTGTAGGAAACTTAAATCCAATACACAGAGTGATTGAAATTCAGTACAACACTTACCACATGATCTCGTATGTAAAGATGTGTAGAAACACATACCTGAAACAAAAGAAATATTACTTACTAAAAAAAAAAACTTTCAATAATTTTAGAGCTTAAAAAAACCTTATTTGTATAAAAAATACTAAAAAAAAAAATCATTTAAAAGATTTGGGGTAGGGTCGAGTTAATTGTTGGAAAACCTCTACATGCAATATTCTAGTGGGCAAACTTCAAGGATGCATTTCATAAAATGCGCGTCTTATCAGTACAAGAAGTCAAAAGAACGAACCAGAGGGGAAAACCGCACTTCATTAGCTTTGCACCCTGTGGTCCATCGTCATATGAAGATTGGGAACCATAGTTTTACAGAAAGCATTTTTGTCGGATACTTCATCCGCATACCGACACGTCACGCATAGTTCGCAGCTACATAAAATTACATAGCCTTGGCACATTAAACAAGGCTGTAGCACATGGCCAACACTGTCTAATATGTAACTTGACTGTCCAAGGAAGATTGGCAATACAAGCCTACTGGACAAAGAAGTACAGGCAGACCTAGGAAACGTTTGTGAAATGGATGTATTTCTTTGTGATAGGGACAGACGATTCTTCTATTCCCTGGTGGCAGAAGAAGATACACTTAAACATACTGAAACTAAATAAACCGAACCCCCCGTAGACCTGTCACTCCCATCAACAACGACGCTTCACCTCATCAATAAGTCATAACTAAAATTTTATCACCGACGCCATCTGGCGGCAATTACGCGATTCACGCTAGCAACAATACAACAGCTGATGTTATTCTCATTCGCCAGCAGCGACGCTAGCTAATCCGTGTCATTGTTTATTCTAGCCAATGGCAGTCGGTGAGCGGGAATATATTAAAACAGACGAGACGACGACGGCGACGGCGACGACAGGAACCCGTGACAAAGAACAAGTCGTCGTCGTATTTATGAGATCAGTTTTAACAAGTTTCCTTTCAATTTACGAATACCTCGTGATTCATTAATTAATTCTTCTATAAAATATTAACGACTGTCTTCAACGTAAAGTTCGGTGAAAAGTTGAATCTATATTCTCTATGCGGTGAATGTGACAGCTGAGCGCTACTGTCTGACATTGTCTGTCATTGGTAACCAATAAATATCAATAGTCTGGTAACTTTATCAAACAGGAGGAAACTAAACACACACACACACACACACACACACACACACACACACACACACACACACACACACACACACACACACACACACACACACACATGATCAATCACACCACGGCATAGGCAAGGTGCTGCCTTTTCCACCTTCAAAGAAAGGTGGAATGAAACATTTCCATAGAAACTACTTCTTTCTCAGCATTAACCACAGTACTGACGTCTCTGTCGTATACCAACTCACTTTAGCGCACACGATTTTCACTGATGATGGCAGTCGATGGCACTGCCGGAACGTCTAGTTTTGCAGAAAACATTTGAACACGGCCAAACAGGCCGGGAAGGAATTTTACCAACAAACTACTTCTTTGTTGCCGATAACGTAGTACACATATAAAAAATTATCCCCTTCCCCTATAACTATCATTTTCATTTATAGAAAATTACTCCCTCCCCCTTCAACTACCCCTGTCATTTACAGATATTTCATCTACCTTTCTTCAGTGGATTATTATGATCTTCCTTTTAGGATACTTTTTATATCAAAATTAAGTACTTTACTCTAGTTAAAACATAAAACGTTGCAGGTAAACTACCCCTTCCCCTTAACCGATCTTCACCAAAATCAATAGGCCTCGAGTCCTCTACAACTCAGGCACATATGCAAAAAAATATTTGATTCTGTTTGAATTTGAGAGTTATCGTTCCCCATAGAGAAAATCTATACACAGCCACTTTTTGGAAAATGACTTTTCTTCATGTTTTGAAGAAACATGAAACATGTTTGTACTTCATGATAGAACAATCAGAATCAGCCCTTATCTCGAACACGATTTTTTTCACCATCACCATACTTCCATTTCCTTATGGAACATGGAAGTAAAAAATGGACTCTTTTGAATGCTAATCATCTGCAAAAAAAAGATAAAAACAGACGAATCAAAATGTGTTTCCTGTGAAAAGTATTTTCGTAAGACGCCGAAAAAAGCAAAGGAAATTAATACCACAGATGAAGCACAATTTAACCAAACAAAAATTTTTTTTGTTCAAGTCAGTGATTCAATATGCAGTAGGCTAAATGTTTCACGGGTTCAAGAGTTGGGAAACTTAGAAAAAATAAAAATGTAGATGAAAGAAGTCTTCATGTTAAAGAATACGTGGCCGGGAAAACGGTGTATGTTATATTTTGCGCATTTTGAGAAACACAGATAAATCCGATATGATAGGTATTGTTGAACATGTTACCGCACTTCATGTAACATACACCATTCCATATATAAAACGAGAGTTTGACTCAACAGAAGAGTTCACACACTTTTCATCGAAAAAGTAACTGTTGCGAATTGCAACATAAAACGTTTTTCCAGTCACCTACATCGTATGGACGAGTTGAAGATGAAACTGATCGGGAATTTTCTCAAACGCTTTCTCAAATATTGGGTGAAGACACTATTCAAACAAAATTGAAAGGTAGAAAATGACAAATGAAGTCACTTGGAAATAAAATGTTGTAAACAAAAGTAAAAGAAATCGTAAATGTTTATTAACAAAGTGATCACATATAGTTTCGTATCTGCAAAAATTTTTCATTGTTTATAAAAAAAAAAAACTAAACTAAAAGGCTGAGTTACTTTCCCTCGCATATGACACAAGACTACTGAGCTTATATACTCGCCACGGACGATTTCCTTGTACGCATTGCTTTCCATTTTAGTGTACCATACGTCAAAAATTAATTAAAAGAAAAACAAACATTTAAAAAAACGAATGTTCGCCTAAAAAAAGAAATTATTTATTCATATTGGCAAATAAAATATTCTGAAAAGTCTGTACAAATGGAATTAGCCAATTACTTTACAATGTTTCGCCAAGTCCCAAGGGACTCGAGGCTGTGGTGGAAAAAACAACAAAAAACCTACGCTGACTAAATTCAGATGCTATGCCAACAACTTTCATTCCTATCCTGCCAAGTGCAACTCTCTTTCTCTTGTTACAGGAAAGTCAGAGGGACGAGAAGGAGGGGTGAGAGAGAGAGAGAGAGAGAGAGAGAGAGAGAGAGAGAGAGAGAGAGAGAGAGAGAGAGAGAGAGAGAGAGGACTAGGCGACGAAAGATATAGCCCAACGACCAACAGAGACTGAGGGGGGGGAAGTACAGTATTTTTCCAACTTTCCCTTAACGTCTTATCACTCATTTATTATATTCAGTTAATAAGTTAATTACTAAAGAGAATCAACGCTTCCTACGAACGCTTAAATCCCAAACGATACAACAGCATAGAAATAATGTAAAAGAATTCTAATGTATCGTTATATCCGCGGTAACGATGTAGCCGTAGAGAAAGCAACCGGTATACAGGGGTGTGGTTCCCCGAAACCAATGCATCTGGTCCCCCACGTTTGGGGTTCGATCGTTGGGCCAGCAAGTAACCATCTGTACAAAAATAAAATGCAAAAAATCTCAACAATTTGCCTCGGAGTAAAGACGGATTAAAGGATAAAAGACTAATCGGGAACGGTTGAAATGGATTGTTTGAGAAAATCTTGTCGGATATCCCTCAACGGATAATACTCATAAAATATCGGTATGGAGAACCAAACATGAGTTCCATGTTCTAAGATTTATATTTAAAATCATTTTCGAAATGAAATATTTCCATATAAACTACTTCTTTCTTCAGCCATAACCACAGTACTGTGGTCACTAACGTATACCACCTCACGTTAGCGCACTCGATTTTCACTGATAATAGCAGTCGATGGCACTGCCGAAACCTCTGGTTTTGCAGAAAACATTGGACTACGGCCAAACAGCCCGGGAAGTAATTTTAACAACAAACTACTTCTTTGTTGCCGATAACGTAGTACACATGTAAAAAAATTAACCCCTCCCCCTTCAACTACCCTTTCATTTATAAATATTTAATCTACCATTCTACAGTGGACTGTTATGACCGTCTTTTCAGGAATCTTTATTTATCAACATTACGTACTTTACTCTTGTTAAAACATAAAACGTTGCAGGTAAACTACCCTTTCCCATTAACCGATCTTCACCAAAATCAATAGGCATCGAGTCCTCTACAACTCAGGCACATATGCAAAAAATTATTTGATTCTGTTTGAATTTACGGCAGTTATCGGTCGTCATAGAAAAAATTACTCTTGTTAAAACATCAAACGTTGCAGGTAAACTACCCCTTTCTCCTTAACCGATCTTCACCAAAATCAATACGCCTTGAGCCTTCTACAACTCAGGCACATATGCAAAAAATTAATTGATTCTGTTTGAATTTGCAGCAGTTATTGTTCCCTTAGAAAAAAAAATGTGTGTGTACCAGAGTACACAGGTAAGAAGTGAAACTTCTTTATGACATATCATTTTTCTACTATTTACAACTTCACAGAAATTGGGTAGATAAGGCTTAAGAAAAATGATTTTGATCGTATATAACTGAGAAAATCTCACCTGTTGACTGGGTTTTACCCTTTTTTCGGGCTCTGTACTCTCGCGCACGCTCTGCATCTGATTTTTTACGTTTTCGATGATTCTCTATCGGAATTTCTTTCTTTTTCCGGGCTCTATACGCTCTCATTCGCTCTGCAGCTGTTTTTGGATATCCCCGTTGGACTGAATAAAGATCACTCGCTGCTTGAGTTTCATTATTTTTCTTATCTCTGTACTCTCTCGATCGCTCAGCTGATGTACTGATTTGTGAACAATTACGATGATGACCATCTACTTGTACAACTATTGCATTTGGATACTCAATAGAGTTTTCGGACTCTGCCATTATTTAATCTAAAAATTAGTTAATCAGTTTACAAAAATTATATAACGAACTTTAATATTCATATTTCATGTCATAACTTAATAAAAATAATTCAAAGCAGATATTTAATAACTTACTCAATTACACAAGTTATGAGTAAATAATTGGAATTATCTATTCAAAGTAATACAATTATATGATGACAGTTAATCTTGTAGACATGCAATGATTTTATAGAATTCAAAATGAATAAATAAATCATTAAAACGAATAATTAATAATAATGTTTACTAGATTTACAGTCATATTTATTAATACTTGCTAATTTTAATAGATTTATATACATTTACTGATACTTACAATCAAAAAGTGAGGTTAACCTCAAATAAATATTAAAATCACGCTCACGTGTTGGATTTATCAAACGAAATATATAATCACTCTCACTTTTACTATAAATTCACTTGAATTTGAATAAGTCTTTTTATTTTATCACTTTCAAACTAATATATTATTCTTTACGTCACTATACTGAACTTTGATAAAATAATATGTAACAAATAGTTTGCTCAATGTAACAATGTGATTTACTCAATATTTAATTGAAAACTAGACTGTGATATTATTATTAATTTACGCAGTATGATAAACTAAAGTTTTTACAATTTATAAAACAGCTAAATGTCTAATTTTTAAACATAAAAACTTCCAGCAAAAACAATATAAAAACCAGAATCGAACTCGTGGATTAATTAAAAAAACAACATGGCGCGTAACCGAAAATCGTGACGATTTTTTTTTACATTGCTATAAAATTTCTCTCATACGTCGATAAAGAAGTTTCACTTCAAAAATCTACACACAGGCACTTTTCGAAAAATGCCTTCATGTTTTGAGGATAGTACAATCAGAATCAGCCCTTATCTCGAACACGATTTTTTTCGCCTTCACCATACTTCCATTTCCTTATGGAACATGGACGTAAAATGACAGCTGTTTTATTAAAATTAAAAAGAAAACAATAAGCACATAATACACCGTATACTGCATTACTAGAAGCACGGCCAAGCAATCCCCATAGTGGACGAAACTTTGTTAACTAAAGTAACTAAACTAAGTCTCTCTCCCTCTCTCTCTCTCTGGAGCAACATCACGTTGTGCTGGCTCAGGTTTAATAAACAGCAGCCTTATTGGGGATCACAGAGGAGGAGCAAGCCCGCTGGTTTCGACAATCTCTGCCGTAGTACGTAAAGTAGCTCGGTGCAAACGATAACATACATCCAACGAAACATCAATAAACAACACGGAAGGACTTAAGAAAACCTCAACTACGGTGTAGAGTGATTATGACCCTTGTACCTCAACTTATTAACTGCATCAAATAAATTATCCTCTGTGCAAATGAATTATACAGATTTCTTCTCCCTTCTGATGCAGAAATCAGCACGTGTTTAGTTTTCCTGATATTTACAGTGAGTCTAAATCCAGCGGATTTTTCATTCAGCTCTTTGTAAACCTCAACTAGCCGTTGTCTTGATCTGGCTATTATCACAACATCGTCAGCGTGAGCACATATTGGGCTTGTCTTATTTAGTATTGTTCCTCGCTGATATATGTCTTTAATGACATGTTTATTTCATCCTACAGACCTATTATCTGATTCATATTTTTATCTAATACTTTCTCTCAAACGGTCTGTTACTACAGCAGATTGCTGAAAGGCATTACACAGATTTTAAAACTGCACGGTTCCGGTTCCGTCCACCTATTTAAGAGGGTATGGTGAAAAGTTCCGGGCCTGACAGAGATAGCGCTGCTATCCTCATTGTTTTGACCGTGTTGTATGATTTCATCCTTTGTAGGCCTAGTTTCGATGGTTTCAAGTCAACGAGTTGTTTATTATTAGTGGCACAGTCCATCGTTGTAAGCGCCACGAGCATCATTGGGTAAACTGGAAATTCGTGTTGTGATTAAATTTTGTTTTCAGAGAGTTAGCTGCAACCCATATAAACAAGGACCTGTATTCAAAGTTGGAGGACTCTTATCCATCGAATACAACGGTTGAGCGCTGGTTTGCTGTATTTAAATGGGTCGGACAAGCACAACGGGCGACCCACGTATTGGACGTCCGGTGGAAGTGACCGTGACACCGAAAAGAGAAGAAAAAACATTAAATCGTTTTGGTAGACCGTAAATGAAAGTGATCTAGATAGGTGATACTGCTGGTATATCAACGGAACCTGTGCGCAATATCTTACACGAACATCCGTGTACGACAAAGCTGTGCACTAGATGGGTGTCGCGTCTGCTGACACTTGACCAAAAACATTAAATCGTTTTGGTAGACCGTACATGAAAGTGATCTAGATAGGTGATACTGCTGGTATATCAACGGAACCTGTGCGCAATATCTTACACGAACATCCGTGTACGACAAAGCTGTGCACTAGATGGGTGCCGCGTCTGCTGACACTTGACCAAAAACATTAAATCGTTTTGGTAGACCGTAAATGAAAGTGATCTAGATAGGTGATACTGCTGGTATATCAACGTAACCTGTGCGCAATATCTTACACGAACATCCGTGTACAACAAAGCTGCGCACTAGATGGGTGCCGCGTCTGCTGACACTTGACCAAAAACATTAAATCGTTTTGGTAGACCGTAAATGAAAGTGATCTAGATAGGTGATACTGCTGGTATATCAACGGAACCTGTGCGCAAAATCTTACACGAACATCCGTGTACGACAAAGCTGTGCGCTAGATGGGTGCCGCGTCTGCTGACACTTGACCAAAAACATTAAATCGTTTTGGTAGACCGTAAATGAAAGTGATGGAGATAGCTGATACTGCTGGTATATCAACGGAACCTGTGCGCAAAATCTTACACGAACATCCGTGTACGACAAAGCTGTGCGCTAGATGGGTGCCGCGTTTGCTGACACTTGACCAAAAACATTAAATCGTTTTAGTAGACCGTAAATGAAAGTGATGGAGATAGGTGATACTGCTGGTATATCAACGGAACCTGTGCGTAATATCTTACACGAACATCCGTGTACGACAAAGCTGTGCGCTAGATGGGTGCCGCGTCTACTGACACTTGACCAAAAACATTAAATCGTTTTAGTAGACCGTAGATGAAAGTGATGGAGATAGCTAATACTGTTGGTATATCAACGGAACCTGTGCGCAATATCTTACACGAACATCCGTGTACGACAAAGCTGTGCGCTAGATGGATGCCGCGTCTGCTGACACTTGACCAAAAACATTAAATCGTTTTAGTAGACCGTAGATGAAAGTGATGGAGATAGCTGATACTGTTGGTATATCAACGGAACCTGTGCGCAATATCTTACACGAACATCTGTGTACGACAAAGCTGTGCGCTAGATGGGTGCCGCGTCTGCTGACACTTGACCAAAAACATTAAATCGTTTTAGTAGACCGTAAATGAAAGTGATGGAGATAGCTGATACTGTTGGTATATCAACGGAACCTGTGCGCAATATCTTACACGAACATCCGTGTACGACAAAGCTGTGCGCTAGATGGGTGCCGCGTCTGCTGACACTTGACCAAAAACATTAAATCGTTTTAGTAGACCGTAAATGAAAGTGATGGAGATAGCTGATACTGCTGGTATATCAACGGAACCTGTGCGTAATATCTTACACGAACATCCGTGTACGACAAAGCTCTGCGCTAGATGGGTGCCGCGTCTGCTGACACTTGACCAAAAACATTAAATCGTTTTAGTAGACCGTAAATGGAAGTGATGGAGATAGGTGATACTGCTGGTATATGAACGGAACCTGTGCGCAATATCTTACACGAACATCCGTGTACGACAAAGCTGTGCGCTAGATGGGTACCGCGTCTGGTGACACTTGCCAAAAACATTAAATCGTTTTGGTAGACCGTAAATGAAAGTGATCGAGATAGGTGATACTGCTGGTATATCAATAGAACCTGTGCGCAATATCTTACACGAACATCCGTGTACGACAAAGCTGTGCACTAGATGGGTGCCGCGTCTGCTGACACTTGACCAAAAACAGTGTCGAAAGGAGGTTACAACCAACAGTTGTGATGGCTAAAATCAAAGATTGAAGTTCGAATTGGTTCCTCAGCCACCATACTCGCCTTATTTAGCCCTGAGTGACTTCCACCTCTTTCCTAACCTCAAAAATTAATCGGTGGAAAAAGATTTACTGACGACAATCAAGTCAGCGATGCTGTAAATGGCTATTTTGAGAACATGGACAAATCAGTCTGGCATTAACCGCTTTAGAACATCGTTGGGAAAAGTGTATAGAGTTTAATAGAGATTATGTTGACAAATAAATGCAAATTAATCCAGACAAGTGTTGTTTTCCTACTCAGGTCCGGAACTTTTCACCCTACCTATAAGCTGTATGAAACGTAAAAAAGATTTTCTTCTATTAAGTCAAGAAATTTTTTCTTCTTTTTTTATTTTATTAACTCAAGAAACATTTCTTCAAGGATTTGTCTACCACAAGCTACACGAAAACACACTTTGCTGATAAATTTACATCGTTCTACGAGGACGTCCAAATATTCCCGCACACGCATCCTAGCGAAATATTATTTATTATCAAATCAAGAACACAAGAACAACAACCTAGACGGTACGCTAAATCCCTGCAACAAATGCAAAGACGTTTATAAGACGAAGCAGAAGGGGAGGACTGAGAGGGTGGCCGCGGCCACAACTTGAGAGATGGGTCTACTACCCCTACGAGACGCCGTCGTCGTCAATCTACTTAGCCCTTAAAAAGGGGTTAAGTACTCAACCCTTTTTCATTCTCCTCCTTCAACACAGGGTTCAAGTTACATAAATAACTTGCCCTATTCACCCTATCTCTTACGTACTTTCTCTCTCGTTCTCTCTTCTCTCGCTCACACCAGGTTCGGTTAGTCGCTGCTGTTGTCCGGTCTAATGATCCGTAAAACCTCTTAAAACTTCTTCCTTCATTTCCTACTCGAGTTAACTCTTACTCACGCGCGTGCGCGTAAAACGTTTACTCTTAAACGGACCGAACGAGAAAATGCTGGTATATCCAACCAGCAAGAAAGGACGTGTCTGGCTCGAAGCAACAATAACCGCCGCTACTCGTACCACTGCTTACTTAATAGTTAACGACGACGGGATGTCGGGGTCTTGTCTCCCTTATAAACTTTCTCATTAAACTGTCTTATCTCCGACGTGAAGCAGAAGACGAAAAAGATGATACAGTTTCTATTATTTATTCGTCTCTTTAACTTGTAAGAAACTTACTTTATAAATAACTAATAGTAAAACTGACAAAACAAATCAAATAAAATGCTTTCAAGTTTCACAAAGAATCGCTTATAGTATAAACTAAATTTTAAAACCTGGCGGCAACTACTAAAGTTAGTAAATATTTTATTATTCTCCCATTAAAATTGTTAAATATTTAATACGTAATCCGCCGTTTGCAATGACGGAAAACTAATTTTTATACAATTTTTTTTTTAATAAAATATTATTTTCACCTGAGTTAGCTTTCGTTTTTTGCAAGCTCCATCACAGGGACCATGAATAATAATTATTTTCATTTCGCTGTTTCTACAGCTGTATAAACTTTTGAAAGCTGTTTTATTTCGTTCATTCTCTGAAATCAGTAGCGTGTCTTGGAGGGGGGGGGGATTTCGGTCGAGTGTTATAAAAAACGCAAAAGTTAAGACTTTACAGTAGCTGAAAGACGTGTGATAACATCCTGAAATCAGTCACCCTGTATCGGCTGAATTGGTGTGAACATATTGACTGCCGCATCCACAAACAACTGTGGAACTACAAGCCGAGGGGACGGAGAGGTGTGGAACGTCAGAGGAAGCGCTGGAGTGATCAGGTCTAATCTTTCCCTATTTGAGACTGGAACAAACCATCCGTGAAGATGATGATGACGATGACCGCTAAACAGCTATTGTTTTTAAACGGAACTTTTTAGTTTCTGCTTGCTGTAATGACTTTAAGGTCAGACAGATGATCAAGGAACAAGCTTTAACAACGTGGAAAAGCAAACGTAAAGATTGGGAATTTAAATTAACAGTAAGCACAGAATTAAAACTTGCCGGGCTGTTAGAACATCGTCCAAGGTACCCCTGTGGGATACCAGGAGTTTCGGCTCGATAATCGTCTTGAGAGGAGCGGGAAGGAACATGTCAACTCCCCGCCGTAGGACCAAGTGCATAGAGACTCCTAGTTTTACATCATTATCATCTTCAGCAAGGACTGAACTAAAAACGCTTTGTTCCGTTCTCAAGCAGACAGACTAGAGCTGGTCACTCCAACGCTTCTTCGGATATTCCACACGTCCCCGTCCTTTCGGCTCAATAGTCCGGGGATGTGGTAGTCATCGATCCGGTTAATATGTTCCAACCAAGTATTCTTCAAATTACGTGTTTCCCAACTTTCCAGTGGCTCCGTAAGAGCTGGCAGACAATATCGACGACGTTAACTTGAAGGATTATCTCGAAGTTACCGCCTTACTACCTCTTACGCCTTCACAATCCGCCTCTCCCTAGGGCGGTTGACAATGCGACTTTCGAAAGATGTACATTGTACACTTGAAAACTATCTTCGAAAACCAGTTCGACTGTCATTCTTAACACACGATTATGCCATCGCTTACGATAAACACAAACTCGCTCGACTGTGGAGAAAATGCCGAACTCATTCTAGTCAAAACCGTTCAGAAGTTGATCACGTTTAGTGCCATCAACCCTCAACCGAGAGAACCAACTTCATTTTGTTGAGTGAAAACTGGTTTCATCGCTCTGCCTCGTCACAAATAGCCATACAGTAACGCTGGTACCATCAGTTCTTCATCATCATCATCATTTTCACGGATTAAACCAAGGATGGCTTGTTCCGGTCTCAAATAGGCAAAGATTAGAGCTGGTCACTCCAGCGATTCCTCGGACGTCCCACACCTCTCCGTCCCCTCGGCTTATAGTTTCAGAGTTGTTTGGGGATGCGGCAGTCATCCATTCGGCAAAGATGTTCCCACCAATTCAGCCGATACTGGGCGATCCTGTCGAGTATACTCATAATATTCAGTTCCTGGCGTATATCTGTGTTTCTTCTATGGTCATGGAGAGTATACCCTGTCACGTGCCTGAAAAATCTCATTTCAGCCGCTTGGATGCGACTGGCCTGGCCTTTCGTTAACTTCCAATACTCAGACCCATAAAGAAGTGTGGGAAGAGCCATCTCCTTGTAGAATTTCAGGCGTGTACCATTATTTCTTATAAATAAAATTTCAGTTGTCAAAAATATAATTTCAGTTGACAATATGTTTGGAAATATAATTAAGTAAACTGGCTTCGACTATGACATTACGGAGAAATGTAAAGACGAGAAATGATAGCGGAAAGTCAGATAAGTTTGACGACGAACAGAATGACATCATGACTTCAGAACGTGGACACCCACCAACTTCCGGATCGAAGTTGCAGTATGAAGCAGGTGTGCCAATTTACATTATCGTAATTGATAACTGCATACTAATAATCCAGTGGTCAACAATCACTGCTTAGAATACCTTCCTTGCAATTTAGTCAGGTCACATATCGCACGACATGGTGTGGTAGCATGCCACATGAAAACATGATGTTACGTGACATCTTCTAATTTATGCAAATCACTGTACACCCTATGAATTAATAAATACGAAAGCATGAAATAACTAATGGTGTTTGAGGATGAACACCTCAGATGATGGATCCTTGTATAAAATGTCTTTGTCTTCTTCTTCTTCTTCCTCCGTAGGGAACCGACAACGGAAATACATCCACTCCACCAACGCATCCTAGGTCTTCCTATACCTCTTTGTCCAATAGGCTTGTATTGCTATGCAACCTGCCATCTGGCATCTCAGATGAGTCCCTCTCCCTTTGTATTCCGCAATGCGATCTTCGATATTAACAATTTTCAACTCTTTGCGTATATCTTCACTGTAAAGTCTATGTCTTCGTGTGCACCCTTTAACAGGTCTTAAGAATCGCGTTTGCCTGTATTCTACTGACACGTTTCTTCACCGGAACCCCAAGTTTCAGAACAATAAAACACTGGCATAGCCATTACATTACATTACAACATTTTAGTCGCGTCTCTTTTCATGCTTTCCTCGAAATCTACAATTAATTGTACATATTGTACTTCTAAAAAATTGGGAATCCTTGAGGAAAGAGCAACACGATAGATGCGTAATGACTGAAGAAGACAGGCGAAGTACGTACAGGATTATCACACTATGAGATTCAGGAGAAATTAGTGGAAGAGGACTTAATGATCCGTGAACTCAAAGCATAGCGAGAGTGATACGGTATGGCCTAGTGTATAGGCGAGAAGACCAAACGACTTCAAAGAAAAAAAAGTACAGAATGGTGACCACAGGGAAAGGACACAGAGATGGTCAAAAATAAAGTGGAGGAATCGGGTTAAGGACAACATCAAAAGGATGATGAGCGTGAAGGATTGTGGGGGAGGGAGATGCGAGATAAGAATGAGTAGAGGTAACATGCGAATGAAATGATTTGTCACTACCACTGAGATTTAGAAGTCAGGAGAGCTCAAAACAACGACTATAATTCAGCAAATGATGCGAAGCATTAACGATGATGTTAATTATGATGATTGTATTCGTAAGTCTGTAACACGCTACACATTGTTATGGTATTTAATTTATGACAATAATGCAATTCTGTACTTTTTCAAGTAAGTAGACAGATCATAAAGTATGGTGAATTACATTTCCGACCAACACAGTTTCCGATTGATGAATGCGGAGGGTAGCAAGAAGGCAGTACACAATGTGTCACAGTGACGTCTGATGCAGACGCCGCCTTGTTACTAACGCATTAGTAGAGAAGGTGGATTTACGTCCACCTTTATCCAAGTCTACTGTTGCCATTGAAAGATGTGTCAATTGGGTAAATTACTGATACACACATTAAAAATCGGTATGGTGAACCACACATGACGTCCATGTTCAAAGATTTATGTTTAAAATTATTTTCGAAATGAAATATTTCCATAGAAACTACTTCTTTCTTCAGCCTTAACCACAGTACTGTGGTCACTAACGTTTACCATCTCACGTTAGCGCACTCGATTTTCACTGATGATGGAAGTCGATGGCACTGCCAAAACGTCTGGTTTTGCAGAAAACATTGAACTACGGCCAAACAGCCCGGGGAGGAATTTTAACAACAAACTTCTTCTTTGTTGCCGATAACGTAGTACACATAAAAAATTATCCCCTACCACTTCAACTATCATTTTAATTTATAGAAAATCCCCCCCCTTTAAATAGACTTTTCATTTATAGATATTTCATCTATCTTTCTACAGTGGATTATTATGACCTTCTTTTCACGGTACTTTATTTATCAAAATTAAGTACTTTACTCTTGTTAAAACATAAAACGTTGCTGGTAAGGGGGGTACCCCTACCCATTAATCGATCTTCACCAAAATCAATAGCCCTTGAGTCCTCTACAACACATATACAACAAATTATTTGATTCTGTTTGAATTTGCGGTCGTTATCGTTCGCCATAGAAAAATTTCTACACAAGACACACACACACACACACACACATCGGAAAATGTCTTTTCTTCATGTTTTGAAGGTAGTACAATCAGAATCAGCCCTTATCTCGAACACGATTTTTTAGCCATTACCATACTTCCATTTCCTTATGGAAAATGGAAGTATAGAATGGATTTACTAAATCTGTCAAGTCCTTAACTACATCCTAACGAACTACATCATTTTACGTAACTAATTAATTATTGCAAATAAAATGTTTTCTGTTCTAATTCACCGCAAAACGCATGGACCTGTCATATTTAATTTAATAATTGTCTTTGTATAACAATCAGACCACACACGACAGAGAAACAATGCCAGAGGACGACAACAATTGGATTAAACATCGATTACTGCGGGACCAGCGTCTCGACACCAAAACCTAAGAGCCGCTGACACACAAACAGACGGGTAACGCCTATTGTTTTTACTGACGTTCGAGTGCACATAACAAATAAGGCAGCGCGAGCGGGTTATGTGTCACTGTTCCAGACTAGCCAACAGGTGTGTGTCGTGTCGCGGTTAGTGTGTGTGTGCGCGCGAGCGCGCGTGCACGTACCAGCACAGCTACCACTTTCAGTGATGACGCTATATAATAATTATTGCGACTACAAACTAAGAAAACACGAGGTGTGAGCGGAATACAGAGGTGACGACAATATACTCGTACAATGCAGTATTCGGTGAATCACGTACGTGTGGCTGACCATACGAAGATACGTTCTTGTTCTTCACCCCATTGCCATCTCAGTGTAACTTCTCACATCCATTCTGACATCTTTTAGCATATTGTTACGACGGTCTTCCATGGTACAATGGAAAAGAAAATACAAGACACCAATAAAGTCACTAAAAACCAGCTTTAATTATCACAATTAAACAGTTTGTAATCAACAAGATAGTCTCTTACAACAAATCAAATAAAAACTGTTCACACGGCATTAATAATGTCAACTAATAGAGTCTCGCACAATTATAAAACACATAAACACTTCGCCACAATACTTCGTACTCCACTGGAATAAGCCGCCACTAAAACTGACTTGACCATCGCTGAATGCCTATGTTTATACCCCCGTTATATTCCAGAATAATATGCCTCCTCATGCTGATGACGCGGTAGACAAGTAGTAGTTTGGGTCAGGTTGAATTTGTACAAGTATCACTGTGTTACGAAGTGGCCAAGTCTTCCTCTAGAGTCGAAAGTGTGAATACTCCTAGGGATGTTTTTTTGTAGACGGAAATATCTTGTGCACTGATATGCTGTTTGTAAGTTGAACCTTTGTTGGAATTTAAAATGTGTCCTTCCATGTCTCTGCGAGTCTTCTGTTGAGTTCCGAAGTAACGGTCAGTAGTGATGTTAGATTTTCCTCTATTGGTGAGAGCATAGTTGCATCTTTAGCTATCTCATCTGCTTTTTTGTTACCAGTAATATTTACATCGAAAGGTTCCGACTGTCGTCCGTTTAGTCGTGGCAGTATTACACGGTTCGGTAGCGTATCACTAGATCACTACGATTCCGGGGAACATAAATAAACAAAAGCTGCTTACTTCAGTGAATTTCTGAAAAATGTTTATCATCTTCCTTTACTGTTTCGGCTGAAAGAATACTATAGTAATAACAATACCACCACATCATCACCATAATCATCCTCCTTCGACTTTGCAAGGAATAATATATCTAAGTATGAAAGCAATCAAACAATGTAACGCATATGACAGCCGAATCTCGACTGTCCGCTTCCAAACTTCATTAGTGACAGACGTTATTGGGGATAGAAACAAGTTTCTATCCTGAATACACAATTAATTTTATGGAAACGCCAGTACAGTTAGCTCTATAAATAAATTGCGAGTAGTAAATTTAGGGAAATCTGATGAAACCTTTCGTCACATCTATAACAAATAAGATTTGTTAACTTAACTTATAGACGATCAGGTCGTAACAGCAGAAAATGAAAATAGCCTGCAGAGGGCCCTCTATGAATTGCAGTAGATAATCAGGATGTATGGTTTGGAAATTTGTTATCACGACTAAGTCCACGACTTTTAAATGTTCCTTTCCTGTAAGCTGTTAACTAGTAGGCCTACTGAATGATCAACTAATTGAGCAAGTGCATTCATTCACGTTCCTTCGATGTGACTTGTCTTATGTTGGTAGATAGAGGTAGACAAAAAAATAGAGAAGTTTAATCACATGTGTGGAACGATAAGAAGAACACTGAATGGAAAGGTCAGAAAAGATGCTCTTCTGAAATTTTATAAAGTGAAGGCAGTGACATGCGGGCTTTATGGTAGTGAGAGTTGGACACTGAATGCAAAGACCCAAAGCCGGATTCAGGCTAGTGAAATGACATTTTTACGATCAGCACTCGAATATCACGAAGGGGCCGGCTAAGAAATGATTATATAAGAAACATCCTTGAAATATACAACCTAAACGAAAGGATAAAACAATACAGACAGGATTGGACAGACCATGTTGAAAGGACGCATAACAACAGGATACAAAAAATAAATAAAATAAAAAATTGGTTTATAATCCGAAAGGACGGTGGAATATTGGAAGACCAAAGAAAAGATCGTCGGACCAAGCAGAGCACAATGGATCGAAAGGTCCACAGCCTGAAGAAAACGAAGAAGATTATTAAATTATGTTAAGTATTTAAAATTTATATTTATATTACCTCAAGATGTTATTTTTCCTTGTTATAAACATGTTTCGAGAGCTCCCGTGCTCTCATCCTTAGTCTTCGCGATTTTGCGTCTGGTGAAGTATTTGTGTGTTGGCTGGCTGCTATTAAGGTTTCTTGTTGGTCTCTGGTATTTTAAAGTTGTATTATTGTACGTGATTGTGGTATATCGTATGTATTTGTATTTTGTGTATTTTCGACGATGAGTGCTTTGAATATTGTGTCATGTTTTGTATTGATTTGTATTTGTTCAGGTATTAGTTTGTTTTGTGTTTTATGTTTGTATATTTGTAAATTTTCCCAAATGTTCATTATGGTGCCTTTGTGTGGTATAGGCTATGTTTTATTAGTGTCACATTGGTTATGTCTGGGAATTCATGTCCTGTGTTTATTGGATGTGTGGCTAAATTAGATTTATATATTTCTGTTTTTTTGTATGCGTTTAGGTGTTCAAAATAACGTTTTTTCAGCTGTTTTTTTGTTTGTCCTATGTAACATTTATTGCAATCTTGGCATTCAATTTTATATATATACCGTTAGTTGTTGTATTATCTCTGTTGTGTGGGCTATTTAGTTTTTGTAAATTATTTTATTACTTTTGTATGCTATTTTTATATCTGTGTTTTTAAATAGTTTTGTTAGCTTTGTCATTTTATTATTTATGTATGTGAATGTGGCCCATTTTTTGTTTTTGTTATTATTTATGTATTGTTCATTTTGATTAATTCTTAATTGTTCAGTTTTTATTTTATATTTGATTTTATTTTCTATTTTGTTTACAGTATTTTTATTGTATCCATTTTCATAACCAATTTGGTATATATTTCTTTCTTTGTCAGTTTCTTGTTTGTTTAGGAGAATTTTGTACATTGTTATTTTATTTTCTATGCTACTGTATTTATTAGATATGTTAATAGACTATTTATTAGATACATTTAAATATTAGAAATGTATCAGTTATGAGAAAAATCCCGATTACACACATTTTTTTTTGTACATTAACAATTGTAGAGCAGACAATCATACAACTAACATTATCAATTCCAAAACATTCGGGTTTGTGTTAAAATTTCACTTCGCCTGACACCCGGACAGATGTTTACAATTTTTTAAATATTTTATTCCATTTTTAGGCCTCGAATGCAAAAATTTTAAAATTTCTAAAACTATAATATATTCACATTTTTGTTAAAATACTCTTTAATTTGATATTTCATATGGAATTTGTGATTTTATTAAATTTTTGGCGAACTTTATAGCGTCACAAATTTTTGAGACTTAACACCACATTAAGATTTTAGTTAAAATCCCTTTAATCTGATATCCCACACGAATTATTGAGATTTCATCAAAAGTTTCACCCACTTTTTTGGCTTGACGTTCCAAAATTTGCAAATTTTCATAAATGAACGCTAAGTTCAGATTGTGGTTAAAATTCGATTAATCTGACATCCCACATGGACTTTTTTTTTGACATGGCGATTTTTTCAGCATTTCGATTCCCACATTTTTGCCTCCTGTCCTCCTCCTCCTATGGCGCTACAGCCCAAGCCAGGCCCTGGCCTCCACCAATCTCCGCCGCCAATCCACTCTATTCACTGCAACCCTCCTCCAGTTATTGCCTCCTGTCAGACAGACAAATTCCGAACGGTCAAGTTCGAAGTGAGAACTCGCTTCTCTCGTTCAGTTACTAAAAGTGTTAAATGCAATAGTTTTCATTTTCTCAAATTATCAAGGACTCGATAAAAATAGCGTGTTCTCGTCACGTCAATTTTGAGATTTTTATTAAAATTTCACGCACTTTTTAAGACCCTAACGTCCCAAATTCTGAAATTTTCAAAAATGAATATTAGATTCAGATTATGGTTAAAATTCCCCTTAATTTGATATCGCACAGCGACTTTCGTGATTTGTTTTGCTATTTAGATCGCTATACTTTTCCCTCCTGTCAGACAGACAGACAGGCAGGCAAATGCCAAACGGTCCAGTTAGAAGTGAGAATGCACTAATTAGAAACAGTTAATCACTAAAAGTGTTAATCCAATAGTTTTCATTTTCTCAAATTACCAAGAACTCGATAAAAATCTTCGTTTTCTCGTCACGTCAAGCACTTAACAACAAAATCTTTTACTTTTACAGTTTACAAAGTATTTGCTCCAACACAAGTCGAGAGTCACACAGAATACACATGTAAAACAACACTATTAAGTGTACCTCATCAACACGCAAGCCGTATCACCATCACATTGGATAAACCTTTCTCGTTTAAAGGTCACGGGAAAAGTTTAATAGCAACACTTTAAACAAGAAAAAAAAGTAAAGACTGGTTGGTTGGTAGGAAAAACAAGAGCAAGCAAACAGTGCGACGTGTCGTTATGTCAAGCGGTCGGTCCGGTACTGTATACTGCTGACAGTCAGGTCACGTAGTCCGGTAGATCACGTACATTACACACAGAGTAATCCGTACCCGTCTAGTCACAAATACCTGCCATCCCTCTCTACACAGAGATAGATGCTCTTTTTTCATCGCTCACCGTTCGATCAAGATCGTTCGCAAATTGCACACACACACACACACACACACACACACACACACACACACACACACACACACACACACACACACACACACACACACACACACTCCGAACGGTCAAGTTAGAAGTAAGAACTCGCTTCTCTCGTTCAGTTACTAAAAGTGTTAAATGCAATAGTTTTCATTTTCTCAAACTACCAAGAACTCGATAAAAATAGCGTGTTCTCGTCACGTCAATTTTGAGATTTTTATTACAATTTCACGCACTTTTTAAGACCCTAACGTCTCAAATTCAGAAATTTACAAAAATGAATATTAAGTTTAAGTTTAGATTATGGTTAAAATTCCCCTTAATTTGAACACACACACACACACACACACACACACACACACACACACACACACACACACACACACACACACACACACACACACACACACACACACACACAGGAAACACGAAAGCACGCCATTAGTCACTTAGGTCTGATGGATGAAAAACAAGGAACGATATGGGTCAGGATGGAAACATCAGTTAACTCTGGGACATCAAATGCAATTATACTGCTAAGGACAATTACCGTAACGCTCTCGAAAATTCGGCAGGTGCAGTTACGTAAAAGTTCTACACGTCTCTTGGCTAGCCGAGCAGGTGCACAGTGTCTCTGCCAAGGCCGTGTACAAAAGTACCTTCCAGACTGTTCGAGTCCTCTTCACTACGCAAATTATATGCTGGCATTCCGCCAAAAGAATGGAAAATTATTCTGGAACACCTGCGCGACCTATAGTATAAGCAACATCGGCCGAGTTAGAAGTTAGTTACACACCTGCCGTTATTGTAGAGTGAGGATCGAGTGATTGTTGCGGATCAGTGGAAAGTGATTATTGTGTTATAATTAGTGTAGAACTCTATAATAGTTGACATTATTATTGCGTGTGGACAAATTTAACTTGAATTATTGCACGAGAGCACTTTGTTGATTTCAATTGTTATTTGTGACTAATTAAAGTTGGTAATTAGCGACTTCACTGGTGTCTGTATTGTTTCCACTGAACAACACGACGATCCGTGAGACCGTATATTTTATATTATATTATAACATTTTATATTATATTATTTTATATATTATAACAATATATTTTATACGCTCTTTAAGCATAACTTTGGACGGTACGTGAACATTATCCGAAGGGTTCGGTTGAACAATTACCACCGTTAGAATATATGACACAACGTTTCAACCACTGAACAGTGTGTGGTCGTCTTCAGGTGTAAGTTAAACTAATACCTTCAATACAAACTTAAGCCTGCTTAAGTTTAATACGAACCGCTGCTTACCCTCTACGTCCGCTGGACAGAACCGGGAAGCACCACCACCACAATGACACAAGCTTACAAAAAGAACAATTTTCTAATACAGTCTGTCTATAGTCGTGTTTGACTTTGTTGTAGGTGGTAAGTGGTTTATTAATTTTTTGGCGGATCACGCTTGTTAGCGAACAAATCTCGGACAGGCTTAAGTCTGTATTTAACATACTAGTTTGACTTACACCTGAAGACGGCCACAAATTGCTCAATGGTCGAAACGTTGTATCGTGCATTCTAACGATGGTACTTGTCACCCTGATAATATTTTTTATACCATGGATTAAACTGTTTCAGAATCTGTTACAGTAAAAAGGTCGACGTGGACCGATCATGTGGGAACAAGACTAGGTAGAGAGATGCACAGAAACTTGAAGAGGTCACTACAAGGACAAATAGATGGCGAAAAGACCAAGAAGCCGACAAATAAAACCATAGGAGATGACAAGCATGCAAGAGGATTCTTCTTCTTGGATAGTCAATCCGTAGATTGGTCTGCGGCAGTCCTCCAGTCGGCTCGATTTTCTACCCTCTTCATTTCAAACACAGCTCCCGCAACCAACATCCTCCATGAATTCCTGGACACACTGTCAGCATGGTCTTCGTCTGTACCTCTTTCATTCTAGAGTTCTCCCACTATAGTTTTGAGCGTTTCTTAAAATCTGTGCTAAATCCACCTAGGTTTCACATCGTTCCACAAGGCATTACATTCTCCTGCTCTCTGAAAAGCATCCTCTTTTGTCATTCTGTCCCTTCACCTAATTCTCATCATTCTTCTACAGCATCATTGGTCAAATAACATTAACCTCATTATCATCATTATCGCCCACATTTCACATCCGTACAAAGCGACACTCCAAACAAATGCCTTCAGTAACCTCTCCCTTTTTATCCATATGATGTTATTAGTAATAAACAAACTTAAAGAACAAAATGAAGACACAATATACAACTGAAATAAAAAATAGCCTCCAACTAATACTAAAACAAAATTACTTTGAATTTAATAGCAAAATTTATCAACAGCAAGAAGGTTTAGCAATGGGATCTCCATTATCCAGCATAATAGCAGAAATATTCCTACAACACATAGACACCAAAATACAAAATATTATAAAATCATTTGAACCAAATGGCATATGGATAAGATATGTAGATGATGGGCTATATGTATCAAATACCAAAAACACAAATGCAGAAAACATACTAAAACAAATCAATAACATACATCTAAAAATACAATTCACAGAAGAAAAAGAAAAACATAACAAAATCAACTATTTAGACATAACCATCACAAGAAACAACAACCACATACAATATGCAATATATAGAAAACCAACATCTACCAACATCATCATACCTAACCATTCTGACCACCCACCACAACATAAAATGGCAGCATTCTACTCGCTATTTAACAGAATGTACAAAATTCCCCTAAACAAACAAGAAACAGACTAAGAAAGAAATATAATATACCAAATTGCTTATGAAAATGGATACAATAAAAATACCGTAACCAAAATAGAAAATAAAATAATATACAAAGTAAAAACTGAACAATTAAGAATTAATCAAAATGAACAACACATAAATAATAACAACAATAAAAAATGGGCCACATTCACATACATAAATAATAAAATGACAAAGCTAAAAAAACTATTTAAAAACATAGATATCAAAATAGCATACAAAACTAATAAAAATAATTTACAAAAACTAAATAACCCACACAACAAAGATAACACAACAACTAACGGTATATACAAAATTGAATGCCAATATTGCAATAAATGTTACATAGGACAAACAAAAAAACAGCTGAAAAAACCCGTTATTTTGAACACCTAAATGCATACAAAAAAACAGAAATATATAAATCCAATCTGGCCACACATGCAATAAACACTGGACATGAATTCCCAGACATAACCAATATGACACTAATAAAACACATACCACACAAAGAGACCATAATAAACATTTGGGAAAATTTACAAATATACAAACATAAAACACAAAACAAACTAATACCCGAACAAATACAAATCAATACAAAACACGACACAATTTTCAAACCACTCCACATAGGAAATACACAAAATACTAATATATACACCACAATCACACACAGTAATAACAATTTAAAAAACCAAAAACCAATGGGAAGCTATAACAACAGCCAACCAGCACACAGGTACTCGACAAGATTCAAAATTAGAAAGGCTGAAGATGGGATCACTAAGGATCCCGAAACATGTTCCAAATAGGGAGAAAACATCTTGAGGTAAAGTCATTATAAAATTAGTATATACATCAAGAAACGAACTGTAGCAGAAAGTGTTCGAATAAATAAATAAATATATATATATATATATATATATATATATATGTATATATTTAAAAATTGTCGAATGTTATTTTCGTTTAAGAGATCCTTCATTTTATCTTCCTCTCGCATCTTCCATCTTTGGTGACTCTGTTTCTTAGGTACTAAAAGTCTTGTAGATCCTCCAAAGACTCACCATTCATTATTATCTGCAATGTAAAGTCCCCTTCTTTGTTACATTTACTTAAGTTCTCCCTTTATTAATCCTCATATAGTAATCATTTCCCATGATACCCTCCTTCCTTTCTATAATGACTTTAAGATCTGTTTCCGCTTTTTGTCTTATGGCAACATCTTATGGATTCCGTATCATGTTTATTGTCTCGCCTTCTATCTTCATCCCAATATCTATCCCTTCCTGGATCTTATTCAACGCCTCCTGTATATAGGAATTACAAGTATAGAAAACAAATCACATCGTTGTCTAAGGCATTTCCGTATTGCTGCGTCTTTTGCTCGTTTCCGATTTTGATAGCAACAAGAAGATTAAGAGTAAAGAATTGGAGAACAGAAATTAAGAAAGATGAATGGAGGCAGAAACTGAAGGAGACCAACGCGCGTCTAAGGGGCTCTAGCGCCACTGAAGGTAAAAAAAATTTGTTACAATGGAAATTGTGGAAAACTTATACCAACCACAGGTCCGTCCGCACTCCTACGGTGTCCGGGACTCACCCGACAAAACCACAAACCCTTACCACTGGACATCAACGAATCCTGCTACCGCTTTCGCATCATTTTACGGTGATGTCGGTAATGAAGCGCTATCATATTTGCTCCTCTTAACTTTCACTCAAAGTTCACGTACGTCACTCATGGTCCATTTGCATGACCTACACTGATTGCATTTTCTTCACTTATCATGAGACCTTAGGCGGCTAACTTATTCCATTGTTCTTCGCTACTAATTATTACCTCGATAATGTTATCACGGGTAATGTGCCCTACTTCAGCTTATAGACGTTCTCTTTGCACCGTCCATCTGGTACGAACAATCTGGCATTATTCCAATATGCGTCAAGAAAATATGCAGTCTCTCATTTTACTGGATTTTGAAAGATCTACGTCATGAGAGAAATCGCGTTAAGATCGAGTTGACATCACCATGTACTCGGTCTTGGTATCTATCCTGGCGTCCAACAAGCAACATCAACAACAAATGGCGGTCAATCATTCTCCGAGTGCTTGATCACAACGTCCCTGCACACAGCTTTGCAGGGCTTACATTTTTCTTTCCTAAGCTCAGTTTTCACTATCGTAGGAGCACATCAAAAGGTGCCGACCCGGTAATCACTAAATTGCAGGTTCAGACACTTGCGGTACACCCACGTTAGCCTCTCGTCGTTGCACTAACGGCATCCTCTTGCGGTACTTTTTACTTCCACGTTACATAAGGAAATAGAAGTATGGTGATGGCGAAAAAATCGTGTTCGAGATAAAGGCTGATTCTGATTGTACTACCCTCAAAACATGAAGAAAAGTCATTTTTCGAAATGTGTGTGTGTGTGTGTGTGTGTGTGTGTGTGTGTGTGTGTGTGTGTGTGTGTGTGTGTGTGTGTGTGTGTGTGTGTGTGTTTCTATGGCGAACGATAACTGCCGCACATTCAAACAGAATCAAATATTTTTTGCATACATCCCTGAATTGTACAGGACTCGAGGTCTATTGATTTTGGTGAAGATCGGTTAAGGGGAAGGGGTAGTTTACCTGCAACGTTTTATATTTTAACAAGAGTAATTTTTCCTATGACGAACGATAACTGCCGTAAATTCAAACAGAATCAAATAATTTTTTGCATATGTGACTGAGATGTAGAGGACTCGAGGCCTATTGATTTTGGTGAAGATCGGTTAAGGGGAAAGAGTAGTTTACCTGTAACGTTTTATGTTTTACCAAGTACTTAATTTTGTAAATAAAGTATGCTGAAAAGAAGGTCATAATAACCCACTGTAGAAACGCAGACTGAAATATTTATAAATGAAAAGGCTAGTTGAAGGGGGTACAAATAAAAATTATAGTTGAAGGGGGAGGGGATAATTTTTATTTATATGTCGTGTGTACTACGTTATCAGCAACAAAGAAATAGTTTGTTGTTAAAATTCCTTCCCGGGCTGTTTGGCCGTGGTCCAATGTTTTCTACAAAACCAGACGTTTCGGCAGTGCTACCGATTGCCATCATCAGTGAAAATCGAGGGCGCTAACGTGAGGTGGTATACGTTAGTGACCACAGTACTGTGATTAAGACTGAAGAAAGAACTCATGGAAATATTTTATTTCGAAACTGATTTAAAATATAAATTTTAGAACATGGAAGTCATGTATGGTTCTCCATACCGATATTTTACATTCACATCCACCTCCACTTTTACACAGTGACAAGACATCAGCGTCTTGCCACTTAGGGGTTCTTTCTCAGCTTTCCAACAAAGTTGTACAAGTGCGTAGTACATCCTGGAGTGAAGGTGATATCCTTCATTCTTCAACAACTCCATATTTATGCTGTCCAATATAACACTTCTTTAATATTTATATTGACTATGGCTAATGGGATGGTAAATGACATTCAAGCATGGGTTGATCCAGCAAGCAATTTGGGGGGGGGGTGATACACGACTTTGGGTGGGTAGTCAACAGAACATTCTAGTGTATATCAGTATATATAGGCCAAGTTACACAACACACGTGAAGTGTCATATAAGTATACGTGAGCAACATGACCTAGGTATGATTCTAACGACAAAATAGAATAACAGTTACTAATATACACAAAATATGCAACAGTTATTAATACTTTATAATAAATCAATGGTTTGTCTTTATAACAAATGGAAAACAGTAATTGCTCAGTTTTATAACTCAAATCTTGTACTGTAGTGTGTGTGTGTGTGAAGTAGTAGAAGAAGTAGTTTCTATGGAAATATTTCATTTCGAAAATGATTTTAAATATAAATCTTAGAACATGGAAGTCATGTATGGTTCTCCATACAGATATTTCATCTTAAGCGTATCAGACCCTACAGGCCTGTGGAACACCACAGAAGTGAAAGTAGCGTGGTACGCGCGTCCAGTCATCTGGAATACTTAGGCCTATCATAATTCTTGCTGCACGAGTGAATAAGGTTAGACGAATAAATAAACAGATTGCCGTCGCAGCAACAGTAGTGCATACTTAATGCGTGACGACGACGACGACGCTGAGACAATGAGACCCTGGGGTGAAATGTATGCTGTGAACCTCTGTACAGCATTACGCGTATCATTTATGAATACACACCCTTCCTCTATGTGCGAAATAAATCTCACTTGAAAGAACGAATAACTTTCCCTATATAGCAACATTTATAGTGTCGTATTAAGTAATATGTATAATGAAAACGGGCGTAGGAAACTCATATTTCAAAGGTGAATGAAAATATAAAACATCGAATAACTTCCATATGCGGTGACAAAAGCTCTGTTCAAAATTATCAGAATAAAGCGATGACATACAGCGAGGAAATGTAGAAAATCAAGCTAGGAAAATGTTTATGCGAAAAAATTAAAAAGAGGGTAAAAATTGAAAACGATCACGACCCGACATAACGAATCGCACCTACATATTTATTTACACGGATCAGAAATAACATTATTTTGGTAGCTGAAGAACTACACGGTACAATAAAATATGTAAATAATGTGTGTACAGTATATACAATATGAAAATGTTCACTATAAAAACAAATATAAAGGAATTTCGAGGCAAGGAGCCAGTAAGAACAAAAATAATGATTGACAACCGAATTCTACAACACATGACCCACTTTAATTATTTAGGAAATAATATTGCCTGTGATAGGAATTATGATTTTGATGATAAGATAGTAAATTCCAGACGATCTGTGGGACAATCAACCGTATTTTGTAGAAACAAGATACGTCGAGATACAAAATTAAAGTTCTATAAAGTTATGGCAGTCCCTGTATTGTCCTATGGATGTGAATTATGGACAACAACGAAGAAACAAGACAGTAAAATACATGCCTCAAAAAAGGCCTTCTTAAGAAGAGTCAAAAGGTGTTCTAAACTTGACCGTATAAGGAAAGAGGCCATAAGAGAAGAGTTACATGTTTTGAACTTGAATGAAACATTAAAAGATTACAAACAACGGTTGAAAGAACACTTAGAAAGAATATCAGATCGCAGACTACCCAAACAAGTTAGGAAATACAAACCTATAGGACACAGTTGTGTGGGTAGACTCAGGAAGAGATGACTGGAGATTTTTCAAGGCCTATGCTGTGTTGTGTAGATGATGATGATGATAGTGGCTGACTGTTAGGAAAGAATAAAAGTTACAAAAAGTATAAATAGTTTTTCGTAATTGGAACATTAAAGTACGTTGATGTTCCAGAAACCTTGGCAATGACAAAAAACAGCGAGACACTTCTAGGTTGCTGTGAAAGACGGATTCTAAGAACAATATTTAGAGGATTACAAGAAAATGGAATGTGGCGCAGGCGCTATAATTATGAACTATACCATCTTTATAAAGAGCCGGACATTGTCAGGATAATCAAAATATCAACAGTGGAAAGAACGCTTAGAAAGAATGTCAGATTCCTGTCTGCCCAAACAAGTCCGGAAATACAAACCCACAGGACACAGGTGTGTGGGTAAACCCAGGAAGAAATGGCTGGAGGATTTTTGATGGCAGAACAGGCAGCACCTTGCCAATGTGGTGTTGTGAAGATGACGATGATATACGCTGCGCTGACCTGCTTCGGCTCCGGCTCGACGTACACCTAGCCTAATATACGTACTGTTTGAGCGTGACCAGTAGCAAATGACTACAGTTCCGGCAACGCAAAGTACTACTGATTAAGAGCTTTAGCTAAATATTGACTACAATGAGCACAGTAGTAGTACTTAAACTTAGAAAATACTAACCGATCCATTTTTCTCCATTTTGCCTTAACGAAGTCTTGTATAATTTGTTCTAAATCGAGCGATTCAAGTATCTCGCTTTCAATATTCAACCTTGCTATCAAAAACAATCTCTCATCTCCCATAGTTGAACTCAGCATGTGTTTAATGCGTTTTAATACAGAAAATGATCTTTCAAATTCGCAGTTAGCTATTGGAATCGTAAAAAGCAGACGATAAGCAATGTATATAATAAATGTAAAATAATGTATCAATCATTTTACAATCAATAATCCAGTTTAATACTTTGAGCGGACAAACTGCAGTATCATGGAATCTATCATCTTCACTCTAACGATTTGAAAAAAAAAAACCTCTTTCTTGCAATTTTTGTCGTGGCACAAAGTGCTTCAATTCTATTAGCTCGTTATTCAAATCATTCGAGTAGACTTCTACAAGAGCTTTCGCTTGATTTTCCAACTCGACACTCTCTATGGTTAATACCTGCGTAAGCAAACCAAACACTTGCGTAATGTGATCATAAGCTTTGTTTCGCTTAGTCAATTCCGTTGAATGGTGCCCCCCTCTGACAGCTGAGGTCCCGGTGCCCTGTGCTGTAGAGTTACGCGTAATCCGGCACTGATCAGGACGTGGTCCCATGTTGTTTAATGCAGACGACGTTTCAACCACGTCACTCGTAGCCACCTTGATGCAAAAGTCCATGGCCTGATAGCCCGGAAAATAGTTATAAATAATAATAAACAAAATCTAATTTTGCTATCACGATGGCGATAACGATGACTACAAAACCGCGCCCCGCATCTGTTTACATATCTCGGACCGTCCCGTCCCCTTCTCGATTTCTCTATTTTGCACCGATTCGTATGCATCGCCACACCACCACCTGTCCGTTCGCCATAACTAAATCGTACGGGAAATACCCCTCTCTCTCGCCTGCCATTCACAAACAACCCCTCAGCACTGCTTTACGTTGAATGCGTACGGAAGGAACCCCCCCCCCCCGACCGGCGACCCCTCTTTACATCTTTCCCCAATTGCTAATCTACCCCAAAGTGTGTATAGAGAGAGAGAGGGAGGCAATGCTCGAAACGTTACTAAGTGATATACTTACATCGCATCCTAATGGACGGCCGCAGCAACTGCCATTTGTTTCAACAGTTGTACGAACGCATACACGCAAGTGCGCGCGACGACTCATACACACGTACAACTTTCACTCTTTCTCCTCCCTCACCGCCCCCTCGCGGCAGTGGTGTATCTAGAATTTGGATGGGGAGGGGGTCCAGGGAGGGGTCGGCTTCATACAAAATAAAAATACAAGTCGAGGTTAATAAACATTACTATCTTTGAAGTGTCTGAAAAACGCGTGATAACATCCTGAAATCAGTCCCATTAAAGTTAACGGTAATAACACAATAAAAATACGTGTTCCTGAAACACTGTTAAAAGAGAACTTACTGAATGAACTGATTTTTGAAGTGAAAACTTCTATAGGCACGTTGGGCGATTTTTGGATGGGTAAAATCTTATGAGTTCGCGTCACCGACATGCTAATGCTAACATGATATCTGTAGCTATAAGTATGACGTGTTGCGCGTGGCCAGCAGTGAAAGTATAGATTATACTTGTGTGTAATACTATTATACTACAATTATATTATACAATTGTAATACTATTTAACACACTTTTATCGTTTACGTACTTTATTTTGGAGTTTCTTACGCTGCCGAATTTGCTATCGCGTGTTCGATCCCTAGCGCGATTTCGGCTTTCCGTATTAACAATTATTGGATGGGTAAAATCTTATGAGTTCGCGTCACCGAGATGCTAATGCTAATATGATATCTGTAGCTATAAGTATGACGTGTTGCGCGTGGCCAGCAGTGAAAGTATAGATTATACTTGTGTGTAATACTATTATACTACAATTATATTATACAATTGTAATACTATTTATACTATTTAACACACTTTTATCGTTTACGTACTTTATTTTGGAGTTTCTTACGCTGCCGAATTTGCTATCGCGTGTTCGATCCCTAGCGCGATTTCGGCTTTCCGTATTAACAATTAACGCAATACTTATGATCTATTTTACATTATTTTTATTCTTATTAATTACTTATACTATATTATATGATATTTACATAATTGTTATTTGTCCGTCTGGCTGTTAACTTAGGGTTTTTCGTCATGTCTAATGTCGAAGTATGTATTTTTAATAGTTTTTTTATTATTGTAAGATTTTAACATTAGTGCTGTGTATATGTATATAAGTAAAGTTAAATTGACTACGTGGAAAGTTTAATGTGTGTATACTGTGCATTGTTTAAATTGTGTTTTAGTTTGATCATTATTTTAAATGTTCAAATGTAGGATCACTGTGCAGTACAAAAGTGAGTACTAAATATGTTAATATTTTTATATAGAAAAATGAATAACATAAACAAAGCATGTATTTTCAATATTCGTATCAACATTTCCGTTTAAAAATTTGATATTATTTATTTTTTATTTTTGATATTTCACCTCTGCCATACATCATGCAATGAGTATTTCATAGTGGCTTAGGAGTTATCTTACTAGCGTGGTAAAACAAATTTCTAGTTGTTCGATAGTATTTTTTGCCGCGGATTTTAAAATTAAAAATTCTATAAAATTTTATAATAATTTTAGATTTATGTGTTGAATTTTGAAAATACGGTTACTAATTCAAAATTATTTTTTATTAGCTTATATGTGAAAACCAGACTGATGTTAAAGATTTTAATTTACAAAAAATTTTAATTTTTGTTACTACAATTAATTTGAATATCCAAAAAAACCACTGTTATTTCATAGTTTTAAGTTTTCACTTCTGTCGGCAGTCCTCAATGACTGCCTATTTTGAAATTTTTTTATATATTTCATATTTAAAACGTATACCCTAATTCTGTGTAATAAACCTCCTTATATATTGTTACGACATTACAGAACAGTCTACGTATTTATCGAATGTTCCAGTGGAATCCGGCTGTAATGTGTGTGCGTACGTGATTCTCAACGCGTTAGCTAGACTGTGTCAGAAGCCGCGCGCACTGTGTCAAGGCCGTAATGAATTACGCTCTAATGTTTTCCTTTATTGTTAATGCGTAGTATGGAATATTCTGGTATTTCGGCGGGGTATAAATGCAAGTGCTCAGTGACGTTCACATTTCCGTTTGAGTTGCGATTTATTGAAATGCGGTTCGTAGTATTATAGTTCAGTTATTGTCGGCCGGTTACTCTGTTCGTTCAAGTGGTTATTAGTGAGAAATAATTATTGTGGCGAAGTGTTTTGTGTTTAATCGTGACGGAACAATACAATTGTGTTTTATATTAGTCGACATTTTATTGCGTATGAACAATTTTTATTTGATTTGTTGTACGAGACTGTGTTGTTGATTACAAACTGTGTAATTGTCATAATTAAAGCTGGTGATTAGTGACGTAATTGGTGTCTTGTATTTTGTTTTCCACTGTACCATACGACGATCAGTTAGACCGTTGTAACAATATTTAAAAAAGAGCTAATACTATGTTAACGTATAGACCTGAAAATAAATAAATAAAACAGTCTAAAAATTAAGGGATTAATCAAATTTGTCAACTTTTTCAACCCTCTGGGAGGGTCCTGTCACATTTGCCCCTCCCCCCATACGCCCCCGTCTCTCGGTAAACGAAACATCACAAAAAACCTACAGACTAAAACACGATATGAGCCTACTACGCTTGTCAGTAAATGGACTACTTTACAGCAGACTAGATGGACAGCTCACTTTTAAGTACAGTATAGTTTCCTCGCTCACAAGGATGGCAGTTGACATCAAAGCAACTATCGACCAAAAAATAATTTTTGAGCACACTTCACTGTGGTGATGTTGTTGACATGGTGCTGCAATGAACAAGTCGGCTCCACTGAAGTTCGTAAGCTGCGCTTGATGAATGCTAATTGAGATATCGTGGACTCAAAACGGTAATCTTCCTAACGGTGCAATATGATTGGCACACAGAAACCATGTCGGGAAGTACCACGCAATTAAGAGCATATTACTACATCAAAGGCTTCCGAATGTTGTCGTTATGTACCCGGTGGGGAGGGGGGGTTAAACCAGCTCGAATGGCGTAGCAGGTTCACGGTATTCCTAACGCCCTCCTCCAGCACCTCATCTCAAAAGCTTCAGGACACTTCCTCCTTTCACGGTCCACGTTTTTGAGCCACATGTGTATACGCTCCAAACGAAACGTTTTATGAATGTCTTCCTGGTTTCCAGGGAATACTAATTATGATAACGAGGACTCGAAAGGTAATGTTATCTCACTAAAGGTGGAGTCTGATTGGCGCACAGAAACAGTGTCAGGAACTGCCACGCAATTAAGAACGCATTATTTCATCAAAGGCTTCCGAAAGTTATCGTTAATGTAGCCGAGGCAGTGTTTTAAACGCTGCTTATCACGCCTGCCGAAAACCCCTTCACACACGCACGCATATAATATAAGAATAGCATGGAAAATCAGAGAAAAACATTATTAGATTAAAGGACTCCGAAAGTAAACGTTTGGGCTGGTATAAAAGAAGTTGAGGCCAAAGAAAGGTGGTATATAAAAACCGTTTCGTACGTGAAATGATTGACTATCAGGGCTAAATATATAACAGCGCCTACAGAAAAAGTGCTAATAAAAATAGGCAAAAATGGAAAAAGCACATGGAATACATGGGTAACGAAAGACTGTCAAAACAAATTCTCAAATAAAAAATCAAAGGACACGTGGGACGAACAAGAGAAATATGGACTGATAGTTAAAAGCAGAACAGACAATGCGTAAACTATATAAGATACAAGTGTACATTTGGGAACGTTCGTAAGTATGAGGAAAGAAAAAAACGACGTAGAAAAGAGAACACCAATTTATTTGAGAAAATTAATCGACGTCAGCGCCTCTTCCTCCCCCCACACACGCTCATACACAAACATCGACTACTAACAGGAACATTCCTACGTCCAACGACCGTGAAAAAAACTATTAGTTGAAATTTATGAGGCCCCTACGTACGAAATAGATCTTATTAGACGAGTACGACTGTGTACTGGGAGGTTACAGCAGCACAAACGAACACGATAGTCTAGTTGGGGCGAACCGCGCGAGCAGGTGTACCGTTGTTCCATTTATAATCGGAACACGCTGCCAACCAACTAACCACCGACCAGTAACACAATGTTAAGTTCAAGTTCAGCCCGCATGCGCCCCTCTACAACGCGTACTTCAATGTTCGAATTACGAAAAACTATTTATACTTCTTGTAACTTTTATTCTTTCATAAAGGTCAGCCAGTATCATCATCATTATTTCCACAACACGCCATAGCCAAGGTGTTGGCTGTTCCGCCTTGAAAAACCCTCCAGTCATCTCTTCCTGGGTCTACCCACACACCTGTGTCCTATACGTTTGTATTTCCAGACTTGTTTGGCTCGTCTGGAATTTGAAATTCTTTCTAAGTGTTCTTTCCACCGTTGTTTGTAATCTTTAAATTTTGTATTCAAGTTAAAAACTTGTAACTATTCTCTTATGGCCTCACTTCTTATACGGTCCACTTTCGGAACACCTTTTAACTCCTCTTAATAATGCCATTTCCGAGGCCTGTCTTTTTAATGTCTTTCTTGGTTGTTGGTTGTTGTCCATAATTCACACCCATAGGCCATTAAAGGGACTGCCGTAATTTTTTTAATTTCGTATCTCGACGTATCTTGTACTTCGTTTCAGTAGTTTCTATTAGCGCCTCATTTCTCGTCACACCGTCCTATTCCACTAACGTTTGTGAGAACATCTACTGTATTGTTTAATACAATTGTACTTTTCCAGGTTCAACGTTTTATTTAAGAAAAAAAAAAACACAATGTTCACTTACAGAATCGTTCGTGTCTTTAAAAAAAGTATACTTTTTTAAAAAAGGACATAGAAACAGATTACGCAAAATTATTTTATAAATGGTCACATAAAATTTATTTAAGTTTCAAATCATTAACACAGTCAACTTATTCGTTAAAATATTCGTTATTTAACTTATTCGTTAAGATAAACAACAGTCTTATAAGGGTACACCGTTTATACAACCCTAAAATGTCTCCCATTTTGACGCCGGAAATCTTTTTAAAGACTTCATATGTTACACCATTGCGGAACGTTCTAGGCCTATAGGTTTCTCGGCTATCCCAGCGAACCAGCTGTAATGTGTGCGTACGTGATTCTTAACAGGCGTTAACGAGATTGTCCCAGACTCACAGTCCGCGCGCGCTGTGTTCAAGACCGGAAGCAATTACTCTCTACAGTCTGTAAAATACACGGTGCCGTCACTGACGCACGCACACTCACAGTCGGCCCGCGCGCCACAGGTATGGTTCGCAAAGTGTACCGTCCACTACATAATTACAACTTTTTAAATTTGATTTTAATGCCAAACGAAATTACAATTTTTGTAACCTCCACGAAATTTTAAGAAAAATGAGTCTAAATTGAGACAAATCTCTGTTTTCAATACTATAAAAAAACTGATCTAGCGACTAATGCTGATGTAGAAAAATAAAAAAAAATAAAATATTGTTACACTCAAATTCAAATTTTATTCTTTCGTATTCATACAATAATATACATGGTAATCGTCAGTAAAATATAAATAACTAAATGTGTACACAAATTAAACATACACACTATTATAGGTCTATATAAGTAACAATGACTTCATTATGACTGTAAAGGTCAGTGATTGCTTGTTGATAGTTGTTGTTTCGTATCATTTTTCTTAGAATTTTGTGCAGAATTCAAAAACAATAACGGTTTTGCAATTTTTTAGCACAGTAAAAATATGCTCTTGCGCTTAGAAATGTCCAGTATGTGAGTCACCAAGGGCCAGGTATAATCCGCTGCGAGTGTGTTAGTGATGGTGAAAGTCCGTCTGGCCTGTCCCAACCGCCACCGTTCATTTTACAGACTTTAGTGTTGACACGTATTATTGATTATTCTGGAATCACAGCGGGTATAAATATGGGCATTCAGCGGTGCTTAGTCTAGTATAAGTGGCGATTTATTCCAGTGCGATTCGAAGTACTGTGGCGATGTGTTATGTGTTTTATAATTGTACGGGACTCTATTAGTTGACATTTTTATTGCGTGCGAACAATTTGTATTTGATTTGTTGTAAGAGACTATCTTGTTGATTGCAAACTTTATTTGTGATAATTACACCTGGTGATTAAGTCACTACTTAATTGGTGATTTGTATTTTGTTTTCCACTGTACCATACGACGATCAGTTAAACCTCCGTAACAATATTAAGAAGCCACCTGAAACTATCTTAAACATTTCTATATCTACTGAAATGCTGCCGTGTATCTCATTCACCAGAATAAGTATTTTTTTCATTTATTTAAAATTTAAATGAAAGTTTCTTTTGTTCACATTTCCAGCTACACTGTCGTTCCATCATTTCTACGTCAGGCACGGACTGTCCTTCCTACATCTCTATACATTAAGACCATCTTTGATACTTTACGATCTATTCATACTGACGAAACAATAAGACCACGTTAATTGTTCTTCACAAATTACAACTCCTAGTGACTTTATACTCCGCCCTACCGGAAGAACTAAATTATTTCACCATTCCTAAATCGCTCCACGGACAAAACCGTAAGCAGAAAATAAAATTGTTGAGATCATCGAGATATGGTAGTGGATATGATTTCTGAGGATGCCGTGGACAGAAAGATGGCGAATGAGGAAGTTCTGATAAGACTGAATGAAAGAAGGACGCTGCTGAAAACAACTGTCGTTAGGCGAAGTAATACGGTTGGTCATTTACTTGAGATACTGCAGTAGTTAATTTGTCCTGCTTGATAAAGATGCAGGCATGTAGCATTAGGGGAAGACCAAGACAAGAGTATATGGATGAAATCAACGAAGTGAAGGTATAAGAAAGTAAAATATCGGTATGGAGAACCACACAGGACTTCCATGTTCTAAGATTTATATTTAAAATCATATTCGAAATGAAATATTTCCATAGAAACTACTTCTTTCTACTTATTGCTTCAGCCTTAAACAACAGTACTGTGGTCACTAACGTATACCACCTCACGTTTTCGGACTCGATTTTCACTGAGATGGAAGTCGATGGCACTGCCGAAAAGACTGGTTTTGCAGAAAACATTGGACTACGGCTAAACAGCCCGGGAAGGAATTTTAACAAAGAACTACTTCTTTGTTGCCGATAACGTAGTACACATACAAAATTCTCCCATCCCCCTTCAACTATAATTTTCATTTATAGAAAATTACCCCCACCCCGTTCACCTAACCTCTTCATTTACAGATATTTCATCTACGTTTCTACAGTGAATTATTATGAGCTTCTTATCAAGATACTTTATTTATCAAAATTAAGTACTTTACTCTTCTTAAAACATAAAACGTTGCAGGTAAACTACATGTTTCTCTAAACCGATCTTCACCAAAATCAATAGACCTTCAGTCCTCTGCAATGAAGGGATGCATGCAAAAAAATATTTGATTCTGTTTCAATTTGCGGCAGTTATCGTTCGTCATGGAAACATTCTCTTGTTACAACATAACATGTTTCAGGTAAACTACCCCTTTCCCTTTATCGCTCTTCACCAAAATCAACAGGCCTTGAGCTCTCTACAATTTAGGAAGGTATGCAAAAAAATATTTGATTTTCTTTGAATTTACGGCAGTTATCGTTCGCCATAGAAAAAATTACCCTTGTTAAAACATAAAACGTTGCAGGTAAACTACCCCTTTCTCTAAACCGATCTTCACCAAAATCAGCAGACCTTCAGTCCTATACAATTCAGGGCTATATGCAAAACATTATTTGATTCTGTTTGAATTTGCGGCTGTTATCGTTTGCCATAGAAAAAATATTACCCTTGATAAAAAAACGTTGCTGGTAAACTACCACTTTCCCTTAACCGATCTTCACCAAAAACAATAGGTCTTGATTACTCTACAATTCAGGGCTGTACGCAAAAAATTATTTGATTCTGTTTGAATTTGCGGCTCTTATCGTTTGCCATACTAAATACCCTTGTTAAAATATAAAACGTTGCAGGTAAACTACCCCTTTCCCTTAACCGATCTTCAAGAAAATCAACAGACCTTGAGTTCGGTATAATTAAAAAAGGTATGAAAAAGACAAGTTGATTCTGTTTGAATTTGCGGCTGTTATCGTTTCCCATAGGAAAAAATTACCCTTGATAAAAACAAATGTTGCCGGTAAACTACCCCTTTCCCTTAACCGATCTTCACCAAAAACAATAGGTCTTGTGTACTCTACAAATCAATGCGGTATGCAAAAAATTGTTTGATTCTGTTTGAATTTGCGGCTATCGTTTGCCATAGAAAATATCGGTATGGAGAACCATACATGACTTCCATATTCTAAGATTTATATTTAAAATCATTTTCATCCAAACAGCCAGGCTGTGTCTTACCTGCCTTTTTATTGCTGTATTAAATGAAAAATATTATATTACATTAAAATGAAAAAATTATAATTTTATTGCCTGGCAACAAAATTATTTTATTTTTAACAATTACCATTGTTTCAAAAAGTTTAAATAAATTTTCAAGTACTTTACTCTTGTTAAAACGTAAAAGGTTGCAGGTAAACTACCCCTTCCCCTTAACCGATCTTCACCAAAATCGAAAGTCATTGAGACCTCTACAATTCAGGGACGTATGCAAAAAATTATTTGATTCTGTTTGAATTTGCGGCTGTTATCGTTTGCCATAGAAAATACGCTTGATAAAAAAACGTTGCAGGTAAACTACCCCTTCCCCTTAACCGATCTTCACCAAAAACAATAGGTATTGAGTACTCTACAAATCAGGGCTGTATGCAAAACATTATTTGATTCTGTTTGAATTTGCGGCTGTTATCGTTTGCCATACAAAATACCCTTGTTAAAAAAACGTTGCAGGTAAACTACCCCTTTCCCTCAACCGATCTTCACCAAAAACAATAGGTCTTGAGAACTCTACAATTTAGGGCTGTATGCAAATAATCTTTTGATTCTGTTTGAATTTGCGGCTGTTATCGTTTGCCATAGGAAATACCCTTGTTAAAACATAAAACGTTACAGGTAAACTACCCCTTTCCCTTAACCGATCTTCACTAAAATCAACAGATCTTGAGAACTCTACAATTCAGGGCTGTATGCGAAATATTATTTGATTCTGTTTGAATTTGCGGCTGTTATCGTTTGCCAAACAAACAAAATTACCCTTGCTAAAAAAATACCGTTGCAGGTAAACTACCCCTTTCCCTCAACCGATCTTCACCAAAAACAATAGGTCGCGAGTACTCTACAATTCAGGGCTGCATGCAAAAAATTATTTGATTCTGTTTGAATTTGCGGCAGTTATCGTTTGCCATAGAAAAAAAATCTACAGACAGACAGACACACACACACAGACACTTTTCGGAAAACGACTTTTTTTCATGTTTTGAGTGTAGTACAATCAGAATCTGCAATAATCTCGAACACGATTTTTTTTGCCATTACCCCATACTTCCATTCCTTAAGGAATATGGAAGTAAAAAATTACCCTTGATAAGAAAAACGTTGCCAGTAAACTACCCCTTCCCGTTAACCGATCTTCACCAAAAACAACAGATCTTGAGTACTCTACAAATCAGAGCTGTATGCAAAAAAGTATTTGATTTTGTTTGAATTTGCGACTCTTATCGTTTGCCACAGAAAATACCCTTTTAAAACATAAAACGTTGCTTGACCTTCACCAAAATCAATAGTTCTTGAGTACTCTACAAATCAGGGCTGTATGCAAACCATTATTTGATTCTGTTTCAATTTGCGACTCTTATCGTTTGCCATAAAAAATACTCTTTTAAAACATAAAACGTTGCAGGTAAACTACCCCTTTCCCTTAACCGATCTTCACCTAAAACAATAGGTCTTGAGTACTCTACAGATCAGGGCTGTATGCAAAACATTATTTTATTCTGTTTGAATTTGCGGCTCTTATCGTTTGCCATAGGAAATACCCTTTTAAAACATAAAACGTACCAGGTAAACTACCCCTTTCCCTTAACCGATCTTCACCAAAATCAATAGGTCTTGAGAACTCTACAATTTAGGGCTGCATGCAAATAATCATTTGATTCTGTTTGAATTTGCGGCTGTTATCGTTTGCCATATAAAATACCCTTGTTAAAACATAAAACGTTGCAGGTAAACTACCCCTTTCCCTTAACCGATCTTCACCAAAAACAATAGGTCGTGAGAACTCTACAATTCAGGGCTATATGCAAAAGAGTAGTTGATTCTGTTTGAATTTGCGGCTGTTATCGTTTGCCATAGAAAACAATTACCCTTGATTAAAAAAAAACCGTTGCAGGTAAACTACCCCTTTCCCTCAACCGATCTTCACCAAAAACAATAGGTCGTGAGTACTCTACAAATCAGGGCTGCATGCAAACAATTATTTGATTCTGTTTGAATTTGCGGCTGTTATCGTTTGCCATAGAAATAAAATCTACAGACACACAGACAGACACACACACAGGCACTTTTCGAAAAACGACTTTTTTCATGTTTTGAGTGTAGTACAATCAGAATCTGCAATAATCTCGAACACGATTTTTTTTGCCATCACCATACTTCTATTTCCTTAAGGAACATTGAAGTAAAACAATAATTCTGGAAAGAACTTGCATATCCACCAACTTGCGGCTTTAGCAGAAGAAAAATATCGGTATGGAGAACCATACATGACTTCCATATTCTAAGATTTATATTTAAAATCATTTTCGAAATGAAATATTACCATAGAAACTACTTCTTTCTACTTACTGCTTCAGCCTTAACCACAGTACTGTGGTCACTAACGTATACCACCTCACGTTATCGCACTCGATTTTCACTGATGATGGCATTGCCGAAACGTCCGGTTTTGTAGAAAACATTGGACTACGGCCAAATATTCCGGGAAGGAATTTTAACAAAAACTACTTCTTTGTTGCCGATAACGTTGTACACATATATATAAAAAATATGCATAAAATTAATGGCTTGTATAAGGTAATGATTGATCTCCATTAAGTAGTGCTCAAGTTTCCAAAGTTTTAATATTATGATGTCCATAATTAAAACATCAGAGCAGGTTTAGTGTGAATGAGGGTACACTGTGGACAAAAATTTTCAACATTTCCTTTTGAGTGTTGCATAGAGTAAAGCTGCGAATCTACAGTGTATGTTTCACAGAACAAACACGCGAAAAAGAAGGAGCGCTCCGAAGGCACTCATGGACCCTCAGCATCTTGCAGAGGGTTGATTCCCTAAAGACGAAAAGTCTGTCTATGAATCGTTCCCCTGTAAACACGTGCAGTTACACTGCCCAGCGATCCACAGGAAGCAAATTGATGTCCATTTTTTTGGCTTGCACGCGTTATGTTGGTGTGGGTTTCGGCACTTTCCATTTAAAAAGCGTGCAAATGTAAGAAAATAAACATGAGTGAGGCCAGAAATAACGTGAATTGTGTGTGTGTGTGTGTGTGTGTGTGTGTGTGTGTGTGTGTGTGTGTGTTACCTGCCTTTTTATTGCTGTAGGCATAATAATAAAATGGAAACGTAAACATTACATAACTGAGATATGCTTACCTGCCACGAACGATATATTATTTTATACATGGAGGAGTTCAGTGACATACACACGTACAGAAAAATTATATATATAAAGATATTAACTCATACATAATTTACATTAAAATGAAAAAATTATAATTTTATTCCCTGGGAACAAAATTATTTTATTTTTAACAATTACCTTTGTTTGAAAAAGTTTAAATGAATTTTCAAGTACTTTACTGTTGTTAAAACGTAAAAGGTTGCAGGTAAACTACCCCTTCCCCTTAACCGATCTTCACCAAAATCAAAAGTCCTTGAGGTCTCTACAATTCAGGGATGTATGCAAAAAATTATTTGATTCTGTTTGAATTTGCGGCTGTTATCATTTGCCATAGAAAATACGCTTGATAAAAAAACGTTGCTGGTAAACTACCCCTTCCCCTTAACCGATCTTCACCAAAAACAATAGGTCTTGAGTACTCTACAAATCAGGGCTGTATGCAAAACATTATTTGATTCTGTTTGAATTTGCGGCTGTTATCGTTTGCCATAGAAAATACCCTTGATAAAACAAAAAACATGGCTGGTAAACTACCCCTTTCCCTTAAACGATCTTCACCAAAAACAATAGGTCTTTAGTACTCAAGAAATCAGGGCTGTATGCAAAAACTTATTTGATTCCGTTTGAATTTGCGGTTGTTATCGTTTACTATAGAAAAAAATTACCCTTGATAAAAAACCGGTTCAGGTAAACTACCCCTTTCCCTTAACCGATCTTCACCAAAAACGACATGTCTTAGGTACTCTACAATTCAGGCCTGTATGCAAAGAATTATTTGATTTAGTTTGAATTTGCGGCTGTTATCGTTTGCCATAGAAAACACCCTTGATAAAACATAAAACGTTGCTGGTAAACTACCCTATTCCATTAACCGATCTTCACCAAAAACAATAGGTCTTGAGAACTCTACAATTCAGGGCTGTATGCAAAACATTAGTTGATTCTTTTTGAATTTACGGCAGTTATCGTTCATCATAGAAAAAATACCCTTGTTAAAACATAAAACGTTGCAGGTAAACTACCCCTTTCCCTTAACCGATCTTCAACAAAATCAACAGACCTTGAGTTCTGTATAATTCAAAAAGGTATGCAGAAGAGTAGTTGATTCTGTTTTAATGTACGGCAGTTATCGTTCGTCAAAAAAAAATTACCGTTGATAAAACATAAAATGTTGCTGGTAAACAACCCTATTCCCTTAACCGATCTTCACCAAAACCAACAGGTCTTGAGAACTGTACATTTCAGGGCTGTATGCAAAATATTATATGATTCTGTTTGAATTTGCGGCTGTTATCATTTGCCATATAAAATACCCTTGATAAAACAAAAAACGTGTCTGGTAAACTACCCCTTTCCCTTAACCGATCTTCACCAAAAACAATAGGTCTTTAGTACTCAACAAAACAGGGCTGTATGCAAAAACATATTTGATTCTGTTTGAATTTGCGGCTCTTATCGTTTGCCATAGAAAATACCCTTATAAAACATAAAACGTTCCAGGTAAACTACCCCTTTCCCTTAAACGATTTTCACCAACACCAATAGGTATTGAGAACTCTACAATACAGGGCTGTATGCAAAAAATCATTTGATTCTGTTTGAATTTGTGGCTGTTATCGTTTACCATAGAAAAAAAATACCCTTGATAAAAAACCGTTGCAGGTAAACTACCCCTTTCCCTTAACCGATCTTCACCAAAAACAATAGGTCTTGAGAACTCTAAAATTCAGGGCTGTATGTAAAATATTATACGATTTTGTTTGAATTTGCGGCTGTTATCGTTTGCCATACAAAATACCCTTTTAAAACATAAAACGTTGCTGGTAAACTACCCCTTTCCCTTAACCGATCTTCACCAAAACCAAAAGGCCTTGAGAACTCTACAATTCAGGGCAGTATGCAAAACATTATTTGATTATGTTTGAATTTGCGGCTGTTATCGTTTGCCATAGAAAATACCCTTGTTAAAACATAAAACGTTGCAGGTAAACTACCCCTTTCCCTTAACCGATCTTTACCAAAATGAACAAATCTTGAGAGCTCTACAATTCAGGGCTGTATGCGAAATATTATTTGATTCTGTTTGAATTTGCGGCTGTTATCGTTTGCCAAACAAACAAAATTACCCTTGATAAAAAAAACCGTTGCAGGTAAACTACCCCTTTCCCTCAATCGATCTTCACCAAAAACAATAGGTCGCGAGTACTCTACAATTCAGGGCTGCATGCAAAAAATTATTTGATTCTGTTTGAATTTGCGGCAGTTATCGTTTGCCATAGAAAAAAATCTACAGACACACAGACAGACAGACACACACACAGACACTTTTCGGAAAACGACTTTTTTTCATGTTTTGAGTGTAGTACAATCAGAATCTCCAATAATCTCGAACACGATTTTTTTTGCCATCACCATACTTCTATTTCCTTAAGGAACATGGAAGTAAAACATTAATTCTGGAAAAAACTTGCATATCCACCAACTTGCGGCTTTAGCAGAAGAAAAAATTGGGGGGGGGGGTCATCATCTTCACAACACGGCATAGGCAAGGTGCTGCCTGTTACACCTTCAAAAATCCTCCAGCCATCTCTTTCTGAGTCTACCCACACACCCGTATCCTATACGTTAGTATTTCCAGACTTCTTTTACCAGTCTGAAATCTGACATTCTTTTTTTAAGTGTCCTTTCCACCGTTGTTTGTAATCTTTTAAGTTTTCATTCAAGTTAAAAACATGTAACTCTTGTCTTATGCCCTCTTTCCTTATACAGTCACGTTTAGAACACCTTATAACTCTTCTTCAGAACGCCACTTCCGAGGCCTGTATTTTACTGTCTTGTTTCTTGGTTGTTGTCCATAATTCACATCCATAGGAGTACAGGAACTGCCATAACTTTATATAATTTTAATTTTTTATCTCGACTTACCTTGTTCCTAAAAATACGGTTGATTGTCCCACTGATCGAACTTGTCAAACTTAACATCAATATCATAATGTCTATCATAGCCAGTATCATTTCCCAGATAAGAAATTGATATGTACTGAAATACAACGGTTCTACTAAATTATAGCTCCATTCTACTATTAACAAATCTAAATCATGTGTAGGTCGTTTTGTCCCGACGAGGGCTGTAAACTTTACACTACCTTAAGTAACGTGCAGCCTTATTTTTCTCCTATTACAAAATGAACAAATTGCCAAGAGCGTGTTTGTGTGTGTTTTACGCTTCTTGGTTAAGAGGACGGTTAGACCATCGAAATATTACGGCAGTCACTTAAAGTTTCTTATAAACGAACTCGACTCGAACGAAAATGGTAATAACAGTAATAATGAAACTACTGAAGAGAAAAACTAAACGTGTGAAATCAGTTAACTTGGTCAGGAAAGTGCCGCCATTAAACACTTACTACCGCAGCTGTTACTCGTACGTACACCGTGGAAAGGAGAACTGATCACCGCGCTGCTGCTATTTCCAATTCGTCGATATCATCCATCCCCCCCTTTCCTTCAGTCACTTACATTTCCGTTTTGCCACTGAACACGTTTGAATTCAATTGGAACCTTTTCTAGACGCCACGGGCGTGCGACCGACTATCTCTTCCATTCGAAATCACACACAGTATTTCCCCGGCACAATATTTATTTACGCTCCACCGCTCGCTAGATTAAAGTTTACAAATACAGTTCACTCTCGTTCGATTCCCACCCACTGGTGATTCCCTCGAGTTGCCACTACACGCAACACACAGCTACTGTTACAAACGGCGGAACTGAAAAGACACCGATTAATATGGTTACAATTTTCAAATTTACTGATCATAACGTTATGTCTAGGTTTCCTTATTCTTTAAAAAATGAGCAGCGTTCTGAACTTATCACGATTTACCTAACACTAACTCTTTACATTCTTAACTCTTTGAGAAACTTGCAAATTAATTGTTATTTTCTGAGTTTGATTTATGTTTTACGGTTGAACTTCTTTGATTTGTTGTTTTTTGAGACGGGTAGCTCCAAAAATAGGGGGGGGGATGCAAAAATATGGGGGTCAAAATTGTGAAGAAACTGGCAAGCCAATACGGAGTATCAAACTTAAGGAACTTAAATCACAATCTGAATTGGTGTTCGCTTTTGAAAATTTCAAAATTTTTGGACTCAGGACCCAAAAAGTGGATGAAAATGTTGATAAAATAGCAAAAACTCACATGCAGTATTATATTACAGAGAATTTTAACTAACACCTGAATGTAGTTAGTTCTTGAACGTTCTTGAAATCTGAACGTTTTGGTAATTTCAGTATTTTGAAATATAGTCCCAAGGACCAAAAAATTTCACTTTTTTGGACCCCAGGCCCCAATAAAAGATCAAAACTTTGAAAAAACAATTTGTAAATTTGTCAGACTAAGAGGAGCTGTAACCCTAATCCAAATGCTTCGAATTGTTAGTGTTTATTGTACGATACCGTGCTCTACAACTGTTATATAATTGTAATATAACTAAAGAAATAAATTGGGATTTTTTAAATATTTCCCATAACACATTTGAAAAATCATCTAATACTGAAATTTACGTAATAATAAATGTACTTCGTTCAAAACAGTCAGCGAGTTCTGCGGCTCATGGTGACCATACGTCCCGGTTTTTCCGGGACAGTCCCAGATTTCGGACCTAGGTCCCGGTATCCCGACAAATCATTAAAATGTCCCGGATTTTGACTTTAAAATATTTTATCGTTTTAAAGCAAAAATTGTGCTTAATTATTTGCGATAAATAGTCTTTATGCAAATCGGTTGTAAAGTTACCAACAGGCGATTGTAAACAAATCAATGTTATTTTTAAAATAACCGATATAAATGAATGAAATTTTATGTATTTATTGCACTAATGTAACTGAACATCCGTTTTTTATTAACCAAAGATCAAATCATTTTGTTGATAGTTAACGCCAAATATCTTCTGATAGTTCCTATCCGTTTCGGATGTTGGATATCATACAGACTATTTTAACTTTCTGCACGGAATAAGTCAGTTGTATTCATGCCAAACCAGGTCCTTAAATTTCTCAGCCATGAGGTTATCGGTCGCCCAACTCCTCTCTTTCCAAGTACTTTTCCCTATAGTACGGACTGCAATAAATAAACTCTCTGTTCATTTCTCATGAGATGTCACAGATACTGAAGCTTTCTTATCTTCGTTGTGTTAATAACTTCCCTTTCTTTCCTCATCTTTCTAAGAACTTCAACATTAGTTATATGTGATAAGCATGACATGCTCAGTATTCTACGATAAAGCCACATTTCGAAAGTTTCAAATTTGTTAAAGCCAAATATAACCTCCACTAAAAGAATATATATTTTCAACATTCTTTCGAGAAATGCCTCATACTGTACCCCTCCTAACTTAGCAACCTCCCCTCCACCATCCCCAAATGGAGTCATGTGTCCCGGATTGACACTGAGAAATACGGCCACCGTAAGCATATTAGTTATTTGTATCCGGAAGTAGTTTCTTACAAGCACGCGACTTGCATCGGTTGACACTAAGTTCCGCAAGTCGGATAGAACGTCTGTCTGACGTAGAAAGACGAAAACCGCCGCCGCGTGGTTAAAAAAAAAAGAGAAATAGAAAGCACGGACCAACCGGTACCGTCTAAAAACCAAAACACAGGTGTAAACTGGTTTAAACCGGTTGGGTTCTCCTCGTCGACAGCATGCTGCGGCGAATCATTCACACACGCACACGACGGCCTTGGTCAGTGTCGGTCGTGCACCCATCCTTTGTGCAACCGCTTACGTAACTTTTGTGTTAAACGTGAAAAATCTGTTGCAAAAACGTCCTACATATCTGTCAAAAATGTAATGACCGTGCACGTGCACGCTTTATCGTACATCATGAAACTTCGCACCCTGCCTGAGAGCAGGTGATCTAAAAACGCCGCTATTTTTCTACAACCAGAGCGTATTTTAAGCAATAAACTAGTGGCGCCTAGTGGCAGGTATTAGTCCCGGTACCGAAAAGTGAGAAAAAAGGGAGAAATCAGCAAATCACGATTAGCTTTCAGCATTGTCTGTACAGTGCGCGAATTGGGCGCTTATTTAATATTACATAATTAATTATAATGAATCCATTTGAGTGTTGGTGGTGTCTTTTTTAACATGATGTTTTGAGGCTGTGGGTCATTCCAAAAAAATGTAACGTCATCGAAAAACGTGACGCTTCCACACTTTCGATTCCCCCCAGTCTAGAAATTTGATATGTAAACGCATCAAGACAGAAATAATCGCTCCTGACATTGAGTTTAGCAACCGTTTTAGTGAGAATAAATTTGGTTTTACATGCTCTGTTTGTGATCGTCTGTGGTTTGGAAATGATTTACGTAATCCACATTATACGTTTCAAAAGCCTAAAAACATTATCATGCTTCGATGTTTCGGTTTCGTCGACATTCTTTGAATGCTTAGGTGCATAAATAGAGAGAGGGAGAGATTTTTTTTAATTTTCCTAATGCCTAAAACCATTTGTGTCTATTTTTATAGTTAATTTCACAAGTAAACAATGAACATGAACAAGGTCAAGTTAAATTCAAATTACATAATTTTCTATATTAAGCCTATATAAAAATCACACACACACTGGTTCGTTTAGTACCACCTAGTGCAAATTCCTTAAAATATGGTCTGTCTACAACTCTGGCTAACTGAATCCTTACGTGCACCGTATGTCCACAAGTTTATTCGCCCATACGAATAGAATTATCTGCTACGGTCTTCTACTTTACTTGCTACTACTACGGCACCCGGACACTTTCCCGAATGGACATTTTTCCGAATGACGAGATATCCGAAATCATTTTGCCTAAATACCTTTTTCCCGAAAAAAAATACGATTTTTTTTTACATCGGTTTATAGCGTCTGTCGTCGCTGTCCGATTTCCAGACCGTCTCTCCAATATTTTTTGTCCTGACAATGTTCTTCTGTCAGATTCCTCGCACTTAGAGCTTTCTGGATACTCTGTCCCCACGATCGTCTGGGTCCTTCCCTCTTCCTCTTCTCCGGGGGTAACCATTCCGTTATCCTTTTTGGAACTTTTCTCCTCCCATCCGTTTAACAGTCCAAACCAAATTAACTGTCTTCTTTCTATTTCGTCTACTAAAATACGATTTGATTAATATAAATCTTTCATATAAACCTCTCATTTTGTTAATAAAAAAATTAAAGCAAACAGGAATCAAAATACATAATTAGAAATGTGTAAACTGTTACAAATTAATATGGTGCGCTATTGCGTCCAAAAAATCAATGTCGCGCCTTTCATCTTTACAATTTTCGAAACTTTACTTAAGGTTTTCAGTCTTCTTTGCAGTTAGATCCATTTCTTCTTTGGTGCGATTTTGATTTTTTTTTTTTTTGCCTAAACGGCAGTCTCTGCAAGACTGATCTCAGTGTCAGCCTGTTCTTTTTGAAACTCCGTTAAGGCAGATGCTTAACAATTACGATACGGAACATGTTATGCCACCCTTCGCTCGCGTTAGTTGTCCTGTGATTCCCTTGAAGCGCTGCATCATATTGATTCCATTGCTCAGGTACATAAACGTGGCGGAACAGTTTGTCAAACGGAAGAAGCAGCAGGTAAGAGGAATGTCGGGGAACACTTGTGTACATGCGTTAATTATTGCATACGGGGAAATTTGGTTTTAATTAAGTTCAATGGTATCTAATATTAATTAACTAATATCAGTATCGGGATGGGCTTTGGGGAAAACGTTGGATGAGATGCATGAAATACGTCTGCCACAGCCAAGTAAAATACAAGTACATGAGGCCGCAGCAAGTTTCTAACGAATGAAAACACTCGTGAACTGTATAGCGTGGAAAAACGCAACTGTACCCTATCCTTAACCCCCCACCTCGTCAAGTAGGGAACAATGTTTCCACAGTTACCTATACAGCCCCACAGCATCCACTGGTTGTCACAGTGCCGCTGTACACCTTACATTGTTTATCTTTGCAATATCTGGCTTTGTTTATCTCAGTTGTTGTTTTTTATGTATGTTGCACAAATTTTCCTTTCATTAAGGATGCAGAAAAATAGTTATGTATACACGTACACTTAAATGAAATGTTCATTTTAATTATTAAAAAATTAAGGAAACTGCGCGGGACCTTTAGTCCGCAGGGTCTCGGCATTGCGGGCCCGGCTTTTACACACAGTTTTTAATATACCTAACGCACAATTACTGCATGAAAGTCAAAACATCAAAAGTTATTTCTAATATGTGATTATTATGGTCAACCTGAGAATACCAACTATGAAACGTCGACATCCAGCACTAACCAATAAAACGAGGTGATCTTATCTGAATCATAGACGGTTCAACTGTTGTGTAACAATAACAAAGCGCCGAACCATGAACGAAACTGCGGCATTTATTTTAAATGGACGACGCTGTTTCACTGTCCGGAAACGGCGAAGAAACTGACTTCGGGAACGACACCGCGACATCCTGCTGTTACATGACGGCAGTGTACTTCGTCTGGCTATTATCAATTTAACAATGTAAAAAATATGGCGACTCTATTATTTCAGTCAGCCTTCCGAGTTCTGTAATTTTTCTTGTTTATGTCCACGAAGTCTATCCTTCTAAGCAGTGGCAGCTGCTGTTGTGTAATGGTTGCGGCTTTGCACAAGCACCAGAAATAGAATAACTAAACTGTAAAATAATACATGAAACCATGAAACAGATAAAAGTGTCGTCAATTTGCACAGAAAACTATCAGTTTCTATGCGGCAAAGTTCACGTGTAATTCAAATGTGCCATGCAGGATGCTTGTTGTAGGCCGATCGCACTTCAAGAGTAAATGGCAGAGCTTACTGCACAAACATATTGGAGGACGTCTGTTACTCTTCATAATCCCTCAACGCTACATATACTGTATGTGAGCTCGGTGGTCGAAAATCTTTCTCGACGCTTCACTAATAGCGTCGTAGCACATCCTTAGTTATGTCATGAAATCAGCTACAACCTTCTTGATTTGTAAGCTGTGCCCAATGCAGTGTTTACACGTTAGTTAAAGGTAAACGTACCCGTTGTTTGAGGTTACAAAATAGAGATAATTATGTATAAATGTGATTGTGACAGTAAAGTGTCAATCAACTGTGTGTTAAGTATTACCTTCTTTTATTTTTTTGTATCGGCCATCTAAGGACCACGCCAATTTCAATTCTTTATTCTTTGCTTTTCCTCCAATATTCTTTCATCTTTTCACTGTGTCTCTTCTTCCTGTCCTCAGTCCATTTTGAACCTGCGTTTTTCTCTCTCCTACCTTGGACTCCTTCCATTTTTAACACTTTTGCCCGAAAAACTTCTCTTTCAATTGCTTCTTCTGCGTGTATATTATTTTTTTCTAAATCCTTTTGGACTTCTTTAATCCAACTTGATGTTGACTTCTTCCCCCACAGATATTTGAAGATTTGCTTTGTCAACTTATTGCCGTTCATTCTATATAAATGTCCAAAAAATAATAGTCTTCTTTTTCTCATTGTTTCTGTTATATTTTCTATACTTTGATATCTTTCATCATTACTTCTTAATTTCCAACCTTCTGAAGTTTTTCGTGGGCCTAATATTTTCCTAATAATAAGTATTACTATTATTATTTATTTTTTTCTTTATAGAGCTGGACTTCTTGTGACTTTATACTTAGGCCTACTGGAAATCTTTTCTTTATTTCACCATTCCTAAGTCTCTCGTCAAAGTCTCGTCCTGTCAACGTAATATTTTTTATTTTAATGTTACAGCACTCAAAATATTAGTGTAATAATGAGGGGATACAAATTTTTTTTAAATATAGGTAGGGAACGGTGAAGGGAGAGGGAGCGGGAGAAGAAAAAGAGACGTAATAACAAATCATCGGTGCAGAGCAGCAATTTAAAGTAGGCGAGCATGACGCGTCACGCGTACTGCTAACCTCCTTCTACTTCACCCTCCCCGCTGCTGCTGCTGCTGCAGTCGCTACCCTCCGCAACCCTATTCATTCATCTCCACCCTCTGATTTTTAGGGGTCCAAACGGACTCACTACCTCGTTCCCTACTCGTGTCGGTGCTCACTATTACAAATCTCGTTGCTAAAAACTCTCTCCAACATCTGACGCCGCGGCGCACATCCCTTCCACCCCTTAGCCTATAACCAAACTAACTCATTCACTGTCGTTGTGTGTATGTGTACGTGTGTTTTACCAGATGTTCATTTCAACAGTATAAAATCACCACCACCGCTGCCATTGCTGCCACAGTCGAGAAAAACTTAATTACCTTCCCGAACCAGCTTTGTTGAACTCTGTTCGTCTGTTTCTCTCTCCCACCCCTCTCTTTCACCCTCTTTCTTTCTCTCCTAACGAAAAACGTTCAGCTTTACCTTTTGATACAAATGAAACCAAGGCCAAAGACAATCGCCTCGGCCATAACTCTCTACAATATATCACAAAGTTGACAAATTATGAAATTGCAAACACGTTTATATATTCTTATTTTTTTCTTTCAGCCTTCTTCAACCCACCTACGGGAGCACGCCTCCTGAAACGTCTTCCACGATCCATCGCCAGTCTTCTAACGAACTCTGTCTTGGTATACCTCGTCTTCTTTACCCCAACGAAGCATATCGCTATACTATCTTCCCCGTTCCAACGGTTATTTGTTCGCCCATACTGTGCCCTACAAACCTTCACTTAAGTATCGCTACACTCTTCCTTATCTGCGCAATTTTTGTTTTTGATTTACTTACTTACTCCACGGCGCTACAGCTCAACAAGAGCTCTGGCCTCCAGTGCCTCCACTCTTCCCTATCCTGTGCGACTCTTCGCCACCTTCTGACTCTCAAGTCCTCGTCTACGTCGTCCACCCACCTTCTTCTTGGTCTCCCTCTTGTACTTCTTTCTCCTGGTCCTCCAATGAATACTTTTTTCAGTGCCTTTTCCTCTGTCTTTTTTTGTGACCTGCCGACCTAATTCTACCTTGTTGTGACGATGTCCGGTTCCTTGTGTAATTCGTACAACAATTAGGCATTTGTCCACATTCCGGCGTCTAGTACACCTCCATATATCCTCCTCAGAATCTTTCTTTTCCATTTTCTTTCCCATCAAATCTTCTTGGGTTGAGTTCATGGTCCATGTTTCTGAAGCATACAATACTACTGGCCGCAATACGGGTTTTGTAAATATGGACCTTGGAGGTTCTAGAAATGTTTCTGGACTGTAAGATAGGCAGCAAAGGAAAGTACCACCACTATTTCCCATGGCTAGAGTGTCTTGAACTTTCATTGCCATTTGATTTTTTGACGTCAAGAGGGACCCAACATATCTAAAACTACCTACTCTCTCAAATTCACTGCCATTAAATTTAATTTCTGGGATTCTTCTTCTCAGACGTTCTTCTTCATAGGCATATATTTTGTCTTTCTACTGTTCACTTGCAGCCCTAGGTTGGTCGAAGCATGCTCCAGAGACATGTAGGCCTGTTTGTTTCTTGTTACGAGAACAACCTGTTTTTGACCTAACCCGATTAATGCTTTTCCGATCAAGGGCAGAAACATGTCGTATCTACATGTCCCATTGCTTGTTACAGTCTCGAGATTTTGTCTATATTTTCTTGGGAAGGCCTTGGTTTGTGGCACCGTATGTACGCAAGGTGAAAAATGTAATCACTATACACTATACTTCTTAAATTTGTGAAATGCTTTTGTACACGTGACGCATACATTAAGGTGCTAAAAGCTGGCCAATCCAGCTTCATCCCTTCTGTTAACCTCAGCCTGTTGGTTTTATACAAGCGTCTGCCATCAGTACCTGACACGGGCGGAATCGACAAGAGCGGGGTAGGTGCCACGACTTCAGACACCATGCCCTGCTTCTTCTTCTGAGAGTTCCTATCCGTTTCAGATATTGGATATCATACAGACTATTTTAACTTTCTGTACTGCTGCACGGAATAAATCACTTGTATTCATGCCAAACCAGGTCCTTAAATTTTTCAGCCATGAGACTGTCGGTCGCCCAACTCCTCTCTTTCCAAGTACTTTTCCCTGTAGTATGGACTGCAATAAGTAAAATCTCTGTTCATTTCTCATCAGATGTCCCAGATACTGAAGCTTTCTTATCTTCACTGTGTTAATAACTTCTGTAATGACCAAAAATTTTAATTTTTAAATTTTGATCAAGAAGTACGTCACACCAGCCAAGTCATCCCAACCCGGGCCAGAAGCAATAAATAAAGAGGCAACTTAACGATGTGTCAACTGGACGCTTGCCAAGAACAATGAGAGTATGCCTGACACAACACTACAATAGGAAGTAAGGATCGCCTGTGACAGACTCGACTCAACTGAGATTTACAGCCCACAACAAACTGGACAAAAGATGCAGTACGGTGGCCCAGATACGGAGAAATTGTAGCGAACACACGCTGTAAGGTTAATTTGGAGTGTGCCAGCAATAAAAAAAGGGAATACTCACACAAAGGGACTCACCCCGTATGAGAACAAAACAATGTATATCTAGTGAATAGGACCAGAAAGTACGCACAGCGTGAAGACATCTTACTGGTGACAACTAGTATTTATGACGAGGGACAGGAGTGGCATCTTGGAAATGACGACACACAGTGTGCTGCTAATTGACGAAAAAGGGTCATGGGAAGTCAAACTATAACGAAATGCGACGCACTGTTCGCGTGAGAACAGCAGCAGACCTCCAGGGTATACTTAGACAAAAGCTTGATAGACAGGCGCGGAATTGCTCTACATTCTAGGAAATGGTACGGAGCCCTTTCGTCGTGTACTTGAGGGGATGCCCGATAACCAACCAGAGTCCGACATCTTCCTAGGACGCAGATGGAGAGGACTGTCGTCATGATAGCAACGCGAACAACGAATCAGAGGCCGAGAACCATAGTTCTACATAAGGGTAGGAGTTCATCTGACCTATCATGGTTGACCAAAGGCGTGTTTGCCAGGACATTGCATTGTGGTAAATGGAGCTTAATAAAAACTGTTTACAGGGCACGCAGAGCAGCAGTCTTCATAAACTTTTCAATCTTATTCTAAATCAGTCAGTCTTAATACATTTCTAGTTAATATACGTATATCAGTTTACTCTGAAACTCAGTTACGCAGTGCTTTAATCAGTTAACACAGCATTTCAGTTAATGACGAGTTATTCAGTCATAGTGTATCCGCAGTGACTCACTCATGCAGTATACGTCAGTGGTTAAAAACTTTCAGTTACTCAGTTTTACTCAGCTACCTCTTGTTAAGAACTAAGTTAATTATTCGCAGTTTCATTTAATAACAGACTCGCAGAACTTTCGTTAATGCTTTACCGAGTTACGGAAATGTATAGTTGCACAGTGTAAAGTGTTACAATACCGAATGGAACAATACATCACGTAATCTAAAACACAATACATTAACGTATATAGATACAAGAAGAAGTTGACGACAGACAGTTATATACACACGATAATTAACAATGAACGCACTCACGCAACACATAGCTTTATAGACTTTTATATTAACGGCCGACATCAACGGAACACACACACCGCGAGTGAATCTTATCCGCGAGTGTTAAGTGATGATAACATCGAAGCTACGCAACCTTAGGCATTTGGATCATCAGTGGGAAGGAGTTTCGCCGATGGAAAGTTTGGATAATCCATTTCACAAGTAAATCTTTATATTATTACTGTTATAGTAACTCTACTGTCCTGACTCTTTTCAAAGAAATCATCCTTTGAGAACTTGGATTGATCATCATGGTAATTTTAAATAAAGCTATTCATCTGAGGCAAATGAACGCATTAGTGTAAGATTAATATGTTGATTGTTTATGTTTATGTATGTTCATTGTGCTATATATATGTATGTGTATGTTTTCAGCGAACGACGTAATGAATTCATATTGTAATTTGATTCTTATATATATGTGTTCTCTTTTATGAATGTATTTACAGGGCATAATTTATATCCATATATTGGAAGTTTCTTTGTTTGAATAATGTTAATAAATAAGTGTTCATTTTACTAAGTATTTATGCGTTCATTATTGTCAATTTTACCTTGTAACAGACATTAACGTCAATTGAATGAATCGTAGTAAAATTTTATATCATTTTATACAACTATCAGAGTCTCATTGCAGTAATTACGCTAATAATTAATGAACATAGTCACTAGCATCAAAGTAATTAATATATCACGTAAATTCAATTAATTTGGCATAAATTAACCTAATTGGATAATTACATAAATTAAGTTCCATGAATTAGCATAATTGCATATTATATAAATAGAAAGTGGGGCACAACAAATATCAATTATATCCCCATTATACTTCCCTTTCTTTCTAAGTACTTTAACATTTGTTATATGTGCTGTCCATGAAATGCTCAGTATTCTACGGTAAAGCCACATTTCAAAAGATTCCAATTTTTTAGTTGTGGCTTCAGTCAAAGTCCAAGATTCTACACCTTAGAAGAGGACCGAGAATACGTAGCAGCGTAAAAGTCTCATCTTTGTGTTTATTGTTAAATAGTGACTTTTGAATAAACTGCTCATTCTAGTGTACACTGCTCTTGCCTTTTCAATTGTGCTCTTTATTTCTTGAGAGTGGTCCCATTGTTCGTTGACTATAGTACCAAGATATGTAAATTTGCTTGCACGTACAATCGGCCTTTGGTTTATATTAAGGGTTCAGTTTGTGAACTTGTTCTTAGATACAATCATTAGCTTCGTTTTATTAACACTGATGTCTAGAACATATCCCCTGCTATCCAGCGAGTAATCACGTTGGCAGTGTCCCTCCAGACAGACAAGTAACAGTCAAAGTGGTCAGCACTTGTTATCACCTGGCAGTTATCGGCGTAGACATTGGCTGCTGCAACCGAGAACGGGCGCAAAGATACTCTGCTACACAATGCAAACAACTCAAACGACAGTAGTAGTAATTCGGTTGCTCATCACCTTCTTCAGATTGGTGTAACAAAGTCGATACCGCAGCAAGAAAACACTAAACTGGTTTATTAATAAAAAAACAAACACTTAACGCCATTTCATACTAACTTAAATGCGCCATAAAATCTAAAATATTACGCCGCATCTTGGTCCCGTTATGTAGGTCGCAGCCAAGATCACCAATGACACGAAACAATTTGTGTGCAAAATTCAAAAAATAAAAACGCAATAAAGCAAAAGAATAAAAGACGTGTACAGGTTGTTCACAATATTTGTTTGTACTTGAGAGAATTCTCATATACCAAAATGGTATCAGGCGTCAGACAAAATATGGTAAACGGAAATTCAAAAGGCCGTCGGGGCGCACGCTACTATCCTTTTTACGCGTGTTGGCCCACCAAAAGTCAGTTCTAAAAAATATCACAGACTACATCGCTGTTTTAATATCTCTGATAATAATGCAACTTAGCATAAATTTTCTCAATAATTCTATGACATACTTTCTATAAGGTTATGGCAGGCCCCACTATTTTACATACGCGTATATAGTTCCAAAACATGGGTAATATCTGAAAAAGATACAAGTCATATACTACAGCTGCAGACAAGAATTTCTTGAGATACGTAAAGGGATGTATACGAAACGATAGAATTAGAAACGACGTCATAAGACACGAATTGAGTATATTCTCTGTAAATGCAAGAATAGAGGAATGTAAGCTGAGATGGACTGAACATACAGGTAGCGAAAAGGTTACCTCAACAAGTTTTAGAATATGCGTCTAGAGGGAAAAGAGATGTGAGAAGACCACGCAAAAGACGGCTTGAAAAAGAAGAAGAAGAAGAAGAAGAAGAAGAAGAAGAAGAAGAGGAGGAGGGGAGGAGGAGGAGGAGGAGGAGGAGGAGGAGGAGGAGGAGGAAGAGGAAGAGGAAGAGGAAGAAGAAGAAGAAGAAGAAGAAGAAGAACTTTCTGTCACCAAATTATTATACTGTATAATACGTCGTCACGTCCCATTATCCAATGAACACCACGCTCGACATATTATATTACATTGCCTTATTTCGTTTCCTGCAACATCTTCACAACGGCACCATGCAATACATTTTATATACACATTACAAATTATAAGATTTCAGACATTAGCAGCCATCGTAAGTTAAAATTAATAAACACGACGTTTCGACCTCTATCGAATCAGAGGTCGTCTTCACGCGAACAATAAATTAATACAAAGATAAATCTATCACTAACAAATAGACACCGTCAAAACTCCAAACCTAAGTTATACAAATATAGTCCTAAAATAATAATAATAATAAACCAGTACTCACCATTCCGGCAAAGGACCCTCCCGTGGTTGCAACGTAAACAACAACGTTGTTAATCTTGTTATTTGAATTAACAGTCTCTGTAACTCCAACTTCGTCTTGAATATTTGCTAAACTGCTAAATGGGATGTTCTGGACAAGGCCTTTCAGTGTTTCCACTGAAAATGGAATAGGACTGGGAAAATGGTGGAAACACTGAAAGGCCTTGTCCAGAACATGACATTTAGCAGTTTAGCAAATAAGCACGACGAAGTTGGAACAACGTTCTTGTTTACGTAGAAACCACGGAAGGAATCCTGCTTTGATAGAATGCTGACTACTGGTTTTTTATTATTATAGCACTATATTTGTATCGAATAAAAATAATTTTAAGAATCGCATCTTATATACAATTAATCAGTCAGTGAAAGGAAATAAATTTTAAAAATCACTAAGCCAACATACGTTGTTATTTTTAGATCTAAAACTGCATGTTGCCATAAGCTTCTTTGTAAAAAATAAAATTTATTTTTAATTACTCCCACTCCAATGTCCAATGCACTCCTATAATTTTAAGAATCGCATCTTATATACAATTAATCAGTCAGTGAAAGGAAATAAATTTTAAAAATCACTAAGTCAACATACGTTGTTATTTTTAGATCTAAAACTGCATGTTGCCATAAGCTTCTTTGTAAAAAATAAAATTTATTTTTAATTACTCCCACTCCAATGTCCAATGCACTCCTCTAGTTGATGTGTAAATCAGTCACTGTGCAATTATTACCTGCAAACAAACAAAAAGTATCCAGTTAGACAGTGTTAGTCGTTTCTTGAAAATGCACAAAACCATACCGTTACATACTAAATATAAAATACGAATATCTCCTAGCTGCGGCACATTATTATGAGACAAATGAGATATATTTCGACGCATATCATCTTGTACTGATTCGACTAAATTTTATTTCAATTTTTTTTTAATGTTTCAAAGTAAACTATTTTAAACTCGTCAACAATTTCAAAGTCTGAATATCTCAAATGGTTTCCATAAAGGCCTATTCCATTCGTGAATCTTATAAAGTCAATAGACGTTTGTACTGTAACAATGCCCAAACGAATAATTTTTCGTTTTCTTTTTTTTCAATCGGAATTGATTTTTCTACAAGCATGTTAAAACGGTTAGGATAAAGATTCCACCAGACAGTCGCGTAATTTTTAACTGGGACTCGAACCTAACGGTTGACGGATCTCTAGCATTTCAGAAAAATTCTATTATACGGAACTAACAAAATAATTTATTTCATAATCCAAAAATAAGAACTCTATATAAATTCAACAAATAAATTCTTAATTCGAGAAATCTTTTTTTCTTTTTTTAAATTTACAATTCACCTTTTATACGACGCATATCAATCCCATCCAAGACGAAATTCGACAAATCGCTTGCCTGCTTGTAGCTGTTTAATGACAACTGCAAGTGCAAGACTCGAATCCACGGTTAACCGAATACCGTGCATCAACAAAAAGCGAGTATACCGTTTCGCGCCCGCGGCCACAAAATTTCGAACGTTACCGAAATATGATTAATCAATTCTTAAGTTCAACAAAAATATTGCTTGAACAATACGTATTACAAACACACGTTGGCTTGTCGTACGCTGGCAAACGGTAGTAACACTTGTACAGGCAAGTATACATAATAAGGAGTATTGTCGGTACGTGTGTGACATGATTAAACAAACAGCCAACACTTTATACCGGCCGCAGTAAGGTAACAACAGGCGTTAGAACACAATCAATACATCGTAGGTACTGTACAGGGGCAGGGTCAAGTGCACACCGACCGCCACACACATACACACACGCACACGCGTGCGCGCCAAGGAATTTAGTGTATTCATGTTCGATACGAAATTCCTCGTTTAACTTCTCTATGCCTTTAACCTTACTGTGAAGTGTGTGTGTGTGTGTGTGTGTGTGTGTGTTCGCTCGCATTCTGATGTTCAATTATATCACTTACATATTTTCATGAATGTACATATTAATGAACATATGAACCAACCTAAGTCAATGGGATATGGAGAACACGTCGCAATGAGGAACTATACAAGCTATATAAGACAATGAATGATTTCGCCACCACCATCCGACTGCATAGATTGCAATGGGCAGGATACATCATTACGATGGAAGGCAACCGAAGACCTAGTAAGGTACTATTCAGTCAAATCGAGGGTAGACGGTCTGTAGGAAGACCCAAGCATTGGCGCGGTGGCAAGGGATGCTGATATTTTACTTAAAATGATGGACATCAATCGGCAAGAACAGGGAAAAATGGAGGCGGATGATTGTGGAGGCTAAGATTCGACTCTTAACTGTGACGCCATAGAAGAAGAAGATACGCGGATAAGAACGGTTAAGAAGTAATAAACAAGAACCAACAGTGAACGTGTTTTTCGCTCGACCCTTTCGGACAAGTTGTTGAAAAAAGTTTCGCCAGATCCATAAACTAGATCACTTCAAGTATGAAATATGGTTTATATCTGTACAAAACTGATAACAACACATACAGACTACATATAAATGAACATCAATTTACCGAAACGATAAAGCCGTATTGCAATGATACAAGCCGTACTCAGTGTTGAATAAAAAAAAAACACGTTTAATCCAAAACAAACTCAACAGCGTAGCAGCACAATACTCACTAGAAACATAGTTCTATTCGCCATCTGTTATTTTTAGTTCGTTTTCTGTTTACGTAAAACGTTATACAGGCAGCCGTGAACAAGAAGAAATAATACATTTAACAAAATTTAAATAGGAAAAAAACCGTATGCATGCAGTGCACGAACCTCGCGCGGAGAAAAATTTACACCAGTCAAGTCAAACAAAATATTTCTTCTGCTTCTTCCGTTGCCAAACAAACCGAGTGCATACATTTATTTCACATACAACTTTAAATAAATAAACACGCGAACACTCATCGATTCCCATGCTTCACTAAGTTTGTTTTTTTCTTCTTCTTTTTCTTGATAAACATCGTTCAGTTTTCTTCTTCTTCACTGCATTGTATACGACAACATCTAGTCTTGACGACACTGTTATTCTACTTCGTCTCTTTTTCCTTTATCCAGTAGGCTAAGCAATAAATCTTTACATTTCCAATTGCAACTCCGATTTCTATTTCTTAATACGCGATATCGTCTGTATTTATTAACATTTTCGTTGATATTTTAAAATTCACGTTTCCAGTATCCAAGCCCAGTATCCATCACTCACACGACACGGTGTACACCGTTCAAGTAGCGTGTGCGTGCGTAAATCAATTTTGTTTTACTTCCATATTCCATATTCCAGGAATGGAAGTATGGTGATGGCAAAAAAAATCGTGTTCCAGATTATTGCAGATTCTGATTGTACTACGCTCAAAACATGAAAAAAAGTCGTTTTCCGAAATGTGTGTGTGTGTGTGTGTGTGTGTGTGTGTGTGTGTGTGTGTGTCAGTAGATTTTTTTTCTATGGCAAACGATAACAGCCGCAAATTCAAACAGAATCAAATAATTGTTTGCATACAGCCCTGATTTGTAGAGTACTCACGACCTATTGTTTTTGTTAAAGATCGGTTGAGGGAAAGGGGTAGTTTACCTGCAACGGTTTTTTTTTATCAAGGGAAATTTTGTTTTTTTGGCAAACGATAACAGCCGCAAATTCAAACAGAATCAAATAATGTTTTGCATACAGCCCTGATTTGTAGAGTACTAAAGACCTATTGTTTTTGGTGACGTTCGGTTGAGGGAAAGGGGTAGTTTACCTGCAACGTTTTTTAACAAGGGTATTTTCTATGGCAAACGATAACAGCCGCAAATTCAAACAGAATCAAATAATGTTTTGCATACAGCCCTGATTTGTAGAGTTCTCAAGACCTATTGTTTTTGGTGAAGATCGGTTGAGGGAAAGGGGTAGTTTACCAGCAACGTTTATTTAACAAGGTTATTTTCTATGGCAAACGATAACAGCCGCAAATTCAAACATAATCAAATAATGCTTTGCATACGTCCCTGAATTGTAGAGGTCTCAATGACTTTCGATTTTGGTGAAGATCGGTTAAGGGGAATGGGTAGTTTACCTGCAACCTTTTACGTTTTAACAAGAGTAAAGTACTTGAAAATTTATTTAAACTTTTTGAAACAATGGTAATTGTTAAAAATAAAATAATTTTGTTGCCAGGCAATAAAATTATAATTTTTTCATTTTAATGTAATATAATATTTTTCATTTAATACAGAAATAAAAAGGCAGGTAAGACACAGCCTGGCTGTTTGGGTGAAAATGATTTTAAATATAAATCTTAGAATATGGAAGTCATGTATGGTTCTCCATACCGATATTTTTTCATTTAATACAGCAATAAAAAGGCAGGTAAGACACAGCCTGGCTGTTTGGCTGAAAATGATTTTAAATATAAATCTTAGAATATGGAAGTCGTGTATGGTTCTCCATACCGATATTTTTATTGTCGACATTATTAGAAGTTAACATTTTATTATTGTTGACATTTTATTTGGGATATCATTGCCACTTTAATTATATAGAAAATGATACTGGTTATGACAGGAATTATGACACTGATGTTAAGTTAGGTTAATTCCAGACAATCTATGGGACAATCAACCGTATTTTTAGAAACAAGGTACGTCGAGATACAGTTCTACAAAGTTATGGCATTAAAATACAGGCCTCGGAAATGGCATTCTTAAGAGGAGTTCAAAGGTGTTCTAAACTTGAGACCGTACACGGAATGAGCCCATAAGAGAAAGAGTTACAAGTTTGTAACCTGAATGAAAAACTAAAAGACTACAAACAACGCTGGAAAGAACACTTAGAAAGAATGTCAGATTCCAGACTGGAAATGCAAACCTATAGGACACAGGTGTGAGGGAAGAAGACCCAGGAAGAGACGGCTGAAGGATTTTTGAAGGCGGAATAGGCAGCACTTTGCCTATGCCGTGTTGTGAAGATGATGATGATGATTATTGATATGTGGTTCACTGTAAACAAAGAAATTTAACGTCTGACGACCACTTATTGTCTGATGTGGTACAACCTTTCCGAAAGCGTCACATAGCTACTACTAGAAGTCACAAAAATAAGGGTTCAAACCAAAGTACCGTTATTCCCCCACCACCACCGCTGGACCAGCAGCATCCACCAATAAAATTTCATGCCGCCTTTCGCGCGCCAAGTTCAAATATATGCCGTCTTTCGCGAGCCTAAATCACTTTCACTTTCTATCAGCTGGACCCGCAGCATCCCAAATGGACCACAGCATCCACGAATTTCCGCGAATAAATTTTTTTATTTTTTTTAATTTGATATGTTTATTTTTTTAATTAAATTGATTTGCATATCCGCGAATATATGCCGCCTTTCGCGAGCCTATATCACTTTCACTTTCTATCAGCTGAACCCACAGCATCCCAAATGGACATCCGCGAATATAATTTTTTATTTTTTTATATGCCGCCTTTCGCGAGCTTAGATCACTTTCACTTTCTATCACTTGATGCATTATAGTGTATATATTAAATATATGATCAGGGTTACCAACATTGCATGAGTTCAAATTTGTTGTGTGTTATAATGTATATTAAATCTATATGATCAGGTTTACCAACCTATGGTGGGGAGGTTCCGACTTGATGCATTATAGTGTATATTAAAATATATGATCAGGTGTACCAACCTTTGCATGAGTTCAAATTTGTCGTGTTATAATGTATATTAAATCTATATGATCAGGTGTACCAACCTCTGTATTATTATTATAGTGTATAGATATTTTATATGAGCAGGGTTGTCAACATTTTCTGTGGCGGGGGAAGGGAAATTCAAATATGTGTTATATAGTGTATATATTAAAATATATGATCAGGGTTACCAATCTTACATTATTGTGTGTGTATAGAGCAGATCTACCAACATTTTTTTCTCTTCTGTAGTGGGAAATTCAAACTATATGATCATAATTGTTACTCTCTCTCTCTCTCACATTTGAATGTAAGTAAAACTATCTCTCTCTCTCTCTCTCTCTCTCTCACTCTCTCTTGTTGTCAAACGTTATGTTCAAGCCGTTTTCTCCTCTCCCTCTCTCTCTCTTTTTCTCTCTCTCTCACTGTGTACATTGAGTAAATAATTTTAGCTCTCTCTCTCTCTCTCTCTCACACTTGTTGTGTATGTCTCTCTCTCTCTGTGGTCAGTACCGTGCGCATGTATATGAAATTAGAAAGTTTATATTTATTCGACAAATATTAACGCCCTCTCTCTCTCTCTCTCTCGCTCGCAGACGTCGGAAGCAATTCCTAGTTTATAATGTAATTACCTGTGCGTGTATGTCTCTCTCTCGCTGCAAACGTTGACAAGAATTCCCTTATTCAAAGCGATTACGTTGTCACAGTACACAAACTTAAATATGCCTTACAGACCATTGTAATTTTAAAAATTCATTTTTGCATTAATTAAATATATATATCGTAAACAATGAAATAATATTTCGTAATTGTAAGATTTTTAATAAAACAATTATTAGTTTAAATAATAATTTTCATGATTGTAAGCAAAAGTTTTGTGTGCACACACATTGTGTATGTCTCTCTTTCGTTGCAAACGTTGACAAGAATTCCCTTATTCAAAGCGATTTGTATGTGCACACGAACTTAAATATGGTTTACAGACCATTGTAATTTTAAAAATTCATTTTTGCATTAATTAAATATATATATCGTAAACAATGAAATAATAATAATATTTCGTCATTAGAAAGTTTGCAAGGATGAGACGTAGGGTAATCCGATGTGTCAAAAACGTGTAGATCCTTCTTCATATCTGCATACGCGCTGACAGTAATTATGTGAACTTCAAAGGGTTCAAATGTTTCAAAATAAAAAATATATAAAACAAAAAATACAGAATATATGAAATGTATATTTACAAATAAAAAAAAATATTACATATTATCAAACAATGGCACATAATATTCATCCATCCAATCCTCTATAAATCTACCATAATTAACCCCCCCCCACCAGCATGATCGTTAATAAACTTCGTGTAAATATTTGCTAAGTCTTTATTTTTTTTAATTTCTGTTTCAGTATGAGACTGGCAATCGGTGCGATGTTGTTGTAATAGCTCCCTGTTGGGTACCACCTCAGTCGCTCGCCTTTCTAACCAATCTGAGGCGTAACTTTCAAAACAGTCAACGGGAGACATACTTGTCTGAAACAAAGACATTCTCAGTGTTTTATCACACACGTACAAACACATTGCGGTCTCTCTCTCTCTCTCACACACACACACACACACACACACACACGCACGCACGCACGCACGCACGCGCGCGCGCGCGTACAAACACTTTAGCGAGCACGAAGTTCCCATATTTTGTGTCTACATTTGTTAAGACCACGATGGGACATTTTTTTATTCACCATCAATTCTGACCACTTGATATTGCGTAAACGTGTTTGCTCTACCCAAATATCTTCACACAATAAAGGCCACGCCTCGGTCATTACGAATAATGTTTATACAAAAGTTATATTTTAATATATGAAACAGGAATAATCATGCATATTAGAGTTTACCTTAGTTTTTCATAAAGTATTATTTTAATAATTGATGGCTTACATTTTATGTACGTACAGTATCTATTTATCGACATATAAATTGTAGTAGCTATAATAATAATAAGTGATATTTACAATGAAACTATTTTCAAATAAAAATGATGTTGGTTCGACAACCTTTTTGTTTTTAAGACTATAACAAGAATGAGACCTGGATCAACTCTCTCTCTCCCCCCTCTCTCTCTCTCTCTCTCACACACACACACACACATTTAGTATGAATAGACGCGTCTTTGTTAGTAAAATGTAACGCTGTAATCATTAATAGCGTTGTGATGGGGTCGACTGCATGTGATGTTTGTAAAAATTGTTTACGCATTTTAGGTATGGTTTATCTATTTAATACGCGTAATTTTAACTAATCTGTCTTGGAGGATAACCTTTTTTTCCTTCTTTTCTACAGATAACAGTTGCTTTGATCAGAAACATTACCAGAGAACAACGTCCTCCTAAAGATAAATTTACCAGAGCTCAAAACAGTACAAAGTCATACTTTTCGTGAAGAAAATCACGTCAACAACAACAAAAGTTGTTTGTGTTTTAACAGCTACAAACAATAATTAATTTTCTTACACTAGTAAACATTTTGTTGTAATTGTTTCAATTAAAGGAAACATATATATTCGTTGAGAAAATCTGTTGTGGGTGGACGAAACATGTGTCTGAATTAATAAATTTTCTCTCTGCATAGCAGTTGTAAAAGTAGTCATATACATTATGTGCTATATATATATATATATATATATATATACACACAAAAGGCTTTCAACGTGTTTGTCATTTCAACCAATTTGTACCGCGCTCTAATTGTGTAAAAATAACTGTACCGCTCCATACAACTGAGAATAAATCCGCGCGCACACACACACACACACACACACACACACACACACAACGATGTTTCTGCTTATTTGAACAAGTGCTGTATTAAATGCAATTGTTAATGTTTTAATGTGAACAATTTTACGTTTAAATAACATCTGCACATACATTAAAATTATGTTCAATAGTAAAACCTAAGACAAAGCATTAAATAAAACATACAATCAGTATTAATGATATAAATATTACTGTTTTATTAATTTAAAATACTATATAATTGCTTACGATTGACAAATAAGAGAAAAGACATACTTTACGGAATTTCTTGAAATTTTTGCAGTTAGTCTTCTGCTCATGTGTACTGGCAGCCTGTTTGGGTACAGTTAACCATTTAAATTCAATGTTCTTGTTGTTAACCTTCTGCTCGTGTCCCTCTCGTTTACTGGCAGTATGTTTGGCTACAGTTAACCATTTAAGTTCAATGTTCTGAGAAGTATTCATCTTCTTGTTCCTATAATAACAGTACCTGCTTCAGTACTATATATATTATGTGCTATATATACATAAGGCTTTCAAATCTAATTGTGTAAGAATAACTGTACCGTCACATACAACTGGGAATAAATCCGTACAAACATACACACACGCACACACTTAGCGATGGTTTTACTTATTTGAACAAGTCATGTATTAAATTCAATAAATAATGCACTTGATAATGTTTTAATGTGAATAATTTTCCGTTTAAATAAAATCTGTACATACAATAAAATTATGTTCACTTTAAGAAATAAAAACTGCACAGTATGTTTCTTTGATTGCGGGCGAAACATCAGACATTCCCGTCTGTATTTCAGTTAGTTATAGTTTTCCACTATGTTTAGCTAATAGTCAACCAGTTGAAAGTTTTTGGAAATTTGATAACCCTGAAGGCACGACGAGGAATCTATTGGTCTAAGCGTACATTTATTATCTAAATCATCTCTTTTTCAGTCATCTACGTATGTGCATTTGAATTATTTGCGCATGCACATAACAGCTTTTTTTAGTACAGTTGCACACACATCGACGCTCGCACTATATATATATATATAACCGGTGAACTTCACAACAGCGTCTTACTTACAACTCGAATCTATATAACGTTCTGTTTCTGTTTCAGATAATAATAATAGATTGAATATAAAAAGACTGTGTATGAATACAAAGAAATATCAAACACAACAGATCAATTATTTGAGTGAACATGATTGTGTATGTGAGCTACCGAGATCTAATTGTGTAAGAATAACTGTACCGCCACATACAACTGAGAATAAATCCGTACAAACATACACACACGCACACACTTAGCGATGTTTTTACTTATTTGAACAAGCCATGTATTAAATTCAATAAATAATGCACTTGATAATGTTTTAATGTGAATAACTTTACGTTTAAATATTTCCAACAACTATGTTGATTAGAAGTGGTGTAATTTCAATAAAATTCAATAAATAATGCACTTGATAATGTTTTAATGTGAATAATTTTACGTTTAAATATTTCCAACAACTATGTTGATTAGAAGTGCTGTAATTTCAATAACAATGTTCGCTTATTAACGTATTCAAATCTTTTTACTCACCTCTTAAATGTTGATGTACGCAATTATCGATTTCACAATGAGGTATGAAGGCTAATTGCATTCTTCACGTATATATATTGTTGTATCTTACAACGGTAGGGTAGGGGTAGCTTAGCGTGTTCGTTTTGAAAGTCGATGTAAGTCATTGTCCGCAGTGGAAACTTTCAGAAGTTAGCGATACTGAAAGTATTTTCGTACATTAGCCAAAATTAGGAAAACAATCGAATCGACAAACATTATGAATTCCGTTCGTGGGAAGAGTGTAATTTCATAATATTATTTGTATATATAGACATTTTACAAAATCATACACACAGTGGAATGCTTTCAGAAATTTGCGATACTGAAAGTATTTTCATACATTAGTCATTGCATGCATTCCCATTGTCCGTCTGTAAATATTTCATTCGGTTAGTATCATTTGTATGTCAAGAAACATAATAGAAAAAAAAAAAAAAACTGCACAGTATGTTTCTTTGATTGCGGACGAAACATTAGACATCTCGTCTGTATTTCAGTTAGTTATAGTTTTCCACTATGTTTGTAGCTAATGGTCAACCAGTTGAAAGATTTTGGAAATTTGATAACCCTAAAGGCACGACGCAGAATCTTTTGGTCTAAGTAAGCGTACATTTATTATGTAAATCATCTCTTTTTCAGTCATCTACGTATGTGCATTTGAATTATTTGCGCTTGCGCATAACAGCTTTTTTAGTACAGTTGCACACACATCGACGCTTGCACTATATATATATAACCTGGGAACTTCGCAGGTGAAGAAATTAATTTCTATTTTTCATCTGTAACGACATGCGTGTATAATTTTAATTTATTTCACTATACACCTCTGAACCTATGTGTAATTATTTTGTAAACTGCGTTACCTATGGAGGAACTGTTGCAGCAAACGTTAACACTAGAACGATTATATTATTATTATTCAGTGATATATATACATACAATTTACTTATTAAACACTTCAAGGATTGGATTTCTACTTGTCATTTGTAACGATATACATACAATTACATTAAACCTGTACAATGGACGCAGAGAGAGAGAGAGAGAGAGAGAGAGAGAGAGAGTGGACACACATGTAAGTAGCTCGATACTCAGTGACAACAACAACACACACACACACACACACAGTTAATATTTGTCAAATATATAACAACGAGTGAGAGGGAAAGAGAGAGAGAGAGAGGAGGGGTCATCGACCGTGATGGAAAAGCTTTCCCTCACTGCTTAAAGCTTTAAGAAGTTAGTGATACTGAAAGTATTTTCGTTGTGCTATTGTCTGGCGGTCTGGGGCTATGCGTGTGCGTAGGGAAGGTCTTCATATGCTTTAGCTGCCTTTGCTCACTGGATAAAATATAAATATTCGCTGGCAGATAATTTCATAAAAAAATAAGAAACGTAAAAGATATACGCTGACTTTACCGCAACCACGTCTATTTAGATAAACGGCTCGGAAAAAAAAAATTCTTCACAAAGCAGAACAACAACTACAGTCTCAAATAAATATATTTTAAAAAAGATAAATATACATTAGATGGAAATGTTTCCTCTGTTTTTCTCTGTGAAACACAAAAAGAACTTGGGAATCGTGTTTCTTCCCTAGATGCTGTCAACACGATTAAAAGTAAAATTTTAATAACAAAGTTTTCACTGTACTTTAACAAGGATGGTAATATTTTTTTTTTCTATTGCCTAATCTTTTAAACTAAAAAACGTACAATCTTTATTACTTTTACAAGTATAGCTTGAACGTAACACATACACACAGGCGTTAGGTTGAATGCAGCCTCAGGTTCTTGTAGTCTATCGTTTATCTTATAAATGTAATGTATATGTCTCCACATCCTCTTTTGACATTGTATGATTTTAATAAAAACAGATATCGGATTTAAATAATAATGTCGTGCTTGCAATATACAATCCATGTACACAAACTTAAAATATAGTTTACTGACCATTGTAATACAAGAAGTCATTGACACGACTTTACACTGGTTTAGCATAGCTACTTACATTCAAATGTGTTTGACATTGCAGTCTCTCACTCTCTCTCTCTCTCGCTCTCTCTCTCTCTCCCTCTCTCTCACATTTGAATGTAAGTAGCTATGCTAAACCAGTGTAAAGTCGTGTCAATGACTTCTTGTATTACAATGGTCAGTAAACTATATTTTAAGTTTGTGTACATGGATTGTATATTGCAAGCACGAAATTATTATTTAAATCCGATATCTGTTTTTATTAAAATCATACAATGTCAAAAGAGGATGTGGAGACATATACATTACATTTGTAAGATAAACGATAGACTACAAGAACCTGAGGCTGGATTCAACCTAACGCCTGTGTGTATGTGTTACGTTCAAGCTATACTTGTAAAAGTAATAAAGATTGTACGTTTTTTAGTTTAAAAGATTAGGCACTAGAAAAAAAAATATTACCATCCTTGTTAAAGTACAGTGAAAACTTTGTTATTAAAATTTTACTTTTAATCGTGTTGACAGCATCTAGGGAAGAAACACGATTCCCAAGTTCTTTTTGTGTTTCACAGAGAAAAACAGAGGAAACATTTCCATCTAATGTATATTTATCTTTTTTAAAATATATTTATTTGAGACTGTAGTTGTTGTTCTGCTTTGTGAAGAATTATTTTTTCTTCCGAGCCGTTTATCTAAATAGACGTGGTTGCGGTAAAGTCAGCGTATATCTTTTACGTTTCTTATTTTTTTATAAAATTATCTGCCAGCGAATATTTATATTTTGTCCAGTGAGCAAAGGCAGCTAAAGCATATGAAGACCTTCCCTACGCACACGCATAGCCCCAGACCGCCAGACAATAGCACAACGAAAATACTTTCAGTATCGCTAACTTCTTAAAGCTTTAAGCAGTGAGGGAAAGCTTTTCCATCACGGTCGATGACCCCTCCTCTCTCTCTCTTTCTCTCTCACTCGTTGTTATATATTTGACAAATATTAACTGTGTGTGTGTGTGTGTGTGTGTGTGTGTGTGTGTGTGTGTGTGTGTGTGTGTGTGTGTTGTCACCGAGTATCGAGCTACTTACATGTGTTTCCACTCTCTCTCTCTCTCTCTCTCTCTGCGTCCATTGTACAGGTTTAATGTAATTGTATGTATATCGTTACAAATGACAAGTAGAAATCCAATCCTTGAAGTGTTTAATAAGTAAATTGTATGAATATATCACTGAATAATAATAATATAATCGTTCTAGTGTTAACGTTTGCTGCAACAGTTCCTCCATAGGTAACGCAGTTTACAAAATAATTACACATAGGTTCAGAGGTGTATAGTGAAAATAAATTAAAATTATACACGCATGTCGTTACAGATGAAAAATAGAAATTAATTTCTTCACCTGCGAAGCTCCCAGGTTATATATATATAGTGCAAGCGTCGATGTGTGTGCAACTGTACTAAAAAAGCTGTTATGCGCATGCGCAAATAATTCAAATGCACATACGTAGATGACTGAAAAAGAGATGATTTACATAATAAATGTACGCTTACTGAGACCAAAAGATTCTGCGTCGTGCCTTTAGGGTTATCAAATTTCCAAAATCTTTCAACTGGTTGACCATTAGCTAAAAACATAGTGGAAAACTATAACTAACTGAAATACAGACGAGATGTCTAATGTTTCGTCCGCAATCAAAGAAACATACTGTGCAGTTTTTTTTTTCCTATTATGTTTCTTGACATACAAATGATACTAACCGAATGAAATATTTACAGACGGACAATGGGAATGCATGCAATGACTAATGTATGAAAATACTTTCAGTATCGCAAATTTCTGAAAGCATTCCACTGTGTGTATGATTTTGTAAAATGTCTATATATACAAATAATATTATGAAATTACACTCTTCCCACGAACGGAATTCATAATGTTTGTCGATTCGATTGTTTTCCTAATTTTGGCTAATGTACGAAAATACTTTCAGTATCGCTAACTTCTGAAAGTTTCCACTGCGGACAATGACTTACATCGACTTTCAAAACGAACACGCTAAGCTACCCCTACCCTACCGTTGTAAGATACAACAATATATATATACGTGAAGAATGCAATTAGCCTTCATACCTCATTGTGAAATCGATAATTGCGTACATCAACATTTAAGAGGTGAGTAAAAAGATTTGAATACGTTAATAAGCGAACACTGTTATTGAAATTACAGCACTTCTAATCAACATAGTTGTTGGAAATATTTAAACGTAAAATTATTCACATTAAAACATTATCAAGTGCATTATTTATTGAATTTTATTGAAATTACACCACTTCTAATCAACATAGTTGTTGGAAATATTTAAACGTAAAGTTATTCACATTAAAACATTATCAAGTGCATTATTTATTGAATTTAATACATGGCTTGTTCAAATAAGTAAAAACATCGCTAAGTGTGTGCGTGTGTGTATGTTTGTACGGATTTATTCTCAGTTGTATGTGGCGGTACAGTTATTCTTACACAATTAGATCTCGGTAGCTCACATACACAATCATGTTCACTCAAATAATTGATCTGTTGTGTTTGATATTTCTTTGTATTCATACACAGTCTTTTTATATTCAATCTATTATTATTATCTGAAACAGAAACAGAACGTTATATAGATTCGAGTTGTAAGTAAGACGCTGTTGTGAAGTTCACCGGTTATATATATATATATATATATATATATATATATATATATATAGTGCGAGCGTCGATGTGTGTGCAACTGTACTAAAAAAGCTGTTATGTGCATGCGCAAATAATTCAAATGCACATACGTAGATGACTGAAAAAGAGATGATTTACATAATAAATGTACGCTTAGACCAATAGATTCCTCGTCGTGCCTTCAGGGTTATCAAATTTCCAAAAACTTTCAACTGGTTGACTATTAGCTAAACATAGTGGAAAACTATAACTAACTGAAATACAGACGGGAATGTCTGATGTTTCGCCCGCAATCAAAGAAACATACTGTGCAGTTTTTATTTCTTAAAGTGAACATAATTTTATTGTATGTACAGATTTTATTTAAACGGAAAATTATTCACATTAAAACATTATCAAGTGCATTATTTATTGAATTTAATACATGACTTGTTCAAATAAGTAAAAACATCGCTAAGTGTGTGCGTGTGTGTATGTTTGTACGGATTTATTCTCAGTTGTATGTGACGGTACAGTTATTCTTACACAATTAGATTTGAAAGCCTTATGTATATATAGCACATAATATATATAGTACTGAAGCAGGTACTGTTATTATAGGAACAAGAAGATGAATACTTCTCAGAACATTGAACTTAAATGGTTAACTGTACCCAAACATACTGCCAGTAAACGAGAGGGACACGAGCAGAAGGTTAACAACAAGAACATTGAATTTAAATGGTTAACTGTACCCAAACAGGTTGCCAGTACACATGAGCAGAAGACTAACTGCAAAAATTTCAAGAAATTCCGTAAAGTATGTCTTTTCTCTTATTTGTCAATCGTAAGCAATTATATAGTATTTTAAATTAATAAAACAGTAATATTTATATCATTAATACTGATTGTATGTTTTATTTAATGCTTTGTCTTAGGTTTTACTATTGAACATAATTTTAATGTATGTGCAGATGTTATTTAAACGTAAAATTGTTCACATTAAAACATTAACAATTGCATTTAATACAGCACTTGTTCAAATAAGCAGAAACATCGCTGTGTGTGTGTGTGTGTGTGTGTGTGTGTGCGGATTTATTCTCAGTTGTATGGAGCGGTACAGTTATTTTTACACAATTAGAGCGCGGTACAAATTGGTTGAAATGACAAACACGTTGAAAGCCTTTTGTATATATATATATATATATATAGCACATAATGTATATGACTACTTTTACAACTGCTATGCAGAGAGAAAATTTATTAATTCAGACACATGTTTCGTCCACCCACAACAGATTTTCTCAACGAATATATATGTTTCCTTTAATTGAAACAATTACAACAAAATGTTTACTAGTGTAAGAAAATTAATTATTGTTTGTAGCTGTTGAAACACAAACAACTTTTGTTGTTGTTGACGTGATTTTCTTCACCAAAAGTATGACTTTGTACTGTTTTGAGCTCTGGTAAATTTATCTTTAGGAGGACGTTGTTCTCTGGTAATGTTTCTGATCAAAGCAACTGTTATCTGTAGAAAAGAAGGAAAAAAAGGTTATCCTCCAAGACAGATTAGTTAAAATTACGCGTATTAAATAGATAAACCATACCTAAAATGCGTAAACAATTTTTACAAACATCACATGCAGTCGACCCCATCACAACGCTATTAATGATTACAGCGTTACATTTTACTAACAAAGACGCGTCTATTCATACTAAATGTGTGTGTGTGTGTGTGAGAGAGAGAGAGAGAGAGGGGGGAGAGAGAGAGTTGATCCAGGTCTCATTCTTGTTATAGTCTTAAAAACAAAAAGGTTGTCGAACCAACATCATTTTTATTTGAAAATAGTTTCATTGTAAATATCACTTATTATTATTATTGCTACTACAATTTATATGTCGATAAATAGATACTGTACGTACATAAAATGTAAGCCATCAATTATTAAAATAATACTTTATGAAAAACTAAGGTAAACTCTAATATGCATGATTATTCCCGTTTCATATATTAAAATATAACTTTTGTATAAACATTATTCGTAATGACCTAGGCGTGGCCTTTATTGTGTGAAGATATTTGGGTAGAGCAAACACGTTTACGCAATATCAAGTGGTCAGAATTGATGGTGAATAAAAAAATATCCCATCGTGGTCTTAACAAATGTAGACACAAAATATGGGAACTTCGTGCTCGCTAAAGTGTTTGTACGTGTGTGTGTGTGTGTGTGTGTGTGTGTGTGTGTGTGTGTGTGTGTGTGTGTGTGTGTGTGTGAGACCGCAATGTGTTTGTACGTGTGTGATAAAACACTGAGAATGTCTTTGTTTCAGACAAGTATGTCTCCCGTTGACTGTTTTGAAAGTTACGCCTCAGATTGGTTAGAAAGGCGAGCGACTGAGGTGGTACGCAACAGGGAGCTATTACAACAACATCGCACCGATTGTCAGTCTCATACTGAAACAGAAATTAAAAAAAATAAAGACTTAGCAAATATTTACACGAGGTTTATTAACGATCATGCTGGGGGGGGGGGTTAATTATGGTAGATTTATAGAGGATTGGGTGGATGAATATTATGTGCCATTGTTTGATAATATGTAATATTTTTTTTTATTTGTAAATATACATTTCATATATTCTGTATTTTTTGTTTTATATATTTTTTATTTTGAAACATTTGAACCCTTTAAAGTTCACATAATTACTGTCAGCGCGTATGCAGATATGAAGAAGGACCTACACGTTTTTGACACATCGGATTACCCTATGTCTCATCCTTGCAAACTTTCTAATGACGAAATATTATTATTATTTCATTGTTTACGATATATATATTTAATTAATGCAAAAATGAATTTTTAAAATTACAATGGTCTGTAAACCATATTTAAGTTCGTGTGCACATACAAATCGCTTTGAATAAGGGAATTCTTGTCAACGTTTGCAACGAAAGAGAGACATACACAATGTGTGTGCACACAAAACGTTTGCTTACAATCATGAAAATTATTATTTAAACTAATAATTGTTTTATTAAAAATCTTACAATTACGAAATATTATTATTTCATTGTTTACGATATATATATTTAATTAATGCAAAAATGAATTTTTAAAATTACAATGGTCTGTAAGGCATATTTAAGTTTGTGTACTGTGACAACGTAATCGCTTTGAATAAGGGAATTCTTGTCAACGTTTGCAGCGAGAGAGAGACATACACGCACAGGTAATTACATTATAAACTAGGAATTGCTTCCGACGTCTGCGAGCGAGAGAGAGAGAGAGGGCGTTAATATTTGTCGAATAAATATAAACTTTCTAATTTCATATACATGCGCACGGTACTGACCACAGAGAGAGAGAGACATACACAACAAGTGTGAGAGAGAGAGAGAGAGAGAGAGAGAGAGAGAGAGAGAGAGCTAAAATTATTTACTCAATGTACACAGTGAGAGAGAGAGAAAAAGAGAGAGAGAGGGAGAGGAGAAAACGGCTTGAACATAACGTTTGACAACAAGAGAGAGTGAGAGAGAGAGAGAGAGAGAGAGAGAGAGAGAGAGAGAGAGAGAGAGAGAGAGAGAGAGAGAGAGAGAGATAGTTTTACTTACATTCAAATGTGAGAGAGAGAGAGAGAGAGAGAGAGAGAGAGAGAGAGTAACAATTATGATCATATAGTTTGAATTTCCCACTACAGAAGAGAAAAAAATGTTGGTAGATCTGCTCTATACACACACAATAATGTAAGATTGGTAACCCTGATCATATATTTTAATATATACACTATATAACACATATTTGAATTTCCCTCCCCCCGCCACAGAAAATGTTGACAACCCTGCTCATATAAAATATCTATACACTATAATAATAATACAGAGGTTGGTACACCTGATCATATAGATTTAATATACATTATAACACGACAAATTTGAACTCATGCAAAGGTTGGTACACCTGATCATATATTTTAATATACACTATAATGCATCAAGTCGGAACCTCCCCACCATAGGTTGGTAAACCTGATCATATAGATTTAATATACATTATAACACACAACAAATTTGAACTCATGCAAGGTTGGTAACCCTGATCATATATTTAATATATACACTATAATGCATCAAGTGATAGAAAGTGAAAGTGATCTAAGCTCGCGAAAGGCGGCATATAAAAAAATAAAAAATTATATTCGCGGATGTCCATTTGGGATGCTGTGGGTTCAGCTGATAGAAAGTGAAAGTGATATAGGCTCGCGAAAGGCGGCATATATTCGCGGATATGCAAATCAATTTAATTAAAAAAATAAAAATATCAAATTAAAAAAAATAAAAAAATTTATTCGCGGAAATTCGTGGATGCTGTGGTCCATTTGGGATGCTGCGGGTCCAGCTGATAGAAAGTGAAAGTGATTTAGGCTCGCGAAAGACGGCATATATTTGAACTTGGCGCGCGAAAGGCGGCATGAAATTTTATTGGTGGATGCTGCTGGTCCAGCGGTGGTGGTGGGGGAATAACGGTACTTTGGTTTGAACCCTTATTTTCCCTCTACTCAAGATGAAAGTGAAAAAAGGTAATAAAATAATTTAATTGATTCAGACTTCTCGTTCACTTTGCTTGGCAGTAATACTATTCAAACTGACCTGTTATTACCTAATTATACAACAGCATGCGCTTATATGTACAAATATCAAAACTACGGAAAATACTAATATAATACCATATTCAATCATCATAACATTAGGTAAAGTTAAACCAAAATAAAACATAAAACTAATATATAACGTAAGTTAATGGTGTAAACATAATTGAGCGTCCTGATTGTTGCAAATATTATTTAGCTCAAACAATCAAACAAATTAAAAGATGGATATCTACAACATAAAAAGGCTTATATCCAGTCACATACATGAGAGAGAGAGAGAGGGGGGGGAATATAAATCAAATTAAGCCACACTAGATAAATAATTTACAATAAATTTCAAATTCAAATTACACAAAATTAATTAGTAACCTAGTTAGTACTTTTGAATATAATAACAAAAATTTACTAACAGATAAACAACTTCTAATCAATTCAAAACATACTGACTTTAAAATTTTACATGAAATTTTAAACTATTCGTAATATTTAGTATTAAGACACTAAACATAATATACATGTATATAAACTAATTTAAAAAAAAAAAAAAAAAAAAAAAAAAAAAAAAAAAAAAAAAAAAAAAAAAAGTTGATCACATTTAAACGTAGCACAGAATAAACAATACAAAATTTAAAAAATTATAAAGTAAAAAATAAAAAACTGGCGACGTTGGGAAAAAAAATGTTATTTCAAAGAAATGTACATTAGCAAACAAAGAAATTAACAAAACAAAGAAATTTATTAAAATGACACGCCCCCCCTCACACACAGCCACGCACGCGCGCGCGTAAAGAGAAACAAAAAACTTCCGAACTAATTTAATACTATATTGTGATTATAAAACTTCAAGAAATTCGTATAAACAGGCTATTACTATCATAACATTACACATTTTAATGTTAACTGAAAATACCACTGAAGTAAGTATGAAGGAATCCCAAAATTTATTATTATCTTTTAATGAGCATGTCAATGCTGAGCGACTCAACCCCTCAACAGTGAATCTGGACAGAAGACTGTCGAGGACTTTAACTCTTTGAAGTGGTTTGGTGACAGTTAAAAATTCGAGTATATTGGGGGGGGGGGCTGAAATGTTTGGACGCCAGTTTCAATCTTCAGATTTACAGAATTTATGTTTAGTAGAATTAGAAATAAATTAATGGTCGGACTATCAGACGAATTTTAATAATAATTGAAACTACAACATATTTTGTAAATATGAAATTTACAAAAAGTTTTACTGAACCACCCTTCTCGTCATCTACCAATTATCATAACAATTTATAATTTACTATAATTTATATAATATTAAAAAAATAATCGAAATATAAAAACCAACATAAAAATACTCGAACATAAGCGATGGCTCATGTTAAAAATGTTCGTGTCTTAACGCTAACAAAAAGACGAAATCTTCTTAGCGGCGTTGACGCTGCGGTTTGCAAGGAGGATACAAGTCGTTGCTCATACAAAGAGAAAACAGTTGCTGACTTAATGCCGCCGCCACCGCGGTCTGCGTTCGTGCGCGAGTATGTATTTTGTAGATTAACGAAACCTCTGCTGCCACTAAAATCCCACTTGCAAACGACCGACGACGAGAGATTAAATCCCTCCGCACTACTATTACTACGACTGCCACTACTACCACTACGGGCCGGCAATTATTATTGATCGTAATTGTCCCCAAGTCTGAGACTAACACACGACAACTAGATTATGCAAAACGAACGGTGGTAGGGGGGGGGAATGCGTGCAAAAGAAGGGTGATAGAATTATATAGGGGTGCGTCCATCTAGTTCGCCTCCTCTCAGTTGTTGCTGACAACCAGACAAAAGTTTATGGAACAGGGAGGCAGAAAGAGAAGTTCTCCTCTCTCTTGCCACCCATACACGTGCTGTGAAATATCTCAGGCTGTCCCTTCATAAACTCACGTTGTAGCAGTAGCAGTAGTAGTAGTAGCAGCAGCAGCAGTAGTCGAAGGGCGTTTTGCCTGCCTGGGACAGTAGGTAGTAGTTCTAACCCTCTCGTAACTTGCAAGACATCAGTGCAAAACTTAACTGGGAGGGCCGCCACAATTTCGATCACCGACGTTAACATTACAATAGTATCCACTTGTTCAGAATAACCAAGCTTTCTATCATTAAGTAAGAAGAGTTTTTCGTTCCATATTTTTTAAATCAGTACTACTGGCAGTCTTTGCTGTATTCTGTGCACCTCAGGCATTCAGATGACGTTAAAAAACGTATACGTGTAAGTGGTTTGTAACGACGCAGTAAGCTAGCATGCTCTTTGTTTAATACTTATATCCGGTAACCGTAAACTTCGAAACTCTCACAATAAACTCGGTTCAATTACATAAAATAAAACGAATATTTCAAATTCGTTAAAAAAAACTCAATGCTAAAGGAAACAGACCACACGTTTTCTTCTTCTTCTTCTTCTTCTTCTCTTAGAATACACAAACTTTTGGTCGCGGACTTAACTCCCATTAAATACAAATACGCAACTGTTATTTCAAAATGCAACGAATATGCCTAAAAGCGAATATTGTGAATGGAAAGTTTTGAAAATACTTATCGAAAAATTAATTAATTAATAATTACAAAACAAAATATGCATAGAAAAGCTCTAAGTAATTGTTCGTAGTATAAATAAAAAATTTCCTCTTCATTAATGTCGAATATTAACGCTTCCTTACGCACTCATTCAATTACCTTACAAAATAATTAGAAAACGTCTTTGCAGCTCACTAAACTAGTTACTAAACGTTCACGCTGTTTGATTTCTTAAGCCGGCTACGCACTATCCATTGCCGCTGTCCAGGAGACAATTGCCGAGATGTGCGCACCACACTGTCGTGCAACTCGTCCAGCGTGCCAGACGAGACCAGATTTAGTTCTCGTTGTTTTGTAAATGTAACAATGTCCAGACGTAACCAGATTTAGTTGTCGTTGTTTTGTAAATCTAATCTGCCGAGGATTCGTCCCACAGACATCTATTTAATTTATATTTTTCGATAAATTTTGATGTTATTTCACGGTCCATTATGAATTTGTAATTAAAACAAATTAATAATAACAATATTTAAAATAATAACGGCTAATGATATTTGAATGTATTATATGTAAGCGAAGAATAAACTAAACTAAATATTAAACTGAAATTTTATCTCAATTGTTACTTATTAAATATAAACTAAAGAATGAATGTAACGTAAAATTAACAGTAAACAGTAATTTATTAAACGAACATGCTCTAAAAACATGTACTGTACTTGCTCGAAAATGACGATTTGGTAGACAGCAAGCGTACGCATGATCAAACATGCACGATGCACGATTCCTTGACATCCGTCACAACTACACACGATCCATCCGGACGTCGTGCGGCTTGAGCTGATGGTCTTGCTGGACTCATTTTTCGTCGTGCACATCCTTCAAAAAATACACGACGTGCGGATGGATGTCAAAGCTACGCACTGTCGTTCTTGACTTGCTGTCCGTCATGACGTCCAGCGGGGATGGTTAGTGCATAGCCGGCTTAACAATAGATGATCAAAGAACATACAGTAAGTTTCGTAAATCATGAGACAAGTGCTCGAACGCACTGACAATGCCGCGCAAGGCTTTTTGTAAGTATAATAGTCATGCAGAAGCCGTTTACAAACGATAAACGAGCTACAATTAAAATAAATAATACAAAACTGGTTTCTGTATTAATATTACTATATTAATACTGTACTAATACAAAATTTGAAATGTGTCGGTAAAATGTCACATAAATCGATTTAAACAATTATAATAATTAGTTGTGAGTACGAATATTTTTAATTGCGTAGCTATAGCCGTCTTGTGGGTACGAAATCGCTTAGTGTGAACACTGGTAGTGTAACGGCCACTTAGGCCGTCACGTGAAATTTAAAAACTAGACCACTTGGCCTAGCGGAAACGAAAAGTGTGCTGGAGCCCAGAGTGACAGGACTTGCAATAAAATACTCGTGTAACCAGTAACAATTTTTATTCGTGCTATTTAATTCAGCCTTCAAACGATTGAATTCTATTTTGATTTACATTACAATATCCATTTAAATTGTGTCAAAGGTTTAGTTACAATGTTATATTTCAAAAAGCTGGGCTTCTGTTACTCTTAAGAGCATGTCTTTATATTGATATAAAATGTCAGTTACACTTTATCTAAAACCGGGTGTGGAGTTTTGTTGACTGGTTTAGTAATTGCAATGCTCCCACCTGTACTTTTGAAGAACTGAAATGATACCCTGTAGACCAGTCTGCGATTAGTGTTGGTGGTGGTGCTTGAAGGGTGCAGAAGTTCCGGCTAGTGTCATTCCGGGCAGATGTCTTTGATGTTCTGTAGGAGTAGTATTTCTGGGCCTGACGGCTTCGTGCTACACTGCTCTGCAGATGGTGACTGATGTAGGTGTCACCATCTTCGCATCTCCCTTTCTCCCGACTGTACGGGGACCCTGAAACGCTTTAACAGACTACGACGTCATATTAAGATGTCAACTAGGTACTTCCCCTGGGCGGTCAAACCAGTAACACCCTGTTGGAAGGTTGGAGACGAAATCAGAAAGAATCACGCATTCTGCGAACCCACCATGCCACTGAAACTCAACATGTTGGGAATTGCCGTCCATAACCTTTGGCAAGAAAACAGCTGCGTCCAGCAACCAGCTGACAAGGTTGACTGGCTTACTAGATCGCGTCGCCATAGCGCGGACACGGCCTTACTAATCAAGTTAGCTTTGCCACCCAACTGCGACGCGCTCTGGCGGCCTTCCACGTTTAAATCACGCCGGGAAATTCAAACCGCGGCACAGTAGTTGTCGGGTGGTTGAGGGATGGTTCAAATTTTGATCCTAGTTTTTCAGGTTATATTCTATTAGCGAGTGTACGGAAGAGGTAGAATTCGAATGTTTATTCAGCCCGAAGTTACCCAAATCGGTAACAATATTTATAGTGCAGTCATTTACTCTACAGTAACTATAAAAATTATTATTATTCTGGCTGTACAATGTTTACATATTTTCCGGAACCAAAGATTAGAGAAGTGATTGAATTCTCAGCTTCCACTGCTGCTTGTCCATCCAAAGATTTTCTTCAATTTCTCGTTCCCTCAATATAGTCTGAATTTCTTCTACACAGGTGATCGGTGGTCTTCCTCTTTTCCTTCTTCCTGGTGGGGTCCATTCCATAACTCTGCTTGGCAATCTTTCCTGTGTCATTCTTTTTGTGTGTCCATACCATTGTAACGTTTTGTCCCTGTGGAGTTGCTATCGGGCGCCTCTCCAAGTGGCGGATGGGGGAATGGTCACCAGATATGGTGGGTACCGTGGAAATGAAATACACGAGGCGGACCAAAACTAACAGCTTCTGCCTTGTAGTTGGATATTGGTTTATCAGAGGCTAAAGGAAGTAAACCTTGATTAAAAATTGCCTGGTCCTCCAGGTTGGAGGTTAATGCAATGGGCCAACTCCCCCCCCCCATTCATTGGGAAAAACTAAATGTTAAAAAACCACAAAAATGTCTGTAACAATTAGTTTTTTGCTAGCTATTGCAATCTTATACACATGTACCAGTGTGGCGTAACTGCTGGGGCCGCATAGCCTGCAATGGGTAGGGCCTGCAGTCTTGGGGGAGCCGCGAAAAATTTCCTTTAATTTTTATGACTTGGTATAAACCATTGAACTTAAGTACAACCAAACTTCCCAGTGCGAATTTAACATCAAAACCAAATACACTTCAACTTTTACTGTTATTTTACCAGTAGCCTACGTAATGATGTATTCTTCTTCTATGACGTCACAGTTCGGAGTCCAACTTTAGCCTCCGTTGGAATGACGTCCTGAATGATGTATTTGGAGAGAATAAATTACTTGGTTAACTACACAACAGAGCGGTGATTCCAGTTAAGTATTGCATTTCAAGTAATGTTTTGAAATTTAAAAAATCCTATTTTTATAAAATAAAATACCTTTATATAAAGACTATTTTTCATTAATTCCAAAGCCAATATTAGTCCTATACCAAAATCACTGCAAATTATAAAGCTGTAAGCAGATGACAGAAAATTTTACAGGCGAAACAGATTTTTGATTTGTTTAAAAATATGAGATTAGTTAAAATAATACAGTTTACGGTTTAAATTTAATATAAACATTCGCTGTCTTCATGAATTTAAATTTAATAAAATTTGTACTTTTTTCAGGATGCATATGAGTTAAATAAATGGCAGAATTATAATTGGTTGCTAGTGACCCGTCTCATAATAAGTATTTTTTACACTGATCAAAGACATAAAAGATTCTAAATAATAAATATAATTAATAACTGAAATAAAAATTATATTTTATTAATTGAGTATACATCATACATAGTTATTCTGTTCACGTTATATAATTTTAACAGTTGCCACAGCTATAAGGAGAGGTTAGAAGTTAAGAGGGACCAAGTAATGGCATGGCAAAAGGTTTATATTTAATGGCATGAAATAAGTAAGGGTAGTAGGCGGCCAGCAAAGGATTCGTACGGGCGGCCTGCAAAGGATTCCTGCAGGGGGGCCAGAAAAAAGAGTACCCCCCTCTGAGATGTACTTACTATTGCGTACTAATTTTCGGTTCACTTTTTATAATTTTTCGATTTTTTCCTTAATTTAATTCTTTATTAGCATCCGAAAACAAATCAACGATTAAGATTTTTAAACGCGTCCATTATTCCCCATTGCAGAACTAAGGCCAACGCGGTGTTCGGGACCACATAGCCTTGAAGAGATTTATATGGTCTACAAGTTCAACAAAATTGTGCGGTCAACCACGCTTTGTGCACACTCCATAGCGCGACTCTGAATTAAAATTAATGAAAATCTTCTATTCATTCCTGGGGTAAAACGAGAGAATTACAAGTCCAGAGGTCAGCGAATTTTGGGACGTCCGAGGAGAAGACAGACGGTTTCCGGACGGACAGCAGTGTAGCAGCCTCCTAGGCCATGAAGTGGAAAAGCAGAAGTTATTTTAAGGATCAAAGTCTATCTTTCAGTTGGTAGGCTATTTGTAATTGCTCTCAGTCACACGCTCGGGCAGTGATCCTATTCTTTTATCACATCTCAGTCTGTTGAGAAGGAAACTCGTTAGTCGTAACACAAAAATAAAAATATATAAGACACTTATCAGACCGGTTGTTACTTATGGAAGCGAGACATGGAGATTAACAAAAAAGGAACAAGAAACGCTAAGAAGGTTTCAAAGAAAGATTGTAATACGTATTTTTTAGCCGGGTTAAAGAAGATGATGAATGGAGAGTAAGAAATAACCGAGAGATAGATGAGCTATTGAAGCATGAGGACATTCAACGGTTCATAAAAGCTCAACGAATACAATGGCTAGATCACCTAGAACGGATGGGGATGATCAGCGTATACCAAAGAAAATCTTGAGGGTGCAAGACTGTAAAACCAGAAAAAAGGCCGACCTAGGATAAGATGGTCGGATGGTGTGCTGGAAGATCTAATAAGAATGGATGGATGTTAGGGGTTACGCTGAGGAGATGTTAGAGAAGATTGGTGTTGGAAGCCAGGACTCACGTTGGGCTGTAGTGCTAAAGAAGAACAATCACTCTAAATCAAGATCGGGGGCAGTGATCCCCATTCTTTTATCAAGTCTCTGTCTTATTCTTCTTTTTACACCATCAGAAAGTGTGGGAATAATAAAAAAACTTCTTCAAGACGTTTAAAATTCTTAATTTGCTCGACAATGACATAGTCGCAGAAGCGCTCTCTATAATGTTCAAATCTAATCACTGAGTGAGAGAATGTTAAGGATCGACGAACACATTACACATCACCTCTACCAAACGCACAAACAAGTGAACACAATTAGTCATGTTATACGCCTATATATAGTCAGCGTTCTGAGCCCGCGCTGTCATATCCAGGATTCATTCATATTAATGATCCGACGCCACGTAAACGACACAGGGCGACATTGGGATACGATAATAGGTTCCAACAACTTTGTCAAACTACCTCTGCATATTTTATCGTCGTTAATTCGAATAAAGTTCTTAATTTATTTACTTCTATCATTCAGCAAACTATCTAAATAATAAAATAAGCGTCAGGTTTGACAAAACCCTCGGGCGATTCTTGATGACCCACTATAAAGACAATCTCGAGCGTAACTTCTTGTACCCAGCCCCGGAGGGCTTCTTGACGCAGGGGTGCAGAAAATGTTCAGACCCCTGAAATTTCTCCCGAACACAATTTTCTCGGTAGGAAACCGAGTTTCTCCAAAACTAACGCGAGGGTTTATGTTTTACCAACCAATTTATTGTATGTGATGAATGATAAGAAGAGAAGTTATAAAAATACAGGTTGCAGACAATTAATTTACTCAAAAAACTATCTTATGAACAAGAAATACATTAATAATCACAACTCAACAAACACAATAGGTTAATGTTGACTGAAACATGATGGCTGCAAAGGAAGATGATCACTGTAGAGGACACTGAAATAAAATAATGTGTTAGGATTAATCTAAGAGACATACTAAAAATATTACTTACTAAATACGGTAATTATTAAAATACAAATTTACCGTTTTATTTTGAGAACATACATAAATATTGCGCCTTATCGTTCCGTCCCTTGTCTGTCACAACTTGACTGTATGAGTCATTGCTCGCGAGGAATGATGTTGCTATCTTCGTTCTCATTAGGATGAATGTTTCTTTTCAAAATTTACTTTGAAGATTAATTATTCTAGTTAATAATTGTAAAAATAATGTGAATACGACATCAGTTGATATTTTCCTCGTGATTTCTATTTTTCGTCACTGATAAAAATTTTCCCGAGCAACCCAAATTTCTTCCGAACCACACGTTCGCGCGTTCGGACATATTCTGCAACCCTGTCTTGACGTACTGAAAACTGTCCTTTCTTCCTTCCTCGCACATTGCTTGTTGTTGTTGTTACCCTTGTCACCGGCACTGAGGCTCTCTGCCTCGCGGAGAACGACTGACGCCTCACGGCGTCTGCTGGCTAGTCTGTCGCCTGAATCGGTTCCAGCAGTAGTGCCACACATTCAAGTGTTTATCCCCCCGCCCATCTAGCGAATAATCGCGCGTCAGCGAATAATACTCCTTTCCCGTATTAGTCACCCGTCTACTTTAACAGCACTAGGTTATGTTCTGGCAGCCACCGGACTCGACCTAGATGTTGGAATCCTGCCACGGCTGGACAAACAAAGCTACAAATTCCAAGGCGACTAATGATGGGGTACTGATAAGAGGTGAGTAAAAGGACACTGTTTAAACACACTGCGCCAAAGCGTGGCAGTATGGTCGGTCACCTGCTACGGCATTCAAACTGATCGAGGGGAGGGAGGGGAAGAGCCCAGATAGGAGTATATTGTATGTAATACGGGAAAGTGTTACGTAAAACGGAACGTTCTACACGTATCTCAGCTATACCAGCTGTAATGTGTGTGTGCGTACATATTGCTGCTACTTTGCGATGAGACAATTACGCGTCGTCAACTATCGAGTCCATTCCAGCCGTACCGGTCAGCGCAGTGTGTTCAAGGACACTGTTTCTAGTGGACTCTCGACAGCGCCTGTTTGTTTAACACGTCATCCAAAGTGACAGATTATTCTGGCATATCAGCGGGGTATAAATATAGGCATTCAGCGACGGTCAGTTTTAGTTTACTTCGGGCGATTACACAGTGCGTCTCAAGTGGTGTATTAGTGAAAAGTGATTATAGTGCAGACGTGATATTAGAATTAAAGGGATAATAATCGTCACATTATTATTTAAGTGGAGAGATTAACTTGAATTGTTGTACGAGAATAATCTTGTTGAATAACTTTTGATGATTACAAACTGTTAATTGTGATAATTAAAGCTGGTTTTTAGTGACTTATTTGACGTCTTGTATTTTGTTTTCCACTGTACCATACGACGATCACTTAGACCGTCGTAACAATATGAATGAAATCAAAGGCCGAAGAAAATTATGCAGCAATTAAGAGACTGTCTTCGGAAATTAAGAAATTGCAAACCCATTTACTTCCGGATTGAGGAGAAGAAGAAGAAGAAGAAGGTACAGTTCCGATATACGTCAAAATATGCTTCGACATTCAGAATATTTCAGGTAGCAATCGCTCATCAGTATATTGATGGTTACACTTTGTGTATACCAACAACAGTGTCTACATGCATAGCTGTGTACACGGGATCCGGTGTGTACTGTAACCGCACTCTGTATACAGAAAGCCATACACTGCCGTGTACATACAACCGCTAAGCCACACCGACGTCACTGCGGCGACCGTACATAACCTAAGAGACATTACCATAACTAGATCATATGTTTATGATCAGCTGTTTAATGACCGCACGCGCCTGTACACTACCTACCTCACCCATACACGCTTCATTTCATAATTTCATTTTAAAGGAAATCCGGAAACATACCAAGGGCTCTACTTGGAAAAATTATGAATGTTGGCTCCGAGGCAGTGGCGTATTTACGGGGGGGGGGAGAAAGGACCGACCCCTCCCCTAGAGGGTCAAAAATTTGACTAATTTTGTTAATCTGTTAACTGTCAGGCTGTTTTCTTTTATTTTTTTTTCAGCTGTGTGCGCTAATATAGTAGTAGGTCTTTTGTAAATATACAAACACCTTTATTAAACAGCATTAAGGTACAAGTTTGAAATATGAAATCAATTCAGTCAAGAAGTATCTTGTAGACAATGTTTCAACAAAGCGTATTTTTATTGTGTTGCAAGTACCAATTAACTCAAAAACGTTAGGTTATTTATGTTAAGTGTTTCTGTGATATAAGCATTGTATATACACATTACACATTGTTTTCCTCAACCATGGCTTTTATTTATTTCAGGAGTAAACTAAAAACCAAAAACTGTTTTTAGTAAAAAAATGAAAACACCACGTATATTCGTTTTGCATTAAGAATTAGGACAATTTACAATTAGTACACTTATTCTTTTCTACATCGTAATATATCTATACAATCTCATATTAAAAACATCGAAAATGCACTGATGCAACTAAAAAGCATGTGTTTATTTAATTGTTTGGGGTAACAATGGTAATTAATTCTGGTCTCCATGGTGTTGCTGACATCTTTATACACGTCAACAAAAGGGCATAATTAAAAAGGCCTAAATCGTGCGAACGGGGCAGAATATCAAATTCCAAGTTAAACAGTGTTTTTCGCCTTGTCTCAAAGGTTACTTGTGCAAACTTTGGTGGCAATCGGTGTAACGGCGTGGATTTGTATTCAATACAAAGAAATCCTCAGACTTTATAAGTTTTTTTATATATAGATTACCGTTTACTTTAATGGGATTGATTTTAAGATGTTATCACGCGTTTTCGCCCACTTCAAAGATAGTAATGCTGGTTAGTCTTAAATTGTTTTTTTATTTTGTATGAAGCCGACTCGACCTCCCCCCCCCCCAAAGCCAAATTCTAGATATAAATTCAACAACAAAATATGCTGTAGAAATTGCGTCCTTATAATACTGCATTACTGCATGCATATGCAGAATGGTAGGAAAGCACGCAACCGACATTTCAATGCATTGTACGAACGCAAATAGATTTGTACGAGGGTCAGTTGAAAACTTCGCGGAACGATGTCTATTGCTTACAGCTAGGACTAACGTTTTTCGTATGCTGTCAGATTCGTGTTTCATGTAAACGCCTGTTAATTTTAAAATCTATCTGTCAATTTATTCACTGTTTATCGGCTATTTAAAATTTACGTGTCACACGTGTATTGAAAAATGGACAAAAACATGAATTCTTAGTTAAAAATGGTCTAACGCTAACGGAAATTCACAATGAAATGATAACTGTTAGGAAAAAAAAAAAAAAAAAAAAAAAAAAAAAAAAAAAAAAAAAAAAAAAAAATTGGTAAGTGGGGACTCGGGTTTAAACCTATTCGAGCAAGCGTTGAAAATGGTGCCCCACAGTGGACTTCCAAAAAAGCAACACTCCAAATGCGGCACTGATCTTGCTCGAACTTTTTTCACACCAAGTACTTGAGTTGAAAATATAATGCACACGCTCGTGTAAGACGCCTGTGATCTCAGCAATGCCATCCACTCTCAATCGCTGGTCTTACAACATCGTGCATCACATAATTTTAATGATATTTGGAGTTGTTACTTTTTTGGGCGCCCACTGCAGGAATCATCTTCAACGCTCGTGCGACCGCATTTAAACTCTACTGCCCACTTACAGTACAACTACATTTTTTTAAGGTGCAGCATCTCCTAACACATTCAGCATTTCGTTGTTAATTTTTATTTCCTCTAGACCCGTTTTAACAAACAATTCAATCACAGTACCATGTTTGATTTTGTACACTTTTCAAAACACTCGTGACACGTAAATTTCGAACAGCTGGTAATGAGTAAATTGACAGACAGATTTGGAAATTAACATGTGTTTACAAGAAATATAACGTAAACACCTGTTAGTATTTTGCGTTCTACCGCTAAGCAACAGATGTCGCTCCGCGAACTTTTCAACTGACCCTTAGTAATTTGTCAAATATATGTCTTCAATAGGGAAATTTTTTCTGTGCCAGTTCTACCACTTATGACAACACAGCTACATCACGATACCAGTCTCAGACATTTTGTTTAGTCGGTAGGGTCTTTTACGCAGGAACGACTCCAAATCCAATCGTATATACCAAACCTTGTGTTGTTTCCCGTTCTTCTCTTGAGAAAGTTAAATAAATTTAGTTATACCTGTGGAGCAATAAGAAGGCAATTGAAGAATAAAACGCAGAGTGAGACACAGGTAAAGTTCTATAAGGTCGTGGCTGTGCCGACTTTAATATATGGATGTGAAATAAGGACTCTCCTGCAAAAAGTTATTTCAAAAATACAGGCCTCGGAAATGAATTTTTTAAGAGAAGTTAAGGGATGTAGTTTGAGAGATCATTTACCAAACGACTACATAAGGAAAGACCTGAAGGTACAGTCGGTTCTGGACTGAATAAAGGGATACAGGCAGAATTGGAAGTCCCATGTGGAACGTGTGGTAGACACTCGCATTCCTAAACAAGCGTTTGAATATAGGCCAGTGGGATCGGAAGGTCATGGAAGAGCCTGGAAAACATGGTCAGAGACTCTGTGAAGTCGGAACGGGCTATAGCCCAAGCCATGTAATGAAGAAATAGAAGAACTCTGTTTATGCGATCTGTAATTTCTTCATCCGTTTTTCCATCCTTATGACTGCCAGAAATATTCTTCTACACGGTTAAGTTGGTGCTTGTTTATTGTGACTGGGCCTGGTTTTTGCTGTACATTCTGTTCTGCCATCCTTATTATTATGAATTGCTTTGCTTATTTATACATAAAAAATAAATGAGAGCAAACGATTCAAGCAGAATTTCAGCCCAACTAATAAAGTATATACTTGTAGATTTTTTTTTATTACAAATTCACAGAGCAGACGTTAAATCCCCACAAAAGAAATATATCATTTAAAACTGGGGAATAAAAGTGGTTTGCTTATTTATACATAAAAATACATCAGAGAAAACGATTCAAACAGAATTTCAGCCCAACTAATAAAGTATACACTTGTAGATATTTTTTTAATTACAAATTCACAGAGCAGACGTAAAATCCCCACAAAAGAAATATATCATTGAAAACTGGGGAATAAAAGTGGTTTCATAAAAAAACAAAAAAACGACTCAATATGGAATTCACAATACAACGCGGGCCCGTATGCTCCTTCGTCTTATCGTCATCCCTTTCGTCCCCCCGCCACTTAAAATGTAAATACGGGTGCGGGGGGAGTTTGCAGTAAAACCATGTCAAGGGAATAAGGGAATAGACGTGCATCAGTGAGTCAGCGTGCATGTTTCCTTAGTGCAATAATAATAAAGCCATGTAGTGGGATGATGATTGGGGTCACTCGGGTGAATGTGAAGCGCTCTCTGCACAATACTCTCGGTCGCCCTTCCTTCCACTTATTCACAACAATGCCAGCGGCTCGAATTAAAGTTGACAATAATCGACTATAACAATACGAACCGTACACCACGTTGTAACAATCGTAAGTTTCGATTGAAAGAAGAAAAGCAGGATTCACACACGCGCGGCCTCTCTATCGGCCTGACTAATCGTTGTACACGTAAAATGGAAAAAGATACGCTTACTCGTCCCGCCAACAACGCTACAGACCATTAGAAGAAAACGCTTTTTATCCAATGTATCGTCGAACTACAGGCCTACTTGCTCCTGTGGCAGAGCAGACGCCAACGGTAGGAAATACCTACAAAATTAGGAAAAATTAAAATATTACTAACATAGGCGGAAAGAACACTTAGAAAGAATGTCAGATTCCAGACTGGCCAAACAAGTCTGGAAATAAAAAACTTATAGGACACAGGTGTGTGGGTAGACCCAAGAAGAGACCGCTGGAGGATTTTTGAACGCGGAACAGGCAGAACCTTGCTTATGTCGTGTTATGAAGATGATGATGATGATGAGTTAGGGTTCTGCGTGGCCAGGCTTTTAAACTACACGGCATCTGTCTTAACTACCTAACTATTCCATTAACATCACATACTGCGGACATTCTTCAAACGAACTCTATCAGATTACACACCAACGACAAAGCCAAATTCGCCAGTAATCGGAAATCCACAACTACCATGGATTCAATGAACGTACTCTTTTTCTTCTTATTCTCCTTCTTCAGCACTACAGCTCAATGCGGGCCTGGTTTCCAACACCAATCTTCTCCAGAGTCTCCTATCCATTGCCATTTCAGTGTAACCCCTCACATCCATTCTTCTGAGACCTTCTAGCACATCATCCAACCACCTTATCCTAGGTCGGTCTATTTTTCTGCTTTTACAGACTTTCACCTCAAGATTATCTTCGCCATACGCTGATCATCCATCCGCTCTAGGCGACCTACCCATTGTGTTCGTTGAGCCTTTACGAATCGTACAATCTGCCGGTCTATGTCCATACTGACCTATCTGCTGGTTATTTCTTATTCCCCATACGTCATCTTCTTTAACCGGGCCATAAACACGTCTTACGATCTTTCTTTCAAACCTTTTTATTGTTACTTGTTCTTTTTTTTATAAATGTCCGAGTCTCACCTCCATAAGTAACAACTGGTCTGATAAGTGTCTTATATATTTTTATTTTTGTGTTGCGACTAATCAGTTTGCTCTCAATATTCTGCTATTGGCATAATATGCCTTATTTCCTATTTGTATCCTGTCATGTATTGTCCTGTTTATGGACCCTCCATTGTCTATCACGTTACGTACGTATCTGAACTTATCAACTACATCAAATTAATTATCCTCTTTACATAAATTATATAGATTTCTTCTCCTTTCTGATGCAGAAAACAGCACGTACTCCAGTTCAGTTTCTAACTTGATGTTTGTAGCAAACAAAGGTCGTTAACCTTGCTAAACATTCACAGTTACTTACTCAATTATATTAAATAGAAATGAAAAAATTCAAGAAAATACGCTAAACAAAACACAAAAGAGTGAAACTAGTAATTTTCTCCTTCCTCTAAACTATTTGCAACAATTTTCATCGGCTGTTATAATAAGTATTGGAGTGTGACTCGACATTCTCCTCACGCTTGTAAACAGTTATTGTAATGGCGGCTTAAGGGTAGCCACGTTTGACGGGTCATCGCATTTTATATTCCACAGTCACACCAATTTCAGCTTGACGATAATATTTCAACTAATCGTACCCAACACGAGACAAAGAACTAACGTCTTGCTAAAAACAAAACACGGTCCAACTATTTCCGATTGATACGTGGAGCTTGCCAGCAAACGGATGACGATCAGGGGCGAACCTAGGATTCCATTTCGAGAGGGGGGAATTTTTTCCAAACACATATCGTTTTCTGAGAGTAGGGTATTGTTTTTCTCACATTATAATGAAAACAGTACCAACAAATTAAAACTCCAAAAGTCCTCGTATGGCCCATGGCCTGACTTTTTCGTAGGGCTCAGTTTACGGCCAACTAGCAGGTAAAAGCAAACAGTTCCTTCGTGGGGAATTAAATAAATCAGCTGACATGGCTCAGGCGTAGTATAATGCACGTCGTCACAGGAATCATATGTTTCAAGTTGCTTGTAACCAGCGGAAATCGTGTCCTCCTACTCTCTTTCAAGTCGATTTCTTTTCATTTTTCACCATTTCATTGAACATGTTATATTGTTTATTGAGTAGAAGGCCTATTATTGGACATTATTTAAACTTGTCATTTACCTATATAGTAATTTTTTTTAACTGAAAAACTCGGAAGTCGATTAATTACATTTCAAAAACGCACAACCAGATTTAATATGTTTCTCCAATATTTTTCAAACTTTTTCCGGGGGAAGGCGAAATACCCACCCCCTAGGTTCGCCCCTGATGATCAAAACGGCGATGAAGCCGGAGGTGATACGGAGTTTAAAACGGCGAAAATGGCAGCCCCGCTTTTAGAGTACTGTTAAGGTTGGCAAAGGGTCTCAGGATTGGCAACTTAATGTGGGTTGTCCATGGCCGCATGACACTTTAAACTCTGAGTGATGTTCAGTGCCAACAAAAAAATTCTGCGGCTATGATAGATGACGGCGTGCAAAGGATGTACATTGTGTATCAGACAGAAGATAAAAGGCGGGTTTTGGGTCCCCTCCCAACTATAACAAACAGGCTAAGTTTTGATAAATCGCTTTAACTACTTCAATAATATAATACGGTCTAAAAGACAGGAAGCTATAGGTATATTTATTGTACCTTGAGACGAACATTTTCAATTCTTTAGGTTGTGGTGTCTCCTGTATCCAGTTTAATGAGCATGACACACACAAAAATATCGGTACGGAGAACCATACACGACTTCCATGTTCTAAGATTTATATTTAAAATCATTTTCGAAATGAAATATTACTATAAAAACTACTTCTTTCTACTTACTGCTTCAGCCTTAACCACAGTACTGTGGTCACTAACGTATACCACCTCACGTTATCGCACTCGATTTTCACTGATGATGGAAGTCGATGGCATTGCCGAAACGTCTGGTTTTATAGAAAACATTGGACTACGGCCAAACATCCCGGGAAGGAATTTTAACAAAAACTACTTCTTTGTTGCCGATAACGTTGTACAATATATATATATATATATATATATATATATATATATATATATATATAAAATTGCATAAAATTAATGGCTTGTATAAGTTAATGTTTGATCTCCATTAAGTAGTGCTCAAGTTTCCAAAGTTTTAATATTATGATGTCCGTAATTAAAACATCAGAGCAGGTTTAGTGTGTATGAGGGTACACCGTGGACAAAAATTATCAACATTTCCTATTGAGCTCCAGTGTTCCTAGTTGCAGCGTTCCTATCAAGCTGCGAATCTACAGTGTATGTTTCACAGAACAAACACGCGAAAAAGAAGGAGCGCTCCGAAGTCACTCATGGACCCTCAGCATCTTGCAGAGGGTTCATTCCCTAAAGACGAAAAGTCTGTCTATGAATCGTTCCTCTGTAAACACGTGCAGTTACACTGCCCAGCGATCCACAGAAAGCAAATCGCTATCCACGCTGGACACTTTTTCGGCTTGCACGCGTTATGTTGGTATTGGTTTCGGCACTTACCATTTAAAAAGCGCGCAAATGTAAGAAAATAAACATGAGTGAGGCCAGAAATAACGCGAATTGTGTGTGTGTGTGTGTGTGTGTGTGTGTGTGTGTGTGTGTGTGTGTGTGTGTGTGTGTGTGTGTGTGTGTGTGTGTGTGTGTGTGTGTGTGTGTGTGTGTGTGTGTTCCCTGCCTTTTTATTGCGGTAGTCATAATAATAAAATGGAAACGTAAACATTACATAACTGAGATATGCTTGCCTGCCACTAACGATATATTATTTTATACATGTATATTAACTCATACATAATTTACATTAAAATGAAAAAATTATAATTTTATTGCCTGGCAACAAAATTATTTTATTTTTAACAATTACCATTGTTTCAAAAAGTTTAAATGAATATTCAAGTACTTTACTGTTGTTAAAACGTAAAAGGTTGTAGGTAAACTACCCCTTCCCCTTAACCGATCTTCACCAAAATCGAAAATCCGTGAGATCTCTACAATTCAGGGACGTATGCAAAACATTATTTGATTCTGTTTGAATTTGCGGCTGTTATCGTTTGCCATAGAAAACTACCCTTGATAAAAAAACGTTGCTGGTAAACTACCCCTTCCCCATAACCGATCTTCACCAAAAACAATAGGTCTTGAGTACTCTACAAATCAGGACTGTATGGAAAAAATTATTTGATTCTGTTTGAATTTGCGGCTGTTATCGTTTGCCATAGAAAATACCCTTGTTAAAACATAAAACGTTGCAGGTAAACTACCCCTTTCCCTTAACCGATCTTCACCAAAATCAATAGATCTTGAGAACTCTACAATTCAGGGCTGTATGCGAAACATTATTTAATTCTGTTTGAATTTGCGGCTGTTATCGTTTGCCAAAAAAAAAATTACCCTTGATAAAAAAAAACGTTGCAGGTAAACTACCCCTTTCCCCCAACCGATCTTCACCAAAAACAATAGGTCGTGAGTACTCTACAAATCAGGGCTGTATGCAAAAAATTATTTGATTCTGTTTGAATTTGCGGCTGTTATCGTTTGGCATAGAAAAAAACTACAGACAGACAGACACTTTTCGAAAAACGACTTTTTTTCATGTTTGAGTGTAGTACAGTCAGAATCTGCAATAATCTCGAACACGATTTTTTTTTGCCGTCACCATACTTGCATTTCCTTAGGAACATGGAAGTAAAAGTACAACGGTTTTATCACTCGATATCTATAATACGCCATTGTGTGTGTGTGTGTGTGTGTGTGTGTGTGTGTGTGTGTGTGTGTGTGTGTGTGTGTGTGTGTGTGTGTGTGTGTGTGTGTGTGTGTGTGTAGGAGGGGCTTCTAAACGTTCTTCAACGCCTTCCAACCACCAAACTTGATCGCAATTCCTCTCTGTTTAAGGTTTCTTTTTCGAACAATTTTCTCTCCCTTATGGCCCTTCTGATGGTGTCGTCCTTTTTTTCTCCTTCTGGGTAGCCTCCATTTCCAAACTACTTTCGGAAGTGCAACATCCGCCATTCGCCGAACGTTCCCACGATACCATATCAAATGACGTCTTTCTGTAGTTTTTGTTATGATTCCCTCGTTCCCCATACCATTTCTGATGGTATCGTTTCGAACTCTGGCCGGTCGTGATTTTCTAGCACATCTCCTCACGGCATCCATTTCTGCCGCTTCTAGTCTCCGCCTGTCTGATTCATTCAGCCGCCGAGCCTCTGCGCCATAAATTGTTATACTCTTTCCTATAACCTCTGTCTAAAAGGCATTCATGGTCGACGCCAACGTTGTTGGAAATAAACTCCAGGCTATTGGACTGTGGTATACTAAAGTTGTTATTGTCAGACGTTTCGGCCTCACCTCTGGACCCCACCTTCAGTGAATGAAACGATTCTACACAACTGACACGATGTTCGTCAGTAACCACAGTACTGTGGCAAAGCATGCCATACTGTACAGCTAACTTCACAACCTAAACAGGTTCGTTTTTTTTTCCTCACTGGAAATTTACTTTTTAGCCTTCTTCTCAGAAATTGCTGGTGAGTACTTACACTTCTTGTACCCTCGGTACTACTACTACTATTCGGTACTCCAGTACACTACTGAAATACTCGGTGAGTAATTGCTATTTCTTGTCATGGATCCTTGTCAAATCATTCTCGCTGTCAGCAATAATATCTATATCATACGCATATCACATGGAATCTATACAAACGGATTTGTTGTTAAGCTGCATTACCGAGGCCACTCTGGATTTCCCATGCTCTTAATGTGTCGTCAATACAGGTGGGGGATATACAGCAACCCTACCTATTTCTCTTGCTGGAAACGTCAGTTTATCCTAGTAGGCCTACTGTTGAATCCGGTACAATTCATATTCACTGCTCGAATATTTTACTTCCATGTTCCATAAGGAAATGGAACTATGGTGATGGTGACAACAATCGTGTTCGAGATAAGGGCTGATTCCGACTGTACTAACCTCAAAACATGAAGAAAAATCATTTTCCGAAAAGTGTCTGAGTGTGTGTATCTGCGTGTAGAATTTTTTCTATGGCGAACGATAACTGCCGCAAATTCAAACAGAATCAAATAATTTTTTGCATATGTGCCTGAGTTGTAGAGGACTCAAAGCCTATTGATTTTGGTGAAGATCGGTTACGGAGAAGGAGTAGTTTACCTGCAACGTTTTATGTTTTAACAAGAGTAAAGTACTTAATTTTGATAAAGTATCACGAAAAGAAGGTCATAATAATCCACTGTAGAAAGGTAGATGAAATATCTATAAATAAAAAGGGTAGTTGAAGGGGAAGGGGTAATTTTTTATATGTGTACTACGTTATCGGCAACAAAGAAGTAGTTTATTGTTAAAATTCCTTCCCGGGCTGTTTCGCCGTGGTCTAATGTTTTCTGTAAGACCAGACGCTTCGGCAGTGCCATCGACTGCTTTCGTAAGTGAAAATCGAGTGCGCTAACGTGAGGTGGTATACGTTAATGACCACAGCACTGTGGTTAACGATGAAGAAAGAAGTAGTTTCTATGGAAATATTTCATTTCGAAAATAATTTTAAATATAAATCTTAGAACATGGAAGTCATGTACGGTTCTCCATACCGATATTTTAGTTTAGGAATAGCAATTAACGCATGCGCAAAACTTGTACGCTACGAAGTCAACATTTACTGTCCGAACACATGAAAAACCCGTGTGTAATTTTGGAAGTTACAGTACTTCTCAAAACTTTCATATACGTATAAGTTTGAGAAAGGAAATTCTCGGATGTCAAGATGCGCACCACGCTGTAAAGTTTAGCTAACTCGATGATGAAAAAGCCGAATCGTCGTAACTCATGGAACGTCAAAAGCACACGCACCGTTGCCAAAGGCTGACGGCCGACGAAATCTGATTAACACCAACAATTACGTATTATAGCCTACAAGTACAGTACAGCCCTCGTGCGATCAATACTTTACACACTACCGCGCGCGCGGACTGGCAGTTCCAAAACACCGCCGTGGCCGTATGAATGAATCCACTTTAAATACGCGCGCGCGCACACACATCGTCGGTCAGTCGCCGCTGATACACGTACCACGAAGGGTTCAAGGCGAAGCGGTCTATTTTCGTACAGAGCACCGTCTCCGTCTGTACAACAATATAATCACTGCGACTGAACTGTTGTAGCGAGGTAACAATTTGTTTATACTGTACTGTTGGTAAATCTCTGCGTCCTTACGGCAAAGTTTCCAAATTAACGCCAAAAGACGCTAGCAATTTGGAAAGCGACCAAAACAAATCGCTAGAGAGCACTCCTCCAACATGCGCGATTGTTGCGTGTGTTTTGGGTACTCTAAGGAATAAACAACCGTTTAATGTAGGCCTAAGCCTACGTTGGTTCAATCTTTGCATCAGTTTGCATACAGCGCGTAGTTACACTGACTGGTTACCAATATACTGCATAAACCCACCTCCCTCTTTAACAGAATGTAAAACGTACTGCTATGCAATAGCGAATCTAGAATTTTGTCTTGGGGGAGGGGGGTCCGGTCGAGTACCGGGGCTCATATGAAAATAAAATTTAAGGCTAATCAATATTATGTTGCAATTATTCGGCTTCGGCCGAATACAACGATCGGTGAATCGGACTTTGCCCGACGTCCTGACGTCACGCCGTTCCCTTTACTAACGGAGCCGTTTGTTCGGTTAAATCTCGCCAGTCGAACACCAGACCGCCCTTGTGAGCACAGCCGTCCTTTCAGCACATTAAATAAGAAGCCTCGATTACCAAGGTAACTATGATTTTTGGTTATCATAAATCAATGCTGGGGACGAATAATTTCCCCCCAAAATACGTAAAATAAAAGAAAACTTGTAATTTCTGTAAAAAAATTGTTATTCATAACCAACCAAAACGTGTCTTGTTTACAACAGTCAGTCTCGACTAAAACCAATTTTCAAAAATCATTGTCAGTATTTGTTGTATAATTTGAAGTTGTAATTTTATAATGTAATTTTGTGACTACGCGCTATATGAATGAAATGTGGGCGTACTAATTAAGCTGTGCGGGTGCATAGAGTATACTAAAAGATGTGAAATTTTCAGTTCAAAACTTGGTTCGACGTACAGGAGTGAGAATACAAGTATATGGACTCGACGTAGCTTTCTTCACACGTTCTTCCAGCGTGAACACAGCAGCGGTCCATGGCATGAGGTGAGGAACACGCACCCGTTGCGACCAGCTACAGCAGGTTGTGAGCGAACCTCTCCGGATAGCCAATAACACTTAACCGTTAACAATTTTCAGTGGTAGTTACAGTACAATTAATAATGAAAAGAGAGATAAACTAGTTTCCTCACCTTATGTGACACGAACCAAAACCTTTTACGAATTTTTTGTGATGGAGAACAGTGTTAGAATTTTCATGAACCGATCACAGCTTGTACGCTAAACACTATTAACTGTAAACCAGTATTGATTTATGCGATCTTTCCATATCCAGCAATCAGTTTATCCATTATGTAAATTATACAATTATTGAATTTTAGCAAACCATTTATTCAGTATTTAATCTTTTCAATATTTAGCTTATTTCTGAGTTGGATTAACTCAGTAATTAACTTTTGCTGACTGACTTATGATTACGTGAGGCACATATTGTTTTGAAATAAACGGGTCGAGTTCGACTCTGCTCACTAACTGGTGTCTCAAAAAAAATTTTTCACTTACACCTCCCCCCTTTTGGGAATTATGTTAAACTTTAAGGATATTTGAGAATTATGTTATAACGTGTAGAGAGACATGAATAGTAATAAGTATTTTGGTTGATTTTGTGGTACATTATGTTATTTTTGGTGTATTCTGTGTGCTGCGCTTTTGGTGCCAAGCAAGCAAGGAAGCGTGCAACAATTATAATCTTCAAAATGGCTGAGAAACGTGTAATAACATACTGAAATCAATTCCATTACAGTAATGACACAATAAAAATAAGCGTTATAGAAACATTGTTTAAAAGACACTTATCGGCATAATTGATTTTCCTATGTTCAAACGTACGCGCAAATGCTGTGTACTAAACTTCTTTGTAGACCTATACTTAAAAAATGGTTGCTACAGCATTATCTGAGAAGTTAATAAAACAGCTTAAAAATTAAGACATTAAACAAATTTCTTGTCAATTTTCTACCCTCTGGGAGGCGGTCCGGTCCCGTCCCCGTCACCGTAAATACGCCTCTGCTGCTATTTAATAAAACTGAGTCGCTATTTATATGCAGCCGTTTCAACACACACGCGCGCGCGCGTTGGTTACAGTAGTAACTGAGAACTAGACATAACTTCTACCACAGAAGTGGTGGCTTTCGAAGTGGGGAGCCATTGGGTCGAACAGATTTGCACAGGATTGTTTAGCACATTCATCACAGGTCTGGATCCACCCCAACCTTACCGATACGCAAGATGGAGATAATACAGACAGGAAATTATATATATTTGTACAGCCACTTCGTGATGCGCGGTGGACAAACGTCTCGTTGAAAGGCCAACAAAATTTTCAGTCATTTCACAAGTGCGCAGATCAGCGTTGTGTAATGTTCTTTATAGTGTGTAAGGGTACGTGCATAACGCGGAATACTAGCATAGAATACTCACACAGATTACAGTCAGTGAAAACAAACTCATGTATTTATATGGCTCCCTGCATAGCGAAGCAGATCTCACATCAGAGAATATCATCGCTGATCCTCTTCGGAACACATGGAATACTTCTGAACACTGATTGGTTGCTTCAAGGACATTCCCGCACTGTAGCCACACGCAACTCTATCCACTGTACAATTCCCGGTAAAGTGTAAACGTTCGGTCTCTATAATCTGCTGTAAAATGTGCTTACGGCGGCATGCACAGAAAACGACACGAGGTAAAAATGAAAATGTATTATTTTACCTTCACAATAATACAGTACATTTACACCATAGATGATAATGATACATCAGAGAAGTTCTGATCACAAATACATTTTACAAATTATTCAGCCCCGGACGCCTTGCGAACTGGAGTGCAAGGCAAGCCGTTAAGGCTGAACAGCATTATCACGACTCAGCAGGGGAGACATCAGGGGGATAAATCACTTAGAGCTATAAAAACTTCAGTGAAATTTCATAAACACTGAACATACGTCTCTTTCTAACCCAGTTTATGTGTTAAAATAAGCAACTGTATAAATAATTATACGGGGAGAATCTTGAACGAACTGTTTCATCCTATTGAAAATATGACCTAAGGAAAATGAAGAGTCCAACCTTCAAGGTAGTCTCATCCCCTTCCCCACCCCCAAAGTGTACCGACAGATACACATACAGGTAAATCACACTGTTACAGCGAGTTAATCAGACAGATATCGACGAGATAAGGTAAAATTTGTGAAAAAATAATAATGGCACAGAGGCAGGAGAAGCGCCTCATTATTCATCTGCTTAATTTGGTGCACGAGAAAAAAGATGTTTTCGATAATCTACAACGCGGCGGCGAGTGAATAAATGAGGAGCAATCGATTACAGCAGATCATGACGGCTGCTGCTGCTGGTTCGTTAGTACTATAATAATAATCATTAATCCAAAGAGATTACGCCAGCTACGGGGCGTCCTGTGTACCTGTGTAAATTCATCAGCATTTATAGGCACATTTGATTGCATTTCTTTTAATTTTTCTAGAAAACGCGCACTCCAAACACTGTGAAGAGTGATTATTTGGCAGTGACAGATTTATTCTCTCCTTCTCATTTACAATTCGACGTCAAATGAATTACACTATACAACAACCTGCAAATATGTTTTACTTCGTTACACAACGAGAACCAGTTGCGTGGCGTCCATGTAACCGCTGTTGCCGGCGGCAACAGTACTGGAAATAAGAGAAAATAATACTAATTATATCACAGAATAAGTAGCCTACTTTAGTTATCGAATAATTGAAATCCGAACAATATTAGTAGGAAAACTTGAAGAAAAGCGTAGCATTGCTTTCGAACTGCTGAGCACTTGCACCGTCTTGTGTTGCCGGCTGAGACATCGGCAATGTTTTACTGCCTACGATCACTGACCTCGTAGTAGTTGTCACTGTACAAACTGCGGATGGGGGGCACACTCGTCCGTCCAATGTGTTGCCGCTGTGTAAACCGGCAAAACACTCAGTTAGCAGCTGTGTTCTTTTTCGGAACTGACGTCTAGCAGATACTACGTACCTATTTGTGTTTTGTTCGTTTAGTCATGCGTTTCTCTGTTTGTCTTTATTATTTTTAATTCGATTATTTGTTTTCTGATTTATTCTGGGGAAAATGATGAGAGTCAGATCCCGTTGAACCGGGACCCTCTTCTTCTTCTCCATGCGAATGATAGAAATTGCTGTAAAAAGGACACCTGGTACAAGAAAAAATTCGAATTAATTTTTAGGTTAAATCACAACCGGCAACAGGTGTTACGTACCCACGCCACGCCACTGACGAGAACTTAGATTTTGTAAATACAACAGAAATAGTTTATAACAATATCTAACAGACCGCCAAAAAAAGTCGAGTGCTATATAACCGGTAGTGGCTATACCGAACCGCACACTCTCACAACATCTGTTGTCTGCGTTCCAGACAAGTTGCATCATTACGAAAAACGTTTTGCGTGTAGGCTTGAATTAAGGTCCCAAACCTTCGCCGTCTTCACCTGACAATGCAGGCCAGCGAGTTTTTCACAAAAATATCGATTGTCTCATAAAGACACAAGCGACTGGTACACGGTTCTGATTCCCACATACGGTAAACTGCAACGAATCACAATATTGTTTTGCGTATGATATCACCCCGCGCCGTACAACGTGAGTCATTGCGCCAATTAACTTCACCACATGAAAATTCCTAACCGCATTACACAATTAAATGAATCATGTCCTACGTATAGAACAAATGTACGTGAACTTTGCTGCAAATTTAATGTTTTAGCACAAGATTTGCTTATCCGCCTGTTCACAAAACTGTAATAAATTACACAATGTTTGTTGAAAATTATATTTACACACACGCACAACTTATTTTGTTTCGCATGTCATCGTTAATAATAAACACAACGTTTCAACTCCGAAATAAAGTTCTCCTAAATATGGTTAAGACTGTATTAAGAGACAGATTATACTGCGGCCGGACAACGAGGGCGGCTAAATGATTAGCAGACCCTTTGGCAACGCACGCACAGGCACAAGCCGTCCAGAATCACTAAGTGAGGGTGAGGTGTGGCCCGCAGCGCGTTTTTCTGTTAGTGAGCTTACGCTGGTAGTCCAGCCGCTTTCGTTAACCCTCCAAACTATAAGAAGTGATCCCAAAACCAATGGATTATGGGTTCAAAGTACACTGAAGAAAATAAGGACTTACAGGCAACGCAGGAGAGGCTGGAGAAAACATGTAAGATAGTAGTGAGACTGATTACCTAGTCGGATACCACAAGGAAAAAAGTTGTCGGAAGACCAAGAAATCGGCGGAAGGCTGGATGGCTAACCTCGGAAGAAGAAGAAGAAGAAGAAGAAGAAGAAGAAGAAGAAGAAGAAGAAGAAGAAGAAGAAGAAGGAGGAGGAGGAGGAGGAGGAGGAGGAGGAGGAGGAGGAGGAGGAGGAGGAGGGGGAGGAGGGGGTGATGGGAAGGGGAGGAGGAGACGTTTCAACGTCTCACGACCTCTTTAAAATTCCTAAGCGACGAGTGATTTCTACCCCCAGACCAGTAAGAAGATGGTTCATGCACGACTGTAGCATTTTAGAAGGAGAGGAGGCGGAGATGGGAAGGAGGAGACGTTTCAACTACTCGTGATCTCTTTAAAGTTCCTGGGCGACGATTTATGTCTACCACGTGGCCCGACCTCTACTCGGACCACCCTACTCGATGCCCAGAATCTAGGCTCGTTCTCAGACGGTCAGCGACGGCTGAAACACCGTGTTGTTGGTAGGTCTTTCGACGGGGTATTCCGACCAGCGCTCGCAACTAAGAAGTGACGACGATCGCAGATTTTGTGGACCGAAAGTCAAATGTAGTAATACTACGACACAGGCAGTCCAAAAAGAGAAGTACCGGTAACCTGATGCTCAGAATGTGTGGTTGCTTTAGGTGAGTTAATAATGTTAAAAACATACAACAAACTCTGTATCAAAATCGGCAAAGATGTTTTAATAAAATGTTTAATAAAGGGAATTTCAATAAAATGAAATAAAATAAAAACTTGTGACTACGTTGATTTCTCTGGTATAATTATTCCACAGTACTACAGATCGCCATACAATTAACAATATAAAATAGTTTTTACATGCAAGTTTTTATACATAGTCGTAAACAATAATGAACACGGTTGCAGAAAAAAAAAACACTACAAAGTATTTTCTTCATTTCAGCTGTTAAGCTGGCAGAGAGCGCGCGGTGCGTTTAACAAAACGTACACTACGACGCACGGGAATCCGCGCCGTAGACGCTGGAGAGTGCGGGGGGGGGGCGCTTTCCCTGTGGAAAAACATCACCCCCCCCCACCAACAAATACAATACTACTACTAACCATGGCTGCTAGCAGGGCGGTGGTGTAAAGAGAACGAATGTTTATCTTGTTTGGAAAACCACAATTACTACACGTATAGAGAGAGAGAGAAGGAAAAACAACACTTGTAACACGTAGTCGTCGGAATTTAACGGAGAATTCACTTCGTTATAACACCTCCTCCTCCTCCTCCTACCTTTCGTGTATTCTTTTAATTACGACCACACGAACTAACGTAGGAAGTCAGATAGTGAACAAGCAGACGCGATTGCATATAACAATTTCAACCGTTTATGAACAGAGGTATTATGAATTATTTTTTAATAATTGTATTCACTACTTGGACTCTGTCTGTGTGTGTGTGTGTGTAATAATTATAATGACTTTACCTCAAGATGTTTTCTCTTTATTTGGAACATGTTTCGGGAAACCTTGTGTTCCCATCTTCAGCCTTCCTGATTTTGAGTCTTGTGAAGTATTTGTGTTGGTTGGATGTTGTGGTGGCCTCCTGTACTTCTGTTGGCCTCTGGTACTTTAATTGGTATTATTGTGTGTGATTGTGGTGTATATATTAGTATTTTGTGTATTTTCGATGTTGAGTGATTTGAAAGTTGGTGTCATGTTTTGTACTGATTTGTATTTGTTCAGGTATTAGTTTGTTTTGTGTTTTATGTTTAACACAAAACAAACTAATACCTGAACAAATACAAATCAATAAAAAACATGACAAGTTTCTCGAATATTCCAGCTGCAACGTGTGTGTGTGCGCGCGCGCGCGTACATAATGCTCCAACTTTGCGGTGAAAGACAGTTACGTGTCAACTATCGGGTCTATACCAGAGCATACCAGTTAGCCCAGTGTGTTCAAGGACACTGTTTCTAGTGGATTCTCGAGAGCGCCTGTTTGTTTAACAAGTCATACAAAGTGACAGATTATTCTGGTAATCAGCGGGGTATAAATACAGCTATTCACCTACGGTCAAGTTAGTTATTGTCGGGCGATTACTCTATGCGTTCAAGTGGTTATTAGTGAAAAGTAATTATTGTGGTGAATGTTATGTGTTTTATAATCGTGCGAGACAATTGTAATACAATTGTGTTTTATATTAGTTGACATTTTATTGCGTGTGAACAATTTTTATTTGATTTGTTGTAAGAGACTATCTTGTTGATTACAAACTGTTTAATTGTGATAGTTAAAGCTGGTGATTAGTGACGCAATTGGTGTCTTGTATTTTGTTTTCCACAGTACCATTCGACGATCAGTGAGACTGTGGTAACACACACACACACGCACACGCACACACACGGTACTGCATAAACACTAGAAAACCAAGAGCCCTTTATTAAACAGACACACATGCACAGACTTACATAAAATAAAATGGCAATTCGAATCGCAAATAACAATTCAAAACTTCTTCCACTACAGCTGTCTCCAGCACGAAGCCGCTCAGTGGCCATTCAAAGCAGCTTAGGCAAAACTTTTCCAATTTCCTTCTCCAATTTTTTGCAATGTGCGACTATAAATAATAATTTTTCCTGCAGTGTTCCGACTGCCTTCGCACGGATCTTCCTGACATTACCCCAGTGTTCTACTTCCGTTACGGTGGCGACGAGAGTTTTTGTACTAAAATCTGTTAGCACTTTTTAAACATGCAAATTGTCTTCTGGGAATGTTAATTCTCAATTTAAACAGGTGAAATTAAAGCGGTATAATTCCAGAGAGCACTCCACCGGGAATTATGTGATGCGGCGCGACTTATGCAAATGAATTACTGTGTGCACTTCGCGGCTGTATAAATCACTGATATCTAAAATGCCACGCGCTTACGTTACGTACGACCTCTGCTGTAAGACAGATATTACAGACATTCAGAATAATTTCCCCTAAATTAACTGTTGTAAATGAAGAAGCAACGGATACAATGTTACCTGGCCTCGCCGGTCTGGAACAATTATTAAAAACGGTCGAGACGTAGAGTCAGCCACTCCTCGACAGACTACTCCGTAATAAACATCATTTACACAGGATACGATTCTCGCGCAGTTCTGAGAGCATCGCATCTTAAATTCCAACGTAGAAGCATCGACACCAACCCTTTTACAAATTTCACCTCATCGATTCATCAACATCGGCTGTCAACAAATTTCACCTCACTGCTGAAAAGATAAGCCAATTGACAATCCTGACGTCCAAAAATTTTGAAATTTTCAAAAAACACTATATTTAAGCTGTGGTTTCAATTCCCTTTAATTTGATACCCTACACGGTTTTTTGCGAATGTTGTACAATTTTGACCCCTACCCCCTCAACTTGCCCCTTCCAACCCCCTATTTTTGGAGGAATCAATCTCAAAAACAATAAGGTTCTGTAGGGTAAACGTATGGACACGCACGCCAAGTTTTATGAAAATCGGTTGATGCGTTCAAAAGTTATCGTCAGACATATCCCAAACAGACAGACAAATGCCAAACGGTCGAGTCAAAACTAAGAACTCGTTTCCCTCGTTCAAAAAAATTTTGCTGGTCACCCTCTATGTCTTTTCGTGAGGTTACTTCTCACATAAGGTTCTGAGGTTATTCTTGGATTATGTCGCGTAAAAATCACTGATATCTAAAATGCCACGCGCCTGATTTACGTACGACTTCTGCTGTAGACAGATATTGCAGGCACTGTTAATAATTTTCTCTACATTAATCGTTGTAAATGAAGCAACGAATAGAATGATAACCTGACCACGTCGGTCTGAAACAGTTATCAAAGACGGTCGAGACGTAGAGCCAGCCACTCCTCGACAGCCTACTCTGTAATAAACATCATTTACACAGGACACAGTTTGCACGTTATGTACATAATAAATCGAATAGCAGATGAATATGGCTTTGAAATACCAACGAACAAGACTAAAACAATGGGATTCAGCCGGTAAGAACTAAGACAGCAGTTCACCTTTGCTACCGAACAAGGAATGTGGTGACGTATGCCATTCCACTGCACGCATCACTGTAATACTACACATTTAAAATACGTGTAACACAGTTTCGGTGTGACTTGACTATCTCTCACAAGGTATTTCTTGTAGCGAATAAAAAAACACTTTAACAAAATATTCAATACATTACTCTTACATATAATGTACGAACGTTCAATCTAGTACGCACACAAAATTACAACTAAATACGTCTTCTCAACATCTGATCAATGTTTTCAGAACCAGTAATACCCAACCAACACAAGCACACACTATCATTCAGTAGACCCCCTGCCCTTCAAGCGTCTCGGCAGCAAAACTGGTGTGCGTACAGTAGTTATAGATGGAAAGATTAGGGAACAAGTCCAGCATTTCAGTTACTTGGGATGATACGTTACATATGGGACAGAAATTTATCTGGATGAAAAATGCCAGATAAACCTAACAACGACATATTAACCTAACAACGTCAATTTTACCTTATTTACGCGTACAGACGTGAATTCCACGTAGAAAACGAGAAAACCGCGTTTTTCCATTATTTGGATCCCATAATTGTTTTTTTGCAGATTTTTCGCTAACAAATTTTGACGAATTTTTCGTTTCCGCGCCTAGTTTTGACCTGTAGTTTACGCAGAAACGCAAAAAACACGGTTTTTGTAAGTTGTGTCGCTGCCAGAGTTCAGATTGTCACTCCCGACTATTACCTTCACTTTTAAAGTGATGTAAAAATAGCAAAAAAAACATACCCTACTGTAACTAATGCTTGATAATAACTATTTCCGTGTCACTAACACCTGACAATGAATGAAATGATAAGAGATTTGAATTTAGTATGCGAGGAATATGGAACGAGGATTAATAAGGAAAAAAATAAGTGTATGGTGATTAGCAGAGGACGAAAAAGGGCAAACATAAAGATAGGGCAAGACAAAATACAACAGGTGAAGTTGTTTAAATATCTTGGAAGGTTGATAAATGAAGATATGTCCTGCATTCGTGAAATTAGAGCTAGAATTGCTATAGCGAAAGAGCCATTTAATGGGAAGAAAAGACTGCTGTTTGGCAAAATTAATAAGAATTTAAGAAAAAGGTTGGCCAAATGTTATGCGTGAAGCGTTGTTTTATATGGTGCAGAGACATGGACACTGAGGAAGGAGAATGAAAAAAGATTAGAAGCATTTGAGATGTGAGTTTGACGAGCAATGGAAAAAGTGAAGTGGGTTGATAAAGTAAGGAATGATGAAGTTTTAAGAAGAATAGGGGAAGAGAGAAGAATGCTGAAGGTAATAGAAAATAGGAAAAGGAATTGGTTAGGTCATTGTTTAAGAAGAGACTGCTTGCTTATAACTGCCATGGAGGGTGTAGAGAAAAAAGAAGAGGGCGTAGTAGAATGAAGTTTCAGAGGGTGTTACGAAGTAACGAAAAGACTGGCATGCGATAGGACAGCTTGAAGAGCTTTCACCATTTGAAGACCTGCCTTAGGGCAGAACACCAAATAATAATACCTGACATGCGTATACATAATGGAATAATTACGCTTACATCAATAGAAAAAATTCAGAAGACTGAATCCTCAAACTGTAAAAATCACAAGCCACCACTGTATTCAACACTGCCGAACAACTAGACTATAGGCCTACAGGTAAAAAAAGAGAAGTCCTAAAACTTCCTGATATACAGCGAAAGAGCACGCGAAAGGAAAACGTCTGGCTACTTCTCTGTAAGACAGCTGTCATACCGTAAATACATAAATTAAGTACTGGACAGAGTCCAGTAAACTGAATGTTAGAATAACACATTTAACCGACACAGTGTTTACCTCTTTAGTTGGACAATACATTTAATTAACAACAGCTGTTATACCAAGAGCACTTAAATATCACAAAACTTTTTAACGGGGGTGGTCGCAACTCCGCGACCGTAGAGAACATTAACGACTCTGCAACGGTAGACGTGACGTCACAAAACGTATTTACACTGTCTCGCGTATGTTTTATTGCGAATAAGAAGTATACTTATACTTGCGCAACGATATTTACGTGGAATAGTACAACATGCACGGCAACGGACAAAGTTTGAACATGAAACCTTCCGTCGTTTCTTATTCATTTGTTTATATATTTTATTGATTATTTTATATATTTTATTTGATTATATATTTTTTTTATTCGCTCTTTTCATTTTATTGCGCACGCGCGAGTGTGTGGTGTGTGTGTGTGTGTGTGTTCTAGGTTAAAAACACAACGACAATGTAATTCGGTATCGCAGTCGCGGCCACATCGACTTTTGCGAACAATTACAATTCTATAATTAGTTTTGATAATAGTTACAATTCTATAAGAAACGTTTGCACAAAACAACCACGGACCACGGACTTACAGTAAAGTTCCCATAACATTGAAACCGGCCGTGAAAGCCTCAGACAGAATTTAATTACAATTCTATTTTGAGTTCGTAAATACGTTGATTTTAATATTAATAAAACGTACGACCAGTCGTAAACTCATGTCGTAAGAACCTAAAGAATAATGTAGCCATGGCGATATGATACTTTTTCTTCTTCTTTTTCTCTCTCTATAGAAGGGCACAGCCTGTTAGACTTTGTCTTTTATGGATCTGCATGACCACCATACTCCCTCAGCTGCAGAACTCCCTCACTATTTTGAACGAAGTATGTTTATTACTACATCAATTTTTGATATTAGATCATTTTTCAATCACGGAAAATGACAAAAATCCCGATTTATCTACTATTTCTTTAGTAATATAACAATTATGAAGCACACAATCATACAATAAACACTAAAAATTCGATACATGTGGATTTGGGTTACAATTCCTTTTAGTTTCTGCTGAATTTTCATAATTTTTCAAAACTTTATCTTCTTTAGGCCCTGTGGTCCCAAAATTTTCAAGTTTCCAAAGCTTAACACTCACTACATTTAGATGTTAGTTGAAATTCTCTTTAATTTTATAACAGAATTTTTGCGAATTTATCAAAATCTTCACCCTTTTATGGGCCCAGAAGTCCAAAAATAATTGGACTTGTCAAAATAAAATTTTCAAAAAATAAACACTATATCAGACTGTGGTTTTAATTCCATTTAATTTGATACCTCACATGGGCTTTTGAGTTTTTTTACCCCCCCCCACGCATTCTTGCCTTCCTCCACACTATTTTTGGAGGGGTCGATCTCAAAATGATCGGTCATCATCGGAGTCTCGTAATGATAGGTCTACACAATCTTCACTAAATGTAGAGCTACTGTCTTCGGGTTCCGCAGTTTTTCTCTTCTTAGACTGTTTTGTAACACTATCTCATATTACTAGCATATTACTGTCACATATCAGTAGGCCTACTAATATTTGGAACACTATCTCATATTACTAGCATATAGCTATCACATATCAGTACTACTATTTGGAACACTAATTCATATTACTAGCATATAGCTATCACATATCAGTACTACTATTTGGAACACTATCTCATATTACTATCATATAGCTATCACATATCAGTACTACTATTTGGAACACTATCTCATATTACTAGCATATAGCTATCACATATCAGTAATTAAAAACTCGTTTATCCGAAAATCCGGTTTACCAGAAACAATTTTTAGTAAATTTGAAAAATACACAAAAGCATTTTCCTGTCGCTATAATTTATATTTAATAACGTAGACAAGTGATTCCACGTGATATAAAGTAGAAAGTCAATAATCATAAATAATTGTGATCAAGGGTACTCCGAATTATCGAATTGTTCGGATTTCCGAACATATGTTTATATATTGTACACATAAAGTAATATAAACATAAATGTAAACATTGAAACTTCTCCTGCAGAACTTCTAACAATGAAACTACTTCGAGATCGGGCAGCCAGCAAACGAGCTTCAAAGCTTAGGAAAAAACTATGATTGATTACAGTACGAACAAGCAATATGACTGTTCCAGTAATGTAGAAACTATAATTTACAGTGCGGTGCCGTTTTATAGTGTATTGTGTCACATTCACTGTAACTTTTAAATTATTATTAGTAAATAAAGTTACTGTACTTACACATGTATTATTATTTAAATAGAAGTTTAGGTTTATCCGAAACGGGCGTGGTCCCAACAAATTCGGATAAACGAGTTTTTACTGTAGCACTATTTACTGTAGACAAAGAGGAGTAGTTCATACAGCTCCCAATATACGATAGCAGCATACACCAAATATAAATATCGGTATGGACAACCATACATGACTTCCATGTTCTAAGATTTATATTTAAATCATTTTTGAAATGAAATATTTCCATAGGAACTACTTCTTTCTACTTCTTGCTTCAGCCTTAACCACAGTACCGTGGTCGCTAACGTATACCACCTCACGTTAGCGCACGCGATTTTCACTGATGATGGCAGTCGATGGCACTGCCGAAACGTCTGGTTTTGCAGAAAATATTGGACCACGGCCAAACAGCCCGGGATGGAATTTTAACAATGAACTATTTCTTTGTTGCCGATAAGGTAGCAGACATAAAAAATTACCCCCTCCCCCTTCAACTATTCTTTTCATTTATAGATATTTCATCTACCTTTCTACAGTGGATTATTATGACCTTCGTTTCAGGATACTTTATCAAATTTAAGTAGGCCCTACTTTACTCTTGTTTAAACATAAAACGGTGCAGGTAAACTACCCCTTCAGCTTAACCGATCTTCACCAAAATCAATAGGCTCTGAGTCCTTTACAACTCGGGCACATAAGCAAAAAATTATTTTGATTCTGTTTGAATTTGCGGCAGTTCTCCTTCGCCATAGAAAAAATACCACACACACACACATTTCGGAAATTGACTTTTATTCATGTTTTGATGGTAGTACAATCAGAATCAGCCCTAATTTCGAACACGATTTTTTCGCCATCACCATACTTCCATTTCCTTATGGAACATGGAAGTAAACATTAGTGTGTCATACTCCTAACTTCTCCTCTACTAAACGTTCTGTACGACACCGTTGTACAGATGCGTCATGCTTAGTGGCTAGACTACGACTGAGCGACATAATCTCACCCCGCCCCTAATTATACACTAGTTGTCTGTCAAAAATCGTTAAAATGAATCCTTGACACAGAGTCAGGACTTTGCAAATAATGAAGTGTTTAGTTTACTTTTTCTAACTACACATAAACTACAAAACTCGGTACAACTTTTTATTTGAACACTGGAGAGAGGGGGGTTGCAACTCCGTGACTGCAAAAAAAAACTAACGACTGTGTAGCAACAGTATCCAAGACATTTCCTCAACTATGATTTATTGCAAAGAAGAAGAGCGCACAACACTCAACCGACGCGACGGTGTGAAGTTGTCTAACATGCAGAATAACGTACAAAGTTCATACATTAACCTAACTCCCATCCCTCAACCACTAACCTAATAGCTTTTAATGTAGGTCAACATATTTTTAACATGTACGCATAATAAACTATCAGATTACGTTAATTTAATACTGGCATCGCGCCCACGAGTACATTTAAATTTCACCTCGTTCTGTTCACCAATCACGCGACTGCTGCCGAGAGTTCAAAATCGATTATTATAATTAGTAAAGAAAACATCAGCGGTTAGTCGCGAACTTAAGACGCGTCACTCGGCTACGAAATAAATATTATAACCGTTATGTTTGAAAACCAAGACCCTCGTTTTTTTTATCGTTAAATCTAATTGAACAAATTCAACGGTTTGGAAAACTAGGAACCTTAACTTTCAATAGATATAACTACTAAATTTAACAGAAAAATTTTAACATGCTATTATTTGCGTTTCACAAAATGTTAATTAAATTCACTCCGTTCTTACAGTCCAACTCCAAAACTTAAGAAAACGTCTTTCTCCGATCAGTCTCCCGCTTGATATTTCACGAGACAGACGAGGTTAGTAATAAATGGCAGAGCTGTAGTGAAATGAAGAGTATGAGTAGGCTGCAGCAGATTTCGTTGTGACACGCGTGGGATGTCACGGCAGTTCAAAAAATAAAAAGGCACACGACAGAGGCCAAGAGATAGGCGTCGACAATAAAGCAGATCAGTGCTGCTCTCTACGGTAGCAAACGACGTCGTCTTCCTACGACACACTATCCTCTTTCTCACACAAAAGCTCTCTTCCCCAGCCCTCGTTCTGTCATTCTTTGTACATCTCTCTCTCTCTCTCTCTCTCTCTCTCTCACACACACACACATTTTAAATGTTCACAATACACGTAAGAAACGAGTTTCGTCTATGGCAGTAGAAGTACATAAATGTTCAGGAGCGTATTTACGGGAGGGGGGACAGGAAAAAAAGCCAAATACTGGATATTTCCTGTTGTTTAGAGAACGGGACCGGACCTCCCCCTCAAGAGGGTCGAAAATTGACAAGAAATTTTGTAAATCTTTTAATTTTTAAACTGTTTTATTAATTTCTTAGCCGTGTACGCTAAAACAGTAGTAACCTTTTTTAAATACAGGTGTACAAACGAGTCTATTACACATCATTTGCGTGTACGGTTGAAATATAGGAAAATTAATGAAGTCAATAAGTATCTTATAAACAACGTTTCAATAAGGCGTATTTTTATTGTGTTATTTCTTTAGTATCTTATTCAGTACGTTATTACAGGTTTTTCAGTCACTTTGAAGATTGTAATATTGATTAGTCTTGTTTTTTGTTATGTATGAAGCCGCATCGACTGGACCGGACGACCCACCCCGAAGACAAAACTCTAGATTCGCTACTGTAAATGTTGTGTGCACATACGATCACAAACCAACATTTATTACAAGCGTATCTGTAATTTGGCTCTGAGGGGGTCCGAGATTTGGTCGGCTTCATAGAAGAAAAAAAAAAACAAGTTAAGACTAACGAAGATTACCATCTTTATAAAGTGGCTGAAAAACGCGTGATAACATCCTGAAATCAGTTTCATTAAAGTAAAGGCTAATACTATTATAAAAATACGCGTTATTGAAACATTGTTAAAAGATAACTTATTGACTGAACTGGTTTTCCTATATTTCATATTTCAAACGTATACGCTAATGCTTTGTAATAAGCCTGTTTGTATATTTAAAAACGAGCTCCTACTATATATTAGCGTACGCAGCTGAAAAAATAAAATAAAACAACCTAAAAATTAAGAGATTAATAAAATTTGCCAACTTTTTCGACCCTCTTGGGAGGGGGGGTCCGCTCCTGTTCGCCCCCCCTCCGTAAACACGCCCCTGAGTACAAGGAGAAAAGCTGATCACGGCCGTATGAATTTCAACTCTTTACAGTACGCGGATACAATCACAAAACTTTAACGGGGGTTTCCCATCGATTTACGCTGTACCGCAAATAGATCGTCGTCGTGTGTATGTATACAAATACATACACACAAAACCATTTATATTTAAATATTTATATAAGTCACACTCAGTACCGTCAGCTGTATAACCTATTCCAGTGATACCCAATATATGGGACACACAAGTGTTCTCGGCGAAAAAGTAATGGTAGCCTATATCTGCCTTCATTTTCTGGCGCGAAACAATAGTTTCTTTACGGCTGGAAATACGTACGTTATTTACCAAATGTCAAGTGATTTTTGTTTACCGTAACAGGCCAGCCGTGGACCACGCGAATATCATTTCCTTTTCTTCTACTGCAGAAGGGCCCTCATTCGCACACTATGTGCCGCCTTCCTTTCCAATGTCCACCCCTTCCTCGTCTTCTTCTCACCGCAGAGAACCTCAAGATTTTGAATTTTGTTTCTGTATGTATTTCTATCCACACAGTCGTTCAAAGAGATACACAGTTTCATCGTTTCCTCCTTGAATTGTTTGGTGTATCCGATCAGACTAGAAAGTTGGCAAATACATTTGAAAATTTGTTTATTTAATCTGGACCGATCCATCCGAACCATATGTCCAAGGAATCTCAGTCTTTTCCTTCGGAAAGCCGTTTCCAGATCTTCCAGATCACTGTACAGCTCTTCTTTGGGTCTATGCCTATACCCATCTTCAGTTTTCTTGGGGCCATAAATTTTCCGAAGAATTCTTCGTTCAATTTTGAAAAGAGATTACAAATTTTGAAAGCACCTTTTTACTCCATACATGATCACCGGCCTGATCACAGTGCTATAATGGCGGACTTTCGCACTTCTGGAAAGGCTTTTCTTTCCGTACAGTTCTCAGGTTAGAGTAAAAGCTTTTGCTAATTTGAGTTTCCTTATCTTAAAGGATTTAAGTGACTGTTATTATTATTAAGAAAATTATTATTATTTTTTTTTTTACAAATATTGTAATTCCTTTTATGTCTACAATTATTTATAAGCCTCATTTTGTAACTGTCTCAGAAATGGGCTTCTTGTTGTTGAAATAAAATCCGGGCTCTTGGGCCGTGGTCTACTAAAGTTGTTATTCTGAAAGATGTTATTCTCTTTCGTCGTCACCACCGGAGGCCATCTTCAGTGATAAACCGATTGTAACACAACTACACAACTGACACGATGTTCATCAGTAACCACAGTACTGTAACCAATCGTTATATCTGAAGATAGCCTCCAGAGGTGGTGCCGAAACGTCTGAGAATAACATCTTTCAGAATAACAACTTTAGTAGGCCACGGCCCAAGAGCCCGGATTTATTTTCAATAATGTTGGCGCTGCCCGTGAAAGGCTTAGAAATTGGTTAAACAGGCTTATATTAAGCTGAACATTTTAACAACACTGGAGGGGGGGGGATTGATCCGCCTGATCCCCCCCCCGCAGTTATACTACTGGTGTGAATTAACTACGTTAAGAAGACGTAGATAAGTTTTTGTATTATTTAACTGGACTTTCTGAGACAGGTTTAGCCAGTAGCGGACTAAAGAGGGTCGGGGGGCTTTAATGGAAAATTAAGGTATTTGGTAAAATTCGTTAATTTATTTGCAAATTTTCTATTATCACGTCCTGAAACGCAATACTAGGAGAGGTCCAGGAGTTAGTCGATCAACTCCAAAGATTTTTTTTCAGTCGCAAATCGATCCCCAAACGGCACGGACGGCAACGGCAGCGGCAGCGACTCAAGAAGGCCGTGCCTCGGTACGCAAAATGTAAACGGCGGAGTGAAATACCGGGCGATAACATATAGGCGTACGCTAAAAGAGATTACACCAATGAACAATATTTAACATTTCAGGTCACCTGCTATTTATTTAAAGTATCTAATCAGAATTATTACCGAACAGTGGATAATTCGGAGTACGGAAATCGGGACAGTTACTCGAACGAACGAATTCAACAAAAAAAGTGCATCACATATTGCGTGAGTCTATAAATAATATTACTTCTATTATTTCCTTAAACTTTGTGTATTTACAATATGAAAGTGGATTTTTATTTCAAACATTACTATAGCTTCTTATAAAGTTTCCCAACTAGGTATATCACTCCAGTAATTATATAATAAATATACAACAGTAGTGTTTTTGCTATGTATTACTTAAAGATAAATTGGATTATAAACACCCGTCTTATGGGAGGGGGGGCCTCAGAAAAAAATCCTTCCCGGGCCTCCAGTGGCCTAGGTATGTCCCTAGCTTAGCGGGTCGCGAATAACATGTTAACGGTAAATCATACGTATAGATCATTCCGAATAATATGCACTGTAATACGTAAGTGAGACGGGCCGGGTCGGCCCAATAAGCACCAGTCGGTTACCAATTTAGTGACCATTTTTTCTGTCTTTCTTCTTTTAAACACCCGTATAAATAACGAGGACGACGACAAGGCTTACTACCTCTCTCTCTTCTCTTCTTCTCTCGTAACTCGCTACACGACCTAACAATCGTATGAGTCAGTCATTAACTTCACATCTGACCTCTGGTATCCGACGTCCGATTTCAATGAACTACGGTCGCTCGAGCGAACACACACACACACACACACACACACACACACACACACACCTTCAGAAACTTGCTAATCAAGACGAAGCACGGACGACGACGTCCCTCCACTCGTCCTCTCTCACTCGCTCTCTCTCTCTCTCTCTATCTCAGCAATAGGCGTACAACGCCAGCGCGTAACTACGCGTGGGCGTACGCTCGCGTGCGTGAGCGAGACGTGCTAGTTAACGTACAATGTTGTAAGAGCAGCAATGTGCTGTACGAGTCGGCTGCGGTTTGTTATTAAGAGTATTAAACGGTCATTACAGGCTTCAACTACTAGCAGGCCTACTGATCAGCTGATTGATATATATATATTACACGTTATGTTACTTGTTCGCCACCACATGACTTGTGTGTGTAATTTCCAATTACCGCTGACCGTTAGTCCGGCACAAACGTTCCGTTGTTTTACACGAAGAAGAATGCGATACGGAATTGACTTTTATTTTGATCGTTAAGTGGCGGCAGACGTTGTAAAGTCGATAGTAAAACTTAAACAGGAAATACTGGCATAGGCGCACACATAAACTCAATGAGTAGTGAAAGATTGATTGAAATAACCAAAGACAGGAAACAATGATCCAACGAGATCCGTTAGAAAGGAACCGAAAAGAAAACTCCAACTTCGTCGTGCTTATTTGCTAAACTGATAAATATCACGTTTTGGACGAGGCCTTTCAGTGTTTCCACCACTTTCAAGTCCTAAATCACGACCTAAATGGTCACAGTCGTGATTTAGGACTTGAAAACGGTGGAAACAATGAAAGACCTCGTCCGAAACATGACACTTAGCAGTTTAGGAAATAAGCACGACGAAGTTGAAGTTACAGAGAGTGCTAATTCAAATAACAAGATCAACAATGAAAAGAAAACGCCACTTCTCACACGAAAACGGAGATTATGGCGGGAAAAATGTGCCGCAGAAACGGAAGCCAGCGATTACATAACTCACAAAATTTAATGCATTCACTTTATTAAATTACTATTTGGTTGGTTTCAAACTACTCATAAGTTTTAAGCGTTTACTTACGGAAGGCTTCGAAGCCTTCACATTAAACTGGATTTAATTATTGATGGTTTTTAATCCTTTAAATGACATGGGTTCGCTTTCTTGAATACGTTCTCTAGCAGCCAACAACGCTCATAGGCGGCTCTTTGTAGGGGAGTCGCCCTGTCAGATACTACCGTTTGATCATCGGCGAATAAGATAACCATCACGTATCTCCAGTGACGTATCAAGAATTAGGCCTGAGGGGAGTCCGGGGTCGAGCCGACTACATACAAAAGAAAAAAAACAAGTTAAGACTAATCAACATTACTACCACCAACGTGTTCAGCAAGCATCAAACCAAAAATGGTTTGTTCCTGTCCCAAGCAGACAGACTAGAGCTGGTTACTAAAACTCTTCTTCGGACGCCTTGGCTTGTAATTCCATTGTTGTTTGGGGATGCGGCGGCATCCATTCGGTTAAGATGCTTCAACTATTTTAGCCGATATTGGGCGATCCTATCGAGTATAAGCTACTCATAATATTCACCTCCTTCCGTACATCGACATTTCTTTTGCGATCTTGAAGAGTACATCCTGCCACGTGCCCGAGGGAGCTCATTTCCGCCGATTGAATACGGCCGGCATGGGACTTCATTAAAGTCCAATTCTCGGACCCACAGAAAAGTGTGGGGAGGGCCACATAACCCTGTAGAACTTCAGACATAAAACCTTCAAAATTTCAAATCTTTTGTCAGTCAAAATTCATGCGACAGTTTGTAAACAAATTTAACTTCTCGTGTTTTCATAATATAATCGTTTTACAGGCATTCACAAACGCCATTTCAAACTCCCGTTGGCTCATAGTCTCTCACAATCTTTTGAGAGCAACACTGACGTACGTTATTTGGTTAGTCAAGACAATAAATACATAAAACCAACATTTAATATACGCGTAAGTGAGAAATGAGTTTCGTCTGTGGCAGTACAACACGTACGTAAACGTGATCGCGGCCGTACGAATTTAAACTTTCCACATCACACGGATACAATCGCGAACTTTAAACATGTATTTAAGCCCCATCGATTTCCACTGTACCGCAAATACGATAGACCGCGTTGTCATATATTTATATATTCCATTTCATGTCACACTCAATACCGCCAAACGTAACCTATTCCAGCGATACCCAATATCTGGGTCATGCGAATTAAATAGCATTGCAGACAACGCAACGTTCACAAATTGCAGCGACATCGTTTATCAATATATCACGGGATAAACGGTCGTCAGAGTGAAGACTTTTAAACAAGAATAAACATTCACGCTTGAAACTGATAAATGAAAGTTTTTTGTCGCTCGCTCCCCCCCCCCCCCCCGAGCTGAATCATTCTTTCGACGCGCCGCTGAAAACGAACCGGCTTAAGAACTTTTTCTATTTCCACTTCCCCAATAACTTGTATCCCCCCAGCCACAGTTCTCTTCAGACAACTGCCTCCTTTCCAACATTTCTTGCTGATGTTTCTGTTAGGGCGCGACAAAACTTCTTAAAATCTGAGCCAGTTTCCACCCCAGATTACAGACGCACTTTCATTGGACCACACACACACACACACACACACACACACACACACACACACACACACACACACACACACACACACACACACACACACACACACACACACGCGAGAGAGAGAGAGAGAGAGAGAGAGGGGGGGGCTGAAAGAAGGAAAATATATACTACAGAAAACAGTATATAAATGCTAAATGATTTTCTTCTCTCTCCTGGGAAGACACTGTAGACACGAGATGCATTATGAACAGAGAAGATCCCTTAAAGGTGATTCTTAGGTGGCACGAAGAGTGTGGACAGTGGTACACTGTGATACCTGAGGAGGGTGGACCGTGAAGTCACAAACATTTGACATGCGAATGGTGCGCGGAGCAAAACGTACATGCCTCTGATGTTCTTGTAAGAAATCAGTTTTCATTTTAATTTTATTTATTATGTTACATATTACGCGTAACATTGTAATACATCTACTCCTTACTCTGAAATAACTTGTTTACAGTTTTTGGAATTTTTCTTATTTGCATTAAATTTTCAATTTATGTAACATGAATTTATTTAAAACTTACAAATTAGAATATAATTCAGAATTATTTATATTTAACTTATATAAAATGACAAGGACATTTTTCTTAAGATGAGATGCTACACGCTCATATGTATATGACTTCGCAGAAAAATAAAGTCATAGCTCCTTATTTCATCGGTATTCCGTGCAATTTTACAATTCGTCCTTTCAAGACCCGCCGCCTATAACGATTCTTTATAAACATTTCCTAGAATAGTACTTGAATAGTGGCGTGCATATTTGCGTAAACAATCTGAAAGCTAACTTGTCAGTGTTCATCTGTAAATCGTATACACATTATGGAGTGGTGAAAAACTGTTTTGCTCACGTACGAAGTGAATGAAAATTTTTTTAACCTCGCAGTAAGCATTTGTCCACTGTGCATCTCAGTATGACTGTCGAAAATCTATCATCGGGTCTGAAGCCGTCACACATCGCCAGATTATCGACCTCATGACAGTACCATTTGTTTGTTGTTATGCAAGTTATTAGTACCATAAAGGGAAGAAGTCGGAGCGCTATCTCGGCTATGTTTATCGAAAGCATAGAGAAAATAATTGTATTGTGGCCATGCCTAAAAGAAAAAAGTGTAAAGCAAGAATGAACAGTAAAAACGAAGCCGTATTAGAAGTCACCGACCATCAGTGTGGAGCGCCTGAAGAAGCATCGATGCATGGCCAGAAGATTTCTAAACGAAAAATATTCATTGTCTCTACTCGATCCTCCCCCATATTCCTAGGTGGTGTCTGCACTCTTCGCATGTCAAATTTTTGTGAAATCGCAGTCTACGCTTCTCAGATATCAGTCTGTACCACTGTCCGCACTCTTCGAATATCCGATCCTTATCCTGCCTCTTCCATTTTTTTACGACATCCTCACTACACAAAACACCGTTAAAAACCGACAGATACAGACGGTTGCCATTATTTTGCTATAGAGCTTTGTACTTCAAATATTTTATGAAATATTTTATAAGTACAGGAGGTACTCGACTTGCGAGCATAACGCGTTCCCGAAAACGTGTCCGAAACTCGAGTACTGTACAGTATGCTATATTTATTGTACGCGTAGTTTAGTAGGTTCGGTTCTCCTCCTCCTATGGGGCTACAGCCCAAGTCGGGTCCTGCCCTCCACCAGTCTCCGCCTCCAATCTACTCTATCCATTGCAGCCCTCCTCCAGTTTCTTATCTCCATGTCCCTCACATCCTCTGCAACACCATCTTCTCACTTCTTCCTCGGTCAGCCTCTAGGTCTCGTTCCCTCCTATGTACCCAGCAGAGCCCTTTTGGGGCTCCTGCCATCCTCCATTCTCATAACATGTCCGGCCCAACGCAATCTTTGCATTCTTATAAATTTTGAGACTGGTATCTCTTTATATATTTGATACAGTTACTTGTTGTACCTCAGTCTCCATGAGCCATTTTCTTGTATTGGGCCTATAATGCGTCTGAGGATTTTCCTTTCAAAGGTATCTACTATGTCGGCTGTTTTCTGTGTGACTGTCCATGCCTCACACCCGTAGCATAACACCGGTATGATGACAGTCCTATATATTTTCATTTTTGTTTCCCTGTGCACATCCCCACACCTAAATGATGGCAGCAATGCGAACTATGCCTTGTTAGCCATGGTGGTCCGTCTTCGGATCTCCGGCTCCAGGTTCGGTTCTATGAACTGTAATACACTGTACTGTAATGCAATCGGATATTACTCTCGCCTAAATTTACATCATATGATCACTCTGACTACAACAAATACGTAATACAGTAACATGTTAAATTAATAATTTTCGTACATTTGTAAATTTTATAAACAGTGTTTGTGAAACAGCCTACGGCACAGTCTTATTATGAAAAAAATAATCATTTTAACACTTTAAATTAATAATGTTATTCTTTAAATTAACAGACTATCAGTAATTTAAAAAATAGCACGAATCATAACGAATATGTGCATTTGTCTTAACGCTTAGGCTATTCACTTCTCACACCTCTGTCAGTGTTCGAAAATCCGAAGCGGTAGTTTGAAACTTGAATGAAGGGTATCCATTTTGAATGTTCGAAAGAGCGAAATGTCCGAAAGTAGAGGACCTCCCTCTTTGTGTGTGTGTGTTTGGGGGGGGGGGGGCATACGCCGAGGTCTAAAAAGAAGCGAGTCTTTCTGCGCTTTCTCTTTTACTCAGTACGCATGGGCTATCCGCAGGAGTCTCCAAACTTTTTCACTTGAGGGCCGAATTGAAAAATCTTAGAAGTCTCGCGGGCCACACACACACACACACTGCAAACTTATTTTTTTTTAAGTTTACGAAATAATCAAGTCAATAAAGTAGGTACTGTATTTAAATAAAAAATAAAGTAATCAATAAAGTATAAAGTAAATCAATATATAAGGCAATAATAAAGTAAATAAAAAATTACGTACTTTTGTTCCTAATACGGAAAGAAATATCTTGAGGTAAATTCATTATAAAAATTAAATAAAAAATAAAAAATAAGCAGACTTATCCAAAGTAAACAAATTCATTTATTCATAATAATGTAAATAAGAGTAAGGAAAAAATACCATTCAACGATATTTCTTATTTATTATTTTTTGGCTTTCTTATGTACGTATGTGATGTGTGGAGTTGTTTCTGACTTAAAATGTCTGTCCATTTTGGGTCAAATTTTAATGTTCCTATCACTAGAATGGATTTCAAGTGTTCGTCTGACAAGTTAGCCATGGAGTTTACAAAGTTCATTTTTGAAAACGTTTGTCGCAGATATAGGTCGATCCAAACATTGAAAGCATTGCTCTTGCCGAACGCACGGGGGGAATAGGAAGCTTCGCTTTAGGTTGATGCGAGTGAAAAGGGTGATTCATTCAAGGCACATTAAGCACGTGAATGTTTTAAACTTGTCCAAAGTATTATAACATTTAAATATTTTGACGATCTATTTAAAAACTGCACGCAGCATCGGCAGGATTGCCGCGGGCCGTAGTTTGGAGACCCCTGGCTATCCTAAACCAAGCCAAGACAGTCGGGGGTTTACACTAAACTATGTAACGTAATAACATTTATCTTCTCTTTCATTCCTATTTTTAGTTTTACGTGAATCCAGTTTAATTGGTGAATATTTTAATTTCTTTTTCTTCCTGCTGTCTGCAATTACTGTCCCTCCCCCCCCTCGGGCGCGTAAACACTTAGTTTTCTTACATAACAGCGTTTTCTTCCTTCTTCTAATTCCCTCAAGTGCAATCTGCCTGCAACGAGCGCCAACTTTATCATTCTTAGTTGCACAACTTTGTACATTTATTTCAACACTGACGATCCACCGTTCAGTCGTATTGCATTTAATTAATTTAATCAGTCCGTTTGTTAATTTTACCCCGACGGGGTGATGTCTAGTTATTTTAATGGCGTCCCTTATTATAAGCATTTGCTGTGCTGAGATGCGTCCCTCCATTTCCCTTACAGGCGGACAACAAACACACAGTTACATTGCCAACAACCACTACTACGTCAATCAGAGGGGTTGAGGGTGAACGACGGTCCAACGTCACAACTACCTTACTAAATCCACCCGCTCCGCTCCGCTCTGAATAATTGGTTTACGTATGTATGCCAGACAATGTCCATGTTTCTCTCTCTCACCACACCCTTAGGTTAATCCATCATCATCAGCATCTCCTCCTTAACGGTTTTAGGCTTTAGCGGCCTGTTCCTATTCCACGGTCCACCTTTTCTTAGGTCAACCAACTTTTATTCTGCCTCTAGGGTTGTAATATTTCGCCATATTCGGTATTCTACTTTCTTCCATTCTATCTATGCGCTGAATGCATTTTCTTCTGTATTCTTTAATCCTTTCATTAACTCAAAAAATATCTAAACCACTTCGATCTCTTCATTTCTTATGTGATCTCGTCTATTACACCTTTTAACTGATCTCAGAAATTTTATTTCTGCTGTTTGTATCTTCTGTTCATCTTTTTTCATTAAGACCCAAGTTTCAAAACCATACAGTAGTGTAGGTATTGCCTAAGTTAATCGTTGGTGTTGATTATGATGATGATGATGAGCGGGATATCTTTAAACGGTGTGAATCACATAACAGAGATATGCGGGCGCCGCCCATGTGAAGACTTTTAATACGCATAGTGTGTTGTAGCGTATGCGTATACCGGTGTCAACATGATTAAGTTGAAATGAAACCGGACTGTTACACCGTGGTCGGCTGTTGGTAACTGTCGACATAGTGAACTAACGTTTCGAGCCTACCCAACGGGTATCTTCTTCAGAGCTGCAAAGCGACAGAGAACACACGTACGGCACACATCTTAGCCGAGACAATATTGAGTACTTTTACCAGGTATAAGCAAACAATTCTCACAAGTAGGTTGCTCATTTTGGACTGTCATGATAGGTTGCTCATTTTGGACTGTAACGGTAGGCTGCTCATTTTGGACCGGGTACCGCGTGCAAACCTTTCACTGTCATGAAAATGTTTGTAACCGCAGTTTGCAATAAACTTATACATGTTATCATTATACAGTAGGACCTTGATAATCCGGCACGGTCGGGACCGAGAGCGTGCCGGATTATCAAATATGCCGGATTACCAAGGCCATTTTTAAAACCCTGGTTTAAACAAGGGTATATAGATAAAAACTACAGTTTTAACATACAAAAACGATTAATTGTTTATTTAGTAAACACAACAGAAAACATTACAGTAAACAAACAAAAAATTAAAAGTATGTAATACTGCACAATGAAAACTACTGTATATTGAACTAAAAATCAAATATAATGCACTTCACTGTTAAATAGCTCAGGATTCTCAGGAACTTAGAACTCTTATTTAGAACTTAGAATTATTATTTAAATAACATACACACGCGTTAGGTTGCAACCTAACACATGTGTGTGTGTGTTTGCATTTTTTAACCTAACGTGAAACGTAAGTAGACTGCATCTTAACCTAACGTAAACGTGAAACGTACGTGGACTGTATTTTTTAACCTAACATGAAACGTAAGTAGAACGTTTTTTTTTTTTTTTTTTTTTTTTTTTTTTTTTTTTTTCGCGGAAATTCACGGATGCTGTGGTCCATTGGGACTGATGTTAATCGTTTCGAACGAGTACTGATGCGTTTCCTAACTGATCTTTCTTCTTCTTCTTTTTTTATTACTGACGACTGTGGTAGCAGCGGTGGCGAAGTTACAAATTTAATGTGACTGTAGAGTTAAAAAAGTCGTAACAGCTCGAAGTGTCGAGGTAACGGCGGGAATAGCCAAACTGACAAGTCCACGTCCACCTGTACATTCTCTCTTCCTTCAAATTGACGAATCATCTTCATTCATCTTAATTGTTATTTAAATAAGTAGTCTCTGTAATTCCAACTTTGTCGTGCTTACTTGCTGAACTGCTACCTGTCATGCTTCGGACGAGGCCTTTCAGTGTCTCAATCATTATCAAGTCCAAAACCACGACTAGCTAACCTTCAGCAGGAACGTGGGGGAGGAGCAGACTGAACAAGGTAAAAAGTTCAATACCAATTGTCACAGTTAAGAAATTATTTTTGTAATTATGTAGCGTGCAAACTTGCTGATGCGAATTAACGTTTGAGTCATACATACTATGTCTATTGGTGCGTGTATGAAAAGTCTCACTCTTAACATCGTTTAGAAATTGTCATGTAGATGAAACTTTGTCATGTTCCTTCATAGGTTTGTCACCTTCTTTCCACTCTATCGTCTACGAATGACATACTATGTCCACAAACATCGAAATTTCTAGGGTAGAAGTAGAACCCCGCAAACGCTAACTCGTCGGGGCTGATAAACGTCACTTCCCAATACTTGAACGATTTTATTCTTTCACTTTCAATACTAAAATCATGAGTAGCCGACATCTTCGCGGTTTGTAATAAACTGACATATTACCCTGACTAGCGTTATTTATTTACTGAGAATGAATGAATACTGAAAAACAAAAGGTACGGTTATAACGCTGGTATTATGTTAATGTGAGACGTATCAATACAAGCTTCGAGGCGACTGCTGTATTGCCATGTCGCTTCACTCCCCGCCCTCCCCGCCATTGACAAAGCATAACCAAGTGTAACGTGCGACAACGCTGGAGGGCAAGGGGCGGGGAAGAGCTGTTACTATTGCGTAACCTCGAAGCTTACAATGCTAAGTCCCGTACTTATAGTGTATCTTAAACGTTTTATATATCAATTTGTAGCGCATGAACGTGTGATAAGTAAGACGTTGTTGCAAGTGAGTGTCGATGTGTGTGTGTGTGTGTGTGTGTGCAACTGTACTAAAAAGCTGTTATGCGCATGCGCAAATAATTCAAATGCACTTACGTAGATGACTGAAAAAGAGATGAATTACATAATACATGTACGCTTAGACCAACTATTTGATAGATCAAGAAAATTAAGTTTATTTTCGCACGCACACACACAGACGCACACGTAATCACACATCCGACGTGCACGCACACAGACGCATACGCAACGTAACCAAACACGTACACACACGAACACATAGACGCACACGCACACACATACATACGACGTTGACATGAATCATGTTACGTTGTGTCGCGCTGACTCGATATTTATATATGACTTCCATATAGATTTAAATAATACTTTCATGCTTTTGGCTGTCCTAAAAACATACCATACTATTACACAGGACGTTATGTATTAACATTTTTAATTTCGTTTAGCAACACTCGTAGACGATAGCTATTTATGTATGGAAGTAAGCCATGTGTCAAATTAGAAAGTGAAAGTAAAATGCATCGATTTAGACACCCAACCTCTGAACATACATGCAATTAATATCAATCTCTGTAATGTGTGTGAGAGAGAGAGAGAATTTAATGTGTATCAACTTTCAAACGTGTACGCTACCGCCGTATGATATATATATACACACAAGACGACATGTCACTATTTCTCATTTGTATGAGACACTCATCGTACAATCGACTATTGTGTATAACAACAACAACATTTAAGAGGTAAGTAAAAGATTTGCATATGTTACTAAGTAAAAAAAAAAAAACATAATTTTATTGAATATTCAGATTTTATTTAAATTGTGCTTATAGTCGTCTATTTGATTTTTTGGTCTGTTGCCTAATGAAGCACATGTGCTTAGGTCAGTTACTGTTGTCAAGAACGGTGTTTTTGTTTGACAGATATTTTTGATGTGTTTGTAGATTTCCAATTTTAAGTGTTCTAAATACACTGTCCTGTCATTATTATTATTATACGAGGTTAATCTGTATTATTACATGAGTCATCAATCGTTTAACATGAACATCAATCGAGTAACTCAAGAAGCGATTACTGGGTACGTTTATGTACTATACATTTAGACAGAATTTACTGATATCACGAGTAGACCTACTTAAATACGTTCAATACAAAAAGGATTAATTGCCCTACACCTGAGTGCTATATTTTACGAATGTGTGCGTATTTTCTACATAAGGATTAATATAATTACTCATACGTCTGATCAATAAGATCTTTTGTCAAATGTAACGAAATTTAGAAATGCATTTTCTCATAACAAAATACAACGTACCCTTTCATTTTATATTCAAACTATTCTTATCTGAAACAGAACGTTATATAGATAATACGCTGTCCTGTTTAAAAAAAAAAATTTATTCAGGTATTAATCTGTTTGTTTAAACGTTGATCTATGTACGTGACCATACGTACTTGTTTTCGTAATATTTGTTATAATACCTTTCCTGTTCTGGATTTATGATGTGTGTGTTGAAAGCCTTATGTATATATTTATATATATAGCACATAATGTATATGATAATGAAGGAGGTACTGTTATTATTATAGGAACAAGAAGGATGGATCATAGAATAAATACCATATCAAAACAAGAGGAGGAGGATCTTCTCCATAAATGGTTTTTTTCTCCGAAACGGTTAACACCTGTAGAAATTACAAAATTAAAAGCAATAGTCAACAGGCCAAGCTCAAGTATAAGACCATTTCTAAAAGACTTAATAAACAATTTATAAAACCCCAGCGATCTACATCTCGTGTTTCGTGGCATGAGGAAAAACGGCGTAGGATAACAGTACTTGTTAGTGCAGAGAATACTATTTGAAAAGACATTAACTTATTTAGAACGGATCTGGCGATAACTATTTCTGTGGACTTTCCTAATATATATATTTTGTAACAGCGCTAATTCTGCCTGTGTGTATGTACATGCAAAGCTTCAGGCGATGAAAGTGAACTTTCCTGATGGCCACTCCATTCCTTTCACTAGTCTTCTTTGTAGCGAATATTCTGACATTGTATGGTTCCACCTCGCTTGATACAGACGTCTTCACTTCTAATAATAATGTCGTTTATCACAAAATTCAACGCAGTTTCTGCTATTGAGTACAAACGTTGTGCAGAATTAACAGTGGACAAACAGTATCCGATCGTTAACATGTTGCATGTGGACACGCGATATGGGAAGTCTGTGCTTGTAACGTTGGAAGATTGTGAGCGCCGCTATCGTGTATATCTACCTAAGAGGTATGCTGACGTCTTTACAGATGAAGAACTCCGTCATATAAATCCCAGCGACCTACATCTTGTGTTTCGAGGGATGAAGAACCAGACAGCGCATGTGGAAATTGTATCTCGTTAAGGTGACAAACTACTTTTAATAAACAATTTTTTTAATTTATTTCACTATACGCCTCTGAACCTATATGTAATTATTTGTAAACTGCGTTACCTGTTGCAGCAAACGATAACACTAGAACGATTATATTATTATTATTCAGTGATATATACATACATACAATGACTATAGCATATTTAAATCTGTTATCTGTTTTATTGGACCTACATGTACATGATTCGTATGCACGTTGTCTGTATGTGTGTGCGTGTGCGTGTGTGTGTGTGTGTGTGTGTGTGTGTGCGTGCACGTGTGGTGTAACCCAAACGTGTGTACGTTGTATGTATGTATGTGTGTGATTACGTTACGTATGCGTGTGCGTGCGTGCGTGCGTGCGTGTGTGTGTGTGTGTGTGTGTGATATTTAACATGATTTTAATGTTGTTGTTGCTTCTTCTACAAGTACGACACATTAATTTATTTCACTATACGCCTCTGAACCTATATGTAATTATTTGTAAACTGCTTTACCTGTTGCAGCAAACGTTAACACTAGAACGATTATATTATTATTATTCAGTGATATATACATACATACAATTTACTTATTAAACACTTCAATGATTGTAACGTCTTACAATGACTATAGCATATTTAAATCTGTTATCTGTTTATTGGCCCTACATGTACACGTTGTATGTATGTGTATGATTACGTTGCGTTTGCGTCTGTGTGTGGGCGCGTTGCGTGTTTGGTTACGTTGCGTATGCGTATGTGTGTGTGTGTGTGTGTGTGTGTGTGTGTGTGTGTGTGTGTGTGTGTGTGTGTGTGTGTGTGTGTGTGTGTGTGTGTGATATTTAACATGATTTTAATGTTGTTGATGTATTGTTATGTTGCAGGTTGCTTCTTCTACAAGTACGACACACAATTATATATAAACTTTCGAAAAATATCAATTTCTAATGTATTTATTTAATTGTGAATTTTATATTGTGAATGTTAAAATATATTTAATCATTAAACAAATTATGACTTTATTTTATTTCACTCTACACCTCTGAACATGTGTACAATTAATTTATTTTTTGTGAACTGTTACATCAGAAGATTTGTATGAATTTCAGCCGCCGTTTTCATGTGTGTGTATAATTTTAATTTATTTCGCTATACACTACTGAACCTATGTGTGTGTGTGTAAACTGCAACCTTAAAACAGAAGTATTGTACCAGATTGCTAAGCCGTTAACGTATGGATTTGTCATCTGTAACAACATAACAGGTAAGTAGTTCATTGACGCCAAATATATATATATTTCTAACAAGGATCAATCACACTGACTGCATTATAAAACTATTAATTAATTATTTAATACATTGAAAAATGAAGACGCCGTTTTGACAACGAAAGAGAGATAGTGCTAAAATTATTTATTCATCACACCGACTACTCAATGTACGAGAGGGAGACAGGAGAAAGGGTATGGAACCTTGCATAGTTGAAACGTGTGAAAGTGAGAGAGAGAGAGAGAGAGAGAGAGAGAGAGAGAGAGAGAGAGAGAGAGAGAGAGAGAGAGAGAGAGAGAGGACGTTAATATTTGTCGAATAAATATAAACTTTCTAATTTCATATACATGCGCTCGGTACTGACCACAGTTTGAGCATAACGTTTGACAACGAGAGAGACATACACAACGTGTGAGAGAGAGAGAGAGAGGGAGAGAGAGAGAGAGAGAGAGGACGAATAATACAGAGGTTGGTACATCTGATCATATAGATTTAATATACATTATAACACGCGACAAATTTGAACTCATGTAAAGGTTGGTACACCTAATCATATATTTTAATATACACTATAATGCCGGTGAGCATAACGTTTGACAACGAGAGAGAGAGAGAGAGAGAGAGAGAGAGAGAGACATACACACCGTGTGAGAGAGAGAGAGAGAGAGAGTAACAATTATGATCATATATAGTTTGAATTTCCCACCACAGAAGAGAAAGAAATGTTGGCAGATCTGCTCTATACACGCACACAATAATTTAAGATTGGTAACCCTGATCATATATTTTAATATATACACTATATAACACATATTTGAATTTCCCACCCTCCACCGCAGAAAATGTTGACAACCCTGCTCATATAAAATATCTATACACTATAATAATACTACAGAGGTTGGTACACCTGATCATATAGATTTAATATACATTATAACACACAACAAATTTGAACTCATGCAAAGGTTGGTACACCTGATCATATATTTTAGTATACACTATAATGCTTCGAGTTGGAACCCCCCCCCACCCACTGATATGAAATAAAAAAACCTCCCACCCAACACCACCCACTGATATGCAAATCAGCTTTCTTAAAAAAATAAAAAAGTATATTCACGGATGCTGGTGGTCCATTGAACCTCATCCCACCCCCTTGATATGCAAATCAATTTAATTAAAAAAATAAAAAAACCAAATTAAAAAAAAAAAAATTTATTCGCGGAAATTCGCGGTGCTGTGGTCCATTGGGATGCTGCGGGTCCAGCGGTTCGCGGATCTTGACGCAGATCAACGAAAAAGTCGCGGATGCTGTGGTCCAAGTCGCGGATGCTGTGGTCCAGATATGGCCTGGGGGGAATTCCTTTCTGGGTTTGAATCCTCATTTTCCCTCTACTGCCTGTATTGTTTCGAGATTCGAGACTAACCTTACTCAGTACCAGTGGAGGAATTTATTTACAGTACATGCATCGAACAAAGAATGTTTTATTTTTTCAGACATAATAAAGGCAATGAACACCTTTATTCTTCGAAATAATCTTTCTTAAATAAACAGTAATTCAAAATAATTAAAAAATGAACATAATAAAACCAGATACATTAAAATAAACAACAAAAATGTCATGGGAATGAAGGAGGTTAATGTGTGTGTGTGTGTGTGTGTGTGTGTGTGTGTGTGTGTGTGTGTGTGTGTGTGTGTGTGTGTGTGTGTGTGTGTGTGTGTGTGTGTGTGTGTGTGTGAACGATTAGTTTGTAACGACTAAATAGCAGAACTGTTTTTAGAACGATGACTGTGAGGTAGATGTGTCAAGTATAGAAGAGGTTGTAAAGTAAGTACCCTTCTTGGGTTTATTTTTATTGCACCCTAATTGCTCACTCCAGTAATTCTTTTTGGCCCCACATGTATCACTTTTACTAGAAATTTTAACTAAAATACTAGAGGTGGGCCGATATAACTATAACAGGTAGTTTGGAACGATATTTTTGTGAAACGGATATAACAGTGACTGAAAAGTTGAAATACCTGTTCCGATTCAAAGATAACTGAAAATTGAAAACTCGAAATACCCGTTTCGATTACTCGTGGCCTAGCGGTTCCGAGCCGCAGGACCTCCATACGCAACTAACAAATAAGCAAGTAAACGAGTACTACGAGTACAAAGTCACAGTTATTGGTACTGAATACTTGATTCAGCGCATGTGCCGATTGCCATACAAGTATGAAACGAAGCAAAACAGCGAGGTTCAGAATATCTCTATGCCAAAGAGACGAAGCTGTTTTTAATAAATGAAAAAAATTCATACTGATGTTACACTTATTCTCGTGTGTTATGCAAGTAAATACTACAGATTATAATAACAAATTGTATATTATACTAGTCATTAACTTAATAGGCCTAAATTTTGAAAAATCGAATTATATTGTGTTATAATGTACAGAGTGGCTGACAGGCCATATAGTACTTTTTGTTAATGTGATTTTGTTACGTGCACTTTAAATTTCATTTCCCGAGTTTCGCAACTGATTTGTCTAACCAAAATAGAATCAATAATTTAATATTAAAACTATTTCAGTTTGTTTACTCCTAATGAAAACTTAAATTAGTATTCCCTAGGGGAGATAGGCCTATAAATTCTCTTTTTTCTTATTTTATTTTAAACAGTAACAGCTTAATAAAGTCACAGTGTAAAGTAACACTGGTAACACTTTAGTTTCAATTTATTTCTTATAACAAATTATATAATACAGGTATATGTATAATACGTATATAATATCGGGTATTTGTACGTGTTACTTTTGGAGTTATACTTCTTTAGGCGCGTTGAGGGTGAAATTTTAGTATGTAACGAAATGCGCGCGCACCATGCAACGGAAACAGGACGATTAACAGGATGAAGTTAGCCGTGGACAACGAGCCCGAGGCCAAAAAATCAAAACATTTCGGTCGCGGCCCCGATGGACCTGCTGCTGCTGATCGTGAATGAATATATATTTAATTAAATAACTTTATATACACTGTGCTGTGAAATATTTTTTGGTGACAAAAATTGTGTAACCAAATTTTAATAAGTGTTTAAAAATATTTGAAGTTAATTTTTATTATGATGTGTGAAAATAATCATGGAACTGTTGGGTCGTGAGTGTCTATTTTTATTCAAACCTGAGAAGTTGCTATATAAAACAAATCATTACACCACGTAAAACAGTTTCTATACACTTTGTAAAAGGCTATAAATGTCAAATATTTAATTTTTGTATTCAGAATATACAAAACTTTGTTTATACATTTGTTATTTCAATCTTTTTAATAACAATAGACATTATGAAATAATATCTATCAGTTTGTGAATTTTAATGGTACAAACTAAGTATGGAGTCTTTATTGACGTAGAATACATCTTACCTTTCAGGCCAGCAATAGGTACCCCCAACCAGAAAATCGAGCGTTACGTTTTCACGTCATGTTTGAAATTTAAATATTATCTAAACGACAAAAGATTCACGCTTATATGAGGTACCATTCGACAGATAAAGGAACAAAGATAATAAATAGCACAATATAAGCGGGCTATTGCATCATTCAGCGCGGGGTGAGCGGGGGAAATAATAGAAATGTTTTGCGCCGCTCGGCGCACACTAAAATTAGTATTTTAGTATCCGGTTTCCCATGCAATAGAACGTTGAGTGAGGTGTCGTTAAAATTGCCTCATCGAGTACTATCTACACAGTGTACCGTAATAGCGGTGATAATATTAAGAGGTTTGAATAATCGTAATTCAAGTTGTAAAAATCGTGTGTTCGGACAAAATGTCGCGGTATATGGATGCTAAACGTGCTCATAAGTATCATAAACGCGTACAGGAGAGTAGAGAAAATCATGGGGAATTCAAAAATCCCAAAATGACCAATGCCGAACGTCAGAGGATTTACCGACAACGCTTAAAAGACAAGGAAATTAATACTGAAGTCGAGTTGGATGAGGAAGAGCGCCCGACTTCGCAAGTGTATCCGCCGATCGAATTCAGCAAAACGTGGCAGTTAGCTACCAAGCACATCCACAAAACATTCTGTAATAATGAATTTGAACACGCGTGTGACGTTAGTGACAGACTGTGGTTCCAGATGGACGTAAAGATAGTGGCTGTTAAAGTGATGCCGTTGCAACACCATGGAGACCAGAATTAATTACCATAGTAACAAGTAAATAAACAAATGATATTCAGCGGCATCGGAACTATACCTTTATCCGTTCCTGCAGTTTTTAATGTGTTTACTATGCGATTGTATTGATATATTTTGTAGTTTTTTATACAGATACGTCTATATATTTTGTAATTGTCTTAAGCGATTATAAAATGTATGTTTATACGTATTTCTGATGAATGAATAAGTAATGAAATATATATTAAATACTACTACTAAAGATGTCAACAAGACCAGAATTAATTACCATAGTAACAAGTAAATAAACAAAAGCTATTTAGCGGCATCGGAACTGTACATTTATCCATTCCTGCATTATAAATAAAGTCTTGCTTGAACCAACTAATTAACTTGTGTGATTTTGCAAATAAAATTTTGTGCTTTGTAAAACTAAATATGTATTTATTCATTTTATTCATAACACATTACCAACCCTAAAGCACACAGACGTATTCTACGCTCTGAAGATTTGCGGCCGTGGCTCCGACACAGCCCCCGTCGATTTTTTGTTTCTATTCATGAACAAAGGTCCTTACTGTAATCAGTTTTATGCAAAATACACTCTTTGACATCTTTTAATGCAATACAGGCTAGTCATTTTATATCGGTTTCAAGTGGTTCTTCCAATTTCTTTTTCATTAACTTAGACCAACATAAAATTCCACAATAACCAATTACTAATAATTAATCATTTGCATATTGATAGAAACTTGCACATTGGTTTTTATTGCATTAGGTTGAAGTGAGGATTTTAATGTACTTCTTTCGTTATAAATCAGATTTACTTAAATTCGTCTTTGTAAGGTAATAATGTCCTGTAAATGGGAACTAGGTTATAATTTCGGTCCAATAAATTCAGAACAAGAAAGGAAACTGAATAACAATTATGCTTTTAAAATATGAACAGGAAAATCGCCATTGAACATATCAACTTTCTTTCTTACAAAATAATGGAAACTGCATAAGAATTATACTGGAAGAGAATGGTAATAGGGAATCATGATTCAGCATGGTCTCAGGTTCAAAAGTACAGCCGTTTTTTGTACACTAATTACGGAAATTTTTGTTAAAACGTAGGTTTCTTCTAGTACCAACTAATCATTTATTTTTCGTAAGTATTAATTTCAAAAGTCTTTTTTATATTAAATGAATAAAAGTTTCGATAAGTATTCTATCATTATGTTTGCTTTAATCCAATAATCTAATATATATTTCTATATTTTAAATTATAGATCACACTTAATTATTCAGAAGTCTATCGAAAAGTAAATCCATTGCTGTAATACACTATTCGTAAGTATTTTGAGATATTTGATAAAAAATTAATTTTTTTCTACTCAAATATTATAATATTAAATTTACATTAATTCAATTGAATTAAATTTTTATCTTTTAGTGTATAATAGTCATATTAATTTTACTTTAAGCATATATATTATTACTATGGTCGTTGTGTATTCGTTATTTTTTTATTGAACCACTTAAACACTATACAATAAGATATATATTATACACAAAAAGAAGTATAACTTCTAACGCGCGTACATAAGTACACGCACCCAAAATTTTTTTGGAACGGTTTGGTTCGTACATGTTATTTTCAAATACTAGTTTAGCACACCTCTATAAAATATGCTCTGCATGATATTTACTGTTTGTCCTATTACAGAAATCAAGGGGTCCTGTATGAACTGGGAAAAGTTTTTGAACCACTACTGCACTACAGAAATGAAATACGTAAAATCTTTTTACTTCCATGTTCCATAAGGAATTGGAAGTATGGTGATGGCGAAAAATCGTGTTCCAGATAACAACTGATTCTGATTGTACGTACTACCCTCACAACATTAAGAAAAGTAATTTTCCGAAGTGTGTGTGTGTGTGTGTGTGTGTGTGTGTGTGTGTGTGTGTGTGTGTGTGTGTGTGTGTGTGTGTGTGTGTGTGTGTGTGTGTGGAATTTGTTCTATGGCGAACGATAACTGCCGCAAATTCAAACAGAATCAAATAATTTTTTGCATATGTACCTGAGTTGTAGAGTACTCGATGCCTATTGATTTTTGTGAAGATCGGTTAAGTGGAAGGGGTAGTTTACCAGTAACGTTTTATGTTTTAACCAGAGTATTTTTTCCGATGGTTACGATAACTGCCGCAAATTCAAATAATTTTTTGCCTATGTGCCTGAGTTGTTAGAGTACTCAAGGCTATTGATTTTTGTGAAGATCGGTTAAGGGGAAGCGGTAGTTTACCTGCAACGTTTTATGTTTTAACAAGAGTAAAGTACTTAATTTTGATAAATAAAGTATCCTGAAAAGAAGATCATAATAAGCCACTGTAGAAAGTAAATAAAAAGGGTAGTTGAAGGGGGAGGGGTTAATTTTTTTACATGTGTACTACGTTATCGGCAACAAAGAAGTAGTTTGTTGTTAAAATTCCTTCCCGGGCTGTTTGGCCGTAGTCCAATGTTTTCTGCAAAACCAGAGGTTTCGGCAGTGCCATCGACTGCTATTATCAGTGAAAATCGAGTGCGCTAACGTGAGGTGGTATACGTTAGTGACCACAGTACTGTGGTTATGGCTGAAGAAAGAAGTAGTTTCTATGGAAATATTTCATTTCGAAAATGATTTTAAATATAACTCTTAGAACATGGAACTCATGTTTGATTCTCCATACCGATATTTTATGAGTATTATCCGTTGAGGGATATCCGACAAGATTTTCTCAAACAATCCATTTCAACCGTTCCCAATTAGTCTTTTATCCCTTAATCCGTCTTTAAGGGATTTTTCGAAAATGATTTTAAATATAAATCTTAGAACAAGGAAGTCATGTATGGTTCTCCACACCGATATTTTTCTATCCACCGGCAAGCTGTCACTGCGTCCAACATACCGTATCTGAACAAAGGGCTAACACGAAATGAATGACGGATACAATGCTGTCTGCCGTGCAGTGCGAACTAAAGTAGTACAACGCTAAACTGTAACTGACACTCGAGCAATTCCACGGGGAACCGTTTGGCTCTCCGTACAAGATGCGACGACAGAGGTCGGACGGCGCGCGCGTGCGCTCCGCAACCGTTGATAAAATATTCACTATCCGAGCCAGATTTCGTACGCTGCCAGGAACACTGCACGGATGCAAAACAGGAAAAGGAAGTGATGTACAAAACAACAACAACGTCAACAAGGAACAAACATGTGCGTACGCGCGCTTACACGTTCCCTCGCAGAAACGAAACATATTACGCTTGTTTTTGTTTTCCAACATTCGGAAAACAACCTGTTGCCAAATCTCTTAGAGACAGAGTAATAAATTTTTCTACCGACAAACGATAGCCTATATCTTGGTGTTACAACCTGAATCCAGGGAAGTGGTGTACAGGCGTGGGCAGAGAGACGGTTTTTTGGGGACTGAAACTCCCTTTCTCCCCCGAAATTCCCACTCACTTAGGGAATCGTAATACTGCGTCCTTTTATTGTAATTTTACGGTAGATCTAAATAAAATTTATAATAAGTAATCGTAACTAATTCTGTGTATGTATGGAATTTTATTTGAAGACATGTGAATACAATATTTATCTCTTTGAATTTTAGTTGAACCCCCCTCTCCTCCAGAATGTTCTCGTGAAATCGACAATCAGGGGTATCAACGTTTGGACCGAACGGATGATGACCTTGCAACATGAATCCAAGGAACTGGTGCATAGGCGTGGGCAGAGTGACGGGTTTTTGGGGACTGAAACTCCCTTTCTCCCCCGAAATTCCCACTCACTTAGGGAACCGTAATACTGCGTCCTTTTATTGTAATCTTAAGGTAGACCCCCTTACAAGGGGGGTCTAATTACAATTTATAATAAGTAATAACAACTAATTCTGTGCATTATGGAATGGTATTTGAAGACGAGTGAACACAATATTTATCCCCTTGACTTTAGTTGACCCCCCCCTGAATGTTTTCATGAAATCTACAATCAGGCGTATCAAAACGTTTGGACCGGACGGATGATCACACTGTTTCCAAGCAGACCTTCATATAGACACCGCTTGGGAAAAGGAGTATCGGACGACCTACAAGGCGATCGTGAGGTCAGTTTTCATGAATACGAAATTACGTTTTTGTCTTACTCCTTGCAACTGCTGCTGCTGATGATTTCTATGCAACTTGGATTTAGTCTGATGGGTGAAGATATATTCGCACCTCAAATGACGCTCTGAAGAGGTACGGCGCACTAAAACTAGCCACACAACCAGTGTCGTACCTAGAATTTGGTCTTGCGAGGGGGTCCTCCCCGGTCGAGTCGGCTTCATATAAAAGAAAAATATCGGTATAGAGAACCATACATGACTTCCATGTTCTAAGATTTATATTTAAAATCATTTTCGAAATGAAATATTTCGATGGAAACTACCTTCTTTCTTCACCCTTAACCACAGTACTGTGGTTACTAACGTATACCACCTCACGTTAGCGCACTCGATTTTCACTGATGATGACAGTAGATTGGACTGCCGAAACGTCTGGTTTTTCAGAAAACATTGGACTACGGCCAAACAGCCCGGGAAGGAATTTTAACAACAAACTACTTCTTTGTTGCTGATAACGCAGTACACATCAAATGTTATCCCCTCCCCCGTCAACTACCATTTTAATTTATAGATATTTCATCTACCTTTCTACAGTGGATTATTATGACCTTCTTTTCAGGATACTTTATCAAAATTAAGTACTTTATTCTTGTTAAAACATAAAACGTTGCAGGTAAACTACTCCTTCCCCTTAACCGATCCTCACCAAAATCAATAGGTCAAAGAGTTCTCTACAATTCAGGCACATAATGCAAAAAATTATTTGATTCTGTTTGAATTTGTGGAAGTTATCGTTCGCCACAGAAAAAGTTCTACACACAGACACGCAGACAGACGGAAAATGACTTTTCTTCATTTTTTGAGGCTTGTACAAGGAAACATTCTACACACAGACACGCAGACAGACGGAAAATGACTTTTCTTCATGTTTTGAGGCTTGTACAAGGAAACATTCTACACACAGACACGCAGACAGACGGAAAATGACTTTTCTTCATGTTTTGAGGCTTGTACAAGGAAACATTCTACACACAGACACGCAGACAGACACAAGACACTTTTCGGAAAATGACTTTTCGGAAAATGACTTTTCTTCATGTTTTGAGGATTCTACAATCAGAATCAGCCCTTATCTCGAACAAGACTTTTTCGCCATCACCATACTTCTATTTCCTTGTGGAACATGGAAGTAAAAAACAATTTATGACTAGTCAACATTACTATCTTTAAAGTGGTTGAAAAACGTATGTAACATCCTGAAATAAATCCCGTTAAAGAGAACAGCATAACACATTAAAAGTATGCGTTATTGAAACACTGTTTAGAAGATAATTTATTGACTGAACTGATTTTCCCATACAGTATTTCATATTTCAAATGTATATGCACTTGCTGTGTAAGAAACCTGTCTTTGTGTAATTTAAAAATAGGTAATGATATATTAGCGTACACAGCTGAAAAAACGAAATAGCCTAAAAATTACGGGATTAACAAAATTCGTCAACTTTTTTCGACCCTCGGGGGGGGGGGGGGGGGTCCGGTCGCATTCGTCCCTTCCCACCCGCTAATACGACGCTGCACACAACGAAATTAATGTTAATATATCACTGACATCGTTTAAAAATCTAAGACTGACAATCTGTTAAAAACTTAATTTATAGTAAACTAGCGGTAACCGCTCCGCGTTCCAACCACAGAGTTTTTAGAAAAACTATCTATACTACTCTTTACACACATTAAACTACTACTGTCTAAAAATAAACGATAACAAATGTGAAATGAATAGCCCAATTGATGAGAATAAATCTTAAAAGACATAACGGAGATATTAAAGATGTACAAACAAAAGAATTAATAGGAAAAGCAGAATAGAATACCCAGAATTCGATAATTGTCGGGTACAGATTTATCAAGTCTGTAATATCAGTAGCGTGAAAGTGAAATACTGCGGTAGCAATAGCAATGAAAATAGCTGTTTCGTTGATACATATTGACATGATAATGTCTTATGGCTGGGGGTCATTTGAAAATTTCTGTAACCCATCACGCTGCATGACGTCATCATTTACCAGCCGGGAATCGTTAACTAAAACCGCGACCGCTAACGTGCTAACGTCCGTCGCAGATTAAAAGACCTAACAAGCAAACAACACTGCATAGCTGTAGATAGGTATGTAACCAATCAGTCAGTCAGTAACCATAATAATGTTGCGTTTAGCTGGCGGCTGAAAGACATTATCATGCTCTTAAGCTTTTACCATTTGGTAAACGGTACTTTACATTTTTTTTTTTTACAAAACCGCCAATACCTCAAAAACGAAAAGGAAGATTTTATTAAAAACAATTTTCTCTAAATTTCACTCTCTGACACCACATAGCTATCTCTTTTAAGAACGAAAGTTTGTCCCTCGCCAACATTACAATACACGCAAATTAAAGAAATGTAATGGTTTCATAACATTCTTGTAATGGTTTTAAGGTTCTGTTCTTGAAAATGTTAAAGTATCGGTTCAAATTTACGTCTAAAACCATCCTAAAACTTCACGGAACGCAGTGGCGAAAGATTTTTTACTTCCATGTTCCATAAGGATGATATAGTGATTTTTTAATGGGATCAGTAGTTTCTAAGATTAGCCCGGACAATAAAACAAATTTTACCTCTTTGTAATAGTAATAAAGATGAAGTATTAATATTCGTCTAATGTACCAGTTTAATGACCTAGTTTCTTTACATCCTTTTTTAAATAGCTTTGTATTGGAAAACACTGCTAAACAATTTTTTTTGTTTTCGTATTTTGTCTAGAATAAAAACCACAATTTATTATAAAGGAAAAAATATTCGTTTTGGTACACACAAGAAACATTCACTGCGGGTGGTGTTCTTACTGTATTTTCTGTAACGTTTTCGATACAAACACACGATTGTGTGAACCGAGAAGTCATCTTTAAAATGGCGGCGCTAGCTACAATAGCCGTAGTTAACATCGAAGCCGCGGACGTGACTGCCGGACACAGAGAACAAACAACACGACACTAGAGTGAGTCACCTGACCGAGGTGGAGGAGTCTATCGCTGCTACTTCGTACAGATTGCAATAACATTTCACAGGAAACACTTGTATACACTCACAAGGTTACAAACACAGTACTGGTCGCCTGCATCGGTGCCATGGATCAGTCCAGTACACAATTTATTATAATACTTTTAATATTTATAAATAAATTTACCTCAAGATATATCTTTTTTTTCCTTATTAGGAACATGTTTCGGGTACCATCTTGTACCCATCCTCAGCCTTCCGGTTTTTGTGTCTGGTGAAGTACATATGTGTTGGTTGACTTATTATTGTGGCTTCCTGTTGGCTTCTGGTTCTTCAAATTGGTTTTATTGTGTGTGATTGTGGTGTATGTGTTAGTTTTTTATGTATTTTCGATGTTGAGTGCTTTGAATAAAAATTGTGTCATGTTTTGTATTGATTTGTATTTGTTCAGGTATTAGTTTGTTTTGTGTTTTATGTTATCCAACAGGAAGCCACAATAATAATAGTCAACCAACACATATGTACTTCACCAGACACAAAAACCGGAAGGCTGAGGATGGGTACAAGATAGTACCCGAAACATGTTCCTAATAAGGAAAAAAAGGTATATCTTGAGGTAAATTTATTTATAAATATTAAATGTATTATATACATCAAGAAACGGACTGTAGCAGAGAGTGACTGGATTATAATAATAATAATAGAGTAGCCTACTGCTGGGCTGCTTGATCCACGGTACAGAATGTCGCTCCTAAATCGAGACATCCTAGCACTGTAATACGTTAACAGAATTACGGAATGTTTGAGTAAACAAATCAAGACACTGAATACATCACTAACTCCCCTCTCGCGAATGCGCGCATACACCAATTTGATAATGGAATAAACCTTATAAAAGACCGTTTCAAACAGTGAAACAGCCAACATTTTGCGCAGAGCCAGTTTTGTAACTGTGAAACTTACAAATACTACGTGGGCGAAATGTGTTGTGTGTGTGTGTGTGTGAAGCAGAATATCATCTTCTTTGTCTGGCTCTTCTGCCTCACAGCTTCGGGTTGTGTAGGGAGCCTCCGTCCGTCATGCACATAGCCTTCATTTCCTGTAAACTCTTCCCACGGTCCTGGCTATCCCTCAGTCTCTCAACATCTCATCCTTGGCCTTCTTCTTGGTCTCTGACCCTCCAGCTTTACTTCAAAGTAGGCCTACCGTTTTATTTTTCTTGCTTCATCAGTGCTACTTGCCTGTCCTAACTACTTCAACTGCCTTACCTTCTCCTAATCCGCTAGGGGCTTTACTCCCGAATTTTGTCTGATCGCCTCGTTTCTAAAGCGCTCTCTCCTTGTTTTCACCCATTATTCGCCATCTATTTGAATCTTTGTCAAGGACAGTCCAACTTCTGCTCTATACATTATTCTTGGTAGGTATACAGATTTCGAAATGATAAAAACTGGACTGTTAAGCTGTGGTCGGTTGCTACATAACAGCGCTATCGTCGGCAACGTTTCGAATCCCACCCTCGGCGATCTTCTTCAGGCCGCAAAAAGCGACAGAGTGTTGTAAACAGTTACGGTGGATCTTGACCGAACGATACCCGACACACTTTTTCGAGTAAAAACAAGCAGAAAAGTTGCCAAGGTACGCCGTAACTGTATTTACAACACTCTGCCGCTTTTTGCGGCCTGAAGAAGATCGCCGAGGGTGGGATTCGAAACGTTGCCGACGATGGCGCTGTTACGTAGCAACCGACCGCGGCCTAACAGCCAGGTTTTTAATCATTGTGGTAATGCTGACACCGACCGTGTGAGCTTACGACAAAAATTATGCAGATCTGAATATCGGTAAAAAGAATAATAACTGAAAATTAAACTACGTTAACGAATGTATTTAGATTCTACTAAAACCAACTCTAAATGTGCACTACTGCCACTGAGCGTTTTGGAACTGCTTCGTTTGTACTAATTTTCAATAGTTTTCTTTTATGTTATCTCTTGTCGTGGCTTTTCAGAACCAATGATGACATTATAATTGTGTTACAGACAAGTCACGTAATGAGCTTCGGCGCATAGAATTTAGTTACTCTTGAGGTAGTAAATAAATACTATTGCTATATTGTTATTTGTATCTGAATTTCGTGAGCCAAATAGATTACGTCTTAAACAGCAATTGAATAAGGGAGTCAATAAATAATTCAAGGTTTTTAAAATCTTCCTGGAAACCAGCACGTAAGAGTTTCACTTTAAAAAATCATGGAATGCAGATATTTGTCAGGATATTGCAGAGCTTGTTTTTTTTTTTCAACACTGAACACGCGGTTGCTTGCTCATGCGTTCGAATGAATGGAGATAATCTCTATACTGAGAAAAATCAATCGACAAAAGGATAATTTCAGTCACGAAAGATGTTACATAACCACACAGTGATGAAAAAAAAAAGAATTTTTACCAAGAAAATGTAAATTTATTGTATTCAGACGCCTCATTATGTCTATTGTGAATGCAAGTTCCCAATGCCAGTCTTTGTTTAGAAGAATAGTGTCATTTGGCAGTTTATTTACTTTAAATTTATTAGATTTCCATTACAAGTTTTACAGCATGTAACAATATTCAAGTAAAAGAAAATTATTCTTTTTTTTTTTGTTACCGCATGTCAAATAAACAACATCCTAAAAGATGAATGCGACACGATGATAAATAAAGAAAAAACAAAAGTAATGAAATAAGATTCTTCTAAGGCTTACATGGCGGGAGTCAATGTTGCTAAATTATTTTCCTCTTCCGGCCCGGCTGTTTGGCCGTGGGTCCAATGCTATACATTTCTCGACCGTACCACTGACGGCCATCAGTTCAAATCGAGCTTAACACTAACGCTAACGATCGAAACGTCTGCTGAAATGTACACCATTGGACCCACGGCCAAACAGCCCGGAAGAGGAAAATAATTTTAGCAACAGAAAGTAATGAAATGTTCCAGAACTGAAAAACAGAAGGCTGTGGCTGATTTCTGGACGGCAGGAAGTTAGTGCAAGCAGATTCCTTTAAATATCTTGGGAGCTGTATTATGTCAGATGGGGATGCACCAGTGATGTAAAAGCAGAACTGCACAAGCAAGAGGATCTTTTTTCAAGAAAATATCTCATCCGGCGTACACGGAAACGTGTCGTTAGAAAGCAGGAAGAAATTTATAAAGAGTTTCATTTGGAGCACGTGCACATACGGCTCGGAAGCCTGGACTCAGAGGAAATTGACGACTGTACCTCTTGTAGCAATCGAGATGTGGTGCTGGAGGAGAGCCTTAAGAATACCGTGGACAGAAGAGTGCCTAATGATTAGGGCTTTGAAGAGAGTGGGTGAAAAAAAGGAGAAGCAGTATGTTTGGTCACCTGCTACGCCATCCAAAAGATGGTTCACTACCCTGCTGGAACCAGAAAAGATGGAAGAGCAGTGTACACTACAATGAGCAGTTTATTCAAAAGTCACGATTTAACAATAAACACAAAGATGAGACTTTTACGCTGCTACGTATTCTCGGTCCTCTTCTACGGTGTAGAATCTTGGACTTTCACCGAAGCCACAACTAGAAAATTGGAATCTTTCGAAATGTGACTTTACCGTAGAATACTGAGCATCTCATGGACAGCACATATAACAAATTTCTTTTATGAATTTGCTAACTGCTATAATTTTTTTATTGTTCGACTAAGCTTTTCGTCATTACTGACATCTTCAGGTCTTAAACGTGGTTGTTTAAGACCTGAAGATGTCAGTAATGACGAAAAGCTTAGTCGAACAATAAAAAAATTATAGCAGTTAGCAAATTCATAAAAGAAATAGTAAGGATGGCTGCTAATTTAAACAATACGAAGAATAAAACATATAACAAATGTTGAAGTGCTTAGAAAGATGAAGAAAGAAAGGGAAGTTATTAACACAGTGATGATAGGAAAGCTTCGGTATCTGGGACATCTCATGAGAAATGGACAGAGATTTTACTTACTGCAGTCCGTACTACAGGGAAAAGTACGTGGAACGAGAGGAGTTGGGCGACCGAGAATCTCATGGCTGAGAAATTTAAGGACCTGGTTTGGCGTGAATACAACTGACTTATTCCGTGGAGCAGTAAAGAAAGTTAAAATAGTCTGTATGATATCCAGCATCCTAAACGGATAGGAACTATCAGAAGAAGACCCTGATGGAGAGACGTAGTGTGAGTGTAAGGTCCAGACAGGAGTACACGGATGGGGTGGAAGAAGGAAGAAGGTATGAGAAGGTATGTGATGATCAAGAGACTGTCTACGGAAAAGAAGATCCTACCAATCTCTGGGTTGAGGAAACGGAGAGAGAGAGGGGGGGGAGAAATACCACGGGTTCCCCATCGCTGTTCTAATGTTTCTTAACAAACTGCATACAGTATTGAGCACGTGTATACAGAAAAATCAAATGAAACATACACATAACTTAATTTTTTTTACACGAACAGGCCTGCCGTGTAAATATCATTTCCTTTTCTTCTCCTCCCAGCAGACCCTCATTCGCACACTATGCGACGCCTTCCTTTACACTGTCCACCCCTTTCTCGTCTTCTTCACACCGCAGAGAACCTCAAGATTTTGAATTTTGTTTCTATACGTATTTCTACCCACACAGTCTTTCAAAGAGATACCCAGTTTCATCATTTCGTCCTTGAGTTGTTTGGTGTATCCGTTCAGACTGGAAACTTGCCAAATATAATTGAAAGTTTGTTTATTTAATCTGGACCGATCCATCCGAACCATATGTCCAAGGAATTTCAGTCTTTTCCTTCGGAAAGCCGTTTCCAGATCTTCCAGATCCCTGTACAGCTCTTCTTTGGGTCAATGCCTGTACCCATCTTCGTTTTTCTTGTGGTCATAAATTTTCCGAAGAATTCTTCGTTCAATTTTAAGAAGAGGTTCCAAATTTTGAAAGCACACTGTTTCCACTCCGTACATGATCACCGGCCTGATCACAGTGCTATAATGGCGGACTTTCGCACTTCTGGAAAGGTTTTTATTTCCGTACAGTTCCTGGGTTAGAGTAAAGGCCTTCCCGGGTTTCGGAGGCCTTTGCTAATTTGAGTTTCCTTATCTTAAAGGATTCTTTGTCTGACGCGTTTCAGGATATGTTTTCCCCAAGATATTTAAAATACCCATAACGTAATTATTAAAAAAAAATTTTTAGTGACACTTTACAGACAATACAGATAATATTCAACAGGTATTAACCATACAAACTGTTTGTGCGAAAACCAGTACGAACATTGACAATTAAATCAATCTGGTGTTTGGTTAACTGTTTTGGTCCTTGTTTTTAAAACGTTTGTAAATAAGAACACGTCACTACATCAAAGGCTTCCGAATGTTAATGTTCTGGCTGTTTCAGTAATACACATCATACACAGCAGGCCTATACTCATACAAATACTGTACGTTTAACAAAATGTGTATACGACAAATCTCTGCCAGACCAGAACACAATGAAACGAGGTAAAACAAAATTAACTCCAGTAAATAGTGGGAATATTGTATAACCAACAATACCACTCTCCTCTATAGGGGATGACAAATTCTAAGGAAGCAACCCTTCTCAACCTCACCCTCTACATCCGAACAACTGAAAATAAAAGAAAAAAAATGTACTGGCTCAGGAAAATAAGTAGGAAACAGAACATAAAATAAAAAAATAAAAAATGGCGCCAAAACACAGACTGAGAAGTGGAAAGCCTCTTAGAAAAAAAACTCGGATCTCATTAATAGGTTAGTTAACAAAATAAATAGGACTGAAATAACGTGACAATTCTACACTCAACAACAACTGTATGTAGTTTGTGACAATGGAATAAGAACTTTCTTCTTCTCTTTATTATTTTTAAACTACATAAGGTTACAGACTGTACACACTGAAACATACTATACGAGTCACCTTCCCGACCACAATGATAATCGCGAAAAAAATCGTGTTCGAGATAAGGGTTGTTTCTGATTGTACAACCCTCAAAACATGAAGTCATTTTCCAAAATGTGTGTGTGTGTGTGTGTGTGTGTGTGTGTGTGTGTGTGTGTGTGTGTGTGTGTGTGTGTGTGTGTGTGTGTGTGTGTGTGTGTGTGTGTGTGTGTGTGTGTGTGTGTGTGTGTGTGTGGACTTTTTTCTATAGCGAACGATAACTGCCGCAAATTCGAACAGGATCGAATAATTTTTTGTATATGTGCCCGAGTTGTAGAGGACTCACGGCCTATTGATTTTGGGTGAAGATTGGTTAAGGGAGAGGGGTAGTTTGCCTGCAACGTTTTACGTTTTAACAAGAGTAAAGTATTTAATTTGTATAAATAAATTATCCTAAAAAGGAGATCATAATAAATGTAGGAGGAAGGAGGACGACAGGTAAATGAAATATCTATAAATGAAAATGGTAGTTGAAGGGGGAGGGGGTAATTTTTTGAAAACTACCTTTTTGGTAACGAATAAATTACTTCATTTTGAGAGATAAGATACCTTAGTAATCACATATAATGAAACTATTACTCAATAAAAATTTAAATATAAAAAATTGGGTTGTTAGATTAAGGGGGAGGGGTAGTTTACTTACATTGTTTTGTGTTTTAACAAGAGTAAAGTAGTTCATTTTGATAAATAAGTGCCCAGAAAATAAAGTCATATTAATCCACTGTAAAATGATAAACGAGATATCTATAAATGGAAAGGGTAGTTGAAGGAGAGGGGGTGATTTTTTGAAAATTACTTTGCTGATATCAAGTAAAGTACAAGTATTTCATTTTGAAGGATAAGATATCCCAGCAATTACATATGATGAAACTATTACTCTATTATAGTGTAAGTATCATTAATGGTGGGGATCGGTTAAGGAGGAGGGATGATTATCTGCATAGTTCAGTTTCTTTATAAAAATAAAGTACCTAATTTTTATAGGTAAAGTGACTCGAAAATAACATTATATTAAACAGTTACCCCATAATTGCAAAAATATCTATAAATAGTGAAAATAGTTTGAAGGTGGGGGATATATTTGTTAGAAATAATAGAACCGAATTCAAGTATATGATTTTAAATATTAATCTTGGAACGTGGAAGTCATGTATGGTTCTCCATACCAGTCTTTTGACAAGTGACACACACAAAATATTACATCATTTTGAGTATTCACTTACAAATATTAAAAAGCAAAATAATAAATATTCAGACCGCTTATGTATATGAAATACATCTGGTAGCCATCACTTTTCAATACATGAACAGGTTAATTTACTTTAAAGACATTATTTTAAAGTGAATTCCATATGGTTTATATTTCTGGAACAGGACTTACTATTTCAGGCATAAAAATTTGACCAGCTTTCAATGATTCTTTACTACTACAAACACTGTTCGAGTATCATGTGGGGAGAGGAAGAGAAAGAAACAGAGAGACAGACAGACAGAGACCACAAAATGTGATGGTAAGAGATGCAATAAAACCCAATGAATTCTCTCTTGATACAGAAACAAGTTAAAATATATGCCAAATATTGTGCATTTTACCAGAAAAATTGTTTACTTCAAAGTACCATGCAACTAAAGTAGTTCAAAGTATACTAAATTTCATCCAAGATATATTCTTGAAGTATACAAATAGGTCTTATCAGGATTATCTTTGATAGTCAAATGTGATCTTTACTCAAGAGTTGAAATTACAAAACCAATATTACAAGGTTTTTATGTTTTTAATTGAAATATCATAATATTTTTACTTTATCTACAAGCCTAACGTTATAATAAATGGTTTATGAGGTTTCTTCATTCTGTCACTGTGTTCTTTGCCTAAACTGAGAAGGGGGTGGGGCAAATCCCCCAGTTTGTTAATATGCTCTGTTGAATCTACGAGTTAGTACCAAGCAGCACACTCTTTAGCAATACTAGAAAACAAATTATGTTAAGTCTTAACTGATCACACAGTGTTAAAACCCTGAATTTCAATTTGATATGCCTTGATAACAAAACATCATTTACTTTTTCCTTAACAAATAATAAAAAATACATGATTACACACATATGATTATAATGGTTAAGATATAGCCATATAATGGTATTTTACTGCGTATGAGTCTTTGTTATTTTACACCGATATATTTTCTTTAGACAGTAAAAAGAGTTCATATATCTTGGCTCCCAGATAAACAGAACTAACGACATCAACACCGAAATAAGAAGAAGAATATATCTTGCAAATAAAAGATATTATGGATTAAAAAAAGCATGTGACATCTAGCTTCATCTCAAGAAGCACAAAATGCAAAATCTACAAAACACTTATCAAGCCAGTGCTGGCATATGCTTCAGAAACTTGGACAGTGACAAAAAATAGCGATAAGACTTCTAGGTTGCTGTGAAAGACGGATTCTGAGAACAATATTTAGAGGAGTACAAGAGGAATGTGCCGCAGGTGCTATAATTTTGAACTATACCATCTTTACAAAGAGCCGGACATCAAAATACACTGGCTAAGGGTGGGTTGGACACGTAGAGAGAATGGAGGAAGGACAGCCTACAAAACACATTTTCTAACCAATGGGTAGTAGAAAAAGGGGACGACCCCGAAGTAGATTCAAAGACCAGATAGAGGAGGACCTCAGAAAGCTGAACATAAGAAACTGGAAAGCCAAGCCATGCAATAGGGAGGAATGGAATCGACTCTTGGAGCAGGCCAGGACCCACCAAGGGTTGTAGAGCCACGGCTGATTGATATTTTCTTTAGTCACCGCCGAATTTCATTATAATAGTATAAACTTCAACAACTATTCAAATATTCAATAGTAGGCCTACCAACCATAGTATTTCTGGTAATTCTGAACAGATACACTGAATAGCCAAAAACGTTTGGGAATCACAGAGTTATAGGAAAGGTGTATAAGACCACGACAAATGCCTTCAATACGGCTCGAAGCACACTTTGCACAATGGACAAGGCTACTTTAAATGTGATAACAATGTTGACATCAATGTGCAGTGACACAAGAATGTGTAGCATTAGAAATGAAGAAACTAAAAAAAAATAAACCATTATAAAGTGGTCAAAATGTCAGGAGGTAAAGTTAAGGAATAGGGTAGCAATGGTATAGATACAGTATGAGACTAGATAGTATACATTTACGTAGGTAAGATGAGCGAGCTGATCATGAAAAACATTCCAAAGAACGATTCTGAGAAGATAATAATGGTCTACCTTAGTGAGGTGTTTGGGATCAAGCAGAAACCGACCATCATCAGCCATGGCTCTACAACCCTTGGTGGGTCTTGGCCTGCTCCAACAGTCGACTCCATTCTTCCCTATTGCACGCCCTGGCTTCCCAGTTTCTTATGTTCAGCTTTCTGAGGTCCTCGTCTATCTGATCTTTGAATCTACTTGCTCTACTACCCACTGGTTTCTGGTAGAAGACATGTTTTGTAGGCTGTCCTTCCACCATTCTCTCTATGCGTCCAACCCACCTTAGCCTGTATATTTTGATTATCCTGACAATGTCCGGCACTTAGTAAAGATGTTATAGTTCATAATTATAGCATCTGTGCCACATTCCATTACCAGAAACTGATACAGCGTTATCAAGAATGTTGTCTTATGCATACGGTAAAGAGCAAAGATGAAGATTATATTTAATATGATATATGTTGTGTAAGCATCAGTAAGTGTTCATTTAGTGTACACTAGTCCGACACTGTAAATGCTTTTCCAGTGTCTCCAGAATGGACTAATAGGGCACCGATTTGTCTGGATTGTAAACATTGTAAAGTCCAAGTTCTTGTTTCAAGAGAAAACAAATTTTTTATGAGTCAACACCAAGTTAACTTCTGTAGCAATGTAAAATATTCAAAACTTCATGATATACAGAATTATAAATATATGTAGAAAATATTATAATAAATCGTTATCGTTTGATTTTTTATCAAGTAAAAGTTTTAATACAGTTTTGGGTTAAAAAAACACATAGGAAAAACAGTCATCAGATTTAGAGTGGATAGATTTATAAGTGAACGTAAGCTTCTACGGACAGTGTTTGCACAGTCACAGTTTTCCAGTGTGGTTTACACTCACTTAATGACATTTCCTCTACACCCATGACAGATATCTTCAGTGGCGCGGCAACCAGGGCCGGATTAAGGTATCTTGGCACCCTAGGCTAATTATATTTTATCGCCCCCCTCACTTCCCATAGGGTACTCTTACATTTATTTCCAAGGGCCTCAATGAAGCTTTAAACACCCTACAACATATTTCTTAGTTAGGAATATTTCAAACATCTTACTAATTTTGGAAAACATTCTCAAGAATTGAAAACTGAGGCTATTTTTCAGAGATTGTTTTAGAGTTACACCTTCAACCATTTGTAGTCTGCATGGCTTTTATAAGGAAAATATTAACTAAGTAGTTACAGAATTATAACAGTTTTATTAAAAGTACATTTAACATCATTTACACAAAGAAGACAATCAGTTAAATATCTTGTGGATTTGTTAAGATTCATGTAAAGTTCAAGCTACATTCTTTTTTCTCGCTTTAGATTGAGCAAACATTTTAATCACCTCATTGAAATCAAGTCCTTGGAGAAAGTCACTTTCAATGAACAAGAGGGCTACACCGATGACTCTCATAACCAAAGAAAACAGTTTGGAAAGCACTTCTATTATTTATGTACAGTTTTATCATAATTTCTCGCAAACAAGCGCCTGTGTTGAAAATGAACTCAAATTTTTATCCTTGTAATTTATTACCAATTTAACATTTAGCTGTAAAATTTTATTATTTTTAACTAAAATTTTGTGCCCCCCAAAGTGCCGCGCCCTAAGCTCCAGCCTAGTCAGCCTAATGGTTAGGCTAGTCAGCCCCTGGCAGCAACACAGAAGTGAATACAGATAATCTAGACAATGGTCAGAAAAATTGTGACAGTGGACAGCTTTCTTTAAATTTATTTTTACTTCCATGTTCCATGGACGTATGGTGACAACGAGAAAAATTGTCTTTGAAAGAAGGGTTGTTTCTGATTGTACTACCCTAAAAACATGAAGGAAAGTCATTTTCCAAAAAGCGTCTGTGTGTAAAATGTTTTTTATGCAAACGATAACTGCTGCAAATTCAACCAGAATCAAATCATTTTTTGCATATGTAGATCAGTTAAAGGGAAATGAGTAGTTTACCTGCAATATTTTACATTTTAACAAGTGCAAAGTACTTAATTTTGATAAATAAAGTATCCTGAAAAGAAGGTCATAATAATCCGGTGTAGAAAGGTAGATGAAATATCTATAAATGAAAAGGGTAGGCCTACTTGAAGGGGGACGGGATATTTTTTTGTATTAATGTTATAAATTTATTCGACCGAAAACTTAAAATTTTTAAAAATATTAAAAAATCCATGTTATATAACCACAGATATGCCTATGTTTAAATAAAAGACAATTTAATCAAATTAATTCTTTATTTTGAAATATTAAACAACAATTTGTGTTTTGATTACCTATCTTTCTCCATGTTTTTAGCAAAAGGATGCTGATATATTTGGTTTCATTCTGAGCGTACATAATAAAAATAATTTTATAATTAATTAGAACATGGAAGTTGTGTATGGTTCTCCCTACCGATATTTAAAATTGTAAGGTGAAGACCTGTGCTCTAAAAACTTCTCAAACTGTGTAACTATTTATTCACGATATCATCTCACAACGTAAACTTTAGAAAAAATATTCTTGTATATGAAAATTAAATGGGCTAACAAGTGAACGCCGGGTACAAGTTACCACAATAGCTGGAATTCTTTCAAGTTCACTATAATCTTCAAAGGAAATTGTTTTTTTTTCTTTAATAACCAAAATTTAAAAAAAAACTTAATACTTCTGAAAAATATTCACGGTGGAAGTGCCAACATCAAAACATTTAAATCTGATTAATATTTTGTGTGTGTGTTAACAAATTTAACAACAGAAAAATAATAATACTTATAATAATAATGATAATAATAATTATTATTATGTGTAATCATTAGAAGAACTCTGGATTACTCAAGAATACATTGAAGAGCGCTTACCACTCAAAAAGAAATTTAAAAATGCCTAATGTTTTCAGGAAAACCCCAAGAAGAGGACAAGTGCCATCTGGACTGACAAAAGGAGGGAGAGACATTAATAAAGAATGAAGGAGATATTGGAGAGGAAGAAGAGAGATGAGAAGAAGGAAGGAACCAGTTGAACCAAATGTAGTCCACAGTGGCTCATATGGAAAAAAATTATGTGTAATATGATGTTTAGTAATGTGCGATTTCATGATGTGTAGTGGTAATAATACATAGTAACAAGTTTTTCAATCTGAACAACAGTAATGGTTACAATAAAACCATGCCTGTAATATAGTTACAATTAAAACTGTTAATAGAAAAAAAATATTCTCTAAAGCTTTGAGTTTTGGCTGCCAACCAATTTAATCAGGCTAATTAAACCAAATACAGTATAACACATATTTCCTTCGTCATCCCTACCAGCTAATCATCTGTACTACATCCTTCGATTTATACTCTACTTTGGATATCCACACACTAATGATACAAAGTAGCCAAAATAACACACAATATTACAGAGTAATAACAGAATAATAATAAAATGAAATATAAGACCACACAGATCAGTGATATAACTACTTGGAGGGGGGTCAGGAGATCAATCTCCACCCCAGATCTCTTTAAAATTTCCATATTCATTTAATTTAGGCATATTTTCAACCCAGTTGCGTGTGTTAAAATGAGCTTTTAAAAATAATTGTAGAAATATAAGAAATTACAATCCTTGGATTTTATTGTCCATGACGTGTTGATTAATTAAATACAAGTATATCACTACTGACTTGGAACGCAAAATTATATTTAGGAATTACAATATTTTAAAATCAGTAAATAAAATAGGGTTATATTAATAATGACAAACACTCAACATTTGGTGCGTAAATAAAGTACATATCTGCAGTGCAACCTTAAAAAAAACAACAACAAAGCACTCAACATCGAAAATACACAAATTACTAATATATACACCACAATCACACACAATAATACCAATTTAAAGTACCAAAAAACCAACGGGAAGCCATAACAACAGCCAACCAGCACACAGGTACTCCACAAGATTCAAAATTAGGAATGCTGATGATGGGAACACCAAGGGTCCCGAAACATGTTCCAAATAAGGGAAAAATAACATCTTGAGGTAAAGTAAATATAAATTTTAATGTCTTGGATTTCGTTGTCCATGACGTGTCTGTTACTTAACTAAATATAATTATTTCACTACCGACTTGGATCACAAAACTTTTTATGGGTAAAAACGTAAACGTTTTACCTTATAACCTGAACTGGTTTTCACTTTTAAAAAGCTTCTTCAGAGGTTGCCGCTGCTTGTTGTTGGCGACGGAATCGATTTTCAAAAGATCGATGTTGTGTGTGTGGGGTGTGATATGTTCGAATAATGCGTGTGATTTGAATTGTCTGTTCGTTTAGGACGTCGTTTTTATTTGTTTTAGTGTGTTTGTATACTTCCAATTATTCTAGAGTGTATAGTTTTCGGCCTTTTGTGTGTACGTGTAGAATGTTCACGTTGTCGACGTTTTTGTATGTGTGGTTTGCTTCAATGAGGTGGTTTGCAAAGGTGTTGTCTGTAGTGGAATGGAGTGCCTTTGTGTGTTCAATGTATCTTTGTTTGAAGCTACGTCCTGTCTGGTCTATGTAGAATTTGTTGCAATCTGAGCAATTTAGTTTGTAAACACCAGGTAGATCGAATTTGTTTTGTGCTTTGTGTGTGTGTTCTGTTTTGTTAGTAGTTATGTATGCGATTCTGTATCCTGCTTTTTTGAATTTGTGGGCTATTTTTTCAGTTTGCTTGTTGATGAATGTTAGTGTTATGAATTTGTTGTTTTCTGTCTTTGTCTGTTGTTTGTTTTGTGTAGGAGTTTATTGACTATTGTTCTGTCGTATCCGTTGGATTCTGCTAGATATTTTATCGTGTTTAGTTCGTCTTTGTAGTCTTTTTCATCTAGGGGGATGTTGTTAAGTCTATGTATCATGGTTCTGAAGGCAGCTGTTTGTGTTGTATTGGGTGATTGGAGAAGTTGTGTATTAGCGTGTTAGTTGTAGTCGGTTTTCTGTATATACTGAATTTGTGCCTGTGTTCAAGTTTTGTGATGGAGAGGTCTAAGAAGTTTATGGTATTGTTGTGTTCGTATTCAGCAGTAAAGGTTATGTTTGTATGTATTTTGTTTATGTGCGTTAGTAACTGTTCACATTTTTTTTGTTTCCCCTTTTATAGTATTAGAATGTCATCAACGTATCTGAGCCAATACAGTATTTTATGTGAGTGTCTGTCATTGTCATATATATAAATTTTAAATACTGTTTATACAAATATATATTCATATTATAAATATTAAATATATTATATACACCACGAAACAGACTGTAGCAAAAAAGTGTTTGAAAAAAAAAATATATATATATATACGCGCGCGTGTGAACCAGAAAATAAAAGCCAGGGACTATTAGTCTACCTTTATGTTTATTTCATAACACACTTCCCTCACAGGGTTGCCTATTTCTTGACTCCTTTAGACTAGAGTATATCTCTACGGTCTGAACCGAACCGTCGTCTTTGTACAGGTAAACTAGCAGTTCCTTGGTTTCTTGGCTATAATTCGGAAAAATCAGAAGATTTTATTCCAGCATTTTATATAAAAAGTAACACAGTACTTTCACGTAAGCCGTAAGTTGCTTAAAACATTCTTGGAACGTGCAAAGGGTTAATAAAACTGGGTTTTTAAAAATATCTTAAAGGCTCATTTTCACAAGATTTATTAAGAATACATATTTAGAATTAAAGTGATTCATAATGACATGATATTTATACTTTTAATCAGAATAACAATTAATCACGATTATATATTTTGAAATTAGCAATTTTCAACACTGTTATACTCTTCATTTCTATTATTATACTTTCATGATTGTTTATTTAAAACTTTGAGATGCTACGAATATATAAAATTGTGTGGTGAGCATCCCGAATTTCTCATTTTTCCTGAAGAAAATGTGTGGTCCAACCTTCAAACTAGCCTCATCCCCCCCCCCCCGAACCAGATCACAGTTACGCCACTGAAGGCCTATACCCTATTTTGGTTATTTATACAGAAACAACTTAAGTATCCAAAATAGCTCAAAATATTACTGACCAAAATCATAAAACAAAATATTACTATAATTTATTATTAAACCACATAAACCCCCTATGCATCTTATGATTCGATCACTGAAAACCTGGTCTACAATAACTCTATGGTAAAATGTCAGCTCTTATGGGAACACTCAGTTCGTGCTAAAATGAATGAAGCTGTGTTTTAGGGCTTAGATTCAGCAGGAATCTGCACTTCATACAAATTACATCTGCTATAATTATAAATTCATCTGACTGAACATTAAAAAAAATGTCTACAATTCGAAAAATCATACACACTGACACAAAATCCGTTAACATCACTACACCATGACAAATAAAGATGATAAAAAGTGTTCCTTTACAGATATTTTTTTAATAATTCTTAAAAAAAAAAAATAATACAGACATATTTAAAAATAAGGAAAGGACTGTGCAAACTACAAGTACAGTATCTTCAATGCAACCCCTATTCATTATATACAGATATTTTAATATATCTAACCACTTTTCAGAGTTCTGAGACAGAAGACTAGAAAAGACTAAAATTAGCCTACATCGGATAACTGTAAATGAACCTTTCATGATGGTTACTGGTCTCAGAGATAAAATTTATACTTTTAGTTATCTAGGCCTGAGCTTTGCAGAACAGTAGCCTATAATTTTTCAGCCATTAGAAAACAAAAATGCATACAAAAGCAATGACAAAAACAAAGTTTTAAATAAGTAATAACAGTATAGGTAATTCAAACAACTCCCAGCTTCCCAAATAACTGAAAATGTATTCATATCAACAAATCATTCTTCTTAACAGCTTACATACAAACGTCACTGAAACTCTTCACAAGGGCCACAAAGCCCTTCTTATAGAGGAGCCTCAAATTTAAAAATATGATAGGGAATGATATGAAGAATAAGATGTTTCCTTTACAATACTAACACTGTTCAAGTTGACCTTATAACATGATTTGTTATATGGGGTCATCCATACTGTAACTTCTCTAATATGTGATCACATGTGAACACAATTAGACACATACAAAATATAACTCAGAAGATACGGTTTCTTAAAACTAATGGTACATTTATATGTTCTATGAAGTTTGTGGAACTGCACTAATTGATCCAAGGTTTATATGATTTATGACACTTCAATTTTATGCCCAGAGTAACGTGATAACGTGACTTGTACATGTGTTCGATTATAGTAATAAAATACAAGCATACATTTCATAATTTATATATATTTTATTTTATTCAACTGACAGAAAACACATTTCTTATAAGAAAATTAATAAACCACAATTTTCATCGGTGAAAGTAACCAAAAACCCCACAGAGTAACCGAGAAACATCCAAATTTAATAACATAATATACAAGTTATTATTAAAAACGTTATCAAATATAAAAATTTTAATAATTGCCGTTATACGTCATCACAAGTATTTATACCATTACCAACGATAAGCACATTCTTCAATATGTATTACAATTCCTTAATTACTTATATGATTCTCGGAAACCCGTACAGTTGTTTTGTTATTTACAGGACTGAATAATTTTCTTGAATAGAAAATTTTAGGTAAGTACACAAAATTACTGTTCATAAAGTCAAAATAAATCGTGTAACAACTAATGTCTCAAACAACGCAGGAAAAGTTTCTCAAACACGCCACAAAAAACTTTGTAAACAGTTTCGAAGTTTGCGAAACTTTTGTCGACTACTGCAATGTTTTAACAAAACTCGTAAATAACTATACAACACACAGTCGCTAAAATTTTAATTTCATAAAGGGGGGCTGTGTAAATAACGGAATACATACTACAACAATGTTAAAACAAAGGAAAAATGCCTCAACTGAGTCATAGAGTACACGCCCCACACAATTCAAATGAACAGGTAACCTCACTTGACCTCGAAATGTTCAAATTCTAAACTATCAAAAGTTAACAAAAAGTTAATAAACTAAACTAATAATGTACAATAATGTAGCAGCCTATGGTTTAATTACAATGTGATATCAGATAAACGCGGGAAACTTATTGCAACAATAGAATAAAAAGAAAGTGCGTGGCGCAAAAGGTGACGCCCAAGTTTTACCTGTAATGTTGTAGCGTCCTATTGCCACTACTACACTCCTTCCTCATGTTTCCACAAAAACTCGCACACAAAAGTTGTTTACAAGTATTTTACAAACTATGTCACTACAATTAAACACCACACAAAATCACACACAATTATATATTAAATTATATACATCGTTTTTACTTTTAACCAAATCCCATTCTACGAGACTCGCACGCTCGAAACAATCGACGCGAACAGAACACAAACTCACGGCCAACGTGCCACCGCTCGGCGGTGTGAATCCAGTTTGCGTTTAAACGAACGTAAACACTACGCAAGCAGTGGTAATACTGCAGCACAACCTAGCAGCACGTTTGCAAACTTCAAACCCCCACTATTTTCATGGCGCGATATCTTTTACAAAAAATTTACGTTAAAACAGGTGTTAATGAACTTTATGTTAATTTTAGATGCACCAAGTAACAGTCGAATGTTGTTTTACATATTTTTAATAGGTAGGTGTCCCTATTAAGTCAGAGCAGTCCGCAAATTAAATTAAATCATTGAGACGACTTTCCTAGACGAAAACAAAAATGAAAAGACATACCGGTAAATTTTAGTAATTTGAAATTTTCCTAGTAAGGTTAATCTGAGTTAGAGGTAAAATAAATCTGGGTGTTTTAATTTTATGAAAATATATACAGGGATAATAAACACCAAACGGCTGTTTCTGATTTTAAAAAACATTTGACACTGATCATAATGCACTGGCATGCAGCTCTGTCAAGCGAAATCTGGCTCAGGCACAGATAAAATTTAATTTAAAATGTATCTAAAAATTAGTGTTATAAAATCGAAAGGTGCATTACACAATATATTACTGACTTCTGGGAAAGGTACGAATCGTTCCAGAGATATTTATGAAATAGGAAACTGTTTTTCATTTTTGCACAATCAAAATGATTATGGCATTCAATATATTTTGAGACACTGAATGTTTGCTTAGGATTTTAGGATTGTGGGATATTCACTAAAGCAATAACCCGTTACTACATATCCTAGAGTAGCTAGAATTTTGTGACTATGATACATAAACTATGTGTATTTAAATACTATAATATTTGTTTGTCTAACTTAAAACGTTTTAAACTTCATACTTCTGTAAAGGTTTAAAGGTTTTTCTGTACTTCATTGATGCCATTTAGCAGTTCACTTACTAATCGATTAAAGTGTGCAATTAGTAATAGTTTTGCAGAACATAGTCAGCACTCACTTTTGCAATCGCTTGACTCAAAAACTTATTTCCACATTGTGTCTAATGATTTCATTGGATAGCACAGTTTGTCCAAGACTTTCCATAGCTTGAATTCTTCTGAAGTATCTGATGGCAGCATTAGCTGGTCAAGGCTTAAAATAGTTTAGTAAAGAAAGGGTTTGCTATTAATCATTAACAGTGAATTTTGCCCTGTAAATCAGTATGCTGATTTCATGTGAGTCAACAGGTCCAAGTGCAATCCTAACTGCTTTACTATTTCTTGTTGTGGAATCAGCAGCTTTTTTAGCTTACTGAAGGATAGGATTTCTGTTTAGTGTCACTGTAATGTGTGCTCATTTTGTTTCATTTGGTTTAATGTGTCATTCCCTTAGCTAAAGTTGCATTTTTGCTGGTATAATGACGATTATATGATGCTGTGTAATCAGTGCGAGATGATGACTATGAGATAGCAGCACATTGGCATAGGTTGCAGTTATTGACAAGCTGTCTGTGGGTAAATCTCCTTGTGAGTGTAGTAAGATAGCAAACCAAGCTGCTCCAGAATTTTCTGGGAATAGTGCAGTTTCTTATCTTGGAGTTCAACTAGATAGTGTCTGTTAGTGAGATATGATTTTAACACAAGAAAAAGACACCAGAGAAGGTGCTTTTTATGTTGAACAGTAATTCATCATACTGAACCTTGCCAAAGGTTTGGCTAATGTTGTGGAACATAGTAGACAAATAGCTTTCAGCTTCTATGATTTTATTTGTTTGACCTACTAATCTGTGAAAACCAACCGTTGATGTGCCAGTAGATTTTGTCTTAAACATAATAACTTTTTAAGTGTTGTGATTTTGATTTTAACCCACTAATGCTATATGACATAAAACCTCATTTTTTAGTATTGTAATATGCTCACTTACTTCAAAGTTTACAACTTGATAAGGTTCAACTTTGAAGAATATAACTTGCTTCTGATGGACTCATTCATACCGTACTTTGTAAAGTCAGAAATTGATTCCACTTTTCTTTCAAACAACAGCATTGACTAATTCTTTTGAGTCGTACAATATAGTGCATTTCTGCATAGGAACTCATACACAAAACAATTTTGTTTACTGGATCTACCAAATGCCTTTAGAAATCTTTTTTATTGGTTTCATATACTTTTAATCTGCTTTGTTAGACAAATAGTTTAAAAACAGGTTGAATATTTTTGCTACCTGGGGAAAATAGATCTTCACGTGTGTCATGTGTGAAAATAGACCTGGGACAGATATTAAGAGAAGAATTGCTCTAGCAGAGCAGGCATTTAAGAACAAAAGGAATTTACTTACAAATAATCACTTAAGTATGGAGGTAAGGAAAAGGTTCCCAAAAAACATTTATGTGGAATGTCTTAACTTATGGGTGTGAGGCGTGAACCCAGGGGAAAATAGAAAGGAGGAAGCTGGAAGCAATGGAAATATGGGTCTGGAGCAGAATGATGTGTACGAGTTGGATGGATAAGAAAAGTAATGAGCAAGTCCTCGCAGAAGTGAACGAAGATAGATTACTTTAAAAAATGACTGGAAGAAGAAGGTGAAAATTGATTGGGCACGTGTTGCGACACAATCAATCCTTAAGTAACATTTTTGAAGAAAAGGTGTTGGAGGAAAAACCAAGAGGATGACCAAGAGCAGGATTCTCTTGACATGGGAAAGGAGATGAACTTCCTATCATCAGAGCCGTTTTTAGGACCTCAGAGGCCACCGGCAGACCCGAAAATGAGGCCCCAAGTATAGTATATTATGCACACAAGAGTTTTACATTAAACGTCCGAGATATATACGATATTTTTCGTTGCATGTGGGCGTAAAATGTAAATGCAATTTAAAAAAAAAATCACATGGTAGTAAAAATGTATTTTTCACGCACTGCAATGAAAAATACAAATTATTAAGTTTTTTTGGTTTATTAAATTAATAAATACACGCTGCTTTACAAAAATCACAACTCAAAATTTTTTAAATAATGATTCTATTTATTTATATTGTAACTATCCTTGTATGTGTCTTTCTGACAGTGTTATTCTGCCACACGTTGGATGCGTCAATTTTTAATGTTATCCGTCGTGCGTACGTCTACCGTTTTATTCTGCAAAATGTGGATAATGTATAATTTGTGTGTACGTGTCTTCTCGATCCGTAGTTCAAATGCGTGCAACTTCTGTATATTTCGTTCGTTGCGAACGTACGAATAACCAGGTCTTGATGTTCACTAGGGGTGATAAAGTCCCGGTGGCGCCAAATTGTTTTCTTAAAACAATTAAAATAAAATTCAAAGGCGTATGACCAGCGCAGCTCAGGCAGTTTGAATAATTCAAATATTTCCGCCAGCTAGGCCCACTGTAGCACACAGCCGTTCGATGCGTGGGCTGTGTAAATCGTTAGTCATCTGCTAAAATGTACATAGAATATTGTGCACCTCCTAATGAAATTATAACACCGTGGTTACACTCAATACTTACACATTTTTTATTAGTGATTATTATTCATTTAATACAAATTATTCTAATACAAATGCTCCGGTTATTTATATGAGACAATTACAGGGTTTGACAATCGATATTTGAATTGATACCAGACGTTTAATGATGGCGTCTGTTGAAAATCGTATACAAATTATTAATGTCGTTTGTCATAGGTTCTTGAGGTTACGTTCAAAGGATTACAAATATTTTAAAAACAATAAAAATACACACCTTTACATCAAGTAAACTTAACTAACATATTGTGTAGGTGTAATTTGTTTAGTGCAGTGTCGTAAAAGTGTTTACAAGTTATGGATCATTAACAACAGTTTATATTGGTTAGTTTATAAATTGTCAGTGACTTAAATTTCTTTTTAATCTCTGAAAGTAATGAATTTCCGTTCAGTGAGATTTCGACCTTTAGTGAGATAATTAACGTGAGTTTATTTATATATTTCGGGTAATTTAAGAGGTACTTATAACTTCCGTAGTTATGGCGAATTCATACGATCTGTTATTCATGGGTTATACTATAATCTTCTTTAATTTGCTGGGTTCAGGACATCAGGCATCTTTTTCAGTTTAACTGGTAGTAATTGATTTTCTTTTTCCGTTAATTTGGCCTCAACTTCAATAATATGGCTCCAGTCTTTATCTTATATCTTGGTATACACTTATTAATAACTTTTTCTGATATTTGCTATGTTTTAATGGACAATTTTGGTCACTCGAAAATTAGCGTCTATACCATTAAAGCGTCATACATTCAGTAAAAAATCTAACGGTATTTTTTGGCTTGTTACTCCACAGTTTCCATGGTAACGTAATTATTCTACCTGGTCGATCTCAAAATAAACCCATTGTTATCAAACCTTGAATTTTTTGTTTAATTTGAATAAATATTTTATAATGGCTATATTTACTTGGGGATAATTTCAATGGTCGTAATCTTTACATAGATGTTCCTATTTTCTTTCAAAGATTAGTTTGATATCTTACAAGATTGGTCTAAGCCATGTATTAATGTTTTAGTCCAAAATGGATAATACTATGCTAATACATAATTTACTTATTTCTAAGTTTTAATATAATTCTGCCATGTTCCCTTTCGTTACACATAATTAATATAATTTGCCTATTATTTCTTATAAAGGTATTGCTATTATTTTCTTTATAAATTCCTTACTTACTTAAAACATACTAACATATTACTGTAAAACTATTTCTTCTGGTAATTATTGCCTTAAACATTAAGCCAATAACTTCTTTCTTTAAATTAACAAATGAACAAATTTGGTGAGTGCTATACCTACACCATCTCTTTTATAACAGTAATCATCCTGGTGATTTTTATACTGAGATAATATTTTTTCTGTTTTTTACTTTCACAATTATCAGTCTAATATACTTAACTTAGTTGCTCATTTAACATGTGCTTATATTTTGGGTTTGTCACACTTGTTTCACTCTTTTTTCTTAAGACTATATGCTGTTTATTTTATTACACTTATCACTTCACTGTTCGTCTTTGTCACTCCCTACTATCTCTAATTACCCTTATATTTCTCACGATCTCACTATTATTACAAAGTTTTTGTATCTAATGAGTTCATGTCTTTTTTGGTACCTTCAGATTGTCACATATCATTTTATAATATGCAAACAACATGGTATTGTAAATACCTCTTTCAAATAAAACATAACTTTGTATATATTTTGTCATTAACGTGATAAAAATTGGTCTGAAATGTCATAATTAGTAATAATAACAACAGTTTAATAATGTTAATATATTGTGTTAATTGAAATCTACTATATCTGTAGCAATAGCAATAATGTTATTGAATAAATAAACTCTCCAACATCTTATACTTTCGAACACATAATACTGTAATAATATACACACTGCTGATATAATCTTAGTAAAAGTTCCAAAGTATATAGTAGGATATACAATTTGTTCTCTGATTGAACCACGCACACATTTCTATTCCCTGTCTGTATGAGTGTAACCTAAAACACAACAGCTGACACATCACCTATAGATAAGGATATACATACAATCATATCTACACATGGTTTTTTACGTATAACAATTGCTGAGATACTGTCATTTACAAGTTACCACTAATAAAAATTTAAACATAAATTATTAACAATAATAAAAAATTATTCTCTTTTAAAACAATCTTGTGAGTTAATTGTTATGGCCATGTACTTTTTTATTTTCTTTTCCTTTTTTCTTCACTGTCTTCTTGTCTCGCTTTACTTTGGTTAATATCTGGCCAATCTCTGGGGTTGGGTCAATGTCAGTTGTCTGTCAGTCTAGTTCGTATTTTCTTGTTTTGTGACCACCTTTGGTTGTATTCTTCCCCCTTCACTATTGATTATATTTACTACTTTCTTTCTCGTTATCATTTATCTATCAAAATATATTGTTTCTTGGCATTTTTTACATACTTTTTTATATCAAATGTGATCAGGGTTTGGCAATGTTATAATATTTAACAGATAAGAATATGCTTATAGATACTACAATCGTCTACATAGAAAATGATGTATAAGTAAGTAAGTAACAAATAGGCCCATGCAAAAAGAGACTTAAGTCTATTTGAAAAAATGGTTGGAAAAATTAAAATAAACTTAATTTTTTTAGAATACTAAATTTTTAAAAATTGAGCCTTGAATATTATTGTTTTAAACTAAAAAATATAATTTGTATGCTTTAATTAAAAAATATATTAAGTATTCCAAAGAAATAGGCGATTTTCATTTTTTCAATTATTTTTTTAAGTTCTCTTATGTCCCTTTTTGCATGAGACTATTCAATTAATAAATAAATAAATACACTCACATATAAAATTAAAAATTAATGATCAAAAAATAAAAGCTAAAATAAATAAAATTGTTTTAAAACATTTTTTTTCTGCACTTTCTTTCTGCAAAATCATCAATTATTTCATCAAAACTAATTTTACTCATTATATCATTTTCTATGCTGAGAATACTTAAGGCGTTTAATCGCTCTTGTTTAATACTATTCATAAGGTAATTTTTCACAAGTTTAAGTTTAGAAAATGACCTTTCAGCAGCTGCATTAGATACCATCAAGCATAAAAAAATTCTCAAGCGAATTTCAATGTTTGGGAAAACAGATAAAAGTCCATTATCATACAAATATTTATAAGTTTTCTTAAGATTTAGTTTTTTGGATATAAATGAAGCCCCACTATCATGAACATCATCCTTGATAGTCTCTTCTTCATCGTGATTATCGAATTCATCTTTATCATCCTTTTCTTTATCTTCTTGGATTTCGTTGTCCATGACGTGTCCATTACTTAACTAAATATCACTATAATATTGACGACTCGGAACACTATTCCGAGTCGTCAATATTATAGTGATATTTTCTTTATCGTCGTCTTCTGTTTTTAAAAGAAGCTTCTCCAAGTCAACATGCTCTTTTAAAAAACCTTGTAGATGGAGGCACTCTTCAAATAACTCTTTTTCGCAAACATCATTTTTATATATTATCGAAAAAGTATTGCAGCGAGTCTTTAAGGAACTTTCAGAGAGAACAACCAAATTTTCTAAAAATCCAAATCTCTCAGCTATTACATAATATTTTGAGGCTCTGTCTTTCAAGTTATTAACTAATTTGTCTATAATAGGTAAAAAAACTTTTATCTTTAGATTCTCCTTCTGTGTAAAAACAGTATCAGGCGTCTGAGAATTGTCAAAAAACTTAATTCTTGAATTGTGTTTGGAAACGTGTTTCTTTAGTGCATTGTTCGAAAGTACTCAAAGTAGATCCAATAAATTTTTCTGTTTTTGTAAAATACATTTCAAAGCTATCTCTTTTCTTATTAATATACTCAGACAGGGAATTCAATATCGTCACCGTTGTTGAAAGGGTCAATGTTGGTTTTTGCAAAACTTTATTTACCTTATTTATCCGAGTTAAAATATCGTTCCACACGAGAGTTAAAAACGCTATCTCAAACTTTTGCATGGATGCAATTGAACTTGAAGCTTTAACTTTTGTCTCTGCTGTCTGATCATCATCGTCCTTAATTTTTTGCAACGCTGATTTTATTTCTGCATAGTTATCATACAGTGCAGTGACTGCATCTGCACGAGCAGACCAACGAGTTGTAGATAAGGCCTTTACAACAATTTGAATCCAACAGTATCCTCCATCTAGATGTACATGATGAGAAAAACACATACAATGATTGTATGAAGTAAAAAAATCTAGCGGCCTCTGGGATGCCTTCAGCAGCAGAAACTCCGACCAAATTTAACGAATGACCTGAGCAAGGAATAAATTGTGCTAATTCGTTTAATTCTTTGACTTTTGCTTGAAGGCCATTGTAACAACCACTCATATTAGATGCGTTGTCATATTGATTTCTGACAATGAGAAATTGGTATGGTAATTTCATTCAAAAAGTTAACTACTTCATCGAATAAGTTCTCTGCTGAATGTCCAGATATAGGAAGGAACTTTAAAAAATCTTTCAGTAGGGTCTCCAAACAAAACATATCGAATGATGAATGTTAACTGATCGATGTGTGCAACGTCTGGCATGGAATCTACTGATATTGAATAATATCTGGAAGCCTTTACTTCTTTTATAATTTCTTGAAGCACTCGCTTTCCCATAATATGAATAAATTCATCACAAGTACTTGGTGATAAGTAAGAAGTTGTACCACTGCCAGCACCACCATACTTTTTTATATGCTCCTTCAAAATCGGATCATACTCACTAATTAATTCAAGTAGTCCTAAATAGTTTCCATTGTTTTTACACCCAAATTCCTCAACATCACCCCTCAAAACAAGTTGTCGTCCAGTAAGAAATTTTACTACGGAAACAATTCTAGTTAAAATCTGACGCCAGTAATCTCTTTCCTCGTTCACTTGCTTTTGAATCTCAGAGTCTATTCTCCCAGACATAGAAGAACGGTTAAGAAATGACATTAAAGAAGCACGATGCTGTTGACTGTTTTCAAGAAATGAAACAGCTTGAGCACCATGCTTCCAATCGTTGAAACCGTTGGAATTGAAAGGGTTTGTGGGCATCAAAGTAGAACTAGAGTTTGCAAATGAAACAATAAATCTTACCGGTGGATGGAGAGTATAACAACCAGTCTCGTTTTACTTTTTCTCCATTTTGACGTTCTTTATAAAAAAATTTCAATTGGCAACTTCGCTTTTGAGAAACCTGTTTTCCCTTTTCTAAAAATTCGTATACTCTAATAGATTTACTGAAATCACTATCTAAATTTTGATAGCATGAAGGCCCTTTTCGAATAAAATATTCTTGGAGTTGGGTTTTTGAAATTCTATTTAAATCCCATAATGCAATATCTAAGCTGAGAAATTCTTCAACCTCTATTTGTTCACCTTTATCATTTTGAGTTGAATGTGTGTTCATTTCATGTGTATTCTGTTTTGAATGATTATTATGTGAATACTCTTCTTGAATATGTTGTGAAACGAGTGATTCCCTTTCCAAATTACAAACTATTTGACCACCTTGTTCAGAAAATGTAGACGATGAGAACTGTGATACTTCAATAGCTGGATCATTATTGTCTATGAGTAGATGATTCTGAGGTTCAGTTGATGAAGGTGAATTACAGGGTCTTCTTTCAATTTCCGATTGTCTTGGTACGACATGAAAGAAAGACGATACCTTACGAGTTTTATCAATTAAATTTTTTTCTCTTTCAATTTTTTGGCGTTTATGAGCACCACTTTCAAAATGCTTCATTTTTGGTTTCAAAATTCCTTTTCTTTCAGAATCAAATTCGATCTAGAACAGTTTAGAATAAAAAAAAAAAATCAACTATGACTTTTACATTTTTTATAAGAAATGAGTCAGTTCAGCAATGACATATCCGAATGAATTAATGGTGCATAATATTATTATGTAAATAGATCATTTTTGATAATCTTCGAATTGACATACAAGAAATGTAATATTTTTTTGTGTTTTATGACCTAAAATTCGACCTTGCAAAATTTATGAGACATAACCTTACACTGATAACGTACCAATACAGAACAAAATTTTAAAAGCCCTACATCATTTTCTATAGGTGCGCATTACATTTTCATTCAAGCATACATCCACTTTTTTACAGATATACAGGGTCTGCCAGTGAAGCGGGAAAATTAAAAGTACCCAATTTTTTCATGAAACATTTATTATCAGAATTTTTTTTACAGATTTGAGTTGAGTGAAGTATGCCATTATTTTACTTTTTAAAAATAACGCCGCTCAAGTGAGAGCCATTTCTGTGTAAACATTCTTCTAATCTTGACCGAAAATTTTCCATCACTCGACGAAGCAGGTCAGGTTGAATCCGTGCAATTTCTTGTCTGATATTCGTTTTTAATTCCGGTATGGTGTGCGGTCTATCAATGTACACCCTGCTCTTCAGAAATCCCCAAAGAAAAAAGTCGCATGTGGACAAATCTGGGGATCTTGCAGGCCACGAGATGTCGCCATATCTGGATATGAGTCCGTCCGGGAAGAGTTCTCTTAAAGCAGCCATGGACACACGAGCAGTATGACTTGTGGCCCCATCCTGCTGGAAAAAATTAATTTCCGGAAACCTAGGGAGCTGTTGCATCAAAAATGTTCTGACCATGTGTGTGTAGCGGTCTGCATTGACAGTTGTGGTGTTTCCTCTATCGTCTTGGAAAAAATATGGCCCAATAATGCCAGATGATGAAACTGCACACCACACCGTAACTTTCGGACTATGTAATGGCTTTTCATGCAACTCACCTGGGTTTTCATCATTCCAATATCGACTATTTTGTTTGTTTACATATCCATTCAAATGAAAATGTGCTTCATCTGACATAAACATGCGGTGAATAAAGTTTTCATCATCATTTACACGTTGCAATATTTCTTCGCTGAAAATCCTGCGAGCCAGCATATCGCCATCTTTCAACTTCTGGATTACTTGAATTTTGTAAGGATGAAAAGATAAGTCTTTATGCAAAATTCGTCGTAACGATGTGTCACTAATGTTTAGTGCGGATGCATGTTTCATTGCAGAACATTGTGGACTACGCGTCAATGCTACTCGAACTCTTTCAATGTTTTCCTCTGTTCTTACAGACCTTGTTGCTCCTCTATGCTTTAAGTTTAATGTGGAACCAGTTTCTTCAAACTTTTTCACCCATGACATAATTGCATGAGCGGACGGCACTCTTCCATGTCGTGGAATATTGAAATTATTACGAAACAATCGTTGTACAGAAGTCATCACACAGTCACCATTCTTATAAAACGATTTTACGCAGAAAGCACGCTGTGCACCGGACCACTGCTCCATGTTTTAAAACATATAATAATAAATGGCATTAAATGTAAAACAACAATCGAAAACCTCCACGCCCTCTCGTGAGCAGAAAATGAACTATTGGACTTTAAAATTTTCCCGCTTCACTGGCGGACCCTGTACATGTTTAAAAGTTTCTGATATGTCATTCAAAGCTATGAACCAAAATCTTTTTTACTTCGGACCAAGTAAATACCATAATATCACTGTCAGTCTAATTTGAGGTTAGTTTCTAAGCGTTAACGAATTTAAAATGAAGTATTGATAAACAATTTAGAGTGCGTTGAAAAACGTACTAATAAGATAAAACCTAAGAAGAACAAAAAAGTATTTAATAATAATAATACGCCATTTTACTTACCTTAGTTTAAAGTCAACTAATTTTATTTTTCTATTCACAGTATGTATAAAAAAACTAATATCGGGTTAATGCAAAGTCATTGTCTCTTATTCAACCATCATTTAATTAATAAAATGTCAATAAAATGCAATTACAGTTGGGTTGCAAAAAACATGAAAGGCAATAAAAAACAACTCCGGCAATTGCAGATATCCTAGTATATTATATTTAGATTTTAGATCAGCAGGTAGCGCTGTATACATGTTTACCAATTTTACTGGGATTCTTGTGCCTTATGTTGCGCGCGTCTGTGTATAGGGAATGTTACCGAAAGTAAATGCGTCATGTACATTACCAAAATTTCTCGACGAGGGGAGTGATTTATAAATTTGATAATAAGTACCGAATACAAACTAAAACATGTCAATTACTTTTAACGATTTTATAGATACGACCGTACGAGGTACGAAGTGCCTTATAATTTCACCAATCTATAGTATTTTTACACTTTTAATCTTATTAGTTACACAAGTTATAACTTTATATTATCCAAATACCAACCAACCTTCCTGTCTTTGGTTAAGCACGCATAGATCTCGCTGTCCCCCGAGCATTTAGGGTTTAATGCTTTTAGTCTTTGGTTTAGCACGCGTAGAGTGTGCTGTCCCTCGAGCATTTAGGTTTTAGCGCTTTTTGTCTTTGTTTCAACATGCCTTGGTTTGAGGCTCCTTTAAAGTCGAGGCCCCCAGCATCTGCCGGGTTTGCCCATAGGTAAAAACGGCTCTGCCTATCATACTGCAGTTTAAAGAGGACCATAATGAAGAGGTAGCCGCAGCTAACTCAACAAGGCATGGTCTTTAGATGACGATAATGATTGTTGATGCTAGATGTGATTGAGTAAAACGTTTACTGCTATATTTTGTTTCTCACAGAGTATGAGAATAGATGGAGGTGTATTCCCTGTAACAATTTTAATTTTTTACATCTTGAACAAGTTACCTAACTTTATATTGTACTATAAATGTTGTATAGAAGGTGTACTGAAAACATTAAGCTTTTTTTAAAAGAGCCTAATAACAGAAATACTTATAATAAAATAATGTATTATCCAATATAGTCCCAAGAAAATCAAAAATTATGTGGAACTAGATCCCTATGTGAGCTTCATCTACAACACGCTTCTGTTATAAAGGTTCCAGCATTATCCAGTTGCAAATATCCAGCTGCCTCAGATCATCTCCAACCCCATTTCTCCACCATAATTTTAATTCTGCTGCTTCGCTTGCCTGGGTACCTGATCAAGATTTCCCTTTCTCACTGTCCTGATAGCAAGAGGCGGATCCAGCAAGCAATTTTTGAGAGCAGGAGAGTTGGCTGGGGGGGGGGTATGAAAAGTTGAACCATTCTTTAATGGTCTAAAGTATAAATGGCACGAATAAGTGAAGATAAAAATACAGAATGTTATTATCAACACAATAAGTTTATTAACATATAAGTACAATATCATATCTGTGTTTGTCAGTTCAAGTTCATTGTTCTTTTAATAATATTCACTTACAGTTCAGAATACATACTAGTCATTTAGATTATGTATCAATCAAAAATTAATATAGTGGTAAGGTACAGACACCATAAACCATAAGGTATAACCATATGGTATATGATAAGTTATGGTGGTAAGGTGGATAGAGTGAAACCATGACCGTACTGAACGTCATATGAATTTCGATCATATTTACAATCACAAATCGAAGGCAAGCTGTTGTCAATGTAGATGTCACACACAGTATTATAGTAAAGCAATTGAAATGGTTTGGCCATCTGTGCAGAACGGCTGAAATAAAATGCCCCAAAAATATAGTTGAAAGTGGACATCTACAGCAAGAAGAAAAAGGGATAGATCTAAATTTGTCTGGAGCAACCATTTAGAAAACACTACGAAGGCAGAGACCTTCAAAACACAGACTGTGAGGCAGAAGACAGTGGATGTGCTGGAACATGATAGGCATCAATAATTGTAAAATAAAGCACACACACACACACACATAATTCAAATTAATTGAAATTTTAAATTCAGGATTAACTACAATTTTGTCATGCATTATTGAACTGAAATCCCAACAACATTTGAAACATAGAAGTAAGTGAATGAAGAATTAGCTTATTTAATTAAATAAAACTGTCTTTATGATTACTCATAACAACTATAATCTAAACTAATGAATCAGAATGATATAGGTACTTATTGTTTGTAATAATTCATCCATGTTTTTAATACTTAAAGTGATTCATTAGTGATATGATTTTTAGTCCTCACATATAATTCATTAGTGATTGTTATTTAGTCACTTTTTTTATCAAATTTAATTGATTGTACAGAATAGATTAAGAGTGCAATGAGAAGTGAGAAGTTATTTGAGCTACTTACATCCCAGTATATAAACAAGGTCAATAATACAAGGTGTAATTATTCACTTAAATAATATTTAAGCAGTAGATATGTAAATGCTTAAATGTAACATTTAAATGTGAATATGTACTAAGTGAATATTTAAATGTAATATTTGTGACAAAATCTGCACTCACATTATAATGCCCTTATTCCTTAGCGACAATATGTGAGGATGTGTATATAGAAATACAGCATGTTCATCCCTCACATATAATTTGCCACTGTACTCCAACAAATTAGTACCATTATGTGACCTATGAATTTGCAAAGGAGTGTGTCAAGTTGTGACCGTATGTGGTAGAGTTATCCTCACAGAGTTGTATATTAATCCCATCAAACAGTGAACATTCAAATTTCCATTTGAATTTACTTTAAAGTATTGTGAAGTCTGACACGGCCAGATTCAACATACTATTAAAATTTGAAACTACCAGGCTGTTGGGCCGTGGTCGACTTGCATACAACGTAATGCATATTGGAGACTACCAGGCTGATGGGACGTGGTCGACTTGCATACAACGTAATGCATATTGGAGACTACCAGGCTGTTGGGCCGTGGTCGACTTGCATACAACGTAATGCATATTGGAGACTACCAGGCTGTTGGGCCGTGGTCGACTTGCATACAACGTAATGCATATTGGAGACTACCAGGCTGTTGGGCTGTGGTCGACTTGCATACAACGTAATGCATATTGGAGACTACCAGGCTGTTGGGACGTGGTCGACTTGCATACAACGTAATGCATATTGGAGACTACCAGGCTGTTGGGCCGTGGTCGACTTGCATACAACGTAATGCATATTGGAGACTACCAGGCTGTTGGGCCGTGGTCGACTTGCATACAACGTAATGCATATTGGAGACTACCAGGCTGTTGGGCCGTGGTCGACTTGCATACAAATAGATTCATGTTTTTCTAAATGTTTCGCCCACCCACTAGAGGCCTTCTTCAGTAGAAATCCATTCAACAAAAGATGGCAAGCTGAATGCACCTCAAGCAGAGGAATAAGTAATAAGTTACTGAGTCCAGATGTAGGTGCACAATGCAGGCGTGCCCCGGTGACGGCAGCGTCCGGGCGAGCTTGATGACTCCTTGATGCTCTTTGAGTGCTTGGTGCGAAACTTGTGGCAATCGATGCTCTGGGCTGTGCATTGCAGAGATGAACCGCTCGGTAACTGAGTTCTGAGCTACCTTCTGGAGCTCCTGCCTCATGGCCCTGCCCAAGTAGGGCGTGTGCTCTATAGCAGGCCGTTTCTCGGCTGTTGTGCTAACCTACACTAGCGCAGTATACACCAAGGGCATTTCTACGAATCACCTGGACGTATACGATACCTGCCCAGCCCAGCCACAAGAGGATTGTCTGGGAACCTCATCGCACGTGCATAAAATCTGCGTGCAAGCCACCTGAATGTGTCGTCTAAGGAGCAGACGCTAAATCCTCTCCTCAGAAGGCGAGATGAAAAGCGACGGGGGACTTTGGCCGCTAGCCGAAGACCCCTGTCGAGGATGCTCTGCAGCTTCTTTTTATGCATTGCGGCGAGGTAACCCCAAACCGGGGAAGCGTAAGTAATGACCGGCAGCAAATGAAACTTGTCGCAGAAAAAGGATAGAGGTATAAGTTACTGAGAAAGTGAGATTCCCTATTTAACTTTTAATCATCTAGGCGAGCCAATCACAAAGCAGCAAACTGTTTGGTGTTCAAAGCAAGCCAATCACATAACAGAGAACTGTTTTGGTGTTCAAAGCAAGCTAACCACAAACCAGCATTATATACTACTATACAGCTGAAATAAAAGACTAAAGGAAAAGTTTTTGCCATAGAAATATATATATTATATTAAAATTGTACATACTACCCTGTACAATATTCATTAACATTAAACTGTAATTACAAAATCTAAAATTTTATAGCCTAGTCCATTCTTTTCTTTTTTTTTGAAGTAAAACATGGAAGTAACCTGAGAATTTTATTTATACATATAAAATCCAAATGCCACTTATTCATTATGATATCTCCTGAATTTATAAATCTATTTGATAGATAATTGAAATCTGATAGGTAGGTTTCTCTTGGGGCATAGGTCCTTGCTACAAAAAAAACATTAAAAAAATTCAACGAAGATAAAAATGTGTTAAAACTTGTAAATCAGGGTCATTGAATTCTCATCCTATCTGAATTGATAAGAGGCTTCCCAAAACAGACATCATAATGACAGTAAAAATGGTATTAACTAATTATTATTGTAATTATTTCCTGTGACTACTTTGAAGTGGCAATAAAATCAACAGAATTCTAAATTCTAATAGACTTCTAAAACAATTTCTTCTAACCTTCTTATAACAGGTACAAGATAAATTTATTTATATTTCCCTGTATTTATTTAAAAGTTATGGGTTAGTTATTTTGAAATATAATTGAGGTTTTTAATGGTTAGCAAAAAATATAGAAATCAGTTATAACATAGTTATCAATGTAAATTTAAATTGAGATATTAATGTCAAGTATTTATTCACCACGGAGTGGAGCGGAGTCGTTTCTGAAGAAGTCATTCAAATTGTAAAATTTCTTACTAATAATATAAGATAATAAAGGGGTTCTGATTTAATCTTTCTATCGCAAAATAACAGAATTAAAAATTATGGAATTTTAAATGTCCTAACGTGGCCATGTGAAAATGAGTAACTAAGGTAGTTTTTACTTTGTAATACAGTAACTAAGTGCACTATTTTTTTATAATAATGCTTCCTTTTTGTACGATCAAAGTATTTTAGGAGTCAGGCAGGGTAGTTGGCTTACATAAGTCATTCAGCGTTCAAGGAAGGTATTATAACCAGGACTATACTTCCGTGTGCTATTATTACACCAGGAAATTATCGTAGGTGCTCATTTGTACAGGCCGAGTTGACCTGGGGACTGAAAAATGCACCTTGACTTTATAGTGTACCCTAGAATCAACACCAAACTTCTTCATCAGTAGCCACCAAACGCCTTATCCACTGGTCTACTAAACCCCAACTGTAATATTTTATAACTACAGTACTTTTACATTATCACCATCTTCACAACACGGCGAGGTGCTGCCTGTTTCACCTTCAAAGATCCTCCAGCCATGTCTCCCTGGGCCTACCCACACACTTGTGTCCTATAGGTTTATAATTCCAGACTTGTTTTGCTAGTCTGGAATCTGACATTCTTTTTAACCGTTATTTCCACTGTTGTTTATAATCTTTTTATTTTTCATTAAAGTTAAAAATTTTGTAACTCTTCTCTGATGGCCTCATTCTTTATATGGTTAAGTTTAGAACACCTTTTTAACTCCTCTTAAGAATGTTATTTGCGAGCCCTGTATTTTACTGTCTTGTTTCTTGGTTGTTGTCCGTAATTCACACCCTATACAGGACACAATATGGGACTGCCATAACTTCATAAAACTTTAATTTTGTATCTCGACGTATCTTGTTTCTAAAAATATAGTCGATTGTTCCACAGATTGTATGAAACTTGCCTAAGTTAACATCTATATCATAATTCCTATCATAGCCAATATCATTTTCCAAATAATTAAAGTGGCTCGTCTGTTCTAGAATTTGATCACTAATCATTATTTTTGTTTTTATTGGCTCCTTGCCTCGAAATGCCTTTACCTTTGTTTTTATAGTAGAGATTTTCATATTATATTGTTTAAAAATCAGATTTTTGCAAACCATATTCTGTATTTTGAAGTACAAGCAAGTTGCCAGCAAATATCTGTCTCATGATAACTTAATACCACGGTTCACTAGATGCTTCCACTTTCTTACCCAGTACTTTTACTTCAATTTCTTATTTTTTATTTTTGGCTGTTTTGACTAGAGGAAACCAGATTACGGGAATTGGGTTGTGGTAGTATTGTAATAGTAGTTCTAGAAGTATATGGAATGCATGGTTTATATAACATGTATACAGTAAATGTTGCTTTTTTCAAATGTTGCAGGGGCAGTCGTTTCAGGTTCACAAACCATTTCCAGGGTAAACTGTTCTATTAAGAACCACTGATAAATTTAAAAACCATTAAAATATAAACTCTTGACATAGCAATGGATACATTACATACAATTTGTGTACTGCACAAGTGTGTGCATTTTGTGATGAAAGTTTAATGTTTTACAATTTGTATTACTGTTTCTGGCTCAGACACATAGGCCATGACCTTTGTTAATATGTATCCAACTTACCTTACATACAGCCAAGCTATTGTCTTATAATTTCATAGTTTAAGGTACTGTGAGTATGTTTTTTTTTTAGTAAACCACTAGATACTACGCTATCCTCATCTATAAATTATTGGCACTAAACTGTTTTATAAACAAATCATCAATAAAATAATTTTACATTCATTTTTACTTTCCGAGGCTTTCCCTGTCATAACAACGAACTCATGATGATTCATACAATTCCTGCTACCCAAGCTCAGAGAGGACACAAGTCTATGAAGCACCTACCTAAATCAGGGGTGTATTAAGGGATGGGGGAATGGGACTGGAGTGTCATCACACACTTTTCAGCCACTTTAGAGATAGTAATATTAATTAGTCTTAACTTGTTTTTTTTCTTTTGTATGAAGCTGACTTGACCCCTAGGCCAAATTCTACATACACTACTGACCTGAATGCTTACAACTCCCTACAGACATTGCAGAGTTGGGGTGAGGCCGTTAACAGAAACCTTTACACTCACTCTTCCTTAATAAAACAAAAGGGATAATTTTGCAATCTGACTACCCCCCCCCCCAATAATTCAGAAGAAGTCCGGGAACGTTAGACGAATTTTTCAGCACACAACACTAGGAAGTGGTAACGACGAAATAACTACAACTAACACATGGTTATAGAAAAATGAACCTTTTAATTTATTCTACCCAAATTACCTCATTTTTTTAGTTATGAAAAACAAAATAAAACCGTAATAAAACAAAACCTTTACTTAATATTTTTTACATATTCTTAGTCTAACCCTTAATCTAAAGAAGACGAACCCAGTTTGCCACACGCACACACATACATTTTATATCCCCTAAAATTTTGGTGGAATTATTTAAATATTGAATAATAATGGTTGGTTACGTAACGGCCGGTGTTTCTCTTCGCCGCGTGATGCACTAGATGTATCCGAATGTTTTGTCAGTCCCGTACATTTTTAACTTTTCTTCCTTCTTCACTTCACTTATTCCATTCTGGGATATTGTTTCACTTATTTGTGCTGGTTTATAACTTTCCGTTAAAACTTAAAGTTTTTTGGTGCCCACGAGTCTTAGCGCACGTCTGGCCGACGCCGCGGCTGTATGTCGACTGCGTTGTTCATGCGGCGGAAATCACTGCCTTTTTGATTACAAAGTTTTTTGTCACTGTATCGGTAACGTGGGTTTGCATTGTGCCCAGGTGTTGACAATGCCAACCGGCGAAAATATTGTGGCTGTGGAAGGCGTGGCCTCTCAGTGTATCCGCCAGCATCAGACCGCATGGAAATAAAGTTTTCGCATCTCACCATTTTTTGTGGCGTTGTTTGGAGTCTGATGTGCGTCGTCTATGCGCGCTTGTTCATGTTGCGCGTCTTTGTACGTGCCGAAATGCTTAATTACCCTGGAGTTACACCCGACATCGCATTCCATTACCACCTCGCCGTTCACAATTTCACTTCACTGTTCCTTTGTTTGACAACAACTTTATTTAACATGGGACTGGCCACGCAGATGGAAAATAAATTTATATGATTTCAATAAAATAAAACCCTCTCCTTTTAGCCCCGTTACATAGTCCTTTTTTTAATGAAAAATGATTGTAGCAGTAGTATATCACAGTTGCGTACCTGTGACGCCAAAAGTTGTTGTTAGGTTAACATGAGTACTGAAATTACACATGGAAAGCAATATATGTGTACTGTAAAAGTTTTCTTTTGTGGAAACTATGAAAGAAACCCAACTCAAAAAGTGCTATTACTATACATGTTTCCTTTTTTTGTGGTAGAACTCGGTTTTCAGTAGAACTCGTTTTCCCAGTAGTACTCATTTTCTCATTAATACTCGTTCTGTGAATAGATCACCGAACTCGAAATGCCGACCCCTTGCCTATTACTATACATGTCAATTTTTTTGTGGCAGAACTTGTTTTTTCAGTATTCGTTTTCCAACAAGTGCTCGTTTTGTGTCTAACCAAAAAGAAACAACCATTATGTACAACATGTAGACCGTATGTTATCATTCCTTAATAAATTGTTTTTGTGTTTGCCATTAACCATAAATATTTGTATTTTTCAGCTTACATTTGCTGTTGTAGTTTTGTTAATTTGTCAATTCAAAAACGTCAGGTTCTTTATTTTAAGTATTACTGTGTTATAAGCATTGTAGGCTATATAGGCCTACACATTAAACGTTATGTATTTTTTGTCAACCATGACTTTTATTTATTTCAGCAGTGAACTAACACCCAAAAACCATTGTCACCTAAGCTCATAAATGAAAACAACATGTATTCTTAACACTTTGCGTTAAGAAATAGGACAATTTACAATTAGTACACTTCTTCTTTTCCACATCGTAATATATCGATACAATCGTATATTAAAAACATCGAAAATGTACTGGAGGAACAGATAAAGGTACAGTTGCGATTTTTATTTTAGACTTTGTAGCGGGTCAAAATTTTGGGTATTTTTATTTTTTTAACCGTATGGGGCATTTATATATTTTTATTCATTTCGTTTTCGGTCGGGAGCCTTATAAAATATTGCGAAATAACTGTATTATTGTGCAACGTATTTGTCAGTATAACAGAACAGTTGGAAACAAAGCGAGACGCAGGTCGTTGTTGAGGAATGTGGCAGAGAATTCGCGCCACCCTAAAATTCGCAGAACTCTGTACATGTGTTTGGACGCCCGTATGCAACTCAGCCGGGCGGGGCTCGGGAATGACGCCGTGAGAAACACCAAAGTTGAGGCAAACATGGCGATGTAGAAAAACGTTTGTTGCAGCCATCGACTCAATACCGGAAGTCGCATTAAACTCCTCCTACTGTTGGTGACATCACCAGAGCCAAATCCAATATTAAGCTCTGGTACCATACATATACCAGCTATAGTCCATGCATAAACTGAATATGCCTCAGCAAATCAACAGTATACGGCGACTAAAACCTGATGGCCGTGACTGCTCATTTCCCGCGACTCAACGAAGCAGCATGTACCTGTTACGTTCTCCGTGACGGTCGACTTTAAGCAGAGACACCATACAGTCAACAGGACGCCAACTCCAGTAACAGACGCTCACAGTTTTGGTTTAGGGCCCGGTCGGTAGTGTTATAAAATGTAATTAATCCAGTAGGACCGACTGGGACCCCAGAAATTAATAGACATATCGCAGTTAAAAAATCGGTACAGGGATGTGGTAAAGTCAAAGTGATAAATACGGACGTTGAATGTGCGGGACTCAGCACGTGTTCGGCCGGTATCGCGCTCGTGGACGGGTATATTAATGTATAAAATTTAACAAATAAGGGGTCATGTATAAAAGGTATGGAAGCGTGCGTGAGCAGATTGGGCTGCCTTAGATGTAAATATAGAAAAAATGTAATTCAAATTTGATTTTGTAGCACTCTAATGTGGGCAATTATAATAAGTGAGTATAACTAATTCTCTTGTATTAATAATAATGAACATTGACTTAATTCATTAAATCAGTTAATTTACAATATAATCATGTGTTAGACTAAGTTATTTCGTCATTGCCATTTCCTCATTTCTGTGTTAAAAATTCGTCTAACGAAATCGGGGGTTTTCTGAAATTCTTTTACAGTCAGATAGCGGGATTTTTTATAAGGGCAAGAGTATATAAGTTTTCGATATTTTACCTTTTAGAAAAAATATCGTGGCGACCTTGGGCAGTTTTCAAAAGATAAGTTTTACGGGGACCATGACGGTAAGTGAAATTCTGGCAGCGGTAAGTATTATTTTATGAAGAGAGGAATGTAGTAAATATCAGGGTAAAAAGTGAGTAACGTCACAGCGACGCCCCTGCCAGGATGTTTGTATATAAATTTTATAGGAACTAGACCTATTTTAATACACAGGAAATAGGATGTGGTAATGACGAATGTATAAAAATTTTATCGTAAATAATTAAGTAGGTTAGGTTTATGTGATTGTGATTCACATTGTGTTAAGTGTGAGTATAAAAAAATAGTAGTTTCGTATATAAAAGTTATACAAACGAACTTTAAAAATGTCTATAATACAAAGTAATGATAGTGATTTTGCGTGGGATGAGTGGGAGAAAGAATTTCGAGGTGTTGTGGGTGAGATGACAGACGAGGAATGGGGTAATTTAGACAATAGATTAACCCGAATGGAAGAACAAGAAGAAGGAATATTTGCAGAAATCAATAAACATAGTGAGAGGACCAACGATAAAGGTAAGATAGTCGAAGTAATAGTAGTAGAAAATAAGACAGTAAATAGGCCTAGTGATAATGATGGGAGTGTGGTGGTGGTAAATACAGAGAGAGAGACAGACCAATTTAATAAAAATAAAGTCGATCATGTGGCAGAGAATAAGGTAAATAATGATGATACGAGTGAATCTGATTATGAGATGAATATGTTGCTAATGATTAAGAAAGGTTTGGAGGAATATATGGAGATGACGAACAAGAGTTTTGATATGATTAATAAACGGCTTGATGAGAGGGAGGAAATGATGAATAAACATTTTGATAATATGAACAAGGGTTTTGATGAGTTACATATAGAATTAAACAAAACAAAGGAAATAATGAGTAAGGGTTGTGATACAATAAAAAATGCTTTTGATAAACCAGACGAGAAGCGGGAGGAGAATAGAGGTCAGTTAAAAGAGAGTACAGAAGTTGAGTTAACACAGGTAAGTGGTAATAATGTCTTTGATAATAGCGAAGAAATAACTAACAAGGTAAGTTACAGTTGCAAAAATGAATTAATAAATAATAGTGATAAAATAGTTGAAAACGAGCTATTTAAGAATGATGTGGTGAAAACAAATAGTGATGATGAAGTTTGTGGTGAAGTAGAACTTAATAACAAAATGTTAGAGAGGGATGATGAAACAGAGAGAGAGGAATATCTGAATAACACTGTTATAAATAATGATAAAATAGTTGACTGGGTATTGAGACAATTTACTGACGGAGACTGGACAAAATTAACTGATAGCGACAAGTTGTATGAGACAATAAATGGTATGATGATGAACTTAGCAATAATGGTTTATGAAAACAATAATAATAAACTAAAGATAAATGAAAATCATTTAGTATATAAATATGTAAGATACCTTTTTGACGATGGAGGCTAAAATAGAAAACAGTAAAAGACAGTTAAATATTTTATTTTAAGCTATTTGACTTTGCTGATTTGGAAATTGAGATGTGATAACTGACTAAATAATGAATCAGATTTGTAAATAAATATGTAGTAAAGCCAATTGTATGTGTTGTGGTTAAGTGAACAGTGTATGTAGGTAATTAATTGTTGTAATAATATTTTGCAATTTAAAGAAATAATAAAATTAATTTTGAAAACGGTAATTGAATAATAACAGTTGTTGATGGTAATGAATTCTGTATTGTTAATAATTAATTTAATTAAAACAATTGGATATATTTTAAATATTTTAATTGATTAGGTAAATGTTGTATAATTAAATTTTATTTTTTGTAAATTCAGTTTATGTTACGAGATTTGGAAATTTGGTAATGAATGATGAGTTGTTGGATTTAAACTAATTTTGTGTAAAATGTTTCAGAGGTGATGGTGATTATGTTTTGTGTGTGTATCGTGTTAAATGGAGTGTAAGTAGAAAAATTTGATAATCATGTATAATAAAAATGTTTACAGGTGTGATTGAGGTGTTAATGTAATAGTGAGATTTTAATGCAATCATTGTGTTTAATAAAAATAATAATTAAAAAATTTTTTAATAAATGAAAAATGATATATAATGATTATTAATAATAAATTTTGAAAATTTCAAGAAAGTTAAACAGTAAAAGGTTATGATTGGGTTGGATGATTATTGATGCAAATATTATATGATAATGTATACAAAAATTTTAATTAATTTTCAATTGTTAAGTAATTAGCTAATTAGCTAGTAAGTTGCTATTGAGGGGGTGGCCTGTGCTCTCTTAAGTAGCGAAATGGGTTGGGGGTAGCAGTGAGTGTTACCTCCATCGGAGGCCAAACTGGCGATAAATGTGCGGCACACCTTATCCGTGTAAATAAAAAATTTTTTTTACACACAATACTAAATAACGTGTCGCACATAATAATATTGATGTGAAACAGGCAATGAAATGAAAGTTTAGATTTCCTCGACTTTTCGGGCGGTTACTGCCTTACCAGCACTAACCGTGGTTTTGGCTAGCGGCCAGCTATGGTCATATCAAGTCCCTTGACCATAGCTGACTTGAAATTGGTATATATTTGAAATTCAATGGGGGGACATTAGAGGAAATCTCCCGGAAACTATGGAACAGCGGCTGCCACTCTGCCCGCTTGGGGGTAGCAAGACCGGTGGCAGATCCGTTTTAAGGGTGTATGATTATAGAACAAGAACATGTTGATGTTCACTACTTTAAAACTTAATAGCGGAAGCAGAGACACGGAGAGGCAAAACCTGCTCCAAAATATACAGTCTCTGTGGAAGCGAAAAGGCGAGACAGTCTTACATAATCTGAAATAGTGTGTGTGGCTGGGAGGTGACGCAAAGGAGTCACGAATTTAAAGTTTATGACATAAAAGTTTTTGCTTATTCAAAGTTTAATTCAAATAAAACTGCTTGTGCTCTGTTCAGGTAACTAGCTGCTCAGATATTTAAAAATAAGGTGTTCATTATGCGTTTTAAATGTAGTGTTTACTTGTTGTATGTTAGGTATAGGTATTGTAAAAATAGTTAATTTCATGATGTGTGTATGTTTTTTCCTAAGCCAATAATTAAATCGTCTGGCAGGTTAACATAAGCATCAGAATCAGAAAAAAGGGGAAACAATGAGGTGAGAAGTGAGAATAAATAAAAATAAATATGTATATTCCATGTAATTTGTTCAATAGTGAGATGTTTTTATTATGTTAGGATATCAGCTGATCAGCAATACCATGTCACTGGTATATTGGTCTATAAATGTTACAAGTAATTAATGTTTAATGTACTACAGATATTTTGAAGTAAAGATAAAAAGAATATGAGAAATAAAATAACAATAATTTATGCAAATTAATAAAAGATAATTCATGGGTGATAAATATGTTGTGGGACACGTAGACCTGTCCAAATGGAATTAAAAGTTGAATGTGAAATGATAGAGATGAATATGATGTAATGTTGTTTTTGAGTTAATGTGATGTAACAGATTCTTGAGAAATATTGATGTTGACACGGTAGTTGTGGAGAATAATGGTAGAGTTCTGAGTGATATATATTTATGTTTATGATTAATAATATTATTTTGTTGTATTTGTAGTAATGTAATGAGATTGAGAATCCGGGCCGCCAAATAAGGGAATTGAGTTTTGGGTAGGGGAAACACGTATCCTATGTACAAAGGGTTAGAGAGTATTTTATAATGGGAGAAGGCAGCGAATTGTGTCAGATGATAAGTTGGGGTTTAGAGTGTCCTGATTAGTAGAGATTTTGGTAGAGATGGGTGTCATGGGAGTTGAAGTTGATTAATATTAGAGTCAGAGGGAGAAAGTTCATATATGTATACAGATCTAATTCAGTAAACGAGAATAAATAATTTATATCACCCACAGTAAAGTATAGCGAGATTGTTAAATGAAGAGTAAGATTGTTGAATAAAGAGAGAGAGTTATGATAAAGAATATAAAATTTTTATTTTTTAGAAACCAGTGACAGAAATTTTAATAGAATTGAAAATAATGTAAAATTGAGAATTGTTTATTTTAAATAATTTAAATGTCAATCTGTTTATTATTTATATTAATATTTTGTTCATTTCCAATATTTTATTTTATTATGTTTTGTACTTTGAGTTAGGGTATTACAGATGTTCAGTGTATTTTCAGAAATCATACATAACATATGTAGGTCAAGGATCTTGGACTTGACCTAGTTACGATCAGCTGATGAGGTCATACACCTACTAAGCTTGTATAGTAGGAAGCCAATTTTAATTTGTTTGTTTAATTAATTCAAACCAATATTTGAATAATTTTAATAAATATGTTGTTTAATAAATAAATTTAATAAAATTTTTTAATGAATAAATTTAAATTTTTTTGAAAAAAAAAAAAACTTGATTTTTCGCCTGCCAGCGAATGACTATTTAGGTAATGATTATTTTATTATGTGTGCATTAACCATGTTTATTTTATTGTATTGCATTGTATTGGTAGACTATAAGTGGTTCTCATGTTAGAGTAAGGATGTGTTTATATTATTAGAAATGTCTAGGTTAAGTCATTTGAAACAAAAATTAGAAAAAAGAGGAAGAGAATTTTTTGATAAAAGATTATTTTTTTGACTTTTGGTTTTTTTTTTAATTTTTGATAAATTTTAAAAGAAAGTTTTATTTTTAATGTGTTATGGTAATATGTAATGTTAGTCCAGCCCAACACACAATATGTGTGTGAGCCCAGTATCTGCTAAAGGCAGCCCAGCTTGCAAAAAGGGGAAACATATCGGCGGAGGAGCTGGGATAATTTTAGCCAGGGATTGAGGATTTTGGGGGGTAGCATGTTAAAAGGCGAGGTGCGCTGTGGTACGAATCTGTTAGATTTCTCGGTGTTGGGATCTCTTACGGAGAAGTCCAGTGATCTCGTTCAGATGAGTCCATGGTCGCTAAGCCAGGGGGGTAGTGTACCCATAAGTAGTAAGAACAAGGGGGTTGTTGGCACCAGTTCCTCACCGGTCCTCTTCGGGGTTTGTCGATGAGATTTCTTCTGTCGTGAACAGCAGAATTCTCATCGAGGGGGTATTGTAGCGGGTCAAAATTTTGGGTATTTTTATTTTTTTAACCGTATGGGGCATTTATATATTTTTATTCATTTCGTTTTCGGTCGGGAGCCTTATAAAATATTGCGAAATAACTGTATTATTGTGCAACGTATTTGTCAGTATAACAGAACAGTTGGAAACAAAGCGAGACGCAGGTCGTTGTTGAGGAATGTGGCAGAGAATTCGCGCCACCCTAAAATTCGCAGAACTCTGTACATGTGTTTGGACGCCCGTATGCAACTCAGCTGGGCGGGGCTCGGGAATGACGCCGTGAGAAACACCAAAGTTGAGGCAAACATGGCGATGTAGAAAAACGTTTGTTGCAGCCATCGACTCAATACCGGAAGTCGCATTAAACTCCTCCTACTGTTGGTGACATCACCAGAGCCAAGTCCAATATTAAGCTCTGGTACCATACATATACCAGCTATAGTCCATGCATAAACTGAATATGCCTCAGCAAATCAACAGTATACGGCGACTAAAACCTGATGGCCGTGACTGCTCATTTCCCGCGACTCAACGAAGCAGCATGTACCTGTTACGTTCTCCGTGACGGTCGACTTTAAGCAGAGACGCCATACAGTCAACAGGACGCCAACTCCAGTAACAGACGCTCACAGTTTTGGTTTAGGGCCCGGTCGGTAGTGTTATAAAATGTAATTAATCCAGTAGGACCGACCGGGACCCCAGAAATTAATAGACATATCGCAGTTAAAAAATCGGTACAGGGATGTGGTAAAGTCAAAGTGATAAATACGGACGTTGAATGTGCGGGACTCAGCACGTGTTCGGCCGGTATCGCGCTCGTGGACGGGTATATTAATGTATAAAATTTAACAAATAAGGGGTCATGTATAAAAGGTATGGAAGCGTGCGTGAGCAGATTGGGCTGCCTTAGATGTAAGTATAGAAAAAATGTAATTCAAATTTGATTTTGTAGCACTCTAATGTGGGCAATTATAATAAGTGAGTATAACTAATTCTCTTGTATTAATAATAATGAACATTGACTTAATTCATTAAATCAGTTAATTTACAATATAATCATGTGTTAGACTAAGTTATTTCATCATTGCCATTTCCTCATTTCTGTGTTAAAAATTCGTCTAATGAAATCGGGGGTTTTCTGAAATTCTTTTACAGTCAGATAGCGGGATTTTTTATAAGGGCAAAAGTATATAAGTTTTCGATATTTTACCTTTTAGAAAAAATATCGTGGCGACCTTGGGCAGTTTTCAAAAGATAAGTTTTACGGGGACCATGACGGTAAGTGAAATTCTGGCAGCGGTAAGTATTATTTTATGAAGAGAGGAATGTAGTAAATATCAGGGTAAAAAGTGAGTAACATCACAACTTGTCTTAACTAGAAAAAAATGTTTACATCTGTTTATTTAGTTCATAAGATTTACAGTATTACTACAATCTCTCTCTCTCTTAAACTCATACATGTTGTTCAATGTCAATATAATTTGTTATTTACAAAGCTTGTTGAATTAAACAGTAATACACATTTTTAATACTAAGGACAATATGGAAGATTTCTTCCTAGTATGTTATCATTTTGTAATCTGCCATATCACCAGTATTCTCATTTCTTTATTTTTTTTTGTTTACAAATTTATAAATAAACTGCTGTAACAGTCACACATATGCGTGACACATATGCACGTGCATGCACGCACACACAAAACTTTATTATCAAGGGCACATTAAGAAAATATTCATTCAAGAATGCACATTATTTTAAAGTTTATTCACTAGTTTATATCATCAATACTTTATATTCAATTAAAAAACTTTCGTTAGTGTATGGGTTGAAAAATGCAGGACACCACTGATTTATTACAGTCCACTTATTCAGTGATTTCCAGTAAGTGCTTTCGAAAGTTTCAGTTCTTATCATCATATCGGAACAAAAAGCCAGAACACAAAAAACTAATGATTTAATTTTTCCTATCTGATGAGAAGTGAATGGCTTGAAAGCGCTTATTGGAAGTCCCTGAAACAATGGAATCTGACCAAAAGTGTAATGTATTTTCAAAACTTCATTTTATAACAATATTAGTGAAAAAAACGTATTATTCAGTATGGTTTAGCAGCCATATCACTAAAAAATATGCAATGAAGATTGAGAAAGGAAAACGGCAGTTGTTTTAGTCTAGCTCTTGGAATTGCGAACTGCAATTCAATACATCTGGTGTGTCATGAACCAAAATAATCGGTCAGTAAACATTAAAATTATATAGTCAATAAAACAAAAATATTACCATGTACAATATAATACTGTAATACACATTATTAACATTACACATTACTGTTAATACTACAGCACTAATACAAGATACGTTCACGAAAATACCAAACTTTTGTAATAAAAACTTTATTATTATAATTATGATTTCAATCAGGCTTGTCCCTTTCAAAATAGTCCCCTTTGCTAGCAATACATCTCCATGTTATTTGCATTTTTGGAATGTTTCCTGGAACACGTTTTTGGGAATGGCATGCAGCTGCCATATCATATTTTCCTCAATGTCATTTATGGTTTGAAGATGACACCCTTTCATGGTTGCCTTAGAAACAACAAAAAGTCTGATGACTGTACACTGAGTGGAGCAGGACGGTTGTCTGGTGTTTTGCCAGATAACACCAGATAAGGAGTGACGCATGAGCTGGCACGTTGTTTTATGCAACATCTAAATTTGTTTTTCTGTTAAAATTGTGTGCCATGATCCTATGCTGATGTCCACTTCCTCAGCAAACTCTCGAACTGTTAAACAGCGATTTTAATGACTCATAGCATGAACTGCTTTGATGTTATCGTTGTTTATTGATGTGGAAGGTCGTCCAGATGTGAGATATTCATTGGTCGACGTTCTGCCCACTTTAAAATGATTGAACCATTTGTAGCACTGAATTCATCTCTTAGAGTCTTCCTCATGTTTGTTAATGAACCATTTTTAATATGTTTGTAAACATTTTACTAACTTACAAGCAAAATTTAACAAAAACACTTTGTTCTTCAAGATCTTTCATTTTCACCGTTTTAAAAATCCGACAAGAGGTTAATTATCCATATATATATATATATATATATATATATATATTCCAGCTGATGTAGCTAGAATACCAAAATGCTAGTGTGATCCGTTAAGCAGCATTGTGTTTCTGAAAGTTGCCACTAGTCAACGCCACTTGTTGGAACATGATCCGTGTGCTGGTTGGCGCATTGTTACAAAAGTTCACTCTTTTTTTGAACATACCTAGGACACATAAATACCTCTATTTCTTTATCGTGTTTAAAATACACAAAAATGTTCAAAATAATACTACATATCATACATACACATAATCAACAAAATAAATATACAATGTACAACCTGAAATTTGTCAAATAATTTATAAATAAAATCACTTACATCAATTATTGTCAATCAGTTTTTGATTGATTTTTTGTACAAACAATTTCTTTTGTTCTTCTAAATGTGCTTTAGATATCTCTTCATGATCTGCTCGGGGTATAATAAAAGAATAAATAAATGATAGAAACTAACAATACAATTTTAATTCTATAATTTTACAATTCTAAAAATCTGTGTACAATGTGTACACTTCTTTTACATACTTCACTTTAAATCACAAGATGATGGCAGAAAAATACAGAAGATTAGATTTTAACACAGTTTTTCTTTCTTCTAATGAAGCAGTATCTTCTTGCAAATATAGTACTTCAATATACTGAATCCTTAATATAACCTACAATAAAATCTCGATAAAGGCACGCTTAGATACCTTTGCTAAAATTTAACAAGGTTAACTATGAATATTCATAGTTTTCTCTGTTAAGAACAACATTATTTTTCTATTAAAATTTTAAAACTTTCATGGCCACAGTCACTTCCTCCATACTTATTCTCTTCCAGGCTGATGACCATGGTCCTCTGTTAAGACCACAGATGGTCTGACTACTGCCACAATCAACTGGTCTAAGTTCTGTGTCCTAAGTGTTGGACACAACACTGTGAAAATTTCAATTATATTAACATTCATATTAGGGCTGCTCTTTGATTGTGCATGAGATTAATCACTCCCACAAGCTAACTTGGTCTCTGGAGATAGACATTATGCCAGCCTCACAATGCAAGATCACTCAAGCGCTAAATGCGATAAGAACAAAGATCTTGTCCTCCACCCCATATTATTCAACAAGGGGTTGCATCGAGACATGACAGAGATATTCAAACACAGCAACAGCATCAACAGAAAGGAGAAAAGTCTGACGCTGAATTAGGCTTGGTATACGATGCTATGAGGATCTCGCTTTGCAAGAACGGAGTACAACATCTACTTTCAACCAGAACACAATATAGCTATGGGGCTGGTCAAACTCATGGCCAGTTAGAGAGCAGGTTTATCATAGACATTAAGGCCTTTATCACACTATCCAACTGATTGCATGCAACTAATTGGAAGAAAAGTTGTGGGGAATTGGTTTACATGTAGCCTATTACACTATGCAACGGATTGCATGCATTCACTTGCGCATGCATTCTGTAGACAATGAAGACATTTCATGACATGGGACCAACACAACAAATAGAATTTTTCAGAAAACCGCTGATATCTCAAAAACATAAAGGAGGATTTTATTGAAACATAAACCAAAATAAAATTTGTAATTTTTCTAAATTTAACTTGCTGACACCATACAGCTATCTCTTATAGAACAAAATTTATCGCATGCCAAAAATTTCACTACATGCAAATTAACAAAAATTCCATGACATGAGACCATTTTAAATCTCTGTTCTTGAAAGTTATTGGTTCAAATTTATGTCTAGACCATCCTCAAACTTCAAGGTACACGGTGATGAAAGAACGTTTTAATCAGATCAGCAGTTTGTAAGGTTAGCCCGGACAACGAAACAAATTTTACCTCTTTATTATAGTAGTATAGACTACATGCTTACTCTGCAACTGATTGCAGAGCAGTTGCAGCCTGTTTTTACTAAACTACAACTAGTTTCATGTAGGCTGGAAATCAGTTGGATGCAATCAGCTGCATAGTGTAATAAAGGCCTAACACTTTCAGACCTGGATCTGTATGGGGCGTTAACCCACAGTGTCCTGGGGTTTTATGGTGTACTTAATTGTTATGCTACAGTTTAACCAATTCTATTTTGTCAATTTAACCTCATACTGTCTTTTAGTTCCTTTTTTCCTCTTTAATCTGATATATAACAGTATATACTTTTTAGCATTATTTAAAAAAAATGTATGTTACAATACACTAAAAATTACAAACATTTTTTTTGAAGTCACTATTTATGTATCTCACTTTCAAATATGTATTGAAACATAATGTATTCAAACAGTATATACTTTTTTCATTATTTAAAATAACAATTATGTTACAATACACTACAAATTAAAAAAATTTTTTTTTTAAGTCACTATTTATGTATCTCACTTTCAAACATGCATTTATGATGTGTATATAATTATTGGACACTAGTCTACTACACACTATATTAAATATGAAAAATAAATAAATTGTTATAAGAAAAAAAAACTTAACCAACAACAGTTTCCAAAGACTTTATGCAAAGTGTTTAAACAAAACACAAAGTGCTTCCTGTTTATGCATATACACATATTCAACGCTATTTGTTAGATAACAAAATAGCTATATTTCAGTTATGCTCTCCTGCTCTCAAACGGAAAGCTTAAAAATCACTTTAAACCTATGTAAAAGTGATGCCCGTACAACTTACAGCCATCAAAAGATGGGACGACTCCCATAACAGCATCAAAACATCTGTGGCTTTTAACGGAGGACCACAGCCCAACAGTCCTGAAGAGAATATACATTTAAAAAAAAAATTTTCTTAATATAATTTATTTTGCTAACACCAAACAGTGTCTATGATGTAGCAACCCCAGAAAAATCAGAAATGTTTTAAAACAAAAAACAGTGTTGTTCTTTAACTCTGACACTATTATTTTTTTACACAGTTCATCGGTATAATTTTTAAAATAATTATTTAACAATATGTACAAAATTCACACACACACACACACACACACACACACACACACACACACACACACACACACACACACACACACACACACACACACACACACACACACACACACACACACACACACACACACACAGAGGCAAACTGCTTCCTACAAAGAATAATACATATTAGCTGGAACTGGAGGAATCGAAGGAGGACAGTCTGAAACTACTGAATCAACTGATGAGTAGTAGAAAGTATGCAGTGAACTGAGTCCAAATATTTCAGTCACTTTGTCCGGTGTCATCTTTGCACACATTCGAACATCCAAGTACCGCAGACTTTGACAGTTCTGTGCCACCGCTTGTAAGCTTTTATTTGTCAGCTGAATACATGCCTGAAAAATAAATGTCTTTTAGTTGCGGAAACTGTAGTGTGACATGAAATTTTAAAACAAAGAAATATTGTCAACCATTGTAAACGGACATTAGAAAGTAATGAAATGAGTTTTGTTACGGAAACTTTGTAACATGTGTTGTTATTTGTATTTGTATTACGCAAGGGTAATACATGTTACCAACTCACCTACATACAATACTCCACTGTTCATATTTTATTCAGTGATTCTGTCATCTTCAATGTTGTTTGTTTCTATTTAATTTATTACATTATACAAAATACAGGGTGGCGCAAAAGTTACTTGACACTGGAATTCAAAAAAGCGTACTGAATTTATTTATAGCTAGCAACTTACAGTTATTATTACTTAGAATTATTTTTTATGTTCAAACTGCTTTCCATCTTCAGAAATACATTTTTCAAGTCTTTCTGGAACAATATTATATAATCTATGGCATAGTCTTCGATCATTGTCCAAATCATGGAATGCTTCCTCTATGTAATCTTTCAGGTGTTCAATGGTCTGAGGCTTTTTAGAATAAACAGAGCCCTTGATGATACGAAACGAAAAAATCCATTGGCGTAATATCTGGCAAACGTGGAGGCATGCCAATATCTGCCCGTCGACCAATCACATCGAAAGTTTCATTCAAATAATTGCGGACTGCAGTAGCATAATTTGGTGGAGCGCCGTCACGTTGGAAGTAAATTTCTTGAAAGGTTTCAACACGTGTCATGAGTCTTGGTACCACATAATTTTTAAAAATGTCCAAATAATTATCTCCTGTCACTGTTCCTTCAAAAATGTATGGTCCGAGTACACCAAAAGACAATATTGTCCCCCAAACAGTCACACCTGGTTGATTGAGTTGTTTCTCTAACGAAAGATGTTGATTATCAGTATACCAGTAATTCCTGTGTCAAGACAAAATTATCGGTTTTCTAATGCCAACGTACAGAGAAAAATTATTGTACCCCATTTTTCTGGTGTAAATAAATTCAGTAGGTTTTTTTAAACAAGTGTCAAGTAACTTTTGCGCCACTCTGTATATATTGTTACATACAGAACATTCTCGAACAACGGAGCATGCTTCTCAGCTATCCCAACAGAGCTCAGCTGTAATCAGGGGCGGATTAACCATTAGGCTGACTAGGCTGTAGCCTAGGGCACGGCACTTTAGGGGGGCGCAAAATTTTAGCTAAAAATAATAAAATTTTACAGCTAAATGTAAAATTGGTAATCAATTACAAGGATAAAAATTTGAGTTCATTTTCAACACAGGCGCCTGTTTGGGAGATATTGTTGTCTCACTTGAAAAAGGGCTCTCTTGTGCTAAAAACGTTGTCTAAAACTCGCTGGAGTGCACGTGCAGATGCAAATAAAGCCCTTCAAAAATCATACAATGAAATTATTTCTGCATTGGAAGATATAAGTACGGATAACAACCAGACAAAGAATGTGCAGTATGAAGCAAAGAATTTAACAGAAAAACTAAAAAGCCTGGAGATAACAATCATGATTTGTTTGTGGCATTGCCTTTTGGAAAAGTTTCTCGATGTCGGTGAGAAGCTTCAAGGACAGAGCGTTGACATGGGTAGTGTGATTGGCTTATACAGCTATTTGCAACTATTTGTTTCCACGCTTCGGGACGAGAGAGAATTTGAGAGATTGGAAAGCGAGGCAAAGGAGATGTGCAAATCAAATGTCAACAAAAAAGATGTAACAAGAAAAGAATATGAAAAGTGCACTTTGATTAAACATCTGAAGACACTGCTGCTGCCACTTTAGATGGGAACGATGGGAGGCAATCTTTCATTTTTGAAAACTACTACGTTGCCATAGATTCGCTTCTGCTTAATTTGAACAGAAGAAAATCAATTTACAGTGATATACGAGGTTTGTTCAAAAAAAGACCGGACTTTTGTCATACAAACTTTATTACTGTAATTACAACATTACAAATGTTTGTCCCCTTCAAAGTACTCCCCCCTGCTTGCAACACACCGCTTCCATCGTTTCTGCCACTGTTGGAATGCTCCCTGGAACTCGTTTTGTGAGATGGTGCGTAGTTGTCTCTGCGAATTCTGTTGAATCTCGTCAACACTTTGAAAACGACGTCTTTTCAGGGTGGTTTTCAATTTTGGAAAAAGGAAAAAGTCCGCGGGGGCCAAGTCTGGAGAGTACAGAGGGTGAGGAAGGACGGCTATCTCGTTACCGGCCAAAAATTGGCTGACTAGCAGAGACGAGTGGCTTGGCGCGTTGTCATGATGCAACACCCAGCTCTTGTTTTTCCACAGCTCAGGCCTCTTCCGGCGCACACCTTCCCTCAAACGCCTTAAAACTTGTACGTAGAACTCCTTGTTAACAGTCTGACCCTGTGGCACGAATTCGTGGTGGACTACTCCTCGATAATAAAAAAAAATAATCAACATCAACTTCAAGTTTGACCGACTCATGCGTGCTTTTTTCGGTCAGGGCGAAATTTTTCCAATCCATTGTGACGATTGCGCCTTGGTTTCAATGTCGTAGCCATAAACCCATGTTTCGTCTCCTGTTATGATGGTTTTTATGAAGTTTTTGTCGGTACTAGAGCGATCAAGCAGCTCTAGGCTGATCTTGACACAGTTCTCCTTCTGGTCATCGGTCAACAGACGTGGCACGAGTTTTGCAGAGACGCGATGCATGCCAAGTTTTACGGTCAAAATTTCGTGGCACAAGCCGATGGTGATGCCGACTTCCTCAGCAACCTCTCGCACAGTCAAACGGTGATTTGCACGAATCATGGAACGAACAGCATCGATGTTTTCATCGTTTGTTGACGTCGAAGGTCGTCCCAAACTTGACTCTTCCTCAATCGATGTTCTGCCCGATTTAAAACGTTTAAACTACTCATGACACTGTGAACGGCTCATACATTCTTCCTTATAGGCTTGCTGAAACAAAGCCCACGTTTCAGTAAACGTTTTGTCGGTCTTGCAGCAAAATTTCATACAAACGCGCTGCTCCATAAAATCTTTCATCTTTACTTTGCAGAACGGTGAATGCACGTGTTTACTTCGACAGTTTTATGCCGCCAACTAATACGAGTAGAACGATGCAACAATCGGGGTTAAGTTGCCGAAGGTGGCCGGTAGGCGGCACCACATGTCAGAACATGCTCCGTACACTGATCGGAGCGCTATTTCAAAGGTCCTGTCTTTATTTGAACAAACCTCGTACATGACAAGTTTGGGTTCTTATGGAAATTACCTAAACTTTCTGAACTAAATAATGACATAATAAGACAAAAAGCTAATCATCTTCTAGAAAATTATGCTGTTGACTTGGATCAGACATTTCCTGATAAGTGTGTGCATTTAGCTCAGTTTTTACAAGACTGTGAACCTGTCAACCCATGTAACGGTACAGAATTGTGTGCTACCCCAGTTTTAATTTCAATCCAGTTTTAATTTTTAATTGTCAGCATTCACCTATGAGGTGCCCCAGTGCAACATACAATGTTAGCATAAACAATGATGTCTAGACAGCCAGACTAGACATATTACGTAATAGCCCCAGCAGCAGTCTTTGTGAAACACAGTATGCAGATTATCATCATAGTGTCAGCATCAGACAGAAGCAGCATACAGTTGTCTGCAAGTTAAGTTAAACTGTGGCCTCGGGTGCAGGATAGGCCGAAAATATTATAATCGGCCTATCTAGTAAAGTGTGGAATGTAACGTGAACTTTGGTGTCGGAGTAAAACGCAGTCTTACTACGTAATATGTGACCACGTGTTGATAAATAACAGTGAAAATAATCAACTTAATATTAATCCATCATTTACTTCTGTCAATAGAAGGTGTACACCCATAAAGATTGAGATCTCAAACAGTGGGGTAATTGAAGAGAGTGAGAGAGTGAGTGTGTAAAAGAAAAGGGGAAAATAATCAAAGACTGGTTGGCTATAATATAATTTGTGTCAGAATATTGTTGATGTTCATCAGGTCTGTATCGTTACCATAACTATAATAACCAATAACTATTTGACTTAAAATAAGATTTGTTTTAATATAACATTTGGTAGAATAAGTTATTACGCCCGTTTAACATAACCTGTCCTGTATAGAAAATCTCGCCTAAACGAACCTGGTAAGTAATTAGAAGTAAATAGTGGGAAAATGTATAAAGGTTTCCATATTTGTCCTTTTGTTTAAAAATATCGGTGGCGACCTATAAGTTGGGAATCTTCTGTTTTTGGTAAGTCAGGGCGAATGCATAAAAGGTAAGTAAAAGTTTAATATAAGGGGGGGTAAGGAAATAGACTGTTGTCGGTACAGATTTGTAATAGATTGTAACGGTACAGAATTGTATGATAGAAAGAGACAGTAAAGATTCAATTCAGATTTGAAAGCAGTCAGTAGTCACCTGTGAGGTGCCCCAGTGTAACCAGCAACATACACTGTTATTATAAATTGTTGATGTCTGGAGACAGTCCAGCTCAGACGTGTTACACAATACCTTGCCAGCAGCAGTCTTTGTGAATCACAGTATGCAGTCTATCACCAGAGTTTGCATCAGACAGAAGCAGCATACAGTTAAAAAATAAAAAACCGTGACCTCGGGTGTGTAAGATAGGCCGAAGTTAAGGCCGGCCTATCTAATTAAATAACTATCAACAGTGCAAACAATGTAGCGGACTTAAGTGTACGACGTTATATTACTACATGTGGAAACATTAAATTAAATCAGTGAAAATTCAATTAAATACAGTAAACTAATTATAAACAGTTGTGTGAGTGCGTCAAATAAGTGGAATAGTGAGAAAAGAAGCACAGTGAATACAGTGGCCAGTAAGTTTTTGAATTCTAAAACAGTAAAGCACTTAGTAAGAGGGGGATAAAAACTATATGTAGTAATTGTAAAGAGTGAGAGAGTGTGTGTGAGGGATAAGGGGAGCATTAATCAATCTAAGTACTGGTTCCTAGTTAAAAGCAGTTGTTCAAAGAATCCTGATTAAATACGTTTGTTTCTAGTTGTTGAGAAAGAAGGGAGTATGATATTGTGAATAAAATAAGATTTGTCTTAATATAAAACATGTAGATTAAGTTATTACGCCATAACCATTTCCTATTCTGTGCTGAAAACCTCACCTAACGTTCTTTGGGATTTTTCTGAGATTTAAGGGTGGTCAAATAGCGGGATTATGTTACAATTTTTATAAGGGCAAGAGTGTTTAAGTTTACAAAAAAATATGTTGGCGACCTGGGCAATAATAAGGTAAGTTTTGTAAAGGGGAATATGACGGTAAGTGAAATTCTGGCAGCAGTGTAAGCGGTAAGTATTATTATAATACTGGAATCTTCTGATGGTAATATCTAATAAATGGTAAAAGTCAATACCTTTACATTGGCGACTCGCTGCCAGGATGTTCGTATAAATATTATATGAACTAGACCTGTTTTGAGGCACAGAAAATAGGTTGTGGTAACGGCGTATTTGTAAAATTTTGAATTATTGTATAGATTTATGTTTTGGTAGCGTAACGTGCTTGTGAAATTATTGTTTATTTTATATTTGGATAGCGAGTTTGGGTGTGAAGTATTTTGATTCGGTATGTATAATTATTGTATTATATAAAGGGGATTATAATAAAAAAAAAATTAGGTTAAAATGGCTGAGGCACAAGAAACCTTTGTGGAGCAATGGGAGACATTCTGTGACATGTTCAAGAGGTATATGGAAAAAATGACTGATGATGATTGGCGTAAATTTAATGAGGATATTAAACAAGACCCGGAATTAGACAAGTTTATAAGAGAGAATAGTGGTGGCACTATTAGTGATGACACTAGTAAACGAAATGACGAAGTAAGTGAAGATAATGAAAATATATGGGTTAATCATAATGAAGACACAGGTAAGTGTAGTGAGAATATAAATAATGCGGATAAATTAAAGGAAAAAGACCTAAACCAGGTGAGTAGTTGTGATAGTGGAGATAATAATAAGGATGATACTTTTACAAATAACTGTGTTACTTTAAGTGCAGTGGAGACAAAAAACGAGGTAAGTGAGGTCAATACGAATAATATTCGGGAAGAGGTTAGTTTAAATGTAAAACAGGTGGCCGTAAAAATGGTGAGTAATAATGTTAGTTGTGATGACGTTAACAAGAGTGAGATATTTTTCTTTAAAAATATTGGTGATATATTGTGTAATAGTAATAGTGAAAATAAGAGTAGAAAGTTAGTTGGTGTTAGTAACGGAGTAATGATTAGTATTGATGAGTTGGAGAAAGAATGGAGAGATAATTTAAATGGTGACCAGGGGGCAAATTTTTATGGGGTTAAATGTGAAACAGAGTTTTCACAAGTTGTTTATGGGGATAAGAGATCCTCACTAGGACATTTGGGCGACAATGGGTCAGCAAATAGTCAAATAAGTTGGTTGTGTTGCCCTCTGTGTGGAGTGAGAATATGAAATGGTGTGGTATTGTAAGTGATAATAAAGAGCGAGATAGAGTAATAGAGTTGTTCAGATTAAGTAGAGATTATGAAAGGTTAGTGGTGGGAATAAATATTGAAAGAAATGATTATATTAAAAATAGTAGAGACTTACCTTGTTTGATAAACAATGATTATATTGATGATAATAATATACACTTACCTGTAGTGAGGGTCAGCGTATTAGTAACAGCTGACATCTATTGTGATAAAAATTTCAATGATATGATTGTAATAACAAATACTGACGGAGACTTGACAAAGAATAATAATGTAGACATGATTTATGATAACGTAATCAAGGGGGGTAACCCTATGTATTATTATTTTGGCACAATGGAAAAAATAAAATTTTATGGTTATTAAAAAAGATAGCCATATGATGTGTACAAATAAAAATGAACAATGTGATGTGAAGAAAAGACTAATTTTCGATGATGGGGGTTGAGAAATATTGAATGAACATTTAATTATGTGAGTAATGGTAAAATTACATGGCTGATTTAGGTATTGAAGTATGGTAAACAATAAAAACTATGACAAAATTTTGTAAATAAATGTGTTAATGTTAAATGTATTGTGTCAAGATTACCTTTTTGTAATGTATATTATAGCTTATGTGTAACCCATGTTGGTAATAAGAATGAAAGATATAATAATAAATAATAACATTTGACTTTACTAAATAATTAACAAGAGGTAATAATGAATTTTGTTCTGTATTGTGTGTTTATTTTAAAAGTGTTTTAAATAATGTAATTAAAGTTAAACTGTTCTGATTAAAGTTAAAATGAAGCCAATTTAAAAATGTGAATTTTAATGAAGTCAAATTAATTTTGATATGAATGATATGAATTGTAACAGACAGTAATTGACTAATATGTCAGCACTAAAAGATTCATAGAAATTAAAAATTTGAGGAAGCACATGTGTCAGTAGTGTTGTAATCAGAATCTTAAGACTGAGTTGGTGTTTATAAAATAAGTTTTGCAGACCATTGTTGATGTAAACAGGTATGTTTACAGGTTGATGTTTATAGTCATGCTGTAGTTGACAACAACAAGAATGTTGTATTTTGAAGAATCAGTGCCATGAGCAAAATCTTATTATGAAACAAAAAAAAAATCAATTTTTTGCAGATAATATAATAATGAGGTAATTACCATAAAGTAGGGTTTTGAGGAATTAAATTAAATTAATTTGGTAATTAAACTAATTGAAAAGGCGACTTTTAATAATGAATTTAAATTCATTTTGATACAAATTTCAAATGTAATGGTAGATTAAATAATAATTGATGGAAGCAATGTTTAAGATATTCATTTAAAATTGAACACTGAAGTAAATCCTTGGGTAAAAGTAATCAAAATGTGTGGGCTAAGATTGTGTTTGTAAAGTAAGATGTGCATACAACTGGTAATGTAACCCTTATAAATGTCAATCTATGTTTTATATTTAACTGTAGATTCCCCACCTAAGTGCGGCCATGACCTCACCGGATCATGACCGTGAAAGTAGTTAATTGTGACAAATCATAAATTTTACTTGATATAACCGGCTTGTGGTTTGTTTTGTTTTGTTAACCCGGTGGTTTGTTAGACTTAGTAGTTATTTTTTGGGGAATCTACCAAATTTTGGAACAGGGCTATTTTCACCCAGATAGGGGTGGTAACCCATTAGGGGCATATCATTCAATACTAATAAGTATTATACTGAATTTTTATTGTAACGCCGAAGCAAGGATGGGGGTGGAATAAAAGAAAAAAATGTCCACCTCTTCCGCATCAGTCCTTGTGGAAGCAACTGGGCGCCACAGTCCAGGGGGAGAAATAGTGAGTGTGGATTAGGGGATGACCCAGTTACAGGTCATGAGGGAGATGTGATTATGGCTAGGATGAGGTCTGCAAGTGCCAAGAAGCCTAGTGCTGAACACAGTAGAATGTAACGGGTATCAGGGGTTAAGGGATTTGTAGGGGGGTAGTAGAAAAAAAAAGGCAATTGATTAAAAAACAATAACTAAAGTAAATTAAGATTAATGTTATAATGTTCATAAAGTTTATTTTTTTTGAGACAGCAATGTATTTTGTTTGGAATATGTATCCTACAATACGGTTGTTAGTATTAGATTTGTATTTTATGTAATCCATGTATGATTTTGGTGGGTGATGCACTTTGTATTATATAAACACGAACCAGTACTTTGATAATGAACCAGTACGGCTAAGAGGAAACAAATCAGTTGTGGGATATGGAGTGATGGAAGGCCATTTGTTAATCTTTTAATTGAATGTTACAGAGTCAGGTGATGCTGTGGCGGGTATCAGTCCGAGCTTATGGTGTTAGGATCTCGTGCAGAGAAGTCCAGTAAGTTCGGATGGGTGTGGTCACAGTCGCCAGACTGGGGGGTAAGTACCCATGATTTTAGTAGAGAGTTCAGGGGGGTTGTGGCGCCATATCCTCACTGATCCTCTTAGGTTTTAGGCAATGAGAGTTTGTATGCTTCAGCATACCACCTCTCATGGGGGGGGGGTATTGTAACGGTACAGAATTGTGTGCTACCCCAGTTTTAATTTCAATCCAGTTTTAATTTTTAATTGTCAGCATTCACCTGTGAGGTGCCCCAGTGCAACATACAATGTTAGCTTAAACAATGATGTCTAGACAGCCAGACTAGACATATTATGTAATAGCCCCAGCAGCAGTCTTTGTGAAACACAGTATGCAGATTATCATCATAGTGTCAGCATCAGACAGAAGCAGCATACAGTTGTCTGCAAGTTAAGTTAAACTGTGGCCTCGGGTGCAGGATAGGCCGAAAATATTATAATCGGCCTATCTAGTAAAGTGTGGAATGTAACGTGAACTTTGGTGTCGGAGTAAAACGCAGTCTTACTACGTAATATGTGACCACGTGTTGATAAATAACAGTGAAAATAATCAATTTAATATTAATCCATCATTTACTTCTGTCAATAGAAGGTGTACACCCATAAAGATTGATATCTCAAACAGTGGGGTAATTGAAGAGAGTGAGAGAGTGAGTGTGTAAAAGAAAAGGGGAAAATAATCAAAGACTGGTTGGCTATAATATAATTTGTGCCAGAATATTGTTGATGTTCATCAGGTCTGTATCATTACCATAACTATAATAACCAATAACTATTTGACTTAAAATAAAATAAGATTTGTTTTAATATAACATGTGGTAGAATAAGTTATTACGCCCGTTTAACATAACCTGTCCTGTATGGAAAATCTCGCCTAAACGAACCTGGTAAGTAATTAGAAGTAAATAGTGAGAAAATGTATAAAGGTTTCCATATTTGTCCTTTTGTTTAAAAATATCGGTGGCGACCTATAAGTTGGGAATCTTCTGTTTTTGGTAAGTCAGGGCGAATGCGTAAAAGGTAAGTAAAAGTTTAATATAAGGGGGGGTAAGGAAATAGACCGTAACACCCATAACAAGAAGGAGGAGAAAAGAAGAAAAAGCGATCTGAAGCAAAACCACTGTTGAATTTTGTGAAAACGCTTAACTTAGAATCAATGTTTCCTAATGTTGAGATAGCTTTGGGTATTTTCCTTACTATGCCCGTTACTAACTGCAGTGGTGAAAGTTCTTTTTCAGCTTTGTAGAGGGTGAAGAATTATTTACGCTCAAATTTGCACCACGATAAACTGACCAGTGTAGCCCTCTTGTTCATTGAAAGTGACTTTCTGCAAGGACTTGATTTCAGTGAGGTGATTAAAACGTTTGCTCAATTTAAAGCGAGAAAAAATAATGTAGCTTGAACTTTACACGAGTCTTAACAAATCCACAAGATATTTAACTGATTGTCTTCTTTGTGTAAATAATGTTAAATGTACCCTTAATAAAACTGTTATAATTCTGTAACTACTTAGTTAATTTTTTCCTTTATAAGCCATGCCAACTACAAATCGTTGAAGGTGTAACTCTAAAACAATCTCTGAAAAATAGCCTCAGTTTTCAATTCATGAGACTATTTTGAAAAACAGTAAGATATTTGAAATATTCCTAAATAAGAAATAATATATTGTAGGGTGTTTAAAGCTTCATTCAGCCCCTTGGAAATAAACGTAAGAGTAGCCTATGGGAGGTGAGGGGGCGCTAAAATATAATTAGCCTAGGGCGCCAAGGTACCTTAATCCGGCTCTGGCTGTAATGTTCGTGTGTGTACATATTGCTGCTTTGTAATGAAAGACAATTACGTGACACTTATCAGGCATCAACAATTGAGGCTATTCCAGACCGCAACGGTCGAGCACTGTGTTCAAGGCCAGACAGTGACACTGTTTCTAGTGGATTCAAGAGCGCCTGTTTAACACATCATCGAAAAAGTGACAAATTATTCTGACATCTCAGCGAGGTATAAAAAGCCATAGCGGCTGGTTTGTCAGTTCAGTTGTGTTATAATTAGTATGAAATTCTTTATAGTTGACACTTTTATTGTGTGTGGACAAATTTTACTTGAATTGTTGTAAAAGACTATCTTGTTAATTACAAATGATTAATTGTGATAATTAAAACTGATTATTAGTGACTTCACTGGTGTCTTGGATTTTGTTTTCCACTGTGCCATATGATGATCAGTGAGACCATCATAACAATACTAACAATGGTTTTTAGCACTTTTGCCACTTATGCATACATTTTCAGCCGCCTATCGATCTACCAATTGCACTATTGTTTCTTTAGCTGCTGTATCTTTTCAAATACATGCCTACACACCGATTGTACTGTTGCAACTTTTTATTTCTCAGTAGTGCTTCACACTGTTAGTTGACCTACTTTCTAATGGCATAATATGATGATTGACATTTTAAACAAAAGTAATAACAGCCAGTGGTGTATCTAGAATTTAGTCTGAAGGGTGGGCAGGGGGCGTCCGGTCGAATTGACTTCATACAAAAGAAAAACAAGTCTAGTCTAATCAAGATCACTATCTTTAAAGTGGCTAAAAAACTTGTGATAACATCCTGAAATCAATTCCATTAAAGTAAATTGTAATAACATATTAAAAATACCCATTATTGAAACATTGTTTAGAAGATACTTATTGACTGAATAAGGACTCCTACAATGATTCAACAACAATTTTCATATTTTAAACGTATACAGAAATGCTACATTGTAACAGGACAAAAAGCCTGGTTTCATAATTATGGTGTTCAAGAATTTTGTATTGTATTTTTTATTATATTTATACATATAAAGCATGGTTAGGTCAATTTTCCCCATGTCTAAAGAAACGAAGCAGTTCATCGGTACAATTCATCTCAAGGCCAAGGGCGGACGTGCAAAACAAAACGTATTCGATGGCTGTACTGATCGACAAAGGCAAATTGTTATAACAAATTATGACACACGTCATAGTGATGATGAGAAATAATGCCGTCAGCTGTCTCGAACAAAGGGTTGATCACAATTAATACCCACCACCTGTCGATAATACGACAAAATGTCGGCCCAGTCAACTACAAGTCGTCATGAAGTGAGCATGTATTAAAAGTGTGCTGGTACAAAGTGGGCCAGTAAAAGTGTTTATAATTAATAAAAAAAATGTAAAAGGCAGCAAAATTAATCTAAATTTAATAACAGTTCAGTAATGTAGCTTCAGTGACAACAGCCCGACGATCAGTTTATCAGCACGTCGAACATCAGACTAGCCATGGAACGCATATAATCGCAGGAAACCTCTACATTCAGGGAAGTGCACTTTTAAATAACTTTATCAAAAAATGAGCTCATAAACAAAATTGGAACAATAAATTGTAGCCAATCAAAATTATTAACCATGTGATGAGAGAGAGAGAGAGAGAGAGAGGGAGATCGAGCGTGTGAGTGAACGGGCCGGCCACGTCTTTTAAAAGAGCTGTTGGTTTGCGTTTTAAAAGATCTTATAGTATGGTAATGTTAAATTAAAAATTAAATACTGCAGTAAAACTAATTTTGATATGAGACGAATACAGAGAAAGTAAATATTGACAAACAAATTATATATATAAAGAGCAGAGATCAATGGCCGCCATGTTGGGCGTGGTGTAAGCCACCCATTTGTAAATTGAATGATCATCAAAATGCATTAATTAAACCAAGTTTTATACCTCTAAATGCCAACTCGTTTATTATTTCATACAACCCAATTGTTTTCTGCACTTTCGCTTAGAGAACTTTGGACCCTGGGTATAAAACTTATATACATGTGGGTAGCATGTGCCTACAGGAAGTGTGACAAACACGTGGTAAGTACCAAAAGTACATATTATTCACATATTTATGTATTTGTATTGTTGATATGTGTGAGTGAGTTAACAACATAATAAAACTGTTTGTATATTTAAAAAAAGTTACTATTAGCGTACACATCTGAAAAAATAAAAAAATAGCCTAAAAATTATCACAGTAACAATAAAGAACACGGTGGTGAAAGAAACTTTTTATTGGATCAGTAGTTTCTTTCTGATGTTAGCCCAGACAACGATACAAACAAATTTTACCTCTTTATAATACTAGTATAATCATGTTTACTCTGAAACTGATTGAAGAGCAGTTGCAGCCTGTTTTTAATACCATGTAACTAGTTTCATGAGTTTTCATGTAACTAGCTTGAAATGAGTTTTGTGCAATCAGTTGCATAGTGTAATAGAGGACTTACTGAACTTCATCACTAGATGAGGGAAGTGTACGGTGCTATTACAAAATGGTAAAATTGTTTGAAAATGGCTCGATGGATATCGAGGATGATTGCCGGCAGGGAAGGTCGTCAGTGGGTTTTAACGGATGACAACAGATGGCGTTCACCAATTATTGTTTACAAATAGGCAAATCACAGTGGAAATTGTAGCTGAATGTCGTATTCCACATGGAAATGTGCACTCTGAGTGTCTGTAATGGTAAAAGCTTGCACATCGCAAAGGAACTCCTTAGAAAATTTGATTGTGATGAATGCGACCGGTCATCTCAGAATCTTGACCTTCCACGTGTTTGGTCCTATGAAAGAAGCCGTTGCAAAGGAGCAATATCACGCTCCTAAGGAGGCCCAAATGTACCCTGGGAATAGTTATTGAATGTTGAACGGAAATTTTTTATCAGTGGCATCAAAAAACTCATGTCACACTACAATAAATGCTTAAATCAACTTGGTCATTTTGTAGAACAGCAGACCTTCACCTGTACTTTCAGAAAAAAACAAAACAGAATTTTGATAAATATTGCATATGTTGTTTTTTATGCCACTGAAAATAATTTTTTTTTACTGGTCTTTGTATATAGATGTTAGACTTGACTCCATCCCACTTTAAATGAAACAATATGGTGTTTAACACTTTGATGCCAAGCCCTTAACATAGGGCTTTTCTTCAGTGATATTGTCATCTTCAATGTCGTTTGTTTCTATTTAATTTATACATTATACAAAATATGTACTGTTACACAATGGAACATTCTCGAACAATGGAGCGTGTTTCTTGTCTATCCTGACAGAGCCCAGCTGTAATGTTGCTGATTTGCTGCATATTGCTGTTTTGTGATGAAAGACAATTATCTGACACTTATCATACGTCAACAATCAAGTTCAATAGTTTAAAATGCTGTAGCTTCTAAACTATATGGTAGAAATACATGGTACCTATATTTTTATGAAGAACTAAGTGTCTTCTTTAAAATGGTGTATACTGTATGCCATTGTATTGGTTACTTTTCTGAAATTGCTTTTTTAAAAAATGATGTTTTTGGAAGAAAAAAAATTGGCCAAAACACATGTTGTTACTAAAAACTCAGATTTTGTTTATTTGTTAGAAATAGATTAAACAATATCACTTTTATTCCATTATCTCTCAGTTCCTTCATATATTTCGTTTGTTGTTAACAAATGCTTATCCACCATTTTGACATGTAAGCAGTGTTTAGCCAACTAACACAACAGTTTGGTGCGCACTGTGTTATGTCAACTGTACCTACGAAAGTGAATGCATATCGTGATCTAGCAGACGAATTGGGTACTACAAGGTGTAACATTTTTTCAAAACACCTCCAAGGACACAAATACATATAGAATTTATACAAATGGAATCATGCAAAACCAAATTGAAACTTCAATATGTCATCATTTGACATCTGTCGGCATTCACGGAAGTTTTTAAAGGACATCAACTGACGTCCATCGGCATCAGTGATAAGAGAGATTATTAGAAGAGAACTGATTTCTAGGAGGTTGTAATAAAAAATGCCTTATTTTCTAAAACTGAAAGAAAGCAAGCTCTAGTTATGTACACTTTAATTTTATCTTTTAGATATGCTGACCTCAACTCTAATATTCATGCTAACATATTACTGCAAGAAAGAAAAAGAAAAAGTAGATCTGTTTCCCACCATGTCTAGATGACTTTACCCTATAATTTGAGCTAATGTTAATCCTAATCTAAATGTAGATTTCCCTAACTAATTAAACAGCACTTACTTTGAACTACACACATTAAATATAGCAAGGTGAACAAACAATTTAACTTTATGAACAAAGGTGAAAAAAGATGATGAACAATCAAAAAAACAATTTAATAATATACACATTTAAGTTACTACAGTATACTTTACACAGTTACAGTTTTTATTTTAATAAACAAAAATTGTTAAGAACAGGGATTTTTATCTCGCAGGGAACAAAATTAGTAGAGGAAAAATAGTCATTATCGTCATCCTTTACGGCTTAGGCTAGTAGCTATTCCAGTCTCAGTGGAAGTCATCCATCGTTTACAGAGGCTTCCCACAATTCTCTTCCCCCTTGGATGATAGTCAATGGCTCTTCTTGAAAATCTAGTTGGATCCATTCTCTCTATGTGTAACCGCCAGGAGATTTTCGCATTTAAGCTTTTTTCAGCTATGCCTAGCTTCATTCTAATGCAGTGGTTCCCAAACTTTTCAGTTCACGGACCCCCCTAAAAAAATTAAAAATTTCACGGACCCCGTCTGAGTTATGAAATAAAACAAACAGTAAATATGACACAAACTAATATATTTTAATTAAAATTTATTAAAATCAAAATTCTCTTAACTTCCAAAATTATAATATTGATATCAAACATAGTTTAATGTGAACAATGAAGCTGCTTTTGAACAATTAGCTCTGCAATATTAGGTTTAATGTCTGATAAATTCAATAATAAGTCACTCTCGACATAAGTTTATTTCTTAACTTTCCAACCAGCTTATCTCTATCTTTCCAGCCCCCATGTGTCGAAATCCAGCTACTTAGGCATAAAACCAGCTACACGGAAAAACGTTTTGCTTAGATGCAGTGCTTATACACGAGATACAGTGCTTACACGTGGACTAAAAGAGTGCGATCAGTTCTGCGTTGATGCAGCGCTTTAGTCAGTTCGGCTGACAAACAGATCTGCTACACGACATGATTTAAAGACATTATTAAAGCCATTAATTTGAAATTACTTTTACAATTAAAATTAGTTTAAACCAAAAACAAATACTGGAATCTTCTACTAATTGTTTTAAGATTCTAAAATTTAGATTTTAGACTACAAAAAAATCGGAGAAAATTACGGTATATTCTATTTTTTTCTTAAAAGTGTCCGCGGACCCCTTAAAACATTGTCGCAGACCCCCAGGGGTCCATTTTGGGAACCACTGTTCTAATGTGATCATTTCTGATAAGATCTCTCCTGGTGTAAACCCTTTACACCCCTCAAGAACCTCATTTCCGCTCCTTGTATTCCAGATCTTTGACCTTATAATCCAAGTCTCACTACCATACAGTAGTTGAGGTATGGGTATTACATTATAATATTTCAATTGCGTCTCTTTCCTTGTTTTCTTCTTTACGTGTTTAATGATACAGCCACAAAGCGACTGAAAGAGACTAATTTTGCTTTCAACCTCCGTAACATCTTGTGTAACAGTACATAATGACCCAATACCATAATTATGGGATTTAAGGGTATTTTTTTTTATGTTTTATTGTTTAATCATTAAAATACAGAATGGTTAGGTCCATTGTCCCTATATACGAAGGAACAAAGCAGATTCAGCAAGAGTACCATGCCAAGGTCACCGGTGGACGTGCGGGAGTCGGTAAAAGCCATGGCGGTGTTTGTGACGAATGACTGTAAATATGCATTGTGATTGGATAATAACACTGTTCCGTCATAACCAAAAACACTGACGCACTGACTACAATACGTGCAACTAGGCGTTGTCCTGTATGACAAAGCTTGATGACGTAAAATACACACACACAAGTGCAAATTTACATTTGCCTCTGTCTCAATTCAGCGTAGTTCTTCAAAGGATCAACAGCGATGTATCGCTGTATGATCGGTTTTATAACAAAAGCTTATTACAACTAGACTCTTAATTACCAGTGTGATGGTGGAGCAATAAATGCTCGAATTTAGTAACAGTATAAACCATAACATGTGTTATATAAATATATTTTTATATATATAATATATAATATAATAGTTACAAGTAATACTGTGTATATTTTGCTGTCTTGTGTTTCTCCTTAAAGCCACACTGCTGGGCTAGCCAACTGGTAATATAATAAAATTACAAGTTTAAGTTATGTATTTCTTGTTGTATTGATGTTAGGTGTTTTCGTGTGGTTGTAGACACGCACCGGTGCCTACTATAATGTTGGTTATAAAAGGTGTAATTTGCAATCGTAACTGTCACTGGTGTTAATGTTTTGCTGTTGTAAGTACGCCGTAATAATTCACTCTTCTTATTAAAATATAGTCCGCGCACTTGTGGTGTATCTGATTTACTTACCACTGTTGAAATTCAAATTCTATCTTGTGGCGTTCCGTCTGAAATACATTCACTTCAAACACAATAGAAAAAATATTCAATTTGAATATTTAACATGTTTTCACACACAGTAATAAATGCAGCAATATCTGATAAGTATATTGATTTATACTAATACTTTTTGAATTCTTCCGCCACCTGTCAGAACTGATTAAAAATAATGAATGAATCTACTTTTAATAAAATGATACTCTTGTTATGGTAATAAAAATTATAGGTTTATTAACAAGTTATTAAGTGAGAATATTTTTAACAAACAAAACAATAATTAACAACCCTTTCAATTGCTGATTACAAAATAAAACTTCAAATGAAACTCTATCTGATCTCTCAAGGCTCTGGTATACCTGTTGTTGTTACAATAATTTTACTGTACAGGTTATGTTGTTTTAATTCAGTATATACCATATTCCGTTAAGGTTCTTGGAGATATCATGATACCAGACTCAAGATGTACTATAATTAATTATTTAGGATTAACAATATTAACTGATAATTGAACAAAATATAAAATTTAAAATTGGTATCATATTTCTGATGTTTACAACAATTATCGTACGCCGGTATGCGCACGCATCTTTACTTTAGTATTGTGGTTAGGCTGTATGACTTGTACAGCATTTAACAAGTATTACTTTTAGTTAATAATTAGTTTTAAAATAATTTGTTCACAAGAGAAAAATTTCTAAAAAAAAAAGCTCTTGTTTGCAATGTACTTCAATTTGCATGTCAATTGAGAACAATTCGGTAATGTCATCATAACAAGCTACCGTAATGGTTTCTGAGGTTAAGAATGACCGTTATTTTTATAAGGATAAGTTTGTCTTATTAACTAATATTACTTATGCTATACAGGTAAACATATTATTTTTTAATAAGTTTTAACATAGGATTATCAGAATTATGTTTGATACAATTAATAAAATAAATTCTGAAATAACGAAATATTCAACAAATACGTTTTATCAAGTAAGCGTCTAAATGCACTCGTATTTATCAATAATTATCTTTAAGCATTATTTTTTACATCGTTATAATTTATTAAAATATTTTTTATAATATTTTAATAATGTTGTGTTAAATCTCCTTTAAATTCTGATAACTTAGTTGTTGATTTCCGATACGCTGCATAATGACTTGCGTAGTATCGAAAATTCGAAATTGGCTAAATTCTTAGTTTTCTTTTAAGTATTGTTTAATTGAAATTGTACTCCCTGTTTCTTAATTAAAAAAATTCACTCGCAAATAGATCGATATTGTACACTGATCTACTTGATAAAAATAACACAAATCCGCACTGTTGCACTCGTTAGTAAATGTGTAGTATTAGGTTAGTGTATGTATATTGTACTTGAGTAAAACATGTCGCACACTAATTTAAAAATATACTTTTTCTGGTCTGGAGTGGCGTGGCTTGTTCCTTAGGTGTTCGATCGTAGACTGTCATGTACCTCGAGAGCATCTCTCGCTCGTCTGATGAACTTCATTCATTCCATTGGTTGGTTTTTGATAGTCTCTGACCCAAAAGGCCTATATTTTATTAAAATATTTAATTTTTAGTCAAAATCGATTTTGGGTTGGAGACTTTTTCACGTCATCGACGGTACAAATTTTTAGTTCGAAAGTTAAAAACTATCACAACTTCCTTATTATACGTCCTATCGTTAATCGGTTTATATCACTGAACTCAGGGCGTTTTGCTTATTAAAATAAGTCCAAACACGCTTATTTTCTGTTCACTATCAATATTATTATATTGATTTTATTTATTATTTTTGGTACGTCTTATCTTTATAAGTTCGTATTACCAGATTTTTCTTAAATCTAATATAACATTTCTTATTTAAACACTTCGAGTCTATATCTCATTTGGTTTAAGTTACAATTTGTGAAAAACTATTTCCTACACAATTTTCGCTATGGTGTTACTCAGCGTCCATGTTGGATTTTTCACAAACATGCTTATTATTAAATATCCTTATCTAAAATGAACATATTATTACCTAGTATTACTAACAATGACTATTTACATACTTTTTTACTATAATATTGGTGTATTACCGTGGTCAATTCAGTATTTACATCATTTTAAACCTCTCACATAATGCTTATACAACTTTTCATCTTGTTTTCTATTTTTATTACATAGATTATATTATTTAATTGTTATATTTAGTGTACATACACAATAATTAATCTGCTATATTCAATGGTCATCTTTTAATAAACTCAGAACCTCCTAATTATTCAGTAGTGGCTCTGTCTATGTTGTGTCATGACATTATAGGTATTTATTTTGTTTAATATAATAACAAAAGTGTTATTGTCCTATTTGGATTGTATTCCTAAAGTAGCATTGGATATCAATCTAACTTTTAGTAATGTTTCCAATTACTTTTACATAGGTTTACTAGTTATATTTTTCATAACTAGCTGGTTGGTCATTGTTTGTTTACCTCTGTCCTTTTTTCACATTGGACATTTGGTTTTCAAATGTTTATGTACAATATGATTGTTTTAGTGGTCATTATTTGTTCTCAAAGTAGCTCTGAGATTTCCTCTTGCTACTGGTAATAATTGTAATACCTTGTTCTCAATATTTAATGCAGTATTTTCTTTAACTAACTTGCTATACACTGATTTAGCTTACATTTGGTCATATATACATGGTTATCTTGTTTACAATAATTCAGTCATAATACTGTTCTTAACATGTTCAAAACTTGTTCTCAAAGTATTATCATATATTCCTTTCACTACTGGTACTATTCTGATAAACATTTACATTAGTTTTAATACTGTAGTTTGCTTAACTAAATTGGTACATTGTCTTATTTCTGTCTTTGACTGTGTCACTATGTCTGACTTGTTTTGTTTACATTGTTTTGTCTTATACATTATATTGTTTCTTTATATTTACTTGATGATCATATATTTATACTAATATGTATCATTTTCTGTTATAATAGGTTACTTCCTTGTGGGTATTGTAACAATGTATCATCGGTTTTAGTGCAGTATCTACCTACACCTAAACTGACTCCATTATGGTATATTAACATAATACCTTCACTAATTTGTTACAAATGTTTACAACTCCTTCTAATACACTAATACAAATCTTTCTTATATTACTTACAATGTTTTTCTCTGGTCAATTGTGGAATCTAAATTCCTGTCATGTTTGACACTTAACAAATATTCTCTATTTGTTGTCAGTTTTTTGATATAAACAATAATATGATTGTTTTATATGTTCTGATCTGGTGGTCTTATAATTATGTGTGTTGGTCACAACTTTGTTAAATCAGTCACACTCATTGTTTGTGTTTATTTGACTATTTTTTAACCTTTGTTGCCTCATCATGAAATTAACCTATTTTTTCACACTGTAAACTTCCTCACTGTAATTGTTTGTGTGGTTTTCAGTTGAAATAATTAGTTATTCACCGGTTTCACATTTGTATTAAGTACACTTTTATTGTTTGTGTTTCTTTAAATGATCACACTGGTTTTCATGTCACACTTATAGTTATTTCTTTTGTCACTGACTGTTTCTTCTTTAAAATATATATGGTTCATTGATTCCTTACGTCTTTGGTTTCTCTTCATTCTTCTTCTTGGTCCTTCTTCTTTCTTCTTAATTCCAAATTTCATGGTAGTCGCTGTTTTCATTTTATTTCCATTGTCGTTGTAGCTCGATGATCCTTGTCTCGTTGATTCCCCTCACTGCTGGATATTATTTTCATTGATTCCCCTCACTGCTGGATCCTATTGGGTCTATTTATTAGTATTTTGTTTTGGTCTTGTGGCATTTTCTTTTTACGTTTTATAATTAAGGTTGACATATTCACATTCTCGTCTTCATTGTTGGATTCTTCTATTATTAGTTTTGTAGATACACAACTTATATACTTATCTTTGTTCATTTAAATATGTTCCCATGTCTCTTATCATACTTGACGTCATATATATTTATAGTATGTAACTACCATATTTTGGTACTGCTACATATGCCTTCCTTTAAGAATTGATTAATTCTGAATTATTATAATATATTTTTCACTTGAAGAATTCATCAATTGTTGTACATTCCACGTTGATTCACATGTTTTGTCCATATATCCCTTTGCTTTCTTCTATTTGAATCGTATTTATCTTCGCTATGTAATTATCTCCCTTGTTTATCTAGTTCCCTAATTCCCTAACATAAATATTAGCTGGGGCAGTTTAGAGCGGCTCACTTTGGCTATTCAACTCTACTGGCCATACTAATTTCAATAAATCTGGAGGCAAATCATCTCCTTCAATAACTATAAATGACTGCTGGCATTACTCTTCAGTCAATTCATTTTAAATCATCAAAATAATAATAGTGGTCGTTCTTCCGACAAATAATAAATATACTTGGGATCAATCAACGCATCTGCGGTTTATACATTTTTATTCTCTCTTTTCTTGATTCAACTTATACTATATTCTTCACATATTGTAGGGATAGTCTGTTTTACACATTCTCACTGGTATACTCTCATGATTGTCTTCGTTATTATATTATTTTTCATCCTTCATTAATCTTGATCAATCTCTTCTTTTGTTGTCACCTTGAGCGTCATCTCATTATATTCTTCATCTTAGGTTTCATTCTTCTAGGTATAAAACTTAAATACATTTGTTTTTTCTTCTTCATCATGGGTTGTATTTGGTGTTTACATTCTATATGGTATCGGTTTCCTTATTAGTAGTATACATTATAAACAATGTGGTTGTGTGTGGTGGCTGGTCTACATTACAACTTTAATTTGGTTTCATTTTTCCAACTTCGCACTTGTTTCTTCTCTCTCTCTTTTTTTTTTTTTTTTCTTTTAGTAGTAGTACGGGTGAGATGTTGTTATTACTTGTTGACGTGGCTCTTGGAAATAGTTGTGCCAAGGATCTTGTGTGTCGTTCTCGTTTATATATCTTTCTTATAGTAGTAGTACATATTATTAATAATACAATGTTCTGTATCCTTTACATTAATTCTCTTGAAGTACATTCTCTTACATTATAAAATTACAATACGTTCAATGTTCAATACATAATTATACATTTACTTCTCATTTAATACACACATAATAATTTTCACAATAGTAATACCTTCTTTTTCTGTGGTTAACATCTATATTTGTACTCGTACTTTCATTTTCCACCCTTAAATAATAATAATCTTCATATCAACCTTGCATTTTTTCATCTCAATATAGTCAACAGTTATACATATAGTTACATCTTCATTTTTTATAACAAATATTTCCATTTTTCACATTATCAATACTCGAGTAATCCTTATCGCCATTTTTTCACTATTTGGTTCCATAATTTTAATCTTCAATGTATTTTTTCATCGAGGTCTGATTGTATGTACCTTTTATTTTCTTTGTAACGGGGTTTTGCAATTCATAGGTATTGTTTAAATTATTTTTTGTCACAGTATATGGTCCGGTATACAATAGTAATAGCTTTTTTGCTATGCCCTCAATAGTGCTAGGGAGTTCTCGATTTTTTATTAGTACTTGGTCTCCCACTTCATAGTTTATAATTTTGGGCTGTAATTTCTTATACTTGAGCCTCAATTTATTTGCTCTCTCCACTGCATTATTATAGAATCGAGTTTTATCAAATTTAATTTCAGCACTGATAGGAAAGTTGATTATTTCTGTGATCTCCCGGGGTGGTTTTTTCTCATACATTGCCATGTATGGTGTCTCGTTAGTTGACTGGTGGTAAGCTAGATTCAGGAAGTCTTCAGCTGGGGACAAATATTCTTCCCACTTCCTCTGCTGGCGGTGACAGTAGGTTCTTAAAATCCTTCCTACTTCTCTCAACACTCTCTCAGCAGGGTTGCTGTTGGGGTGATACACCGAGGTCTTATATGTTTTGACTCCCAGATGGTTCAGTGTTTCCCTCCACTTTCGTCCTCGGAATTGCGTTCCGTGATCGGTGATGATCATTGACGGTTTACCCACTTCGGGTATATATTTATTTGCAACTATTTCTAATATCTTGCTGGTTGTCGCTCGATTGAGTGGGTACAATTTGGTATACTTAGTGTAATGATCAAACATTATTATAATATATTTGTATCGGTGCCTCCCACCACTTCGTGGAAAAGGTCCACAAATATCCAGGAAAACTTTTTCTAGTCTGGCAGTTGAGGTGATTGGTATCATGACTCCTTCTTGCTTTTCGTTACTGCATTTCGCTAGTTGACAGATATTACAACTCTGTATGTATTTCCTGATCTTTTTATTCATGTTTTTAAAATGCACATGCTCTTGTAAAGCTTTCATGACTTTCACTGCTCCCATATGACCATAACGTATGTGGTAGTCTATGGTCAAATCTCTTTCTATGGTTTTGGGGACAACTACCTTCCATCTCTCGTCACCTTTCTTGTTTTTGGTGAATACCACTTGATTGTAAGCACAGTAATATCGGTTTATGTTTGCATTATTGTCGTTTAATTTCTTGATAATTAATGATATCTTAGGGTCTTGTTGCTGATGATTGATGATATCAGATAGTATATTAGTAAGTTCTGTTTTATTCTTCAATAGGTGGTATACTCTGGCAATAGTTTCCCTCTCTCCTTCAAAAGTTTGGGCTTCAATGTTTATCCGTGACAACACGTCTGCAGCTGTGTTGCTTTTTCCGGGTATGTATTCCCATTGTATATTGTACTCTTGAAGCGTGAGGGTTCATCTTGTCAGTCGTCCATGTTTTAATTTACAGTTTTTTAGAAATGAAATGGACTTGTGATCTGATCTTACAGTTACGGTGTAACCCAAAATAAATGTTCTGAACTTTTCACATGCAAACATTATGCTTAATAACTCTTTTTCTGTGGTGTGGTAGTTGCGCTCGCACTTGTTTAATGTACGGCTGGCAAAACTAATCACTTGGTGCTGTCCTTCTTGGTCTTCCTGATAGAGTACTGAACCAAGACTTAAATCACTTGCATCGCAATTCATGAAGAACGGTTTATTAAAATTGGGGTGATGCAGCATAACGGTTTCTAGAAATTTCATTTTAATCAATGTGAATGTGGAGTCTTGTTCTGCTTCCCATTTCCATTTTTCTTTTGATGATAATTGAGCTGAGAATCGAGCTGTTAACTCGGAATAATTACTCTGAAACTTTCGATAATAGTTGCATATTCCGAGGAACGATTGTAGTTGTTTCTTGTTCTTCGGGACGGGAAAACGCTGAATTGCCTCCATCTTCTCCTGGGATGGTGTAACTCCGTATTCAGATAGGTTGAACCCCAAGAATTGCACCTCATTTGCAATTAGTTGAGATTTATCTAGCTTTAAAGTGATGTTGTTGTCTTCTAGCTTTTTCAGTACTTGTGCCACCCGGTCACAATGTTCCTCCCAATTGTTAGAGGCTATTAGGAGATCGTCCACATAAACTGTGGTGAACTGCAGTGTGTTATGGCCCAGTATTTCGTCCATGCACTTAACGAATATTGCTACTGAGTTTACAAGACCGAATGGTAGCCGTTTAAAGTGGTAATTTCGGCCCTCAAAGATAAAGGCGGTATATTTTCTACTGTTTGGATGCAGCTCAACCTGCCAATATCCACATACCGTATCCCATATACTGTACAATTTGGAACCATAAAACTTCTTTAAAATTTCATCAATTTCGCCAGGTGATGTCCTGTCGTTTATTATGGTTTTATTTAATTCTCGAGCATCTAAACAGATACGTACTGCACCATTCTTTTTCGGTACAGCCACAATAGGGTTTGTGTATGGTGAATTGCTTATCTCTATTATGTCATTTTCTATTAAGCGATGAATTTCTTCTCTTACCGCTTCTTTTAGTGAAAATGCGATAGGATATGATTTCCTCTTGAATTCAATATGTTCTTTGAACTTCAGTTCGCATTGGAAATTTTTAATTTTTTCAGGGGTGTCTGAAAATATGTGGCGATACTGGTAGTATATCTCTATCAATCGTTCCCGTTGTTCATAAGTTACTTCTTGACTATTTTGACTTGGTTTAAATTCTCGGATACTGTTGATTTTCTCCAACCACAAAGCTTCCTCTGGACTGTTTTGTACTCCTTGGTTGATGACGTCTTCTCGGAGTTCACAGCTCTCTCTAATGTAGTAAATTACATGTTCAGATGGTGCCTTTCTGTATTCTGTCAATTTGGCTGTCCACTCTATTTCTTCTGCTTTCATCTTCACGGTATTATCATCCATATTGATGATTGCGGTGTATTTTCTTAAAATATCACACCCGATTAATATAGTGAACGGTAACCCACTGGCTACTAAGAATACCATTTGTATTGATTGTCCATTACTGGATACATCCAATTGCACTTGCTGTCGTATAGTTTTGTTTTGACGTCCTGTAGCACCAATGAGAATTATATTGCTAATCGGCAATGTGGGTATTGTGGCTTTGTTTTCTGATTGAATTCTGTCCAGTTCTACCTTGTCTATTAGTGATACATTTGCGCCAGTGTCAATCATGGCTGTGGCGTCGGTGTTATTTACTCTGACGGTTATATATGCAATTTCGCTATTGCTAGTATCGCCGATAGTATTTTCATTTTCCTCCATTAGATCCTTCCTTATATTTTTTAGATAGTTATTGTTATATATACTTCGAAGCCTTGCTGATTCTGCCAAAACATTGGACCCAATAGGCCGGTTCAGTGAGGGTGATCCTGGGGTTTTCACTGCCGGTTTGCGTTTAAATTAGTGTCACCATTTTCGTGTCGATCCTGAGATGTCGAAGCGACTGGCTCCTGATTCCCTGTGTTGTGGAATATCTCTGTATTTTGCGTGGTTGCTCTGGGACTCCCACTGCTGTCACTTCCGTTCGACCTATATCCGGATTCTCTTTCATCCCGATCATGGTTATTGAAATGCTGGTGCTGGTGTGGGAAGCTTCTTCTTCCTTGATAATAATGCCTGTGGTTTCCACCCCGACTGGCATGTGTATAATGTACTCTTCTAAATTGACTGTGGTTGTTATTATGACCATTCCCTTGTCTTGGTTGGTGGTTAGGGGACTGATTTTGATATGGTCTATAATAATGGTTACCTCTTTGGTAATTTGTATTTCGTGGGTAATTGTTAGACTGATAATTGTTCTGGTTCCCTCTATTAATGTTATTTCCACCTCCATCTTGACGCGGTGTGGGCTGACTCTGGAATCTGGGAGGATTATGGAAATTCCTTCCTTGGTTATTACCATCGTTGTGAATGGTAGGGTTACTGTTCCCTGGTCCTCCTTGATCGTACGTCTGGTGTGGTACCTGTCGACTCCTTTGGTAATAGCGTTCCCTCTCGTGGCTCTCAAGTAACTCGCACATGCCTTGGATGGTTTTGATTTGAGCATTGAGTCTACCTTGTGCTATTCCTTGATTGAAATGGTACGCCAACTTTGTTACCAAACATTCCTCTGGGATTGCTGGTTCCAGGTTTCTTGCTAGGCAAATCTTCCCCAAAAAGTAGGTGGTCATGGACTGCCTGCCATTTATGTCGAATCGTCCATTGGTTATGTCGTCACGTATAATATTCTGAGTTGCCTCTGACCAATATTTCTGTTTGAACGCTGTCTTGAAGGCTTCATAGTTACACACTTTGTGTCGGGTCGCTGTCCACCAATTGTCAAATGTGTTTTTAAATGACTCGTCCAACATACCTTTTATTACAGTCCATCTGTTCTCACGATTTCGTTGTATTACTTCTTCCATTCGCTCGAGGAACTCCAAAGGGTTTTTTGAATATGTCCTGAAGTCGACTTGATCTCTTCCTTCTAGATGGCTTAGACCGGATAAGAAATTCGGTATTATTTGTAGTCGATGCATTTCATCCCGTAGGTTGTCCATTTCCCTCCGTTGGCGTTCTGTAGATTGTGCCTTATCATTGTTTACCTGCTGTTTGATGGCATCTACTTTTCCCGCAACTTCTTCACACTTACCCTTTAGTGTGGATTGTGCTGCTTCCATTCTTGTTTGTTCTTGTGTTAATATACTTATTTGGTTATCATGAGTTTGCTTCACCTCATTAATACGTTGGTGAATATCCAACTCAGTCTGGATTAATTTTAAGTTTGTACTTTCTCCTTCTTTGCGCACTTCCACTATTTCCATATTAATTTCGGTCGTTAGAATGGCCATTTGCTTCTCAATTTCTTCAACGCTTTCTCCTAGTCTTCTTTCCACCATCTCTGCCGTCTCCTTGGCGGTCTCTTCCATTTTATTATTATTGATATTTATCTGTAGCCAAATATTGTCATGATCGGCTTGTATAGTCTCCACATCTCTATTAAGTTTGGCGTTGATCCCATCTATCTTCCGGTTGGTTTGGTCGATTTTCTCTCCTAATTCTGCTGACAAATCTGCTTTCATGGTGGCTATTCTCCTTTCCAACAGTTCTTCAGTTTTTCGTTGACCCTCTTCCATTCTTCTATTTGTTTCATTTATTTGATTGTTAAGCTCTTCTTTCAACAATTCTATGTGTTTCTGGTTGTCCTTCTGGCCTTCCTCTATTTTTTGGCTTAAGTCTGCTTTCAGTAACCGATTGTCTTCCTTCAGTGATTCTATTGATTGACTGGTCTCCCTATTGGATTGGCTATTTTCGTCCATCTTTTTGTTCATTATTTCCATCTTCTGATCTGTGGACTTCTGGCTTTCTTCCATTCTATTTAAGTCTGTTTTCATTGACCGATTGTCTTCTTTCAGTGACTCCATCATCCTTCTCATCCATTCTTGAAAAGCAGGCTCTCCGATTGACGTTGTTTGTTCAAGTTGGCTTGGTTTCTGTGGAGCTTCTTGAATCACCATTTCCGGTTCCTCCATAGGCTGCTGAACCTCCTCCGCCGGTTCAATTATTTGTTCTTTTGGTTCCATCACAACTTCTTCTATATCTTCTGTAGACATGACTTCTTTTTCTTCTCTTCTAGTCTCCTTTTCCTTTTCGGTCGCCCTCTTCCTTGATGTTGACCGTGATTTCGATCTTGATTTCAACCTGTCAGTGTACATCTTGTTGTCTTGGTAATGTATCTGCTGTCTGTTTCACGAATTAGGATTATTGTGTATCTAGTTATGGTGTAATTCCCCTTAAATCGTGCTCAGACGTTGGGCGCCAACTTTTGTTATATAAATATATATATATGTAATATAATATAATAGTTACAAGTAATACTGTGTATATTTTGCTGTCTTGTGTTTCTCCTTAAAGCCACACTGCTGGGCTAGCCAACTGGTAATATAATAAAATTACAAGTTTAAGTTATGTATTTCTTGTTGTATTGATGTTAGGTGTTTTCGTGTGGTTGTAGACACGCACCGGTGCCTACTATAATGTTGGTTATAAAAGGTGTAATTTGCAATCGTAACTGTCACTGGTGTTAATGTTTTGCTGTTGTAAGTACGCCGTAATAATTCACTCTTCTTATTAAAATATAGTCCGCGCACTTGTGGTGTATCTGATTTACTTACCACTGTTGAAATTCAAATTCTATCTTGTGGCGTTCCGTCTGAAATACATTCACTTCAAACACAATAGAAAAAATATTCAATTTGAATATTTAACATGTTTTCACACACAGTAATAAATGCAGCAATATCTGATAAGTATATTGATTTATACTAATACTTTTTGAATTCTTCCGCCACCTGTCAGAACTGATTAAAAATAATGAATGAATCTACTTTTAATAAAATGATACTCTTGTTATGGTAATAAAAATTATAGGTTTATTAACAAGTTATTAAGTGAGAATATTTTTAACAAACAAAACAATAATTAACAACCCTTTCAATTGCTGATTACAAAATAAAACTTCAAATGAAACTCTATCTGATCTCTCAAGGCTCTGGTATACCTGTTGTTGTTACAATAATTTTACTGTACAGGTTATGTTGTTTTAATTCAGTATATACCATATTCCGTTAAGGTTCTTGGAGATATCATGATACCAGACTCAAGATGTACTATAATTAATTATTTAGGATTAACAATATTAACTGATAATTGAACAAAATATAAAATTTAAAATTGGTATCATATTTCTGATGTTTACAACAATTATCGTACGCCGGTATGCGCACGCATCTTTACTTTAGTATTGTGGTTAGGCTGTATGACTTGTACAGCATTTAACAAGTATTACTTTTAGTTAATAATTAGTTTTAAAATAATTTGTTCACAAGAGAAAAATTTCTAATAAAAAAAAACTCTTGTTTGCAATGTACTTCAATTTGCATGTCAATTGAGAACAATTCGGTAATGTCATCATAACAAGCTACCGTAATGGTTTCTGAGGTTAAGAATGACCGTTATTTTTATAAGGATAAGTTTGTCTTATTAACTAATATTACTTATGCTATACAGGTAAACATATTATTTTTTAATAAGTTTTAACATAGGATTATCAGAATTATGTTTGATACAATTAATAAAATAAATTCTGAAATAACGAAATATTCAACAAATACGTTTTATCAAGTAAGCGTCTAAATGCACTCGTATTTATCAATAATTATCTTTAAGCATTATTTTTTACATCGTTATAATTTATTAAAATATTTTTTATAATATTTTAATAATGTTGTGTTAAATCACCTTTAAATTCTGATAACTTAGTTGTTGATTTCCGATACGCTGCATAATGACTTGCGTAGTATCGAAAATTCGAAATTGGCTAAATTCTTATTTTTCTTTTAAGTATTGTTTAATTGAAATTGTACTCCCTGTTTCTTAATTAAAAAAATTCACTCGCAAATAGATCGATATTGTACACTGATCTACTTGATAAAAATAACACAAATCCGCACTGTTGCACTCGTTAGTAAATGTGTAGTATTAGGTTAGTGTATGTATATTGTACTTGAGTAAAACATGTCGCGCACTAATTTAAAAATATACTTTTTCTGGTCTGGAGTGGCGTGGCTTGTTCCTTAGGTGTTCGATCGTAGACTGTCATGTACCTCGAGAGCATCTCTCGCTCGTCTGATGAACTTCATTCATTCCATTGGTTGGTTTTTGATAGTCTCTGACCCAAAAGGCCTATATTTTATTAAAATATTTAATTTTTAGTCAAAATCGATTTTGGGTTGGAGACTTTTTCACGTCATCGACGGTACAAATTTTTAGTTCGAAAGTTAAAAACTATCACAACTTCCTTATTATACGTCCTATCGTTAATCGGTTTATATCACTGAACTCAGGGCGTTTTGCTTATTAAAATAAGTCCAAACACGCTTATTTTCTGTTCACTATCAATATTATTATATTGATTTTATTTATTATTTTTGGTACGTCTTATCTTTATAAGTTCGTATTACCAGATTTTTCTTAAATCTAATATAACATTTCTTATTTAAACACTTCGAGTCTATATCTCATTTGGTTTAAGTTACAATTTGTGAAAAACTATTTCCTACACAATTTTCGCTATGGTGTTACTCAGCGTCCATGTTGGATTTTTCACAAACATGCTTATTATTAAATATCCTTATCTAAAATGAACATATTATTACCTAGTATTACTAACAATGACTATTTACATACTTTTTTACTATAATATTGGTGTATTACCGTGGTCAATTCAGTATTTACATCATTTTAAACCTCTCACATAATGCTTATACAACTTTTCATCTTGTTTTCTATTTTTATTACATAGATTATATTATTTAATTGTTATAATTAGTGTACATACACAATAATTAATCTGCTATATTCAATGGTCATCTTTTAATAAACTCAGAACCTCCTAATTATTCAGTAGTGGCTCTGTCTATGTTGTGTCATGACATTATAGGTATTTATTTTGTTTAATATAATAACAAAAGTGTTATTGTCCTATTTGGATTGTATTCCTAAAGTAGCATTGGATATCAATCTAACTTTTAGTAATGTTTCCAATTACTTTTACATAGGTTTACTAGTTATATTTTTCATAACTAGCTGGTTGGTCATTGTTTGTTTACCTCTGTCCTTTTTTCACATTGGACATTTGGTTTTCAAATGTTTATGTACAATATGATTGTTTTAGTGGTCATTATTTGTTCTCAAAGTAGCTCTGAGATTTCCTCTTGCTATTGGTAATAATTGTAATACCTTGTTCTCAATATTTAATGCAGTATTTTCTTTAACTAACTTGCTATACACTGGTTTAGCTTACATTTGGTCATATATACATGGTTATCTTGTTTACAATAATTCAGTCATAATACTGTTCTTAACATGTTCAAAACTTGTTCTCAAAGTATTATCATATATTCCTTTCACTACTGGTACTATTCTGATAAACATTTACATTAGTTTTAATACTGTAGTTTGCTTAACTAAATTGGTACATTGTCTTATTTCTGTCTTTGACTGTGTCACTATGTCTGACTTGTTTTGTTTACATTGTTTTGTCTTATACATTATATTGTTTCTTTATATTTACTTGATGATCATATATTTATACTAATATGTATCATTTTCTGTTATAATAGGTTACTTCCTTGTGGGTATTGTAACAATGTATCATCGGTTTTAGTGCAGTATCTACCTACACCTAAACTGACTCCATTATGGTATATTAACATAATACCTTCACTAATTTGTTACAAATGTTTACAACTCCTTCTAATACACTAATACAAATCTTTCTTATATTACTTACAATGTTTTTCTCTGGTCAATTGTGGAATCTAAATTCCTGTCATGTTTGACACTTAACAAATATTCTCTATTTGTTGTCAGTTTTTTGATATAAACAATAATATGATTGTTTTATATGTTCTGATCTGGTGGTCTTATAATTCTGTGTGTTGGTCACAACTTTGTTAAATCAGTCACACTCATTGTTTGTGTTTATTTGACTATTTTTTAACCTTTGTTGCCTCATCATGAAATTAACCTATTTTTTCACACTGTAAACTTCCTCACTGTAATTGTTTGTGTGGTTTTCAGTTGAAATAATTAGTTATTCACCGGTTTCACATTTGTATTAAGTACACTTTTATTGTTTGTGTTTCTTTAAATGATCACACTGGTTTTCATGTCACACTTATAGTTATTTCTTTTGTCACTGACCGTTTCTTCTTTAAAATATATATGGTTCATTGATTCCTTACGTCTTTGGTTTCTCTTCATTCTTCTTCTTGGTCCTTCTTCTTTCTTCTTAATTCCAAATTTCATGGTAGTCGCTGTTTCATTTTATTTCCATTGTCGTTGTAGCTCGATGATCCTTGTCTCGTTGATTCCCCTCACTGCTGGATATTATTTTCATTGATTCCCCTCACTGCTGGATCCTATTGGGTCTATTTATTAGTATTTTGTTTTGGTCTTGTGGCATTTTCTTTTTACGTTTTATAATTAAGGTTGACATATTCACATTCTCGTCTTCATTGTTGGATTCTTCTATTATTAGTTTTGTAGATACACAACTTATATACTTATCTTTGTTCATTTAAATATGTTCCCATGTCTCTTATCATACTTGACGTCATATATATTTATAGTATGTAACTACCATATTTTGGTACTGCTACACATGTAGAATCAGTGCTTATATTGAACTGATTAAAAACTCGGCAGAACATGAGGCGAACACCGGCCATCAACATGGGAATCAACCAACAACAGCGAGGGAGCAATGCCAACCACCACTAAGAGAAGTCCAATTTTTACCATCTTTCTTTATTATTTTAATGAGCTCATTAATCAAGAATAACCAATTAAACGAATGTACTTGTAACAGGGTGAACGTGTGTGAGAGTGTGTGAGTGAACACATGGCCATAAATATCTATGCCGAGGGCATTGGTTTGTGTGCAACTTAAATACTAGTTAATAAATGATTAAAGCTGCAGCAATATAAAAGTTACAATGATCTTGATTTAGAAACCAAAAAAGGGAGTATTAAGAATGATTTTGGTAATTAAACTAGCCACCATTTTGTTTTGTAATCTTGTATGACGCCATTTTGGTCACATGGTTGTGTATGCAAAATCTATTTGGGAAATTAAAAATTTGATAGTTACTTTCAATATAATACAGTGTTATCATTTGTGTCACCTTCTGTGTATCAAAAATCTCGTTGTTAATGAATCCTGGCCCCTTAGGTAAAAAGCATGTTAAAGAGAAGAGTATGAGCCTGGCAGTGACTGAAATTGGTAAGTACGCATATGTACCATATTATGGTACTATTTATACATATAAATACCAGTATATGTGTGTAATAATTAAAAATAAAGTGGGTAAAATTACACTTGGTATGTGATGCTGCACCCTATGAAATCTGGGACCTGTTCTATTGGCGAGTCCTGTATGACAATCTTTGTTCTAATATGATTTGCCCCAGAAAAATCCATAAATTTCGTTTTGGATAAGGTAATGGTTTGATTGTAATCTGTTAAAATATTAGTAAGATAAAAGAACAACCTTTGGAGGTCATTTTCATTCTCTTGGACAATAGTAATACACATACAAAAATAATGTGGTGAACACTCGTGGTAGGTGAGATATACAATAACACTTAAATGAAAATAATTTGGAATTACACATAATAACAAACAGTAGGTACTTTAGGGGAGGGGAGGGGGCTGGGCACTCTCCCATAACCTCAGCCAAGAAATGTCACTGCTTTCAATGGTTTCTTAACTAAGATTTCTAACCCTCCAGAAAATTAGCAAAGCCTATCACAAACATTAACTGCACAAGAAAATGTTATTATCTATTATTATTTATATTTTATTTACCTGCAGATCCAGATATTTAAGTCTGTGCAGAGACTTTGTAATTTCAATAATACCATTATCATTCACATTATAACAATTGTTCAAATTCAAGGTGTCTATACTTGGATTATTCTGGCCAAGATGTTTTAATCCTTCAAGGCTTATCTGAAACCCAAAAATTAAAAAATGTTAATAAAATAATTCATAAAATAAAATTAGCTACGAAACAATTATGGTAACTGGATTTGTGTTACATTACATTTCTAAACATTCTCTACTTCTACATCTAAATTTAATTATAGCTGACCTAACAATGGTTTATAAATGACTTCCAGAAATTATATATGATGTGTGCTGTCTTTAAATTAAGCCCCACTTTGGATTTTGGTAAAGCATTCAGCACAATGTTTGGCAGTAACATCTCTGCTGTAATCAGGCTGATTTCTCAACAATACAACTGGAATTTTAAACACCCAAGGATATCAAGGAGGCAGCAGTGGCAGCTGGTGGTTACAAATTTTGGTGGTTGCAGTAGTTGGTTGAGTGGATGAGAGATTGGTTAAAAGACATTAAACTATCATAACCACAGTTATACAAAATTATTACTATAATTATATAACCTCAAACAACGGATAACGTCTACCTTCAACCAATGTAAACACTAAACCTGACATACCGTAACTTATAAATCAAGAAGGCTGTGGTGATTTCATGACACAAAGTTGCTTTACAGCGCTACTAGTGGAGCGTTGCAGAACGCTTTGCAACCGCCTAGCCAACATTGGGAGCATAGGGCAGTTGCAAAGAGTAGCACACGTCCTCCCATATGTTTGTGTAGTAAGCTCTGCCATATAATGTTCAAGTTGCAAACGGTCTACAACCACCAGCCTGTGCAGCACATTACGCGAACATTACTGCATAGGGTCTAATACGCTCTCCGTTGAAATTTATGATACTTTTAGCTGCTTAATGTTTTCGTATATTATTTTGTAGTTTAGTTATTCTATATTGGTGGTTGTGCAATGCTGCAACCATAGCACAAGCCACCACTGGGAGGCAGCCTGAAGATGGCAGAGATTTACATGCCAAAACATCACAATAAATCCTTACATTACAAAATACTGTAATCTAATGCAGCACTCAACCTGATGCAGTACATATCGCATCACACAACTGAAAATTTAAAAGGGATATCACACACACACACACACACACACACACACACACACACACACACACACACACACACACACACACACACACACACACACGCACGCACACACGCACGCACGCACGCACGCACGCACGCACGCACGCACGCACGCACGCACGCACGCAGTATGCACATGACTTTGGATTTATTATCACAAAATCCCAAAGTATTAAAATCTACATGTTTTTTCATACATATGTGTGGCCAAATTGGATTTATATATCAGCAGAATCCCGAAGGCTGAGGATGAGAGCACAATAGCTCTCGAAACATGTTCCAAATAAGAGAAAAATTTGTATTTACTTTACCTCAAGATGTTATTTTTCCCTTATTTGGAACATGTTTTGAGAGCTATTGTGCTCTCATCCTCAGCCTTCAGGATTCTGCTGATATATAAATCCAATCTGGCCACACATGCAATAAACACTGGACATGAATTCCCAGACATAACCAACATGACACTAATAAAACACATACCACACAAAGGCACCATAATGAACATTTGGGAAAAATTACAAATATACAAACATAAAACACAAAACAAACTAATACCTGAACAAATACAAATCAATACAAAACATGACACAATTTTCAAAGCACTCAACATTGAAAATACACAAAATACTAATACATACACCACAATCACACACAATAATACCACTTTAAAATACCAGAGACCAACAAGAAACCAAAATAGCGTCCAGCCAATACACAAATACTTCACCAGACGCAAGATCACGAAGGCTGAGGATGAGAGAACGGAAGCTCTCGAAACATGTTCCAAATAAGGAAAAAAATATCTTGAGGTAAATTCATTATAAATATTAAATGTATTATATATATCAAGAAACGGACTTTTTGCTACAGTCCGTTTCTTGATGTATATAATATTACGTGACAAGCTACTAAGTACCGACCAGGATATAAAGCAAATTGAGAGACACACACAATGTCCCATTGTCAACGTTCGGATTAATAATTATGATATAAAAATGTTAGTAGACACGGGGAGTCAGCTGTCAGTTTTAAATTCTGCATGGGTACAGCGAAATAAGAAATATTTAAAAAATACAGCTATATTACTCGTAAATAATATGAACATCACAATAGCCACAAATAAAAGAGAAAGAGTTAAACAACAAGCTTATGTAACAATGACATAAAAAGTTAGAAATAACATACCCCATGATTATTATGAATAAATTAATATATGATGGTATTTTAGGAATTGATTTGCTGAATGTACTTGATGCTAAGATTGATGTTAATAATAATAAGATAATATGTAATTATAAGGGTGTTCGATATGATTTACATATGAATGAAGATAAAGAATAAAATAAGGTAAGTGAGACACCTATTGTTTTATCTAAACCACCGATACAATATGTACCAACTCAATATGTGAATACGACGAATGATGAAATATCCGTACAGGAAGAAGAGCAGCTTCACAACTTAATTGAAGAATATGAAGATATATTCAATGAAGCACCGACGCAGATGGCAGTATACGAACACACAATAACTATGTCAGACCAACAAAATTCGTCAGGAGGACATATCTGATTCCAATGCGCTATGAGGAAGAGGTAGAAACAGAAATTCGTCGCATGTTGGAAAATAATGTAATAGAACGATCCAACAACAACTTCTTAAATCCTCTAGAAGTAGTGAAGAAGAAACGTGGGGATATTTGCCTATGCCTAGACATGAGGAAACTGAACAGTATCATTATGAAGGAGTATGACTGCACGCCTAATGCGGACGAGTTGTTTACAAAATGTGAAGGAGCACGTTACTTAATGAAACTGGATCTATGCTCAAGTTTTTGGCAGATCCCAATAAGAAAAGAAGATAGAAATTTTAAGGCCTTCCTGTACAAAAACAAATGTTACCAGCATAAGGTAGTTCCATTTGGCTTAAGCAAGAGTTTGGCTGCTATTGTGAAGTGTCTAGAAAGAACACAAGGACCAGAAGTAGAACCTTATACAATGATATTTGTAGACGACATTCTTGTAATATCAAAAACATTTGAGGAACACATAAGTAATCTATGTATAATATTCCATAAGTTTAGGCAAGCCAACATGTCCCTTAACCTAAACAAATGTGAATTCCTAAAAAGTTCCATTCAATTCCTAGGACACATCATCTCATCCTCAGGTATACAACCCGATCCCACCAAGATATCCAGTATAACAAATTTTCCCACACCCAGAAACCTTAAAGGGTTACGAGCATTTTTAGGATTAACAGGATACTACAGAAGATTTTCACTGTTGTATGCTGAGAGGATGCAACCTTTGTTAGAATTGACAAAGAAAGGACAGAAATGGCGATGGGAGAAGAAGCATCAAGAAGGCTTCGACCAAGTGAAGACGTTATTCGTTGAGATCATCATGCTACATCACCCTCAACGTTGTATAGTTACGTTATTTTTGAATTTATAGATACGATATATTATATCTCACAATTGTGGTTATGTATACATAAACTAAGACGCCATCTTTATTTATTACCTAAGTCATGGGCCAGAATTTCGTTACGCGAAGTTATTAGGAAACGGAAATTGCTTGAAATAACAAAACAGCTGTTCTAATTGTTACCAATGAAATACCCCTTTTTATTCTTTACTTTGTTACATAACATTTTTTAAAAACCAACTGTAACCCTTCCAAATACATAATGTGTAATAATAAATTTGATTAAGTTTAATGATTATATGATTAAATGATTATACAATAATAACATATATATATTTATATTTATATAGTGGTGCTCAACCCAGCACTTAGAATAATTACGCACGCACACAACCACTCACCCTTTCATTATCATGGTACAAACTTATTTAAATTTTGGAGCTCCTTAAATTTAGATTGAAATTTTTAAAATAAAAATGAATTTCTACAATAAACTGATATTGGGAAATTATGAAATCAGGAATTAAGGAAAGATCTCACCCATTTCGTGTTGGCTTCCTCGCACTGCTAGTCTCGTTCGTATATCGGCACAATTGGTGTATTTTTACGGCGCTTGACGGGACTTTATGTCAACCCACGTAACCCACCGTCGTGGGACCGATTCTATACGTCGATCTTGTACGAACGATTTAATCGGTCGAGGACGCCTACACCAAACCGAACTATAACTCTCCTTAATACATCTTGATTGTAGATATTATACTGTTTATTAACCACCTACAGTGGTCTAAAAAGTTAAAATTCACTCGTAAGTGAATGTGCAACCGTCCGGTGCTGATCAGTTGTTGCAACAGAATGACGGCAATTTCTGGTTGAAATCTGCGGAAGTGGGGTGTATTGACGTCACATTTTCTTTGTCTAAGTTGTTGACATCGCCGTTTGTAGTTGTCAACACATTCTCCGCCTCTGACGTAACGAAGGCTTGGCTCTGCTTATCTCAATAACTGCACACTGTTTTTGTGATGTGACACCGTTTTTTGTCATGAATTAGTTCAAATCCTGGCAAATACTGTAATATAGTCCACTCACTGTAAATTCTATATCGGGTGTTTGAGGTTGGGTTGGGTATGTCAAAAAATAGGAAAATACAATATTTATGATCTCTTTACCATATTTTAGGTAATTATGAAATGTACCATGATTGTAGCATCACAAAACCCCCTCAATGAAAGATGGTGTGACGAAGCACACAAACTTTCATTGACCCTTTCATACTTCCTAAAGGGATCAGTCAGGACAAGTCGCCACAACCCCCTTACAATTTTATATAAAAAATAACAATAACTCACCCTTGGTCTGGTGATGAGGACCGTACCTAGATGACCTTACTGGACTTCTCATGCGAGATCCCAACACCATAAGGCCACTTAGGCTCTTAACGCCCCTGCTCTGACGCGTTGGCCAGCTCAGGACCGCTGTCACACCACCAAACACTGAAACAATATATAATAAATATTAAAATAGTGGCTTATTAAATCACTCCATCCTCAACTGATATGGTTCCCCTTAGCTAAGTGCTGGTTTGTGCCAATAAGCACTGGGTTGGCTTAATATATTTTAATATACTTAATAAAATTATAAGATTATAATTTTATAATCTTCAAGAATTAAAAAGAATATTATACCAAAATTGAATAAGATATAATTGAAAATATAATAAGAAAATTACACATTATAATCTCCCAAATCTGGAGAAAAACAAATTATAAAAGAATTAATAACTCTATATATTTATATATTGAATACTCTTAGTGCATGATAAAAAAAAATTATTATTATTAGTGTTATTATTATTATTATTCTTATTAACAGTTAATCATCTGGCTGTTAATATTATAATTTTTTTTTTTTCTCTTCCTACACATATTATAAAATCATGTTAAAAAGTTAAAATACATAATACATTAATAATTAACACTGATATATTAATAATACAGTTAATACATTTTAAATACTCAATCATATTTAATCATATCTAAGATATGCATTAACATTTGTATAATTTACTTAAAAGTTGTGTTTAAATTAAAATTTACCATTGCAGTTATTAATTAAACATCGAATTTATTTATTTATAATAATAAAATACATTTTGAACTTATTGTTACTATTCATATTACATTATTATTTCATTATTCATAATTCACTTCTTACTTTCTCTATACTCTGAACTTTCTATCTACCTAACTACCTAACCTCTCACCTTATATCACTGTTTAGTCTGGATAACTCCTATATTCACTATACTTTTTATATTTTAATTTTACTCACCTTCTTCTAACTGACCACCAAATTTACCTATCAATGACACCAATATCTCAATTATATACTCCATTACTATTTTCATTTAAATCATATGGCACCGCTCGTCTTTGCACTGGGTTGGGTGTTCCCTAACTGGCTATATACATCTCTAATATTTTGCCCTTCCATAAAATTCGGCAAACACTCCCTTAAACTACGCTATTACCTGCCACAACACTATTGGTTGGCTACTCTTTATCACCTCACCCCCACTACAGAATTCATCAACAACAAATATATGTATGTACCTTTACTTAAACACCTTCTTTACAAATAATCACCAACTACTGTGTCCCTAAATATTTAATAATTCTCTTTGTATTTTCTTAAAATTCTTATCTTTCTAACTCCATTTACATTAATTAAATAACTCACCTGCTTCTAATTCAATACCCAGGTTATATTCCTGTTTAAACACTTACCTTACTGTAATCATTTACCATTGTCTTATAAAATTCCTCTCCTACCTACTTATAACAATACCTCTTTTCAAAATTCAAATATAATTATTTATTTAAACATTCATTATTATTCATTGGTAATTAATTAAAATATTCTTATTAAACATGTTATATATATAATATATAATAATACACACTGGGGTACCTGTAATACATAATACACATCAAAATACATGGATAAATACAATAAAAATATACACTCCAACTTCATTATTGTGTCATTAATCGAAATCAGTCCATAACAGTCCAATTCAAAACCACTTTGCATATTATTATTTAATGTTCATTTCACAATATAACAGTCTATCCACCATCGTTAAACAACAAACGAATCTTAGGTCTATATAAATTCTTATTTAATAAATAGATTATATTAGATACATTATATTCATATGTTATTGAACGGTTATTAAACAAATATTCCCAGTCACGATCAAGTAGAGTTCCGTTTGTCTTAGTATCATATGTCATTAATCGGTTTATATAATAATTATCCCCATAACATTCCACCACAGGTAAGTACCTAAGGTCTTTATTCTCATTTCTTGTTATTTTCAAATTATTGTTATTATCAGGCAAGTAGTCATCATTTTCATATACCACATATAACCCTAACCTTTCTAACAATTGTCTGTGATTTCTGTTTACTTTAAATACTTCTATTGTTCTTTTACTCTCACAATATCTCTCTATACTTTCTCTCTTAATACATTTCTCTCCATAACACCAAAATACATTTTCTCTCTCCAAATATGCAAGGGTCCCTATCATAAAATTGTTGCACCTCTTAGGTACACAAAAACTAAAAGAAACTTTATTTGTAGAACTATCGTCTATCAAATATAAATTAAAGGCATTCTTATCCTTATAACAACTACATGAAGACTTGTCTTCACCCCCTAATACAACATTAAAAGAAAATTCTGCCCCCTGCATTCCTTGTACTAAAATACTTTCTCTCAACTTTCTTTCTGACTTTATAAATTCAAATATTTCATTATCATTCATTATAATTTCATTATCATGTCTATCCTCTTCTACCACCACAATCTTACTACCTGTATTATTTAGATTATCTAGAGTACATTCATTCTTGGAATTATCAGTTTTAAATATGTTATCCAGTACAGCATTTTGCTGGGTACTACTATCTAGTACTTTCTGACTTTCTAATTTACTTTCTACCACATGTAACTTATCTAATTTTGTAATCAGCTGGTCACATTTTTTAATAAGTTTATTGTGACTCACTTTTATTTCATTCTTTAATTCATTGAATTTAATATCGGAATCAATTTTCTGTTCGTCTAGTTTTTTATCTAGTTTTAATAACAATTGTATCATTGCATTACTTTCATCTGATTTACTGTCTAAATTAGTTGAAATGGATGTGTCAGTTTGTTTTATTTCGACAGACACAGGCGTATTTACTTCGTCATTCTGACTAATGGGATTTATTTGCATATCCATTTCACCAGTTAAAGTTATGTCAGTGGTACTGGTTTTTATGTCACTATCGTCACTTGTACTCATTTTGGCAATTGTGTAATGCACGCATGCATACAATTGTCTAACCTAATTGTGGGGTTATGTTTACTAGTTATAAAATTTTGTCTGTTACCTCAAGCAATTTTTTTTTCCGTGTTCTTTCTAGGCGTATCCCATGTAATAATATATATACATAATATTACATAGGGTCCCTGTTCGGGCGCCATCTGTATAGTTACGTTATTTTTGAATTTATAGATACGATATATTATATCTCACAATTGTGGTTATGTATACATAAACTAAGACGCCATCTTTATTTATTACCTAAGTCATGGGCCAGAATTTCGTTACGCGAAGTTATTAGGAAACGGAAATTGCTTGAAATAACAAAACAGCTGTTCTAATTGTTACCAATGAAATACCCCTTTTTATTCTTTACTTTGTTACATAACATTTTTTAAAAACCAACTGTAACCCTTCCAAATACATAATGTGTAATAATAAATTTGATTAAGTTTAATGATTATATGATTAAATGATTATACAATAATAACATATATATATTTATATTTATATAGTGGTGCTCAACCCAGCACTTAGAATAATTACGCACGCACACAACCACTCACCCTTTCATTATCATGGTACAAACTTATTTAAATTTTGGAGCTCCTTAAATTTAGATTGAAATTTTTAAAATAAAAATGAATTTCTACAATAAACTGATATTGGGAAATTATGAAATCAGGAATTAAGGAAAGATCTCACCCATTTCGTGTTGGCTTCCTCGCACTGCTAGTCTCGTTCGTATATCGGCACAATTGGTGTATTTTTACGGCGCTTGACGGGACTTTATGTCAACCCACGTAACCCACCGTCGTGGGACCGATTCTATACGTCGATCTTGTACGAACGATTTAATCGGTCGAGGACGCCTACACCAAACCGAACTATAACTCTCCTTAATACATCTTGATTGTAGATATTATACTGTTTATTAACCACCTACAGTGGTCTAAAAAGTTAAAATTCACTCGTAAGTGAATGTGCAACCATCCGGTGCTGATCAGTTGTTGCAACAGAATGACAGCAATTTCTGGTTGAAATCTGCGGAAGTGGGGTGTATTGACGTCACATTTTCTTTGTCTAAGTTGTTGACATCGCCGTTTGTAGTTGTCAACACATTCTCCGCCTCTGACGTAACGAAGGCTTGGCTCTGCTTATCTCAATAACTGCACACTGTTTTTGTGATGTGACACCGTTTTTTGTCATGAATTAGTTCAAATCCTGGCAAATACTGTAATATAGTCCACTCACTGTAAATTCTATATCGGGTGTTTGAGGTTGGGTTGGGTATGTCAAAAAATAGGAAAATACAATATTTATGATCTCTTTACCATATTTTAGGTAATTATGAAATGTACCATGATTGTACCATCACAACGTAAAGGAAAGTTTGTGATTTATTCTGACGCCAGTGATTACGCCATGGGAAGTGTTCTATATCAACAGGATTCTAAGGGAGAACACAGAGTTATCGCCTATGCAAGCAGAGTTTTCAAAGGAGCAGAGAAGCATTACTCAACATCGGAGAAAGAGATACTTGCGATAGTCTACACTCTTAAACAGTTCAGGTATTATATTTATGGTACACACTTTGAAATACATACAGATCATCAAGCATTATCATTTTTGCTGAAATGCAAAGTAACTAATGCACGTTTATTACGATGGATTCTAGCCATCGGGGAATACTCATTTATCATCAAATATTGCAAAGGGAGAGATAATAGTGTGGCAGATACGTTAAGTTGGTATATCACAAAAGAGTGTGAGGAGATATACTAGAACGAAAGCAGAGAAGTGCAACTATTACCCATCAGATTTGAAACTAGCCATGAAGTAAGGAGAATGTTGCAGAATTTAGCAGAGGAACAGGATCAAGATATTACCATAAGAAATAAGAAGAATCAAGATCAACTACCAGTTCAATATGAGGTACACAATAATGTTCTCTTCAAATTGGTAAAGCAGGATTGGAAGGTGGTATTGTCTAATGAAATGTTGCTTAAATTGATAAAACCCATACATGAAAGCTTAGTACATGCATAGCTTTGAAATGTTATTTATGTCTGTGCGAAGATTTCACCATTAATAATGTGTTTAGAAAGGTCAGAAATGAGTTAAAGAAATGTTATGATTGTCAAACAGCAAAACAGCCGAATCTTCATACGTATGTTGAGATGCAGAGTATTCAAAAAGAAGCTAGAGGAGAGTTAGTTGCAGTGGACTTTCTGGGGCCTCTACCACAATCAAGTCAGGGAGTTAAGCACATACTAGTCTGTATAGATGCATTTTCCAAGACAGTTCATCTGTATCCAGTTATGCGACCCACAACAAAAGCGGTACTGAAGATACTACTCAAGAAATATATTCCAGCATATGGCAAGATGAAGAAGATCCTAAGTGATCAAGGTGTACAATTCCAGAGTGAGGTTTGGGATAAAGCATTAAGAGAAAATAGAATCCAACCCATACTCACAGCTATAAGACATCCACAAGGAAATCTAGCAGAAAGGGTGAACAAGGAGTTAGGTAAATATACGGATTTACTGCCATAACAAGCATAACATATGGGCAGAATATTTACCATTTTTCGAAAAAGCTATTAACGAGAACTACAGCGAAGCAACAAGCAACACTCTACTAGATATAGAAGAAAATCGTAAACCCGAGAGATTTTGGAGGAAATATATACAAAAACCTGGCAATCAAAATATACCAATACCGCTCAGCGTTAAAATAATGAATGCGAAGAGAAGAATAAGAGAAAAAGGTAACACAAGAGTAGAGCAGTTCAACAGAACTCATAAATTACAAACGTTTACAATCGGAGAGAAGGTATTATTAAAGACCAATCCAGTAGGGAAACGGAGTGATAACACGGCTAAAAAATGTTTCAGAGTATATGATGGACCATATACACTTACTTCTTGGTTCTTACTTCTTGGAGCGGACTTCCAGGGTCAAGTGACCCCGATGGTCCGATGTCCATGGTATACCACAGCAGCGAGTGCCCAAAAGCGCTTGTTCCTGAGAATCTGGTCCAGGCCACCATTCTTTCCCATCACGGCCCTCAGGGTCTCCCTGGCTGGATTTTGTACGGAGCATCTGAGCAGAATGTGCTTAAGAGTTTCCTCCTCCGTCTGGCTTCTCACACAGGTTGGGGAATCTCTCAAGTTGAATCAGTGCAGGTAATGTCCGGTGACAATGTGGCCAATTCTGGCTCTTGCTGCAAAAGTAGCCGTGGCTATATACACTGTTATGACAAATTGGTAAACAGACGATGTGTATTGGTAATTCATTGTGTATGACGATGCGAGAGGGAAAGAAGTAGGCAAATACCACGCCAGCTCTTTGAGGAAATTCCATTCATAAATAACTAGGTCACTACGACAATTAAAGAGAAATGCTACGTAAAGAGGATAGAATGGAACAAGCCAACTAAACATGAATGGAGGGGAGAGAATAATTGTTCAGCCCACCACACATAAGGGTAAATTGAATAATAAACAAGTCATTATTATTTGAACTAAATATAAATAAATGTGCTTGATAAAAATTTATATTTATAGACTGTTATCTAAGTAGATGACAAAACAAAAATTTAATAAACCAGTTATTAATTTTTTTTATTAAGTAGGGGAATAATGCACCAGTACAATTATGTTGTGTACTGTGTATTGCACTGAGTATTTAAATAAGCAATTAAAAGAAGTAAATAATGTATTTGAATAATAATAATCATTCTGACTGCAATATAAATTGCAATGAAAACACCTGCCTTGCGTGTCAGGACAGGGAGCATAAGCAGCTGCTCTCTGCATGTATGTACACAAGTAAGTGTATGTGTGTGTGAGTGATGACCAGTTCATTCATTAAAGGCAACACCCTTTCAGTAACGATATAAATTAATTGTATTTAATTGGTTACTAGACTTGTAAGATTGATTAATTAGATTGTAAGATGATTATAATAATTGTATAATTATAAATGTGTTGTGTCTGTACATTAAGTACCATAATATGAGGAGACTGTTAAGCGATACAAGTTAGCACTAAAGGTAAATTCAAAATCAATAATTAATAATAATAAATGTCAACCTCGTTAGAGGAAGTAACAGTAAATTAACGCATATGCGAGAATTGAATAATTATAAAGAGAAAAAAAGAATGAGATAATCAAAAGATTAAATAAAATAATAATTGAGCTAGCTGAGAGCAGTAGAAAGATTGATCATAAATATTAGATTAGACCATTAGATAATATGTTTGTATGTAAGGTAATATTAAGAATTAGGCGTAATAAGCACACAAACATTGTGGTAATTTGAAAATGTAAATTAGAGAAGAGAATTATTTGTAATATAAAAGTGCAAAGAGCACATAATAAGCAAGTAAAAATAATAATGCGTTTAAAACCAAAAACCAAATAAGTAATTGTTAATAAAATTTACATGAATATTAATAAATCTGTCTAGTGTTATTTATTACGATTACACGCTCAGTAAAGTACAACGTTAGAACGTTAAAAGAGGTTTTTATGTGTATTAATGAATTCCATAAAAGTGGGCTAAATGGGCTAAAACACAGGTAAACTCGTTACAAGAGAAAATAACGTTGTAATATATTGCAATGTGACAGGTGGTCACACCATATGTGAATGTGTAAATCATAATTATGACCAGCTGTAATGGGTGTCCGGGACAATTGGGGTGCAATATAATCATTGCACGTGCATATTGAAAGTAAAATATTGCTAAAAATTAAGAATAATATTTTAAATTAGTAATGAGACGATATAAAGAATATGAAGCTGTAGTTTAGTGTTTGAGCGAAGTGTTGTGTTGTGCGCGTATCAAAAGGAGGTGTGAAGAATGGTAATTAACAAATGGTAAACATGCAACAAATGTGCATATTCAATTGCATATGAGTTACGATTTATTGTAATTATGATACATTTACGAGGTTAATTTAATTTATTCATATGTAGTGAAAACATTGTTCTAGAAAAATTGGGAAAACAGAAGTACAATTTGCAGCACGTGATGTGTTCAGAATGTTCCTACGGATAACATGGAGCGTATAGGAAATACGTCTGTACGCAGGTAAACTGTGATGTAGCCCTATATCACTACAGTTTCAGTGTACGAGAAAGTAATGGCAGTCTTTATGTAGCACTCATCGAGAGCGGTTGCAGTATATTCATCGTTTAGTCCAACATCCATTCCAGGCAGTCCTTGGGGCCCGTAGAGTCGAGGAAGCAGTGAATTTCGGCAGAGAGCAACCACGGTGTACGAGATTTTCTACTACCGTTACTGAACTCCATTTGCTGATTGTGGTGGCTGAGATGGACACCAAGACGCGGGGCAATTCCTGGAGGTGGTGGCTGGAATGTGGAACACGGACGACGGATCGCTGACCGGGACAACAACAAAGACGAGAATTCAGGAAAGCAAAATTTAAGAACTACATCTGATTTTGAAATAATATAAAACTGTCAAAAGAAAATTGTTGAACTTTGCAAATAGTATCATTATAAAAGAAAAACTTGAACAGTTAAACTAATATCATTTTAATATTAATGTTTAATATAGTAACCAAATCACTTGTACGAATTAATAAATTATTTACCTTAAATTATCCACCGTGTGATTTCTTGTAACTTCGTCTATTACGCGTTTCAGAGCTTATGCTCCATCATCAGATATTAAAAAAGATAAAACTATCACTCTTGCGAGATCGTAAAGTAGTAAAAAATGTCAAAATTTGCATGTGAAAGTACGCGGATTTGGGTGCGCACCCGTTCAAGTTCATTCTGCCACTGAGCCACAATGAACATTTGCTACCTGCAGAATGAACTTGAACGGGTGCGCACCCAAATCCGCGTACGGTTCACATGCAAATTTTGACATTTTTTACTACTTAACGGTCTCGCAAGAGTGATAGTTTTATCTTTTTAATATCATTGTTTAAATAACAAGAAAACATTTTTTTCAAGTATTGTGTAAGAAACAAATCAATAAATCTATGTAATCACTAATGGAGCATTCTTTTCTGTAAGTCTGGTCGGCTAACTACCTGTTACCTTGCAATATATTGCAATGGAACACAGGATGATAAGCTATGCTGTCTGTATCAAAGCACATGGATGACCCCCATTTTCTTGTTTAAATTTGTTTTATGTAATATTTTGTCTTTTAGCCATAAGTTTTGTATTTAGAAATGGATAAGCATGTAGGGTACACCAAACTCTTCATAAAAAGGTGTTCTATATGGTCATGTATTTTTTGAGTGAATTTGTGCATGTGTGCGGGTGTGATAACGTGTGATCGTGATATCTTCCGCGGTAATTAACCGATCGACGTGAAACTTTGACAAGGAATTATTTAGGTAAATAGCTTCAATTTGTGTATACTCTGAGGTTCATAACTATTTTAAAAATATGGTTTTTTAAGTGAAGAAGAACTCAATTGTAACTCTTATCAATGATAGGGTAATAAAATTCGTAGATAATTTCCATGCAGGCCTTTGCTAAATTATACAAAGTTTTTCAGGAAATTCGTATATCTGTTTGTTGCATCAATCATGTGACTTGGGCTTAGCCAATCAAAATACACTAAATTCAGTAAGATTCATTCGTTGTAGACTTAGGATGGACACAGTTCTGCTTTAGCATCTGCAAGGGGAAGTTGTGCCCGGTGAAGAGAGTTGTTCTCTTACGAACATAAAAATATCATATATAAAATAAACCTTGGTAATTCTTAACGAAGTTTTGCGTTAAGAACCGAGTGGGTAAAATAGTTGGATAAAAATTATAATATAATATAGTGCTGTTTCATGTTAGTTAAGATATCCGCTTAGGGAATTTAAAGACACTTCAAGATATCGTGGAAGGTGTACAATTAATACACCGCATTAATTAATACCCATATTAACACTGAGTTTAAGAAAATATAAAGTATAAATTAATAATAAACTGTACGAGTGAAATTTATAATCATTGTGAGTGAACAATTTATGAAGAAACTAATTAATGTTAGCAGTCAAACATAATAAAAAGACTCATTGAAATATCGCCGCTGGAGCTGCCTGCCGTAGAAGAGGACGACAAGACGAAGAGGACGCCAGGACGAAGAGGACACCAGGAAGGAGTGACGCTGTAGAAGAGGTCGACGAGATGAAGAGGACGCCAGGACGAAGAGGACACCAGAAAGGAGTGACGCTGAAGAAGAGGACGCCAGGACGGGAGCGACGAGAGGAGAGGAGGACGTTGCAGCAACCAAGTAAAATCGATTTATATTATCGAACAATACAAACAATTATTTCTATTATCAATACATGACAATTTATGATACAATATACATCTTTAAAAACTATATTTGTGTGTATAATAAATAATTTTTCATCTCCATATTGACGTGTTCGTAAATTTCACACACTCACCATATCCTTATTAGTATAATCAAATTTGAACCGTTTCAATATATATATATATATATATATATATATATATATATATATATTATAACGTACCAAATCCCATAGATTTGGGGTTATATGTAGAAAGTTTTAAAAACCAAGTATAAAATAAATTTAAATCGTAAGAACCATATCTCGCGCTGTAGCGAGCATTCCAAACAATTGTAAACGCCCGGCGGATATGTTCCGTTGGCGTTATGTAACCACACACACACGCACCGTTATAAATTAGGGACACACCCTAACTTTAAAACATTAATATTTCGGAAACGAATAAATATAGGCAAAATCCAAAATAGCCAAAATGTTTACCGAAATATTAAGAATACGGTGTGCGAATTTCATTAAATATAATTAAAGAGTTAATGAGCTAATTCATTTTATTTATAATTTATTATATTTATAATTCTATAGGAAGTTAGCTAGGGAGTTCAAATTTGGATATGTTATAATTGTAAAAATTACGAATCAAATGTATATGTTAGATTAAGCATATAACTTGGCTTGCAGCCAAGATAATCGCAATACAAATTGCAACCGGACATCCGACCGACAATTGGTTCCAGCGTATTCCAGAATATTAAAAATAATAATAATTCTCAGACTGTGGGAATTATTTTTCGTTCTCACGGAATGAGGTGACTAAGTTTTAAGTAGAAGGGAGAATGTTTCAGCCAATCAGATCATTCTAAAAATTTTGAACAACCGTTGATTTCGGGCTGAACGCTCTTCACTCTTCTGTAAACATTCAAGCAGTACACACATACACTCTTCTGTTGGCGATCAAGCTGTTTACACACACACTTTCTTCTGTTAACGTTCACGCAGTCAACACATACTCTTCAATCAGGACTTAAACAGTGAACACACACACACACTTCTGTAAAGTATCAACTTGAGAACAACATAGACACTCTTCTACAACGACTGGACTGTGACGACATCTACGTGCGATAGTCTTATTCATCAACAAATAAGCGTACAGCGCAATACACTCAAACTGTTGGCGTACGCATATAAGAGATCGACAATATACTACGAGAAGTCACGTCCAGACTACAACAGAGCGAGGCCGTCTAAATCGTGGTACGAGCTGAAGAACTGACGACGCAGAGCTACACCCGAGACGAGGTACACACACACACAGTGCAGAGTATCCGGATCGAGGGCCTGAAGCAGTTGCAGCAGTTAAACCACTGACGTTAAATCCATCAACAGTTGCTGAAAGAACCGAGTTGCTGATCCCTGAACTCTTCGTTGGAACCCAGGACGCAGCGGAAATCATCGCCACTAGCTGATTGGACTAGGACATCGAGGGACCCCAGAGGACATCTTCGAGAACTTCAGTACCAGGAAAGTCAAAATCATTTATACATTTTTATATAAAAAAAAAAATTTTTCTTTCTTTTGTTAAATCAATTGTAAAGTCAATTTCATTCAGATGCCTTGTAATGGGGCAAATTAAAAGGTTTTCTTTATTTTATTAATTTTGGTTTTGATTTTATTAATATTTCAAATTCATTTCATATATGTGGCCAGTCCCCAGTTTGAATCTAACTCGCAGTCTAAATAATGCAAAGGTACGCTGTAACTGTGTTGAAATATTTGAAAAGAATGTGTTGTCAACTGTAGCACACTTCCTAGAACTTTGCGGCTGTGACATCGACGCCAACGCGCAACCACCAGCATGTGCGCAGACCCACGCCAAGAAGCATAAAACGGACTTGGCGCAAAGACTCTATTTTTCGCCTCATGGTCTTAAGACGCAGGAAACATAATTGTAAGCCACACCCATTTATGTGACGAGAGTAAAGGCAGTGAAATATCGTCGACGGCCAACACTAAAAAAATCCTGTGTGTCATAGGTACAGCCACTAAGACACTGACAATGAAGGCTGTGTGTGGCGACGAAATTTTGTTCGCTGGCAAGGCAGTGATGCCCGCCCGGATGTAACATCGTCAAATAAAGTTCTCTTCCCAGTCGACTACCTATACCGGCCGCGCGCGGTCATATAAACATTTTGCTCGAGCTTAATTAGTGTCGGCCGACCGACCCCAATAAATATCAAAATTGTGTATAACAATGTACAGAAAAAGAACTAACGTGCTATGGAACAGTGAACACGAAAAGATCTATCGAAAGTGAAACCATAACCGTCAAATAAGAGAGCTCCGGGAGATATGCCATGCGGTCGGGAGGAATGACGCAGTACACGTAACAGTATTCTACTGAACCTATTATGATTATTATCATTTTTTACATAAAAGGGGGAAATAAGGCATGAATGTTCGCGTGGGCATTGCTGGGTGGCCTTGACTAGAATTTAAGTTAAATTTTTTAAGACCATTATACTTTTTTTTCCAGTAAGAAATGATCTTTGATAATATGTTACCTTGTTTCCATTGTTTGGAGTATAACTTCGGGAGAAAGATAAAACAACGCAAGAATAACAAAGAATATTTGCTGTAAATCAGAATAAATAAATTAATATGTTTGGTTGATTTTTTTTGAGAAATTACGTAAATGTCAATGATAGTTTTGGGAATATAAATAAATGAAAAGACAATAAAATTTAATGTCAAAGAATTGCTAAATAAACATAACTATAATCCCGAAATTGAGAGTATAATTTATTGAATAATGTTAACCTAAGTCACGCTTATTCTTCACGACTTCGTGCTAAGAACTTTGGACCCGAGAAAGGTAAGAGTTGTGAGGAGTGTATATTATTTTTAATAATTGTTTTATAATTAATCAGTAGCTTCTCAATGGCGCCTCGAACAGGGACAAGTTTATAAATGTAATTTTGAATAAACCGCACCTAAATGTGAATATAAGCATGTGTTAGGAGTACGTAAAAAAGTACGAAAAGTGAGGTTATACGTAAGTAATAATTAAGGAATACTTAAGGTATGTAAGATAAGAAGTGTTAAAATATAGTATAATAAAATAAATGTGGTAATTTTACAATTCAAAAATGGCAGGAAAGAATGAAAACAATATAAATGAAACGACTAGTGTCGAAAACTGTGACGATTCAAATTTTATGAATAACGTTGAAACCCACTCGACTCCAAACGTGAGTCAGGAAAATAAAACAAAAGACATTACAAATGAAACAAATAGTACAGATGATTCGGGGATACAAATAACCCCAAAATCAAGTAGGGAAAGTAAAACTAATGATAATGAAGTCAGCTTCACTGACAATAATACAGAAAGTCAATTAACGCCGGTCCAAAATAAAAAACCGGATGATAGCTATGAAATGTTTAAAATGATACAAGTAATGATTAAAAAACAGAGTGTAAAGCTAGAGGAACAAAAGAATTAAATTAAAAGTGAATTTAATTGTAAATTCGATGCTAAATTTGATGTAATTACATTTGATATTAATGAAGTAAAAATGAAATGCGAAAATAGTTGTAACGAATTGAAACAAGATATTGAGAGAATAGTAGAGTCAGTAGGAGAACAGAGTAAAAGTAAAAATAATAATGATAATAAAAAATTAACAAATGATGACAATAATGTCGAAAATGAGAATATAATTAAAAATGTGGTAGTAGAGAGTAAGATAACAAATGTTAACAATGATATTGAAAGTGGTAATGTGATTGAAAGGGTGGTATCAGAGAGTGATACGTTGAAAGTAGATAGTGAAATAGTGAGTGAGAGAGAGAGCGTTATATGTTGTAACGAAGTAGTAATTAGTGTTGATGAATTAGAAAAAGAATGGAAAGAAAGAGTAGATGAATATGGAGGGCAGAGGGTAAATTTTCCCCTTATTTGTGATGAACCAGAGTGTTCACAAGCGTTATTATTGGAGGGCAAGAGACCCTATTTTATGGAAGATTTGAGTTATATCCCTTTTTTGTATAAATTAGTACCCTCTGTGTGGGGTTCTTTTTGATTTGCAGTGGACTGTATATTGTCAAACTAAATGGTTAAAAGGCTTTATTCCCATGTAATCAACAATGCATAAAAATTAAGAGTTTACTGACCTTGTCCTTGTGCGTTGTAAATGTCCTGTTGTAAGCAACACTTTGGTGTTTTCTAGGCAGACCTAAACTTAACAATAATATTCCAACAAACGTTAAACACATAAAATAAACACATAAAAAAAAGCACAAAGTAAAATAACAATAGCGTTGAATAGTCTTTCTATTCTTGCGGTATGCGGGTATAAACGAAAAGAACTGAACTGCACGATATACCGTACACTACAGGAAAGAAAAACGCTCTAATTATGACTGCTGATTACAATGTGAATTGAACTTTGAAACAGGTAATGGGAGTGCATTCTATTAGAGATAATGAAATATAGATAGGGTGAGTTTAACTATTGTTATGAAACAAAATATCTGACATACCGGCCCCTTTGAACCAACTGGTTCAACAAGAAACATTAAAGAACATAAGAACAAATTTGATCCTTTGGAAGAGTAAAATAAAACTAAATTATAAGGGGCAGTAGCCAATTGACTGGTCGAGGATTTTAGTAAATGGGAAGACGGGATACCTTAACAGAAGGACGGGTCAAGGTTCCACCGCCAGTCTTCATGTTGACGACACGTACCACTCCATCATTCCCTGGAGATACGGAGATGACTCTCCCGAGCTTCCACTTGAGGGGTGGCAGGTTTGTTTCATGAATAACGACTAAATCTCCTATTTTGAGATTTTCTTGAGGTCTGATCCATTTGGACCGTTCTTGAAGTGTGTGGAGGTACTCCATTTGCCATCTTTTCCAGAGATGTTGTGTGAAGGCTTGAACCAATTTCCAGCGTTTTATGTGATTAAATGGTGCATTGGTTAGTTGAGGTTCGATCAGGGCATTAAGAGGTCCTCCAGTTAGAAAATGTCCTGGTGTAAGAGGTTGAAGACCTGAAGGGTCATTCGAGAGAGGAGCTATCGGCCTCGAATTAAGGATAGCTTCAACACGCACAACTAAGGTGGTAAATTCTTCGTACGTTAAAATGTGTTCACCTATGACTCTGGTGAGATGATATTTTGCACCTTTAATGGCACGTTCCCAAAGTCCACCTTGGTGAGGTGCACGCGGAGGAATGAAATGGAATGTGATACTGTTGTTCGTAGCAAAATCTTGCATCTCTGATTGCTTCATGAGATCTTGAAAACATCTTTTGAGCGAAGAAGCAGCTCCTATGAAATTAGTCCCACAATCAGAGTACAGGTCTGATACAAGACCTCTCCTAGAGATGAATCTCGTAAGGGCTGCAATGAAGGCGTCTGTAGTTAAATCAGTAACCACTTCCAAGTGTACAGCTTTTGTTGCAAAACAGATGAACAGGCAGAGGTACACCTTTATAGGCTGTATCCTGCGAAGTGTAAAAAACTTGACCGTGTAAGGACCAGCATAATCAACTCCAGAAGCGTTGAAACAACGAGTAGGGGTAACACGACCGGCTGGTAGATCACCCATGAGCGGAGACGTGTTTGTTGATTTTGTACGAAAACATCGTACGCATTTAAATATTCTTGAGCGTATAACACTGCGGGCGGAGAGGATCCAAAAGCGTTGAGATAGTGTTGCTTGGAGGAACTGGGGACCAGCGTGCAGGTACATGCCATGATAGTAATCAATGAGTAAATGAATAGCGACATGATTTTTTGGCAGAAGAATAGGATGTTTGGCATTGTAAGTAAGCGCAGAGTTTTTCAGTCGACCTCCGACACGGACTATTCCTGCATCATCAATAAAGGGTGCTAGACGTTGGATGCGGTTTGAGCATGTCCTTTTCTTGGAGAGTAGATCTATGTCTTCTGCAAAGTGAAGTCTCTGAATGAGCCAGCAAATGCGGTTACAGGCGTTATTTAATTCAGTTACTGTAAATGATCCACTTATGGTGGTTTTAAATTTCAAACGGGTTATAAAGCGAAGGACATAAGCCATTACATGAAGAAAAGTCTTCCAAGAAGAAAACTTTGTAAGAAATCCAAATGTTGGGACTTCTTTTGTGGTCATCATAAGATTAAGCACATTTGGTTTCATTTCAGGAATAGACTCCTCCGAAATTGGATGAAGGATAGATTGTGGCCAGGTCTGCATTGATTTAGCGAGCCATGGTGGTCCTAGCCACCACTGATTATGTTTCATCAGAACCGTGGGTGTCAAGCCTCGAGAAGCACAATCAGCAGGATTGTCAACAGTTGAAACATATTTCCAGACGTGCGGTGAAACTAAGTCTTGTATTTGTGCCACACGATTAGCAACATACACCTTGAGACGAAAAGATAGAGTGCGTATTCAAGATAGAACTACTGTAGAGTCGCACCATGCTGAAATGTTGTCAATCTTGTGATGTTGTGAGAGCTGTTCTGTACAGTAATGTAGCAATTTGGCTAACATGTGCGCACCACAAAGTTCCAAGCGGGGAATAGTCACACGCTTCAGTGGAGCTACTCTTGATTTTGCGATCAGCAGTCATATGTTGACATCTCCTTCTGCGTCTTCTGTGCGCAGGAAGACACAAGCTGCATATCCGGATTCACTTCCGTCTGAAAATCCATGAAGCTGGATATTGACTGCAGTTGCTAAGGATATGAAACGTGGTATCCTTAGCTTTTCTATTTCTGGAAGTTCTTTCACGAATCGTGACCACTTCTCGGAAATATGATCAGGTAATGGAGAATCCCAATCTAAGCCTAAGGTCCATACATGCTGCATTAAGACTTTAGACCAAAAAACTATTGGGGATATCCAACCACAAGGGTCATAAATCTGAGCAATTGATGAAAGTAAAGTTCTTTTTGTGTAATTACTTGAAGGTGTGTGCATCACATATGAAAAGACATCAATATCTGGGATCCATTTTAGCCCTAATACACTTGAAAATGGCTGTTCCGACGTGCGTAACATGAGGGGTGTTTCAGGATTATCTTGCATGACATTTTCTAAGAGTTTAGGATGGTTTGAAGACCACTTGCTCAGTTCGAATCCACCCTTTTTCAAAAGTAAAACAACATCCTCTTGAAGGTGGAGAGCTTCTTCCAGAGAATTGCTCCCTAATAGAGCATCATCAACATATATTTGCTGTTGGAGTGCTTCAGCAGCAAGTGGATGATTTTTTCCTTCGTCCATAATGAGCTGTTGTACTACTCTATTGGCAAGGTAAGGCGAGGACGTCATACCATAAGTGACAGTAGTCAATTGGTAGACCTTTAGCGGGACTGAAGTGTCTTCTCTCCAGTATATTAACTGAAAGATTTGATCATCTTCATGGATGGATATCTGCCTAAACATTTGTTTGATATCACAAGAGAAAACAAATTTATGTTGACGAAAGCGAAGAATTATATCAGTAATGTCATTGTGCAACTTTGGACCCTGATGTAGAATGTGGTTCAGTGAGACACCTGAAGAAGATGGTGCTGATGCATTGAAAACAACACGGATTTTCCTATCTTTAAAAACGCCATGATGTGGCAAAAAGTAATGCGGCTTGTTCAGAGATGGCACAGATGTGCACAGTTTCATGTGCCCACATGCTAAGTAGTCATTCATAAAATTGACATACTTCTGTTTAAACTCAGGTTGAGATTCAAATTTGCGTTCCAGTGTATTAAACAGGCGTTTTGCCAAAGTTGTAGAGTCACCTAGTTGAGCAGGGTTTCCGCTGAAAGGCAAGTGACAAACATATCTGCCGGAGGCATCTCTCTTATGAGTAGAGACGAAGTGAACTTCACATTTTTCATCTTGTGGAGCGAGTTTTGTAGTGTGAGGTGGTTCCTCTATGGACCAAAAACGTTGCAATGTTGCGTGCAGATCATGATCATTTGTCGATAAAAGAGTCACTAAGCCTGAGTAAGGATTAGACTTAAGTGAAACAGGTGTCGGACCAAGCACAACATAGCCAAAGATTGTATTGACAGCGTATGGCATATTCTTGCCGAGATTGATAAAGGTACCATTAAGAGTCAATGCAAATAAATCTGCTCCAATCAGAAAATCAACTGGACCCGGAACATCAAAAGTTGGATCCGCTAGCATATAACCTTTGAGTCGCTCTTTAATTTCTGGTGGGAGCTGAACACGAGGCAGATTGCATGATATTTTATTAAGAATCATGACTGGGTGAGATTTTGCTAAAATATTCCCACTGAGCGAAGACAATGTCACAAAGGTAAGTCCCTTTGTTTTCACTGGGGCTGTAGAGATGCCACTAAGTTCTGGAACATCTGTTTGAGAGCGGTACAAACACAAAGTCTTTGCACAACTTTCTGAAATAATTGTTGTTTGGGATGCACTATCAAGCACAGCTCGTACAACTGCTGCATTTCCATTGGCAGATGTGATATGCACCAAAGCGGTTGCGAGTAACACAGTGTTATTCTGGTTGCAAGAAACACCTATCAAGGTAGTATCCTGGTGACACTCTGCAGAGTGGTTTTGCTTATTCATCGTCGTTTCAACAGAAGGGCACAAGGTAGGTCTATTTGACTGAGTCAATTTTTGTTGCGGTTGTGCGGAGCGGTTCTCAACAAAAAAATGTAGTAGGCTATGGTGACGCCTATGACATACATTGCATGTGTGGACGGACTTACAGGTGACTAACTTATGTGTTCCAAAACAATTTTGACACAAGTTCTTATTTTTAACAAAAGCTTGTCTCTCTTGTACAGTAAGTGCGGAAAAATCTGCACATCTATATATGTTGTGTGAATTTGATGAACAGAAGATACAATGCTGAGGGTGAGTAGTGACCATCGCTATTTTGTGCGGTTTAAACTCGTTTTTATTCATTTTAAAGCCACTGATTTTTTGAGAGGTTTGAAGAGAAGGTTCATTTTTTGAGATGATATTAGTTAAACCCGCTGCTTCTTTGCAAGAACATTCATTTTCTAAGAATGTAATTACTTCTGTAATGGTAGGAACATTTTGTAAATTATCTCGAGAACGTTCAAGTTTGGTCCTGAATTCCGTGTCAAATCTACGCAAAATATATGAGGTCAACAACAAACTTTCACTAGCAATATCATGTCCTAGTGCTTTGAGCGCTTGATAATTTTCATTGTAGGTCGACAGGAAATTCCTCATTTGTTTAACTGAAGGATTGTGCAATTGTGGTAACTCAAATATATTGTTTACGTGAAGTGCTATCAACAATCTAGAATTTTGATATCTTTTTAGCAAAGTTTGCCAGGCTATGGCATAGTTTGTATTAGTAACAGGCAATGATTTAATTAAATTTAGCGGCTCATCAGTCAAACAAGAAAGCAAGTATGTAAATTTCTCCACATTAGAAATGGTTTCATTTTTGTGCACTGCATTTTCAAACAGACTGTGAAAGGCTACCCATTTCTCAGGTTGTGCAGAAAATGTTACCAAGTTTAAGCGAGGTAAATTTACGGTGGGAGTGGGTGCAACTAGTTGTGGTGCACCAGTGTGAGACTGATCCAAGGTTTCCTGCGGTTGCGATGGTAGAAGAGGAGCACACGAACTTTGTATAGATATATTTAAGTCTGATATAGAATCTTGTAATCTTGAAATCTGTTCATTATCCAGATCTTCTGGTAAAGGTGTTGTACTAAATAGTTTATTTATAAGCCTTTCAAATTCAGCATATTTATGTTCTGCGGTGGAACTAAGCAAACTAACTTTTCGTGTTTGCTGTTCAGTTAAATTACCTATACCAATAACCTCAAGAGCAACAATTTGCTTGTTAATATTATGAAGCCTATTCTCAATCAGTTCACTTTGCTTCACAAAAGAAGAAAATCTCATTTTGGTAATTTATTAATACACTCGGTTTAAAAAACAGATTCAGATGTAAATAACAAAAGTGTTCTAAGTAAAAGTTGTAATTCACAATGTTCTTCCACTACTCGGTAATTTCCAGTCCAAATAATTTTAATTTATTTATTTTTTATCACTCTAAAATACCAATAGCGTAGATGACAGTAATAATGGTAATATGGTAATAAAGGAATATGGCTACTGTATTTTAGAAACTAATACAGAGGTCGGTTTTGAAGAAACACACTACACTTCAGAACTATGCTTGCTAGATAAACATGAAATAACACACGCTGCACAATGAATCAATAAAACTATGCTTGCATGAAAAAACAAGAGAAAATCATAACAAAATGAAAAGAGCACTGAGTATTGGCAATACTTGCCAGTAGTAAATAATTGTTTTTTTTTTATTTAAGCGTTACAATAATTCAATAAACATAATAATAAAGAGCGTAATAATTAATAAAAATCTTGCTTTCCAACGTGCTGGATTCTGAATGAAAGATGCTATCCGGGCTGGACGGACCAAAAATGTGGGGTTCTTTTTGATTTGCAGTGGACTGTATATTGTCAAACTGAATGGTTAAAAGGCTTTATTCCCATGTAATCAACAATGCATAAAAATTAAGCGTTTACTGACCTTGTCCTTGTGCGTTGTAAATGTCCTGTTGTAAGCAACACTTTGGTGTTTTCTAGGCAGACCTAAACTTAACAATAATATTCCAACAAACGTTAAACACATAAAATAAACACATGAAAAAAAGCACAAAGTAAAATAACAATAGCGTTGAATAGTCTTTCTATTCTTGCGGTATGCGGGTATAAACGAAAAGAACTGAACTGCACGATATACCGTACACTACAGGAAAGAAAAACGCTCTAATTATGACTGCTGATTACAATGTGAATTGAACTTTGAAACAGGTAATGGGAGTGCATTCTATTAGAGATAATGAAATATAGATAGGGTGAGTTTAACTATTGTTATGAAACAAAATATCTGACACTCTATGTGGAATGGTGTTGAAAGTGTGATAGGGTGTTATGATGAGAGAAGTTTAGATAGAGAATTGTGTGGTGATAAAGAGATAGAATTATATAAATTAAAGAGAGATTATAATGAGTTGAAAGTGGTTAAAATAAATGATATGAAGTACTTACCTGTTAAAATAGAGAATGAGAATTATTTTGATGATACATGTTTAAATAACAATAATTTACCTTATGATGAGAAAATAACTGACTTGATATTGAAAATAATTACTAATGGAGACTGGACAGAAATAAATAATGTTGACTTGGTATATGATTATTATGGTAAAATGAATGAACTAAAATGTTATGGTTATTACACACAAGATAGCCATATGTGTGTAAATAAAATTGAAAATTGTTATTTGCAACCAAGACTAATTTTTGACGATGGAGGCTGAACCTTAAATTTATAAATGGACAATTTTAAATAGTTTGTTTAAGGGTTCTGACCTCGCAACCTTGGACAATGAAGTGTGATATAACTGAATAATTAATGATGATGAAGTGTAAATAAATAGATAGTGAAATTAATTGTGTATATTGTAAAATGTTTGGCATATGTGTATGTAATGGAAATTGTTGTGATAATAATAATATTAATATTTTGCGATCTAAATAAATAACAAAATTAATTTTGAAGACAGTAATTAGCGAATTGTAATTGTTTTGATAGCAACTGAACTTGTATTTTCAATAATTAATTTAATTAAAATAATTTGAGATGTTTAAATATTCTGATTAATTTAAAGGTTGTATAATTGAATTTTCTAATGGATTTAAATTGTTTTAGGAGATTTGATATTAATTAATAAATAAATGTTAAATTGTTTGGTATGAAATAATGTTGTTGTTAAATGTTTCAGAGGTTACGTGGAAATATTGGTGTGTGTGTGTGTGTGTGGTGTGTATTTTGTGTTCATGTCAATAGGTGAATAATGTACTGTAAGTATAAAGTCTATAATACCAATTAGACAGAATAAAAGGTTTAAAGGAATTCAATAATCAAAATGAATTGAGATAATGGTAGTAAATAGAAAGGTGAATTAAAATTATATTTGGTTTGAATTGTAATAAATATAAATTGATAAATATGTTAACTAAAAGACTCATAGAAATTAAAAGTTGAAGGAAGTATATATGCCAGTATATGATGTAACCAGAATGTTTAGACTGTGGGAGTGTTTATAACAGTGCTTATAAAACAAGTCTGGTAGACCACTGTTAATGTAAACAGGTGTGCTGTATGTTTTGACTAATGTTTACAGCCAAGTGTTGAAGCTGTAGTTTGATGAATCAGTGCCATGAGCAGATTCTATTATGAAATAAATAAACATCTGATGTGATGGAATGTAGGTAATTTTTTTTTTGTTTTTTGTAAAATGTAATTAAAACAAATGAGATTGATAATCAGGATTTGAGGAATTAAACTAAATTAATTGAAATTGGTAATTAAAGTAATTGAAAAGATGATTTTAATAATGAAAACTTTATTTTCATTTGAATTCAAATTGGAATTATAAATTCAAAAATAATTGATAAAAAACATAATGATTAAAATATTCATTTAAAATTGAAAACTGAAGGAAATTTTGTATGGATATAATAAAAAATGTTTGGGCTAAGATAGTGTCTGGAAACTAAGATGTGTATATTATTGTCCAAGTAACTTGTATCAATTGACAATCCATGTTTTATGTTTAACTGTAGATTCCCCACCTAAGTGCGGCCATGACCTCACCGGACCATGACCGTGAAAGTAGTTAATTGTGGCAAATCATAAATTTCACTTGATATAACCGGCTTGTGGTTTGTTTTATTTTGTTAACCCGGTGGTTTGTTAGATTTAGTAGGGGGGTTATTTTTTGGGGAATCTACCAAATTTTGGAACAGGCCTATTTTCACCCAGATAGGGGTGGTAGTCCATTAGGGGTGTATAAATCAAGAATAGTAGGTGTAATACTGAATTTTATTGTAACGCCGAAGCAAGGATGGGGGTGGAATAAAAGAAAAAATGTCCACCCCTTCCGCATCAGTCCTTGTGAAAGCAACTGGGCGCTACAGTCCAGGGGGGTAATAGTGAGTGTGGATGGGCGGTGACCCAGTTACAGGTCATGAGGGAGATGTGGTTTATGGCTAGGATGAGGCTGGAAAAGGCCAAGAAGCCTAGCGCAGAACACATTAATATGTAACAGGTATCAGGGGTTAAGGAATTAAAAGGAGGTAGTAAAAAAAAAAAAAAAAAAATTATTTTGTATTATAGTATGTATTATGTATTATAGGTGTATGTATGCGCCCAGTATTTGCCAAAGGCGACCCAGTGTGCATGAAAAGGGGAAACATCGGTTGAGGATCTGGCATGGTATAAGACCAGGGGTTTGGATTTTGGGGCAGCATGTTAGAAGGTGAGGTGCGCTGTGGTGCGTGTCTGTTCGATTTTATGGTGTTGGGATCTCGCATAGAGAAGTCCAGTGATCTCGTTCAGATGCGGCCATAGTCGCCGGACCAGGGGGGTAGTTTACCCATGAAGTAGAAGAACAAATAGGGGGTTGTTGGCACCAAATCCTCACCGGTCCTCTTAGGGGTTAGCAATGAGATTTCTTCTGTTTCGGCAGAAGATATCTCATTGGGGGGGTATTGTAATGGGGCAAATTAAAAGGTTTTCTTTATTTTATTAATTTTGGTTTTGATTTTATTAATATTTCAAATTCATTTCATATATGTGGCCAGTCCCCAGTTTGAATCTAACTCGCAGTCTAAATAATGCAAAGGTACGCTGTAACTGTGTTGAAATATTTGAAAAGAATGTGTTGTCAACTGTAGCACACTTCCTAGAACTTTGCGGCTGTGACATCGACGCCAACGCGTAACTACCAGCATGTGCGCAGACCCACGCCAAGAAGCATAAAACGGACTTGGCGCAAAGACTATTTTTTGCCTCATGGTCTTAAGACGCAGGAAACATAATTGTAAGCCACACCCATTTATGTGACGAGAGTAAAGGCAGTGAAATATCATCGACGGCCAACACTCAAAAAATCCTGTGTGTCATAGGTACAGCCACTAAGACACTGACAATGAAGGCTGTGTGTGGTGACGAAATTTGTTCGCCGGCAAGGCAGTGATGCCCGCCCGGATGTAACATCGTCAAATAAAGTTCTCTTCCCAGTCGACTACCTATACCAGCCGCGCGCGGTCATATAAACATTTTGCTCGAGCTTAATTAGTGTCGGCCGACCGACCCCAATAAATATCAAAATTGTGTATAACAATGTACAGAAAAAGAACTAACGTGCTATGGAACAGTGAACACGAAAAGATCTATCGAAAGTGAAACCATAACCGTCAAATAAGAGAGCTCCAGGAGATACGCCACGCGGTCGGGAGGAATGACGCAGTACACGTAACAGTATTCTACTGAACCTATTATGATTATTATCATTTTTTACATAAAAGGGGGAAATAAGGCATGAATGTTCGCATGGGCATTGCTGGGTGGCCTTGACTAGAATTTAAGTTAAATTTTTTAAGACCATTATATATTTTTTTTCAGTAAGAAATGATCTTTGATAATATGTTACCTTGTTTCTATTGTTTGGAGTATAACTTCGGGAGAAAGATAAAACAACACAAGAATAACAAAGAATATTTGCTGTAAATCAGAATAAATAAATTAATATGTTTGGTTGATTTTTTTTGAGAAATTACGTAAATGTCAATGATAGTATTGGGAATATAAATAAATGAAAAGACAATAAAATTTAATTTCAAAGAATTGCTAAATAAACATAACTATAATCCCGAAATTGAGAGTATAATTTATTGAATAATGTTAACCTAAGTCACGCTTATTCTTCACGACTTCGTGCTAAGAACTTTGGACCCGAGAAAGGTAAGAGTTGTGAGGAGTGTATATTATTTTTAATAATTGTTTTATAATTAATCAGTAGATTCTCAGCCTATAAAAACAGAGACTCTAAGTTAATAAGAACTTCAATATTGTGATAATCTGTAGAACAAGTATAAGTTAATTAAGAAGAAATAGATAAGAAGTAGAGTAGATAAAAAGCGCTATACAAATCTTAATATTAAATCACTTAAGAAACTTATACTGCAGTATACGTGAAACCAATCACAAAGTAAATAAAAAGCACGTAGAACAAGATTCACGGCTAATTTATTTAAGAGTATTTTAAAAGCATTCTGAAATAGTAAAATCAATATTAAAATCTTGAAAAATCATTAATTAAATTATTTAAATAATTAACTTTGAAAGTAATAATAAACAAGTTCGAATAAATTCATACTTATAAGCTTTCTCTCTGAAAGCTAATATTCATTCTAAAAACATTGATCAAATTACTAATTTCTCTTTAGTACGTAAAAATTACATTAGGTATAAGTTTTTCATTTTATGTGCTATTAGAATAATAAACTCCAATTTTATACCCGAGACTGTTTTGTTATTGCTGTACTCCAAAATCTACCAACATCACAAAACTATTCACAATTATTATTACGATTCACTTTGTGCTTGTACTTTTGAATTAATCTACTTGCGAATTCAAATCACAAATTCCTACGGCCCTAGTCAGAAGAAGAAGAAGACGCAAGAACGCACAGCAGGTAGGTCAGTTCACACACACCATAACAGTAAAGTTATAAATGTCGCCCTGAACTTGGGGCTTCCCGAAGTTAACAAAGTGTGATTAGTAATATATGTCACCCGGAACGAGGGGCCCGATTTAATATTGATTAAATTTTAAAATTTAATTGTAGCAAATTAAATTCAAACAAATTTGCTGTTTTAATTAGTAAAACAGCTGGCGTCCAACACAAACAATCCCTAAAGAAAGTTTTGTGAATTGGTAATTAGTACAGCAATAGAGTGTTAAAAATATTGTGTAACAATGGACACCGACAAAATGTTAAAGCAATTGTTGCAAGAAATGAAACAAAACGTGGCTAAAGCTGAGCAAACAAACGCGGAATTAGTAGCTAAAATAGACACAAAATTTGAACAAAGTGCAGCCAAAGCTGAGCTAAATATCGCGGAAATAACGGCTAAAATAGACGCACAGAAACCTAGTTTAACCGAGACACTAGAACAAACTAACGCGGATATAAACGTGGAGATAAGACAAACCAATGTAAAATTCGAGCAAGTGAATAAAGAAATAGCTGCTAAAATCGAAGAAAGCGCGAAAAACTTAGATTCGAAAGTTACCGAAGTCGGAGAAAAAATCCATACGGTCGAAACAAAAATAAATGAACGTTTTAAGGTTTTTGAGACCACAATGCATAAATCTTTTATTGAACAGATTTCGCGTATGGAAGGGCGATTTAAAGAACACATCAGCAAGTGTGAAAAACAGACCGCGGATGTGGCTAAAAAAGTCGATAACCTTGAAGTACGCATACAAACTGACATAAGCGAAACACAACGACAAGTTGCTAGGTTAGACGCGTCAATTGTAGAAGTTCGTTCCAATGTCGATACAAATAGAGTAAACGTATTACAAACGCGTAGCGAGGAGATTTCTAAAGTGCGACAGGAAGTACGGCGGAAATCGGCACCAAATATTCTAGTACAAGGGCAAGTCGACGAAAAGAATCGAGTCTATTTTACCGGTGAAAACAATGAAAACCCGATCGAGTTCTTGCTAACTTGTGAAAATGAAATGGCAAGGGTAGGTTCGCGATGAGAGCATCAAGACCGGATACAATGGGTAGTTAATGTGATGCGTGATTCAGCCAGACGATGGTATAACATTGTACGTGATAAAATTACCACATACACGGAATTTAGACAAATGTTTGAAAACCGATATTGGAATGCGCACACGCAAAGACTCCTACGTAATGAATTAGAATACGGACGTTATGACCAGAAGCAGGGTATAACGCCCGAAAACTATATCATACAACAGGTTGAACGTGCTAAACATCTAACACCAGCGTTTTCCGAGGTCGATATAGTCACGAAATTAGCGTACCATTTTAATCATAATATTCGTGTAGCCGCATTTACGCAAGGTATACGTACGGTTGACGAGCTATTAATATTAATATTAATATCCCAGAGTGAAACCGTTTTCGATTTCGGCAGATGGAGGTATAGCCCGAACTATAATCCAAATAATGATAGCCAAAATAGACTTGGGCAATATCAGACCCAAACTGATCCAAGTCCTAGTACTAGTTCGGCTCCACAACCAGCATCACCGAAACCGCAAAATAAAACCGTTGAATATAAGGGGAAGGCGAGTTTCAATAGGCAGAAACCGATAAGTAAAGGCAATGATGGAACTCCAATGAGAGCCATACAAACAGTCGCGGTATCAGAAACTGCTACGACCGCACAAACTAGCGAAATAGAAAATGTTAGAGACCCTAGTGCCAAAGTGAAACAGAATCCCTGTACAAAAAACGTGCCACAGGGCGCACCCAAGAAGGATGCGCAATAAATCCTGCAAAAATGTTTAGAAATAAGATTGGTAGAAATAAAAAAAATTGTAGGTATAAGAAAGGTGATTTTTCTCATGAAACTTGTGTGCCAGTTAATAAGGTGTTCACACCGGATGTTAGAGAACAATTGTTCGAGGTAAGTACAATACAACAATGCTCCCCTAACACAGCGTGTCCGGTAGTACAGGAACTTGGTGACGACGTTCCCACGGAGGTAGATTTAGGTGGCGTTACTGTGTTATCCGGGGATAGCGAAGCATTTTACGAGTGGATAGAAGAATATGGTCGAATCACCCATAAAGAGCCATATGAAATATTAGAGGCGCTGTAAATATGAATCATATAAAGTTAGAGATAATTTAAATACTAATATTTAAATATCAATAATAATTGTTTAATATAAATTAGAGTATTAAATATAAATAATAATAATTGTGGGCAAGTTATGAATAAAGAATAATCATTCGTAGCATTGATAGAACAAACACACAAGCGAGGTGCAAGACAGACGGGTGACGTTTACAGGAAACGCGTTCACAAAGCGACAACGCGCACATGAGCCGCGCTCAGCGGGTTTTTAAACGCAGAGGCTAATTAACGACGTTTACTACGCGATAACAGAGGTAGCAAAATGGAAGCACATTCCTGAACGCATGCGCCGAAATTGTCTATTGTCATCTGTGTGAAATACCTGGCTAATTGTCTCGCTATTAAGTACTACCCATGCTACAAACATTGTCTCACAATATTTTTATACACATAATCTAAATGTATTAGAAGTAAGTTATATATTTATAAAGCTTGTATGAATAGAATAGTTCTATTAGTATATGTTTTTGTAACTACAAAACTGGTGAAACATGAAGAATGTACAAGTAGAGAGAAAAAAAAAATAACTGTATAATCTACATTCATTTTTTTTTTAAAAACGGGTGGGGGTGTATATAACGTACCAAATGCCATAGATTTGGGGTTATATGTAGAAAGTTTTAAAAACCAAGTATAAAATAAATTTAAATCGTAAGAACCATATCTCGCGCTGGAGGAGCATTCCAAACAATTGTAAACGCCCGGCGGATATGTTCCGTTGGCGTTATGTAACCACACACACACGCACCGTTATAAATTAGGGACACGCCCTAACTTTAAAACATTAATACTTTGGAAACGAATAAATATAGGCAAAATCCAAAATAGCCAAAATGTTTACCGAAATATTAAGAATACGGTGTGAGAATTTCATTAAATATAATTAAAGAGTTAATGAGCTAATTCATTTTATTTATAATTTATTATATTTATAATTCTATAGGAAGTTAGCTAGGGAGTTCAAATTTGGATATGTTATAATTGTAAAAATTACGAATCAAATGTATATGTTAGATTAAGCATATAACTTGGCTTGCAGCCAAGATAATCGCAATACAAATTGCAACCGGACATCCGACCGACAATTGGTTCCAGTGTATTCCAGAATATTAAAAATAATAATAATTCTCAGACTGTGGGAATTATTTTTCGTTCTCACGGAATGAGGTGACTAAGTTTTAAGTAGAAGGGAGAATGTTTCAGCCAATCAGATCATTCTAAAAATTTTGAACAACCGTTGATTTCGGGCTGAACGCTCTTCACTCTTCTGTAAACATTCAAGCAGTACACACATACACTCTTCTGTTGGCGATCAAGCTGTTTACACACACACTTTCTTCTGTTAACGTTCACGCAGTCAACACATACTCTTCAATCAGGACTTAAACAGTGAACACACACACACACTTCTGTAAAGTATCAACTTGAGAACAACATAGACACTCTTCTACAATGACTGGACTGTGACGACATCTACATGCGATAGTCTTATTCATCAACAAATAAGCGTACAGCGCAATACACTCAAACTGTTGGCGTACGCATATAAGAGATCGACAATATACTACGAGAAGTCACGTCCAGACTACAACAGAGCGAGGCCGTCTAAATCGTGGTACGAGCTGAAGAACTGACGACGCAGAGCTACACCCGAGACGAGGTACACACACACACAGTGCAGAGTATCCGGATCGAGGGCCTGAAGCAGTTGCAGCAGTTAAACCACTGACGTTAAATCCATCAACAGTTGCTGAAGGAACCGAGTTGCTGATCCCTGAACTCTTCGTTGGAACCCAGGACGCAGCGGAAATCATCGCCACTAGCTGATTGGACTAGGACATCGAGGGACCCCAGAGGACATCTTCGAGAACTTCAGTACCAGGAAAGTCAAAATCATTTATACATTTTTATATAAAAAAAAAAAAAATTTTCTTTCTTTTGTTAAATCAATTGTAAAGTCAATTTCATTCAGATGCCTATAAAAACAGAGACTCTAAGTTAATAAGAACTTCAATATTGTGATAATCTGTAGAACAAGTATAAGTTAATTAAGAAGAAATAGATAACAAGTAGAGTAGATAAAAAGCGCTATACAAATCTTAATATTAAATCACTTAAGAAACTTATACTGCAGTATATGTGAAACCAATCACAAAGTAAATAAAAAGCATGTAGAACAAGATTCACGGCTAATTTATTTAAGAGTATTTTAAAAGCATTCTGAAATATTAAAAATCAATATTAAAATCTTGAAAAATCATTAATTAAATTATTTAAATAATTAACTTTGAAAGTAATAATAAACAAGTTCGAATAAATTCATACTTATAAGCTTTCCCTCTGAAAGCTAATATTCATTCTAAAAACATTAATCAAATTACTCATTACTCTTTAGTACATAAAAATTACATTAGGTATAAGTTTTTCATTTTATGTGCTATTAGAATAATAAACCCCAATTTTATACCCGACACTGTTTTGTTATTGCTGTACTCCAAAATCTACCAACATCACAAAACTATTCACAATAATTATTACGATTCACTTTGTGCTTGTACTTTTGAATTAATCTACTTGCGAATTCAAATCACAAATTCCTACGGCCCTAGTCGGAAGAAGAAGAAGACGCAAGAATGCACAGCAGGTAGGTCAGTTCACACACACCATAACAGTAAAGTTATAAATGTCGCCCTGAACTTGGGGCTTTCTGAAGTTAACAAAGTGTGATTAGTAATAATATATATATATATATATTATATATTATATATTTATATATATAAATTATATTTTATATATATATATATATTACAACGTTACATATACATACATATACATGTGGGCAAGTCAGGCCTCACGTTCAAGTCAGGCCGATACAGGCTGTATCATTGCATTATTCCTCTGCCTGAGAAGAAAAAAAATTTAATAAATATTTATTTATTAAATTTTTTGTCTATTTGTTCTAGACAAATATAATCATGTTATATTAACTTAACTTTAGTTTATACATTGGTAAAACAAACACATAATAATGAGTAAGTCAGTCTAATGTTCACCGTGGTGGTATGCAATATTCACCCCCCATTATACAGCTGATCAGTGCGTTGACCTTGTACTGATTCAATGGCTTTGTCACACCCTTACTCTCTCGTCTCATTATTCATACGTAGACATTTTTTTCTATCGTTCTCCTTTAATCTGGTCCCATCGACCTATTTATTTATTTTTTTTTTTACGTGTAGCACTTCCTACACGAGTTTGCATTCTTGCACTGGTAAACATGTTGCATCTTAACATATTATGCCATTCTTCAATCTGTAATTTTACATTTCCTTACTCATACATTCTTACCTTCGTTCTTAACTCTTTTCTTAACATGAACATTACTTATACAATACATTAAAATTTCTTACATTAATCTTATACAATACACTAACCTTCATTACCTTCTATTATTACATTTCTTTACTATTACCTTTCTGATTGCTAATAATTTCTTCATCCTTACCATTACTTCTGAAATACACCTTTTTCGTTAGTTTCGTAGTGAGTCATTATCGGCTACAGATGACTACCTTAGAAACACGTCTATATCCAGACTTTATGTGCTTAACTCTACTCGATGTTTTAATCATAGTAATTGGAGCTCTAAATAATCTCTGCCCTTGACATTCACTATCGCTAAGATATGAAGATTTTGCTTGATCAGCCATTCTGACAATTAACATTATTTTCTTCTCTCTAATCCTTTCTTCATATTAATAACAACATCGATAATAACATTCCTTTACAATCATTTCTTAAATTCCTTTACACATTTCATTTCGTGCCATTCTTTCTATTATTAATTCTTTAATCTTTTTACACATATTATTTCTTATTAATTAACTCCTTCTCTTATTAATAATAATTAACAGTAATATTTTTCTTTTAAAAATAATTATTCATTTCTATAGAGCATTGAGTGCGGTGTCGTTTGATTTCCACCCCTCACTATTATAACAATTGCATTAGGTCCGTCAACAGGAAATTCATTGTATTTTGACGTGTAGTCGCCGTTGTCGTATATTAGCCAACATGTAGAGTTATTTCCGTCTCGCAGCCTCATTGTGTTAACGTCCCATTGTAACATAGCGACTGAGCTCATCTGACGTCATTGCATAACTCACCTGTTTGTACGGCATGAATTTGTTTCTTAGCTGCGACGAATAACCTCTCTCTCTTCTCTCAGTACGTTCCATAATTCTATCGTCACTAATGCATTGTGTAAGGTCAGTCCGTTTGAAGCCTATATAAACAGCTGTCGACTGTTTTTTCATTCGCCGTTTATGATAACCTCTGTAGTTTTTATATTTATTGTGATTACCATTATGATTATCGTTCAATCGATACTTACTGTGCATACCCTTGTCGCGTGTGATTTGTTTCAATCGTGTTACCTTTTTAACTTGTTTTATTTGTGTGTGAGTTTAACCACTACTTTGGATACTTCCGCTAGCACGGTACGTTTGTTTAATTAAATGTATTTTACATTCTTCCTTAGAGTTAATTATTGTTTTAGAATTATCATCAGTAATTATGCAAGTCTGTTCTCTCTTACTTTCAATTACAATTGTTTGTTCAGAAACCATCATTTCACATATTTGTTCCGTTTGCTTAACAATTCTTTCACATACATTTTCTGTGATAGTCTCAATATGTGAGTTGGTATCACCAACCTTTTCTGTTAATTCTTTTAGACTCTCCGTATTTTTATGATGTCCTGTTTAAAATTTTCAGTCTGTTGTTCTAATTTATTTTCTAAACTTTCTGTTTGTTCTTTAAGCTTAGCATTTAAATTTTCTGTCTGTTTTGTAACTACTTCGTCCATCATGGCCCACATCATTTTTCGAAAGGCCTCCATATCTAAGTTTCCTGGAGTCGTCATGTTGAATTATTTTGTATTTAAATATTTATTTATAATTTATTATTATTAGTGAACCGTATGCAAGCTTTTATTTATTTATCGTTGAACTGTTATTATTTATTTATTTTTATTTACTCATGTTACAATTACACCTGTTTATTTTGTTGAGCGCCAGTTGTGTTTTTAGTACAAAACAATTAACATAACATACAGTTAATGTTTACTATAAATAATTACTACATATAATATATTTTTCATTTAACACACCTTTATTTTTAGAGCACCCATTTAACTACAAAATTTCTAATAGTTAAATGGTGGGGATCGGGCCACACGTTGGGCGCCAAAATTATACAACGTTACATATACATACATATACATGTGGGCATGTCAGGCCTCACGTTCAAGGGATACAAACTTATACAACGAATTTATATGTAAATTCGATATACAGTAATTCATGCAGGTTATATAATTATACCAGGCGTATTTATAATAAGAGTATTTTTATTTATCAGTATTTAAAACTCATATTTATTATTTATTCATTATTATAAATATTCATATCACATCATTAATAATTGCCGGTCATGATATTGCTCATTATTAAATGTTTACATCTTATGATATGCAACATTACACATATTTAAAAAAAATCTCTTATATCTAAACATGTTAATAATCTTATACCTAAACATGTTAAATAATTGGTTTATTAATTTATTATAAAATTAAAATATTTTTATATTGAAATAAATTGTCTTATCTCAGATCTGACCTCTACTCGCTCAGTCTATACCAAGGTTTAAAATTCAATTTAAATTTATATTAATTGCTTGTAGACTGGCCTTGTTTTAATAGTCAACTTTAAATTAATCTTTCTATACTTCAAATATCTACTCACTTTACTATCTATTTTGATAATAAACGCTACTCTCTTTACTTTAAATTCTCTTTCTTTTATGAATGCTTTTATATCTATGCGATCGCTCATTCTTACGACTAAACATTTATTTACATTTTAACATATTATTACTAAGTATAACTTTTCTTTGTTTTAAGTTACTGTTCTTTGAAATCGTCTTTATGAGCTCTTTTTTTTTTACAAATCATTTAAAATGCATTACACATGTCACCTTGATTTCTGATGATCTTACGACTGTTGTCCGGGGTCCAGCGTTGTCCCGTTAGTTTTCCATTCCTCTTGTCCTGGCGTGGTCCTGGATATGTCTAGAGTCCAGCGTCGCTCTACGGCAGCATGTTCCTGGATGCGTCTAGAGTCCAGCGTCGTTCTACGGCAGCATGTTCCTGGATGCTCTTGGTAGACTTACTATTGCGGTATTTACTTTTCCCGTAATATTGTCGTGAATTTAATGAACGTTATTTTGTTTGTTACTGCGACTTGTAATAGAATAAAAATAAACTGTTTTGCCGACAGACAGCATGTCCGGCTGCAACTGTGTCTTGAAATGAAGAGAAGGGTTTTTGGTCGAACCTTTAATTTATACCCTCTCGAGATCCCGCGCCAGTCGGCTCCAAAATCGTCCTGTCGATACCTGCATATCTCGTGACAGCCCCCACTCCCGAACCTTTTCGTCTATTTGCAATTAATAGCAAATAGCAATGTTTTGCACGGAATCGAGATAGCACAAATCATAGCTAATTCGATTAAGCACTCATTATATTAATTGGAGCGTCTTAGGGTAATTTGCGTATTTTTTGGCACGTTTATTTTGCACTGTCTTCGCATAACGTGTTCTATTAACGTCATCTTTTCACTGGGGATAACTATAAATTTTACACACACTTTGGTGCCTTTGGTTTGATCATACACTAATTAGTTTTCGCACAGTGAATTAAAATAATTATTTTATTAATTACTTGGGGCGGGTTGCTGAGATTCCTGTCTATGCCTGCATCACTAACACACACAAGATACACGTGTAACACACATACAATTGAGCAGGTGTTCACTGCTTGTCGAAACAGGTTAATTCTCCCCTAATCTAACAATGAAATATTTTTGCAATCTCAGACCTGTCCATTTATCCGTAACTTATACAAATTATACAAAATTTATATTTATTTAAATTAATGCCTAATACAGCGTATGGCTGTATCGTTGCAATATATATATATTGTAACATGACATAAGGTAGTGAAGATCCAATTGTATTTAATTATAATATAAAAAGCTGAAGATAAGAATAAGAGGCAAAAACTTATAAACACAGAGACCAATAACCCAGTAACCCAATAAATGACAAATGACTATTAAACTGACAATGACCTGACACAGTAGATCGGATAAATACCAAAGGAACCAAGAGACAATGAAGAAGCAGCCGAGACCTAAGTGCAATCAAATAATCCCAAATAATGACCAGTATATTGTAATTAAAATAATGAACTGATAATTGTAGTATATGAGATTTACAATAATAAATCTAGAAAATCTAGTAAATCTAGTAAATCTAGAATAATAAGATTAATGGAAAGTAATAATGTCACAGATATCTTGTTGATAAAAGAATGTACTTATAATATAAGGTAGGGAGCTAGAAACCAACCATACCCCAAACCAATAGTAATTATAATAGCCAAAGCCAATAAACGATGCTTTGAGCCAAACAAAAGCAATATTTAAGTAATAACTAAAAGTGATCAGAGTGATTTGGAAGTAAATTAGTTATTCATGACCATAATCACACAGTGATATAAAATAATCAGACAAATCGTGTGAATAAGCAAGTGAGTAAGTTAAAAATGTGTGTAAAATTAAATAAGTGGTGAAGTGCTAGGTATAGCATATAATGGAACAAAGTGAGAGTGATAATAAATAAAGAAACCTTCTATGAAAGGAAAAGTGCAGTGGGGGTGTAGAATAAAATATTTTATAAGCAGACTGTAATAAACAGCTAAACAGTTTTGATAAAATGTACATTAGTAAGTAAGATTAAACTAATTGTGATATTATAAATTTAGATTCTTGGATTTCGTTGTCCATGACGTGTCCGTTACTTAACTAAATATCACTATAATATTGACGACTCGGAACACAAAGTTTTTTATAAGTAAAAACGTAAAGTTTTACCTTACAGCCTAAACCGGCTTTCACCTATAGAAGGCTTCATCAGAGGCTGTCGTTAGTAGCGCTGCTCGTCTTGTTGTTGGCGACGAGAAAGTGTTTCGAAAGATTGAAGCTGTGTGTGTGTGGTGAGATGTGTTCGAATAATGCGTGCGATTTGAATTGTGTCTGTTCGTTTAGGATGTCGTTTTTATTTATTTTTGTGTGTTTGTATATTTCTAATTGTTCTAGAGTGTCTAGTTTTCGGCCTTTTGTGTGTACGTGTAGTATGTTCATGTTATTGTCGATGTTTTTATATGTGTGTTTGCTTCAATGAGGTGGTTTGCGAAGGTAGATTCTGTAGTGGTGTGGAGTGCTTTAGTGTGTTCAATGTATCTCTGTTTGAAGCTACGTCCTGTCTGGCCTATGTAGAATTTACTGCAATTTGAACAATTTAGTTTATATACACCGGGTAGATCGAATTTGTTTGTGCTTTGGGCATGCGTTTTGATAGTGTGTGTTCTGTTTTGTTAGTAGTTTTGTAAGCGATTCTGTATCCTGCTTTTTTGAATTTGTGGACAATAGTCAGTAAACTCCTACACAAAACACAAAACAAACAACAGATAAAGACAGAAAACAACAAATTCATAACACTAACATACATCAACAAACAAACAGAAAAAATAATGTAGTAAATTATAGGATAAGCAAGATAGTAGTAGAAAAAAGAAAAGGTAGTTAAAAGTTATTTCAGGCTAGAACCTGACAAGGAATCTTTTTATAATAAGAATTAGGAATACTGATGTTTATTGTTTGTTTTGTTTATAAAATTGTATTAGAATTACCAGATATGTTATTAAGAAATGTTAGATGGGAGTAGAATAGAATCTAGGCTCTAGGCCAACTGTTGAATATAAATTTAGTAGTTTTGAGAACAGATAATAATCCAAAGTTAAAGCAGAATAGACCAAATGGTTAAACCAATTAAGTGAGTATTCCTAGTACCAAGATATATGAATAACAACTAATTTTGAATAAAATATATGTAAAATATAAATATGGAAAATAGTAAAAATGTAATTAGCTATTCAAAAGTGGGCATGACGGATATCAAAATGATCATCATGAAAAATTAGGAAGAATGGTACTCATGTAATAACTCTAGCTATTAGTATAAGATAGAAATCTTCATTTGAAGATATTTTGGTAAAATTAGACTAAAAAAGACGTTAAAACATAACAATGACTTAAGTTAATAACCAATGAAAATTAGCATAATTTATTAGGTAACCATAGCAACAAGAATTTTATTGCCAAAAAACCGTTAGATTTTCAGTACTGTATTATTGACCAACGCCGAGGGTGGATCGAGCAGCTCTCGCACTAAAATTTTATTATTAAAGTAAATTTGAACTTAATTTAAACCAGACGGAGATAACAACAATAGTCCAGGGAATCCTGAACAAAATTTCGTTTAATAAAAAAATTATTAACAAACCATAATTATCTGAAGAAGACGGGAAGACACAGTGAAGAAGAGAGACGACAACGGACACCAAATGAGGATCATTGGAACATCTTAATAGAAGAAGACGGACGATAACCGAAGGAATGCGAGGCCGGAGTCAGCGAGGAAAATCATCGAGACGAGAGGAATAAACTTCTGGAAAATATAAGAAGACGACATCCCAGGAGTAATCCGGAAGAAGAAGACGACCTCAGGATCTTCAGCAGGAAAACCGATGAGTATAAACATTATCCCATTATCGAGTTCACAATTTTTTGGTCTGAATTAATAAATAACTATTTCACTTCACTGATCACTATTCCGATTCAGAAATAAATGCTTTGTTAAATTCACTATTTAAACTTTAATCGATTAGCAATTATTAAAAGTAAAATATAATAAATAATTGACGAACCTTTTGATAAATAAATTTGACAAACGAAAACTAACCCAAAATTTCGTTACAAGTTTTCATTGGTAATTACTTAATTGAATATAATGAGATATTAATTTGTTAATGTAACTAGGATTAAGAATTGTTATAACTTTGTGTGTGTTAGCCGTAAGAATATATTTCTGTAGCCGAAAGGACTTTTTAACACCCCTGAGAAAAAACCATATATAACTGTAAACTAACGTTAAAGACGCTTTGTATACAAACTGAGCAAATACCAACCGAACAAGTGTAATAGCCGGTGCAGAAAACGAATGTATTGTATCATGAAGTAATTGAAATCTTCCAAAGAGTTAATAAACGTTCTCAATCTGCAATTCTGTATGTTTGATTCAATTAATTTATAATAACAACTAAGAATTATTGAAGTGAAAGCGTTAAAGCAAAACGCTAGCCGAGTCAACACTGCAGAAAGCCGTGCGCCAATCAGGTGGCGAGGCGGCAACATTTGAGTGCAGCAGAGCGAAATACGGTTTATCCGTAAATGATAAGAGAAGTTACATTTTGACACAATTAACACTAAATAACACTAATAACAAAATTTATACAAACCCACGTAAACGTTTATATTACAAAGTGGCGCGCCAACTAGTAGGGCTAGAATAGTTAAGGAAACATACCTTTAAAAACTTTACAGATTCTAGCGGCGACTATAGAAATGGAACCGGCAAAACACGGGACGAGACTCCAGACGTTGCTACGCAAAAAGGAGGCGGAAGAGGAAGCAAGGAGATTAGAAAAGAAGATCTAGAAAGGTGCCAGAATGGAAGAATAGGAAATAACATCAGTGGAAGATGTAGAAGAATTACTAACTCCCATGGAAATAGATAAAAACACACAACGGGAGGAAGCCAGAACAGGCATGGACTTGCTGCAATTATGGGAAAAACTAGACAAGAAATTCTAGGCAATAGATGACAATTTCAAGAAAATGGACAAGAAGTTTGAAGATAATTCCAAGAAACAGAATGAAAAACTAGACAAGAAGTTTGAATCATTAAACCCTGACACAGAAGTTGAAGGAGGAGAATAAATTGATTAGTGAGAAGATAGAGAGAAGTAATGAGAAAACCAGTGAAACCTTGAGACTCATGAAAGAGGACATTGAAACGCTGAATGATAAAATTGAATATAACCAAGATACATTACAGCAACAGTTGACGGAGTACAGAGAAGAACTGAAACAAACTGTAATGGAAACGGAAGAGAAGATAGAGAAAACCAGCGAAGTAGTGTTGCAAGTCCGGGAAGAAATTTTAATCAAGGTGAATGAAGTTGAAGGCGAAGGTAAGAGGAGGGTTGAAGGACTCCAAAAAGAAACCAACAACAAATTAGAACAGATACAAACTAGAGTAGAAGAGAACTATAGCAGATTGGACGCGTCAGTAAGTGAAGTGAAGGACACCACAACCGCCCAAGAAGGGAAAATAGCTGAATTCAGGGCTAGAGAGTTACGCCTACAGGAGGAGATCAACGCATTGAAGGATCGACCAATCATGACCTCACATGTATTATGTAGTGAAAATAGAGAGACGATAAATTTTAAAAATTATAAACGCAATCCAATTGAGTTTATAGAACGAGTAGAGGAGAACTTAGCCTGAACCAGAGAGACAAGGTGGACGATAATCAAGAGCATGATAGATGACATGTTCAAAGAAGTCCATGATAATTGGTGGACGGCGGTGAGACCAGACATAAATAATATCAATGAGTTCAAAAAATTATTCAAAGACAAATACTGGTCGGAGGCGACTCAGCACGTGGTGAGAAACAACATAAGCAACGGCCGATTCGACCCTTACCTAGGACAGTCCCCAACCGCTTACTTTTTAGGTAAGGTAAGCATAGCGAGGACCCTCGAACCTAACATCCCGGAAGAATGCCTAGTGACGCAATTGGCATATCACTACGACGGGGAGATCACAAAAAGCCGTTTAAGTGGACGAATTAAAACTATACAAGAGATGGACGCATTATTGGGAGAGTACGAGCGGGAGAAACACTATGTCTTGAACAGACAGAAGAACACACCGAACTACAGGAATTATGACAACCGGAATCAACCAAGTGGGCCACAAGGAAACCACACCCCGGCCAATCATCCGCCAGCCAACCCCAATAATTATCGAGGGTTCCATAACCAAAACAACAACAATAATTACCCAAGAAACCATAATCAGAATTACCCCAACAACAATAACAATGCAAACCATCCTTACAACAGGGGAAATAACCAAAATGGAGGTGGTTATAACAGACCAAATAATCAATACCACAACAATAACCAGTCGACACAGAATCAAACATACAGACGACGGGTAAACTATGTAAATGCAGAAGGTAGAAATGACGGGAGACGTAGTTATAGAAGACCGAGGAGCCGGAGTGCCGAAGAGAACAGAAGGAATCGAGAACAAATAACTCATATTGACCACTCGATCGAGAGGAGGCAAAACACGGAGAATAATCACCCCGTCAGAACAGAGGACCGCGCCGAAGGCAACGGCCAACATTTAAACGAGCAGCGGCAGTGAGAATACCACAGGACCCGTCACTGATCCGATCTATTGGGTTAATAACTACACAGACAGACGAGACGAATGACAACACTATTATAATAATTCAGAACAATTATCTGAAAAATATCCGAGAGGAGCTTATGGAAGAAAATTCCTCATTGGTCAAGCACCCGGATAATGAAATTGCCTACGTTACCGCTAAGGTATATAATGTAAATGTAAAATTTATGATCGACACAGGCGCAAATGTGTCTTTAATTGATATAAACATGTACGACAAAATTCAAAAAGAGAGTAAGATCAGCTTACCCACGTTACCAATAAGTAACATTATTTTAATTGGAGCCACTGGGAGGCAAAACAAAACCATTAAGAGACAAGTATCTCTAGAAGTCATAAGTAATGGTGAGACACTGTCTATGATATTTTTAATTGCTCACAACTTGCCATTTGACATTCTAATTGGTTGTGACATATTGAGAAAGTACTCTGCAGTTATCGATATGGAACTATCAAAGGTAACCATGAAATATGAAGGCAGAGAATGGGCAGCTGAATTAACTGGCAGCAAGGGGGTCATACCAGTAAGTAAAATATACAGCATAAGAACAATTTGTGATTCACCAGACCGGAGGTGGGAAGTGAAGCCATACAGTCAAGTAAATAATGACATTCTATGGCATCGGAAATTGGAGGAAATCCGACAATTCCGAGGAACCCAAGATGGGAATCCATTGACAGAGCAAGAGGTGGAGAAGTTAATAAGAATTTACAACAAGTACCGACATGTATTTTCCGACCAACCAGGAAAGGTACGGGGGTATCAATGCGAGTTGAAATTTAAGGAAGTGGCCAATTTCAATAAAAAATCCTACCCCATAGCGTATGCAGCCAAGGAAGCAGTGCGCACAGAAATTAGTAAAATGATGGAGGAAGACTTCATAGAATATAGTTGTTCGCAGTACACCAGTCCTATAGTTGCTGTGACGAAAAAGGATGGAAGAGTACGCTTGTGTCTCGACGCCCGAGAAATAAATAAAATACTGATCAACGACAGGACATCTCCTGGTGAGATTGAGGAGATCCTCAAGAAGTTCCATGGAACGCAATTTATTAGCACATGGGATACAGTCTGCGGGTACTGGCAAGTAGAACTGCACCCAGCCAGTCGAAAATACGTAGCGTTCATATTTGAAGGCAGGAACTACCAGTTCAAGCGACTACCTTTTGGGCTGGTAAACTCAGTAGCAATATTTGTTCGCTGCATGGACCAGATACTGGGTCCGGAAACTATGAGCTATACCACTGTATACGTCGATGATCTGATGATCACTTCATCAAATTGGGAGGAGCATTGCATGAGAGTTGAAAAAGTGTTAGAAAAATTATCCATTAACAATGTGACATTAAAACTAGAGAAGTCTAAACTGATAGCAGCAGAAGTCCAATTCCTTGGATTCAACCTGTCACGACAAAGGATAACACCATCAACCGATAAAGTAGATGCCATTCAACGTTTTCCTACCCCAAAAAATAAGAAACAGTTACAGTCATTTCTGGGCATCTGTAACTACTACAGAAAGTTCCAGCAAAATTATTCAGAGCTGACTACTAAACTATCACCACAGCTATCATCCAAAAACAAGTGGATGTGGGGCCCAGAACAGGAAACGATCTTCAACACTATCAAAAAACACTTCCTCGACACTATCATGTTAAACCATCCCGATTTCAATAGACCCTTTTACATGAACTGCGACGCAAGCGACATTAGCTTGGGATCGGTGCTTTACCAAGAAGACAAAGATGGAAACCACCAAGTAATAAGCTTCACCAGCCGAACATTAAACCAATGTGAGCGCAATTATCATGTAACCGAAAAAGAACTGTTGAGTGTGGTCTTTTCTTGTGGAAAATTTCGGACCTACATTCTTGGATATCCTATCACCGTGCACACCGACCATAAATCCATTTCCTTTTTGAAGAACTGCAAACTCAGCCATGGTCGATTAGCCAGATGGATTCTTGCTCTCCAAGAATATCACATCAACTGGGAGTATATCCCTGGTAGCAAAAACACAGCAGCTGATGTCCTATCACGGATTAACACAGAACAACAAACCTTCGATGGAGAAAAGGAGACCATAGTGAAGGTATTTAACATTATAAAAGATAACGCTGACCTAGAAGTGATAGTGAATAAAGTGATACAACACCAGAAAGAGGATACAAAATTAAATCAAATCCGAGAGAGACTAGATTGACAAGAAGAAAAAGCAACTCAGTACTATTGCGTACATGAAGATATTTTGTTTGTTAAAACTAAACCCAACCAAGATACGTGGAAACTATTGATACCTAAAGAAACCGCAGCTGAGATCATAATGGAGTACCACCTCAGGTACGGACACATGGGAGCACTAAAGGTGACAAAAGCGTTAGAAGAGCACACATATCTGAAAGACATTAACCGGAGGGTAAGGAAGACCATAAAAAACTGTCACATATGTCAACTTGTTAAATGCAACAACGACAGGAAGGAAGGAGTAATGCAACCAATAACCTCTACAAATAAAATGGAACGAGTCTTCTTAGACATATGTGGACCTATGCCACGAAGTGGAGGTAGAAAGCAGCACAAATTCATAATCATTATCATGGACCATTACTCAAAATTTATTAAATTATACCCAATCAACCGTGCTACTACAAACAAGGTATTGAACGTTATCACACAGAGATACATTACTGAGGTGGGGAATCCCACGAGTATTATCACTGACCATGGTACTCAATTCCGAGGAAGACGATGGAAAGACACATTAATGGATCTGGGTATCCGAACATACAAGACTTCAATTTACCACCCGAACAGCAACCCAGCGGAAAGAGTGCTCCGTGAAGTTGGGAGGATTCTTCGTACATACTGCCACGATCAGCAACGTAAGTGGAGCGAATACCTCGAAGCCATTGAAAATTTCATAAATCTCGCCTATCATGAATCCATTAAGGATACTCCTTACACCATCATGTACGGAAAACCACCACCTTGAGCCATAGAAGAACTTGTCAAATTCCCCACCAATCCAATATACCAATTTGACAACGCCAGATTCTATAGTAAGATAGCGGAGCAAACAGAAAAGAAAAAGGCTAAATATCATAAAATGCAACCGAAGGCAATCCGGTATAATGAAGGAGAAAAGGTACTAATACGAAACCGAGAATTACCAAGTTCCAGAGAGGGAATCACAAAGAAATTACTGTTATTATACAATGGACCCTATCTCATATTGAAAGATAACAAAAATAATACCTATGTCATAAGTGAAATCACAACTAAAAAGATAAAAGGGACTTATAACCAGTCTTCTTTAAAAAAGTACTATGAACCAGTGTCAGAAAATTAAAGAGAATTTTGAAAGTAAAAATTATCAAAATTCAAAAATAAATGTAAGCACAACTTACAATAAGTATTTGATTGGAACTATTATTATTATAAATGAAAGGGAATTTAGAAGAAAGATAAGCTAAATTCAAAACAAAGTAAGGCTAAACTTACGACCAAGTGTGAAACAAAATGTGTAAACACATGTAATTTTGAAAATATGTATAATGAAATATCATAAAAATTGAGATATAAAATAATTAAATGTTACACAAATAATGATGACGCTACATAACATCATTAACCAACCCTATCACAAAGGGGGATAATAAAAATTAATGTTTCACAACAGAAGAGACAAAACAATCAAATAAAAAATAACACTGACAGATTAACTGAACAATCAATGAAAAAATATAAGTGAGCCAGAAGCCAGCTACAATGTTAATTTTAAATATCAATGAGCATTAAAGTGATGACAAATAGAATCACTACCATATAAAATAAGCTAATAAAACAATGCAAAATGCCTATTAAATATCGCCATAAGCTTAAACAAAGGAATCCAAATAAGTTATTGAGATGAAAAAGTCATGAAATGTATAAAAGAGAGAATAATTAATCCCAAAAGTGTTTTATTGTATTAATATTATGTGAGTCGGTATTGAACGACTATTATTATAATTATTATGAATATTATTATGTGATGACTTTATGTTGAGATACGTCCAACAATTAGTTATGTTATTGAGCAGATAGGCAAGGCCTCTGAACTCAAAATGTGTATAAATGGATAGCAGAGTAATAGAGCCACACGTGCCCTCTGGCTAGTACCAATTTATATGGAGGAGAGAGAAGAAAAATTTTAGGGAAATAGAACATAAAAGGGAATAATAAAGAAAGAAAATAATACCAATTATCATATTATGAACCATGACTTAATAAAGAATGAATACAGAAGAAGTAGCGATTGATGAATTCCTGAATCATAACAACTTGATAAAATAAACTATATTGATGACTTCAGAAAAAATCTAATAATCTTTGTTTCGAAATAATCAATTTTGGTGGCGATGCATTATGTAACATGACATAAGGTAGTGAAGATCCAATTGTATTTAATTATAATATAAAAAGCTGAAGATAAGAATAAGAGGCAAAAACTTATAAACACAGAGACCAATAACCCAGTAACCCAATAAATAACAAATGACTATTAAACTGACAATGACCTGACACAGTAGATCGGATAAATACCAAAGGAACCAAGAGACAAAGAAGAAGCAGCCGAGACCTAAGTGCAATCAAATAATCCCAAATAATGACCAGTATATTGTAATTAAAATAATGAACTGATAATTGTAGTATATGAGATTTACCTAGAATAATAAGATTAATGGAAAGTAATAATGTCACAGATATCTTGTTGATAAAAGAATGTACTTATAATATAAGGTAGGGAGCTAGAAACCAACCATACCCCAAACCAATAGTAATGATAATAGCCAAAGCCAATAAACGATGCTTTGAGCCAAACAAAAGCAATATTTAAGTAATAACTAAAAGTGATCAGAGTGATTTGGAAGTAAATTAGTTATTCATGACCATAATCACACAGTGATATAAAATAATCAGACAAATCGTGTGAATAAACAAGTGAGTAAGTTAAAAATGTGTGTAAAATTAAATAAGTGGTGAAGTGCTAGGTATAGCATATAATGGAACAAAGTGAGAGTGATAATAAATAAAGAAACCTTCTATGAAAGGAAAAGTGCAGTGGGGGTGTAGAATAAAATATTTTATAAGCAGACTGTAATAAACAGCTAAACAATTTTGATAAAATGTACATTAGTAAGTAAGATTAAACTAATTGTGATATTATAAATTTAGGTAATAGGATGTCAGAACTATATAATAAGGTAAGAATTTAGTTATTAGAATGAGTAGTAAAATAAGAAGGATAGACACTGTATTTAAGTGAAGGGATTAGTAGATAAAACATATCGAGTAAGGAACAGTTTATCAGTAGTATTGTAAGAGTTTTATTGTTGTTCAAAAACCATAGAATGTAGTAAATTATAGGATAAGCAAGATAGTAGTAGAAAAAAGAAAAGGTAGTTAAAAGTTATTTCAGGCTAGAACCTGACAAGGAATCTTTTTATAATAAGAATTAGGAATACTGATGTTTATTGTTTGTTTTGTTTATAAAATTGTATTAGAATTACCAGATATGTTATTAAGAAATGTTAGATGGGAGTAGAATAGAATCTAGGCTCTAGGCCAACTGTTGAATATAAATTTAGTAGTTTTGAGAACAGATAATAATCCAAAGTTAAAGCAGAATAGACCAAATGGTTAAACCAATTAAGTGAGTATTCCTAGTACCAAGATATATGAATAACAACTAATTTTGAATAAAATATATGTAAAATATAAATATGGAAAATAGTAAAAATGTAATTAGCTATTCAAAAGTGGGCATGACGGATATCAAAATGATCATCATGAAAAATTAGGAAGAATGGTACTCATGTAATAACTCTAGCTATTAGTATAAGATAGAAATCTTCATTTGAAGATATTTTGGTAAAATTAGACTAAAAAAGACGTTAAAACATAACAATGACTTAAGTTAATAACCAATGAAAATTAGCATAATTTATTAGGTAACCATAGCAACAAGAATTTTATTGCCAAAAAACCGTTAGATTTTCAGTACTGTATTATTGACCAACGCCGAGGGTGGATCGAGCAGCTCTCGCACTAAAATTTTATTATTAAAGTAAATTTGAACTTAATTTAAACCAGACGGAGATAACAACAATAGTTCAGGGAATCCTGAACAAAATTTCGTTTAATAAAAAAATTATTAACAAACCATAATTATCTGAAGAAGACGGGAAGACACAGTGAAGAAGAGAGACGACAACGGACACCAAATGAGGATCATTGGAACATCTTAATAGAAGAAGACGGACGATAACCGAAGGAATGCGAGGCCGGAGTCAGCGAGGAAAATCATCGAGACGAGAGGAATAAACTTCTGGAAAATATAAGAAGACGACATCCCAGGAGTAATCCGGAAGAAGAAGACGACCTCAGGATCTTCAGCAGGAAAACCGATGAGTATAAACATTATCCCATTATCGAGTTCACAATTTTTTGGTCTGAATTAATAAATAACTATTTCACTTCACTGATCACTATTCCGATTCAGAAATAAATGCTTTGTTAAATTCACTATTTAAACTTTAATCGATTAGCAATTATTAAAAGTAAAATATAATAAATAATTGACGAACCTTTTGATAAATAAATTTGACAAACGAAAACTAACCCAAAATTTCGTTACAAGTTTTCATTGGTAATTACTTAATAGAATATAATGAGATATTAATTTGTTAATGTAACTAGGATTAAGAATTGTTATAACTTTGTGTGTGTTAGCCGTAAGAATATATTTCTGTAGCCGAAAGGACTTTTTAACACCCCTGAGAAAAAACCATATATAACTGTAAACTAACGTTAAAGACGCTTTGTATACAAACTGAGCAAATACCAACCGAACAAGTGTAATAGCCGGTGCAGAAAACGAATGTATTGTATCATGAAGTAATTGAAATCTTCCAAAGAGTTAATAAACGTTCTCAATCTGCAATTCTGTATGTTTGATTCAATTAATTTATAATAACAACTAAGAATTATTGAAGTGAAAGCGTTAAAGCAAAACGCTAGCCGAGTCAACACTGCAGAAAGCCGTGCGCCAATCAGGTGGCGAGGCGGCAACATTTGAGTGCAGCAGAGCGAAATACGGTTTATCCGTAAATGATAAGAGAAGTTACATTTTGACACAATTAACACTAAATAACACTAATAACAAAATTTATACAAACCCACGTAAACGTTTATATTACAATATATATATTGTTACAACATCACAGAACAATCTACATGTTTGTTGATGTGCCAGAAGAATCTCGATATAACGCGTGTGGCGTACATGCTTGTCGACGCATTTTCGAGAGGTTTCTTGAAGGTGCCAGCCGCGCAGACTGTGTCAAGGCCGCAGTTAATTACATAGTTCACACGAGCGCTAAGACACAATTAGGAAGGTTCTCGTCTGGGAGCGTGGGTATAAATACATGGTGGCAGTGGCCAGAGAGTCAGTATAGCAGCGATATATTTACAGTTCGGTTCGAGTTATTATCGGGCGACATTCCTGTGCGCGTAATGTCGTAACACCAGGTAGATCGAATTTGTTCTGTGCTTTGTGTGTGTGTTTTGATAGTGTTTACAAACTAAATTGCTCAGATTACAACAAATTCTACATAGGCCTGACAAGACGTAGCTTCAAACAAAGATACATTGAACACACAAAGGCACTCCACTCCACTACAGAATCCACCTTTGCAAACCACCTCATTGAAGCAAACCACACATACAAAAACATCGACAATAACATGAACATTCTACACGTACACACAAAAGGCCGAAAACTAGACACTCTAGAACAATTGGAAATATACAAACACACGAAAACAAATAAAAATGACATCCTAACGAACAGACACAATTCAAATCACACGCATTATTCGAACATATCACACCCCACACACACAATATCAATCTTTTGAAACTCGATACCGTCGCCAACAACAAGACGGACAGTACTATCAGCGGCAGCCTCTGAAGAAGCTTTTTAAAAGCGAAAACCGGTTCAGGTTATAAGGTAAAACTTTACGTTTTTACCCATAAAAAACTTTGTGTTCCGAGTCGTTAGTGAAATAATTATATTTAGTTAAGTAACGGACATGTCATGGACAACAAAATCCAAGTATTTTAAATAATGTTGACTCCGGACATGACAGCCTTCAGAATAAATGTTGAAGAGAATTTACTACAAACTTTTGAGTCTGTGGACCCAGCTCATCTGACTCAACACTTCCAAGTGTGCAAACTCGTGTTCAGCATATAGGTACACATGTGCAACACGCATTTTCACATGCTCAAGTCACACATACAAATTCTGTATAGTCCAATGTAACACCCAGGAATTTCACACGAAAATAATATTTTTAGTACATGCGCCATTACAAGTTTTTATGTAATTTCATTTGGTAAAGTTCTGAGGTAACATCAGAATCGATAAAACTTTGCTTAAGGTACTAATGAATCTCTTTATTATTTAAATGTAATACAACAGAGCTTATTGTAGTTTTGAACAAAACCCTAAAACTCTTTTAAAGTCTCCATTGAAAACAGATAGGTGCTCTCTGTCTCTCTGTCTCTCTCTCTCTCTCTCTCTCTCTCTCTCTCTCTCTCTCTCTCTCTCTCTGTCTCTCTCTCTCTCTGTCTCTCTCTCTCTCTCTCTCTCTCTCTCTCTCTCTCTCTCTCTCTCTCTCTCTCTCTCACACACATGAGAAAAGTGGATATCCCCACAGGGAGAAGAGTGAAGAGCAGTTTGTAGCATGAATAACATGTTTGAGTTGGTATCCAAGTCACTTATTGACAAAATCTGTATAATATTTATCGCATTTAATCCGTCATGTGACTTCGTGTTGCGTTCGATTGATTTTCGAGTTTCAAAACATATGTTTCGTCTTAAGAAATAAAAAATCACTCAAAGTGAAGTCGTTAAATATTAAAATTGCAAATATTGAAAACAATTCCACATAGAACGCGGATATGTGTAACAATTCATGTAACGACGGATATGTGTGGAATTGTTTTCAATATTTCAATTTTAATATTTAACGAACACACTTTGAGTGATTTTTTATTTCTGAAGACGAAACATGTTTCAAAACATGTAAATCAATCGAATGCAACACGAAGTCACATGACGGATGAAATACGGTAAATATTATACAGATTTTGGTTTGTAGCAGCTTTTTGCTTTGCACTACGCCAAGAGGATTAAAGTAACACTACTACTTGATAATGATAGTGATAAATTATTGTTTTAATTAGTCAATTATTATAATAATTTTTATTTACTTTTATACAGTTATCTAATAAACTGAATAAGCTCACCATCTAATAACCACATTTATTCTCAACCAGTTTGTTCATTAGTACAGCTGCAAGTATAATAATATCAAAAGTTTGTTCAACTGCAATATGAATTACAAAATTGCTCACAACTTTGTCGAATTTTGTTGCTTCTCTGCTATATACACTTTTCCCTCGAACGAGGCCTTTCGGTTTCGCAACCATTATCAAGTTCTTCCTACAACAACAACAACAACTTAGCAGAGAAGCAACAAAATTCGACAAAGTTGTTATGAAGACTGGTAACATAGAGAAAATAACTGATAAAATTGCTCACAGCTGTTGACAGCTGCAAGCTTTCTACTGTAAACTAAATTTCTATTTATCTAAAAGCATGCAGTCTAACATAAATGTGTTGTATATTTAGAATGAATCATACATGAGTGTGATTGTTTTTAAACGTAAATTTTTCGTGTACTCCAGAATTATGCAATGTTTGTGATAGATCCTGATTTTCTAGCAGATCTGTGTCTGCCTTTGCGTTAATTACTTCACTAATGTTAAATACATGAACTTCCTAGACAATATTTAAAAAAGTAAACATCTTTTAATCTAAACGTTTAAAAAACATGGTGCTCGACTCCTACATATCCAGTAAATACATATGAAACAGTAATGAAACTGATAATACAATATTAATTTATGACACATAAATTAGGAAGCTTTATATGGTGTCCCTTTCAATGCAATATCCCTCGAGAAACTAAACCCTTAAGGAACATTGTTCCTTCTTCTTCTTCTTGTTCATGAAGTAGGCACATTGCTTGTTCCATCTTCACGGTATATCTTGCCATCTTTCTCTTGGCCTCCATGCAGTCCTTGCTTTTTTAAAGAGTGTATACCTACATGCTACTTTAGGTAGCCATCTATCCTTCATTTCGTCCAGATGTTGCGACTATTGCAGGTGATATTTCTAAACTGTATTGTTTATGGACAAAACCTGTAGTTCAATCCTAATGTCCTCATTATGTAAGCAAGCTCATCTTGTTCAATCCATTGTCATCTCAGAAAACTAATTTCTGAACTTTGAATTTGGTTTATAATCTTCCTTGTAGGCACCCATGATTAGCACCCATACATTAACACCGGCAGTGTCACTGTTTCATAAAATTCAATCCTTGTTTTATTCTTTAGCGTTCTATGTATGAAGTCATGCTTCATCTGAAACTTCGATAATTTTGTCGTGACATACCTCCCTGTTTCATTACCAGTACTGATAACACAAGCCACATAATGAAAATCAGAGACTTGTTGCAAAACTGGTCCCTTAAGAACAATTTTTGATCTGACTGGATACTTTCTCTAAAAAGCCATGATCTTTGTTTTCTCCTTTGATATTTTAAATCATACGACCTGCAAATATGCTTTAAATGATGTAAAGAATACTGCAACTCATCCTCTGTTTGTTGTATTAAAAGACTGCATCATACTTTACTTGGATACTTTATTATCCAAACTAGTGTATTGATTAGATTAACTTTAATTCCTGAGCTAATACATCATCTCCATGATATTAAAAACCATCAGTGAAATATTGCATCCCATATTACACCTTTACTTACTAACATTTCTTCAGTCTTACTATTCCTGTATTTCCTTAATTTCTTTCCTATATTTACTATGATTTAAGCATTGCAATACAAATTTCTAACCACATTTATTAAATGCTGTCAGTAGCTGCGACACTCTTATAATAAACCATAATTTATTCCTGTTCCCTCAATCTAAGCTTTTCAATAACAATACTGATAGAAACAATTCTGGAAATCTTAACTTTCAACTACCTATTGTAACGGGACAATTAAGCTCACCTAAGAATATTTTGGGGAAACATAAACATAAATAAATTATAATGGTAAATTTTATTTGGGAACAATAAACGTAATATGCAATGTGAGCGAATTAGTGTCACGGCCAACATCAGGATGCAAGGAAAACAGTTATATTTGCAGTTATAAAAGCAGTACTAACTTTGACCTATGTACTCAGAGATCAAAACGTCAGAGCCGATCCCAGCTATACGTCACTGCTGGAATGTCGATCCAAATTAATAATGCCGTCAAAATTGGTGTTAAAACACAAAAAGAACAATGAAACCAGATCACGTGATCGTTCGCCAAATTAAGAATCGTCATTTTTTCAAAGCCAGTCGACAATCTTCCTTCGTGCTGTACAGCCGTAAAAAGTTCCGGAACGAAATCGCGGGTGCACCCAAACAAAAATGTGATTTTAAAACCAAAAGAATAATTTGAGTAATAATGTAACTCGACAGTGATTAATTTAACATGATATAACAGTTTCGGCGGTATAAAACAAATTGTGAGAAGAAAGTGCGGAGCAAAAAGTTACGCGAGGAGGCTGGACTATGGATATACCATGATCAGATGAGTAACAAAATGGGGGGTAGAACAATATTTTAATAAGGGCTAAACCAAATTTCAGCATTATTATATTTTTTTAAACTGAGATCTCACATAAGGGAATGGGGTATGTATGAATGTGTGCGTGAATAAAAAATAATAAATAAGGAGCGCTGGTTTGCGAAGAAGAATAAATTTAAGTCTGTAGCTATTTTTTTATTTTGTTAAAGAAGGTATGAGAATATTACTAAAACTAAATGTGTAAAGGAGGGCTTCGTAATGGCTCCGTTTTTATTTTATGATGGTATGCATAGTGTTTTCTTTTATGGAAAAGATGAATTTTGATTGAATAAAATAAGATAAATTGGATTGAAAAAAATGACTTATTAGTTATTTCAAACAACCATTTTGCTTTTCAGCTTGTCCAACCTCGAACCTTGGACCCGGTAAGTAAAATTTTCAAGGTTGGTAATTAACAAGATGGCGGCTACAATAGTCGAAAGTAATATTTGTAAACAGTTCAATAATAAAGTAAAAGATTAAATTGTTTCACTTTAGATGGTCCGAGAATCTTTTGGATGTTCTCCACACTTTCAAATCAGCACACCACAGTTGATTTTTGGAAACGAAAATAATATCACCACTGAGATCAGGAATGTAACAGGGTTGCGATACCAGAGGAACGTCAATTTTGTCAAAATTCTGTCCACAGAAATGTGACGTTACCTTCATCAAGTATCCAAAACTCAACAGTGTCCAAAATCTAACGCGTCATGTCCCAAATTTTCTTGAACAGCCTGATTTAAATTAGCTCACAACCGACTGGTGAGTGGGAGTCATTGTTACCACCATATAACAATCAGAGTTGGTGAGTGGGAGTCATTGTTACCACCACATAACAATCAGAGTTGGTGAGATCTGTCTAGATTTTCATCAGTTTGTGCTGTGTTTGGTTGTCCTGAGCATGGCTTAATATCGACAGTTTCATGGCCATCCAAAAACACTTACTGCCACCCCCAGGATTTGGAGTCCAGGATATGGCTTCACTACCATAATTCTACGGTTAACTATATAAATGTTTCTGTTGGGCTGGCAACAAAAGTTTAATACAAGATTTCAGTGCATAACATGGCTCATTATTATTGAGCTCTATTTTTGTGATGTGAAACTAAAACAATACTTATAAAAATTAAGATAGAATCAAATCTGGTGAGGTAAAGAAACTGACAACGTTTTTTATAGAAGTAACCAAACATTATAACTATGAACTGTTGCATTTTTTGGTCTCACAGTACTTCCACTTAATGGGAAATAGTTTCAGTCTCACACCTTTGTAGACAAACCTTGTGCATGACTGATTAAATTATTTTATAATTTGTGATTATGGTCTTCAAGTCGCGTTATTGAAATAAAACTTATAGTTTTACCTTATTTCCTTTCCATCTTGCGACTTCGTTATATGTCATACACGACATGTTTCGGGAAACACGTTCCCATCTTCAGGTTTAAAAACTTTTCGTTCTCAAATGAAGAACTTGTCAACGTAAATACAAACTTTTACTAACATCATTAAAAACACACTACATTAATAACTTAATGTACTCTTCGCGCGGTACATTATTAATGTAGTGTGTTTTTAATGATGTTAGTAAAAGTTTTTATTTACGTTGACAAATTCTTCATGTGAGAACGAAAAGTTTTTAAACCTGAAGATGGGAACATGTTTCCCGAAACATGTTGTGTATGGCATATAACGAAGTCGCAAGATGGAAAGGAAATAAGGTAAAACTATAAAATTATTTTAATTTTACAAGCCCAAATAAATTATATTCAGTAAATGTGGCTAAAGCCTTAAAAATATGTGTTTCAACCACGAAAGAAATTTGCAGCCACAACATCATATAGCTTCTGATAATGTCTCCCTCTCTCTCTCTCTCCTGGCACTACATGAGTCTCGTCTCTTTGAAGTCACATCGCCACTGGTCAGGTTCCAAATTTCGTATCATTTTCAACTCCATTTATGCCTCTTTATTCTCATTTACCAATTCCCTATTTATTTTCAACAATCTCGCCCTTCTTTCCTCAGCCCTCCTGGTTTCCTCATTTTGATTTTTTTCTGGCTCATTCTCTTGCATGCAAACAATATGTCCCGCCCAATTACTCTGCCCACTCACTTTATTAAATGGGCTGTTGGTGGTTCTTATACATTTCATATAGTTCATTATTGTAACGCTTTCATCACAGGCCATTCTCATGTGGCACTCCCAAAATTCTCTTCAGCTTCCTCCTTCTTCTCAAAATCTGAAAGATCTTGAGGAAATGGTTCACCCAGATAAACATATGAGTATTTTCACCTATGTTTATCTCGTTCTAATACTTTTTTAACGTTGCCCAGGTCTCAGAATTGAAAGTTAATAGGAATCTTACGAGTCTTACATTTTGTATTCATTTTTAAGTTTTTTAATGGAATTAAAAGACCCTACTTTCTACAATACTGGGCACAATATATTCTGTACATGCTAGTTTTATTATGTTCTGTTATATTTAATGTTAATTTTATTTTAGTGACAACTATATTTTTTCACTTAAACGATAAATACAATTTAGTGGTTAAGTCAAACTTATGTAAACAAGACAGGTTGTTTCCATCTGAAGATGAGCCGAGAGGCTTGAAAGCGCTCATGGAAGTGTAAGTGAGTATTAGTGGTAGCAACACAAGTTTAGCATAAGTTACATTTTTTCAATTGTATTGAATTGGATCGCAATTAAATGCAAGTTCCACATGCGCGAACACGTGTGTGTGTTTATGTGCACCTGGGTATCAAATATTTCATTAAAAAACAAAAAATGTCATATTTACCATCTGACAATAGCTTAAATTCAAGTGCTGTAATTCACGAAACTTGAAAGCATACTTGAGACTGACATCCGTGATGCCTTTGCAACTTCCCAAATCCAAGTCCTGAAGACCTGTAAAACACACTGATATCATTACACTTGCTTGCTTACAAAATTAATTATAAAGTAATTTTTATTTAATTTCAATTAAATAACTTTCATTAATAATTAACTGTCATTAAATAATAATTACATGACTTTTAGACTATATCTTATATAAAATACTGTATACATAGTTATAATAAAAACTCCAGAAACAGTTTGTACTTTACGCAAAATATTCATAATTGGAGTAAAAAGTTTGTTAGCACAAACGAAACAACACTCTACGTACCAACCATGTCTAGAATAACAACTAACTGAGATAGGTCAGAGCAGTATTATGACTGGCGGTCAATTTCTAGAATATGGAATAATGTGTAGGCTATTAACAGAAGCACGTGGGGGACAATACTTTTGATTAACAGAATAAGTCACACGACTCAAAGACCCTAGACAACTGCTACATTGTCCAGCTTTGCAAAGTGTCAGTTTTGAGCCTGTCTTTGATTTTTCAACACTCCATGTTTCTGAGAGTTGTCTATTATAAGTGGGGTCCATTATAACCGGGGAATACAGTATTATTATTATTTATTTCTGGATAATTAAACATTCTTTCTTGGAACTTTTAAGAAGTAATCAATATACAACACACATACATTCATTGAAAAAATGTATTTCTTATTATCGTTAAAAAAAATATGTACATGAATATTGTTATTATAATAATACATGTGCTAGTCACATAATTATGACACTATAATTACGATTACATAAAACTGCAACCCATTAGGCACTATAATATTTCAACTAGGGCTCATTAGCCAATTTTATGGAAAAGGCAAATAATCATAGATCATGAATCATCATCATTCATATGATTTCTATCATTTTTCAACCCTAGTGAATTTGTTTTTAACCTTCCTGCAAAATGTGCCAGGTAACTGCTGATGTTTGGATTAATAAATGCTCCACTGTATTGACAGCCCGCTGTGTATGTGTGTCACTTCAAGGGCACAAAAAATATAAATACACGATATTTTTATTGCACTGTCATGAAAATAACTGTTTAGCGTAATTAACACAAAGACTCAGCGTGCTGTCCACATACACAGGTTGCCTGTGCCCTCGCTGTGAGGTAATCCACTCTGTAGTACGCTTCCTGCACACCCACTGCCTGCCCCAAGGTCACAAAACTTGTTTTCTAACCGTCCACAAAGTGATTTTAAAAGAATAAAGAGCAGACTTTTATAACTAATTTAAATATTTAAAAAATTCTATATATTATATTAGATATTTTATACTGTTCCCTAATTAAGGAATAAATATTGTAACGTAACGAAAATATGGTCCCCTACGTTACATAAATCAATTTATAAGTTTTAAAATAAAATAAAAATAATAATTATCCATACTTGTAAAAGGTGAGAAACCCAACCCATTATTGAATAAATAAATAATCCCCAATAAGAATACAAGGTAGAAAGAAAAAAAATTAATAATGTTAATAAATACAAACTTAAAAGTTCAGTGAAAGGTGTAAACAATAGACATTGACAAATGATGAAAAAACTAACTTAGACTGTTTTATAATAATTGATGTTTTAAATGAGAGGAGAATGAGTAATTCTTACATAACTTATTTCATAAAAATGTACCTGTTATTATGTTGTATCATTATCATGTTAGTTATGTTATTTTTGTGTGTGTAGGAAGTGGAGTAATTCTTTTAATAGAATACCAATTAACTAATTATTATGTGTTGTCAATATATCATTATAGAGCTGTTGTTAAACTCATTAATTAATTACCAATTAATTTCATTTTTAAGTGTTATCAATATATCATTATAGAGCTGTTGTTAGACTTTATATAGTTAAATGTTTGTATACATGTAATTAAATAGTAGGCTGATTATAAATGTAAACTGGGCCAGAAAGGCTATAGTTGTTAACGAGATACAAAAGGGTTTAGTATAATCATATCATAAACAAATGAAGGATTCTATAATAATGCAGGTAGTAACAAATTAAAATCAGAAGTAGATAAAAGTGTAATGATAGGCCTAAAAACCAGTAACACTGTATAGTAAGTCAGGTCAGAAAGGTTAGGTAAAGAAATCTGTAAAAAAATACTAAATAGAGTCTAATGAGTTAGGAGAAGTTAATAATAATTGCTAATAACAGATAAATAAATTCAATTTAAATAAAATCTCAAAATGCAATAGCGCAATGATACCGATAGGTAATGTTTTGTAACAGAAAAATAATACTTGTTAGAGTAAGTAGATTAAGAGGAAACGATAGCAAAATATATAAAATTTAATAACAAACAATATGTAAAATTATAATAGGATATAATGGAAATTTAGTAAAGGATTATTTTGATGAGTGTAAGAACATTGTATGATAATGGTTATAGTATAATATAATATCCAATAAGAGTAGACAGGATGGTTGTCAAGGACGACGAGAGATATAAAATTTGTTGATTCGATTATTGAATAATTATCCATGAACGAAGACGGTTTAGTTTGGATGCACTCAGAAAAGATTGGATTAAATTAAATTAAAACAATATAATTGGGAAACAAATTAAGTAATAAATCACCATAGTATGGTTCACTGACGTTCAACCGTCTTTTATAACCGAACAATCATAAACCTGTACATGTAAATTGACAGAAAATCTAAGTGAAGAACTCTAATAGTAAAACTCGATATAATGAGCAAATATTAACTTAATGAATCAACCAAAGCAGAGAAATAACTACCTGAATAGAGTTATATAATCCAATAATATAAAGAACGAAAATAAAACACAAAAATTATATTTGAACATCAGTTTCCACAATTCAATAGAAAAAGCGTAGTTGGACACGAAATTCGTTGAAACACGTAACCACAAAACTCGGACATTGGTGAACAAAAGGAGCGGCATTTCTGCATCATCCCAGGACCAAGAATTCAACTTTTATTTCGAACTTGGAGCGAAGACTGGCGAGGATTAATTCATCTGCATTCGTTATTGACCAAACACTACGACGAGGTTAGCTGTACACTGCCTTACCGAGTCACGATGCCCAGCGGACAGTAAAACTACACTTATTTTAAAAATAAGAACTTAATACTATATTGTAATACCTTGTAATCCTATTTATGCATTTTCTGACCTTACTAACAGTTGAAAGAACCTTCACTCCCTGTGTTTAAAGAAATACCAAAATCATAACTAAAATAATATATAACCCTGAATCCGATCGATAATCGATTACTTCTAATACTATAGACTTTTGTATCTCCGTAAAGAAAAAACTTTGTTGGCAAGAAATATTAAAATCATAATAAAGAATCCTTTCAGAATTTAACGATATCTTCTCATTTATATAATATTTAGTGTAGTGTGAACCAGTTATAATAAGTAAAGAGTGTAACGTAGAGATTATTGTGCGCGGGTAACTAACCTATAATTTTCAGCTGTCTGTGAACCACAGCGCTACTCGCGGACTACAGTTGTATTAAAGAGAATAAGAATTCCTTCTCTTCTCTTCAAACGCGGGCTAGGCTTGAACGAGAAAATTAGAATTACACACTCAATACATAAATTCAATCACAACAACACAAATATATTAAATAGGGAGGAACTGGGGCATATTTAAACATTATTATACCTTCCCATATTGAGATAAGATATAATATAAATTGGCGAACCCAACAGTGAGGTCTAGAAAAGATTGATACGGGTAAGACGTGATATTATAAATTGGCGTTTCCAACGTGGAACATATTTAAACCTTATTATATCGAATACACAGATTTAGATTATAAATTGACTCACAACAGTGGGGCTTTAGGAGATATACATGCGGTAAATTATAATATACACAAGTATTTTTGTATATACTGTAACTAGACCCTGTCGTTCGTCTAATTGTAAAAGTGTAAGAGTGTAATGTGTACTCTTAAGTCTTACCAAGTCGTCGTCGCTCTGAAACGTACCTCACGCAGACTACGTCCGTCGCGAACGTACGAATAACCAGTACCAAAGTCCTTACCTGTCCTATTTTGTATTTTTTAATTCCCGAAAGGTGCCAAATTGTTTTTCATAAAACAATTAAAATTTTCACAGTTAGATTGTCTCCTGTACTGTGAAGAATAATTCGAATTACCCCGCTGACTGGCGGGAACTCGACTTTCGCTTGTTTTCTGGATGTGTTGCCAACACAAAATTTGAGCAAAGAATTCTATTCTCCGCTAAAGTACATAACATACATGATACAATTTAAATAAACACAGGACAGCTAGTAAAGATTTGTACTGATTTATTTGATTCGACAATTCATTAATTTTTGAAAATAGTCGTATAACAAATGTTATTATAATAAAAGTTAGCCTCAGCAATAAATTAATTTTTTATTCAGCAGAGAGCAGGGTGGCAGTGCTTCAGTCGGAAGATACCGTAATGGCTTTTACGTTTACTTATTTATACAAGTTAAATTGCCAAAGAGTTCTTTTGAGTACGAAAAAGGTTTAAAAACAAGATGTCAAATAAAGTACACCACCTTACAATTGTGGTACTTAGATACTAAAAAGGTTAACATGAAAATTCAACTCAGTTGTGTTAAAAGTGTGTGTCAGTTTTATCGGTTTCAAACATAGGTTATTTTACATTTACATACAGTGTTATTAAATACGATCATTAATCCTTGAAATAAATTGGTGTTCAAAGTTCAGAGTGAGAGTGATATATTGTGAAAAAAAGTTAATCAGTTTGGTTCGTAATTATTTATAATTTATTCTATACTTAACAAAACCATGTTGTTCATGTTCTGGATCATCAATGTGTATTCAATATTGAGTTAGTTCTTTCATTTATTTTCCAAGATATGGATGCCATTTACTCCTGGCGTCCGTTTCTTTTTACATCAAGTTTTTATTTAATTTTTCATTTTAATATTCGATTACTGTTCCTCCTTGTGTTACTGGAACTATTGTTTACTTCTAGTCTTCAATTTACTTTCATTACAGTTTGATTTTCTTCATTATTTGTCTTTAGAATGGTCTGCATCAATATAGCGTCTGTACCTCTGGATAGTTAATAATGGAATTTTTGTTACATAACGGTCAAAATTATAATAACGATCTGCAGTCATGGCAACTGACTTAACTCTGATAGGCTAAGTACATTTGAAACTATTGTTATAAATCCTGGTTTTCTGTACAAAATGAGTAAATATTTATAATGATTATATTTCCTTGGGGATATTTCCAATGCTTGAAATATTAACACAGTGTCTCTATCTTCTTTCAAAGATCAATTTGACATCTCACAAGGCTGGTCTAGGCCATGTATTAATGTTTTTGTACAAAACTGATAATACTATGTTAATACATATTTTACTTATTTTTACTGTTTATCACAATTCTGACATGTTATTCTTGTTAGTTAATTGTAATTACATAATTTACTTGGTCTTATTATCCAAATACAATTTTTAATTGTTTACAATTGGTTTTCTGAACTTAGCTATGTCATTTATAGGCCTAAACTGTAACATCTTAGAATTTCTTATTTTGTTTTATTTGAACATTATTTATTAAGTACATATGGTTTGCTTATTTTCATTTCGTGCTTATTGTCTTTTGAATTATTTTGGAACTGTTTTACAATCTATTGATGTTATTATACTTTTACAAAATTATTTCTTAGCTGATATTTTGCTTTCTATTTATATTATATTTATTAATTTGTTGTTTGTTAAATTTATGTCATTACTAGTTTTATTCCTACTCCCATTTCTCACATACCTATTTAACTCTTAAATCTATTAACAAAACATAACATATAAATAACTTAATGGTCTGTATATGGTTCAGCCATGTTTCTTCTCATTAAATATAATTATTACATCGTATGTCATCACTTAAAATGTTCATACTATTCATAACATCGAAATAACTTAATGGTCTGTCTATTGTTCAGCCATATTCCTTATTATTAAATACAATTATTATATTGTATGTCATTATTTAAAATGTTCATACTAATCATCTCTTCATACTTTTCTTACTTACATATAAAACACAAACATATTACTGTAAAATTCTGCCTTCTGGGTTTACACTCCTTTAAACATTAAACAAACAAATTAACTTTCATTTAATTAATAACATAACAATTTTGGTGATTATTGAATCAACACCGTCTATTCTATAAATATAATCATCCTAGTGATTCTTTTACTGACATAATATGTTTTTCTGTTTCTTACACCCACAATTACTCTGTTTCTTACAGTCTTACAGAATTAACTTATTTTCTTATTTACCATTTGTGGTTTTGGTTTGTTACACTTGGTCACTATTCTTTTTCTTAATATTATAAGTTGTTTATTTTAATATTATCATCACTTCACTGTTTATTGCTATCAGTCCCTACCTATCTCTCACTCTTGGTTTCAATGATCTTTCAGATATACATTTATAACTATTCTTTAACATTTTGTGCCTTACTTTCTTATTATTATAAGGTTCTTAACAACATACTTTATTTAATAATAATTGTCTTATTTATTTTTTATGGCTAGTGTACTTTCTTTATTATTGTTTTATTCATTGTTAATTATATATTTTCTTTACTCATTTGTGTCTCTTATCATTGATTTGTCTTCTTAATCTCTGTGAATCTTTTCTCATCTTTTTGTCTGTATCTGGCCAATCTCTGGGGTTGGGTCAAAGTCATTTGTTTGTCAGTCTAGTCTATTCTTTTAATGATTACTCTTGTTTACAATTCTTCTTTCTTCTTTCTTAACTTCACTTTATATTTTTTCTTCATTATTACTTATTAAATTATTTTATCTGTTATCATTTCTCTAATACTTATGGATACCATATATGATCTGATTTCTGCAACGTTATAATACACAAATTTATTTCTGTATAAATCTGGAAACAGACGAAGACCAGGGAGCTTAAAGGAATGTGTAAATTTAGGATGAGAGCCTTGAATCTGATGCTGAGAGGCAGAAGGCCAGACAAAAAGAAGAAGAAGAAGTAAATTTAGAATTTACAGAGGAACAGAAGTGGAACAACAGAAGAAGAAGAAGAAGAAATCAACAGCAGATTAAGAAACACAATTGAAATCATATAACATTGAGTTAGGACAGCAGAAATTGCATTAAACAGTCGAATCACATAATACAGAATAGGAACATTTTTTAAATACTAAAAGGAAAATATACAACACTACTGCATGCAACATGGTGGCGGATGAAGCTGAAAACTGGTTAGTAAATAATAATTCATAACTACTGAACAAAAACAACACCAGGCACAGAAAACATGTTACTTAAAAAATTGAAATTACAATATTACTATAAGAGTAAAAATCTCTTGAAGCACACCAACAGCGTAATTGTTTGATATTACAGTTAAATGATTAACTTATAAATTGCACAAAAATATATAGATTTTTCATCATTTCTTAAAGAACAAACAGAAAAAACAAACAATTCTGTTGTCGTGATAATCAACCATTCACAGAGCTGCTACCAGACAAGTGAAAACACTATCTAACCAGAACATCTAATCAGACACCATCTTCCTTACGTAGTCAGGTAGTATATTATTTCAAGTTTTTGTTGTGATCATATCTTTGTTCATGTATTTATTTCTTAAAATTACGCGAAACAATAGATTTGACCAGATTTTAAAGTCTGCCTTTTTTTTTTAATAAAATTTCATATATTGTACACACTCCCAGATTCAAGACAAGCGATTTTACACCTTATATACCAAAACTGGTCCAGCTGTTTTACAGTTACAAGGTGACAAATAAACATACCACTTGAACACAATACAGTTATACTTGCATAGTCGGTTGAAAAGGAAAATAATAAACTCAAATAACTGAGATGGGTTTTTCATAAGAGAAAGAGAGAGAGAGAGAGAGAGAGAGGGAGAGAGAGAGAGAGAGAGAGAGAGAGAGAGAGAGAGAGAGAGAGAGAGAGAGAGAGAGAGAGAGAGAGAGAGAGAGAGAGAGAGAGAGAACTGTAACGTGTCAAGAACACATTGTACGCGTATTACTGACTAAAGAATAAGAAGATGAATGTGGTGGAAAAGTGCACAATAAATTATATCAAATGAAAGACTGACATAGTATGGATCAAGGAAGGCCTCAGAGACTGAAGAGAGATTATGCAGACAGAAAAGTGGAACCTTTAAGACATAGACTGTGAGGAGACTGATATTTGTAAACAAACTTCTCAATACAAACACACAAAATGTTATCAATACACTTACTTCTTAATTTCTAGGAACAATTGTTTCGCTGTTGCACAATATTACTAGTGTTACAACATACACAACTGTTTCACTTCTGTTAGAATATAAAAATACACTGATTGTAAGTGCTACTTTTCTCAGCAGACAAAAACTGGTGATAAGTATGATAAAAAACTGTTGCCAAAAATTGATAAAATAGCGATACAATATTGTGAGTATATGTTCAATTTCAAAGTAAGCATCTTTATATCTGTTTATAATGCATTAACTTTGAAACTTGATATGAAAAATAACTCCAAATGATTGAAAATTATAATTTGCACCCCCCCCACACACACACACACGCACGCACGCACGCACGCACACACACACACACACACAGAGAGAGAGAGAGAGAGAGAGAGAGAGAGAGAGAGAGAGAGAGAGAGAGAGAGAGAGAGAGAGAGAGAGAGAGAGAGAGAGAGAGAGAGAGAGAGAGAGAGACTTACATAAGCTAATTTCAGTAGAGACTACTGTATTAAAAAGAAAATGTAATTTCTGCGGTACAAAAAAAATTAACATTTGTACAAAACTAAACAATACTGGTGAAGTCCTTAAAAAACTATTTAGGTTTTTTAAACTTTTAGTAGTAGAATTATTACAAAGAGGTTAAATTATTTTAAACTAATACAATAATCTTACAGTGAAAAGCAGTTATAATGTGTTGTGATAAAAATCAGTCTCTCATCAGGAAAAGAGCACACAGAAATTTAGATACTCAGTGGAGAGTGGTGTACTTGGTGTTTTTTCTTCTTCTTCAGCGGCGTGACAACCCTTTACTGAGTAAAGGCCTCCTTTAACAACCTCCGCCAGTTGTCCCGGTCAAGTGCAGCTGGTCTCCAGTTCCGTGTCCCAAGGAAATGGCGCGCATCATAGTTCACACCGTCTTCCCAATGAAGTTTGGGTCTACCAACTTTCCTGGTGCCATAGATCTCTTCTGTGAGTGCCTTTCTGAGTGCATTTCATTCTCCCCCATTCTGATCACATGTCCAGCCCACCTGAGTTTACCAAGTTTTATAATTTTCACAATATCTGGTTCATTTAAAAGAGTGTTCAGTTCTTGGTTGGTCCTTTTCCTCCATTCACCTCCCACACATATCAGACCAAAAATACTGCGGTGGTTTTGTGTTCATGAACCAGCAGGCTTGACTCAGACTTTCTACAAATCTGAGAACTATAGGTGAGAACTGGGCGGATCAGTGTTTTGTACAGAAGCAGCTTGATGCTCCTGGCAATTATTCTGCTCTACAACAGGGGTCTGAAACCAAAGAAGCACCTATTAGCTGAGGTGATTCTTCGCTTTATTTCTTCTGTTGTTTCCCCATCGGAGTTAACTTGGCATCCTAAATAAACAGAGTTGTTGACTTTTCCGAATGAATATATGCCAATTTGGAAGTGCTCGCCTTCTCTAGCTTCCTGTCCTGTGACAATGTATTTTGTCTTGCTTTCGTTTATTATGAGACCCAACCTCCTTGCGAGACTTCAAGAGCAAGAAAGGCTTCAGTGACTGCTCGAAGGGACCTCCCGATTATATCTAGGTCATTGGCACGCATCCTAGAACCTGTACCAAACTGTTGAATACAGTCCCGGAGGAATCTATTCCAGCATCTCTCATACCTTTTTCTAAGGGAGAAGAATTTCAAATTGCATTATACAATAAAGAATAGACTATACAAGATACTGTAAAGTATACTGCAAGACTAAAGTGGAGGTAGACTGGACACAATGCATGACTAAGAGCAGAGATGAATCCCCAGAGCAAGCAACACAAGCAGTGCTTGCTTAAAGAAAATCAGACAGAAGTAAATAAATTACAACGTAACCAACATTATTGTTGTCACCAAAAAACTGTTTCACACACCTTATCTCTCATACTTTGAAAATCGGTGGTGTATTTGTCACCTTCTTCCTGTTAAAATGATGTTGATGACTCGATTTGATCAAAGTATTAATATCACTGTTTTTGGTTCTGTGTGCTGTTTTAACAGCTGACTGCTCTGCCCCAAGGCAATCACTTCAAAGAAATTATTCAGTGCACTGTCAGTTGGCCATAATTTCAGAAATCTTAGTATTTATTTACGATGCCATAACTACGCTTTTGTTATCTAGCCTTCTTTTTTACATAGACTACAGTTAGAAATACTCAAACTTATAACAACCTAACCTCCAAGTACAATGGTTTTCTGGTACCTATGCAGACTGCTAAACTGCACAACACCTGACTCTCAGAGATGCAAAAATCAAGCACTCTTTAGCAGTGATTTAAGCCCCTAGGAGCGCTAGCACTGTCTCAGCTTGGTGAAAATGCATCCATTTTTTCTCTTGTTTATTGTTTAGTACTCGCTATTTGAGGTTAGCTCCCCACGGTATGTTCTGGGTTGTTGAAATCATAATTTTTTAAAAGTAGGAAGTAGAATCACAGCTTGCTAAACGACACTCTTTTATTCCTCATACTACTTACACTTGAAGAATATTTTTCTCACAATGACACAAAAAAGAATACCTGAATACTTTTTATATGATATTATAGAATTGCAATTTTATGTACATATGCTTATATTGTGTTTAGAGTCGATGCTTGCCCTAGCTATCAGGTCAGGAATCACTGCTGATTAAAAGATAACAGATGGACAAAGAGACTTGCTGAATAGAGACCATTAAAAAGAAGCAGAGGCAGACCTCATAGTCAATGGACAGAAAGACCTAAAAAGGAGAGTGCAAACTGAATATCTCAGGCACAGTAGTGATAAAACTGGAAAACTATCAAGAAGGCCTTTGTCCAGCAGTGACTGTGAGAGGCTGGACAATTATAATTAACAGTGCTGAAGTTCCTACATAAGCAGTGTAGTAAGCAGTGCTTCTTCTTCAGGCTGTGGACCTTATGACCCGTTGCACACTTCTTGGTCTGACCACCTTGTCTTTGGTCTTCCAGTATTCCCCATCCTTTCGGATTATAAACCAAAATTTGTTTGGTATCCTGTTGTTAGGTATGCATCCTTTCAACATGCTCTGTCCAATCCTGTGTGTATTGCTTTATGCTTTCGTTTAGGTTGTATATTCCAAGGATGTTCCTTGTATCATCATTTCTTAGTCAGTACCTCCATGTTATTCCTAGTACTAATCGTAAAAATCTCATTTCACTAGTAGTACTGAATCTCATTTCAGTAGTACTTATAATTTAAAATTTTTTAAATAATTTTTTTAAATACAAGAGTTACTGAAATAAAATGAATGTAGGGCAGTAAATAATATGAAAATAATTCTGTATTGATTACATGATGAGAACAGTAAATATTAAATAACTAACATCAGCTGTAACTAGATATCAGACTGCTTACAACGTACACTATTTACAACCATTCCTATAGAACTCGATAATTACATAGGGTTGTAAACAATCGGCAGGCAGTACATAGATCTGTTGTGTTCTCTGCTCTCAGGCTGTATGGATTCTATATATATTATGGTCATGAGTTCGTTGCTGTATTGGACACGTCTTCATCAAATGAACAGGATTGTAGTTATTTTCTTCATTCAGTGCTAAGAATTTAACCATTTCAAGTATTTAAGATGTGATATTTTCTATACTTACAGTAAATATTGTGAAATAATTAAATTAGTACTGGTTATTTTGCCACACGTTGGTTGCCTCAATTTTGTTAGAGAAGACTCTTACTGTTTAGAATAAATACTCAAGATTATTTAGCCGCAAGTTGCGGGTGCCAATTTTGTAAACAGACTCTTACAGTTAAAATAAATAATCAAACTCCTTATTCTCTTTTTTCATATTCAATTATTTTTATTTAATCTTTTTGAAACTCACTTCTGTTGTAGAGCATGTAAAATCTCAATCTCAGGGTTCATGTATAATTCATGTCAAAGTATAGTACATAAGTCGTAAACATATCATATAACATAATATTTAAAAATTAATGTTTGGTAATTAGGTGTTGTTGATGTATGTTATGTATCAGTGGGTTCTTTGGATCATACAACAGTGCAAATGAACAATTGAAAAAGAAACTCTTACTACTAATAATTATTGGTGTACAATTAGAATTCACTGTTCTAAAGTTTTTATTGTTTTTTTTACTATAGTATATCGCTGTGATTCGAACTTTAAATGTTAAGATGTTTTCTAATATCTGGGTTGACTACTGGATAGATCTCACCCATCTGGTAGTTTTCTTTACGATCTTCTTTCTTGATCCTTTGCGTCTGGACTTCTAGTTTTCTGCACCATCGATTAAAATATCCTTCTTCTATTTATTTTCATAGTCTTTCAGTATCGTTTCGTCTCATATTCTCCTTTAATTTGTATAAAAACCAGCATTAAAATTCGACACGTTCTGCCTAGTTTCAATATTTTTTCCAACAATAAACCTTTCCTATTAAAACACTAATTTATTCAGATAAGGTCTTGGCAATGATATATTTATGGGTCACAGGTTCGGTCTCCCAATTTATAATTAATATTATTCCGTAGAATCTTATTCTATCTTAGTCACTATTACATTATAAGTTTGTAACGGAAGATTCTTTATTTTTTAATTATTTCCACTTGGTTTTATTGCACTATATGAGTTAGCTTGTGGTTTCATATAAATTATATGTTTCATGTGATGTTCATATTGTAAATATGTTTATGCACTTACACTATACACTGTTTTTACTTCTTAAAGTCTATCACCGTTGTTCTCACCTTCTTACGCTGTTACACTCCCTAACTTTTATAATTATTGTTCAATATTTTTATATTTGTAATTTTATATTAATTACAGTCTGGAGTTCACTTATACACAATAGCTGCTTGAGGTTCGCAGACCTCTTCATAGTTTTAATCTAAGGCTATACTCAATGTCTTATATCTTACATGCTATGTTTCATATTTGTACATTATAATTGTTTATTAAGAACTATTTACATTTTTGGTCATTTGATCGTCTCTTCTGGGTATTTGTCATCGTCAGTTATTGTTTTGTCATGTTAACTGCATTATTTAATTCCTAAATTTGCATTCTCTATTTCCCTATTTCCCAATTATTCATTTATGATAATATTTCCCTTTTTGTTTCGATTTCTTTTTATTCATTGAAAATATTAATTCTCTTTAAGTAATATATTGTCTCTTCATTACTGTATTTATTAAGTTTATTTTATTCTTCTATTTCTTTTAATATTAATAAGATCGCGTTTCTGCATATTTCACTACGAATTTTGATGGTATACTTGTCCTTCTTTGGAGGTGGAATCTTGTTACCTTATAATATCTAGATGGCAACGTAAGACTTTTTAATAACATATGCGGTATAATCGGCCGATGTCTGAAAAATAAAAAAAGAAAAGAGATGATGCTAAGATTTTTATAAAATCTTATATGAGTATCCATGCTATATGCGGCAGTATAGCCAGGGTTACAACAAAAGCAAAAGAGAGAAGAATACAAACTCAAGAGATGAAGTTTATAAGCAAACTCAAAGGATGTAACCGGAGAGATATGATAAGGAATTAAATACTCAGTGAAGAACTTCAAATATTTCATTTAAATGAAAAAAACAAAAGAAAACAGAATTAAATGAAGTGAACATTTGGAAAGGATGGAAGAAAATAGATTACCTTTAAAAGCAAGAATATATAAAGCAAAAGTAAGAAGAAACTTAGGTCAACCAAGAAAATGATGAGAACCCTAACAGGCAACGATGCCTGAAACATGAAGTGGAGATGATGGTGATGTCTAAGATAAGTAGAGTGTAATACGTAACTGGTGACCAACACCATCAATCCTTTCAATACTATTTGAAACAGAAATACACAGACAGTACTTGAAAATACAGAATAATAAGGTTATATGGTAAATGTAATTGGTTACATACCATCTAGAGCAGCGTTTTCCAAATTATGTGCCGCAAAGCCCAGCTGGACATCGCGAAATTTTGAAAAAATAAAATAAAAGGTTTTTTTATTATTTTGTAAATTAAGAAAGTGCAAATAAAAGTTATGTGAAAAATGTGTTTCAATGGCTTTTTGTAATTTTATAAGCCACAAAAATCTAAGTTTGTTGATAAATTTGCGTTACAGTTGGAAAAGTCCACTGACATAATTGGGAAACCTCAAGTAGCACTGAGGTAAGTAAGTAACATTCATTATTATAGTAAATTATGCTGCAGTGTGATATTAAAGACATTGCAGAAAGGTACTAGTGGTGAGGGGGTTCGGTGTGTAGAGGGAGATAGTCTCCCGCGGCTTCTGACCATTAATCTGTAGCATCCCATGGGCTAAAAAAGTTTAGGAAATGCTGATCTAGAGCCTGTAGTTTTAAAAATATTTATTTTATTTTTAATACTATTTATACTACAACAAAATTAAATGTCTTTAACTAAGATTCTGTTACTGCTGCACCAATTTTATCGATTAAAAATCATAAAAAGTAACAATATTATCAGTCATTCAGTAAAACTGATTTTTATTTTTTTTTGTTTAGTTTTTAGTATAATCACTTTCCACAACACTGATAACTTCAATTATTCAGTTACCTGCATTAGGATAATATTAAAACTATACTGATGTACAAGTCTTACATAATACATTAATATTCATTTATAAATGCTAATTTCAGAAATACCAGCAATGAAATTTACTAAATCATAACTCTGGAATTGATAATACGTTTAGAGGGTATGTGTTACTCAGTCAAATGTGATAATTAATCAGCAATCTATACATATATTTATGAAAGTTAGTAAATCGACAATCACAAAATGACATTACCGAAGGGAAAAGTTCAAAAATGAACTGCTGGTGTTTCTATCTGTACAATACCAAAAATCACAAAAGAGCTGCACATGACCAGTTCCACACTATGACCACAAACAGTGAAAGTGATTTTAGTCTGAACTTAGTGTAAGTGGAGGTATGTTGTAATGCTTCTTAAACCAAAATTTAAAGTTACAAAATACATAACACTAACTGTTTTGTAGTACATTAATATGTTAACAAGACTAGTATTACTACTGCTATAGTATAAATAATAGTTGTTCTCTTGGCCTCACATTGGCCATGTAGTTTGAGCTTAGTCAGACATTTACGAGGGTCAGTTGAAAAGTTTGTGGAGTGACATCTATAGCTCAGTGGTAGGAACTAAAATCTTTTGTGTGCTGCAAAAACGTATATTTCGCGTAAACACCTGTTAATTTCCAGACATATCTGTCAATTTATTCACTCTTTACCAGCTGTTTAAAATTTTCCAGTCACACGTGTTTTTAAAATGTCCCAGCAGTGGACGTCCAAAAAGTGCTACAAAAAATGACATTTGTAACATTACAAAACGTCACAGTACCACAAAAACCCAAACTGAACACTCCTAAACATTCAGATACCACCAGAAATGACCAAGAATAACCTTTGAAAGAGGAAAGAGATTAAATACCAAATTAATTTAAAAGAATAAAGAATAACTCCTTAGTAAATGAACATAAATGCTAAAGTAATGAAGACAACCGACGTATAGACTAGACCAAATGTGACTAAAAAATACCCAATAGATTAGGATAGTGAGTAGACTAATTATGAAATTATGCAGAGAACAGAATCAGGACAACCCAAAAATACCTGATAAAGGAGATATGATAATTAAAAATAAAGAGATCAAGTGAATCATGAAAAACAATTAAGTTTATAAAGTAAAGGAGAAATAATATAACTCAACCACTATAAATAAAGAAGAGAGTATCTACAAGATAAAAAGAGAGTATAGAAAATAGAACTCCAAATTGAAGGAAAAATAATTATTAAAATAACAGACAAAACATACTAAACGACATGACAATAACAATAACTGAGACTTAATATAAAAAGATACCCAACAAGATTAGGAGAGTGAAGTAATAACCATATGATTATGAAATATAGGATAATGTATAATATAAAACAATAAGATTGTATCTTATCTTCAAAAAATATAATTAATGTAACCAAATAAATATCAGACAGAACTGATTAATAATTTAAAATGTACTTAGAACATAAGACAAACTGGACAATGGCGATCAGAATGATAAATAATAGATAGTACCATTAATAAATAATAATAATAAGGGAGTAAAATAACTAGTAAAAATAAAAACATGTGAACCTATTTTAGTCAATGAAAGTAAAAGTAGACAACCTAACCTAAACAGCTGTGAAATTATACTGGTAAATACAAAAATACGTATTAAAAATGAAATGATATAAAGCTCTTATATATTATACTTAGATGAAACTAGATGACATAAAGACTATTCTAAGACAGAGATTAGATCCCTAAGATGTTATAATTGTTGTAATTAATGTAAATTAGCAGGATGAAAATGACAGAGTATAAAGGACTCATATTGCACATTAAAAACCCATAGAAATACCAATAAAAACGGAGAGTACATACTATCAATATAACCAGTGATATGTAAACCAATTAATAATTGTCACTAAATTAACCATTAATAATATACCTATAATGCACATGACCTGTTGCAACAAGATGCAAGGTTCACTAGTTGAAATAACAAAAAAATAAGAACGTCAAGCTGAAACAACATATGGTAAAACTTACTCGGAACTAAGATGTTCAATTAGGAATAAGATATTAACATAGTAACAGATGTATTATATAGAAATAAGGATAAATAACAAGATGCCTAGTTGTACAAGAACTCATGTGATTTTAATGATAAAATACAATAAAAAAGGCACCTCTTAATCAAAACTAAGTTAACCACAAGTTGATATGGTTCTTTAGAATTAAGTACAAAATGTTATAAACTATTAAGATTCAATCATTATATTGTAAGAAGTAAATCTAACTCATAGTGCTATAGGCCTAATGAAGCTTAGAACCAGACTATGCATTTTATTCACAATTGAGTGTTAATAATGTCAAATAATTACAGCAAAGGACTTGGAATGCACTGTATCCAATATAAGTGACAACCAAAGGTTAATTAAATAAATATAGGACATAAGTTTATAAAATAATTGTAATAGGATATACTGTAAGGTAGAATTGTTATCTTTGTTAATCATGAACAGAATTATGCCTTGTGTGATGTCTGAATGCTTAGCAGGACAGATGCCAGATGATGGTAAAGCTAGATTGGAGCTCACAAGTAGCATAAAGAATTGTTATCCATTGTAAAGTATTTTAATAGTTTTAGGTAAAAAGTTTGGCGTCAGTTTTGTACTCTCGTACCCAAAAACCCACGCTTTGAACAGAATTAAATTATTTTGACAATGCGGGGGTGATGAGTTGATAATGGAATGCTTGACATTCCCACAAATCAAAACACCTATATTGAGAATTCCGCCTTGGACATAGGTAGGAACAGCGAGAGAGACGTGCAAATTTTGGACAGTTCTTCACCAGTTTCAACGCAGTACAGATGACAGCCTCTGCGCTAAAGTAATTCGCGAGTAACCCATAATGCAGTACGGTAACGAATGTAAACACGGGCAACCTAACCTTCACGACGTAAAGTGAATCAACTTCGAGTACAAGTGTAGTGAAGTGGTGTATTAATACAGCAATGAATGCTAATTAAAGTATTAATAGTGACTATAAAACATTATAAAAGGGAATTAAGCAAAGTATAGTGACATTGTAACGGTACAGAAGTAGCGGATTTATTTTATTCTTTTATCATTTGTACTAACGGAGAGTTACCCACACAGAGCCTCAGTTTTAATAATCGGAGTTCACTTTTGAAACACACAGTTGTCGGTTTGTACAATAAGCCAGGCAACATGCAACAAAACCTGGAGCATCGGCTGTGTCCGAGTGCGCGGGTGCCGGTTTTGACATCGTGAAGAGCACGTACAGTTTCCCTGGTCGCCGGCTGCGAGACGACGTTAAACAGCGAGATTTTGCAGGAAATGCTCTTAGCCAATGAGAAGGCAAGTTGCCACGCTCAAGAGGGATTCTGGCCATCTTGAAACGTCTCAGTAAGCATCAGTCGGCTTATAACTTCGGAACCGTGCAGATACGTTAATGCGCGGTTTGCCTAAGATCTGTTCAACAATGTAGACCGACCGGTAGAAATTGGTAAAAATGTGAATAAACTATAAATAACAATAATATAAAGTGCTACAACAACCAGTGATCAAAATTCAACGAGTTAAAGTGTATTTCGGAAGAACCAAGTCAACAAAGAACAAAAAACCGGTAGTGATTTCACCACATGTCTGAGGCAATAACAGGGAAGTAACCAGGCAATTTAAATCAAAATCAATATGAAAATAAAAGTTATATAATGGACAAAGAGATCTCTCAATTTTAAGGGGGCAAAACATATGAAAGGGAGAGAGTGAGCGAGTGCTGGGTTGTCTTATAAAAGATATTTAATCTAGTTAGTAACAAGTAAATACATGAATTCTTTTTGTTTTGAAAAGTAAGTAAGAATCAGTAATTGTTCCTGAGAAGGAAAGTAGAAAGTAAGGAACTTAAAAAAGAGAATACAAAAAATGTCAAATAAAACAGAGCTAGTTAACGCAGTCAATGAGAGTTGAATTTATTAAATAATACAAACCCACAATCGCACTTACAGGTCACGAGTTCGCGTGAAAGATCCTGGACTCGTAAAGGTAAGCATTTTGGAACTGGGACAAAATAAAGTTATTTATTTATCTATTGTTATTTTAAATTAAATGTAGCTTCTCATAAAAAATTATAAAAAATACTTAATGAATTTAGTACATTATATGATAATGCCATTCGAAATTTAAACACTTGTAACTATTTAGTAACACTACACAACCAACAAAACATTATTATTATAGCACTTTCAACTTATTAAACATAATTTAATGGTGAACTGAGATTAACGTTGTAACGTCACAAAACGTTCCATACTCTTAAAACGACCAGAAGAGTGAAGATAATACAACATAACCAGACGATTTGACAGAGACGAATTGACAAAAGACTAGTTCCCGATGTTTAAGTGAGCATAACAAACCATGAATAAACCAAGTCAAACACCATAAGTAGTAGAAAGAAATAATATTTATAACATGTATTAGAGTGTGAACAGCACATTAGCTGAATAATAGAAAAATAATAAATTATATGACAAACAAAAGTAAATGTATTATTGATAATCATGAACTATGAAAGAATAATAATATGATACCAGAACCATTCAAATAAGGTTAACATTATAATCTCAATGTTAGAACAACCTTAACAGAAGGGCATGCTAAGCCATAAAGAATAATGATAATAGAATAAATAATGAGAGAACAAATTGTAGATGTTCTAATAATAATATGATATCAATGTAATCAACCATGTGAAAAATATATGTGTTTAAAAATGTTATAAAAGTGTAACTTATTGTAGAAAGATATATTCTCAGTAAAGGTAAACAAAACCCTGTTATGAATTATGTACACTAGGAGACTGGCATAATATGAGTTTAGACAACTCTGTGAATAATAAATAATATAATAAAAACTCAAATAATGACTCATAACTACTTATGTGGGGTCCATAATGAAAAGAAACTTGAAATGATAGACAAAACAATAATGACCAAACAGATTATGTAAACCATAATCATATTTAATAAAGAGTATGGGAAAATGTAGATAAAATGATAATGAAAAAGGTGTAAGACACCATACATTGTCTAGTATTAAGAATAATGTTGTATAAGTAATAATGAAGTAAAGAAGCCTTGAAATAATAATAAACTAATATGTTATAATAATTGTTAATGTTCAGCTGGATGCAGCAATGTTAAATAATAATATGTTCATTTCAATAAGATTATTACGTTCAAAATAGAAATTAAGGAAAGTTGAATCAATGTTAAAAAATATTAAAATCAAATCTGCAAAATGTAGCAGAAGACAGTTGAAAACAATACAATATTTAAGCTAGGCCTTCCTTAAGATAGATTTTAATAAATGAAAGATGTATCCAAACTGACCTCTATTCATATCTAAATAACCAGAAAGGAATGAGCAATACGTTGCTAGTAATAGAATCAAATTTGTAATTAGTATAACTGAGATATAAACGTAAATATAATAAATTTTGTGAATTTTGGATGGTTACAAGGAATAATAAGAACAACAATAACACCCACGCTTAAAACAATTATGTAATGGCTAAATGATTTATCTAATGGCGCATCATTGACGTAATTTACTTCAAAAATTAATTGTGGCGACCTAGTGTCATTTTCAGTAGACTATATATACGATTGTCATACCGGAGAGAGAAACATTTTGTCAAATTCCATTGAAGCAGCTACTACAGGACTACAGATCGAAATTATCATCAAATCTATTTAAACAACAACAAGTGTAGAAGTAAATACTTTTAAAAGTGTATCGCAACAAGCAATATTCATTTTTACTAGTTGTGCGGTATCAAAGAACAAGGTTAGGTGAAGTACCTAACCCAGTATTTGATTACAAGAAATAATAATCGTTCTTACGAGTGAAAGTGAAGTGTACAATAAGTGTACCCGATTGTAAAGTGCAATTGAAAAACAATCCACGCGATTATAATACAGGGAGTACCGTGCAATATATCATTACAGTGTACGAATATTATGTGTTTAGTATAATAAATAATACACTCTTGTACTGACGCAAAAACATTAATACGATAAGTAATAAGCACTGTGTATACTTTTTCTATAGGAATTATACAATTCCAAATGTAATAATTCATGTATTAGACTAACCGTAGTTAACCTCAAACTTGCAGAGGTTAAACAAACATTTCGTAAATCAATTTAAATATTTTAAAAGTGTCTAACATATTTAATTCAAATCTAGTAAAGCATCGTAAATCAAGGCATATGGATTTTATTCTGTAGTCACCCTTGAGATATAAATATTTTGTAAATAAACAAACTAACCAGTAGAGTAATCATTGCCAACCGTTCTGGGTTAGGAAAAATTGAAGCCAGGTAGATTGTAAGCAATTATTCTTGTTAATTCGAATGTATGAAGCTAAAGTAAAAACCTTGTGAACAATAAATAAGTAAATTGTTAATTACCAAAACGTTGTAAACAATTATTGAACAGTTATTAATTATTTTTCTTAATTAAAAGAGTTGCGATTTAAAGGCACTCAAACAATCAAGATGGCGGCCTGAACTTGTGAAGCACCAACAGATTAAAAACAGTAACAAACTGTCCATTAGGAAAATAATTAAATGAACTATTTTAATTACTACATCAATTAAATTTATTTATTTTTTATTCTTGGAATAAATTCTTTTTATGGACTAAGAAACTGCGATTCCATATGGCGCCCAAGTAAAATCATTTTAGCTCACTTAATTACCAACAGTACAGTTATACTGTTTTGACCAACCAACAGTATAATAAAAGACTGAGATCATCTGACGACCAGTACAGACTGAACTAAACTACCAGTACTACACCACAGGTACGTCAAGGTTTTAACTACAGTACTTAATAATTTTGTCAAACAACACATTACTGTACACAGACGATCTAGCTCTACGGAAGTGTTACTGAACTTCTAGTGAACAGCGAAGTGAACCACATTGATTAACAGTGATTACAATACATAATTAATTAATTAATAAAAATTAATTAAACGAATTATACAAATTACACCAATTAAATAATAATTAAAAATTATTTATCAACCGAACTTTAATAAAACATAATCAACGTGTGACGAAGTTTTAAAGAGAGGTACGTACTCAGTATACTTATAAAGTGGCGACCAACTAGTGTGGCTGTAAGTAGATAGGAGACCAGGATTCGAATACTTTATTTTATTTATTCTACTTTAGCTCGGCAACTATAGTAAAACAACTATGCCTCACACATACGGTACCAGATTCCAGTCCAACCAAGGAGAAAACAAAGAGACATACACCGAAGCGGACATGGAAGAACAACCAACGCCTGAAGTGGAGGTTACAGCTGGTGACACCGTAGAAAACCAACCAGAAGGAAACCAACCTGAGAAACCCACATAATCAATCAATACGAGTTTAACAAAAATAATAAGAGCAATAAAAGAGATGAAAGAAGATAGTAAGAAATCCACAGAATTGTTAAACAAGAAAATAGACGACAATAGCAAGGAATTAAAAGAATCATTAAAGGAACATAATCGAGAACTGAATCAGAAAATAGACAACGTCAGTAAGAGAACAGAAGAAAACAACGAACAAACAAATAAGAAGATCGAGGAGGAGATGACGGGGATCCGACAAGAAATTTCTGAGATACACGGAAAGTGGGAGAAAACGAGTAAGGAGTTACAACAAACGAAGGAAGATTTCAGTAACCGAATGACCAACCTTGAAGAAGACAGTCAGATTCAAATGGAGTCCATAGAAACCGCAACCGAAGAAAACATAAACCAGGTGTGAACAGACTTCGGAAAGAGATGTCAGGACATCAACACGGCTGTCAATGAAGTACGAGGGCAGGGTCAGCAAAATCAGGAGAAGATCGAGGAAATCCAACGCAGGGAGATCACCAAGATAAGGGAGAACTCGATATAATCAGCAATCGACCCACAGTAATTTCGCACCTCCACCACTTAGACAATCGGGAATTGATAAATTTTTAAAATTACCGACGCAACCCGATGGAGTTTCTGGAGCGGATGGAAGAGACTATCGAAAACACTCGAGAGACCAGATGGAAAGTTATACGGGGGATGATCGACGAGATGTTCAAAGAGACATATGACAATTGGTGGACAGCAGTACGACCTGGCATCCCGGACTTAATGGAATTCAAGAGGCAGTTCAAAGAAAAATATTGGTCGGAATCGACGCAGAACCGAATCCGAATGAATTTGTCCAACGGAAAGTATGATGCATCCAAAGGACAATCTACAACATCATACTTTTTAGGGAAGATATGCTTAGCCCGAAAATTAACGCCATAAATTCCGGAGGAGTGTCTGGTGGAACAACTGTCCAAACACTACAACAAAGAAATCGAGAACTCCAGCCGATACAACCAGTTTAAGAAGATACAGAATCTGGCAAGCCTATTGGAAACTTGTGAACAAACAGGGCAGTACCGCGACTATCAAACTGTCAATTATAAACCTGATAATTGCAGTAATAACAACAGACAAAATAATAATGACCATGGTAACTATGATCGCTCCAATTGCAACAATAATAATAATAATCCACAACAAAACAACCGCAATAATTATAATCAGGGTCCGAACAACAATTATCAGTCAGGCTCAAATCAAAATAATTATAGAGGAAATAATTATAACAATCGAGGTAATCAAGGGGGAGCTGATAGACGAGATCACAATTATAGACCCCAAGTGAATTACACAGTAGCTAATAATGAGCGACAGTCTCACTCAAGGTCACCAACACACCACAATTACCACAACCAAGCAAGGCATAGTAACAACCGACCATATGGAGGAGACAATGGACCTGTGGACAGCAATCCTGATGATAGACAGGAACCATGGACCAACCAACCAACAAGTGTACCGGGAGACCGGAATAACGAGGTAACCACCACTCATTTAAACTAACTACGGCAGTGAAAACTGAAGACAGCTCTTCACTGAACCAACCCTATGGGGGAACTAGATGAATGAACCGAAACATTACGGACCAGACTATAACAATTATTACAAATCATTATCTCAAAGATATTAGAGAAGAGTTATTAGAAGAAGATCATAATATTATAAATAATACTAATAGTAATGAAATTGTTCATGTAAAGGCCAATTTAAATGGAATACATACTACCATTATGATAGATACGGGATCAAACGTATCATTGATTGACAATACCGAATTGGAGAGGATCCAACAAAACAGTATTATACCCATACCCACATTACCCATCAATAACATCATAATAGTTGGAGCTACAGGGAGACAAAATAAATCAGTTAAAAAGCAAGTGTCACTTGAACTCACCAGCAATGATATAACAATACCAATAGGTTTTCTAGTCGCCCATGGATTACCATTCAACATTCTAATCAGATGCGACATACTGAGACAGTATACAGCCATTATAGACCTGAGAAGAGGAGTTGTAACACTAACATCAGAAGATAGAACATGGACAGCTGACGTAATAGATACCCACAAACCCAATGCAAGTAATGCTAATTGTCAAGTAATAGGAAGTCATTATTGTACCACCAATCGAACACTAACAATACTGCAGTACGAAGATGACAACCCAGAATTATGGCTGGATAAGTTAGAAGAAATCCGGGAATTCGAACGGACAAGAACTAGTAACCACGTCAGTGAAACACAAGCGGAACAATTGACTGGAATATATAATAAATACCAACATATTTTTTCCAACGCTCCAGGTGAAGTCAAAGATTACCAGTGCACAATTAGCTTCAAAACACCTGTAGATTTCCACAGAAAGTCATACCCAATTGCCTACTCCTTGAAGAATGAAGTCAGGGAAGAACTCAACACAATGATGAAGAATGACATCATAGAGTACAGTCACTCACCATACACTAACCCTATAATAGCTGTACCGAAGAAGAATGGCAAAGTCAGAATATGCCTAGATGCCAGGGAGATCAATAAAATGATTATAAACGACCGGACATCTCCTGGTGAAATAGAAGAGATTCTCAAAAAATTCCATGGAACCAAATATATTAGTTCATGGGATACAGTATGCGGTTACTGGCAGGTAGAGCTACACCCAGACAGCAGAAAATATATGGCTTTTATATTTGATGGTAAATCAGTTCAAACGTCTGCCTTTCGGTTTGATAAATTCTGTTGCAGTATTTGTGAAGATAATGGATCAAATACAGGGACGAGAAGTTTTGAAATTTACTACTGTATATGTTGATGACTTATTAGTAACATCCTCTAACTGGAACGACCACTGCGAGAGGGTAGAGCAAGTATTGGAAAAGCTCTCAGAAAATAATATAACACTCAAACTGGATAAATCCCAATTTATTGCTAATGAAGTGAAGTTTTTAGGATTTAACTAAACAGAAAAGGGAATCTCTCCATCTACAGAAAAAGTAGAAGCTATCCAACAGTTCCCTACACCAAAAAACAGGAAGCAACTACAATATTTTTTAGGATTCTGTAACTATTACAGGAAGTTTTAGGCCAATTATTCAGAATTAACTGCTAGATTCCAGAAGCAGTTATCATCCAAAGACAAATGGACTTGGGGACCAGAACAAGATGGGATTTTACAGTCAATAAAAGAAACATTTTTGGAATCTGTCATGCTGCATCACCCAGACTTTACTAAACCTTTCTACCTAAATTGTGACGCCAGCAATGTAAGTTTAGGCACTGCACTATATCAAGAAAATGAGGAAGGGCATCATATGGTAATTAGTTTCGCCAGCAGAGTGCTGAACAGCTGTGAACGAAATTACAATACCACCGAAACGGAGTTGTTAAGTGTTGTTTTTCCTGCAACAAGTTCAGAACTTATATACTTGGGTACCCTGTAACAGTAAGAAGTGACCATAAATCTATCTCATTCCTAAAGCGATGCAAGCTGAGCCATGGAAGACTAACGAGATGGGTACTGGCATTGCAGGAGTATGATATTACATAGGAGTATATACCAGGCAGAAAAAACGTAGCAGCTGATGTCTTGTCCCGCATCAACATACATGATCAAACTTTTGATGGTGAGAAGGAACAGGTAGCCAAAGTATACTATATCATAAAAAGTAGGGTAGATTTGGAAAACATTCTTAAAGAAATTAAAACACAACAAAAATCAGATCCAAAATTAGTCCACATCCGACGAAGACTACAGGATGCAGATAACACAATTACCCAATATTATTGTCTGCATGATGATGTACTGTTCATTAAAAATACCCCCAGACCAAGAAAACTGGAAACTAGTTGTCCCACCAACCATAGAAAAACCATTAATTGTAGATTACCATGTCAGGTATGGACACATGGGAGCACTAAATGTAATCAAAGCTTTAGAAGAACAAGTGTATATTAAAAGTATTAACAGGAAAGTTCAACAGGCAATACAATCATGTCACATCTGCCAACTAGTTAAATGCAGTAATGAAAGAAAAGAGGGGGTAATGATACCCATAACATCCAATCATAAACTAGAGAAAGTGTTCCTGGATATCTGCGGACCATTTCCATGCAGCGGTGGAAGGCACAGATACAAGTTTATAGTAATAATGTTTGACCATTTCAGCAAGTATACAAAATTATACCCCATCAACAGAGCAACTACAAAGAAAGTATTAGAAATAATCTTAGGACGGTATGTACTAGAAGTAGGCACACCAAACTCTATAATTACAGATCACGGCACGCAATTTAAAGGAAGAAAATGGAGGGAACATCTTTTAGAACATGACATAAAAACTTATAAAACCTCAGTGTACCATCCCAACAGCAATCCAGCTGAGAGAGTGTTGAGGGAAGTTGGACGATTATTAAGGACTTACTGCCACGATCAACAAAGGAAGTGGAAGGATTACTTGGCTTCAACAGAAGAATTTCTTAATTTGGCATATCATAACACTATTGAAACTACACCATACACCGTGATGATTGAAAGACCTCCACCCAGAGAAATAATAGACATCATTAATTTTCCCAGCAACCCAACTAACTTATCAGTTTGACAATGCCAAGTTTTACAACAGGATAATAGAGAAAACAGAACAACAGAAGAAGAAATACTTGAAGAACCAGCCCAAAGCTATCAAATATCATGTAGGAGAGAAAGATGTAGTGAGAAACAGAGAATTACCAAGTACTGTTATAACGTCGGGACAACATTATAATATCGGGAACCTGGTTAATTGGCTCAGGTCAATTAAACAGGCCGCCATAATATTCACAAACTAATAACTATCTGAAATATAAACAAACACTACATAGGATCCCGTGAATTGAGGAATTTTATGACTGGGGTTTGTAGACTTATTCACTCACCTTTTTGGACCATGACATCTCTTTATTACATACTGTTTTAGCATCATAGAAGAAAATTAGTAATGTGTATACTAATGATAAAAATATTTGTGCATTTTGGTACAATTGTAATTAGTGTAAGTCATGGGTGAACATAGCTTGTACTGTCCTCGGATCCGAGTTGTGTGTTCCTGTATATGATATTAAAAATAATAATCTTTACTTTGTGCCATCTGAAGAATGGGCTTATTTAACTTTAGCGTGTTATACTCATTAAACTTAACACATCTTATTACTTATCATGAAATTACAATTTTATGCTAATTATGTCAGTCTTTTGTTTTACTTTACTCTTATGTTGTTATTTAAGTGTCTTTCATATATTAGTTAAAGTTAAGTTCTGAACCACAGAAGTAGAACTTCCGTGTCACCTGTGTGTAACATATCCTCGGCGAATCGGGGCTTCTATCTGTCGTGCAGGGTGTCTGGGAGATCTTCTGTCTATCGTGTGTTGGTGAAGATTGGTGTCATTCTTAAAGACGAGTAGTCTGTCTCTTCTGTAGATTCTTGTGGTCTGTTTCTTCGTGGTAACTTTCACTAGTGTTCACATTGTTGTACCGCACATATTGCTTATGGTTAACAGTTACATTCTAGAAGTTTAACATCACATTTAGGTGATATTATTTATTTATAGAGATGTCATCGCCGCACACTCAAGTCATTCACAACATCCGGTAATTACGTAAGTTTTACTTAGTCTACATGTTTAATCTTTTCTAGCAGTCTACATAATGTGCTGTACGCTGTATCACCAGGGGAGTCTCTGATTCAACTGGACTAACTAACTATAGGGGTAATGGGGCTGTCCGCGCGCGGGTAGTTTCTCAGCGCGAAAAGTAGTTCTTAATTATTATTAATTATTTTCCTTTAATTTGCTTACAATTTAATTACATCACTCTATACTTTTATTATTCTTTTATGTAACGCGAGGTCGTTATGGATTTATTGAGTTTCTTAAATCTAATTTTATTAACTGATACATCGGCAAATCGGCATGTTACTACCGGTTTGGGGCATAGACAAAGGGTTCTTTTGTACCTTATTAAATTATTTTAGTATTATAATTTTTTATTTAATTTTATTGTGGGATTTAGGCATATTAAATCGTCACATACTCCTCCACTTAAAGAAGACACAGGGTCAGGGACAGATGTGTTTTCAACGGGGAAATAGATCAGAATTGTACTGGGAGTTAGCTCGGATTTTCCGTGTGAAATTCCTTTCGCTCTTTAAGCCATTTCCTCATGAGGTACATGAATCACTCTCAATTTATTATTTACTATTAGCAAGAGATACAATACCATATTAATTAATACTTAAAATACATAAAACTCAAAGTTCATAAAATACATAGAATACACAAAATTCATCTTAATTCTACTACTTAATACTACTACCGGTTTTTTTGTATAGCTTTTTGTTACTCTTTTCACGGAGTTACTCTTCACAGAGTATGTTTCACATCCTTACTGTGTTTCATTTTCTCTTCCAAGGGTTTCGTTGATCGTGGTTGATGAATCATTTTATTTTAGTACTGTATTCCTTTTAGTACTTTGATTAGTAGGGTGTGTGTGTCGTATAGTATGGTATCGTACAGTACATATAAGTACAGTTAAGTACAGTAAGGTGATTAAAGTACTGGTAAAGTAATGGTAAAGTAACGTTACTTATATTTTGTGTCAGTTGACTTCTCACTTTGCTTATTCTTTCTCGGTGAACAGGATCTAAGGTTGATCAGGCCTCATTCCTATTTATACGATTTGGTAATTAAGTAGTGACTCAATTACAATATAGCAAATATACGTCTTAATACATCTATCCTTTTCTACATCGTTTCTTTTCTTGCTCACTAGCATGTTTATTTCCGTGATAATATTTTATCTGGGAAACATGACTTCTACGTACATAATTATCCGTAGTGGGTTCATACAGTGCTACGGTTACGGGAGTTAAGTATTTGTAAATCTTGTAAGGGCCACACCATCGGTAAGATAGTTTGGAGGTGGTCTTATCAACTGCACTACTCGTCGGGTGAGTTTTGTACATCACTAAGTCTCCGACTTGATACTTTATTTCTTTACTATCCCGCTCGTGATATTTTCGTGATTTTCTCAAGTTCACTCTTAAGTTAGCGCGAGCTTCGTTCCATATCTTTTTTATATTTTTACCACTGATTTCGCGGGGTAGCAATTCATGTATTTTCCACTTTGTGGATAATGGGTGATTCGGTTTATATTTATACAACAAATCAAAGGGTGTCGATGTATGTCCTTCATGATATGCTGAGTTGAAAGCAAATTGTATCCAGGATAGGTTCTGGTCCCAATATGTTTGATCTTTTGCATGGTAGGCTATTAAAGCGGATTTTAGGTTTTGCAAATACCTTTCAGCTATATTATTGTGGCTGTTTCTCGCTGGCTTGCTCAGTGCACACAACTTACACTGTTTTATGAATTTAGCTATCTCGCTGTTCATATTTTCCCAATGATATTCTTTTCGAATACGATGTATAGTTTTATTTATTCCCATATGTGCTCCAATGGTGGATGAGTGGTAGCATTCCATAAGCATTGGTTTAATAATATCCAGGGCAATTATTCTCAAGGACTTTCCATTAGCTACTTTATAACATAATACTCTCTTACTCAATATATATTTCTCTGAATTATTTCCTTTATCTATCTGTTCTATTATTTTATTTAAATACGGATCTTGTTACTGATACTGAGCTATATCAGTAAATGCCAGTGGGAATTCAGTAATTAGCGTATTGATTATTGATGTTTCACCACTTTCCTTATTTTCGGATATTTTATTAGGCGGCTGGAACATACGGGACAGTGTATCGGCAACTACATTTTGGGTGCCACGAATGTGTTGTACCTTAAACTTGTAACAATTTAATCTCAATACCCATCTTCCGATAAGACCTAACTGTTTAGGGTGATTTAATAACCAAGATAAGGCTTGATTATCAGTTTCTAACAGAAATTCTTTATGTTCTAAAAAGGGTTTGAATTTCTCAAATGCGAATACTACGGCTAAACATTCTAATTCGTATGCGGAGAATTTCTTTTCCTGGTCGGTTAGAGTTCGCGAGACATAACTGATCGGTAATCTAGAATTATCTACTTCCTGATATATTACTGCTCCTAGTGCTACACTTGAACTGTCAGTCTGTACTACAAATGGTTTAGTGAAATCAGCTAATTGTAATACTGGGGGTGATATTATGCTTTCTTTCAGTGTTTCAAATGCAGATTGGTGTTGTGAGGTCCATTCAAATTTCGCTCCTTTTTTCCTTAACGCGTTCAATGGTGCTGCTATATCAGCTAGGTGAGGGATATACTTGTGGAAGTAATTTATCATTCCCAAAAATCGGGCTATTCCTTTCGTATCCCGTGGTGGTAAAAATTCTCTGATAGCACGGGTGCGTTCTGGGTCTATGCTTACCTTTCCGTCGGCCGATACTATGTGACCTAAAAATGAAAATTGTTTAACAGCAAAATTTACTTTACTCAGGTTTACTGTTAATCCGGCTTTCTTTAATCATGATAATACTTCACATAAATGATGAAGATGTTGATCCATAGATTCGCTGTAGATTACTATGTCATCTAGGTAGTGATATACAAATTTAAATTTTACGTTGTGAAATATTTTCTCTAACAATCGGCTACATACAGAACTTCCTTGGGATATTCCAAAGGGTACTCTAGTAAATTGGCACAGATTAAATGGGACGGCGAAGGCGGTTAGGTGTTTGGATTCTTCTGATAGCGGTATTTGATGAAATGCCTGATTGAGGTCCATTATGGTGAAAACTTTAGCTTTTGTAAAGTAATGGAAGGCGCTGTGGATGTCGGGGAGTGGTATGGACTCGAATTCTATCCTTTTATTTAATTGTCTATAGTCCACAACAAATCTATGTTTATCGGTGCCTTTAGGTACTAAAAATGCAGGTGATGAATACGGTGAAGTGGAAGGTTCTATGACTTGTTGTTCTAACAATTTATTGATTTGATTTCTCATTATTTCCATTTTTGGTGGAGATAATTTGTATGGGTGCAGTCGTATTATTTTGTTGTCACTCAGGTTGATCTTGTACTCTATAAGATTCGTTAATCCTAACTTTGGGGTGAGGACGGTGGAAAATTCTTTTATTAGTTTTTGTATTTTCAGTCTATCTTTACTTTCTAAATGATCTAATGCAGACTCGTGGTGTTCTAGGTGCGTTGCAGAAGTTTCCATATCTCCACTGTTATTTATTTCAGAATCAAAATTATATTTTTGAGTATGGTCGAATCTAAAATAATACTTCTTATCGTACATGTCAAGAATTATACCTGTTTTACTGATAAAGTCCGCTCCTAATATTAAGTTTGGTCCTAATTCTTCAGATACTAACACTGGAAAATACCACGTTAAATTTTTAATTTTTAGTTTAATCATAACGCTGAGTTTTATGATTAAGTTTTGTTTGTTAGCGGTAGCGCATTTTATGTTCACCGGTTGACTACGTTTAACAAGGTTGTGTTTAGCTAATGTATTGGCTAGCTGTTGGCTGATTAAGCTCCGTGTCAATCCAGAATCAATTAATCCTAGTGTGGTAGTAACGCCAAGGTCTACTTGTATGTATGGTAATTGACACATACTCGACTTGTATTTAGTAATTGAGTTGGATTTATTGATAAATCTCTCTACGTAGGGGTCTAATTTTTTTTATTTTTTATTTATTTATTTTTTTTATACTCCCAGGTTTTACCTATTTTCACGATGCTGCGGAAGACACAGGATTTCGGATCTCTCTGCCTTACATGTTTTTTGAATAAGAGGGTTTTTGGTAGTGCTGTTTCTGTTTACAGTATCTACTGATGTGTCCTAATTTCCCGCAGTTATAACATCTTCTTTCTCTACTCACGGTATCACTCGTATTCTGTTGAGGTTTCAGTTGATGATTCGATTTGGTTTGGTAGTGTGAAGTTTCAAGAATTCGAAATAGTCGCCTATCACGGTGTGTTCTTGTATCTGATACCAGGGGTTGTGTTTCATTTCTACGTTGTGTCTGGGGGAGTAACGCACGTCGGTTCTGATCCGAATACTATACGTTGGATGAGTGGATACAGCATTGTTCTAATTCTGCGAACGTGTTGGGTCTATTGATAAGTGCTAACCGAGATCTCTCTTCCGGGGATAATCCTACCAAGACTGTTTCTACTAACTGCTGTTCGCTCCAGTTTACTTTCAGTAATAATGAAGATTCTCTTATTTCAGAGATATAGTGGGTGAGTCTCTCGTGAGCTCCTTGTACTCGAAGTTCTGTGTTTCATTTCAGTTCTTCGTAAATTCCCGTTGGAATAAAATGTCTTATCAGAGTTGTATGGAGTTCTTCTACTGGATGTTGTGAACTTAATGACTCCTGTACACGGTCCTTTAATGGTGGTCTACATTTGGGCAGAAGGACTTGCAATATTTGGCAATCGCTTAGTTGCTGTAAGTCTTTTATTTGTAACAGATATTTTATGAAAGCTAATAGTTTGGTGATATCCATCGGTGTATGGGATTTCTGATAAAATTTTTTTACGGGGTGAGTTATCTTTCCGTAGAGGTCCGTACTAAAGTTTACGTGAGATATTATTCTAGGATGTCCCGATACTTGATTTGTCATCGCTGAGGGTGGTAACGCATAATTATTGGTGAGATTGTGGTGGGCATTGGGAAGTGATGCTTCACCTATCGGTAGGGTATTCACGTTGCTATTCAGCAACTGATCATTACTCGGTTCTATTCTCGATACCTGGGGGGATTCAAAACTCACGGTAGTGGGTCACTGTTCTAGGGTAGGTGATTGAAATGGGGAGATATATAATTTAGTCAGAGCTTCTTCAATTTCCTCCATTTTAAATGAGTCAGACTTTCTACGTAATTCTCTTATTATTGTGGGTAATTGCTGTAATGCTTCATCAGCAAATTTTTGCACATCTGGGGGAATTACAGTAGCTCCGGGCCAGTTAAATAAATTATTTATCCGACGGGTTAAATGCTCTATTCTCTGGGTGGTACGTAAGATTATAGCGGGTGACTTCTCATCGGGCAGAGATTGTGATATTGAGGTCAGTTCCCTATACTTCGCATAACATGTTTCTCTTTCGCTATCAAGATCTGTTTCGCTTAATAGACTTAACTGTGCGGGTGTATCGTGCCTGCTTTCGCGTAACGTTTTGCGTAGTACCACGACCGTTACGTTCGCGTAAGGTAGTCCGCGCAAAAGTGCTTCATAGCATAATTCATCTTTTAACAATAAATCTGGATTGAATTGAGACATGCTCTTAAGATGCTAAATCTTATACACTACTTATTCTACTTATACTAAACACTCTATTTTACTATCTTTAGGTTTAGTAAAATTTAAATACAAGAGAGATATTTACAAATAGACGATACGAGAGAATCAAATCTCGCCTCAGAGAGAGGAGAGGAATCTCACACAGACTTAATATATTTTAACCATATGTTGTTACCGGGCAAGGGGAGTCACGCACTTTGTATTAGACAATAGGGGTAGGCAGTGTATTGTCTGGCTCGACGCTGCAGCTGATAACAATGGGGGTTGTTTCCTACAGACTGTAACACGTTATTTTCCTGTCTACAATTGTCGTCAAACCGACAGGTTGGAGAATGACTTTTTTGTACAGGAAAGAACCTGGGGTTACAACATTTAAATATGCTTACCTATATTATTTTGCGTTATAATAATAATAAAACTCTTTATCCTAATTTTTTTTTACTTATTGAAATACGAGTTCTTATTCTGATTTGTTCTCATAAATTATTTTTTATTTCTTACTATTAACCCTCAATTTTTTTTACTGGTTAATAGGGGTTAATATCTGACCTTTTTATTTATTTATATTTATTATTGTAGTTCCAAGTAGTCTTTATTATTTTACTTCATGCAAGAGGGAGAGATTTTAAATTAACAGGGTAGTTAAACTAGCAGAGTGAATAAATCTACAGAATATTAAATGACAATAGCAGAAGCAGAGTGGCGCATTTTATAACGTCGGGACGACATTATAATATCGGGAACCTGGTTAATTGGCTCAGGTCAATTAAACAGGCCGCCATAATATTCACAAACTCATAACTATCTGAAATATAAACAAACACTAAATAGGATCCCGTGAATTGAGGAATTTTATGACTGGGGTTTGTAGACTTATTCACTCACCTTTTTGGACCATGACATCTCTTTATTACATACTGTTTTAGCATCATAGAAGAAAATTAGTAATGTGTATACTAATGATAAAAATATTTGCGCATTTTGGTACAATTGTAATTAGTGTAAGTCATGGGTGAACATAGCTTGTACTGTCCTCGGATCCGAGTTGTGTGTTCCTGTATATGATATTAAAAATAATAATCTTTACTTTGTGCCATCTGAAGAATGGGCTTATTTAACTTTAGCGTGTTATACTCATTAAACTTAACACATCTTATTACTTATCATGAAATTACAATTTTATGCTAATTATGTCAGTCTTTTGTGTTTTACTTTACTCTTATGTTGTTATTTAAGTGTCTTTCATATATTAGTTAAAGTTAAGTTCTGAACCACAGAAGTAGAACTTCCGTGTCACCTGTGTGTAACATATCCTCGGCGAATCGGGGCTTCTATCTGTCATGCAGGGTGTCTGGGAGATCTTCTGTCTATCGTGTGTTGGTAAAGTTTGGTGTCATTCTTAAAGACGAGTAGTCTGTCTCTTCTGTAGATTCTTGTGGTCTGTTTCTTCGTGGTAACTTTCACTAGTGTTCACATTGTTGTACCGCACATATTGCTTATGGTTAACAGTTACATTCTAGAAGTTTAACATCACATTTAGGTGATGTTATTTATTTATAGAGATGTCATCACCGCACACTCAAGTCATTCACAACATCCGGTAATTACGTAAGTTTTACTTAGTCTACATGTTTAATCTTTTCTAGCGGTCTACATAATGTGCTGTACGCTGTATCACCAGGGGAGTCTCTGATTCAACTGGACTAACTAACTATAGGGGTAATGGGGCTGTCCGCGCGCGGGTAGTTTCTCAGCGTGAAAAGTAGTTCTTAATTATTATTAATTATTTTCCTTTAATTTGCTTACAATTTAATTACATCACTCTATACTTTTATTATTCTTTTATGTAATGCGAGGTCGTTATGGATTTATTGAGTTTCTTAAATCTAATTTTATTAACTGATACATCGGCAAATCGGCATGTTACTACCGGTTTGGGGCATAGAGAAAGGGGGTTCTTTTGTACCTTATTAAATTATTTTAGTATTATAATTTTTTATTTAATTTTATTGTGGGATTTAGGCATATTAAATCGTCACACTGTGCAAGGTATAACAAAAAAGTTATTAATATTATATATTGGACCGTATCTAATCACCAAGGACAATGACAATAATACTTATGAGATAACGAACCCTGTCAACAATAAAATTAAGGGTTCTTATAACCAAGCCTCATTAAGAAAATATCATGAACAATCCAACAACCCACGAGACTGCCCCCAAGACAGGACCAACATTCTTTACCATTTAATGTGTGGTGCGGTCTTCTTGGTGATAATCTCTTAGGCCAGTTTTTCTTACCACCGTGGCTTAATGGAAGACAATACTAACATTTTCTGCAAACAACTCTGATGGAACTCTTGGAAGATATTCCACTTGCAGATAGAGTGCAGACGTGGTTTTTTAATGATGGTGCATGTGCTCACTACTGTCGTGATTTGATGAACCATTTAAATAATACTTTCGGTAAGCGATGGATTGGTCGAAATGGACCAATTAAATTGGTACATCAATTAAATTTATTTATTTTTTATTCTTGGAATAAATTCTTTTTATGGAATAAGAAATTGCGATTCCATATGGCGCCCAAGTAAAATCATTTTACCTCACTTAATTACCAACAGTACAGTTATACTGTTTTGACCAACCAACAGTATAATAAAAGACTGAGATCATCTGATGACCAGTACAGACAGAACTAAACTACCAGTACTACACCACAGGTACATCAAGGTTTTAACTACTTAATAATTTTGTCAAACAGCACATTACTGTACACAGACGATCTAGCTCTACGGAAGTGTTACTGAACTTCTAGTGAACAGCGAAGTGAACCACATTCGATTAACAGTGATTACAATACATAATTAATTAATTAATAAAAATTAATTAAACGAATTATACAAATTACACCAATTAAATAATAATTAAAAATTATTTATCAACCGAACTTTAATAAAACATAATCAACGTGTGACGAAGTTTTAAAGAGAGGTACACGTACTCGGTATACTTATGAAGTGGCGACCAACTAGTGTGGCTGTAAGTAGATAGAAGACCAGGATTCAAATACTTTATTTTATTTATTCTACTTTAGCTCGGCAACTACAGTAAAACAACTATGCCTCACACGTACAGTACCAGATTCCAGTCCAACCAAGGAGAAAACAAAGAGACAGACACCGAAGCGGACATGGAAGAACAACCAACGCCTGAAGTGGAGGTTACAGCTGGTGACACCGTGAAAAACCAACCAGAAGGAAACCAACCTGAGAAACCCACACAATCAATCGATACAAGTTTAATGGAAATAATAAGAGCAATAAAAGAGATGAAAGAAGATAGTAAGAAATCCACAGAATCGTTAAACAAGAAAATAGACGACAATAGCAAGGAATTAAAAGAGTCATTAAAGGAAGATAATCGAGAACTGAATCAGAAAATAGATGACGTCAGTAAAAGAATAGAAGAAAACGACAAACAAATAAATAAGAAGATCGAGCAGAAGATGTCGGGGATCCGACAAGAAATTTCTGAGATACACGGAAAGTGGGAGAAAACGAGTAAGGAGTTACAACAAACGAAGGAAGATTTCAGTAACCGAATGACCAATCTTGAAGAAGACAGTCAGATTCGAATGGAGTCCATAGAAACCGCAATTGAAGAAAACATAAATCAGGTGCGAACAGACTTCGGAAAGAGATGTCAGGACATCGACACGGCTGTCAATGAAGTACGAGGGCAGGGTCAGCAAAATCAGGAGAAGATCGAGGAAATCCAACGCAGGGAGATCACCAAGATAAGGGAAGAACTCGATATAATCAGCAATCGACCCACAGTAATTTTGCACCTCCAACACTTAGACAATCGGGAATTGATAAATTTTAAATATTACCGACGCAACCCGATGGAGTTTCTGGAGCGGATGGAAGAGACCATAGAAAAAACTCGAGAGACCAGATGGAAAGTTATAACGTGGGTAACCTCACCATCACTGATTAACCTCCAAATTAGACGTCAGTGTTCAGACGAACTTTATTGTACTAGGTTAAGTATTTAATCAACTTATATTGTAATCACTCTCCGTTTACGATGTTTTAATAATAGAAATCAGCATTTTAGTTACGTATGTTGCAGTTAAAAGAGCTCTATTGTATATAAACAACTTAGACAATTTTGTCAACAAAGACGATTTATACAACATTGTGACCAACCCTGAGATACGAGTTTCGAACCAAATAACCGATTGTTTTCAGAAAAATTAAACTGATTTAATTGTTTTTAAAAAGGCTTTAATATTACACCTTACGATGAATAAAAAGCATTTGAACAAAATTAATGAAGCACGAATTTATTTTATTTAGTTAACAGGCTATTAGTGGTTTTGAGTTAAGGTTATGTTTACATCTGGGTCAGTTGGTAGCCCCCATGGCCCGCCGAATTGAAGTATTTCAAACATTCAATTAAATCATCAACGACTACAACTAAATGAATAGTTGTAACCAGTGAAGGATAAAAAATAGAAGTAAGTACTTATTTTTATCAACAACATAATTATTTATAACCACAACAGAATTATTTATCACAACAACATTGAGTGACGATTACTGCGGGTGGTGTTAGTCCATAAGACAATTGAACTTAATGCAATTCAAGGCATTAGAGCCGTTTAATCAATTTAGTCCATAAATGAGGCGAGTAAACATTAAAATAATTAACAACCAAACATAATTCATAATAATAAATTATAAATACCTAATATAACCCAAACCGTACTTCAAAAATAAGAGGGTGAAACGGTATTACTACAGAATTGGCCCAACAACTTGGGGAAAAGCAACCACAAAGAACTATTACAGAATTGGCCAACAACTTGGGGCTAACAAACACGTTGTAAAAAGAATTATTACACATTATTGAAAAAATTTCATTGGGTGTTAGAAGACCGCAGATTGAGGAGTGGATAATGTTGCTGAAATCATAGACATCTCATATGAGCATATGCATCATACTTTAACTCAAAAACTTGGTATGAAAAAGTGTTGTGCAAGATGGCTCCCGGATCTGGAGTTGTTGCATTTTTTGGGTATCCAGTGGAGAGAGAATCTTCAATGCTCGTACGACCACGTTTAAACTCAAGTGCCTACTTACAAACAGTTGGTTTTAAAGTTGCAGCATCTCCTGACACATTTACAATTTCATTCTGAATTTCTGTTGGCGCTAAACAATTTTTAACAAATAATCACACCATGATGTTTGATTTTGTCTGTTTTTCAAAACATGCATGACAAGTCAATTTTAAACAGCTTCTAAACAATGAATAAATTGATAGATACATTTGGAAATTAAGAGGAGTTCACATAAAAAAAAATCGTGCAGCACATGAAAAATTTTAGTTTCACTGGTAAGCTATAGATGTCGTTCCGCGAACTTTTCAACTAACCCTTGTAGACTACAATTTTAGTAATCCTCTTCATTGGGCTCTACCATACTATAAAGATATGAGGTCTTTTGTTAAGTGGAGGCTGGCTGGTTTGGCTTTAGCCAAACTCACTGGTTGTAGATCACTCAAAACCATGGGTGAAGTGGTCACCCAAAACCATTGACCCAGATGATCAAAGCAAATCCAAAACCGACCTCTAGCTATGGAAAACTTATAACAATACTGTACTGTTTAATATATATGTTATTTTTAAATGAACACTACTGTTGGTTAAAAATAATTTGATATTTAATTAGCTCACTCAGTGTATATGTTAGATTCTCAAGTTTATTTAATTTTTTTCCTCATGAAGTTTTGTACAAAAATGATATTGTAAAGTAAGCAGATTTGGGGAAGTTAAGTGCAGGGAATAAGAAAGTCTTTTAGTGGATCTGTCAGTGATAATGAAGCCTGGCACTAAGTAAAAAAAACGCATATACAGAGAAAATTTACATAAACGTCTTTTAAAACAAACATTAGCCATAACATACCTCTCAATCGGGAGATTGAATATCCATGACAAACACCACTTTCAGACTGTTGAACACACATCAATTCAACAGCTTTCTTCCTGTACGCATCCCGAACGATTTCTTCTTCAGCTCTGCTTCGTAATGATATATGAAATTTTGGTTCATCATGGTCTACACTTGCAAGCATCGATGCAGTGTCCACAGGTTTGTTGTCTTCAGAACTAGAAGCTGTACTCAGTCCAGTCAACCCAGCATCCGTCAGGTAATGACAGTTTACTAGTTTCAGAGATCGCAACAGTGTCTGGTGTTCGAAAATAGACTGAACAGATTCGTTTGTAACGGCACGAAAACAATAACTTAAATTAAGTTTGATAATAGATGGAAGACTTTCCGCTAATATTTTAATCGTACTACACGTGATCCTATTTAACCCTTCTAAATCTAGTTTTTGTAAACATTTACAATGACACACACCATTTTCTATCCCCTCACTACTGACTAGTTCACACTTTGACAAATCTAACTCCTGCAGACTTGTCAGTTTTCCAATTTCAACAACACCGAGATTTGTAATCGCTCTACAGTTTCTTAAGCACAAACTTCTAATATTATTTAAACCTTTACACATTGAAATAAGTGTTCGATCTGTAATCCGTGAACAGTAACTTAAATTTAAAACTTGCAGGTTTGTTTGGAGCTGTGAGATGGCCAGCATACCAGTATTGGAAAGTTGGTCACAATATGATAAAATTAATTCTTCTAACTGCAGTTTTTTTACTTGCGCGATTTCAGTCAATGCTTTACCATCTATAAGTGTTTTACTTAAATTAATTCGTTTTATGTTATCAGCTTTTGTTTCCAAATGTTTTAAAACGTTCCAAAAGGTCAAAACTGTCTCTGACGCAAACTCAACGTTATTGGCTGTCAACCTATTTGGATAAAACTTTTTATATATTCCAGCATGGAATGAAATGAAACAACCAGCCAATGAAATATCTTCTAGATTTGGTGCCACGGATATTAATCTGTTTAGCAACGCATCCGACAAGTAACGATTATTAGCAACATTTAAATATTTCAACTTTTTCAACGTTATTTTTAACACTTCAACATCTTTTGGTTGACTCAACATGCTTCCGATCATGAACAATTCCCTGCAGTTGTCCACTTCAAGAGTTTCGAGATTGGTACAATGGGACAGTATTTCCACAAAGGTCTGTTCGTTAATACAACAATTAATTAGAATTAACGATCTGATCATTGAACCCTGTTTAATAAAGAAACGTTTTATCCAGTTGGTCAATTCAGTATTGAGAAATAAAAAATGATAAAACTTTCTACTGCTATTACTAAAAACTTCCAGTACGTCTGGCATCTCCTCAAGGTTCAGTTTATTGAAAACGACTTTTTCTCGATCCAGAAATCTTGGATGTAAGGCGGCCTCGTGCCACATGTGACACACTTGTCTTGCAGCTACACGATCTGCATATGACAAAAACTTCATGATGTGAGTCACCACCTAAAACAGAATTAAAAACATTGTTACACCTAAGACGTACTCCAAAACGTGGTTACAAAACAACAGAACAGTCAACGGAATTTTATACAGAGATATTTCTTCCTTTCATACCACAATTTTTGCACAGCGCTATGTCAATTAAGTAACGATCTCGAAAGGTCTACAGGTGCCATTACATAAAGTTCTACACATTTCTCAACTAGCAACAGTGTGCAGTGTCTCTGTCAAGGCAACTCAATCAAGTAGCTTCGAGACTGTTTCAGTACTTGTAACTACGAAAATTATGCTGGCATGCAGCCAAAAGAATGGAATATTATTCTGGAACACCTGCGGGACCTATGTAAATAACAGCAGCTGGCTTAGAAGTTAGTTACACCTGGTGAGTTTGTAGAGAGTGGATCAAGTGATTGTGGAAAGTGATTACTGTATTATAATTAATGTGGAACTCTTAATAATTGATATTATTATTGGCATGAACAAATTTAACTTGAATTATTGATTTAACTTCTTTATACCCCCACTTGCCCTACAGGATGTATACATTTTCGGAAACAAGCTTTAAGTGAAATGCCCTTTCTGGCTATTAGTAACTAGCGAGTTCAGTCAGCCGTGTCAGTATTTTTACATTTCTTTCTAGTACATTGTCTGTGTTGTGTGCACATGCTTGTTTGTGTGTGTGCATTCTTTTCAGTACCAAACATTTTTTAACCTCTCTTATTCACAACTTTTAACTGTATATTCCTTTTTGGCATAGTTTTGGTTGCAATATACTGTCAAAACCTTCCCTCTTTCTTTCAATAATTCTAATGCAAATAACAATATACCGGTACGTAAACACCCTTTTCAGTTAGTTACCCTTATTTCAAAAATATTCCATGTGTGGTATTTACTCGCTATCCCTAATGTTCTCTATCTGCCCACTACCTTTTTACTTTTTAATTATATTATAACCTATTTGTTCATTTTCAAGTTTATTGTAGTATTTATTAAATTATCTAACTCTTTCTCTTTTTTTTTTAATATTTCTAACTCCTCTCTAACTCTTCTTTCAACTGTATTGCTAACTACTTTTCAAATCTCATAGTTTTTTAGAGTATTAACAGATTTATGATTCTGTTCTACAAAATGTATTGTATATAACGAATTTGTTGTTCTATTACCTTCTCCTCATTTATGGTCAGACAGCCTGCATTTGAATTTCCGTCCTGTCTCGCCAATTTATAAAGTCCACTTCTCTGTAAGATTGGGATTTGTTCTATATTTTTGTTCCTTATCTTGTCAAATACTGTTTCAAACAAGCAAGTGGGGGTATAAAGAAGTTGTCCAGTTCCATTATTGTATATGATTTGTTATATTTGCGAAGTGATGATGGACCTGTGAAGCTTGAAAGCGCTAATCGGAATAATTTTTTCTATGGTGGTGTGCAACAGCGTTATTTCTGTTTGTAAATATTTTTATTAGCTTTCACCTCATCTGGGACCTGCTACTAGGAGCACTGTCCGTTCCAAAGTGTTTATAAATTCTTAAGTGTTACTGTTTTACTTATTTAATTAATTATATAATCATTTTTTATTTAATTATCTCATCAATTTTACTTTTAATTTGAACTTCTTTAATTAATACATTACGTTATGTCATGTTTGATATGTTACTGTATTGTCACACTAAGGTTCATGTCTTGGTGTTCTGAAGTATGGTTTAACAAACTCGTATTACCCTAAATTTGGAAAACAATTCTCATTATTCATTTAATAAGTTGCTAAATTAGACACATAAATTTACAATCTTCTATTGTGGTATATTCATTGTTCATAACCTAAAGGTACCATACAAAATATGATTTATAATAAAGTTTTTTAGTTACTCACATTTGATCGATTTTGGCCATAGACCATTGTCAGGACATATACACTGAGCACTCGCGGTCACAATAATAAAAAACAGTTACTATTTACAAAAAACGAATTCATAAACACTGATTATCATGAAACGTACATTTGTGTCCAGAGTTTCTCGAGAACTGCTTTTGTAGCAGAGTGTTTATGTTTACATTCAGGTGTATATTATATCAGCTGATTACTGTATGTTGACTTTCATATTGCCGGAATATCTCAAATGTGATACAATTTTTGAATTCCATCATAATGTTCATGAGATTTTCGTGGCCCTCTTCTTTTACATGTTTGTATATTCAATATTGTTTATATATATTAGTTCCCCATTGCATGTTTTCAATACCGTTGAATGTTGCTGTATTGGACCATAATCAAAAGACTGTTGTTTTATGTGTTTGGCTACTGTTGAGTTCGGATTTGAATATTGAGAATGGTTGGTGTGTTCAATATATCTGTGTTTAAGGGATCTTGATGTGAAACCTATGTATTTTTTGTTGCACCACACATTATATTCTGTCAAGTTAGCAGGCTGACATTGATACTGGTAGACTCCAGCTTTTTCATAAATGCTTCTCTTTTTTTTTTGTATTACTTACTTTCAGATTGCTGTAGATGTCATGGTATAGCACCTTTCGGTTATGAACAATGAATACACCACAATAGAAGACTGAGATTATAGATACCATTAGTAAGCAATAAGAGTGTGTATATTATAAATATATGACATTATCATTACTAAATTTATACTTTTAAGGAAGAACGTTTATTACTAACATGGTAAATTTATTTAAATTAGTTAGGTAAATACTTGAGTGGTAAAAGAGATGGATTATGATATCTGATTGTACTTATCAGTAACGTTTTTCAATTGCAGTGATTGATTTTTGCTGTGTAATAATTGTCTAAGTGTATATTATCTATCACCTACTTCAGAGTCAATGCATCACATTACTGTACACATTGTAATGTGTGCAACAGCATCGAATTGTGCGTACATTAATGTTACTGATATAACAAAATGATATTTGCGTTGAATTTCTTCATTAAAACTAAAACTGCACAGACCTCAAACTGCTAAGTCTGTGGTCTATAGCCTGTTAAAACTATTTTTGCTAATCTATGCTTATAGCAAAGATGTATTTTGTTCCATCTTCATTTAGTAAAGAAATTTAATTAGATTTGTTATTGTTATTTGTTACACATTTGTTTAGTGTTACTCTAAAAGCATTAAATTATTATCACTTTGGATTATTAATAACAATTCAGGCAAGGGCATTTGCTCTCCAGAGGCAACAGTGGCGATCTCTTTGCAACTCATTGACACCCCAGGGTAGAAAGGACGCGACTAAAACTAAGAATTATTAATAATAAATAATATTTTTTTTATTTCTGACAATAATATATTTTTTATAATTTATTTTACAAGGAACACCTAAACGGATAAAGAAAACCAGAAATATACAAATCTAATTTGACAAGCAGAATGATCACTGTTGCACACCACTATATAAAAATTATCCCGATTACCGCTTTCAAGCTTCACAGCTCATCGTCTTTATAGAGAATTTTTATATGTAGTGGTGTGCAACAGTGATCATTCTGCTTGTGATTTCAACCACTAACACAACTTTCTTCATTAAAAATCTAATTTGGCCACGCATGCAATAAACACTGGACATGAATTCTCAAACATAACCAACATGACACTAATAAAACACATACCACACAAAGGCACCATAATGAACATTTGGGAAAATTTACAAATATACAAACATAAAACACAAAACAAACTAATACCTGAACAAATACAAATCAATACAAAACATGACACAATTTTCAAAGCACTCAACATCGAAAATACACAAAATACTAATACTAATACATACACCATAATCACACACAATAAAACCAAGTTAAAGTACCAGACACCAACAGGAAACCACAATAATAACCAACCAACACACATGTACTTCACCAGAAACAAAATCCGGAAGGCTGAGGATGGGTACAAAATGGTACCCGAAACATGTTCCTAATAAGGAAAGAAATATCTTGAGGTAAATTCATTATAAAAACTAAATATAATATATACATCAAGAAACGGACTGTAGCAAAAAGTGTTTGAAAACAAGAATTATACATACATTGTAAGGGTACATATCTTCAACATGCATTAATGAAGCAACATGATAAGAATAAAACACTAAATGATTAACACTATGAATTAAAAAGGGATGAGTCAGAGATAAAGGAACGGGTAATTAACAGAATTATGCAATCAAACAAATAATAGTAATAGTACAAGTAACCTCTGATAAGAGAAATGTAGCAAGCAACGAAGCAAACGTTGAAAACGATAGTACAATGCGATTTAACCAAAATAACCCAATAGATATGGTAAGTGAATAGGTAGAACCAGCCCCAACTCCAGTGAAAGGATATATAAAAAGAAATAAAATAAGTGAGAAGGTAGAACCAACCTCAACACCAGTGATTGACCAAATAAAATGAAACCAAATGAGAAGGTGAAGACCAAAATATAAATGAAATGAAATGAAAAGAAATGAAAAGACACAAACAAATAATATAGAACAGAAAAAGGAGAAATGTTACACTCAAATAAAGTAATGAAAAAGAAACCAATAAATGATAAATGTAAATGATAATTATTAGTATCAACCAAATAAGCAATGTAAATGATAATTGTTAAAATTCAATAACTTAGAGACAAACAAAGTACACTAACCAAATAAATAGAGAATAAATATTATAAATCACTCTATTATGACATGAACTTGTTAACAGTATAATTAACCATTGTAAAGTGAGAGATAGAGAGATAGTGAACATTGTAAAGCGAGAAAGAGAATTTAATGTTAGGTAATACCCACTAGTAACACTTAATTAAAATATAAAAAGTGCAAAGTGACAGTGTAAAACCCCAAATTAAATAGAAACCCTATTGATAGGAATAAACACCTAATAATCAGTGATAAACACTAAAGGTTTATTGGTGAAAAGTGTTATTAAATAAGAAGTTTGTTATTATTAGTATTAGGATTAATTATAGATGAAGAATACAATAGTATTCAGGGAAGGAATCCCATGGAGTGTCAAAATGTTGGTGTTACTATGGATAGAGGGTAAAGTTTATTTGAGAAAGAATTTGATAGAGAATGTAAAAACAAAAACAATAGATATCCTATGTTCTACGGAATAGTTAGTTAAGTAAAGTTAAATGGTGTGATGATGTTTATCACCAAAAAATAAGTAAGAATAAATCAAATGTAAACATAAGTAGCATAATAACTGTTAAAGAATTGTTTGATTAAGTTTATGTATAGGAATATGGCTGAAGAGTTATACAGACCATAAACCTAAATGTTATGTTATGTTTCATAGAGAATAGTAAATAATAGCCAAATTATAAACAATGGCAATATAAATAAGAAAAAAGATAAATTAATATAAATCTAATAATACTGGAAAGGCAGTTAGAAAATAATAGACAAACCATAATATGGAAACTAATAAAAACATACAATTATTATAAAACAGACCCAAAACAATTCAACAAGTAAACAAATCATTTATAACACAAAACAAAACATGTACAAGGGTAAAATAATATGTAATTTGTATAAAATAAGGAAATATAGCCAATTACTACCTAGGCCTATGAAATGCCTAACTGTATAAAACCAATAACACCAAATTGTAAGAAATTAACTATAATATTAGCAAATCAAAAGGCAAGTAACTAGTCAATGATAATTAGTGGATCATATTAAGAGATAAATGTTAAATTAAGGACATAAAATAAGAAAGAAATGTAATTAAATAATATCAACATGATTGTTCAAACATTAATAAATAAATAAACCCAGCTTTGTGGGATGTCAAAATGATCTTTGAAAGAAATTACGAACAGTTGTGATAATATCTCATACTTAAATAAGAAGACCGAAGAATAATAGCAATCAGAAGATATATAGTCATTTTGAATAAAAATTCAAATATTCTAACAATGGGCTTAACTCAAGTACAGCCAATCAGAATCAATCAGTTACCATGACAACTGAACGTTATGTATGAATATTCCGTTAGAAACTGTGAATTCCATAGTGACGCTCAAGAGGAAGAGACGCCAAGCCGTAAATGGCCCAATTTTTATTTAAAACAGTCAAAAGTAACCAGATTTATTAAAGTGAAGAACCAAAATACCTGATGAGGAACTAATACAGCCAACCTAGGCAACATACCAGATTAATTAATTCCAAATTAATTAAATTCGACCAACATAGACGAAAAAGACGCAAGACGTGATAGAATCCCAAGACGATTGAAGATTGAAGACCAACAATGATGACCCAACCTAATTCAACTGTATGACACTACACCTTAAGTCAACTGATTGATAAGTATGGCTGAGTTAACCGAATTTATAAAATAAGTTCTCTTTAAATTCTCTCATAACACTTTGAACTCTCACTATAAACTGACGATATTATTTCTTTCAAAGATTAATTAATAAAAAATTTTTATGAATACCAAGTAACTGAATTATAACCTATGTATTAAACGAATAACACTGGCACACACTTTTAACACCACAGAGTTGAATTTATTGTAAACCTATTTCATAATTAATTACCAAAATTGTAAGGTAGTGTACTTTATTTCAATATCTTGTCCTAAACTTTTTTATCGTACTTAAAAGAATTCACTGGCAATTTTATTTTGTATAAATAAGAAGACGGCGTCCATCATGGCATCAGATTAACTTATGCTGCCACCCTGCTCTCTGCTGAGTGAACAAATAATTTATTGCTGAGGCTAAAAACTATTATATTAATCTCATTTGTACAACCATTATTGAAAATTAATAAACTATAAAGCCAAATAAATAAGTGTGAATCGTTACTATCTGTCCTGTAATTATTTCAAGTGTATTATGTATGTTGTGTTCTGTAGCAGTGAATGGAATTGGCCAACAACATTTTATGTTGGCAACACGTCCCCCCACACAAGCGAGATTCGAGTTCCCGCCAGTCGGCGAATAATTCGAATCATTCACTACAGTACTGTAAACAACTGAGATAGAATCTTTTAATTGTTTTCCTGCAAAACAATTTGGTGCCTATCGGGAAGGAATAACTAGTGAGTAAGGACAGGTAAGGACTAACAGACTACACGAAGCGTTTATAACAAAGTGACGCATTCAACGTGTGACTTAATAAACGCACCGACAGATCGAGATTTATTACAAAGTGACACCAACGACAGTGGGACTTTTAATACTTACCACAAAAAGAAACACAGACACCCAAAAGTAAACCGTAACAACATATATACATATATATGTGTAATTAGTATTGTTATATTGTTGTTGTTGCTACTGTTATTATTGTTAATCCAAAAATTGTTTTTATATTTTGCATTCAGATTATAATCAGATTAGTTTTTACAGACACTTGACCTTCCCTTAGCTTCTCCAATCCCTCCCCTCTCAATCATCACACCCACACATGTCTGGATACACCCCACACACCTTAAACATATGTTCACCAACCTAACATCCTTTTAGTTGTTCACTGATCTATTGTTTCTTTGACAATAGCTTCATAAGCTGAAACTGCAGCCAGAGTTAAATAAAGACTGTGAAACGTACCAAGTGTTTATATATTTTCAAAACCTTTGTATTAATATGTTTCACCAAGTGCCCAACGAGACATCAATTAATATCTTAATATCGTTAATCCAAAAACTCTGATTCTATTAATAATATCTGAAAACTCCATGAAGAATAGAGATTTTAGTGACCTCGATATAAATTTTGGAAAACTGAATAGCTGGTAGTTGGAAGTTAAAGAGTCAATAAGACAGCTTCAGACACCATTAAAGACAGTGCTTCTGGGGGGAGGGGAGATGAAATTATCAAAAGTTGGCAGAAGTGTTGAGTGTTTGTTGTTTTCTAACTGTAATTAAAGTTGTAATTAGCAACAACGTCTGGTATCAGTTATTCTATTTCCACTGTACAACACAACGATCCATGGAACCATCATAACAATACAATTAAATAACTATACTTTCGTTAATCCGGAATTGATGGGACCAGAGCCTTTCCGGATAAACCAAACTAATGGCGAAAATGCCGGTATTAGCGATGTTTACCTACCGCTATACAGAAAAGTTGTTTTTTTATTTTAAAGACTTTATTCAAACTGTAATAGCCTACTGTACTGTATTTTACAAGTAAATCTTAAGGAAAAAAATTTCTAATTCAGAATATTGTTACGGCGGCACAGCGGAAACAAAAATACAAGACACCAATTAAGTCACTAATCACACCTTTAATTTTTACAGTTAAACAGTTCGTAATTAACAACAGTCTCTACAACAAATCAAATGAAAATTGTTCACACGCAATAAAATGTCCACTAAAATTAAACACAATTGTATTACAATTATACCATCCGATTATAGAACACCACTCTTAACTAATAATCACTTGAACGCGTACAGTAATATCGTTACTATAACTCTCGAACCGCAGTGTCAATATATCGCATTAATACTGAACTGAACGTCGTTGAGTACTGGTATTTATCCCGCCCCAAATTACTAGATTATTCGATAGCACCAGTATAGTTACGACATAATTACTTGTGGCCTTGACACAGTCCGTGCGCCCAAGTGAAGTCTAGCACAGTCTAGAAAATGCGTCAACAAGCACATACGCCACACACGTTACATTCCGGATCACTCTGGAACATTCGATAAACACGTAGATTGTTCTGTGATGTCATAACACTGCCCCCTCCTTAAGCCTGTTCGTCCCAAACTGGCAACCCGTCTCTGAAGTAGTACGTAGCCAGGCGATCTAGGTGGACGACCTTGAACTTTCGCTGCCCTTCCTGTTGAATCCGATAAACAACATCGTTGATTCTTTTTTTCACAGTGTACGGTCCTTCCCAGTTAGACTGAAGCTTAGGTGAGTGACCACGATGGCGCTTTGGGTTGAACAACCAGACCTGATCTCCTTCTTGGAAACCCACACTTTGCTGCGAATGTCATACCGAGTTTTCATTTTATCACTGGCAATCTTCAGCCGTCCTCTTACCAAGCGATTCATTTCTCGCAGTTGGTTTTCTAATTGCGAGGAATAGTTCTGTGGCTCTTGGGACTGAGTCTCAGGTGATCCGAACATTAAGTCCCCAGGAAGACGAATCTCTCTCCCAAACACCAATTTTGCTGGAGTCATGCCGGTTGTGTCGTGTACTGATGATCTATACGCCATGAGGAGTAGTGGTATACGTTGGTCCCAGTCTGTTTGGTTCTTGTCAACAACCTTCCAAAGATGCTGCTCAAGTGTCCTATTGAATCTCTCAACCATCCCGTCCGACTAAGGATGCAGAGGCGTTGTCCTGGTCTTTCGAGTTCCGAGTAGACGGCATAATTCTTTAAACACTCCTGATTTGAAATTTCTCCCTTGATCTGTATGGATTTCCATAGGGGCTCCATAATGGCAACAGAAGTTGTGAACTAACTGCTTTGCCACAGTGGTAACCTCCTGATTTGGAATTGCATAGGCTTCCAACCACTTAGTAAAGTAGTCACCTACAACCATGATGTACCGGTTTCCATCGTCAGTAACTGGGAATGGTCCAGCAATGTCTATAGCAATTCTCTAAAAAATGCAGTCCAACGTTATATTGTCTCATTTTCCCCCTGCTTCTGGTTTGTGGGCCCTTGCTTGCAGCACATATTTCACACGTCTGAACCCATTTCTCTATGTCGTGGCAAAGATGAAGCCAACAGAATCGCTTCCGTATTTTGTCAAGGGTTTTGTTAACGCCAAGATGGCCTCCTGATGTTCCATCATGCATCTCTTTCAAAACAGACTGCACTTTACTTTGGGGAACTATCAACTGCATGACCACGTCTCATCCATCTGCACTTTCCCAAGCCCTTTGCAGCAATCCGTTTTCTAAGGTGAGAGATTCCCATTGTGCCAGCACTTCGGAACCATGGCAGACATCTTGCCAATCCGGGAGGCGACCTTCCTCTTTTGCTGTCAAGATCGGTCCAATGTCTCCATCAGTCATTTGTTCTTGTCGACAGTCTTGTGTTGTCCAGCCATCAGCCAGGAAATCTACAGTGATGGCTTGAATATGGTCGCTTGAGTTTTGTTCTTCCTTTCTGTGGCAATGTCGGCAGTCTTCCGGGCACGGTCTTCGTGATAAGCCATCTGCATTACCATGCAGGCGCCCCCGTCGATGTTGTACCTTGAAGTTGTACTCTTACAGACGTTCAAGCCACCTTGCCAACTGTCCTTCTGGATTTTTAAATCTTAAGAGCCATGCAAGCGTGGTACGTAGCATCGGTACATAGTGAAAACTCTCTTCCATAGAGGTATTTATGGAAGTGCTCCAATGCTCAGACGATTGCCAGCAACTCTTTCCTTGTGACGCAATAATTTCTCTCCGGTTTAGAAAGTGTCTTGCTGTAATACGCTATTACTCATTCTTCACCATTTTGAACTTGAGACAAAACTGCTCCTAGACCAGTATTGCTTGCGTCTGTGTCCACAATGACTTCCCTTCGGAATCTGGGAAAGCGATAATTGGCTGCGAACATAATGCAATTTTCAAAGTCCTAAATGCTTGATCACACTCCCTCGACCACTGGAAGTTTCGTTTATTTTCTGTTAGCTCATGTAGTGGTTTAGCAATAGTAGCGAAGCCTTTCACAAAACGTCTGTAATATGAGCATAACCCCAGGAAACTCCGAACTTCGTGTTTACTCTTCGGCACTGGCCAGTCTCTTACAGTGTCTACTTTATTAGGATCCATGCTAACATCCGATGCCAAAATCAGATGGCCCAGATACTGTACTTCCTTCTGGAATAGAGAACACTTCTTCGGGCTCAGCTTCAGTTGTGCACCGTGAATTCTAGTTAGAATTTCCTTAAGGTTTCCCAAATCGTCTTTGAAAGTCTTCCCGATCACTATGACATCGTCTAAGTAAACAAGGCAAGTTTTCCATGTCAGGCCTCAGAGTATCATGTCCATCAATCTCTCAAATGTTGCCGGTGCATTACAGAGTCCAAATGGCATGATGTTAAATTGGAATAAGCCACTTGGGGTCAAGAAAGCGGTCTTTTCCTTGTCTTCTTGATGAAGACCCACTTGCCAATATTCACTCTTCAGGTCCAATGTGGAAAACCACTGTGCTCCGGACGTATCGAGTGTATCGTCAACGCGAGGTAATGTATAGCAGTCTTTCTTTGTAACGTCATTTAACCTCTGGTAGTCTACGCAGAAACGCAACCCACCATCCTTCTTCACAACCAGCACTACACGAGAAGACCAAGCACTTGACGAAGGTTCAATTACTCCCTCTGTCAACATGTCCTGTACTAACCAAGACATTTCCTCTTGTTTAGATAATGGAGGCCTTCGAGGAGGTTGGCGTATCGGTGTTGTGTCCCCGGTTTTGATCTGATGTTGCACAAGAGAGGTTCTTCCCAGTGACTGTCCCCGAACTGTAAAAAAATCTTTGAATTCATCTAAAAACTGTCAGAGTTCTTATACCTCACCACTTGAGAGGTCGTTAGAAGATCTGTTCAATAATTCTTGCAGTTCCTCTGGTAATTTGGAATTATCCGAAGCACTGGATTTTCGTTGCGTCATTCCGGCTACCCAGGCCACAGGAGTCAATTTGCCTAGGAGCGTATTGCTTTGTAAAATGATAGCTTGATCCAAAATATTCGCCATTCTAATAGGTACATTTCCGGTTTCGTCAGGTTTTACTAAACTTCTGGCAATTATTATGCCCGGTGTGCTGACTACCTGGGGTTCGAATATAGAGCACTGGTTGCCCCTAGTATCTACCTCGGTTCTAACCATGATGATCTTTTCGGAGTTTGGCGGAACAGTTACGGCCACTTGGTTTATGACGTCCATCGATTTTTCTGCTGTTGTCATTGTTGATAGCATTACCTCTTCGCCTCCGATTCTCAAGACATTGTTTTTGAAGTCGACTATAAATCCGTATGCGTTCATAACGTCCACACCAAGAATTGCTTCATCCACAATATCTGCAACAAGTACTTGATGATTAAACTCAAGTCGACTGAGGCGTAGATGTATCTCCAGTTTTCCATACACTTTTACAGGCCGTCCAGTAGCTGTTCGCAAGCTGCAAGAGCACCAGATTGGCTTGAGATCTTTCAGCACGTTGGGACGCACAATAGAAACTGTTGCGCCTGTGTCAACTGTTATCGAGGTTGGCCTTTCTTGAACAAATCCGGTAACTACCAAGCTCCCGCTGTTTTTCTGAAGTGTAGAAATTGCGTATTGTCTAGGGGCTTCGTTCTTCCAGTTAGTCAGCACATGCCCCATTGTACCGACTATTGCTCGTTTCCCTGCTGCTGAATTCTAACCCGACAATCTCGTTGTAGATGTCCAGGTTTCCCACATCTATAACACTTCGGTATTCCATCCTTTCTTATTTTATTCTGTGGCGCCGACCGTCGAGTCTCTGTTCCTTGTTCTTCTTCCTCATCGTCTGTGCCGTCACGATCTTTTAGCGCGCACACTTTATGACTTGTCCAACCAGATGCTGATTTGGCGCCCTCAAGTTGCAAAGCATGTACCAGGGCGTCCGCACTGTTCTGGTGTCTGGCCATTCGTAACACTTGCTGTAGTTCGTTATCTCGGACACCGGTAGTAAATGTCTGCATCGCAAAACTCGTTAGAAAATCTTCTGGCGCTTCGGGATAGGCCAGTCTAATTAGTCTGTCGATACTTGCTTCAAACTCTTGAAGGCTCTCACCGGAATGTTGTCGCCTTGCTCTCAACTGGGTGCAGTACACATCTCACAAATGTTTATCACCATACCGTAATTCTAGAGCTTTTATCAATTTGGCATAGGTGTTTTGGCTGTCAGGTGGCACTTTCTGTAGTAATTCCACCGCAGGTCCTTTTAGTGCAAGAACGAGTGAAACAGCCTTGTCTTTCTCTGTCCAATTATTTGCGCATGCAGCAGCTTCAAATTGGCGGAGGTACGTTGCCCAGTGACTGCTTCCGTCAAAGGTTGGAGCTTTGACATGAACTGTCCCTACTATAGGGAAAGTGACTTTCTCTATTAACTTATTTTCTGTGTCTTTTTCTGACTTTATCACTGGTACAGTCTGTTCAGGAATTTGTTTTGGTTGAATCTTCATGCACTGTTCAACTTCACTTTTAATTTGTTCTCTTATGTTTGCCATTGAGTTTTCTACTGCAGATATTTTTGTTGACATAGCTTCTTCCACAGTCAAGACAGATTTTTTTACTTCAGCTATTTTTAATGTCACTGATTCTTGTACCTCTGATACTTTAGTTACTAGTTTATTAAGCTCACCTCATAGGAGACCCAATTCTGTGGTACTATGTTCTAGAATCTGTTTCTGCTCCTGTATTAATGCTTTGATGTCTTCTGTTTCACGCTTTAGTTCCTCTGCCTCCTGTCGTCATCGTTCCTGTCTTTTCTCTTTCCTGTCTGCGATTTTCATCCTGTTGTTTTTCTGCTTCTTCTCTTTCTTGTCTTCATTCTTCTTTTTGCCGTCTTTCTGCTTCTTCCGCCTCCTGTCTGCGTTTTTCATCCTGTCGTTTTTCTGCTTCTTCCGCCTCCTGTTGGCGTCATTGCTCTGTCTGCAACAGCAGCGCCTGGAAATTTTCCATCATCTGACTGGCATCCATTGTTTTCTGAATAATTAAGAATTACACTCGTCTTGTACAAAGTGTTCACTGTTTCCACTGTTAACCGTTTTATCCCAGTTCTGACACCACTGTTACGACGGTCTACTCGATCGTTGTAGGTATAGTGGAAACAAAAATACAAGACACCAATTTTAGTCACTAATCACACCTTTAATTTTTACAGTTAAACAGTTCGTAATTAACAACACAGTCTCTACAACAAATCAAATGAAAATTAGGAAATTAATTTGCTTGTTTCAATTTCTTCACCTAATATTCCCTAATTTCAGCCTCACTAGTTGGTGCGCCAATTTATAATACTTCTCGTGTACCCGTAGTATCTTAATGGAATAATAATTTGCCCATGTTATTCCTTGTATATGTTAATTTGTAATAACTAGTTGTAAATAGTGTATCAGCTGATCGTGGAATATTTATGTTGTGTGTTTACGAATGTGATTTAAATATATATGTAAAAGAATTGAATTATTCTGCCTTGGTTTCTGAACCAGAATTATAATTATTCCAGTTCAGTAGTTAGAACTCCAAAATCAATTCAAAAAATAGCGGTCGAGTCATCCCAAACAATTTTCAAGTCACCTTCGATATTAGGCTTTAACCTATTATTTGAGGTTAATCTTGGTTTTGCAGTTTGCGTACTTCCAATGACTCCCCGAATTCTTCTTATCCTTGTTAATTATAAAATAAATGCTGATAATATATTATGTTCCTGAAATAATAACGCATGGATATGATTTAATAACATAATGGTTTAATCTCTGTAATATAAATTCAAATTATTGGAAAATTCCATTCGATACATACGGTTGTCACAATCGATATTTATCTCAGGATTTAATAATTAAATAATTTTAATATATTTCGTGGGAATTCTTGTGGCTGCTACGAAAAGTTCCTTTACATGATAATTAATAATATAGAGTACCTTTACAAACAATCTATTACTTATAATCTAAAAAATTACAAAAATTATATATTAAGTTGCATACAAGTTTTGACGATATTCAATATGCTTCGTAAAAGCATGTAGGTTAGAGTAACGTCAACATCATGGCTACCATTGTCCGTCTCACAAAATAATGAAGTTTATTAATGTGTACAATAAATGTTTCCTTGTAATCACTGTTCGCTTAGATATTGAATTTGTTTGCACTTTAAAATGTTTACTAGTGATTAGTGTTAGTGTAAATTGGTATACTGTCTAGTGGTTGTTCCTTGTTGGATAAAAATATTGTCAAATTATACTTTACACATCTAGACGATACTGCCAAAAGTTTGCTGGTTTATTCTGGATAATTCCTTGATTGTGTGTATTACTAGTTCATGAAATGATTGTAGTGGTGTGCCGCATTTTGGAAAACGCGGCGATGTTCCTATATCTATATAGTGGATGATTATAATTACGTATTTGACGACGCGAGGGAATTTGTCCTTTGGTATGCTTAATCAGACTTTGTCATCTCCGCCGGCCGACTTGCGCGCGCCCTATCTCTGTTACGTACAGTTTTTTCAAGAGCCGGTTTGCTCAGTTCCACTTCGGCTCTCGGCGCTTCACAATCTGATCCCCGGCTGACAGAGTAGATTTAAAAGTTTTTCGTCTTCCAACTACTTCTATGGATAGGTAGAAGCCTACGTGACCTCCGGTAAGTCTATTAATATATATATATTAATTATTTATAAAAACAAATTGTTTTTAATTGATATTAAGGTGGATGCGTTACGATAGATATTGCAGTGAGTCCTTAGCACGTGGCGACTATCAGGTTAAAATTTGTTTCATGTATGTTTAATCTCAACCCTGGTTAACTGATTGTAACAGTAATGATATAATTATGTTTTATATTAATCTAGTAATAATCCTACTAAATTAACTAAACCAAGATGGGGCGTAAGTCAGTAATTTTCTGAAATCCGTGTACATCACGGACTTGTTAAAAGTTGCTAATTCCTGTAAGTGCGTCATGAAAACTTTTGCATAACTGTTAATTAAAATTATCATTATTATGGAGTCACTATATTTGGACATATTATATATTAAAATACTTAATGGGGTTATTTTGGAAGCGATTTACTACATTCAGTGGGGTTCTTTACTTAGTCTATTTTTGGAGTTTATAAACTGGACAGGCCATGCAATGTCAGCGGGTAAATGTGGTAGTGTGTTTTATTAACTTATGAGTAATCCCAGATATAATTGTGCAGGGTTTCTGATGTAGACGGAAATCTGCCCCGCTCCGGAAGGACGGCCGAACAACTCCCTCAGATGCTATAATTTCAAACACCTTCGTCAGCTGTGTCAGCCGGAAGGATGGACTAGATACACCCAACGGAACCCTCAAACTCCACGCTACTAACCAGGTGAAATTTAACCATATTAACCTAAATCTTGTGGCCGATAAACTCTTTGAGACTCTCATGTAGACGCTCCAGTTTGGACAGTTATTTCCGGACAATGGGTGGCATATATTATTTGTAATTTGTAAGGCTTACGCCTCCTCTATCACTGTTAGGTCTATCTCGTTCTGGGAGTGTAAACTCGGCCAGGGTCACGCACCACCCGGGTCGAGGGGAGTTCGGTAAATAGGGTTGAATCTAAATCTGTTTCTATTTTAAGCATGCCTGGACAGATGTTTCTGTCCACGTTGGGATATTTATGTTTAATGGATCTTTTGGTTAATGTGGGCTCATGTATTTTATTATTCATTAATGATCTGGGAGATGTTTTAACCCGTGGTCGACTCCCGTAGGAGCCGTCCACTGCAGGTCTGTATGTGTCAGATCTTGCTAGATCTCGCCCGATGCCTGACCCGGCCGGTAGTTCAGTTTTTTTTTTTTTTTGGAACACTGTGAGCTGGTTTTAATACCTTCATGACTTAGATTCCGTTTACAAAATTCTGTTCCACTGTTTAGCTAATTTGTACACTTTAAATTTTACCATTGTCACAGTTTGTATTTTACCATAGTAAATTTTGTAACGTTAATTTTATTGCTCACTATACCAATTAATTAACCATTAAACAACACAAGATTAATCAGTATCAGTTATCAATATTCATGGTGGTCACGTTCCACTATTTTTACAAATTCTGTTTTGAAAGTAAAAAGGAAATATAAAATGCAGTTAGGCAACCGGACATCCATGTTAACCTTGTGATGCCACTCTTCATTATTGTCATTGACGTGATTCAAATTGATTATTAAACATCGGCATTTGTGCGCAGGCCGCAGGGCTTACATAGAACATTCAGTTACTACTTATCTAATTAAAATTTGGGGCATGTCTGCTCCACTCCTTGGGACTTTTTAATTGAGGTTTTGGGGGTTTTGTCACCTATTAATTGAACATTAAGGGGGGGCCGGATACTTGGTCAGAATAAGGGGGTTAAGGGTGTTTCAACAAGAAACTTATATACGCGGATAACCGGGGTGAACATGTGATGTGTTACTTATCTGTAAATGTTTGTTGATGTTAATTATATGTGTGTGTTGTTTTATATCATTGTTATATTGTTATATGTGTATATTTCTATATATTTATATCTTGTTATGAAATGTGATTACTGTCAGGTCGAGATTGTGTGCCATTTTACCATTGTATTATTATCATTTATGTAACATGCAACGATTTACTAGTCAATGATTATTCAGATATTTAATATTCATTCAATACTTATTGATGTTAATAGTTTATTTTTCATTGTTCAACTTTTGGCAATGCACATATTAATGGAATTATATTTAAAAAAATAAAAAGATGTAATTATCTTGCCTTAAGGGCTCATATGTTATACAAGCTGAGCACAATAAATATCGTTGTTGTTATCTTAAGATCAGTGTTTCATTTGCAAGTCCCGTCGTACTGGACCCAGCACAATTTTGGCTTCTCTAGGCTCTAGCCTAGTTCTAAATAACTTGTGGCCTCTCTTTCAAAAAAAAAAAATTAAATAAGGAGATAGAAATTTAAATATAAATAAAAATAGAAAAAAAAAAGGTATAAAAGGAAAGAGGGGTTACAAATGGTAGCAGAGCATGGTTTATAAAGTCTGATATTGCAAATGGTAGCAGAGAGCGTGGTTCATTCTAGGGTTGAACCCTTGGGTCCGTTGGTGTGATGGGGCTTGCAAACTCGGAGATAGTCTGGCAAATATAATGGCACTTAATAATTAAATAAGGTGGCACTATAATAGTTGACATACAATGTAGGTGTATATATGTACTTTTTATGAATTATTGTCAGGTGTTTTGAATTGTAAACCTGAGGCTGCCACGGGCATGTGTTGTAGTTGGGTTTTGTGGTTTTGAAATTGGACCTTGCCGGAGATCGCGTGGGGATGGGTTCCCGTATTTATTTTATGAAAGTAATTGCGCGTGCGGTTAGTGGGATGCGGTATGGCCCGACTGGAAGTCGGTATCGTCCGATTGCAATGGCAACAATGTCGTAGTCGAAATGTCGTATATTGTGGTTAGTGTTTGGTGGTGTGGATTGTATGTTGGTGTTAGTGTATGATATTGTTTCTTCTTTGAGTCTGGCGACTGACAGAGAGTTAGTTCTGGAGCGGGTCAGGTTTTCGCAGCGCTAGGAAACCCGGAGGTCCACTTGATGGAAGATACAGTACTCAAGTTTTTCTTTTGTAGGTCATGTTTGTGTTAGGTGTTTAGTAAGGATTTGTTTTATTATTGTTTGTTTTGAATTGTTCAATTCTGGCGGCGGTATGCTACCAGAAATTGCCCCACCCTCTTTCAGGCGTTCTCCAGAAATTTCCGGTGGTGAATGGATTTGATGAGGACCAGCTGTTGGTTTTCTTGGACCTGGTCCTGCAGGTGGCAGATTTCCCGGGGGTGTCCGATGGAGAGGTCTTGTCTCTTATATACCCGTATTGCCAGGGTACGTTGGCTGAGCTGGTCACCAAGACTCTGCGTCGGGGTGACAGTGTTGATGCTGTCCATAGGGAGGTGTTGAACTTCTTCCTACCCATTCGACGACGTGCCCAGCTTAAGTTTGAAAAATTCTATCGCCTACAGGCCAACGGAGAGGCGTTAGGGGACTTCGTGCACGATATACGGAAAGCTGCCCGGGTGTTAAGATTGGGGTTGCCCGAGACAGAAGTTATACAAGCGATTCTGGAAGGACTGACGCCCCAAGAGAGATCCCGTTTAATATTCGCGGACCATCCACGTTGTTTTGCGGACCTTGAACGGCTGTGTGTGGTTTCAAGAACGGTCCAGGAGGCTGACGAGTCCCGGGGAAGAGATGCCGCAGATGTCCAATACTACAGTGGTTCATCAGGAAGAGCCAAAAAGGACAAACATGGTGGTTCGAGGAGGACACAAGAGACTGTCAGAAAGCCTGAATATTCCGGAAGTGATGGAGGCTACAAGGGGGTGGCAAGTGAGAAGACGGTGACAACAGCTACAGCACAGAAAACCAAGAAGTATGAATTTAACAGGGGAAGAAGAAATTATGTTAGGGAACAAACGTCGGCAAGTAGGGAGCCTGTAGTTAGGCGTTATTCTTATTTGCAGAAAAGTGAGAGTTTAAAAGTTCCAGATGAAGCGCAAGTGCCTAAGAGAGTAGTAGATGGAGAAGGTGAAGCAGAAGTAGAAGAGCGAAATTACTTCGTGGGATCAATACAAGACGACAAGAAAGCGTCTGTTGATACTGAATTACCGGACTCAAAGAGGACGTCATGGTTGAATCCAGAGGCCGCAGAATTTGTTCCGGTATTTCCATCTCGGTTCGTGAGGGGTCCAGATCCTGTACTATCGTCATCGCCTACGCAGGGATATGAGAAGTCACTTGATGGCGTAGCTTCACCATCGCCAGTTGAAATTAATCTAGTCATTGCACATGAACCTGGACAGCTGGATTCCAGGATGGAAGATGTTGAGGACGTCGTGGTTGCCGAAGGTGGTCAAGGAGTGGAATCGACAGAAGAGGCAGAAGAGCGGTCTGCGGATGCTGCACAAGAAGGTATAGTTGTAGGTGTTAGGGAGACTGTAGAGTCTGAAGTTGCAGATGGACACAGGGATGTCCGGGCTGCAAGTGTTTCTGAGGTTGTGGATGGACAAGGGGATGTTCATGCCGCAAGTATGGTAGAAGTAGATGAGGTAGAAGTTGAGGAGAAATTTGGGGGCAGCGTCGTGGAGTGTGCGAGTGAGAATGATGTAGTGTGTGAAGATGTGCAGATGCCTTCTGTAAGTAGTGTTGAGGATTCCGAGGAACGGAAAGAAGTTTCAGGTGGACCAGGTGAGCAACTAGAGGATGAAGATGTGCAGTGTTCAGATGGTGGTAGTGGCGATGATGTTGATGATGAACGTGTTGAGGAAGATGAGATTGGAGAAGAGGTTAGTGAAGAAGCTTGTGAAGCGGCTGGCGACCAGTGTGATGAAGAAATTGGTGAGGAGCTGAGGGCACATGTGGTTGAAGATGGATCTGAGGAGCAACTGGAAGATGCTGAGGATATGCAGTGTCGTGATGGTGATTTGGATTATGGGGACGAAGAAGGGGAAATCGTAGAAGAAAAGAAAGAAGTAGAAAAGGAAGAAATTGTAGCAGAGGAGTTAGGTGATGAGCATAATCCAAAGCGGAGTCAAAGGAGTGAAGTAATTTGCCTTGATTCTGATTCAGAAGGAACAAATCCGTACAGCTCAACACGAAATAATTTCTCTGAGAGTGGTGTGCGAAAGCAACGAATACCCAAGGTCCGTCATAGAAAGGTACGGAGAAGAGGTTAACGGGTAGCGAGTAGATGTGCCCCACACTCCCAGTGGTGTTCATCTATTTCAGGGTTGCGCCCCTGCCCACGCGAGCCTTGGTTTCCTCCATTCATCCTTATTTTCGGAGGGAGCCATGTCCTTACCCTTACTCCTAGCTATTGACCCTTTAATGATCCTTGCCCCGTTTCATCTTCCCGATATTCCTACACCCCTTAAAAAAAAAAAAAAAAAAAAAAAAAACTATCGATAAGGAGTTAGAGAGACTTGCCGGAAGTGTTTAGATTGTGGTCCGCGAGATTGTTAGTTTCCCCTGTTCTGGGAGGTCATCATGAAGATAGTTAGGAGTTGGAGAGTGTCCTCAGGTTGTTGTGGTTTTGGACATCGTCAGTTTCCCCTGTTTTAAAAGTAAGATGGAGAGTGATAGTGGGCTGTTGTTTACTTGTACATAGTGGTGGATTTTGATTTTTGGTTGTTGATGTTGAGGTTGTTCATTGTAGAGGTCGAGCCATGCCGCATGCTCCGGTTGTTCCTGGTGTTCTTTTGTTGAGAGAGAAAGTTGTGTAGACAGTGCTGTAGAAAAGTAAACCCCCTCTAGTTATGGTGTATTCGAACGAGTAAGAGTTGAGATTGATGTTCGTGTGCCCTTGGTGCGGTCCTCTCTGTCTGGCTGAGCGGGGCCGTCCGCCCTTGTGTAGGGATGTGGGGCAGCCATATGGCAAGGATGGAGAGGCCTTGTGGGTGCATGTGGCTGGTCGGTCCAAGAGATGGACGAGGAGTAGTGCGGTCACTTACATATCAAGGTGGGAGATACCTTGTTTGGTCTTAGGACGAGTATGTGAGTGGGACCGGTGGGAGTAGGTGATGGTCACCGAAAAGGGTGACGTGTTGGGGCGGTCCTGTGGCGTTGGCGTGGCGGAGAGGGTCGCATGGGGATGTCTGTTCTCCTGAGAGCAAGTGCTGCTGGGCCACTTTATCCACGAAGTCCACCAGCATACTTTAAGAAGGGGGTACACTGCAGGGTACTCTCCCGAGTTTCAGAGTGAGGCAACCGGGTTGCCCTTTTGGGGTGGGGGTGTGCCGCGTTTTGGAAAACGTGGCGATGTTCCTATATCTATATAGTGGATGATTATAATTACGTATTTGATGACGCGAGGGAATTTGTCCTTTGGTATGCTTAATCGGACTTTGTCATCTCCGCCGGCCGACTCGCGCGCGCCCTATCTCTGTTACGTACAGTTTTTTCAAGAGCCGGTTTGCTCAGTTCCACTTCGGCTCTCGGCGCTTCACAATCTGATCCCCGGCTGACAGAGTAGATTTAAAAGTTTTTCAAAAAAAAAAAAAAAGGTATAAAAGGAAAGAGGGGTTACAGTGGAGGGATTATTTATCTTCGATGGTGGTAATTCAGACCTTCCTTCACAAACGGGTTAACAATTTTTATATTTTTTATTTTTATTACATCTCGACACGCACTATTCAACTGTTCTCCATCACAATTAACAATTAAGTGTTATTTCTTCTTTTTTAGTCACCGAACTCATACAAACTTCTTAAATTTTGATTGGCCATTTATGTACAGGTTAAATGTTATATGATCGATTCCCATTAATTACTTTACATTTTTATAAATTAACTTTAATAGATAATTTTATTATTATACTCTAATGATACATGCACTGTTTACATGATGATTAATTATATAATTATAAACAATTTGATACTAAACATGCCTCAGTTTATAATTGTAAAACCTTATTAATTTGAATTTCTATGATATGTGGTGGAACAATTTGTTATGGTTGATTGTAATTTCTACTTTGACTGCCTGAGATAAATATATTTACATAGATTAACTGGTGACATAAAATCTTATAACATACAACAAAAACTCTTAATAATAATACTTGTTTTTAACAACTTTAATTATTTCATACTTTTAAACTATTGTCTGTATGATAATAATAAAAACACTTTTTATAAATAATAAATAACACTGTTTAACGGTAGTCTGTGTCACTATTTATATTATATCACTCATCACTGTAAAGGTTTGTGTCCCTTTTTCTATCCTTATTATAGGCCTATATGATTTTAATTAATACAATTTTTATTTTGTGAATAGGTACTCTTTATTAGGTTTAATTGTGTTTCAGGGTAATTTGATTATTTAGGCCTACTAGGTTTATTTATTTAACTTTTTGTCTGTTTACTGCCCTGTTCTACTGGGTTATTTCTGGGTTTCTTGATAATATTAAATAAGCCAAACCAACTAGGTTTCCTTTAATTTGCTATCAATTATTATTTCTTGTTTCCTCTCTGGATCGGATTTCACTATTATTTACTATTCTTTTTGTAACATTTTGTTTCGTTACAACATACACTATATTAAATTCAGTACAGTACAGTAGTAGCATTTCTAAAAATTAAGAAGTTAATTTAGGGAGAAAAACCAATAATAAACACACGTAGCCTACATGAATGATCAAAGTCTTTACTTTTTACAAAAGTCTATTAGTTTTTCTGCTTTAGCGATGTTTCTCTCTTCTTAGCTGTACTGTCACAGTTTTTTTAGAAGTAACAGTTCTGTTGGGATAAGATTCTCTTTAAATGCCAACGTTAACCAGATCGCCGAGGGAACTACACACTGCACTGTATTATTTTTACCCTTGCAGTTTAGATTAATTACGTTTATGTTGATGAGCTCTGAACGGGTATAAAGTTGAATTTATAACAAAACAGGTTGTTTTTAGTACAAATCGTATCTTAAAATTCACCGGTAAAGTCGTTAAAAAAAATTACTTTGAAAACTTATTCCAGATAATCCGGATAAACTAAGGCCGGATAAACGAGTGTGTAGTGTAGGCCTACCTTCATAATAGCAGTTTATGCACATAACGTTAATATATTGGGAAGATCAATGGTTAACATTAAGGGCATATCTACTGACTTGTGGAATAATGTTAAAGAGGCGAGGCTTACAATAACTATAGAGAAAAACAAAATACTGAAACAGACATGTTCAAGTAAAACTTTTCAAAATAAAACAGAAATTAACGACAATCAGAAAAGAGTGTTAACTGAAAAAATGAAGCAGAAACCGATCCTGATGTTAAAGCTGCAGAAATTCTCTCTGTTTGAATATTTCGAACTGTGAAAACATTTTAATCGGGGAAGTCCATGTCTAATTAGAAAGTGAGAAAGCGGACAGTGAATCTGAAATATTAGGTAACAACGAACTTGTCCACGGAATGACAGAATGATTGACATAGATGACTTGGTGAGAGAAGACAAAGGGAAAGCTACCTCAAGGAAGCATAATAAATAATTGGCTACAATAAATTGAGGCTAAGTCTAAGTGCACTGCCTGGTTCAAGGTGAAACAGCAGGAAACTGATACAACTGTTCCTGGTATGTAATGTCTACATTATTGTTGCACACCAGATTCAGGAAATATTAAAACAAAAGAAATTGTACTTTTTTAATAATAAATAAGTTCTTGGATTTCGTTGTCCATGACGTGTCCGTTACTTAACTAAATACAACTATTATATTAACAACTCGGAACACAAAGTTTTTTATAAGTAAAAACATAAAGTTTTACCTTACAACCTGAACCAGTTTTCACCTTTAAAAGGCTTCTTCAGAGGTTGCTGCTGGTAGCGCTGTCCGTCCTGTTGTGGGCGACGGAATCGAATTTCGAAAGATCGATGTTGTGTGTGTGTGTGTGGAGTGAGATGTGTTTGAATAATGCATGCGATTTGAATTGTGTCTGTTCATTTAGGATGTCGTTTTTATTTGTTTTCGTGTGTTTGTATATTTCCAATTGTTCTAGAGTCTCTAGTTTTCGGCCTTTTGTGTGTACGTGTAGAATGTCATTGTTATTGTCGATGTTTTTGTATGTGTGGTTTGCCTCGATGAGGTGGTTTGCAAAGGTGGATTCTGTAGTGGAGTGGAGTGCCTTTGTGTGTTCAATGTATCTCTGTTTGAAGCTACGTCCTGTCTGGCCTATGTAGAATTTGTTGCAATTTGAGCAATTAAGTTTGTAAACACCAGGTAGATCGAATTTGTTTTGTGTGTATGTTTTGATAGTGTGTGTTCTGTTTTGTTAGTAGTTTTGGAAGCGATTCTGTATCCTGCTTTTTTGAATTTGTGGGCTATTTTTTCAGTTTGTTTGTTGATGTATGTTAGTGTGATGAATTTGTTGTTTTCTGTCTTTGTCTGTTGTTTGTTTTGTGTAGGAGTTTACTGACTATTGTTCTGTCATATCCGTTAGATTCTGCCAGATATTTTATCGTGTTTAGTTCGTCTTACAAAGGTAAAAGCCGTTTCAGGTTGTAAAGTAAAACTTTATGTTTTTACTTATAAAAAACTTCGTGTTCCGAGTCGTTAATATAATAGTTGTATTTAATAAATACGTGTATAATTGATAGCATCAAAGCATCCTTCAACACCCTCTGGGTTCGTTTCTATTGTCACCTATCATTCCAATGTCACGTAGGTTTCTTGCTCTCACGGCTTCTTCAGTACCTTGATTTGAAGTGCATTTAGGTCAGCCTCTTTTTTGTTTGTTCTTAGGAGTCCACTGCATTACTTCCTTTGATGCTCTTTTGTCAGTAATTCATTCTTATATTTGCTCTTTGATGTCTATTTTCCATTGTCATTATCTCTCTTATCAGCTCATTCCCGATCCTGTCAAAGTAAGAGATTCAAGCCAATCACTGTCATAAACCGATTTTAGTAGAAGGAAATTTCTGTCTATCGTTTTTCTATCACAAATGTACCACACACTCAGAACCTGTATCATTGTATATAAGATATTCTCTAATATTTGAGAAAATCTTTAACCAAATAATTGAGATTAGTATTGCAATTGCATTTTTTAAAATTATTCTTTCATCAATTTATTTTTCACACTGTTCGTAATTAACTACTTTTTACACCTACGTATGTGTACTCCTTGCAGTCTTCTATTTTTGTGTTTTCCAGCTCTAAGGCTTCCACTCTGTGTTTATCACACACATGCACTTTGTCTTGGTGTTGCTTACCTCTAGTTCTCATCGTAACACCCTTTTATCAGCTTACATGTCGCATATTTTAAGCCTTCTTTTTTGTGAGGTAGCCTTCACTTCCTGATCACAGGTAAAGTGTAATATATATGATTACATCATATAGGCAAAGTGTCCATTTATCAGTGATTTGTCAACATTTTCTATACTGGTCAGTGAATGCATGTGCAATATAAATTTTAAATCCTTAAATTTTTAGTGACCGTCAATCACATTTAATTGTTTCGTTATGTTTGATATTTCTATTGTATTTCATACACAGGTCCTGAAGATGACAATAAATATTGTCGAAACGTCGAAGCAAAATAGCTAAAATTTGTATTATTGACCGATCCTCACTAACCATCCACTAAAACATTCATAAATTTTAAAAATTGTTTGGGAGAGAAAGTATCCTTGTTTGAGATATTTTGTCACTAGTTCCTACATTGCTCACCCCATTTCAATTCTAGAACACCCGTCTATGGACAGCTGTTTTGCCATATTTATCAGTGTTGCATTGATTAGACTTTTTCTAGTACTTCCCATAGTTTTTTAACAAGTACAACATCATAATTCTTTGTACTGTTAACAAACAAGAGCTGGATTTTATAATCATGAGTTGACACTTTCTTTTCAGTGACACGGATAATCACAAAGAGATTACCGATAAAAAAAACTGGCTCTATGTACACACAAGAGTGGCTAAACAACAAATTAATGTAAATTATGAAATTATTTTTCATAATTTCTTTTACATGTTACTTTCATATAAATTAAAGAAATTATTTGGGGAATTATACTTGCTGAAAGGATTTTATTTAAATATTTTAATGCAAGCAGACGATCTTGTGATCATCTAAGAGAATGTTAATGACTTCCAAAGATCACCGTTTTGTCTTCTTACATTTTAACAGATTACAATCAAACCATTACCTTACTCAAAACAAACGTTATGTTTTTTCTGGGGCAAATCATATTAGAAAAAAGATTGTCATACAGAACTCACCAATAGAACAGGTGCCAGATTTCATGTATCTAGGGTGCAGCATCACATACCAAGATGACAATGAGGTTGAAAGCAAAATTAGTCTCTTCCAGTCGCTTTGTAGATGTATCATTAAACACTTAAAGAATAAAACAAGGAAAAAGACGCAATTGAAATATTATAATGTAATGGCCGACTACAAGATATACTGAGACTTGGATTAGAAAGACTAAAGATATATCTAGAATACAAGGAGTGGAAATGAGGTTCTTGAGGACTATAAAGGGTTGCACCAGGAGAGATCTTATCAGAAATGATCATATTAGAATGGAGCTAGGCATAGCTGAAAGCGTAAATGAGAAAATCTCCTGGTACAAAATGGAGTGGTGGTTACATGTAGAGAGAATGATCCAACTAGATTTTCAAGAAGAGCCCTTGACTATCATCCAAGGGTAAAGAGAAGTGCGGGAAGAGCCCGCAACCGATGGTTGGATGATTGCCATTGAGACTCGAAGAGGCTACTAGTCTAAGCCATAAAGGATGATAACGACAACTTTCATAATTTATTTCTTGTACGTTAGTGCATAATATAGAACTACTTTTATATAAGTTACTGGATTACACAAACGCCTCCCTACAGTTCTGTCATTCGGGCATGCATTATGTGAATTGATTTCATCTGTATTGTTACTTGACAATAAAAACAAACAATTACATTATTAAATATCACTATAGTATTGACGACTCGGAACACTAAGTTTTTTATACGTAAAAACGTAAAGTTTTACCTTACAGCCTAAACCGGCTTTCACCTTTAGAAGGCTTCATCAGAGGCTGCCATAGGTAGCGTTGTCCGTCTTGTTGTTGGCGACGGGATAGTTTTTTGAAAGATCGAAGCTGTGTGTGTGTGTGGTGAGATGTGTTTGAATAATGCGTGCGATTTGAATTGTGTCTGTTCGTTTAGGATGTTGTTTTTATTTGTTTTTGTGTGTTTGTATATTTCTAATTGTTCTAGAGTGTCTAGTTTTCGGCCTTTTGTGTGTACGTGTAGAATGTTCATGTTATTGTCTATGTTTTTATATGTGTGGTTTGCTTCAATGAGGTGGTTTGCAAAGGTAGATTCTGTAGTGGTGTGGAGTGCTTTTGTGTGTTCAATGTATCTCTGTTTGAAGCTACGTCCTGTCTGGCCTATGTAGAATTTATTGCAATTTGAGCAATTTAGCTTGTATACACCAGGTAGATCGAATTTGTTTTGTGCTTTGGGCATGCGTTTTGATAGTGTGTTCTGTTTTGTTAGTAGTTTTGTAAGCGATTCTGTATCCTGCTTTTTTGAATTTGTGGGCAATTTTTTCAGTTTGTTTGTTGATGTATGTTTGTGTTATGAATTTGTTGTTTTCTGTCTTTGTCTGTTGTTTGTTTTGTGTTTTGTGTAGGAGTTTACTGACTATTGTTCTGTCATAACCGTTAGATTCTGCTAGATATTTTATCGTGTTTAGTTCGTCTTTGTAGTCTATTTCATCTAAGGGGATGTTGTTAAGTCTATGTATCATGGTTCTAAAAGCAGCTAGTTTGTGTTGTATTGGGTGATTGGAGGTGTTGTGTATTAGTGTGTCAGTTGTAGTTGGTTTTCTGTATACTTTACGTTTTTACTTATAAAAAACTTAGTGTTCCGAGTCGTCAATACTATAGTGATATTTAGTTAAGTAACGGACACGTCATGGACAACGAAATCCAAGAATTACATTATGCAGCTATTATTCTTTAGTCTTAAAGAACTTCTGTTACAAACAAAATTTTATTATGCTGTATGGCTAATGTTTGCATAAAATACTTTTATGATGTTTTCTGTAGTTTAACTTTCACTATTTTTGTTACAACACTGCAGTACGAGGGGAAAGTTGTTCTATTATACATCCATTCACAAACAGAAAATCGAAATAAATAAACATCATAGGCGAGAATCTGATCGATTAAGATTATCTGGCGTGTTAAGCTGTAGTCTAAATCTGTTAAAATTGAAGTTGTTATTGCAATTATTATATTAAAGGTGGAATCCATAACAATAACTGTCTATACACTCTACAATATCAACAACAAAGTCAACTAAACCCAGACGTTTTGGCCATGTCCATGAAGATCTTCATCAGTGCGGGAAAAGTTAGCACATAAGACTACGAAATGTGACAAGTCTCCCATGAAATGTACTAGTCTTTTTTTCCTTTCAGGTGGACAAATATTGTGTTGATCAATCACATAACACTCGTTTCTGGCTTGATCGCCTCAAGGCCAACAATCCAAGACACAGCAGCGATGCGATGTTGTCATTAAGGGTGAGCACATAGGCGTAACTTGGGAGGGGCAAGGGGGGCACTCCCACCCCCCAATTTTCTGAGCATTATAAAATTTTGTTTCCAGTTGTTATAAATAAAAACTAACAAATAGTCAAACAGGACACAGTTTCTATCCTTGCGAGCACAGTAAGAACTATTTATCAACGTCTGTACTGTTATCATATGACTAGTTGCCATAAATTTATTATTCTAATTTCTTTCAAAGAAACTTGTAAGGGGAATGTTTGACAGATTTGAATGATATACGTCAAAATAACATTTCTGTTAAAAAAAAAAATGCTAGAGATCTAATTAACTGGAATACAATGCGTGCCTTTTACACAAAAAAAGACTTGTTTTGGAAACACCCCAAGACATCGATGGCTTTGTTTACGAATCTTAAAAGACGGTCGTTTGGAACTGTTATTTGTTAATGATTACTGATACAAGTGTGGTATCTTAAAAGACTGTCGTTTGGAACTGTTATTTGTTAATGATTACTGATACAAGTGTGGTCAGTTACTTGGTTGTGTATGTAGTCAGTTAAAGTACACATAGCTTGTCTCTTTCTTAATTCATTATTATTGTGATCGCTTTGGTTTTTTGTGTTGATAAGTACTGGGAAATGGGAGATAAGAAACGCAAAGGAGTAACACGGCTTAATTTCTTTGAAAATTGCCTGACTGGCAATTTGAAAATTTCTTTATGTCGTGACTGATTCGGCTTACTGCTACTACTGACGAGCATTTTGTGACAGTGTGCCTAAGGGAGAGGATGCGTTTACGAAAACTGGGTATAAGAATTGGAAGAACTGAAATTGTTTATGTTTATAGGCCTACAGTATATTTGTTTTAGGTAAATATAACTGGAAGTACAACTTTTAAAGAAAGGTTTGTTGATTCTTAAAAAATGAAATTGTCCCTCGTTTAGTAACTAAGAATTATTACTAAATTTTCTAATTATGTATATAATATATTTTATTAATTTTATTATATAGATGGTCTCACTACATACTTGAATTTATGAAGCTTTACCCTGCCCCCCACCCCCAAAGTTAGGCCCCAAGTTATGCCCATGGGTGAGCAAATACAAAGTGTAGAAAAATATAAGTATCTGGCTACTTTAGTTAATAAAGGAAATTACTACATGGAAGAGATAAAATCAAGAATAGAACAGGCAAGGAGTGTCTTCAGTTGAATAAGGAAAGTGCTGTACAGTCGAGACCTTAGGCTGAATCTCATAATCAGATTTTTGAGGTGTTACGTGTTCTCAACGCTTTCCTGTGGTTTGGAAGCCTGGACTTTAAAGAAACAAGATTCGTTTTGAAATGTGGACCTACAGAACGATCTTTAGAATTGGGATAGAGTGGGATAAGGTCACAAACGATGAGGTAACGAGAAGAATGATGAAGAAAATGGAAGTCGTGAATACTACAAAAGTAAGGACTCTCCAATATCTAGGGCATGTATTGAGAGGAGAAAAATATCAGTTTCTACAATTAATAATCTTCTTCTTCTTCTTCTTCAGCATCAGAGCTCAACGTCAGCCCCGGCTTCCAACACCAATCTTCTCCAAAGTCTCCGTCCGTTGGCATCTTAGTGTAACCCCTCACATCCATTCTTCTGAGATCTTCTAGCACATCGTCCAACCATCTTTCTTATCCTAGGTCACCCCTACAGGTAATAATACAAGAAAAATACAAGGCAGAAAAGTCGCATTCCTGGTTGCATAACTTAAGAGAATGGTTCCAATAGTTTTGTTTAGAGCAGCTGTATCTAAAATCTGGATTGCCATGATATTTGCCATCCTTTTCATAGGAGACAGCACTTGAAGAAGATAAGAAGACAATCTTCTGTATGGAACTACCAAGAAATGTTGAGATGAAAGCAAAAAAGCGAAAAATACTATAAACTAATCTACAACAATGATGATAACAAAAAATTATAGCACCAGGCTCTGTCCGATACTCTTTGCTAGCAATTTCTGTAATTTCAACATTATCACTAGTAATTCTGAACTGCTTTATACTGGACAGACGTTTTAATGTCTTCACTATTTCCAAGTTATGTCTGTCTGTTGTGGTTATGCAGGACTTTTAAATGGTGTCGATGCCAAAAGCCTGTCCAATGAAAAGTGATTACTAGTTTGACAATTAACACTCACAACATCAAAAGAGACATATGTTTCACAAGAACTTGTTATCATCAATAATTCCAAACTGTCAATCAAACTGAATTTCAATCAAAATTTATATAATGTTAGTTATATTATACCATAATAATATTAAATATTATAATAAGTTATTAAAGTAAATATCATCATCGTCATCATCATCATCATCCTTTACAGTGTGGGTTAATAGTCAGTTCCAGTCTCAATGGAGTTCATCCACTCATCATTTACGGGGTCTTCTCACACTTTTCTTCCCCCTTGGATGATAGTTAAGAGCTCTTCTTGAAAATCTAGTTAGATCCATTCTTTCTACGTGTAACTGCCACTCCGTTTTCTACTCGGAGATTCTCTCATTTACGCTTTCAGCTATGCCTAGCTCAATTCTAATATGATCATTTCTAATAAGATCTCTCCTGGTACAACGCTTTACAGCCCTCAAGAACCTCATTTCCGCTCCTTGCATTGTAGATGTATCTTTGGCCTTTCAAATCCAAGTCTCACTACCATATAGTAGTTGAGGTATGGCCATTACATTATAATATTTCAATTGCGTCTCTTTCCTTCTTTAAGTGTTTAATGATACTGATACTGTAAGTGTTTAATGATAATATTTTAAAGTAAACATAAATAATATAATTAAAAAGACTATAATGACACTAACACAAACAACAATTTTTTGATTGCACAACATTGCAAATGAAACACAAGAACAGATAATTAACAACACGTGGTAGGCTTCCCATAATAATGTTTCACAATATTGCTTCAAAGTCAATAAAATCACACTTCAAAATTTTTAGCAGCAACAGAGGTAGCATACGGTTAAATCATTTAATACGGCAACTTACAGAAATAAAAATATTTTCATTGTTGAAATTAGATAACAACACATTTACAGCCAGTGTCACAAAATGAAAACAAGTAACTAAAGGAAAAAAAATGTAAATAAGGAAGATTATGAAGTTGTGTACAATCACAACGTGCTGGCTGGCTGTCATATTATACACTTCAGCTTTCATGTTTCCTTCCCAGACTATCAGAACGCCCTAATATTTAAATACAATAATCCCCCATTATAATGGACCATGTTAAAACAGATCCCACTTATAACGGACAGCTCTAAGAAACAGGAAATGTTGAAAAAGCAAAGACAATCACACTCAAAAGTGTAAAGTAAGCAAAGTAAAAGACCACTTCAACTTTGTCAACGAGTATGTTCAGCAAACACAAAATGTAAACATATCACTCTATTATGACCATTTGTGACATCTTCGTGTGTGACTGATTAAAGACATTAAATCTAATAAATATCAAATGAAAATTCGTAATTTTTTAAGCAAATAAATATGGAAAGTGATTCTGACACATAGCCGCCTTCTTTTTGAAGAAGATAGCCAATGTGCTATCTATCAGTTTTTACTTTAATTATTAATATTTTGTATAAAATATAAACTGTTCTTTACTATGGACTACCAGTATGTTTGTATTACAATTATGTATACAGTATTTTGTATAACTACAGTAAAATAAACAGTTTCTATTTTTATTCACGTAGTTTAAATGTCATATTTATATTATAAGGTCTACTTGGCTACAATGCAGTTACAATGGAGTCAATATAACGGACACCTCAGAGCCTCTAATAGTCTGTTATAACGAGAAATTACTGTATGTCAAATCGTCCTATTATTTCTTAGTTTATTCCCATATTAATGTCACTAGTTAACATCAAAAACCTTTCTAACTTAAAAAAAATATTAAATTCTTATTAGTTTGTATGCAAGAAAAACGACTGTGACATCAAAATATCCGACTTAACTCTTACTTTTATGAAAAATGGGAATTTTCTTTATTATTTAGCAAAATATTCAAATTTTGGTAAATAAATTTTAGTCAAAAAATGGGGGGTTGGCAACACTAAAATTCTTATTCATTACATTTTGTTTATGTAGACTTCCTTTACTGTGCTGAATCAAAGCTGGACTGCTTGCCTCCATGCTTTAGCGGTGCCCACCTGGAAAAAAAACGTTGATTGTCTGGATACAGAAACCGACAAAAAGACAATTCCATTGTTCAAAATGGAAAACAACATTGTTGCCAGTAATGGTGTAAATAGTCTGAACTTTCATTTGAGAATAGAGCATGAACAGGTTACATCTATACATAAGAACAGGTAACAGGTTACATTACATAAGAAAAACTGGCCAGGAAGGACACTGTTGGGGCCTGGAAACAGGAGTATCCAGTACACTCCATTAGTTACCTATGATACAATTATACTGCCACATTACGTATTGAAATGGGGCTGATTCAAAACTTTTGAAAGCAATGAATCGAGACGAAGAAGCTTTAAAGCGTTTGAAGGGATAATTCCCATATCTGAACAAATTCCCACATCATCATTGTTGGCTTGCAGATTTGTGAACTGTTTAAGAAAAAAACATTTGCTAAATTTATTAAAGGGAATGAGAAAACAGCTTGGAAAGCCTTTAAATTTGCTGTTGACAACTTCCTAGGTAATCAAAAAATTGAAAACTACGATATAATTGTTAATGAACTTCTGGGACCACACCTAGAATAAGGTTACATCACTTAAAATACACTTTCATGATTCACTTCTCGTATTCTTCCCAAGCAACTATGGAGCAGTGAGCAATCCGCATGGAAAGCACTTCCACCAAGGCACCTCTGCGATGGAAAGAAGGTATTAGGGCAAGTGGAACGCATGTATGCTTGTTGAATATTGTTGAGATGTGACAACAAGAGATGCCCTTTACACAAGCCTCGAACATAGTCAATACCTTTGAAAAGAGAATTTTGAGAAGAATATATGGACCAAGCCAAGTCAATGGGATATGGAGAATACATCACAATGAGGAACTATACAAGCTATATAAAGACAATGATCTGGCTACCATCATCTGACAGCATAGTTTGCAAAGGGTAAGATACATCATTAGGATGGAAGGCAACCGAAGGAACTATTTAGTCAAATCGAGAGTAGAAGGTCCGTCGGAAAACCCAAGCATCACTGGACTGATGCAATGGTAAGGGATGCTGATACTTTACTTAAAATAAAATGATGGACATCAATCGCCAAGGACAGGGAAAAATGGAGGTGGATGATTATGGAGGCTAAGGTTCGACTTCAAACTGTGATGCCACAGAAGTAGAAAAAGAAGAAGAAGACAAGAGACACCCTAGAGGTAGACAACAACAAAAAACAAAAATCAGAAATGCTTCAACTAACAGGCACGAGTTTCATACATGTATATGGGATCTGATAGTACGTGTTGAATTTCTCAAATTTGTACTTATTTTTAATAGACATTATTCACATAAATTTTCTCATAATTGAATTCTCTACAAAGTTACTTAGAAATTTTTATTTGTTTATTGGCAAATTAACGAAGTTTATTTTATCTCAAATCTAAAAAAGTGTTATATATATATATATATATATATATATATATATATATATACACTTTCACAATATGAACTTACTTTCTTTATCACTTCCCCATATGTTTCGAGGTGATGTTCCTCTTCCTCAGTGGGAGTAAACATTGAATGTCATTGTACAGAATAACGGTTATGGACTATAGGTGTGTGTGGTGGGGGTTGATGGTGGGAGGGAATTGGCGCTGAATTAGATACACCTATAGTCCAAAACCGTTATTCTGTACAATGACATTCAGTATTTACTCCCACTGAGGAAGAGGAACATCAACTCGAAACGTATGGGGAAGTGATAAAGAAAGTAAGTTCATATTGTGAAAGTGTATATATATATAATATTTTATAAAGTGAACGAAGAGGATGAAACAACAAGATAACTAAAAAAGTGTGTTTTTCGACTCCAATGTTTTGTGTTTAACACAGTTTTTCTTAGAAACTAATTGAGATAGAGTTATGGGTGAGAAATTTTATTCAATTTCTCAGATCAAAAACCATAAGAAACCACCAAATTTACCCTTCACTTTATACCCCAAGAATTTCAGGATGGTGTCATTTTACCATGGGAGCAGAAAACAGGGAGAACTAGTTCGCGAGCCGTAACTCGCTAACGAACCATTTTCAGACCTACGTTTATATGGACTTTTTCTATTTTTAGCTACAGAATCAGCATCTGAGAGATTGGCGTGTAATTTTGATTCACCCTATATAAGGTATCATAGATAGTCTTTACCTCATCACTGAGGTGAATTGGCAGACACTGTGCCAGTTGTTTCCAATACTGATGATGGCCTCTTATGGTGAGGCTAAACTGTATGTCAACATAAACTGTAGATAATGACCTAACAGCCAGCTTGGCTAATAATATTTCCAACTGTATAAAGTATCAGTTTGCACAACAACAATGCATTTCGTTTTACGAAAATTCTGTAATTAGCTTTTATAATCAAAAAGTTCATATTTAATTTTACCTTTTTTCTTCACAACTAAGAGTATCTGTGTTTATAATTTTCACTTTTTCTCTCTTTATTATTATCACCAATACTATAATGAACAAAGCGGCTGAAATGAGATTTCTCAGGCACGTGGCAGGGTATACTCTCCATGATCATAGAAGAAACACAGATATAAGGCAGGAACTGAATATTATGAGTATACTCGACTGGATCACCCAGTATCGGCTGAATTGGTGGGAACATCTTTGCCGAATGGATGACTGCCGCATCCCCAAACAACTATAGAACTATAAGTCGAGGGGACGGAGAGGTGTGGGATGTCCGAGGAAGCGCTGGAGTGACCAGCTGTAATATTTGCTTATTTGAGACCGGAACAAACCATTCTTGGTTTAAAACTTGAGGATGATGATGATGATGACTATATTATTAACAATGTCAGGCCTCATAACTATGTCCTACTAAAATATAGATTTATTTTAATCTGTTAAAATATTGATTTTGAATATTTCTGTTTTTAATGTTATGTTATTATGTTGTTTCTTTCCCTCAGTTTCTCAACTCTCTCTCAAACTATCATCTAAACCAGTGGTCACCAAACTTTGAAGCCACTGAGCAACCATACCGTTCGTCAATCTTACTGTGAGCTACCAAAAGAAACCAGGACAAAAATAATTTTTTTTTCTAAATCACACATTTATTTATTACCTATAAACATACATTTCTAGTAAATATTACATCCAATTGAATAAAATTGTTTATATTGTAAAGAATTTAATAAGAAGTGTAAGAACAACATTTTTTTCATCTGACTAATTAAGTTTAATGAGAAGGATGGCTCTCTTTTTATCATCAACAATTTTTTTAATGTTAGGTGAGTAGGTCGTAGCTGCCATTTGAATGCAGTTGTCCAAATGTTCATCAGTCAATCTGTTTCTGTACTTGTTTTTTATAAACTTCATACTGGAAAAAGAAACCTCGCACAGATATGTAGAGCTGAACATTGCCTTCACTCGTAGACCAACCTGAACCAAAATTGGATATTTTTCCTTAGGAACAAAAGGCCAAATATTTTCAGAGCTTGACGTGAGTGATTTTAAAGAAAGGTCATTTTGAAAGACAATCAGTTCCATCTCCACTGCAGCGTCATCTTCTTCAAAATGTTGCATGACACAAGTAGAGAATTCTTCAGCATCAATCTCAATAAAAGGAGATTTGACGAACTGCGCTACAATTGAAATGCTTTTGAAGTCTTGAAAGCGTTGACTGAATTGACTTTTCAAATCTGAAAGAATTGCAATGTATTCTTTGCTGTTGTAAGGAGGCTGTGAAGGGCCTTGCTTGTCAAGGGTTTGCTTCAAACAGGCAAAGTGCTTGTATTCATCCTGGATGAGATTTCTTTCCCACAGCTCTAGCTTTTTTCAGAATGAAACCACATCTGAAACTGTTCCACCAATATCTTTATCTTTACCTTGAAGCTGCAAGTTAAGGATATTTAGCTTTTCGGTGATGTCTGCAAGAAAAGCAAAATCTTGCAGCCAAACCGGATCTTCTAGTTCAGGGAAAGATTCACTTCGTTCTTTAAAAAAATTTACCAAAGCAGGAAGCAACTCTGCGAAACGTTGCAAAACTCTGCCTCTGCTAAGCCAACGAACTTCTGTATGAAGCAATAGATCACCATACTGGCATTCTAACTCTTCAGTCAGTGCCCTGAACAAACGTCTCTGAAGTGCCTGTGCTCTCACTTTATTTACTACTTTTACGACTGTTTTCATTACATTGTTCATACTTAAGAACTTTCCACATAATGACTGCTGGTGTGGTAAGTCAGAAATTTTGGAAAGCTGTTGTCTTTACGACACAAGGCAATGGATCCCTTCTCCCCACCTACCATCGCAGGAGCTCCATCGGTTGCTAAGCCCACCAACTTCTTTACAGGAATACTTTCAGAGTCGATAAGCCTTTTAAATGCTAAAAATATGTCCTGTCCCGTAGTACCGGTATGTCCTCTAAGTGGTACAACTTTTACCAGCTCTTCTCTTATTTCAAAATCATCAAAAGCCATTCTTACAAAAACAGCCAACTGAGCTGTATCAACTATATCAGTTGATTCGTCAAGTTGTAGGGAAAAATAACTGCAGCGATCAAAGTCAGTTTTAAGTTGTGAAGTTACATCAGAACTCATAGCTTCAACTCTTCTCATTACTGTGTTTGCAGAAAGCTGTACAGATTTAATAGCAGACATTATCTCAGATTTGTTTTTGAAATTGTCAAATAATGTATCTGGAGCTTCTAAAAATGCAGCTTTGATTAACTCACCATCTTCGTACGGTTTCTTATTTTGGGCGATCACTTTGGAAACTGTAAGATTTTAGTAATTTGATCAATTGATTGTCTATTGTACTTATCCCTTCTGGAGACGTATCTGATAGTTGCACCACCACGTGTTATTCACTTTCTCAGTAGAACACTTGATATTTAGGTTTTAAACTGTTATAAGTTTAACACTGTTATTGATTATTCTCATCACTATATGTTTCACTATTGTTTCAAAATAAATTCACCATGTTTTTTAGTCGGCCGACTTTAATTTACCCGAGTACTTTTTACATGACCGCACGGTCTGAAGGCTATCGTCGACTGAGGCTGCCAAGATGGCTTGGCGGCGCGCTTCCTTAATGCGCATCGTGGTCAATGACAGGAAGTCCTTTCACAACTCGATTTCTGATTGGCTGGAATGTTCCAGAATCTAACAACGGACCAGAAAGCAGCCCGCACTGCCACCTCGTGGTCATTTCTGCGTCGCACAAACACGTGCTTTTTTCATGACTCACCGTGTACGGCCTGATACTGCTACAGACTGTTACCAAAAGTATTACATAGAATAGTTTACTACAAATCATTAAATATAAAAATCCTATCCCTTTTGTACCGTCACAACAGAATCAAATAATTTTTGCATATGTGCCCGAGTTGTAGAGGACTGAAGGCCTATTGATTTTGGTGAAGATCTGTTACGGGGAAGAGGTAGTTTACCTGCTCCGTTTTATGTTTTAACAACAGTAATTTTTTTCTATGGCGAACAATAACTGCTGCAAATTCAAACAGAATCAAATAATTTTTTGCATATCTTCCTGAGTTGTAGAGGAGCCAAGGCCTATTGATTTTGGTGAAGATCGGTTAACGGGAAGGGGTAGTTTACCTGCAACATTTTATGTTTTAACAAGAGTAAAGTACTTGAAGGTGATAATAATCCACCGTAAAAATGTAGATGAAATATCTATAAATAACAGGGTAGTTGAAGGTGGAGGGGATTTTTTATGTGTACTACGTCATCAGCAACAAAGAAGTAGTTTGTTGTTAAAATTCCTTACCGGACTGTTTGGCCATGGTCCAATGTTTTCTGCAAAACCAGACGTTTCTATAGCGCCATCGACTGCCATCATCAGTAAAAATCGAGTGCGCTAATGTGAGGTAGTATACGTTAGTGACCACAGTACTGTGGTTAAGGCTGAAGAGAGAAATATGGAAATATTTCATTTCGAAATTTATTTTAAATATACATATTAGAACATGGAAGTTATGTATGGTTCTCCATACCGATATTTTAATTTTTGTCTTAATCTTACACGGCCGGTGTCAATATTTTCAAAATTATTAAATACCGGGCTGTTAGGCTGTGGTCAGTTGCTGTAAATTCTCAACATCATCGGCAACGTTTTATATCCCCCCTCAGGGATCTTTTTCAGGCCACAAAAATTGACAGTGTGTTACAAAAACAGATACGGCAGATCTTATGCTGAACAATACCTGAAACTTTTTTGGGTAAAAGTAACCCGAAGCAAGTGTCGGGTATTGTTCGGCCTAAGATCTGCCGTAAAAGTTTTTCTAACACTCTGTCACTTTTTGCAGCCTGAAGAAGATCCCCAAGGTGGGAGACAAAACATTGCTGATGATATCGAGAATTTACAGCAAACGACCATGGCCTAACAGCCTGGTATTTAATAATTTTGGAAAATTATTTTTTAATAATGATCATCTTTAGCCTATATTCACAAACTAAACACAAATGGACCTGGTGTGGGAAGTATGCTACACCAATGCTATGCATGCTACACAAAGTTGCCTTAAACACGATTATAGTACATCAAGAGCATACATATCTGAAGATTTACTTTTTGGTGTCCAGATAATTCACAGTTTATACATAATTAGTGCAATAATGTATTTTTCCCTCCAAAGTTTATGCACATATGTGAAAATAGTAATCACGATATAAAAACAAGGAGTGTTACAAATAAGCAGGGGCGGATTAACCATTAGGCTGTCTAGGCTGTAGCCTAGGGCGCGGCACTTTAGGGGGCACAAATTTTTTGCTAAAAAATAATACAATTTTACAGCTAAATGTAAAATTGGTAATAAATTACAAGGATAAAAATTTGAGTTCATTTCGAACACATGCGCCTGTTTGCAAGAAATTATGGTAAAACTGTATATAAATAATAGAAGTGCTTTCCAAACTGTTTTCTCCGGTTATGAGTCATCGGCGGCCGACGCTCACAGAACTACTGTAGTGGTACTATCGCCGGCGCCAGGATAAACTGACAAGTGTAGCCCTCTTGTTCATTGAAAGTGACTTTCTGCAAGGACTTGATTTCAGTGAGGTGATTAAAACGTTTGCTCAATCTAAAGCGAGAAAAAAGAATCTAGCTCGAACTTTACATGAGTCTTAACAAATCTACAAGATATTTAACTGATTGTCTTCTTTGTGTAAATGACGTTAAATGTACCCTTAATAAAACTGTTGTAATTCTGCAACTACTTAGTTAATTCTTTCCTTATGAAACCCATGCAAACTACAAATGGTTGAAGATGTAATTGAATTGCTCCGCCCAACAACGTTGCAAGCGCCAACATTTCCAAAACGCAGATTCTGTTGAAACAATGTTGCAAACGACACTCTGAATAGTGTGGGGTATTTTTTGTTTGAGAAAGTTTCGGTTGGCTGCTCTGAAATAAGCCTACAATCTCCCGCGTGTTTAGTTCCGAGGTAGCAACAACGTTGTAACGTTGCCTTCCCAGTCAGGCATCATGCTGTCACTTGGCGACGAAAACGTTTAAACAGTGGAAGAAAAAGGAAGATTTGTGTGTCTTCGTGGAAGAATAAGATAAGAAAAGTTTCGAGGGACTCGGGAAATCCGTACGTACCATCATGGAAGAAGCCAGTACCAGGAAAACTGCCCCCAACTGAGGTAAGCTCAACAACGTTGTAACCGCCACCTGTTGCAATGCACTAGCTCAGTGGTTCCCAAAGTGGGGTCCGCGACAACGTTTCAGGGGGTCCGCGGACCCTTTTTAGGAAAAATAGAATACACCGTAATTTCCTACGATTTTTTGTAGTTTAACATCTAATTTCGGAATCTTAAAACAATTAGTAGAAAATTCAAGTATTTTTTTTTTGTGCAAACTAATTGTAATTGTAAAAGTAACTTGAAACTAATGGTTTTAATAATGTCTTTAAAGCTGGAAACACATTGCTATCACGTCACGTGAGCTCAGGACTTGCCTTAACCCATGAAATCGCAGTACAGAGACACACTTACGTCACTTCATGTTACATCATTTGACGTGAACACGTGTGAACTCATGTGAACACACATGAAGTCATGTGAACATTCGTGAAGGCAAATAAATTCTACTTAGTTGTGAAACATGGAGTGCTGCAGTTCATCAGATTTTGAAGAAGACTTGGAAAATGCTTGTGCTATTCTTGTAATCAAAAACAGTTAACAAAAGAAGGAGCTGGATACACAATATAAACTTAGAAAGACTTGAGTGTTGTTGAAAATTCTCTGCGTAAAGGGAGCTATAAGATTACTGAACAGGTCTGGTATCAAATAGCTTCTGATGACCTTACAACATTACGCGGCAGAACGTCACACAATGTGCTCCAGCCATGGAAAACACATAGCATTGCTAAGGAAGCTCAGGGAAGGGGCGGGAGAAACCTTCCATCAGTTGAAGTAGCGAGTGTTATATGTGTGAATAAATGTACAGTTACACGGTTATTAAATATAATAAAAAGATTTATTACACAGCTACAATAGTGAATACATCGTGAGCGTCTTGCTCTTATGGCGATCACCCTGTGACTCACTCACGTGCCCCGCTATACATATGTCATGGCATATCCCCACTCTTATAACTTATGGTACTACTCACAACATCTCCCCTTTTCTAGTTTTTCAAAATTAAATTACAATATTATTACATAACATTTATTAAACATACATAACCTTTTAGGTACTCTGGTTTCTTTATCGTACGACCTGATCTAGTCGTAATTACCGGAGCATCATTCGCAGTCACATTAACAATAGGATTATTATTACAGATATTATTTGCATGATTCACATTATTATTTACAGTATTTGTATTGTTCGAAACTCTTCTTTGCGTGGGCTCTTCAAATGGTATATCTAAAGTATATTGGATTTCATTAAATTGTGTACCTTTGGATAGATCTTTTCGATTACGTGTTACAATAGTATTTTGCTCTGTTTTTACTTTATAAGATCTAGGATTTTGATGTTTTTCAATAATAATACCACTTTGATGAGGTAAGGTTTCCTTTCCTTCATCATGAATTTTAACTTTATCTCCCACATTAAATTCTGTAAGAGCTTTCGAACCTTTATTATAATAGAACTTTTGTTTATTTTCACGTTCTTGCAAAATAGTACTAAATTTATTTGACTCTACTTTGCCTTCATTTGAATTTGGTATTATGTTTCTTACTTTCCTACCATACATTAATTCCGCTGGCGTAATGCCACTATTATCAATAGGCATATTTCTTAATTGTAACAGAGCCATTTCTTTATCCTTTCCTTCCTGAATAATTTTTTTCAAAATATGTTTGAGAGTCTGTATATGTCTCTCTGCTAAACCATTTGACTGGTGATGTTTTGGAGTAGTTATCACATGTTTAAAACCCCATTGATCTGAAAATTTTTTAAATTTAAAACTCGTGTATTGAGTACCTGAATCTGAATATAAAACTTTAGGTACCCCATATCGTGCAAAAAACTCCTTTAAAGACTGTATAGTAGACTCTGCGCTTAAATCACTTAAATGTTGCAAATCAACGAATTTACTATACGTATCTACTACAATTATAAACCTTTTACCAAGTAAATAAAAAATATCAGAAGCTATAATTCCTGTCCGCAGCGCCATGTTATATGTGTGAATAAATGTACAGTTACACGGTTATTAAATATAATAAAAAGATTTATTATACAGCTACAATAGTGAATACATCGTGAGCGTCTTGCTCTTATGGCGATCGCCCTGTGACTCACTCACATGCCCCGCTATACATATGTCATGGCGTATCCCCACTCTTATAACTTATGGTACTACTCACAACAGCGAGATTATGCAACTTGTACGGCGAGCGCCTTCCAATTAAACAGGCCAAGAAAACTGACTTGGAAGATATGTGCTGATATATTCCTGAGGAATTGGTTGAATTTTATAATAACCTTCGAGGTGAATAAACATTGTTTTGGACATACTTATTTACATACTTTAATGTCTTAATAGCTATCTTGAAAGTTTTTATTTGTATGACCAGGTTAATATGTTTATACTCATTTTCTCAAAAAATTATTCTGTTAAGTTGACATTTTGTGTGTGCGTGTGTGTAAGTTTCATTAAAGAAATATGTACTTAAGAAAATTGTATTCATTTTATCCCTAGTTTCAAATAATATCAATAGGTACGATGTGCAACAACGTTGTAACTGACAGGCACTTACAACGTTGTTGCTCTATAAGGAGGTTAGTTTTATATATATATTTCTTAAAATAAGTGAACAACAATTGTGCGGAACTGTAAAATACTCTTTTCAAAATTGTTACAAAACATTACGGCTAAAAACACTAACCAAAAGAATATACAACACATGAAAAACAGTTTTTATCGTTTTTTGAAAAATTGTATTTTTGGCACTTGCAACGTTGTTGGGCGGAGCAATTCAATTGTAAAACAATCCCTGAAAAATAGCCTCAGTTTTCAATTCTTGAGACTATTTCCAAAAACAGTAAGATATTTGAAATATTCCTAACTAAGAAATATATTGTAGGGTGTTTAAAGCTTCATTCAGCCCCTTGGAAATAAATGTAAGAGTAGCCTATGGGAGGTGAGGGGGCACTAAAATATAATTAGCCTAGGGCGCCAAGGTACCTTAATCCGGCTCTGCAAATAAGTGTGTAACACTTACAAAAACTATTGTACAAAAACTATATCACACATACACAAATACAACAGAAACGTGGATATTCTATACACACACACACAAAAGTCCGAAAACTAGACACTCTTGAACAACTAGAAATATACAAACACATAAAAACGACATCCTAAATGAACAGACACAATTCAAATAACACATATTATTCGAACATATCACACCCCACACACACAACATCAATCTTTCAAAAGACGGCACTGTCACCACGAACAAGACAGCGCTCATCAAGCCTCTGACGAAGGTTATAATAAGCAAAAACTGGTTCAGGCTATAAGGTAAAACTTTTACATTTTTACCAATATAAAACTTTGTGTTCCGAGTCGGTAGTGTTATACTTATAATTAGTTAATCAACGGACACGTCATGGACAACAAAATCCAAGAAAGAAAAAATGTTGGAATTTTATATACAACTCGAGAGGCAAGACTTGTCACATCAGACGCAAAAGAGTGTTTTATACACCAGGTCGAACAGGATGTGTGGCAAATGTGGACAATGGATTCACATTCATTCTAACTGAATTCACATTTTTCCCTGCCAACCAATGAATACTGGTTTACTGGAGAATTAAGTGCCATTCGGCAGGTCTCATCTCCCAACATGTCCATAGATTAAAAACAACAAATGAAATGCCAAGTCCCGAAAACTAAAGCTGTACATTTGTGAGAAAAAAAAAAATATATAACATTCAGGATTATAAAAACCAATTACAGAATTTTTCAAAATTAAATATGTTAATGTTCTGCAAATTGATACCTTATATAAAAAAAAGATTTTTCTTGTAATACACTAGATAATACAAAAACATTATATTATTATAAACATGCTATACTTTAACTGTAAACTGAGTTTTTAGGTTACTGACTTTTTAGAATAAGCGATTTGGTGTATACAGCTGATTAAATTTCTATAAAAAAAAAAAACAGCAAAAATAAAATGTGTTTTTTTTTTAAATGAATAAGTTAAATTAATTTAAAAAATACTAATTTTGAAAATATAATTATAACAAAATAAAATAAAATTATATTTAATTAAATATTATAAAATTATATCTATAATAGTATTAAACCGCCAAATTATAAAAAAAAATAGTGTTCAACCTAATGCATTACAATCCAACTTACAAAGCTGAAGACTACTGTGTTATCATAAATATTATAATTAATCATCAGTAATAATAATGATTATTTTTTAAATTAGCAATTACAGTAATATTTATTTTGGCTGTCAGTCTTTGTTAACATGATCACAGTTTGATTCATCATAATATATGTATTGAGCTGAAAAGCAATATCTCATGGAAGCGTATGTGTACATGCCCACGTGTGCACGCACACACACAGTGAGTTTTCTTGAGTGTAGACTACATGATTCGATCTAATTTTTCCTTAAAAAATTCCTCACTTGACAAGTAGCAGGAAACTGTTCAGGCCCACCAGAATTTTACCAGATAATCTATACAGCATGTGGTAAGTACAATCAAGTATTATTAAAATATTTATTTGATCTATATCACAGTTTGGTATGTCTTATAATATGAAAGATATTAATTTTTATAAGAAAAACGGAAGGTGTTAAATTTAATACATGTGGCAGAATTAAAAGCAGAGGCAAACATATGAGAACTGGTCACTTCTACAAGCTACACAAGTTACTATGATAACAGCTTCAATATCCAGCAGTCTCTGAACTGGGATGTTGTTAATTACCACAGGATTTCCTGGATATTAGTATGTTGTTTACTGTCCTTCACTAGCTGTATATTTGTATAATTTGTCAGGCATATTCAACAAATTCTTTATATACAATTAATAAAATTACTAAGAATTTAGTTATTTTTGTTTAACTAAATATAATTATTTCACTACCGACTCGGAACACAAAGTTTTTTATGGGTAAAAACGTAAAAGTTTACCTTATAACCTGAACTGGTTGTCGCTTTTAAAAAGCTTCTTCAGAGGCTGCTGCTTGGAGCACTGTCCGTCTTGTTGTTGGCGACGGTATCGATTTTCGAAAGATCGATGTTGTGTGTGTGTGGGGTGTATCTTTCTAAAATCGATACCATTGCCAACAACAAGACAGTGCTCCAAGCGGTAGCCTCTGAAGAAGCTTTTTAAAATCAAAAACCGGTTCCGGTTATAAGGTAAAGCTTTTACGTTTTTACCCATAAAAAACTTTGTGTTCCGAGTCGGTAGTGAAATAATTATATTTAGTTAAATAACGGACATGTCATGGACAACGAAATCCACGGATTTTTGTTTAAACTAGTTCAAATACTGGTACAATATTGCCACTCACAGATGTTAACAATAAATTGGTTGACACTATTTGAAAGGAAAATAGTGAGAAAGACATATGGCCCAATAATGGAACCAAGAGAGTGGAGATGGCTTCGAAATGCTAAAATTTATTAAATATTGCAGCGGGAAGAAACAGTGTGCTTCAAAAGGCAAGGCGGATAAGCTGGATGGGACATGTGGAGAAACTGCCCAAGCAAGTGCTAAATGGAAACATGGAAGGAACAAGAAGGGGCAGACTCAGAAGGTGATGGATATATGAGGTGGAGGAAGACTTAAGAAGAATGGGGATACAAAACTGGAGGAACGCTGCAACAGACAGAGAGAGAACTGGAGGCGAGTGGTGGCAGAAGCCAAGAGTCATCCCGGCCTATAGAAGAAGCTCCAGAAGAAGAATAAGATCACTTTAACATATAATTATTACACCATAAAGCACATTGCATTGCCCAAGAGCCCAGAGTTTGTTCCCAATACTGTTGACACTGGCCACAAAAGCCTTAGATATCAAAAACTATGCTTAATATAAATGGCTCTAAGAAGAAAATAAATATCATTTAGTGCAGAAGTTCTCAATAATGACCAAATTAAAATTAATAATAATGCATGGGAAGCATTCAATAGAACAGAATGTTGCCGTAAACAAAAATTGCAACACCATTCTTACGAAGTTTTAAACCAGTAACTGTGATTCACAAACTGTAACTCCAGTGGCTCCAGTGTACCATATTAACTGGAGATGTTTTGAAATTACTGTATCTTGGGTTCCAGAAATTGTTGCTTCAATTCAACACATTTGTTGGCACATGTAAAATGCAAAATGTATTTAATTCTTATAAACAATTCTACCTTACAATTTTTGGTTACTGATCTCTCAGACAAAATACAAAGAAAATATCATAACTTTGGGGGATATTTTGGGTGGTAAACCAAAAATTTTGAGAATCAGCGACTTACATATTATTTCCATTGGAAAAACTGTAAGCAGGTGTACCCTTTAAAATTGAAGAATAAAATATTTTGAACAAACTACACACAAAACACAACAATGCAAGAATGACAGACGAATTGTTAACATGTAGTGAATGATAAAAACAATGTTATTGCATTTTTTTAATGTTATTAATTTTTTTTAAGGAGTTATTGCATTTGTTAAGGATTGTAATAACGAAAACATATCTTGGGGGTCTGTTATGGTAATTAATTTATTCACATCACACTTTCGAAAAACTGGCGGTATACTAAACTGGCTTTTTGATTTTACCAAACATACGAAAACTACAGAAGTATTTATTTTATTATGGTAAAAGTTGAACATAACTATGTAGCAAATTCATACAATTAGAAAAGTAAAATATCAAACCTCCAGTGGTAATTGCACTTGACATTTCGAATCCTTTGCTGCTTTTAAATTAACTGAATCTGTAGAATCCATTGTGATATTTCATGTAAGTAAAATTCACAAAAACAAATTTATCAATTCAAAAATATTATACACCGTTATCTTCAAATAACCTCACTTTGGTGCGTATAAAACAACCTTTCACACCATTGTTTGTATGCAAACTCGTAAGTTTAGTTCCACCTATGAAACACAGTACCTACTGATAATCTCATTAACACAAGCGCACGTGATTACATTTTTAATCCTACACTTAATGGTACGTCATAATCAGCTGATGGCGCACAATTTGCAAACCGCGGGTACGATTGTCAAACCAAGGTCAACCCGATCATCTACCTGAAAGTTGTTAGTACGAAATTTCAACTACGCACGTCGCGTGTATTATGTATGTTTTTTATGTAACATTGCACTGAAATGTTAAACCTTGACACAATAATGATGTTTACGAGTGCTTTTTAAATACCGGACACCCTACGGAAAAACTGAAATTAATTTACGTTAAAACAAATGTTATCACTTCCGTTAGTATAATGTATAACGTATAAAATACGGACATTATTAAGGAATATATCTTAATATCACTATAGTATTGACAACTCGGAACACTAAGTTTTTTATAAGAAAAAACGTAAAGTTTTACCTTACAGCCTAAACCGGCTTTCACCTTTAGAAGGCTCATTAGAGGCTGCCATAGGTAGCGTTGTCCGTCTTGTTGTTGGCGACGGGATAGTTTTTCGAAAGATCGAAGCTCTCTCTGTGTGTGTGTGTGTGTGGTGTTCGAATAATGCCTGAATAAATTGTGTCTGTTCGTTTAGGATGTCGTTTTTATTTGTTTTTGTGTGTTTGTATATTTCTAATTGTTCTAGAGTGTCTAGTTTTCGGCCTTTTGTGTGTACGTGAATATATCTTATATGTGACGTTACTTATTGATATTTACATTTTATTAGATCCAACGTATCATTAATACATGTACAATTTTCGTATTGATGGCTTAACGTTTTTATCGATTTTTGTAGATACATACTTAACCTTTTACTAACACGCGCGTTGTATGAATAACACTAAAGCATAGCGAGTAGAAGGGGAAGTGTGCTCACTCCCGCTTGTAAAGCATTGCGACAATGGGACGGCTGTAGAGAATGCGCCACAGTCGACTCAGATCCAGATGTGTAGTTGCTAGGCTGTGCACGTGCATGTATGCTGGCTATTTTCGTAAAAGTAAGTGCAAAATAAAGTCGTATACGTGTGAGTGTGAAAGCCGAAGTGTGTGATATATTCGTGAGATCATTATCAATAAAAATGCCGGCCTGTTTCGTGCCGGGATGTCGCTCTGGATATAGAACAGATAAAGGTAAACATTTTTTTACACCTCCTAAAGATGAGAAGCTGTTTTCAGCGTGGGCTAGGGCGATTCCAAGGAAAGATATCCCACTTACGCGTAAATCTGCCGTTTGTGAATGCCATTTTGCTGATGCTCTTTTAATTAAAGCAGATTCCTTTGTTATTGATGCGAAACGTGGAAATTCCGAGAATTAGATGGACCTTGAAGCCGGGTGCTGTTCCACATATTTTTCCTAGCTTGCCTTCTTATTTAAGTAAAAAATTAAAGGTTCGGAAATCCCCTGTGAAACGGGAATTACGCAAGGAGTCCCCAGCTAGTGGCAACAGCGCTAAATGCAATATTTTAGAAGTAATCGACCCTAATCATAAACTTCCCTCTACATCTAAATTAACCAATTCTAGTGCTCATGATCCACCAGTTATTCAAAATTTGAAGAAAAGAATAAGAAACTTAAACAGGAACTTAAAAAGAACACAAAATAAATTAGCAGTTTACAAAGCTAAAATAAATTTGCTTGAAAGAAAGACGCGCCAAATCAATTCGACTGAAGCAGAGGATCGCTTAAGTTGTCTAAGTAAGAAACAAAAACTTATGGTTGACACGATGCTGAAGAAATGTAACGCTCGTTCCAAAGGCATGCGATATTCAAATGAATTTATATTGGACAGTTTGCTGTTAAAAATAAAATCGCCTAGAGGTTACAGACATTGTCTGAAGCATGAATTACTACCTTTGCCTTCAGAATCTCACCTGAGAAAACTGTGTAAACGTTTTAAGAGTAATTATGGTGTGAACGGAAACGCCATAAATGCGATTAAGGAAGCTTACGCAAATGAGAAAGATGAAAATAAACGGTTAATAATTCTCATTTTCGATGAAGTAAAATTAAGGGAGGATATTAGATTCAATTCGTCCACTTTGAAAATTGATGGTTTTGTTGATTTAGGTGATGAGACTCCGGACAGCAATAAGAATATTCTAGCAAATCATGCCCTTGTGTTTATGTTCGTTCCTTTGCTGTGTAATTGGATCCAGCCAGTGGCAATTTATGCAAGTAAAAATGCATAAATTGCATATTTTCAAAAATATTAATTCAAGTTATTATTCAATTAGCACAATCTGGAGTGAAAGTGATAGCATTCACGTGTGATGGTAGCCAGTCTAATAAAAGAGTCTGGACGATTCTAGGGATCTCAGGAAAGGAGGGGAAAACAAAGTGCTTTATTGAAAATCCAGTTGACCACAAAAGGAAAATATGGGCGTTCTCCGATAGTGTTCATATTTTTAAATGCATTCGCAATCATTTCCACGACAAAGTAAATTTGATATATAAAAGCACAGAAGTGAATTATGAATTTTATCAAAAGTTATTTAAAATTGACACATCATGTGAATTCGCCGGTCTTCGAAGCTGCCTGAAGTTGACATCCTCCCACATAGACCCTAACTCATTTCAAAGAATGAACGCGAGGTTGGCTATTCAGCAACAGTGTAGCAAATGCAATTAGATTTTTCAGAGAAATGAAGCCTAATGAGTTTCGTGGCAGTGAGAATATTTAATGTTTAACCAGAGATCTCAATAACATTGTGGATGTCCTGAACTCTACGTTGCCCGTAAAAGGACCGTACAAAGGTTCTCCCTCACACAAACTTCTATTAGAATTTTTAGAAAATATCAAAACTCAGAAGAACACATTTGTGTCCTCAAGAACTATGGAATCATTGAGAGTAACCCTGACAAGTACTCTTGAAATATCGGAATTTTTGTGGGCTAGAGGATTTACCTATGTTTTAACTGCTAAATTTAATCAAGATCCCTTGGAGCGTCATTTCGGAATTTTGAGATCTCTAAGTTGTGATGATCATCCTTCGACCGTTGACTTTTTACATTTACATATGTTGCAATCCATATATGCTCCAACGAAACTTGTTCTAAATTCGTCAGCAAACAGCGAACCCAAAGTAGAAGCACCCCTTACTTCGTTTGTAAATCAGATGCGCGCAATGGCTAGAGAAAGTGCACAGAGGAGCAAAGAAATTAAGGACAGTGTAGAGATGAAAATCAAAGATAAAATTGTAGTGACTGACTGGGAAAATAAAATCACCCTCCCATATCAAGCAGACCTCGTTAAGCAGAATTTAGTGTTCTATTTGGCAGGCTACATAGTGAAAAAAAGTGACAAGTATATTAATTGCCCACAGTGTATTCGTACACTGTCTAGTGAACAAGTTCCTGACCCTTCAGTAGCAATGTTTACTTCCTTGAAAGATTATGGTTACGATAAAGATGTCAGGTATTTAACATAGCCCTCCCGTTGCGTACTCCATTGCTTTTACAAGCAGAGGCGGTCATCTCAGAGAAACTTCGCTCGGAAGATAATTTATGGGGCTACATATTTTTCAACTGTTTGGATAGCATTGATTCTATCTTCGTCGGCTCTTCAGATTTAGGATGCAGTGGTGACCACAGAAGTGAACTTGTGGGAAAGTTAATTTTCCACTACCTCAAGTGTTGTTTTTTCTTCCGCACCAAGGAACTGAGGAAGGAGCTCCTATCATCCAAGAAAGCCAAGTCTTCGTGGAAGTTGTCCAAGGTTTCCGACAGCTGATGCAATCACGGTGAGTTCAGGGTAATTTTATATGGTTTGACACACAGATATTAGAAATGTAAGCAGTTTTTATCTTGATGTGTGTTGGCTTATCGTACCGCGACATATCCGGTTACCTCACAGATAGTTAACTGGTTATTAGATTCCTCAAATAATAATACGTCGATATGTGTGATAACTGTGTCTCTTAAGTTTATTTCTCGCAGTGATTTCTGTACAGATATTATTTGGCGTCTGCATTAAACGTAATCATAACAACAAATTGTCTCGCCCTGTCTCGCTTGATGGATCTGTAACGACACGAGTGCGATCTGCTGGCTGGGCCAGGTAACAGCGAGAATGAGCTGACTTCCTTGTTCTATAGGCTATGACTAAAGTATGTCATACAAGAGAAGTGACACGGAGAGGGAGTTGGCCAATCCCCCACCCGCTTCCGCTACGCATGCGCACGAAACTCGGCAGCATTCAGTTTACAACTGTCAGTCATCGGTCGTGTATTTCTAAGCACTACATGTACAGTTATAGAAAAGACAAAGGAATAATATCTTTCCTTTCACTGTGTTTATTGCCATTTATATAATATTTATTCCTTTGTCTGTGACAGAGTTTTATTAACGACTAAATTTTCGCATTACTCTGATCTATTCCATACTTTATTATCTTTCTGTTAATTTTAAAAGATGTTATGTAAATTCAACCTTATTCAGGTCTGAGCAATTTCATAATAGCCTACCATGAGTATACATGAGTGTACCATGGCTATTATTAATTTTTTAATAATAATTTGCTTTGTTGTAAACTTGCCCTCTGCATTTTAACTGGGTTGGGACAGTCGTCGGTGTTATATTTTAACCTTAAGGTACAGAACATTTCTATTAAGTAGCAATATTACACCGAAGCCCGCATTACAAGTTTTTTTTATTTATTTTTGTTGTCTTTTATTTTGATTTTTTTTTGTTTTCATATAATTATATTTTTTCTTATCGACTGAATCATACTATGTACAATTCTTTATTTACTAAAGGAAATTCTTTATTTACATTGAAATGCAAGCACTTTTTACTCACTATCACTGTCACTTGGAAGCGGTTGAATTCTTCTTATATTTGACAGGCCACTTGGACCTGCTTCAGCGTCAGCCTCATTATCTGGATCCGATTCCTCCTCCGAAGTGCACGATGAGCTATCCGAAGAAGTACATTGTGGATCACTCCTTATGGAAATAATCATTTCATCTACCCTTTCTTCTAGGATGCCTTCTGCGTCCCAAGCTTCGTCCATTACTCTTTCAACGTGATTAACCGCTCTTCTCCAGTCCTCCTCTTTAATTTCATCGATGGCTTGAAGAGCCAGACTTTCTACTTCAGCTAAGGTGAATAATTTATTGTTTCTGGCTACCTTGCCTTTAACGTTTGCCCATATAAGCTCGATGGGATTAAAGTGACAGTGATAGGGAGGCTGCCTTATCACTCTGTGGCCTTCTGATTCTGCTAGTGAATCCAGTTCATAGGATTTGAAATTTGGCTTATTTTTGTGTACAACTTGAAGCAGTTCTGGCTTTTTTAAATGACAGTCAAACGGTATGTTATTTGACTGCAGCCAATCTTGGATTGGCGGTTTTGTTGAAGTCTGCATTGGAGGTTTGTTTTCTTGAATACAATGATTGGTTGTTGAAATTTGGCCGATTGTTTCCGTTGTTATTGTGGTGGTCATTGCTTGGCACATTCCTGGTTTCGTACCTCTGCCGACTTCTCCTATAATACCCTTCTCATTCGTATTCTTCTAACAACACCGACATGGCTTGTACCGTCTTAATTTGCCCTCCTGTTCGTGCACTGGACACTCCGTCCTCATAGTGGTAGGCTAACTTGGTGACAAGACTTTCCTCCGGGATTTTTGGCTCCAAGTTTCTCGCCAAACACACTTTTCCAAGAAAGTACGCGGTGAGCGTGGTCCCTCTGCTAGCATCATTCCTCCCGTGGCAAATGTTATCCTTTACAATGTTCTGTGTGGCCTCCGACCAGTACCTTGCTTTGAACGCCGCTTTAAATTCATCATAATTCCGGAGGTCGTGTCTCAAAGCCGTCCACCAGTTATCACTAATTTCTCTGAAATGCTCGTCTAGGTAACTCCGTATCACTGGCCACCTGTCCTCTCCATTTCTAATCAGCTGTTCATTGACCCGTTCTAAGAACTCCATCGGGTTTCTTCTATAAGTTTTGAAACTGATAGCCTCCCGGTTGTCCATGGGTTGGATGTATGAAATAGAAGTGGGTCGATTATCCACTAAGGGTCGATTATTTGCTGGAGTCCCTCGATCCTCTCTTGGTTGCGTTGTTCCTGTCCACGTACTTCGCTTATGGCCGTATCGATGTCCCGATATTTATCTCCGAAATCTATTCTTATTGATTGCATTTGGGCGTGACTACTCTCTTTTACTTGACCTATCTTGGTATCTAAATCTATTCTGACCTGTCTAATGGTTTCCTTGGTGCCTTCTACTTTTTCATTTGTTTCGGCGATTTCTCGTTTTCTTTCTTCATTACACTCATCTATTTTTTGTGTAATTGCCTCATTGACATTTTCAATTCTTTCATTTATTTGTTTTAAATTTTCTTCATTTATTTGTCTGAACTCATTCTTCATTTGTTAATTATTTTCCTTTATAGCTTCCCTTAAAGTTTCACTATTACTCTCCTTAATACCGTCTATTTTACTTTCTAACTTTTTATTGGTACTGTCCAACTTCTCATTCATGTTTTATCAAATTTTCCTTCAAAGCTTTGTTTTGTTTCTTCGAGTGTTCATTGATCCTTTCCTCCATACTGTCTATCTTCTTATTTGTTTGTTTATTTTGTTCCTCCATTCGTTTAAAATTTTCATTAGTTAGTTTACTATCTTCTTTAATTTGTTTCAAATTCTCCTCATTCCTGTCGAATTTTTCGTTCATTTGTTTAAAATTCTCCTCATTTCTGTCCATCTTTTCTAGCATCCGTTCCAACATTTTTGCACATTTGGTTCTCCTCTATTTTCCGCCTTATCGCCCGTCTCCACTTCTTCAATTGATGTTGACTCCTTCTCTTCCATGCTGACTTCTTTTCTGGCCTCCGCCGCGCGCTGCTTGGACTTGCCTCTTGTGTGCATTTCTGTACTTCTAACAGCTGCCAGCTAAAATCAGGTTACCTGTGATACAATTATAACTTCCTACTATAATAATTTTTCCCTAATTTCAGCCTCACTGGTTGGATGCTATCTTGTTCACTTTTGTATGATCGCCAGCTTGAAATGACAACTATAATTCTATTCTATCTTGGTTTAATTCCCTTTTTCTAGCCCTCAAGTTGGTCGCCAATTTGTAAAATTAGACTCTTTCACTCTAAAATAAATACTCGAACTCCTTACTTTCTTTTTTTTCGTATTCAATTATTTTTATTTACTCTTTTCGAAACTCATTTCTGTTGTAGAGCATGAAAAATCTCAATCTCAGGGCTCATCAATTAGTCATGTCAAAGTATAGTACAAATCGTAAACATATCATAAAATTCTTGGATTTCGTTGTCCATGACGTGTCCGTTACTTAACTAAATATCACTATATATTGACGAGCCTCTGATGAAGCCTTCTATAGGTGAAAGCCGGTTTAGGCTGTAAGGTAAAACTTTACGTTTTTACTTATAAAAAAGTTAGTGTTCCGAGTCGTCAATATTATAGTGATATTTATATCATAAAACATAATATTTATAAATAATGTTTGGTAATTAGGTGTTGTTGATATATGTTGTGTATCAGTGGGTTCTTTGGATCATACAAAAGAACAAATGAACAATTGAAAAAAGAAACTCTTAATACTAATAATTATTTGTGTACAATTAGTATTCACTATTATAAAGTTTTTATTGTTTTTACGAAAGTATATCACTGTAACTCGATCTTTAAATGTTAAAATGTTTTCAAATATCTTGGTTGATCATTGGAGTAATCTCACCAATCTTGGAGTTTTCTTTACAAGCTTATTTCTTGATCCTTCGCTCCTGGACTTCAAGTTTTTTGTGCCATCGATTAAAACATCCTTCTTTTAGTTATTTCCATAGTTTTTCTGTATTATTTCGTCTCGTATCTGCCTTTAATTTGTATAAAATCCAGCAGTAAAACTGACATGTTCTGTCTGGTTTCAATATTTTTTCAACAATACCTTCCTTTTTATTAAAACACTAATTCATTAATTTCAGGTCTTGGCAATGATATGTTTATGGGTCACAGGTTCGATTTCACAATTTATAATTAATATGATTCCATAGAATCTTATTGTATCTTCGTCACTATTATATTATAAGTTTGTAACGGAAGATTCTTTATTTTTTAATTATTTCCCCTTGGTTTTATTTCACTATATTAGTTGCCTTGTTGTTTCATATAAATTACATGTTTCATACAATGTTCATATTGTAAATACTGTATGTTTATTCACTTACACTATACACTGTTTTTACTTTTTAAATCCTATCACTGTTGTTCTCACCTTTTTACACTGTTACACTATCTGATTTTTATAATTATTGTTCAATATTATTATATTTGTAATTCTATATGACTTACAGTCTGTAGTTCACTTATACAAAATAACTGTTTGAGGTTCGCAGACCTCCTCATAGTTTTAATCTAAGGCTATGCTCAATGTCTTATTTCTTACACACTAAGTTGAACATTTGTACATTATATTTATGTCTACTAATAACTATTTACATCTTCTGTCATTTGATAGTCTCTTCTGGGTATTTGTCATCATCAGTTATTGTTTTGTCAGGTTATTTGTATTATGTAAATCCTAAATTTGCATTTTCTATTTCCCAATGATTATTTATGATAAAATTTCCCTTTTTGTTTCGATTTCTTTTTACTCCTTGAAAATATTAATTATTTTTAAGTAATATATTGTCTGACATAGAAAAAGGCTTTTTATTTAATTGGTGGACTCTATGAGGTGAAATATTCTGACCTCTATTAAAAAATGACTATTTTTGTTAATCTTGTTTCTTTCCTGTTCTTCATGCATTTAAGTTATTTGGTAATTAACGTGGTCTTCACTGTCTTGTTGCTTAGCACGTCTTTATTTAATTCGTGGTTTCGTTGTTAGACTTGTTTATACCTCTCACTTACCATATCTATTGGGTTTATCACGTTATTAAGTTGTCTTCTATACTTTCTTCTTTATCACTACTTATTGTTCTTTGGTTTACTGAGTTAATTACATTAATTGTTTTATTGAGTTCTTGAACCTTATATAATACTCTGTACACAGTTACTTAGTTATCATTCCTTTCTTAGGTGTTCTGGTGTTAGTTTATGAGTGCTTCATTCTTTATCTCTTGTTGTTAACTTTATTGTGAAGATATGTACTATTACATTATGTACAGCAGTCTTGCTTTAGTCATCATCGTCTCCACTCCCAGGAATAAGCCCTAACTGGCCTGTTCCAGGACCCATCTCCTCCTCAGTCTGCCGATGTCTCTCCTTCCAATCACGTGGTACTCTAAGGCCAGTCGCACACTGGAGTGACATTTTGTTTTATGACAGAACCATTTTGACACATTGTGTTGCTTTGGTGGAGAGAGGCTTCAGACATTGGCTCATGACAAAACAATTTCTCTTTAGCTGTTTTCGAGCTGTAAAAGTGTGTGGTTCGTGACAGGCATTATTTTTCATCTATTTCAGATTCAACTACACCTACACTTGTTTCCATTTTACACTCAATAGCAATTGATTATATTATCAGTGTTAGAAATATGTGCTTATTACAGACTGCTTTCAGCAACTTGTACAAGAGGTGTACAACTTGTAGCAATAATTCTGCTGGTCTTCAAATTGTCCAAATTAATAGAATGAATTACCCTCTATACAGAGCCGCCCTTAGCCGTCCCGGCGCCCTGTGCGAGATTTTGGCGGTGCCCCCCCCTTCCACTTACCAACTTTGTTCATTCATCCTTAAATTTTTAAACATAAATATTTGCACATGAATGAAGAAATGAAACACTTCTACATCAAATATTCGTACATAATATATATTTTTTTATATTTTTATATATACAAGTATAAAGTAGTTGTAGTTTAATAGTTTTACAAACAATTGAAAATGTAACAAATAATATTTTAGATTTCATTTAATAAAATTAACTTTTCTTGACTTGGCGTCTGCAAATGTTTTTTTAACCGTCTTATAATCTATATCACCAGCTAATACATGTTCAATAGATAAGTTTGCTAAATAATTTAATTGATCTTCACTTATCATAGCTCTCAAGTACATCTTAATCAGTTTTAATTTAGAAAAACTCCTTTCACTACTTGCAACAGTTACTGGCATGGTTAGTAGTATTCTAAATGAAATATATATATTGAAACTACTCATTTAATTCAAATTATAATTAACTCTTACCTTAGGGTTCTCCTAGAGTCGTACAGACGAAACTGCTGAAGAAAGGTTATCTGGGTTTAAGTGCAAAATAATTACGCAAACAGCGTTTCTGATTTTAACAAATTATTTCCCTTTTATTAAGCAAGATATATTTTACTTTACTTTGTTATTCACTGTTATTCAATATTATTTATATAACAACCAAAATATAAAATAAAATTTGCATAAATGACTTTGGGTTATTGAACCGTAAGTCCTATGGTTTGGTTATGCCACCTTACATTTTAGTTTCCTACTTTTAAAAGAACAAACCATATTCAGTTAAGACTACTTTCCTTAACTAATTTGTTTCTTAAACTTCTATTATACGAACCAGTATGTAATTTGTCCCCACACACACACATTCGTTCTTTTACATTGACATTCTATTAAACCCCACTTTGAGATCTCATGATTTTGTGAAACATCTGCAAATATAAATTGTAATGTAGTTAAAGATTCTGAGTTAAAATTGATTATAGGGTACTCATCCTGGTTGTTGATCTGATCCAACTGATGAGGCACTTGTTTTACCCCGCACTTCGAAAGTCAATTAAAGCTCATTAAAGTGATTTTGTCTTTTGACTGGCGTTAAGTTTTTGCCAGTTACTAAAACCACGTTTTTTCACATTTAATAATTGTGTCGGCTGACGTAACTTTTCGAACACTTGATCTTTTTTTTTTTAGGCTGGCCGCGCGGCCATGAGTTGCAATGGAACTGATTTTAGTACTGCTAAGGCTGAGCACACAGAGTTTTTTCTGGTCACGTGATCGTGAGACTGCGCTCCCATTGGTGCTGTTAAAAGAGCGCTATAACGTAGGCGTAAGATTCAGCAATATTTTGCCGCCTGGTGCAATATAGAATTACATTACTTTCATCCGTGATTCACAGCTGATGCAAAGTTAGGTGTTATTTCACAATCTGTCTATGCTGCTTGAGTGCGGAGACAAAACATAGATGTTTTGTTTTGTAATAAACACTGCATACTTGGTCGACTAACTCGAGGTTCTATAAAGGTGAACAATGACTGCATGGGAAATATAATTTTGAATTGTTAACTTGGCCCTACGATTTCGTACCGTTACAACATTTGGGTACAAATCTTCAAGTTTCCTTTTTTTTATAAAATTTAATACAGCTAATGGACTAGAATCTTCATCATTTTCAAAAAAATACTGAATACTCCTAAGTTCATCACACAAACCAATCCCATTAATATCCACAAGTGAATCATTCGTCAATCTTACTTGTAAAAGATTTCACTTTTCAAGTAATATCTGTTTGTCAGAAGGCAATTTATTTATGTCATATAAAAAGCTCCAAATTTTAGAATGTTCCTGAAACAGAAGAAAGCGTTCTTCAAATGATGTTAATGCAGTATCAAGCAGTGTATTAAAAAACTCAGTTTCCAATTTTTTTTTCAGGATCTTCAACTTCAATAGGTTGATCTTGAGCTTCGTAATCAAATTGATGCTTAACTTTTCTAATTCTCTTATTTTTTAAAAACTGCTTCAGTTTTTAATTCCAGAGCAAGCTCTTTCGCAGTTGCAATGGCATCTTTAAATCCTTTCTCTTTATAATTTTTTAAGAACTTGAAACAATTATCAGCTAATTTCTGAACATCTTGAATATCAATTTTTTCATTTTGCATTGACTTACTCAGAATATTAAATTGAAATAGAATATCGTACCATACCACAAGTGATACTAAGAATGTAAAGTCTTTTAGCTGCTCAGCTAGGTTGAGGCTTCGTGAGCAGCTTGAGTATCAAAAATTTTCTCCGATTCCGCCAGAGCTACCATCATGGACATCAGCGATTTAATAATGAACAGATTTAACACTAGCGACTTTTGCCTCCCAACGTGTATCACTCAAAGGTTTCAAAGTAAAAATTTTCAAATTGTCAAGTAAAATCTGCCAATGCTTGACCGAGACAGCAAAAAAAGAAAACAGTCTTCCTAAAATTCCAAATAAATTAATAGACAGTAGTCACCTTTTTGCTGCATCACACAATAGAAGACATAAATTATGGCATCCACACAGTAAAAAGAACGCTAGTGAATTCTTATCTAAAAATCTTTCACTTTACTAAAAATGAACTTTATCTTGTGAAAAACTTACTTTTTTCGTCGGACGCGTTTCGGCTTAAGTATCCGCCTTCTTCAGCTTTTAGTCAGACTGCCATCATTTCGTAACGGTTTTTGAGTGGAAGGTGTAGTGGGGGTGGTGTGTGGAGGAAGGGGATTAGTGCAGGGATTCAACTTGATGTTTGTTTTTTGTAAAATTGTGTCAAAAAGTGTATGTGATTTATATTGTAATTGATCGTTGAGTATGTTGTTTGGTTGTGTTGTGTGGTGTTTATATATTTCGTATTGTTCAGTTGTGTTGAGTTTTCGGCCTTTAGGTAAGTAATGTAAAATTTCGAGATTGGTGTCTATGTTGGTGTAACTGTGGTTTTCTGTGTGTATGTGTGTGGCAAATGCGGAGTGTATATTGTTGTTGGTTAGAGCTTTTAAATGTTCAGAATAACGGGATGAAAAAGATCTTCCTGTCTGGCCGATGTAGAAACTATTGCAGTCATTACATTTTAATTTGTAAACACCTGTTTTGTTATATTTGTCTATGTCTGTGTTTGTATTATTGATGTGTTTTGTAATGGTATTGGTTGTTCTGTATGCTATTTTGTATTTGTGTTTTCTGAATGTGTTGGCGATTTTGTGTGTGTAGGAGTTGTGGTATGTGAGTGTGATGTATTTATTGTGTTGTGTGCTGATGGTATTTTGTGTTTTGTTGTTTTTGTTTTTGATGCGTTTGAGTAGTGTGTTTATTAAATTAGGGTTGTAACCGTTTTTGATTGCTATGTATTTTATTGTGTTGAGTTCGTCGGTGTAATCTTGTTTATTTAAGGGTATTTTAGTTAGTCTATGGAGCATATGGTTGAAGGCCGCATGTTTATGTTGTGTTGGGTGGTTTGATGTGTTGTGTATAACCATGTCAGTTGTGGTTGGTTTCCTGTATATTTTGTATGTGTGTGTGTTGTTAGTTTTGTTAATTGTTAGGTCTAGAAAATTTATACTATTGTTTTGTTCAATTTCCAGTGTAAATTTTAATTTGTGGTGTATAGTGTTTATGTATTTGTGGAAGTTTTCAACTTGTCTTGTGTTGCCTTTGAATAAAAGTAATATATCATCTACATACCTGTGCCAATATATAATTTTGTTGGTGTATTTGTTGTTGTCTATTATGTGGTTCTGTTCTATGTTGTGTATATATATTTCTGCTAGTATTCCTGATATGGGGGAGCCCATTGGGAGACCTTCTGTTTGTGTGTATATCTTGTTATTGTATGTAAAGTAATTTTGTTCAGTTATTAGTTTGGTTAGTGTGATGATTTCTTGTATGTGTGTTTCAGGTGTGTTGTTTTGTCTGAGTAGTTGTTCTAGTGTTTGGATGGTTTCTTTGATGGGGACATTAGTGTATAAATTGGTTATATCAAAAGATGCCAGAGTTGAGTTATGTGGGATGTGGATGTGTTCAGTTTTCTTGACTAGGTCTATGTTGTTTTTGATGGATGTGTTGTTACTGAGATTAATATTTTTCTCTGATTATCTTGTCTAGTTGTTTTGCGATTTTGTGGGAGGGTGCCTGTGTGTTGTTTATTAATGGTCTGATGGGAATGTTCGGTTTATGTATTTTTGGTAATGCATTTAGTTTAGGGGGGTTAGGTTTTATTTGTTTAAGGTATTTGGCGCTTTCTGGTTTGATTATATGTTTTGTGTTGTTTATAAGCTTATTAATCTGTTTATGAAATTTTAGTGTGGGGTCTTTATTTATTTCTGTTATATTATTTTCGTTGAAGAAATTTTCGATTTTAGTGTTTAATTGGTGTTTGTCCATTATGACGCTAATGTTTCCTTTGTCAGCTTTTAGGATTGTTGTGTTGTGTTCATGTAACTTGTGTTTTACATTGCTAAGTGTTTTTATTTCATTGTTGTGTATTTTTGGTTTTGTATGTGTGTTTAGAAGTTTTCGTTTTATTTCGTGGCGAATCGGGTCCAAATTCCACGCACGCGTAGTTAATACAACAACCATTAATTTCACAAATGATGAAATGGATTTATTAAACAAAGGACTGAAACATAATTTAAATAACAATGCAACTAACAAAAATCATAATAAACACACACGTGACATAATCATAGACGCAGAAACAGCTGTACAAAACACGCACTTTAATGACCAGGACCCGATTCGCCACGAAATAAAACGAAAACTTCTAAACACACATACAAAACCAAAAATACACAACAATGAAATAAAAACACTTAGCAATGTAAAACACAAGTTACATGAACACAACACAACAATCCTAAAAGCTGACAAAGGAAACATTAGCGTCATAATGGACAAACACCAATTAAACACTAAAATCGAAAATTTCTTCAACGAAAATAATATAACAGAAATAAATAAAGACCCCACACTAAAATTTCATAAACAGATTAATAAGCTTATAAACAACACAAAACATATAATCAAACCAGAAAGCGCCAAATAACTTAAACAAATAAAACCTAACCCCCCTAAACTAAATGCATTACCAAAAATACATAAACCGAACATTCCCATCAGACCATTAATAAACAACACACAGGCACCCTCACACAAAATCGCAAAACAACTAGACAAGATAATCAGAGAAAATATTAATCTCAGTAACAACACATCCATCAAAAACAACATAGACCTAGTCAAGAAAACTGAACACATCCACATCCCACATAACTCAACTCTGGCATCTTTTGATATAACCAATTTATACACTAATGTCCCCATCAAAGAAACCATCCAAACACTAGAACAACTACTCAGACAAAACAACACACCTGAAACACACATACAAGAAATCATCACACTAACCAAACTAATAACTGAACAAAATTACTTTACATACAATAACAAGATATACACACAAACAGAAGGTCTCCCAATGGGCTCCCCCATATCAGGAATACTAGCAGAAATATATATACACAACATAGAACAGAACCACATAATAAACAACAACAAATACACTAACAAAATTATATATTGGCACAGGTATGTAGATGATATATTACTTTTATTCAAAGGCAACACAAGACAAGTTGAAAACTTCCACAAATACATAATCACTATACACCACAAATTAAAATTTACACTGGAAATTGAACAAAACAATAGTATAAATTTTCTAGACCTAACAATTAACAAAACTAACAACACACACACATACAAAATATACAGGAAAGCAACCACAACTGACATGGTTATACACAACACATCAAACCACCCAACACAACATAAACATGCGGCCTTCAGCCATATGCTCCATAGACTAACTAAAATACCCTTAAATAAACAAGATTACACCGACGAACTCAACACAATAAAATACATAGCAATCAAAAACGGTTACAACCCTAATTTAATAAACACACTACACAAACGCATCAAAAACAAAAACAACAAAACACAAAATACCATCAGCACACAACACAATAAATACATCACACTCACATACCACAACTCCTACACACACAAAATCGCCAACACATTCAGAAAACACAAATACAAAATAGCATACAGAACAACCAATACCATTACAAAACACATCAATAATACAAACACAGACATAGACAAATATAACAAAACAGGTGTTTACAAATTAAAATGTAATGACTGCAATAGTTTCTACATCGGCCAGACAGGAAGATCTTTTTCATCCCGTTATTCTGAACATTTAAAAGCTCTAACCAACAACAATATACACTCCGCATTTGCCACACACATACACACAGAAAACCACAGTTACACCAACATAGACACCAATCTCGAAATTTTACATTACTTACCTAAAGGCCGAAAACTCAACACAACTGAACAATACGAAATATATAAACACCACACAACACAACCAAACAACATACTCAACGATCAATTACAATATAAATCACATACACTTTTTGACACAATTTTACAAAAAACAAACATCAAGTTGAATCCCTGCACTAATCCCCTTCCTCCACACACCACCCCCACTACACCTTCCACACAAAAACCGTTACGAAATGATGGCAGTCTGACTAAAAGCTGAAGAAGGTGGATACTTAAGCCGAAACGCGTCCGACGAAAAAAGTAAGTTTTTCACAAGATAAAGTTCATTTTTAGTAAAGTGATAGTGCTGTGAAAGAAGAGATGAACAATCAAGACAACTATAATACCGCAGATAAAGCGTATTTCATCAATAAGTACAGAAACGCCAAACAACAAGTAATAAAAACTTCCTTACACATAGCATTCAATAAAACTTGTCGAAAACACAACATCATACCAACACACGCACAAGTTACAATAAAACAAAACACGCATACAGCACTTCAAACCAAACGGAAATTAGAACAAATAAACCTAAATAACATAATCAATTATTTATACCATAAAAAAGACACACTCAACAAACAGGCATATAAATTACACATGAAACTCACACAAATATTACACCACACGGAACTTGAAAATGTAATACAACACACACAAGACAACATAGAAAAACTCAAATTGACAATACAAGCTAGACACAACAAAAAAATAACTAACCTCACAACACGCACAATTGAATCTATCCCTGAACCGGCATACAAATTCCACGCACGCGTAGTTAATACAGCAACCATTAATTTCACAAAGGATGAAATGGATTTATTAAACAAAGGACTGAAACATAATTTAAATAACAATGCAACTAACAAAAATCATAATAAACACACACGTGACATAATCATAGACGCAGAAACAGCTGTACAAAACACGCACTTTAATGACCAGGACCCGATTCGCCACGAAATAAAATGAAAACTTCTAAACACACATACAAAACCAAAAATACACAACAATGAAATACAAACACTTAGCAATGTAAAACACAAGTTACATGAACACAACACAACAATCCTAAAAGCTGACAAAGGAAACATTAGCGTCATAATGGACAAACACCAATTAAACACTAAAATCGAAAATTTCTTCAACGAAAATAATATAACAGAAATAAATAAAGACCCCACACTAAAATTTCATAAACAGATTAATAAGCTTATAAACAACACAAAACATATAATCAAACCAGAAAGCGCCAAATAACTTAAACAAATAAAACCTAACCCCCCTAAACTAAATGCATTACCAAAAATACATAAACCGAACATTCCCATCAGACCATTAATAAACAACACACAGGCACCCTCACACAAAATCGCAAAACAACTAGACAAGATAATCAGAGAAAATATTAATCTCAGTAACAACACATCCATCAAAAACAACATAGACCTAGTCAAGAAAACTGAACACATCCACATCCCACATAACTCAACTCTGGCATCTTTTGATATAACCAATTTATACACTAATGTCCCCATCAAAGAAACCATCCAAACACTAGAACAACTACTCAGACAAAACAACACACCTGAAACACACATACAAGAAATCATCACACTAACCAAACTAATAACTGAACAAAATTACTTTACATACAATAACAAGATATACACACAAACAGAAGGTCTCCCAATGGGCTCCCCCATATCAGGAATACTAGCAGAAATATATATACACAACATAGAACAGAACCACATAATAAACAACAACAAATACACTAACAAAATTATATATTGGCACAGGTATGTAGATGATATATTACTTTTATTCAAAGGCAACACAAGACAAGTTGAAAACTTCCACAAATACATAATCACTATACACCACAAATTAAAATTTACACTGGAAATTGAACAAAACAATAGTATAAATTTTCTAGACCTAACAATTAACAAAACTAACAACACACACACATACAAAATATACAGGAAAGCAACCACAACTGACATGGTTATACACAACACATCAAACCACCCAACACAACATAAACATGCGGCCTTCAGCCATATGCTCCATAGACTAACTAAAATACCCTTAAATAAACAAGATTACACCGACGAACTCAACACAATAAAATACATAGCAATCAAAAACGGTTACAACCCTAATTTAATAAACACACTACACAAACGCATCAAAAACAAAAACAACAAAACACAAAATACCATCAGCACACAACACAATAAATACATCACACTCACATACCACAACTCCTACACACACAAAATCGCCAACACATTCAGAAAACACAAATACAAAATAGCATACAGAACAACCAATACCATTACAAAACACATCAATAATACAAACACAGACATAGACAAATATAACAAAACAGGTGTTTACAAATTAAAATGTAATGACTGCAATAGTTTCTACATCGGCCAGACAGGAAGATCTTTTTCATCCCGTTATTCTGAACATTTAAAAGCTCTAACCAACAACAATATACACTCCGCATTTGCCACACACATACACACAGAAAACCACAGTTACACCAACATAGACACCAATCTCGAAATTTTACATTACTTACCTAAAGGCCGAAAACTCAACACAACTGAACAATACGAAATATATAAACACCACACAACACAACCAAACAACATACTCAACGATCAATTACAATATAAATCACATACACTTTTTGACACAATTTTACAAAAAACAAACATCAAGTTGAATCCCTGCACTAATCCCCTTCCTCCACACACCACCCCCACTACACCTTCCACACAAAAACCGTTACGAAATGATGGCAGTCTGACTAAAAGCTGAAGAAGGCGGATACTTAAGCCGAAACGCGTCCGACGAAAAAAGTAAGTTTTTCACAAGATAAAGTTCATTTTTAGTAAAGTGATAGTGCTGTGAAAGAAGAGATGAACAATCAAGACAACTAAATTCTTTTTTGTACTCCACTGTTTTTCCCTTCATAAAAATTATAAAAAATGTCTTAATAGTTATGTATTCTCTGTAAAGTAAAAAAATGCATAATTAAGTAAGATAATTAAATGCTTAATATACAAACCTGCTTCTCATTGTACAATAATTAATAAAATATTCAAATAACTACAATACTTTGTAACAAAACAGAACGCTGTAAGAAGAATTATAAATGGTAATCATTGAAACCCTATCCAGGAATGGAACCAAACACAATGCTCAACAACTAATCAACAGAAAACATCAAATTTTGAAGACAATGAATGAACCAAATATAACTCATCAACACCAACCTTTACCCAGTAGGATAGGGCAGTAAATCAATAAAAAATTAATATAAAATACTATAACCAAACCTTAAATAAATAAACCTATAAAACCAATAAAGAGTACAATCATTCCACAATGTAAAATGTGTGTGAACTATAGGTAAAATAGGCAAATAAAAATCTGTATTATTATAAACTAAAGTGGAAAAAGAGGAACAACCTCTTATAGTGCTACAAAGTGATAATAAACACATAAAAAGTGGCCAAATGATAGTCACACAAACTACAGTTTAAAAGTGTGCTATTATTTAGATTAAAAAGTGGTCAATCATGATTGACAGTAGTGATGTAGTATTTATCACACAAACAGTTGTTAAACAGTGTGCAATTAGTTAAGGTAGTAAAGTATAAGTGTTAATATAAGCAGTATCATTCAGAGTTTTGGTTTATATTATAAGAGTTTCATGTTACCAGCAAATTAATTTAAAACAATGTAATATCAAGGGGTCATAGTTAACTGTCATCCACCATTATAAATTGTTTCGTAAGATAAATGGAAAATCCACAAAATGTTAAAATTTTACAGGAATAAACCAGGACATGTTTAGTACCAAATGATTTGGAATTTTATTCTTAATAACCACATTAACGTTGTATTAACTATTAGTGTATAATGATAAAATAATAAGTTAAAAGCAAATTATAAAATGTAATGCAATTGATGGGTCTTGGTCATGTAACAGTTGAACTTCGAATAATGGGCCCATCAGGATCCAAGAAATTTTGGTCAGTGGTATGACAAAAAGAAGAAATGAGACACTTGTGTAATGGGGCAAAAAGGAGGGTTTGATTTTATTTAAATTTATTCAGATTTCATTTTCTATCAGCGTGGCTAATCCCATGTGAAATAAATGTTGTACTCAAACAAAGAACAGTAGAGTGAACTTTTGAGTGAGGTGTTGTAATGGAATGCAATACTGTTTTGTTAAAGCCAGTGTTCGGCACTTACAAGTACGAGCACGCGCGCAGATGACGCATAAACATTAGGAACGAATGGCGAGACTGAACAACTGCCTAAAAATGTGTTTTTGAGACGGCGGATATCTCTGAGAGACTCCGCCTACCTCTGCCTCTAGGTTGTCGTTGCTTGACATAGTCAACACCTTGGGGACATTGACAACCCACGTTACCTGTGCGACTACAAAATTTTTGTCACAAGCAGGCTGTGCATTTCCGTCGGTAACAGAGTCCTGGTGGGGTGGTGTGTGCATCGTGGCGATGGCAGTCCAATAACATTGTCAGACCGCGCGGTCAGAAAAAAAAACTCTTTGTGCGCGCAAATTTAGGGTCGGCCGACCAACCCCAGTATATATCAGAAATGTGTACAACAGTGTAAAGAGAAAAAGCTAAACAGATATGTAACAGTGAACAAATAACAGTTTATCAAAAGTGAAAACCTAACTTTTCGGACATCAAACAAGAGAATTATGCGAGACGCACCACGCGGTCGGGAACTACGACGCCATACCATGTAACCGTATTTCACCATTTATTATTATTATTTTACACAAAAAAAGGGGGGAATAAGGAACGAATGAGTGAGTGTAGCAAGCTGGGTTCGCCTTACTTAGATTTAATAATTAAAACAAGTAGACTACATTGAAATATGTTTTATGTTTGTATGTTTTAACAAATGCTTTAATAGCAATTGAAAGAGATAGTAATCTACTAACTTGGAGAGAAAAGGTGAATAGTAAAGAATTTTAAAGTAGTATCAAAATGAAATAAAATGAGAGTTCTATTATATGAATGAGAGTAGTGTACATTATTGATGCAACCTTGAAATCACGTTGGTATTCACAGTTCGTGTGACGAACCTGGACTCAATTAAGGTAGGTGAGATATTTAATTATTATTTTATAAATGTGTTAAATCATAACAGTACACTTGATTGTTAACCACGTTTGGATACGGTTGAGGAGTGCTCGCAGAAGAATATTATGTAAACAATTTTAAAACCAGGAACCAAAATTAGAAGAATAAATTATAAACAAAAAAAATCAGAAAAATAATGAAGTTATTAACAAAAGTTATCTAACCAAATATGAATGACTACCAGTAAGAAAATAAGAAATTATCAAGTGATTAACAAGAAGAAGCCTAACTAAAACTATCTCAGAATTGTAATGTATCCTACAATTATTTTAACCAAACAACTTTAGTAATCCAAAATGAACAATCATAGTAACACCAATAACTCACACCACAATTAATCACTGATGGACGTTTTATAAAGAAAAGAAAAAACAGTATATAAGAAGTAGTGAATACAAAATGAACATATTTATTTAAAATACATTGGGTACGATTTCACACACATTCACCGACAATGAGGCGGCCATGTTTATGACATCATATCATGACCAGAATGCATTGCACAAGTAACGAAACGAAATGAAACATAACTCCCCAGAACCCAAAAAGCGGTTTACTTACAGATTGGCGCTCAACGTAAGAGGCTTCGAATTAGGACAATTAATAATAAATAAAAACAACCAAAATCAGTTTACCTAATTTCAAGCAAGCAGCTACAGTACCGGAAAGAATAGAACATGTACCAGAAGAGATCGACGTCTAAGAAACGCGCAGCGGACGCGGATCCAAAAATCAATATGGATGAAAAGGAGGCGACGCCGGTAGAAGACGTCGAAGCGAGATTACCCCAGGTAGAACCTGAGAAACAAACACAACGAGAGGAACAAATCGCGGAGAGTATGAACATGAATAGCCTCATAGAATTTCTCAAGAAGATGGAAGAAAATAGCCAAAAGAATTTGGAGTCATTAAAGCAGGAGCTAAGCGGAAAAATGGATGACACCAACAAGAAAATGGATGACAACAGCAAGAGTTTAAGGGAGGAGTTAAGCGGAAAAATAGAGGACAGCAGCAGGAAAATGGAAGAAAAAATAGACGAGCTGAAACAAGACAGCCAAAGAAATTTGGAAACCCTGAACGAAAAAATCGAAGAGGAGATGACCGAAGTCAGAAAGGAAATGGCTGAGATAAATGAGAAGTGGAAGCAGACCAGCGACGAATTGCAGCAAACAAAAGAAGGTATTAATGTTCGAGTGAACAGCTTGGAGGAAGCTCATCACATCCAGATCACAACCGTACAACAAAAGACTGAAGAGCGGCGCACGGGTATCGAAACGACCGTGAATACTATCCAAACACGGGTCGACAGCAATCACGAGAGAATTGAGGATATACAGAGACGGGAAATCCCAAGAATACAGGAGGAGATCGAGAATATCGGAAACCGACCAGTAGTAGTGCCAACGTTCCAACACGCTGACAACAGGGAAGCCATGAACTTTAGGGCATATAAGCGAAACCCCATGGAATTCCTCGCCCGAATCGACGAAACGTTAAGTAGAAACCGAGAGACAAGATGGCCAATTATCAGAGGCCAAATCGACGAGTATTTCAAGGAAATTAATGACAATTGGTGGACGGCGACACGGCATGATATCCAGAGTTACGCCGATTTTAAGGAGCTATTTAAAGCGAAATACTGGTCCGAGAGTACCCAAAATATTGTACGGGACAATATTTGCTATAGCCGGTATGAAACAGGCAGAGGATCGACGCTGACGGCCTACTTCCTACGAAACGTTTGCCTGGCGAGAAATTTGGAGCCACGGATCCCCGAAGAAAGTCTAGTCACCAAGTTAGCGTTTCACTACGAAGGAGGCATCGCGAGGGCCAGACTTACTGGACAAGTGAAAACTATACAAGTGATGGCAGCCTTACTGGAAGGGTATGAACACGAGGGGTACTACCGCAAGAGTCGACAAGGGAACGACCGGTACAATGATCCAGCAAACCAGGCTAATGGCAACAACAACCGTGGAAATTACCGCCCTAACTTTGTTGACCGGAACAATAACCACGACAACAGAGGACAGTTCCTTTGGCCGAGCCCAAACCAGAATAATAACAACAACGTCAGTAATAATAATAACCGACCAAGCGGTAACAATAATTTTAACAGCCGGCCAAATAGTCCGAACTATCCGCCACACAGAAAGAATAATTCGGGTTACAACAACCGTAACCCAAACAATGATTTCAACCAGCAGAACAGACCGTACAGAAGAGTGAACTATGTACATGCTGGAAATTACAGAGGGGGAAGACGCCCATATGCGAGATATTCAAACCGATACAGTAGCCCTCAAAGAAGTCGCAGTTACGACAACAGACGAATCCCCAGAAACGACACCAGGAGGAGTCGTAGCCAAGAGGACTATCGGCGATCCAGCTATGAAGAGGACCACCCTCAACCCGGGAACAGACCTCAAGACGACGAACGAAGAAGTTCGCAAGACCAACGGCAGGTAGAAGCCGAAACACCTTTAAACTAGAAGCGGCGGTGAGAACACAAAACGGACCTTCACTGAACCGAACTATTTGGTACAATCATGTGGTAAACCAACGGATAACAAACAATACCATTACAATCATTACGACAAACTTTCTCAAAAATATACGTGAAGAATTGTTAGAAGAAAACAGTCACGAAATGGAATACCATAACACCGAGATTGCTTACGTAAGCACCGAAATTAACGGAGTGCACGTTAGAGTGATGATAGACACCGGTGCAAATGTGTCATTAATCGATAACATTGAACTCAGTAGAATACAGGAAATGGGTAATAAAACAATACCTACACTACCTGTCAATAATATAGTGTTGATCGGAGCAACAGGGCGTCAAAACAAGACCGTCCGCAAACAAGTCATGCTAGAATTAAACAGTAACGGCAAGACCATAACTATAGAATTTTTGGCAGCGCATGGACTACCCTTCACTATGTTAATTGGCTGCGACATGCTGAGAACATATTTGGCAATCATAGACATGAGCAGGGCCAAAGTGACTCTAGATTCAAACTGTATAAACTGGACGGCAAAGCTAATAGAAAGTGAGAGTGCCACTTCAGACTGGACAGTTTACAATATACAAGAAATAAGAAACCATAGATGGCATATGCCGAATAACCATGTGTTTTATAAAAATGATGATGATCAATTATGGAGGGAGAAACTCCAGGAAATATATACATTTAAGCATGACAAAACAAGTGCCCAGATAACCGACACTCAAGTGGAAACCTTGATCGGCATTTACAATGAATACCGACACGTATTCTCCGACTCGCCTGGTAAAGTAAAAAATTACCAATGCACGATAAGATTCAAAGAACCGGTAAACTTTAACCGAAAATCTTATCCCATCGCCCATTCGCTGAAAGAGGCAGTGCGTGATGAAATCAATAATCTATTAAGAGAAGACATAATCGAACCCAGTCAGTCCCCATATACCAGCCCAATATTAGCAGTGCCAAAGAAGAACGGGAAGGTGCGAATTTGTTTAGACGCAGTGAAATAAATAAGACAATTATCAACGACCGTACATCCCCGGGGGAAATAGAAGAAATTCTCAAAAAATTCCATGGCACACGATTTATAAGCACTTGGGATACAGTCTGCGGGTATTGGCAGGTGGAATTACACCCAAACAGCCGCCAATACATGGCATTCATATTCGAGGGTCGCAACTACCACTTCAAGAGGCTACCCTTCGGACTAGTCAATTCTGTAGCCGTATTCGTGAAGTGTATGGACACAGTGTTGGGTCACGGAGCACTTCAATTCACGACCATTTACGTGGATGACTTGTTAATAACGTCAGCAAACTGGGAAGAGCATTGCCAGAGAGTGAAACATGTACTACAGAAACTATCTGAAAATAGTATCACCCTAAAACTAGAGAAGTCAAAATTTATAGCAGACGAAGTGCAGTTTTTAGGTTTCAACCTATCCGAACATGGGATTACACCAGCTAAAGACAAGATCGAAGCGATACAGAAATTCCCAACCCTGAAGAACAAAAAACAGCTGCAGTCATTCTTAGGGATTTGCAACTATTATCGGAAGTTCAAAGAAAATTACTCCGAACTGACGGCACGATTTGCAAACCAATTATCATAAAAAAATAAGTGGACATGGGGGCCTGACCAGGGCACAACACTACAGTTAATCAAACCTAAGTTTCTCAACACAATCATGCTACACCATCCTGATTTTACAAACCTTTCTACATGAATTGCGACGCTAGCGACGTCAGTCTAGGGTCCGTATTATATCAGGAGGACGATGAAAAGAATCATCTAGTAATCAGCTTCGCCAGCTGAATACTCAATAGCTGCGAGCGCAATTACAATGTAACAGAGAAGGAGTTACTAAGCGTTGTTTTTGCATGCCACAAGTATCGAACATACATTTTGGGATACCCTATAACGGTTCGCACGGACCACAAGTCAAATCTCTTTCTTGAAAAACTGCAAGCTAAACCATGGCTGACTAACGAGATGGAGCCTGCTACTCCAAGAATATAATATAAGTTGGGAATATATCCCAGGAAAGAAGAACATTGCAGCAGATACACTATCCCGAATAAACGTGGAGAATCAGAAATTCGAAGGAGAGAAAGAGACTCTAGTCAAGTTATACAATATCGTTGCAAGCAGATCCGACTTAGAGAATATTGTGCAGAGAATCGGCCAACACCAAAAACAAGATGGCAAAACAATTAAAATCTGCAACGACTAGCAGTGCAAGATGAACAAATCACATCCTTCTATTGCTTATACTGTAACGATAATAAAAAGGTCGTGCGTACCTGTTAAAATGTGTTTACACTTGTTTATTATGTGTATAAGTGTAAATGTGGTGTGTTTGCCTCACACCGGTCGTTACAATAATAGTAGTCACTACTGAAGTCTGTAGTGTGGTCCAATTTACCAGTACAACCTACCTGTTAATTCATAGGGGTTGCGAATCCCGGGTGGCGCCAAATTGTTTATATTAAAACAATTAAAATTGTTAAATTACAAGTTGATAAGTGTTATTAGCGTTGACAGCTGGAGCGTTCAAATGGTTCCCGCCGCTGTACAGATTGCCGTATTGTCCACTCGTGACGACCGCTAGTTGGTTACTGAATAAAAATTGCTAACACACATATATTTTACAACGTCCTATGAAATAAAACGATGGTATTACTCTGTACTGTAATTTTAATACAAATTCAGTCATTAATTAATATGACAAAAGGATTATAAATGGTTTAATAACAAATTGCTCCGGCTTAGAACATGAGACGCCAATATTTCAAGGTTGGCAAATCGGTTTTAAAACAAATTATTTCGATGCCTTGATGGCTACTGTTTACATACAATATATTAATCTGTTCAAAATCTGGGGTCCTTTGGATTATAAAATAAGACATAAAAGTTGGTTACATTAAAAAAGTACACTACCATACCTTATACGTACTTACAGAATATCAAGTGTTTTTACAAATTGTTCGGCAGTGTCGTATTCTTGGTTACAAAGTTCGCACACTAATGCGAGGTTATATTTTAATTAACAAAATGTTTTTACGTAAGTTGATTATGCATTAAACCTTTGAAAGAAAATTATATTTGTTTAATAGTGAGAAATTTTGATTGTTTGAGAAATATTTAAAATAATTTGGTTTCTGGGAGAAAGGAATTTATTGGATACTTATCAGTTCAGACAGTGTTGATATGTTGTCATCTGGGGTAGTGGAAATTCTGCAATTTTAGGCTGGTTTTAGGCTTCGGGCATCTTCTTCTATCTTGTCTTGGGATTTATGCTAATTACTTTATTGTTATTTGGTTCCAGGACATCGTTAATCTTGGTAGTTCTGCATCTATTCGTCTTTGGTTTCTGTGGTCAACTTCCGAACGTCTTTTTAACTATTTAATTGAAAATTTCAGTCATCACAATTTTGTGTGCCGCTTACCCACGCGTCATTTCTTCAAGTCTAATAAATTTAACGGAAAATTAGTATTCAACGGCCCGTTACTATGGTAACAGTAACCCTTTGATTGGTTAAACCTCTTTCAAAAGCATTGTTAAGAGATTTGAATTTTTATTCAAATTTATTATGTATTTTCTTAATGATTTTATTCCTTTATCGTTCCTTTGGGGTAATAAATAATATCACTATTATATTTCTTTCCTTTCAAAGTTTAAAATGATACCTCATAAGGTCATATTCCATTATACATTAACTTTAGTCTAAATATTTGATAAATTACATATCTTTCTTAAATTAAACTTTTAGAATAACATTTTTCTTTTAAAATGATTTACATATAATTCCTGGCCATTTAGTGGTCTTAGATTAATAAATTTCCTTGTGAAATTGTTACAATTGACATTTGTGTGTGTCTGAGAGTTAGACGTTTTCATAGCCAAAAGTAGCTATGATGGTATTTTGTTTATTTCTTTTAAATTACATTTTAATTCGGCCTGATGGGCTTCACTTTGTTATCATGTTTGTTTGTGTTGTGTGTTGATTCTGTTTGTGTTTTAATTCCTATTCATTACAGTTTTCATTATACACATTTTAAAATATAACAATTAGGCTTATGGACTGCAAGTTCCTTTCAGCCATATCCTCTTCATAACATTGAAACAAACAATTCTTTATAAGTTATTAGTTACTGTTGGTTTTAACATTAATTTCATTCTTTTGCTACTACTTTGAGTGATAAACATCATCACTTCTTGCAAACTTATTAAAGTTATTTCCCCTTTTAACATGGGGTGTTTTATTCATTGTATACTTAATTTTAAAACAAAACCTTATTTCAATATTACTATCTCCTCTATTCCATGTTAATACAATTGTTTTTATCTGGGCTTTCTCCCTGAATAATATCACATGTTTTACTTATCTTTATTTGAAATACTATTTATAATTATTTTTAATTATATGAATGTTCACAAGATCACTCAAATCATTGACTGTTTATCAATGCTTTATAAAGTGTTTTCTTATTTATTATTACATCTTTATTACTTAAAATATCTATTTCCACGTATCACCTTCACCTTTAATTAACAGAGGTTTATCACTGATACACTCTCACTATTTTTAGGGTATATACACTTTCACTATTGCACTTTATTTTGGTTCACTGTTTGTATTAAGTGTTACTTAGTGGGTATTCCCTATACTTATTTCTCCTATTATTTCTCACTATTTCTTTACAACATAATTCTTATTATTAATGACATTTGGTTATTTACCTTTCATTAAATCTAACCTTAATAATTGTGTTAGTGTACTTTTCTACACTACGTTACTTTATAATTGTCTTTTGTTTTAAAATAGGTATATAAGTTATTTCAATTACAACAATACTATTTGTTTCATTAGTGGGTAATTATTTGGGGTTTATTTACAGTATTCTATCTTTGAGTCTACCATTTCTCCCCTTTATATGTGGTGTTAGTTTCTCCTTGGGTTCAACCTGTCTCCTCTTCATTCTTCCTCTTCTTCCTTCTTCTTCTTCTTCAACTTCAATTGTCTTCATCTTGGTTCGGTTCTCCTCTTCTCATCTGGTTCAATTTCTATTTAGTTGTAGGAATTTGTTTACTTCCTTTGATTCTTCTTTAGTTCTGGTTTCTTATCTTCCTTTGTTATTTCCTATTTGTTTGGTCAATCACCTTTTGTCTCTGTGTATATTTCGTGGTTCCCTTCTTTGTGTTTCTGTTGTTGGGTCAATCACTTGGGTTGGGTAATATCGCCGTTCGTCGTGTCATAATATTTATATTTTATTCATTTTTAAACATTTTATTTTATATGCAGTATTTTTACATTAAGAATTATCTTTTTTATCCCTGGTACTGGGGTGGCTTATTTGTGTTGTAACATAATGCCTCTCCTCTAAAATTGATCATTTTGATAAAACACTAGCATAGTTTTTTATGAAATTATCAGTTATAGATAATCTTTTTCCTTTTCTTTCTTGTTTGTTACTCCATTCTTCATATCTCTTCTTACTTAATTCATTCCATTTTATTTGGATCTGTTTTTATTTATTTCCATTGGTGCATTTTCCCTTATACACAATTTTTTCCCTAACTTTTATAGTAGCTGGTTTCTCCCATTACTACTCATTTTTTCTGAGACCAGAGGCACATCATCTCTGCTCAGTTTATTTGGATTGCTGGACTTTTCAACAGTCAATCTTAAATACCTTTTTTGTCAACTTGTGACTTAAATCAATAATAATAATAATAATAATAATAATATAATAATATACTTTGGGATTGTCCACCTTGTGGTTTGTTTTTAGATCACTTTGGCCTTTTACTCATTCTTCCTTCCGCTATACCTTAACTATATACTATCATTTGCTCGTACACTTGATTGTTTTTGTATTTATTCTTATGTTAATTTCATCATATCTAACTTTTCATTATTTTGTTTTCAATGCTCATTGTGATCATTTTAATTATCTTAGACATTTTTATTCTTTTCTTGGTTATTTAGCAAGATTCTGCTTTAGCCATAGCTTGTATATTTGTTTTATACATATAACTTCTCTTTTTTCTGGTACCAGTTCAGATTTGTTTTTTTTTCTTAGAGTACATTTGATTCATTCTAATTTCAGGTATTCATCTCAGTAATTTGAGCTTGATTTTATTTTTGTTTATTTTATTCTGTATTAAATATCATTTTTGATAATTCTTTGTAAGTTAATTCTTTTACTTTAAAGAAATGTTTGTAGCGTATTCCTTTTCTGTTATTTATTGTTTAATTATAATCGTAAGTTTGTGATTCTTACATTTATATTATATAGGAATGTGTGTCACTTATTCCTTATTATCTCACTTTTTTATTTCATACTTCATATATCAATCTTTTATTAGACTGTGAGTTGATTTAAATTGAAAGGAATTTGTACAACTGATTCCTTCGTTTTTTACATTATTATTCCGCCAACACAGCGTATTACATCCACAAGTACAGAAATGTTAGATTACAGATAACGAAAACCTCCTTGAACATCGCATACAACAAAACTTGCCGTAAACACAACATTATACCCACACATGCACAAATCACAATAAAAAATAATACATATGCAGCAACAAAAACAAAACGTAAAGCCGAAATAATACACCTAGACAATATCATCAATGATTTATACCATAAAAAAGATACACTAAACAAAACGGCATATAACCTACACGTAAAACTCACACAAATATTACACTACATTGAATTCGAACACGTAATACAACATACACGAAATATCATAGAGAAAATCCAAATAAAAATACAGGAAGTACATAACAGAAAAATCAATAACATATTAACACGCAGGAACGTAACTGTCCCGACACCGATACATAAATTTCACACACGCACTGTAAATACAATGACTACCAATTTCACTAACGCAGAAATAAACCTCTTAGATAAAGGTCTAAAACACAATTTAGGTACCAATACAAATAATAACGGTAATAGTAAACATACACGTGACATAGTCCTAGACGCTGAAACAGCCATACAACACACACTAAACCAAGACCATGATACAATACGTTATGAAATAAAGCGTAAATTACAACACACACAACAATACGAAAATAAACAACACAGTAATGAAATCCAAACACTAAAAAACATAAAACACAAATTACACGAACACAACCTAACAATACTTAAAGCAGACAAAGGTAATATTAATGTCATAATAGAAAAACAGGCTTTAAATAACAAAATTGAAACATATTTTAAGGAAAATAACATCACTAAATTAAATAAAGACCCCACCCCTAAATATCACAAACAAATAAACAAAACCCTAAACAACACAAAACACATAGTATCACCTGACAACATCAAATATCTAAAACAAATTAAACCAAAAGCCCCCACACTAAATGCACTACCGAAATTACACAAACCCAATATTCCCATCAGACCACTTATAAACAACACACAAGCACCTGCACACAAAATAGCTAGACATTTAGATAAATTGATCAGAAATAGCATAAATTTAAGAAACAACACCACTGTCAAAAATAATATAGATCTAGTGAATAAAACTCAACATGTACACATTCCCCACAATTCCACACTCGCTTCATTCGACATAACAAACCTATACACCAATGTTCCCATAAAAGAAACCATAATTACATTAGAACAATTACTAAAAATAAATAACACACCCGAAACACACATAAATGAGATCATCCATCTAACTAAAATTATCACAGATCAAAATTATTTCGCACACAATAGCATGTATTACACACAAACAGATGGACTACCCATGGGCTCTCCTATATCAGGTATACTAGCAGAAATATTCATACACACCATAGAACAGAAACACATACTGAACAACAACAAATACACCGATAAAATAATATATTGGCACAGGTATGTCGACGACATTTTACTCCTTTACAACGGCAACAAAAGACAAATAGAAAATTTCTATAAATACATTAACACTTTACACCATAAATTAAAATTCACACTTGAAATAGAATTAAACAACAGCACAAACTTTTTAGACCTTACAATCACCAAAACAAACAACACACACACATACAAAATATACAGAAAACCCACCACATCTGACATGGTCATACACAACACATCCAACCACCCAACTCAACACAAACATGCAGCTTTCAACTACATGCTCCATAGGCTCACGTCAATACCCCTAAACACACATGACCACCAAGATGAATTAAACACAATTAAATACATAGCAGTCAAAAACGGATACAACCCTGAATTAATAAATAAACTACATAAACGAATCCTCAACACAAAAAATAAAACACATCTGACCAACAGCACACAACCCAGTAAATACATAACACTTACATACTACAATTCCAATACACATAAAATTGCAAACATATTTAGGAAACAAAATTATAAAGTAGCTTACAGAACCAACAACACCATTAGAAAACACATAAACAATACTAACAAAGACATTGACACATACAGCAAAACAGGGGTTTACAAATTAAATTGCAATGATTGTCAACAATTCTACATCGGCCAGACGGGAAGATCTTTTTCTTCCAGGTTTTCTGAACATTTAAAAGCCCTCACCACAAACTACATACATTCCACATTTGCCACACATTTACATAACGAAAACCACAGCTACACAAACATAGAACACAACATGGAAATATTACACTACTTACCAAAAAGTAGAAAACTAAACACAGCTGAACAATTTGAAATATACAGATATCACACACTACAACCAAACAACATATTAAATGAACAGATACATTACAAATCACATACACTATTTGACACACTGATCCACACACATAATTCGAACCTCAGCGCCAACCCCTTCCCACCATCAACCCCCACCACACACTCCATTCTGTAACGGTTATTCTGTAATCGACAGTTAGTACTCAACCCACTGAAGAAGAGAAACAACATCTTGAAACGTTTGGGAAGTGACAATAGTAAGTTCATAAGTGAAAGTATTGTATATATTATTACATTATTATTCATTTATATTACTTCTTTTTATTCCGCATATATCATCTAAATAGGGTAGTAAGTTGATCTTACAATCTCTTTTGGAATTTTGAAATATGTTTATTTCATTTCATTATTTATTCTTCTTCATAAAACTTTTTTATCGAAGTTTGGTTATAAACTCCCTTTATTTTTCTTGTATTTATATTGCTTATCTGGTAAGTGTTATTACCATTATCTTTTGTGATAACGTATGGACCAGTATATAGCAATAACAATTTCTTTGCTATACCTTCCATTGTACTTGGCAGTTCACGATTTTTGATTAATATTTTTTCTCCCTCTTTATATTTGATTATTTTGGGTTGGTTTGTTGCATATTTGGCCTTTTGTTTCTCAATCTTTTCCATTATTAGGCTGTACCATTTGTTTTTATCATACGGGCCTTCTGGGTTTTTTGGGAATTCTATTATCTCTTGGATCTCTCTATTTGGCTTCCTCTTGAACATCATTAAGTATGGTGTATTTTCAGTAAATTGGTGATAGCTGATATTTAAAAACACTTCGGTTGAAGTTAAATATTTGCACCATTCTCTCTGGTTATTATGACAATAAGTTCTCAAAATGCGTCCCACCTCTCTCAACATCCTTTCTGCTGGGTTGCTACTAGGGTGGTATACTGAAGTTTTATAGGTTTTAATGTTTAGTTTTATTAATTCTTCTCTCCACCTTTTTCCCTTAAACTGCGTTCCATGATCGGTTATTATCATGTACGGTTTTCCAATTTCTGACATGTATTTATTTTTAATAATATCTAATATTTTATTTGTTGTGGCTCTGTTTATAGCGTATAATTTGGAGTACTTGGTGTAATGGTCAAGTATAATCACGATGAACTTGTATCCACATCTTCCTCCGCTACGTGGGAATGGTCCACATATGTCGAGGAATACCTTCTCTAGTTTGGCACTTGATGTGATGGGTATCATCATTCCGTTCTTCTTTTCATTATTGGTTTTGACCATCTGACACAATGTGCAGGTTTTTATATTTTTATTCACTTTTCTTGTAATATTTTTTATGAACAAATCTTCCTCTAAAGCTTTTACCATCTTGATTGTTCCCATGTGTCCGTATCTCACATGGTAATCTTTGATGATTTGATTTTCTAATGATTGAGGAATTACTAGTTTCCATGTGTCTTGGTTCTTTTTTGTTTTTATGAATAAGATATCTTTGTATACACAGTAAAATTTGTTAATAATTGCTTTAGATTCCATCAGTCTTTTTCTGATGTTTGATACTTTGGTATCTTGCTCTTGTTGCAACACTATTTGGTTTACAATATTTTCCAGTTCTTTCCTATCTTTCAATATATAATACACTTTTGCTATCTTCCCCTTTTCTCCTTCAAATGTCTGATTTTCTACATTTATTCTGGATAATACGTCAGCCAGTATGTTTTTTCGTCCTGGAATATATTCCCATGTAATGTGGTATTCTTGCAGAGCAAGTATCCATCGAGTAAGTCGGCCATGACTCAATTTACACTGTTTGAGAAACGATATTGATTTATGATCGCTTCTGACTGTGATAGGATATCCTAGTATGTATGTTCTAAATTTGCCGCACGCGAATACTATGCTGAGCAACTCTTTTTCTGTAGCGTTGTAGTTACGCTCACAACTATTTAGTATTCGGCTGGCGAAGCTAATGACCAGGTGATTTCCAGCTTCATCTTCCTGGTACAGCTCTGCGCCTAGACTTACATCACTAGCATCGCAGTTTAGGTAGAATGGTTTTTCAAAATTGGGGTGGTGTAATATAACAGTATCAACAAATTTTTGTTTAATTAAGGTGAGCACTTCCTCTTGTTCAGTTCCCCAAGTCCATTTTTCTTTTGAAGAGAGTTGTTTGGAGAATTTGGCTGTTAGGTGGGAGTAGTTGGTTTGAAACTTCCTATAGTAATTACATACTCCTAAGAAGGATTGCAATTGCTTTTTGTTTTTCGGTGATGGGAATTTTTGGATGGCTTCAACCTTCTCTTGGGATGGAGAGATTCCCTTCTCGGTCAAGTTGAATCCTAAGAACTTCACTTCTTTTGCAATAAATTTCGATTTATCCAATTTAAGGGTAATATTGTTGTTGGATAATTTTTTCAATACATGTTCGACTCTTTCGCAGTGTTCGTCCCAGTCTGATGACGTGATAAGCAGGTCGTCAACGTACACTGTGGTGAATTCCAGTGCCTCTTGACCCAACACTTGGTCCATGCACTTTACGAACACTGCTACAGAATTAATGAGTCCAAATGGTAACCTTTTGAATTGGTAATTTCTACCATCAAATATGAAAGCCATGTACTGCCTACTGTGTGGGTGCAGCTCCACCTGCCAGTACCCACATACAGTATCCCAGGTACTAATATATCTTATCCCATGAAATCTTTTAAGAATTTCCTCTATCTCTCCCGGTGAGGTTCGTCATTGATAATCATCTTATTTATTTCTCGGGCGTCCAAGCAAATCCGTACTTTGCCATTTTTCTTGGGTATGGCTACTATGGGGCTGGTATATTGAGATTGGCTATACTCAATAATATCTTCAGCAATCATTCTATTTATCTCCATCCTGACTTCGTTTTTTAGGGAATGTGCTATGGGATATGATTTCCTGTGGAAGTCTACAGGTTCTCTGAAATTAATTTTACACTGGTATCCTTTAACTTTTCCTGGGGTGTTTGAAAAGACATGTTGATAATCGTTATAAATTGCAATTAGTTTTTTAGACTGTTGTTCACTAATTTCCTGTAGAGGCCGTTCTCTTTGGAAGGTTCTGATCTCTTCCAGTTTCTGTTTCCACAAGGCTTTGCCTTCCTCCTCCTCGGCCATAGTGATAGACGGTTCACGCCTTTGACAATAATAACTCTTCAATCCTGGGTCTTGACTCAGAGCAATTGGAGTTGGAATACAATTTATAATGTTTGCCGACCAGGTTCCCTGTTCTGATGTTAGCAACACGACTCCCTTCTGCAGATTTATTACGGCTGAATACCTTCTTAATACATCACATCCTATAAGCATGTTGAATGGTAGCCCACTTGCCGCAAGAAATATAATAGGGATGGTTGATTCTTGATTATCTAACTCTAATGATACTTGTTTTCTCACCGTTTTGTTCTGTTTACCAGTTGCGCCAATGATGATTATATTGTTTATTGGCAGTGTAGGGATTGGTGTTCGAGAGTGAGCTTGAATTCGTTCTAATTAAGGCTGGTTGATTAGAGAGATATTAGACCCTGTATCCACCATGACTATGGTTATCGTGCCGTTTATGGTCGCCTTTATATGAACAATTTCACTATTATTTTGTTGTAATTGTTTGGCCTCTTCTTCGAGAAGTTCCTCTCGGATATTCTTTAAATAATTGTTGTATATTATTGTAATTACTTTGGTTTCATTTTTTGACATTGTTCGACGTATCAACCCAAGTGATTGGTAATGTGAAGGGTGTTTATATTTTTCCACTGACCTGTTTAGTTTAAAGGTGGTTGTTGGCTGACGGCCAGGTTATTCGCCTGGTCGTTCGTTTCATTGTTCAGCCCTTGTTGCTGGTTGTTTTCATCCCGAAGTGGTTCGTTGTTCCTACTCACTGATGGTTGATTGTTATTATGATTGGACGCGTGGCACCATGAGTCTGGGTGCCAGCTCGGGTGATATCTTCTGTGGTTACTCTGCCTTCGCCCGCGGATGAAGTTTACCTGATGTCTGCCATCGCTTCTATTTTGATTACCCCCGGGTCCCCGGTTGTACTGGTAACTAGGATGGTACCGGTTGCCGTAGTAGTTATGGTCGTTGGGGTGACCATTGGTGCGTTGTTCCGGTTCAGCTCCTCTGTAACTATCATTTGGTCGGTTATTATTTGGGATGTTTCTGTTGTTATCTTGGTTCCCTTGACGATGGTTTTGTTGACCTCTGTTACTTGGCTGATTATTCGGAGAATGATTCTGGGTATTTCTATTCAATGGCTGTTCTTCATTATAATTATTATTGTTTCAGCCCAAGTTATTCCGGTTGCTGTTTTGTGGAGGATAGTATGGTACATTGAAATTGGTTGCATTATTATGCTCATTCCATTTGTTGTATCGTTGGTTCATGATCCGGTTTTTTCGATATTGGCCATCATTCTCCAGGTCCTCCAATAGACTAGCCATTCCTTGAATCGTTTTTATCTGTCCTTGCCTCCTGTATAGCTTCTTCGTAATGATAACCCAGCTCTATTGCCAGAGACTCCTTGGGTATCTTGGGCTCTAGATTTCGGGCTAAACATACTTTTCCCAAAAAGTAGGACGTTAAAGTGTGTCCTCCTTGTGACTCGTATCTTCCATTGCTGATATCATTACGGACCACATTCTGGGTGGACTCAGACCAATATTTTTCCCGGAATTGTCTCTTAAATTCCTGTGTGTCATTGATCTAGGGTCGAGTGGCCATCCACCAGTTGTCATGGGTGTCTCGGAACATTTCATCTATCATACTTCTCACACTGGACCACCTAGTTTCTCTATTTTTTTCTATTAGCTCTTCTACCCGTTTGAGGAATTCTATCGGGTTCCTCCGGCAGCTGCGGAAATTAATTATCTCTCGATTTTCGCTGGTTATGATTTGTATGTTACTATAAGGTTTCTCTCTTAGTGCATCCAGCTCTTCTTGCATTTGTTTCTCCCGTATACTGATCCCCTGGATTTTCTCTCTGTTTTCTCTGGTCAGTCCGTCTAGTTTATCAATGACGGTGTATACCTTCTCCACACGATTGTTTACATCTATCTGTATTTCTTGGTGCCTCTCCTCCAGTTCCTTAACCACCTCTTGTTTATTCTTCTGGCATCCTTCGGTAATGACTTGGTAGAATTCGGTCGCTCTCAATCTACCTTCCTCCTCGACGTTGCTTATTTTATTGTTCAATTCTTCCCGGACTTGTATCACTGTTTCGTTGGTCTCCGTTACCGTTTGCCTGATCTCCTCTCGACATTCGACCAGTTGTTGCTTCCATTCTTCCTTGGTTTTCTCACTTTCTTCCTCTATTTTCCGTTGGAGAATATCATTATTATTTTCCATCTTTTTACTTACTATTTCCAGATCCTTCTTGATCTGTTTCTTCAGCTCTTCGCTCTTCTTTTCCAATGCCTCCTGACTCCCATGTATCACCTTCATTTGCTTCTTCAATTCTTCACTGTTTTGGTCCAGTTTTTTATTCCAGAATTCCCTGTCTTCTTTCCTTCCCTCTTGTAATGATTCTATTTTCTTATTCAATTCTTCATTCATTCCCATTTGTAATGATTCTAATTTTTTACTCATATCTTCCTTGTCTGACTCTAATTTTTTATTCAATTCTTCCTTGTCCCGTCTTCTCTCTTCCTTGTCCGACTCTAATTTTTTATTTAAATCTTCATGGCTCCTGTTCATTTTTCCAATTGGTCCATCATGAACTTCATCATGCTATCTAATTTCGCTTCATCTGTCGGTTTGACTGGTTAGTCGTTTACCATGACTTCTGCTTCTATTTCTGGTTCAGGTGGGTTTGGATTTTCCAGTTGGTCCTCCTGTGGATTCTCTTCCAACAATTCTCCAATCGTTTCCTCAACTTCTTCCATTTCTTCTTGGTTTAATGCTTCCTTACCTTTGAGCCTCGTAACCATACCGTGTCTATTCATAACCGCCGCTAGTTATCCTTTCTAGCCTCACGTTGCTGGTCGCCAATATGTAACGATAATAAAACGGAGGCTTCCTTTTTATTTAAAGCCCCACGTTGGGCACCAATATGTAACGATAATAAAAAGGTCGTGCGTACCTGTTAAAATGTGTTTACACTTGTTTATTATGTGTATAAGTGTAAATGTGGTGTGTTTGCCTCACACCGGTCGTTACAATAATAGTAGTCACTACTGAAGTCTGTAGTGTGGTCCAATTTACCAGTACAACCTACCTGTTAATTCATAGGGGTTGCGAATCCCGGGTGGCGCCAAATTGTTTATATTAAAACAATTAAAATTGTTAAATTACAAGTTGATAAGTGTTATTAGCGTTGACAGCTGGAGCGTTCAAATGGTTCCCGCCACTGTACAGGTTGCCGTATTGTCCACTCGTGATGAGCGCTAGTTGGTTACTGAATAAAAATTGCTAACACACATATATTCTACAACGTCCTATGAAATAAAATGATGGTATTACTCTGTACTGTAATTTTAATACAAATTCAGTCATTAATTAATATGACAAAAGGATTATAAATGGTTTAATAACAAATTGCTCCGGCTTAGAACATGAGACGCCAATATTTCAAGGTTGGCAAATCGGTTTTAAAACAAATTATTTCGATGCCTTGATGGCTACTGTTTACATACAATATATTAATCTGTTCAAAATCTGGGGTCCTTTGGATTATAAAATAAGACATAAAAGTTGGTTACATTAAAAAAGTACACTACCATACCTTATACGTACTTAAAGAATATCAGGTGTTTTTACAAATTGTTCGGCAGTGTCGTATTCTTGGTTACAAAGTTCGCACACTAATGCGAGGTTATATTTTAATTAACAAAATGTTTTTACGTAAGTTGATTATGCATTAAACCTTTGAAAGAAAATTATATTTGTTTAATAGTGAGAAATTTTGATTGTTTGAGAAATATTTAAAGTAATTTGGTTTCTGGGAGAAAGGAATTTATTGGATACTTATCAGTTCAGACAGTGTTGATATGTTGTCATCTGGGGTAGTGGAAATTCTGCAATTTTAGGCTGGTTTTAGGCTTCGGGCATCTTCTTCTATCTTGTCTTGGGATTTCTGCTAATTAATTTATTGTTATTTGGTTCCAGGACATCGTTAATCTTGGTAGTTCTGCATCTATTCGTCTTTGGTTTCTGTGGTCAACTTCCGAACGTCTTTTTAACTATTTAATTGAAAATTTCAGTCATCACAATTTTGCGTGCCGCTTACCCACGCATCATTTCTTCAAGTCTAATAATTTTAACGGAAAATTAGTATTCAACGGCCCGTTACTATGGTAACAGTAACCCTTTGATTGGTTAAGACTTCTTTCAAAACCATTGTTAAGAGATTTGAATTTTTATTCAAATTTATTATGTATTTTCTTAATGATTTTATTCCTTTATCGTTCCTTTGGGGTAATAAATAATATCACTATTATATTTCTTTCCTTTTAAAGTTTAAAATTATACCTCATAAGGTCATATTCCATTATACATTAACTTTAGTCTAAATATTTGACATTTGATAAATTACATATCTTTCTTAAATTAAACTTTTAGAATAACATTTTTCTTTTAAAATGATTTACATATAATTCCTGGCCATTTAGTGGTCTTAGATTAATAAATTTCCTTGTGAAATTGTTACAATTGACATTTGTGTGTGTCTGACAGTTAGACGTTTTCATAGCCAAAAGTAGCCATGATGGTATTTTGTTTATTTCTTTTAAATTAATTTTAATTCGGCCTGATGGGCTTCACTTTGTTATCATGTTTGTTTGTGTTGTGTGTTGATTCTGTTTGTGTTTTAATTCCTATTCATTACAGTTTTCATTATACACATTTTAAAATATAACAATTAGGCTTATGGACTGCAAGTTCCTTTCAGCCATATCCTCTTCATAACATTGAAACAAACAATTCTTTATAAGTTATTAGTTACTGTTGGTTTTAACATTAATTTCATTCTTTTGCTACTACTTTGAGTGATAAACATCATCACTTCTTGCAAACTTATTAAAGTTATTTCCCCTTTTAACATGGGGTGTTTTATTCATTGTATACTTAATTTTAAAACAAAACCTTATTTCAATATTACTATCTCCTCTATTCCATGTTAATACAATTGTTTTTATCTGGGCTTTCTCCCTGAATAATATCACATGTTTTACTTATCTTTATTTGAAATACTATTTATAATTATTTTTAATTATATGAATGTTCACAAGATCACTCAAATCATTGACTGTTTATCAATGCTTTATAAAGTGTTTTCTTATTTATTATTACATCTTTATTACTTAAAATATCTATTTCCACGTATCACCTTCACCTTTAATTAACAGAGGTTTATCACTGATACACTCTCACTATTTTTAGGGTATATACACTTTCACTATTGCACTTTATTTTGGTTCACTGTTTGTATTAAGTGTTACTTAGTGGGTATTCCCTATACTTATTTCTCCTATTATTTCTCACTATTTCTTTACAACATAATTCTTATTATTAATGACATTTGGTTATTTACCTTTCATTAAATCTAACCTTAATAATTGTGTTAGTGTACTTTTCTACACTACGTTACTTTATAATTGTCTTTTGTTTTAAAATAGGTATATAAGTTATTTCAATTACAACAATACTATTTGTTTCATTAGTGGGTAATTATTTGGGGTTTATTTACAGTATTCTATCTTTGAGTCTACCATTTCTCCCCTTTATATGTGGTGTTAGTTTCTCCTTGGGTTTCAACCTGTCTCCTCTTCATTCTTCCTCTTCTTCCTTCTTCTTCTTCTTCATCTTCTTCAACTTCAATTGTCTTCATCTTGGTTCGGTTCTCCTCTTCTCATCTGGTTCAATTTCTATTTAGTTGTAGGAATTTGTTCACTTCCTTTGATTCTTCTTTAGTTCTGGTTTCTTATCTTCCTTTGTTATTTCCTATTTGTTTGGTCAATCACCTTTTGTCTCTGTGTATATTTCGTGGTTCCCTTCTTTGTGTTTCTGTTGTTGGGTCAATCACTTGGGTTGGGTAATATCGTCGTTCGTCGTGTCATAATATTTATATTTTATTCATTTTTAAACATTTTATTTTATATGAAGTATTTTTACATTAAGAATTATCTTTTTTATCCCTGGTACTGGGGTGGCTTATTTGTGTTGTAACAATACCAAAACATACTATTCATAAAAACCAAGTTTGGATACAATACCTGGAAAATAGTGGTACCCAGATCCATAGAAAAAGAATTGATTCTCAATTACCACATACGATACGGACACATGGGAGCCGTAAATGTTGTCAAGGCACTCGAAGAACACACATACATAAAGGATATGAACAGACGAGTGAGAAATGGTATCAAAAGTTGTCACATCTGCCAACTTGTTAAGCATAATAATGACAGAAAAGAAGGGATGATGATACCCATTATGTCATCATCCAAATTAGAGAAAGTCTTCATAGACATATGTGGTCCCTTTCCAAGGAGCGGAGGTAGACACCAATACAAATTCCTGATCATAATATTTGACCATTACACTAAATATACCAAATTGTATGCAATCAACCGTGCAACAACACAGAAAATATTGGGAATTATCATACAACACTACCTACCCAAAATAGGAAGACCAAAGTCAATGATTAGTGACCACGGGACACAGTTTCAAGGGAAAAAATGGAAGGAAACACTGCTGAACCAAGGTATTAAGTCATACAAAACGTCTGTGTACCATCAGAGCAGCAACCCAGCTGAAAGAGTGTTGAGAGATGTAGGGAGAATACTCCGAACCTACTGTCATAACCAGCAGAGAAGGTGGTCAGAATACCTGTCAAGTGCAGAAGAATATATAAACCTATCATACCACCAAGCAATTGATGACATCCCATACACAGCAATGTTTGGAAGACCTCCACCAAGGGAGATAGCTGAAATTATTAACTTTCCTCGAGGCGAAGAATATAAATTCGATGGAATTAAGTTCTACAACAAAACATTCGAACGAACCAAGAAGAGGAGGAGGAAGTATCAAGAACACCAACCCAAGCCCATAGAGTACAACATAGGAGACGAAGTATTACTCAAAAATAGGGAGCTGCCCAGTACAGTAGAGGGCATAGCGAAGAAGCTATTATTGCTATACACAGGACCCTATACTGTCACCAAGAAGAATGGTAATAATACCTATGAACTCATGGAAACCCAGACCCAAAGGAAGAAGGGAACATACAACCAATCCTCCATGAAAATATACAATTGTAAATAAACAACCACGTATAAGCCTAATACTCTTTAAAACACTCTAAAACTCCTAATATTAATTTCAAACAAAAAAGAAATTAATTTTCGTCCAGAATAAATGTCACAGACCGGACATTTGAAGGAGAAGAGAAGCAAAACAACGAAGTGTCGAATAATATAAAAGAAGGATACAATATGGAATGGAAATGATAAAGATGATAATATAATAAATCCACAACCGTGACAGTTGAAATGACAAAGATAATTGTATGATCGAGAAACCAATATAAGCAAACCAAACACACTATGCCACTTCCTAATATTAATTTCAAACAAAAAAGAAATTAATTATCATCCAGAATAAATGTCACAGATCGGACATTTGATGGAGAAGAGAAGCAAAACAATGACGTGTCGAATAATATAAAAGAAGAATGATATAATATGGAATGGAAATGATAAAGATAATAATATAGTAGATCCACAACCGAAAGAGTTGAAATGACAAAGATAATTGTATGATCGATAAGCCGAAAGCAAACCAAACACACTATGCCACTTCCTAATATTAATTTCAAACAAAAAGAAATTAATTAATTATCCAGAATAAGTGTGAGTATCAGACACTTGAAGGAGAAGAGAGGAAGAACACCAAAGTGAATATAATAAGAGAGAAGGATATATAAAGGAATGAAATTAGTACAGAGAAAAACAATAAGACTATAATGTTAACCAGTAAATGGTGACCAATCAAAGCAAGATGATTGTAAAAATAATACCAGTCAGAACCAAAACAATACTCAAGTATTACAAAAACAAGTACTTACACAAAACTTGAAGGCATGATAAATATGACCAGACATGAAATCTGAAATCAAACAAGTATTAATAACAATAATACAATTAACAAACAGAAAATAGAAAGAGGGAGATCAATCAAAGAGAAAATAAATAAATAAGAAACAAAAAATCTAACAACAATATTGTTTCCATTAGAGCACAGAGAATAAGATGCAAAATATAAAAAAAAGAATGAAGAATATTATCAAATCTGAACAATAATTGAGTGAATTACCCTGAATATTTTTTATTAGTCGCACAATGACTACTTTGAATTTTATGTTGATTTGTAGAGAGAAGCTCCAACAACAATTTAAATGAGCAGAGATGATGTTCCTCTGGTCTCAGAAAAATGTAGGGTGGACAGCAGAGCATGGAAGCCAAAAGTGCCCCTCTGGACTGTGCCAACTACCATGTTAGGGAAATGATAGTGAATTAAATACTACAGGGAAAAAACTAACAAGAAAAAGATAGTGGATCAGATTGAAGATAACAATGTATTAAAATATGAGATGAAAAGAAACAAGATATGAAAGACGGAAGCTCAGAATAATTATGAAACAATATGATAGATAATTTCTCAAATCCCGTAAAGGAATTAATCCAAATGATCTATTTTCGAGGGGGGACAATATGTAACATGACATATGAGCCCTAAGATTTCAGTGAAATAAAATGCCTACACATGTCAATTATTGAGTCAAAGAGACAAGCCAAATAATGTGTCTAAAATGCCAAGCTCAATGCTACACGAGCTACCTATCACCAAATATAAACTCACAGCCATAAGAGTCAATAAACTGATGGTAAATACAAATGAAATGACATTATAGTGAAGAGAAAATGCACCACACCATGATTGTACCACAGGAAGCAACCACCCAATAGTTTTCGGTCAGTGAAGAACCAAACAACACAAGAAAGAAGAATCAGTGAAGAACCAAACAATACAAGAAAGAAGAAAGAAGAAGAAGGAAGAATGAGTGAAGAAACCTACTATGAGAAGGACATCCAACAACCATGGCATATTGATTCCAAGAGCCAGTCAACTATAAATCAACATCTACCCATATGTGTAATAACTAATCAACCTACAGATTGAAGAGATAGACAGAAAACTGACTAACTGAGATGACCAGTATACTATAAATAATGTTATAAATGAATAAGACAAGAAATGTTATACAAGGAATGAAAATAACAATAATACTTATTGACTAGAAGCTGTAAAGTAAGCATAATAACAAGATATGCACAGCACCAATGTAACAAAAGAAGTATTAATTTGTCCCAGAATGTCAGCAAACATTAGTCAAATAGTCTGACAATCATGTATAAAAAGCAAGAGAATAACTAAAAGGTTATTAGTTATCATTATTAAAACCAAACATGTAAAAAATAAGCTTAAAAGAATACCAATGTGTGTCAAACTAACATACACATTGTTGGCACAAATGACAAAATAACTTAACCTATGATGTAGGTAATATTCACCTGAATTCACAACTAGTGTAACGGGGCTAAAATGAGGGGTTTTTTATTTTATTAAAATATTTTTAAATTCATTTTTCACCTGTGTGACCAGCCACGTGGTAAAAGCTTTGTTCACACAAAGAACGGTGGGATGAAGCCAGTACAAAGGAATGCGCGTGTAGCACACAGCTTCGTAATTCTCAGAACGGCAAAACAGTGTAATGCGCCCAAACGCACTAACATCGGCGGAGCGCAGACCCACGCCAAGAAGCGAAAAACAAAATGGCTTGAAGAAGAATTTTGCTAAACACGTGGTCTCAACACGACGGAAACGAAATTAAGTCCTGCCCACATTTGTGACGTCGACCAGTGAACACTAAATATCGTCAACGTCCAACACACGAAAATCCCGTGTGTCGTGTGTGCAACTAATGAGACTTTGACAACGAAGGCTGTGTGCAGCGACGAAATTGTTGGCAGGCAAGGCAGTGATGTCCGGCCGCATGTAACGTCAGTCGGAGAATAACATCTTAACCCGCCAGACGCTAACAGTAGTGCGTCCTCCGACTGGACACAAATTTTCGTATTCGCTATATAACAAAATATAAATCGGTAGTGGCGTGGTTGCGAGGCGGCAGCGGCCGTTTGGAACATAATGGGCTGGCGGGCCGAAAGTTATTAATAATGTAAATATACAAACATGTGCACAGTGTGACGTAGCCAGGGAGGCGCCGTGAGTAAATCAAATACCAGACAATAATTGACTTTTATTTTTTGTACAGAGCTCTGAATAAGGGAAATTTTCAAGATTGAATGAATGAATGTGTGTATGCAAATACTGGGCTCTTTTGTTTTGTTTTGTTTTTAAAAAATATATCTATACAATATAAGCAAACGTTAATTATTTGTATCTTCTATTGTTGCATTGCTCGAAGAAAAAGTAAATTATCTTGTAAGATGTTAAAGTTGCTAAGATGTTAACTGAGTTGAATCAAGATACAAAATATTTGTTTCGTAGCATAACCATGTGTTAGTGTAGTTATTACGCCATAACCATTTCCTAGTATTCTGTGCTGACAACTCGTCTAACGTAATCGGGGGTTTTCTGAATTTTGAAACATGCAGTCAGATAGCGGGATTTTTATAAGGGCAAAAGTGTAAAGGTTTCAATATATAACCTTAGAAAAATATCGTGGCGACCTGGGCAGTTTAATAAGGTAAGTTTAACGGGGACAATGACGGTAAGTAAAATTCTGGCAGCGGTGAGTATTATGGTGAGTGTAGTATTTTAAAATAGGTAAAAAAGAAGTACCTTCACAGTGGCGACCCTGCCAGGATGTTCGTATAAAAATTATAGGAACTAGACCTGTTTTAAAGCACAGAAAATTGGAATTGGTAATGGCGTATTTGTAAAAATTTTATCGTATATAATTACGTAAAATAAGGTTATGTTTTGGTAGGAGTATGATGTGTACAATGGTGTTAGATGTTTTGATTTTATGTGTGTAGTTTAATAATAGTTTGAATAATAATGTGAAGCAGAGACCTCACAAGAGTTGATGGAGGACAAGAGTTCCTCAATAGTTTTTGTAGAAGACAAAAGGTCTTCAGAATGTCATATAAGTTTTTTGTGTTTATCTGGTAGGGCCAGATGGTGTTTAAAGAATTTTGTGGTATTGCCCTCTGCATGGAGTGAGAGAGAGAATGTAAAAGGGTGTGGTGATGAAAGTGATTATGAGAGAGAGAAAGAGTCAGAGTGGTTCAAGATAAATAGAGGTTATGGAGAGTTGATAGAGAAGATGAATATTAAGAGAATTATGATAAATAATGTAGACATACTTTGTGCAGTAGTGGACAATGATTATATTGATGATAAATTTGTACCTGTAGGAAGAATTAGTGTACTTGTAGTGGAGGAATATGATGAGAAAATAACTTACCTGGGTGTAACAACAAATACTTACGGAGACTGGATAAAAATAAATAATACTGACAAGTTTTATGAAATAATAAAAGGGAAGATGAATGACATAGAGGTAATGGTTTATAATAAGAATAATAATAATAAATTGGATGTAAGTAAAAATGGTTTATGCTATAAATATGTTAGGTATATACACGACGATGGAGGTTGAACATACACGTAATAAATGGACATTCTAAATAGTTTAATTTGTAGTTATGACCTGGCTGATTTTGGAAATGAAGTGTGGTAAAATTGAACAATTAATGATGCAGAATTGTAAATAATTGATAGTGAAATTAGTTGTGTGTATTGTAACAAGTATATAATGTAAACAATGTGTGTAGGTAATTGTTTTAATAATAATAAGATTATTTCAGTAGACTAAATAAATAATGAAAATAATTTTGAAGACAGTAATTAATGAATTGTAATTGTTTTGATAATAATTGAACTTGTTGTATTTTCAATAATTGATTTAAGTAAAAGAATTTGAGATGTTTAAATATTTTTGATTGATTTAAATGTTGTATAATTGAATTTTCTAATGGAGTGAAATTATTATATGAGATGTGAATTTGACAATGATTAATAAATAAATAAATGTTAAATTGTTTAGTATGGAATAACATTGTTGTTAAAATTGTTTCAGAAGGTACAGGGTGTTTGGTGTTTATATTTGTGTATTTAGGACAGTGTATGAGTGATATTCTGTAAGTATAAATTTCCTAATACAATATGTAAGGTAAAACTTGATATAATTTTGAAATGTGTTTATAGTAAGGTCATTCACCTTGCCTAGAAAATCAGCTGATCCGCTGTAGAATGTCACTTATAAATTGTTTGCTAATGTTCAATGTAACTAACGTTTGAATATAATGATTTTAATGTGTTAAAAGATTTTGATTTAAATGATGGAAGTAATTTGATATAGTTAAGAATTTTAAATGATGTGTAAAAGATAGTAGATGGGAGATTTTGGGTGATTAATATTTTGTTAGGACATGTAGATCAGTCCATGTTGAATTTAAAGGGGTACTAGGGATGAATGATATTGTTGTGAATAAATGTAATGTAGAATTTGAGAAGTATTGATGGTGACACAGTAGATATGGGTAAAATATGTAGAGTATTGAGGGATATATTGATGTAATAAATAAGTGGATATACTTTGTTGTAAATGAGAGTATTGCACTGGGAGCGTAATTAGAGTTGATGGGAATTTTGTAAGGGGGTTGGTGTGATGAGGAGTCCGCAACGAAAGGTGTTGGGACGGGAAGGGACCGTTTAGCGCCGGAAAGGGTTGCCTGGGAAAGTCCAGGAACCAGATAAGGGAATGAGCTTTTGGGGGGGGGTACAAAGGGGTAGAGAGTATATTTTTTTTATATAAGGGTAGAATGATGTGAATCGAGTTGAGTAGTAAGTTGGGTTTAGAGAATGTTTGATAGAGGGGTGTCATATTATTTAAAGCGGTTAGTGACGTTAGAGTCAGAAGGGGGTTATGAGTATATATAAATGCCAAGTTGATACAATCAAGTTATTATGAATAATTAAATCACCCAAACTAATTGAGAATGAGAATGTTAAAGAAAGTAGATCACAGTTGAAATGGAAAAATTAATGGAAACAAGTGACAAGCTTTAATAGAATTTGAGAATAAAGTAAAGTTGTAAAATGTGTAATTTTGAGTAATTTAAATGTCAATTTTATTGTGAATTATAATAATACTATGTTAATTTTAAAGGTCATATTTTATTATGTTGTTGTGTTTGAAGATAGAATTTTAAAAGATGTTTAATGTATTTAATGATGTAGCCTCTGTATAACCTATGTAGGTCAAGGTTGTGGACTTGACCCAGTTTGATCAGCTGATGGTTGATGGTATAAACGAGACCAGTTTTGGCAATGAAGTGATGCAAATTTTGTTGTTTAATTGATTTAAATAATTTTAAATTTTCAGAATATTGATAAAAATAATATTTTAATACATTAAATTTTTTTTTTGAGTGTATTATTGTTTATGTGTATTACTAGGGTTTTATTGAATTATATTGTTTAGTATGTATGTCTAATCAAAGGTTAGGATAAATGAGTTCATGTGTAGTTAGATGTTCAATTTATTTGTTTTTCTGATTATGAATAATAATGAAGAGAATTAATAGAGTGATGAATTTATGTAACAGATTTTTTTTACTTTAGGAGGTCACTTAAATGAGTTTGATTTAACGATAAATATTTTGAATTTGAAAAATGTATTAACAAGTATATGTAGGCGCCCAGTATTGCTGAAAACGACCCAGTATGCATGACAAGGGGAACATATCAGTTGAGGGTCTGGCATGGAATAAGACCAGGGATTTGGAGTTTGGGGGGTAGCATGTTAGAAGGTTAGGTGCGCTGTGGTGCGTGTCTGTTCGATTTTATGGTGTTGGGATCTCGAATAGAGAAGTCCAGTAATCTTGTTCAAGTGCAGCCATAGTCGCCGAGCCAGGGGGGTAGTTTACCCATGAGGTGTAAGAACTAATGGGGGGTTGTTGGCACCATATCCTCACCGATCCTCTTAGGGGTTTAACAATGAGATTTCTTCTGTTTCGACAGAAGATCTCTTATTGGGGGGGGGTATTGTAACGGGGCTAAAATGAGGGTTTTTTATTTTATTAAAATATTTTTAAATTCATTTTCCACCTGTGTGACCAGCCACATGGTAAAAGCTTTGTTCAAACAAAGAACGGTGGGATGAAGCCAGTACAAAGGAATGTGCGTGTAGCACACAGCTTCATAATTCTCAGAACGGCAAAACAGTGTAATGCGCCCAAACGCACTAACATCGGCGGAGCGCAGACCCACGCCAAGAAGCGAAAAACAAAATGGCTTGAAGAAGAATTTTGCTAAACACGTGGTCTCAACACGACGGAAACGAAATTAAGTCCTGCCCACATTTGTGACGTCGACCAGTGAACACTAAATATCGTCAACGTCCAACACACGAAAATCCCGTGTGTCGTGTGTGCAACTAATGAGACTTTGACAACGAAGGCTGTGTGCAGCGACGAAATTGTTGGCAGGCAAGGCAGTGATGTCCGGCCGCATGTAACGTCAGTCGGAGAATAACATCTTAACCCGCCAGACGCTAACAGTAGTGCGTCCTCCGACTGGACACAAATTTTCGTATTCGCTATATAACAAAATATAAATCGGTAGTGGCGTGGTTGCGAGGCGGCAGCGGCCGTTTGGAACATAATGGGCTGGCGGGCCGAAAGTTATTAATAATGTAAATATACAAACATGTGCACAGTGTGACGTAGCCAGGGAGGCGCCGTGAGTAAATCAAATACCAGACAATAATTGACTTTTATTTTTTGTACAGAGCTCTGAATAAGGGAAATTTTCAAGATTGAATGAATGAATGTGTGTATGCAAATACTGGGCTCTTTTGTTTTGTTTTTAAAAAATATATCTATACAATATAAGCAAACGTTAATTATTTGTATCTTCTATTGTTGCATTGCTCGAAGAAAAAGTAAATTATCTTGTAAGATGTTAACTGAGTTGAATCAAGATACAAAATATTTGTTTCGTAGCATAACCATGTGTTAGTGTAGTTATTACGCCATAACCATTTCCTAGTATTCTGTGCTGACAACTCGTCTAACGTAATCGGGGGTTTTCTGAATTTTGAAACATGCAGTCAGATAGCGGGATTTTTATAAGGGCAAAAGTGTAAAGGTTTCGATATATAACCTTAGAAAAATATCGTGGCGACCTGGGCAGTTTAATAAGGTAAGTTTAACGGGGACAATGACGGTAAGTAAAATTCTGGCAGCGGTGAGTATTATGATGAGTGTAGTATTTTAAAATAGGTAAAAAAGAAGTACCTTCACACTAGCAGTAGGAAAAACCTACCCAAACCAGAATGTTTTATATGAAAAAACAAGTAGAAATAACAATCTTTTTATAGGTACCAAAATAAGATACCCAAAATAAACTTTAAATAAGTATATAAACAAAGAAAGTGAACCAAAACCCACCAAATGGAATTCACTATATAAAACTTGTATAAAATCATATTATAAAACCAAATAGAAACGAAAGGTTGATGTCAATACCACAAATAGAGTGTGATACCACTACTGTGTTAGTGTACAAAGATTATAAGACAGAATATAATATATTACAATTGTATTTAAGTGCACCTGTCATGTGACACCAGGTGTAACTAGTATTGTTTAACCAAATACAATATGGAAAAGTCTAGTGTATTAAACACACCAAGTCCATTACAAAGACAATGTTATTACTCATCTATTGTAACTAAAAGATACTAACAAAAGAGCTTAAATACCAAATAAGAATAACATTAAGTAGGCATATCATGATGATAAATAGAGACCACTTAATTAACCAGAAATGACCAGAAAATACTTAATTATCCAGCCAACAAAGGTGATCAGTAGTTGTAACCCTTTGTTATCATCAACTGGAAACATATAGAAAGTAAACAAACACTTTCCAATAGGTAAAATATATATATACAAATGTAAGAACCTAGACTAAGATGATAGTAGCATAAGAAATGAATTTGTAAATAAATTTAAGTAAATAGCAACTAAGGAGTGTAAGTGAACTTGGAAGGCATGCCCTCAAGTGGGTATGAGTGCCATTATATAGTGATAATAAAGAATTAAATATAAAATAATAGTGTATAGTGAATGGTGCTAATCACAAACATTAACTTCCTTAATAATGGACCAAAGCACACCATGAGTGGACTCAAAATAAAGAGCCAAGTGTTACGAATCCAATGATAAGCTCAGATTTAAAATCGAAGCCATATTTACAAAGTTATTACAATTATAAAGAATTCGTGTCAAATTGAGAAAAACGTTTATACTCTAACTTCTCGGCTTCAACAATTGAAATAAAACGCCGAGGGGGTATGTGCACCAAATTAAAGATTGCCAACCAATCAAATCTACGGATCTAACCAAATTTTGGACGTTTACTGAACGGAATGGCAGAGCGAGGCTTGCGTTCTGGTCACTTTTTAATCAACTTTGGAAGCGAGAAGATGCCGACAGTAGAGAGAAAAAGTCAGCTGATCTATTAATGTGTGCGCGTCACCGATGTAAACAGAGTGACCTAACTTAAAATTGTGATAGCAAAAATACTTTAGTATCAGAGAGGTGAAGTGTAACAGTGCGTAATAAGGATTGCTCAGTGTATAATCCAGAGCAATTCCGGGATTAAAGTTATAAAATAAAAGGGAGTATAAGTGATTATTACCATTTTAATCAAATAATGAAAAACGATATAATCGAAACATTTACTAACAATGAACATAGGTTAAGATGCATTTGTAACAGTAACTAATCAACAACAATGACAATCCTCAGAGATTTGATTATTCTAATTTTGTGAATTTATTAAACTTGCAATTAATTTCTATGTATAATTATTTTGTATGAATTAACCACACTTAATGACGGTTGTCAACTTCATATAGCAATCAACTTAACCAATAACTACCAATGACCGAGGCTTGTCAAATTATTGATTTATTAACGAAAGTTACTATAATATTTCAATGTTTTTATGTTTTATGATTTAGGAAAGGAACCTACTATTATAATATTTCAATGTTATTTCTTGTTGTGAATAATCACCAAGGTTGCTAGGATATATGGTTACTTACAGCCATGCAATTATATTTATATAACACTAAACAATGAATCAGATGTTCTACCAAATGACACTGTTTCAAAATATATAATATCATTGTTCATTTTAATTGTCTTGTCAAGAATTATTTTGACATTAATTAACTTCATTTCAAGCATTTATTATCAATTGAATTTAATAATTCTACTAACCTGTAATGTCCAGATTAGACACATGGTTATTATTTTTGTGTATTAATTATAAGTGACTGAATTATAGTCAACATCAAATTATTTGATAACAATTGTTGATAGTTCTATTCGATGACTTGGTATTCTGTCAGCTCAAAGAATTCACGAAGGTATTAAACTAATGTTAACCAACAAACATTTAGACACATTAAATTTGTAAACAGTTCTGCCACCCTGAGGCAAATTTTTATAAAACTAAAAGTCTCATGCTTATTATTCTGAATCCAATTATAAATAATACTTCTGCTCATTCAGAATGAGCACTTGATTTGAATAAAATATTTGTTGACATAAGAAAACAGAGTCGGTCAGTTTATTTCAGTAGACTAGTTGAAAACAGGTGAATGAATTTCATTGGTCAACTCAACAAGCAGCGGCGAATACAAATACGGTAAGTCCGTATACATTGGATTGAGATAGCGACCCTGTGAGTTTGACAAGACTCACCAAGTAAGTGTTTATTAGTGCAAAATATTTGTGTTTTCAGCACGGAAACTATACCACCGCTTCAACGAGTCAACGGAAGAACATCCATGTGAATAAACTAACCGAAGTAAAAATACTTCGATAATAATTTCTTGTGCATCAACCGGACTTATTCAAGTTGGATTCAACGCTAGGTTGAATTGAACTGGATAAGTCAATAATAATACAACACTAAACAAAAGTTTTTACAAATATTAAACAAAACTAAATGGGAAGTTAGCTCCCCAGAACCCAAAAAGCGGTTTACTTACAATTTTTAGAAATGCTACTACTGTACTGTACCGAATTTAATATAGTGTATGTACAATGTCTAATGATAAATAAATTTGTTTCTTGTTTATAGAGTACAACATTCTGAAATAGATTTTGTTTTTCCTTAAGATTTACTTGTAAAATACAGTACAGTAGGCTATTACAGTTTGAATAGTCTTAAAATAAAAAACGCAACTTCTTTGTATAGCGGTAGGTAAACATCGCTAATACCGGCATTTTCGCCATTAGTTTGGTTTATCCGGAAAGGGTCCGGTCCCATCAGTTCCGAATAAACGAAAGTGTAGTGTACTATGATACCTGGACACAACAACAAAATACATGAATTTTCTTAAAATGTTGACAAACACATTCTTTAAATTGCATGTAATCAGTAACTGAATCTCACAAAACCTTTATTGCTAGAAGTTATAAATACATGCATTTTTTAAGTGACTTGTGGTTAATTCTGTATTAACATTGATTCAGTTTCAACTTCAGATTTGTATCTGATTTCTGATTATTTTAAAACATACTGTAATATGTTACAATGTTCATTATAAGACTTGTTTTTTACATCTGTCTTTACGTCCTGTAGCTTGGATTCCACAATTGTAAACCCACCATAACAAACTTTTTCCAGCTGACAGAATGTGTTATGTTCAGTTCTGTACACAACAACAAAGCTATCTTTAGTACCTAGACCACTTTTAGGTAGTGGGTAAAATACGAGGGCTATTCAGAACGTACGTTCAGATAGGGTATTAAAGATAACTAAGAATATACTTACAAAAAAATGTAATTGCTATTTGAAGTGCACACCTTAAACTACTTTTCTATATAGATTTCATCATTTTTGAAACACTTTTCATAGCGAGGCATAAGGCATCCTTCATTGTAGAAATTTCCTGCCTGCGATTTGAACCATGTATTAACAGCTTGTTTGATATTGTTGGCCACCAAGGAAGGATTTCTCATGCTTGAAAAGGTCATATTTCTTGGTGTGAAGTCTGGGTTGTAAGGCGGAGAACCAAATTGTTGCCAGCTAAACTTTGTGAGGCGATGTGTAGCACTGGCAATATGTGTGTGTGTGTGTGTGTGTGCGCACTGCCATGATTTATCGCAATGTCCCAGGTAAGCACCCTACGTTGCTTACTCTGGATTGGACTAAGCAAAACGTCGTATCAATCTTGGTGCCATTCACTCGCTCACTGCTTCTTCTCCATAAACATCGAAAATCTGATGGTGTATTTCAATTGTTTTAATGCCTTTCGCATTCAAGAACCGAATCACGTACCTACTTTCACACACAGTGGGTGTCTTGAATTTCTTCAACATTCAACGAAGCTTACTCAGTGCAACGTTGCTGGCTTGCCAACGAATCAAAAACTGGGCACACATGCGCAACAGCGTGGCGTCATCGATACTGTACTAATATTTAAAAACGGAACTTACTTTCTGAATAACCCTCGTAATTCATTCTCTTAATTTGGACAACTTGAAGACCAGCAGAATTATTGCTACAAGTTGTACACCTCTTGTACGAGTGGCTGAAAGCACTCTGTAATAAGCACATATTTCTAACATTGAAGTTCAACGGAGAATAACTAATTCATATCCTTTCTGTGTTAGGATTTTCAGAGGTTGCACAGAATCTGTGTTCTTCGTCAAATACTATGGTTGTCTGTTACTTATAAAATATATCTATACAGTTATCATATGTAATTATTTTATGTTCTTAGAAATTTAGATTTATTTTAGAATTTCTAGTACTGACCAGACAAATCAAACTGACCAGCAAGATGTCATTGATAATGATATAGATGCCACACAGGAACCAATCGTTACCTGGACCAATTGTTAAGCATCTCCAATTATTATCTGGTAATACCTATACTTAGAGAATCATTACCTATATTTAGAGAAAAACTAGGATGAATGCAGGATAAGGAGGAGGTAATGGTACGATGGCAGAATGAAGATATTTATTAAAGTTCAAAAAATTATATAATCAAAGCAAGCAAGAAAGTCAATGGGTTTATCATCCATTGTCTATTAACTCAGATAATTTATACAGTGGTATCGTGAAGGAACTGGCAAATCAGCTGAAGAAGTTTTAATGGAGAAGTATAGGAGATAATCTAAATGGTTTGATCTGCAATCTCCATATGTAATACAGGGCAATCGCGTGTGTAAATGAGACAGAGTGTCAGTAGGAAAGACAAGACAGAGTTTGTTATACTTTAATGAACATGGAAGAAATGAGAAAACTATACTGGATGTAGAAGTAAGAACAGATATGTCATGAAACAAAAAGTACAGATCATAGAAATTGTTTGTGAAAAGAAAGGTATTAAAGCATTTTGTCAAGTACAGGTTATCAACCAAAAGTAAATAATTGTAAGTCAAATGATGATTGTCAAACGATTGAATGATGAGCTTAATTCTTTTATACTGTTGTTGAACAGTTAATACGAAATTTAATTGTAAAAGTAGGAGAAATAACAAATCAACTAAAGAATAATGAAATTCAACGTGAAGGCTGAATAATATTGTAACCGTTCAAAAAAGGATGTTAAAACAGTTTGCTTTACAAATATGAGGGTATTGAGAAAGGAATTATGACTTCAAAAATATACAAATTATAGAATCTTAATATGGCACATGGCCATGTATGGTTGTGAGACGTTAACAATGATTAAAAATTACCATGTTAAGAACGTTTTAACATTTTTTTTTGAAGATCAATCTATGAGACTAATAAATGGAAAACTTACTACAATCAGGAGCCAGACCAACTGATAAAGGAGAGGCAGTAGCAGTGGCTACATCGGGTGGCGTGAAGAGGTGATATTTTTATGCCTCAAGAGGATTACAAAAGCCTGACTTTTTCTGTCTAGAAAGCAGGAAGTGACCCAAGATTACAATGGACGGAACGTGAATTGGAGGATATGAAAAAATGAAAATGATGGGACGAGGAGAGAAGATTAAGAATAGGAAAGCATTTAGAAAGGCTATAAAGGAAGCCAAAGCTCTTCATCAAGTGCTAGGTAAGTAGGTAGTCCTTTGTGATCTCTTCACACACGTTTTCTAAGAGCAAAGCTTTGTTTGAAACAAAAAAACTTGAAAATTAACTTATTTTTATTAGTATTAAATATAAACTACACAGTACAGCACTAGAGCACATCAAATTTACAAGCAACTTCAATTCGGAAGCCGTTTAGTTCTCACAGAATAACAACACCAGTTATACCAGTTCTTCATAGTTGGTTAACGCTGGCACTCCTGCACAGTCTGAAACACAACCATTTATAAATAATCACTAAATAATTATTATATATTACTACAGTTATATGTGTATTTTCCCTAACTCTGTATGTAACGTCAACATTCAGTTGCTTCTTTGTTGTCACCTTACTGACTTTCATTTCACCATATTTTGATTTGATTTGTTTCACCATAGCTGGAATTAAAAAAAAAAGTTTTAAATGTTGCCTGTATCCGGGGGGGGGGGGGGTCACATATTTTTCATGACAGTAAGTGGAAATCAAGTTAAATTAATGATAATGGTTTTTGTAGACAGTTCTTTATATCCTTGTGTCATGAGAAATTAAGTATGAAAATATGCTGACACATTTGCATTTAATAAGGGAGTTACGCAAGGTGATGGGTTATACACCACTCTATTATTGCAGTACACAATGCCATTAAAGACATAGATCAATGACGTAAATACTACACAAGACAAGCCACATAGATCAACAAGGAACAATACCAAATAAGAAAAGCCAAATATGTGCTTACACTGACGATGCTGTGATAATAGCCAGATTACGACAACGGCTAGTTGAGGTCTATAAGGAGCTGAATAAAAAATCAGCTGGAATGGGACTGAATGTAAATATCAGTAAAACTAAATACACGCTAATTTCTGCATCAGAAATGAGAAGAAATCTATACAACGTATGCACATAGGATAATTCATTTGATGCAGTTAATTAAGTTCAGGTATGTGGGTTACACGAGAGATAATAAAGGGTCCATAAACACGACGATCGTGACAGGATACAAATAGGAAATGGGAACATTATGCCAACAGCAGACTATTGAGAAGCAAACTCATTAGTCGCAACCCAAAAATTAAAATATATAATACACTTATCACACTGGTTGTTACTTAATGAGGCAAGACATGGACGTTAACAAAAAAAGAACAAGAAACACAAAGAAGGTTCCACAAATTTTACAAAAAGTTTATGGCCTGGTTAAAGATGTTGAATGGAGAATAAGAAATAACCAGGAGATAGATGAGCTATTGGAGCATGAAGACAATGTAAGATTTGTAAAGGCTCAACGAATACAATGGCTAGGTCACCTTAGAGGGGATGGATTATCAGCGTATGCCAAAAAAAATCCTGAGGGCGCAAGTCTATACAAGCAGAAAGAGGGGCTGACCTAGGATAAGATGGCTGGATGATGTTCTAGAAGATCTCAGAAGAATGGATCTGAGAGGTTACACAGAGATAACAATGGACAGGAGACTTTGGAGACGATTGATGTTGGAAGCCAGAGATCATGTTGGGCTGTAGTGCTGAAGAAGAAGGAGATACTGAATATTTTATATTGTAACTATTGTTATAAATGTTTTTAATTCCAACTAATATGGCGTTACTGCAAACATGAGAAGTTACCAATCTTTTAATCGACTAAATATTATATGATTTGAATTAAAAAGCAAAGAGCAAATATTAAATTGGACAAATGGAAATGGACAGGAACCAGAAGATTCGTGTTGGAAGCCAGGGCTTATATTGGGCTGTAGTACTAAAAAAGAATAAGATCATGACAAATCAAAAAAAAAGAACATAGTGAAAGTTATGACTATTATCATAGTGAAACTGTAAAAATCCTGCACGTGGACACATTAACGGAAAGTAAAACACTGTAGAAATGATACAGTGATAAACCAAGATTTAGATACTGAACATATGGCAGGAAGATCAAGTGGTTAAAGATTTAAAAATCTGGGAATAACAGGATGGAAACAACCAAAACAGGACAGTTCCCCAGGACCTAAAATGTCATAAATACATGAGTAGCAACCATGAGTTCTGATTTGACTCTGATATAGCTTTTACTTCCTGCTATCTGAATTCTTCATATTGTCTTTCCTGACCAGGCCAACTTTTATTTTCTTTCAACTTAGACACCATCAGAATTTCTAAGGGCAAGGTTTCTTTCCGATCATTTAATATCTCTAATCCAGAGGGACCTTCAGTCACTTCTCTAAACTGTCAAGCAAGCAGATTGATGCCAAGGGGTGAGTTCTATCCTCGGTTTAAATCCTTAAAATAACAAAGAGGAGGGAATGCGTTCTCAAGAATAACTCAGTTTCAATATGACGAGTGGTTTTAGGCTTTGCAAAGACTAGTAGATGTGCAAATTATGAATGTGTACAAAGTCCACTGTATGTAAAACCGACATGGTTATAATGAATTAAAGTCATAATGTGACAGATTCTGAGGAAATTAAAAAAAAAAAAGAAAGAAAATACTGTATAAAATATACAAATGATACTCCAAGCAGTGAAAATGCAAGAAATAATGAAAGAAATTAATAATCCTGATACCACTGCAAGAGATATTGATGGAATGGATCACAGATTGGTACAAAACATAATACGAGGTGTGGCTAGAAAAAAAAACGGACTGTTTTGTTTACGGCAGAACGGCAAGCGCATCACAGATGACGGTTGCGTGGCAGTGTCACATGTTACCCCCTCCACCATCTACTCGAGTTTCAATGCAGTCCATCGCTTAGTTCGGCCGTAGCTTCATTAGAAGTGGTTCGTGCAGTTACACTTTGCCGAAAAAATGCTAAGTGTTCACAAGGAGCAGCGTGTTAATATAAAATTCCATTTCAAACTTGGGATATCCGCAACGGAAACTTATTTAATGTTGCAACAAGTGTATGGTGATGAGTGTTTGTCGTGTACACAAGATTTCATGGCAAACTTGAAAGCACGGGTGAGCAAATCGAAATTTAAAGCAATGATGATTGTTTTTTTCGACATCAGAAGGATTGTGCACGTTGATTGGGTACCCGAAAGTCAGACAGTCACCAACAATATTACAAAAGTGTCCTGATTACTCTCCGTGAGTGTGTATGGAAGAAACAACCTGATTTGTGGAAAAACCAGACATGGCTTCTTCACCAGGACAATGCCCTGGCCCATAACGCAGTGTCTGTCAAGATGTTTTTGGCCAAGCATGGAATCACTGTCTTGGAACACCCACCCTATTCACCTGATCTTGCCCCGTGTGACTTCTTTTTATTTCCTAAAGTCGAGTCAGCTCTAAAAGGAACGAGATTTGAAACTGTAGATGCAGTAAAAGCAAAGGCGGCGGAGGTCATGAAAGGGCTTTCAGAAGATGACCTGAAGCACTGCTTTGAACAGTAGAAAATTTGTATGGAACGGTGTAGGGATCAAAAAGGGGAGTACATTGAAGGTGATAAAATCAAAATTGTAAAAGATGATAAATAAAAAGTTTTAAAACACCAATCCGGTTTTTTTCTAGCCACACCTCGTTTACTTTTTCTACAACAGAACACAGGAAAGAACTGCTTTTTATGATTAATAAGAAAAGTATAATTGGTTTTGAATAAATATCAAGCAGAAGGCAAAAATCAGATTCAAGAAGTGGTTCAAATGCATTACCATGACATCAATCTATCCACCGAGGACAGTACAGAAGAATAATATTGCTTTTATAATGACCTAAGAAAAAGTCTGGGAAAGATAATGAAATATGCATTAGAAATTTTACTTGCATACTTCAATGGCAATATTGAAAAGACAATTTTATCAAAATGATTGGTGAAGTACGTGCTCTATTTTGTTTTTTTCAATAAAAAGTATACTCTGTCAATAGTTGATTTTCTGTTATCAATACAAGGCATCATAAAATTTCAAATAAAAATATTGCTGTACTAATGGCAATACTAATTTGTTAATATGCGGTTACAACTGTTTTGGCAGCACGATCTCCATCCTTCATAAACATATGAAGTTTGTCTGTAAAATTCCAAACCTTGTAAACTGTGCAGCAGATAGCACTACTAATGGAATGTGTTAATATGCTACCCCCTAACGGCAACGTTGGGTAGCAACTCAGTGAAAACCACAATATAATATTTTGCATTGTAGTTCGCCTGTTTGTGTCAACAAGTGGTACAAACATGTGACAAATTTTAAAATGAGTGATTTTCATAAGCAACAAATTAATGTAAAATTTTAAGTTAAACTACCAAAATCCCTCATGGAAATATTTGAAATGTTACATACAGCATATTGGGATGAGGCTTTAAGCTGGACTCAAACGTACAATCGGTGGAAATGTTTCAAAGATGCCTGAACTTTAACTGATGATGATCCCCGTTCAGGTCAACCATCAACATCCAAAACTGTTGAAAATGTTGCAAAAGTTATAGAAGTCATTCTTTTTAACCGTTACTAAACTGTTTACGAGCTATCTGAAGAAGTAAACATTTCAAACACTGTGTGCCATGAAATTATTATGTAAAAATTAGGTATCAAACTGACAAATGCTCAATGCTGACAATGTGACCTGCAAACACATTGCTACTAATCCATTACTTTTTGGTTAAAATAAGACAACAGTCATTCAACATCCTCCTTATTCACCGGATCTAGCTACTGGCTGGCATTTTTATTTCCAAAATAAACAATGAAGTTGAAAAGTCGATGTTTTCAGTCAATTAGCTCAACAACGGAAAATTTGCTAGCCAAACTGTGCAGTTTCCCAAATGAAAAGTTCCAGAAATGTTTTGAAGGAGTAGTGGGAGTAGTGTATTTGAAGTGGAGGCGGCTACTTTGAAGGCAACAAGGCTGAATCACTTCTAAGGTAAGAGGAACATTTTTTATTTAATAAGTTCAGCAATTTTATGGAAAACCCTCATATGATGTTACAAAAAAAAAAGATGTAAATTTGACTGAAGTTTCAAGACAGAAAATTGATATACTATTCAGACAACAGTGATTAAAATCTACAAAGACATAATGTTAAAGTCGTACAAAATATTAAAACACACACACTTGCATGCTCACAAAATAACAGTTACAAGTACTTATTGAATTTATTTATTTTATACTCGGGAACACATATAATGGCAAAAAGTGAAAGCGCATTGCACAGAGCACAGAGAGACAGAGTGCAACACTGCGACAGCCAGTAAGCGAAACGATTGACTGGCTCTTATTGGCTGCCACATCACATGATACTATGCTCTTGCCTCTGCACAGCTGGCACCTCTCACCTTCCTTTGTGCTCCACACTCTAATTGTTTGAATGTTGTAGCAACAGTGGTAGAAGTAATAATGGCAAGCAAGGAAGCAGTATGGAGGGGATGAAAACTGGCTGTTGATTGGTTATGGAAAATACATTACTACTGACTTTGAGTTCTAGAAAATGGTTTGTTCATTTATACAACATACTCTGCAGTTTTTAAGTTGTTTATTAGTTCTACAAATTTATCTATTATGTATCCTGAATCGACATCTCTGTTATAAGCCTGAACTATTCCAAAGTCTTACATGGTAAAACTTGTTCAAAGCAGAAATGTTACGGGGCTGAAATTAATTTACAATCAGACAAGATTCCACATTACACAAAAATCAAAGCAGGCAATTTCTACATACATAATTCTGTAGATGTATTACACAGCTACGGTGACCATACGTCCCATTTTTTTCCGAGACAGTCCCGGATTTCAGACCTATGTCCCGGTGTCCAAAAACAGATCGTTTAAAAGTCCCAGATTTAGACTTTAAAATATTTTTACGTTTTAAAGAAAAAATTGTGTTTAATTTATGCATACATAGTGGCTGTGGTCCATGGTCTGCTGAAGTTAACTCTTCGTATGGTAAAACATGGGATAAAGTTTTACCTCAAAATTTCAGTGAAGCGTTTCCTGCATTTTGCTGTGAACGCTTCACCAAATTATTGAGGTAAATTTGTTTCCATGTAATCAGTTGGCCAAAATGAATATGGTAAATTAGTTTCATTCCCGATATCTGGCATACCTACAAATGCTCCCGGAAAATGCTAACTAGAAATAGCAGAAGCAAATTATACTTACTTTGGGAACTGTTTGAAGCAAGTTTCATCTTTTGACCGTTTGTTCTGGATATGAAAGTATAGACATCCTTAAGTTTTACAATACCAAATCTGTCGACAACATATTTTTATTAACAATTTTAGTTGGAAAATCGCGTTTTTTTCTGGTTTTCTTAAAATATCTCCAGCACTGCACTAGCACTAATAATTGGATCAAAAAAAATTTTAATTAAAAATTTTTCTGGATAAAATATCAAATAAAACTGAACTTATAAAAATTATAAGCGATAATTTTTATTCAAATCGCTTGCAAACTTAGCAACAGGCAATTTTTAACAAATTAATGTTATTTTGAAAATGATGGACATAAATGAATGAAATAATTTTATACATTTATAGCACTAACGTACCTAAACTTCCAAACCAAATTTCAAATCACTTTATTATAATTAATGTCAAATATAACCTCCAGTAAAAGAATATATATTTTTCGACATTGTTTTGAGAAATGCCTGATTTCTCCCCCACCCAACCACAACTGGTGTCATATGTCCTGGATTGGAATTGAGAAAATATGGTCACCGTATACGTAGCTAAGCACTGGTTTGGCCCATTTTCTTCTTTGCACATGAGTACTGATAAAAAAGATTCAGAAAATGTATTAAAGTTTTATAAACTGAATTTCTATATTGTACAGACCCTTCCATTTTACAGTATGTATTTGCATTGAGCAGACTCCGCATTACACAAAATAAATATGCTAACATAAAAACTGATAACACTCCTTGGAAGTGTAAAAACGGTCTGCACTCGACAAGTTTCTGCTTTATTAAGATTTCACTTTAAGCAAACAAATTTTACTGCATTTATTCCCAAGAAGGAAATCACCGTGAAATAAGCTACAGGCTTATTCTACACAGGACGTATATGTAGACCTACATTTACTTGACAATGTGAATGGAATACTTTGAACTAGAGGTGGGTCGATATACCTGTAACAGGTATTTTGGAATGATTATGGTATCTGTGGAATGGATATAACAATGACTGAAAAGTTGAAATATCTGTTCTGAATACATGCGGGACCACCCTACCCAACTAACAAATAAACAAGTACACACTGGAACGATAACTGAAAATGAATTAAGAAAGTTGTGTTAGTGGTTATAATCAAAAACAGAATTATCATTGTTGCACACCACTATAGAAAAATTATTCTGATTAGCGCTTTCAAGCTTCTCAGCTCATCATCAGATCGGAAATAACCCGATCGGTTACTTCCGATCTGACGATGAGCTGAGAAGCTTGAAAGCGCTAATAAGAATAATTTTTCTATAGTGGTGTGCAACAGTGATAATTCTGTTTGATAACTGCAAAGTCGAAATACTTGTTCCGATTACTCACAGGACCCCCCCCCCTCTAACCAACTAACGAATAAACGAGTACAAAATCACAGTTATTGGTGCTGAATACTTACTTCTGTGCATGTGCCAGCTGCCATACAAGTACGGAATGAAGCAAAACAGCGAGGTTTCCATGATGTTTTCAAGCTAAATCATCATAATATCATTTGCCGATTGAAAAGCGCAGAGGAATACTAAAAACTGTACACGCTCTTGCTGTGGTGTATGCACCGACTAAGATGTGCTTTGTATATGGGGAAATACAATGGAGTAGTGCTCTGGCTGGCTAGACTCGGGTGTTCCTATTACAACGATATAAGCTCACTTGGTGTGATTAGGGACTGCAAACCTTGTCACGGCGCCACCAGTCTGTTTGTTGGTTAATAACACGTGGTGCACCAGGTTGGAATTTGTAAGGTTGTATTGTTACAAATATATATATGTTAGCTGAGTTAGTTAGCGTTGGTCAAATTTTTGTGTGAAGTTCATTGTTAGTGTCAGTCCAACTCACTGTTAAATGTAAATAATAGTATCGGTACTTATAAATGATTAAGGTGTCATATTTATTATATTTAACTGGTAGGACGCAATGACTTCTATCATAAACTTAATGAAACACTGTTCAGTGTAAACAGGACATAAGTCCTATTGCGAGAAAAAATTGAAATTAAGAGAGCAGGTAGGCCTACACCAGACCTTTCAAATTTTAATCAGAGTGTAAAATCAGGTAACAGAATATTTAATCGCAAATTTAAAAAAGATTTATACAATAAATGTTTGTGGTTATGTGCGTGTAACACTAAGAATTGCTTTCATTGTGTATTGTTTGGAGGGGAGGAGACTTGGACATGTTCTATTCAGAGAATAAAACAATTTAGTACCATCCAACCCCCAAAATTTTCAACCACCAGCCACCACCATTGTATTATACTAGTCACCAACTTGGTAAATTTTGAAAAACCAAATTGTATTGTGTTATAACCTATACCTATAATACCTACATACCTATAATGTGTTATTTGTGTGAAGCAAATTGCAATGTGAATAGGTGTGACATAGATTGGCTCATGACTTGTATATTCTGTGTACATTGGTGAATGAATTTGAAGATTACCCAGGTATATAATGCATTTACAGAATTAACACTGTTGCACACCACTGATTTCCGATCTGATGATGAGCTGTGAAGCTTGAAAGCACTAATTGGAATAATTTTTCTACAGTCGTGTGCAACAGTTAATTCTGTTTGTGATTATAATCACTAACACAACTTAATTAATTAAATAATGCATTTAATTTACTTTTTTGTTGTCTATTATTTATAAGTTTTTATTTATTCCTTTATATCTATTTTATTACAGTTGTTTTTATTATTTTTATTCTCATTCACTCTTGTGGCTTACTGTTAAGTTTTTATTATATGTTTCTAATGTTTTTTTTGACATTCTTTGTCGTGCTATTATGTGCACTCTAAATTTCATCGTCTGAGTTTTGCAACTGATTTGTCTAACTAAAATAGAATCAATAATTTAATATTAAATCTATGTAAGTTTGTTTGCTCCTAGTGAAAACTTACATTAGTATTCCTAAAGGGAGCCTATAAATTCTTGTTTCTTAAATTTTCTTTTAAACAGTAACAGCTTAAAAAAAGTCACAGTGTAAAGTAACACTGATAACACTTTTAGTTTCAATTTATTTCTTATAACAAATTATATAATACAGGCATATGTATAACAGGTATATAGTTTACCGTAACAGGTATTTGTACCTTTTTTTTTTGGTACTGTTTCATTTGCATCTGTGACTGTCAAATACTCGTTTAGCACACCTCTACTTTGAACAGTCTTAATCTATGTTATTGTTTATATTTGAACTTACTCAAGTAAATTACTATAATGAATTACTCTTCTCCTGCTGCCTTCCATGGTCGAGGTCGCTCTTGTGTAAAAGAGAAGTCTGGATTCCTACTGCCCCAATGTCCCCATGCAAAATATGTTTTCCTCTCTGGAAAAAATTCCCATCCGTCTATCAACGCATCTTTCTTTAAAGCTCCGGCAATACCGCACGCTACAGCTGCCACCGTTCCAGCCAAATACGATTTCGCCCAAACACCGACCAGACTTCCTGCGGCTGCTCCGCCAATCAGATAATTAATTCTATCATCCTTACCCCTCAGTGTTGTTGACATGCACGTCGTGGCTGCAAATGTAGCACTAATACCCACTAATGGCAGTGTGATAAAGCCGTATCTTGCAATAGTAGGTGCATAACCTTTAGGATGAGAAATCAACATAACGTCTAAAGTAGATGCAAATACGCCAAGAACACCAGCCTTCTTAACAATCCACCATATTTTTTTGTGACAATCTTGTCCATCTGGTGTATCGTAGTAATCATAACCCATGATTTTTAAAAAAACTTTGTACACCGATTAACTCGAAAAGAAGAAGGACATACACATAACCTTCCACTTCAATCAGCTGTTTCATAAAAACAATGTTGCCAAATCTTGAGAAACAAAGTATCAATATTGCTCTGACATAAAATGGAAAAGTTGTCAGTAAAAAAACCTGAAAGAAGTATGTTAGTGTTACATAAAATAGAAACTACAACCCCATATTTAAGTGCCAAAATTTTATTTGACTCGTATTTTAATATTTTATGAAAATGGAGTCAAAGTTAGTGTATTATTATTTTTCACATTCTCTTGTTGCAAGTAAACCGCAATTCTTTATTTTCCGTGTTAGACTACTAATATTATTATTAGTGGTAGCAGTTTATAATTAGTTAATAGTTAACAGTCTCAAATACCCAGTAGATAAATAAAACCTATTGAGGTTCAAAGTTTGGCACAGTACAGTATCGACACCTGGCTCTGAGTATTGGTTTTGGTTAGTTCCGGAAATTTAAGTAAACAATTTGAAAGTTTTCGGAACAGTATAATTGAATTAGTTTTTAAGTTAAATAGAAATGGTTGTGGTACGACATACAGAATTTAATAGTTATCTGAATTCTGTGAAAAAATATTTAAGTGATTCAAATTTAATGCGTTCGTCAGAGGTTAGTTTTGCTTCTTCGTTACTTTCCGTATGTAAAAAAAAAATATATATGAATGTAGATGTGGACATGTGGATATTTATGAGTTTCGTACACAATGTGCATGATTGCTGTTAATTATTCTTTCTGTTTTGTGAAGGTGATCCACAAATTACAAACAGGTTACTGTCTGCAAGTACGCGTGTAACTGATAAACTGAGTATTGAATTACTCAAATAAAAATATATAAAATATTATAACTTACTGGTAGTGAAGACGTATTGTTTGATAAGACTAGATACGACGTTTTTTTACCAACAAAGCCATAATTATAGTACTATCACACTTTCCTTGTTTTTTGTAGGCCTACTTATTCCAGTACCCATGGAGAAAAATCATTCCATCTTTCTCGGCGTCTTGCATATGTGTGTTCATGTTTTTCTCGTACTCGCCTCATTTTCTTCTACATTTCATTAGTATTTCAAACCAAGTTTGGTTCTTTGCGTAGCTGGGTTTCTTTCCAAACTTTTTCTTGGATCCTTTCTTATGTAATTTCACTAACATGTCTATACCACCTTAGTTTGCCTCTTAGTTCATAGTGAATGTCTACAGGTCTAATCCTTATGTTCTGTGTCAGCCTTGTTCTGTCTTCAACTGTGCAAAATTTTCCTTCTGTTGCTGGTCTCACAGTTTCTATCTTGTGATAATTACCTGACTTCTCATATCATATGTGAGGATGTCAAGTCATCTACTACATTATTTGACTGGTAATACGCATTACTAACTTTGTTAATAGTATTTTCTATCAGTTCACTAATTTTCCCATTTTTGGTGGAAGTAATTATACTTCCCTATATACTTCAGCTTTTTATCATTTGACTACACATTCTTTAATGCCAATTCTACTCTTCCTGCATTCAATGCTTTATTTTTCTGTATACTCTAAGCCATTCCTCTAATTATCAGACTTTCAGTTCAGTGCTGTAACAGTTTATCTAGTTTCCCATAGAACCTCATAATCTGTTACCAGAAGTAGGCCTACATCATCATATGTTTGGAGTTTGAATATAAATTAGCTTTAGGTTTCAGTTACATAGTAATTTCTATTGAGCCCTACTTTTATTGTTACTTCCCTTTGTTACATCATCTGTCAGAAGTATAAGATGAAGTATAGGAGTTCTTCCAGTGTTAAGCCGTTTTTTCCAGTTGAACGATTTGAAACTGCACCCTGTCCTTTGATCTTCATATACACTTTTAGGTGTATCTATTAGCATACTTAGTAATCTTTTTCTTTTACACTATTTCGTACTTGATTTCTTTTCACATTAGAATGTAGCCGACCTCCATGCATATGCTTCAATTATATTCTGTCGATTTTTCAGTTACTCTTGTTGTGATTCTGAATAATTACTGTATGACAGCTAGTTAGCATTGGTTTGAGTGTGCTTGTTGGGCAACTACTGTCAGGTAGACCCAGTTTGCATCACTGAAATTATACTGTACCGGTTTAAATGTGGTTGTTATAGGTTGCAGAATTCCAAGGAAAAGAAGACAATATTAAGTTAGGAACACATGTATTGCAGCTTGTGAGTAACTCGAAATTAAATTGGTCTGCGTTAGAAAAATCTTATTTTCTACAGTGGTTAGAGTATGTCTATCTCTACATGAATAATAAACAAAATTCTACAGCTGTGCAGCAGATACTTCAGGTAAAGCAAATAAGTTTTCAAAGTTACTTGCTCACATCCATATGTGCATGTGCGCGCGCGCACACAAACACAACTGTTCTTACATTATGTATATGTGTAGTAATAATAATTATATTTTAGTGGATGGTTAGTGAGGATCGGTCAATAATACAAATTTTAGCTATTTTGCGTCGACGTTTTGACAATATTTATTGTCATCTTCAGGACCTGTGTATGAAATACAATAGAAATATCAAACATAACGAAGCAATTAAATATTTGGGTGAACTTGTTGGTGATGTGAGTGTGTGCGTGCGTATGTATTGTTACAACACAAATAAGCCACTCCCAATACCAGGGAAAAAACGATAAATCAACTATATAAAATGTTTAAACTAAAGACAATAAAAAGACTAAGACGCGACAAACGACAATGACCCAACCCAAGTGATTGACCAAATAAAATAAAACCAAATTAGAAGGGAAAAAACAAAATAATATGAAATCAAAGAAGAAGGTAAATGAAAATGAAACAAACCAAGTATAAATGAAATAAAATAAGAAGAAATGAAAAGACACAACAAATAATATAGAACAGAGAAAGGAGAAATGTTACACTCAAATATAATAATGAAAAACAAAACCAATAAATAACAAATGTAAAAGATAATTATTAGTATCGACTAAATAATAAATGTAAATGAAAATTGATAAAGTAAAGACAAACAAAGTACACTAACCAAAGAAATAGAGTTTAAATGTAATAAAGGACCCTATAATGACATGAACTTGTTAACAGTATAACTAACCTTTGTAAAGTGAGAGATAGAAAGATAGTGAACAAGAGAATATAATATTAGGGAATACCCACTAATAACACTTAAATAAATATAAAAAGTGCAAAGTGACAGTGTAAAACCCCAAAATAAATAGAAACCCTATTGATAGGCATAAACACCTAATAATCAGTGATGAACACTAAAGGTTTAATGGTGAACAGTATTATTAAATAAGAATTTTGTTATTGATAGTATTAAGATTAATTGTAAATGAGGGATACCATAGTATTCAGGGAAGGAATCCCATAGAATGTCAAAAGTTAGTGTTACCATGGCTAGAGAGTAAAGTTTATATAAGAAAAAATATAGTAAAGAAAATAAAGGCAAAATCAATAAACACCCTATATTCTAAGGGATAGTCAGTTAAGGAAATTTGAATGGTGTGATGATGTTTATCACCCAAAAAATAATTAAGAATAAAACAAATTGTAAACAAACGTTGCATAATAGCTGTTGAAGAATTGTTTGATTAAATCTATGAATAGGAATATGGCTGAAGGGATTATACAGACCATAAACCTATATGTTATATTATATTTTATAGAGAATAGGAGATAATAGCCAAATTGTAAACAATGGCAAAATAAATAAGGAAAAGATAAAGTAATATAAATCTAATGGTACTGGAAGGGCAGTCAGACAATAATAGACAAACCATAATATAGAAACTAATGAAAACATACAATTATTATAAAACAGATCCAAAACAAGTAAACAAATCATTTATAATGCCAAAACGAAACATGTATGAGAGTAAATTAATATGTAATTTATATAAAATAAGTAAATTTAGCCAATTACTACTTAGGCCTATGAAAAGCCTAACTGTATAAAACCAATAACTACAAATTGTAAAAAACTAACAAGAATATTAACAAATCCAAGGCAAGTAACTAGTCAAGGATAATTAGTGAATCATATTAAAAGATAAATGTTAAACTAAGGACATAAAATAAGAAAGAAATGTAATTAGATAATATTGCTACGACAGCACAGAACAATCTACACGTTTATCGAATGTGCCAGAAAGATCTTGATGTAAGCGTGTGGTGTACGTGCTACTAGACGCATTTTGCGAAAATCTTCTCGACTGTGCCGGGCTTCGCTCGGACTGTGTCAAGGCCGTAGTAATTACGTAGTTCATGAGAGATAAGACGCAGTTTGGAAGCTTCTGGTGTGTGAGCGTGACTATAAATACATCGGGTAGCGGCCTTAGTTTTCAGTTCAATGCGAGATATTGGATAGTGCGGTTTGAGAGTATTAGTGCGATATATTTCCAGAGCGGTTCGAGTTATTACTGTACGTTCAAGTAGTTATTAGTGAAGTGTTGCGTTTTATAATCGGACCGTATAATTGTAATACAATTGAGTTTTAATATTAGTGGACAGTTTATTGCGTGCGAACAATTTTCATTTGATTTGTTGTAGAGACTGTGTTGTTAATTACGAACTGTTTTACTGTAACAATTAAAGGTGTGATTAGTGACTTGATTGGTGTCTTGTACTTATTTTGTTTCCACTGTACCTACGACGATCGAGTAGACCGTCGTAACAGTGGTGTCAGAAGTGGGATAGAACGGTTAACAGTGGAAACAGTGGATACTTTGTACAAGACGAGTGTAATTCGTAATTAATCGAAAAACAATGGATGCCAGTCAGATGATGGAAAATTTCCAGGCCCTGCTGTTGCAGACAGAGAAAAGACGCCGACAGGAGGTATAAGAAGCAGAAGAGAGACAGAAAACCCTCCTGCTGGAAGCAGAGGAAAGACGCAGACAGGAGGCGGAAGAAGCAGAAAGACGACAAAAAAAGGAAGAACGAAGACAGGAAAGAGAAGAGGCTGAGGAATGTCAGAAAGCACTAATGCTAGAAACAGAAGAAAGACAAAAAGAAGACCGAAGACAAGAAAAGGAAGAAACAGAGGAACGACGTAAATGTGAAACAGAGGACATCAAGGAGTTAATACAGCAGCAAAAGCAGACACAAGAACAAACCGCTGCAGAGTTGGGTCTCCTACGAGGTAAGCGTAATAAGCAAGTTACTAAAATATCGGAGGTACAAGAATCAATGACATTAAAAATAGCTGAAGTAGAAAAATCTATCTTGACTATGGAAGAATCGATGTCTACAAAAATATCTGTTATAGAAGAATCTGTGTCAAATAAAATATCTGCAGTAAAAAACTCAATGGCAAACATAAGAGAACAAATTAAAAGTGAAGTCGAACAGTGCATGAAGATTCAACCAAAACAAATTTCTGAACAGACTGTACCAGTGATAAAGACAGAAAAAGACACAGAAAATAAGTTAACAGAGAAAGTCGCTTTGCCTGCAGTAGGGACAGTTCATGTCAAAGCTCCAACCTTTGATGGAAGCAGTCACTGGGCAACGTACCTCTGCCAATTTGAAGCTGCTGCATGCGCAAATAATTGGACAGAGAGAGACAAGGCTGTTTCACTTGTTCTCTCATTAAAAGGACCCGCGGCAGAACTACTACAGAAAGTGCCACCTGACAGCCAGAACACCTATGCCAAGTTGATAAAAGCTCTGGAATTACGGTATGGTGATAAACATTTGCGAGAGGTGTACTACGCTCAGTTGAGAACAAGACGACAACGTTCCGGGGAAAGTCTTTAAGAATTTGAAGCAAGTATCGACAGATTGATTCGATTGGCCTATCCTGAAGCACCAGAAGACTTCCGAATAAGGTTTACGGTGCAGACATTTATTGATGGCATCAGAGATTGTGAACTTCAGCAAGTGTTACGAATGGCAAGACACCGAGATAGCTCAGAAGCTCTTGTTCATGCCCTAGAGTTTGAAGCTGCCAAGTCAACGTCCCGCTACATTAATGGGTTTGTGCCATCACGCTGCAGTCAGGAGATCCCTGTATCACATTACCGTTACGATGGGTGCAGAAAAACAGTGTTGTCGGACAAACAATTCAAAAGTTCAAGAGAGTCGCAACGATTTGAAAAAGACAGAAGACCAAAATGTTGTAACTGTGGAAAACGTGGTCATCTACAGGTAGACTGTTGGGAGAAGAAGATACCGAGAGAAGAGACTGATCGCACCAATTGGAGAAGTAAAGGCCCAGAACAGCACACAGTTTCCACGCTACATAAGATCAGTGGAAACTTGATTGTTAATGGATTTGCGGATGGTAAACCAACATCATTTACAGTTGACACGGGCGCAACAGTGTCCATTATGCGCCCTGACTTAGTTTGTAACTGCCATCCTCTAATTAGCTCTTGTACAATACAGACTGACTGGAAGCCCCGTCAAGGTGCTAGGAAAGGTAGACATACGTGTATGCCTGGGTCTTCTTGAGTTTAGCCACCAAATGCTCGTTCTAGACATTGTCGATGAAGTGATTCTTGGCACGGACATTATGAATGCCTACGGATTCGTTGTGGACTTAAGAGAGAATGTCCTGTGTGTCGGCCAAGAGGAGATAAAGCTTTCCATGGCTAAAACGACAGGGTCTACCAACCATTCGATTAAGCGAGTGGCATTAGTCGAAGAAAAAGTCAACAAGTCTGGTCAAGAGGAACCTTCCCTGTTGGCAGTGGAAATGGAGGAAGAACTAGCAGAGGAAGTACAAATAAGTATAACGACAAAAGAAGTGATTGGAAAGCCAACTATGGGTGTCGAGACAAAACTCTTGCTTGTTCCTGAGCTGATAGAAGCGCCCGAGGGTAAAGTGGCTGAAGATGAGGTTACACAAGAGGTTGTTGACGAGGACCAAACAGACTTGGATCAGCCAGTGGTATTTCGGTCATCAGTACATTATGCAACGGGAGTGATTCCAGCGAAACTAGTGGTTGCGCAAAAGACTCGCATTCCTAGGAACGTGGTGTTCGGATCACACGAGACTGAATTCGAAGAACGGGAAAATTATCCTTCGCAAGGACATCCACCTAGATCGCCTGGTCGAGTATTACTTCAGAGGCGCTTTGCCAGTTCGGGACGAACAGGCTTAAGGAGGAGGCAGTGCTACGACAGCACAGAACAATCTACGTGTTTATCGAATGTGCCAGAAACATATCGATGTAAGCGTGTGGTGTACATGCTACTAGACGCATTTTGCGAGAATCTTCTCGACTGTGCCGGGCTTCGCTCGGACTGTGTCAAGGCCGTAGTAATTACGTAGTTCACGAGAGATAAGACGCAGTTTGGAAGCTTCTGGTGTGTGAGCCTGACTATAAATACATCGGGTAGCGGCCTTAGTTTTCAGTTCAATGCGAGATATTGGATAGTGCGGTTTGAGAGTATTAGTGCGATATATTTCCAGAGCGGTTCGAGTTATTACTGTGTACGTTCAAGTAGTTATTAGTGAAGTGTTGCGTTTTATACTCGGACTGTATAATTGTAATACAATTGAGTTTTAATATTAGTGGACAGTTTATTGCGTGCGAACAATTTTCATTTGATTTGTTGTAGAGACTGTGTTGTTAATTACGAACTGTTTTACTGTAACAAATAAAGGTGTGATTAGTGACTTAATTAGTGTCTTGTATTTATTTTGTTTCCACTGTACCTACGACGATCGAGTAGATCGTCGTAACAATATCAAAATAAATGTTCAAACAATAATACATAAGAAAACCCAGCTTTGTGGGATGTCAAAATGATCTTTGAAAGAAAATATGAACAGTAGTGATAATATTTCATACATAGAGAGGAAGACGGAAGAATAATAGCAATTAGATGATATACAGTAATTTTGAATACAAATTCAAATATGATAACAATGGTCTTAAGTCAAGTTCAGCCAATCAGGATCAATCAGTTACCATGACAACTGAAACGTTATTTATGAATTTTCCGTTAGAACCTATGATTCCATTTTTGACACTCAACAGGAATAGACGCCAAGCCGTGAATGACCAAAATTTTAATTTAAAGTGTTTAAAAGTAATCCAAATTTCAAAAAATGAAGAAGTAAGAAGATGAGGACATTCAACTGATGCCTAATCCAAATTTCAAAAAATGAAGAAGTAAGAAGATGAGGACATTCAACTGATGCCTAATGCCTGATTAATAATTTCCAAATTAATAAATTTAAACCATCTAATAAGAAAAAGAAGACAAACGTACTTGAATCCCAAGATGATTGAAAATTGATGATTATCGAAGACAACAACCCATTTCAACTGAACGACATTACACTTCAAGTCGACTGATTTGATAAGTATTGATGAGTTACCCGAATTTATGAAATAAACTCTCTTTAAATTTTCTCATAACATTTTGAACTCTCACTATAAACTGACGATCTTATTTCTTTCAAAGATTAATAAAAAATAAAACACTAAACTTATGTTAACTAAGAAAAATAACCTGTATAAAAATTACGAACTTTTGAAACACACTTTATAACACTTCAGGAACTAATTATAATTACACATTATATTATATAAGTACAATTAATGTAAGGTAGTGTACTTTATTGTAATCAAATTGATATTTTTTTGTAATCACAAGAATCTAGGATAACTGAATGAAATGAAAACAAACTGTTACAGTCGCCATGTCTGAGTAAATAATTCGTTCAGTATCACTTCGCCAAGCCTGGAGATTAATTGTCTTACTGCCGGTGCAAATTTGTTTAATAACAAAATATAATTTTGTATAATACTGAATAAATACCAATCACAATCAAATAAACTAGTACAGAGTTGTAACCACTGTTCTTTATTCCATAGGAAAGTGTATCATAATATTTGTGTATTTTAGCGAAAAGCAAAAATGACGGTAAGCGCTCACGTCGGAAACTCGGTGAAATAACAGCTCGATTAAGAAGGTCGAACGAAGGCAGGAGTAAATTTGAATTCTCCATACCGTCATAGCTAAGAACGCTTAATTGTCCTATTTTTTATTTCAATTGTTTTAATTAAACAATTTGGCGCCACCCGGGATTTATGAACACATATTGAAGAAGAGGTAAGGTTCCCACTCGCGTGTACTGGTAATTCGAAGTATCGCTACGGACATCGTCAGCACAACATATAAGTAACGACCACTCGTGTGAGGCAAACACACAAAACTTACACATTTTCAGAACACGTACAAATCTCGTCGTTACAGATTGGCTTCCATCGCGGGGCTTAAACAAGGAGGACGTCAGCACTATCGTTACAGTATGTATCATTTTATATGTGAAGACTTATGATAGTTTGTTTACATTTTCAAATTATATTTAAGAAAACGAGCAAATTATAGTATGAGAGAACTTAATTTATACAGTATTACAATTTAAATTACTAAATGTAATGTTATTTTAATTAATTAAACAAACAGTAATCAACAATTGGATATTAGATTGGTACATAAATTGTTTATACCTACAACAGTCAACATATAGCAAAGTAATATATGACATATAACTAAAACAGATTAGGGGATGTTCACTACGTAATTATTAAAAGTTATTTTTACCATGTTTCACTCCCTACCATGTGTTCGCCCAAATATTTAATTGCTTCGTTATGTTTGATATTTCTATTGTATTTCATACACAGGTCCTGAAGATGAAATAAATATTGTCGAAACGTCGACGCAAAATAGCTAAAATTTGTATTATTGACCGATCCTCACTAACCATCCACTAAAACATTCATTGATTGACGGTCACTAAAAATTTAAGGACATAATTATATTATTATTCAGTAACAGTAATTAGACCTGTTAACCCTTTGAGAAGCATGAACATTTGAGACTGTGCGGAAGTCAGCCACCATCAGGGAGCATGTACATTTCAGAATGTTTTTAAAGACATTTTAAAATGTTCTTTTATTTTTTATGCTGTCTGTACTGTGCTGAATAGCTGAGTACATAATATGTTTTACTATGTTATATGTAGACAGGTGTATGTATAAATGGTTTCTGTACCAATTCTAGTATATAACTGTTGATTACTGCTTTTATAATTAATTACAAATACCATTACATTGAGTGATTTATAAATTGTAATATTATGTTCTTGGATATTACAATTTTCATTATATTTAAGGAAAACAGTATGTAATAATGCAATTATTTTGATGATGTAAAACAGTTTGAACTCCTTCACACAAACAAACACACTCACTCACTTACATACACAAACACGTTTACTCAACTAATTGACCTGGTGGTAATTGATTTGATATTTTCTCTTGTATTCATACACAGGTCCTGATGATGCCAATAAATATTGTCGAAATGTCGACACAAATAATGTAAAATTTGTGTTATACTTTTTTTTTACCGATCCTCGCAAACCCTTCATCATTAAAATTCATTGATTTATTTTCACCATTTTCCACCCATATTTTGGTAAACATACGTTAAAAAAGTTTACTGTATCCTTCTTTAATAATTATATTATCAGTTTGCGTAACCTCAAATTACATACTGCATTTTGATACATGAGTACACATGCTTTTCGAACAGCATTCTGTACTGTTACATCTCTACCAGTGAACTGATTTGTATGCAGACTTCAGTAAAATGTGTGTCAACCCATGTATTTGCACATCGTGTTGAGCAATTTTGAAATGCTTCTTTTTGAAGACCTGTAATTTCAATTTTATGAAAAAATCTTTTATTCATTTTTGCTGCAAATATATTTACAGACACATACTTACTAAGCCGAAGTTTAAAAAAAAAAAAATCTGTACAAAACGGTAACACTATTCACGTGTGCAGAAGATGGGAGATTTGTGCCAGTTTCTTAGTATTATTTATATTAATAATATTGTAATATAAGATGAATCTTTACAGTTATATCCTTCCTTGATTACAATAATTGTTTAATTTGCTGGTATAATTGTTCAGTTGATAATAGTGAAGACAAAACATTCCTGTTATGGCTTTTATGATTTTATAATTTGATGTGTGTGTGTGTGTGTGTGTGTGTTTATTTGGGATCTTCTTCATCTACGTTTATTAATTTGAGGAAGCTTTGCAGTGTTTTTTTTTTAGAAAAACTGCGTACCACCAGAGGAAAGTTTTTACATTGCCCATTAAATTATATTTTTTTCTATAGACAGTACAATATATATTTATGATAAGAGGGCATACTGAAAAGCTAAGTAATTGCTCGTGTGTATGGGTAGTGACAAAACCTATATACAAGGGGTGGCCCAACAAGTTCTCACCGGCTCATCTGTTGTAAGTAAACATGGTTAATATCAAAGAATGTGGGTATTCTGTGTTCCTTAATATAGAGAGAAGTGAGCATCATGCAGTAGTGAAATACTTTGTAAAAGATGGTGTACCACCAACAGAAATTTGTAAATGCTTGTGAAAACTCGGCGCCTTCATTTTCAACAATACAAAAGTGGGGAGTTGTTAAATGTGGCTTTACCAGCCTTGAAAGTGATCCATATTCATGAAGCCAAAGAAGTTCAATGTGAAAAGAAGGTGTTCAGCAATTAGTTTTTTCTGAATCTGTGTGACTGACAAAAGAGGATGAAATAGTTAAGGCCGTAGGTGTGTATATGATATATTATGTTTTAGGTATTAAAAGTCTGTGCAAAGGGGGCACACAATTTCTACATGCGATTAAAAACTCATGTGAATGAAAAGTTGGCAAGATAACTTGGATTGTTTGTAAGAGAAATATAACTGACTTTATATACCAATTTGTAGAAACTTGGAACCATCATTACATGCCTGAACAAGCACAATTAAAACAGTGGATAGAGACCAGTTATCCAACACAAAACAGTGATCACTTCGACTAACAGGCAAGGTTATAGATTCAGTTTTTGGGGATTTTAAAGGAAATTTTATTAACTGATTACCTTGAAAAGGTAATAATAAACAACAATAGGTGGATAATAGGGTAAACTGAATTTTAAAAAATCATAAAAAGACGACAATCTTTCTGTTAGCAAAGAAAACAAATGTTGTTTCATTAGGGCAGTTTTTAGGCACACAAATCTGCTTTGGCAGTGAGCTTCAGCAAGGAATTTGAAGTATAAATTGGTAGGAGACTTCAACTGTTCGCTCTGAGTTTCATGTGTTCTCAGACTTCAAGATATTCATAAGTGAAAAGTGTTTGTCAGCAAATGAAGGGGTTATACCAACTATAGAGGAGTACTTTACAGATCTTTTAGAGGGCCACCGTAGGGATGGTATTGGTGTTGGAGTATTGCTGAAGTAAGTATATTGATGTTAAAGAAAATTGGTAAAAATAAAATTTATTTTAAATTGAAAAACTAGGTTTTTTCATTGTGATGCTGAGAACTTATTGGACCACCCTCAAAGTTATTCACGAGTTTTTTCATCTTGTGTTTAGATTGTAAAGTAGTTTGATATACTAAAGCTTATTATATAAGCGTAAATAAGTTTAAATGAACAGTTAAGTTTTCAATAAATGATAGTAATAATTTGGTAACTAACTTCATTTTCTTTTTACAGGAGATTAATTTAAATCTTGCAAACAAATCCTTTCTCATTGGCAGCTGTTGTTCTGTAGCTGATGTTCTGCTGTACAATACACTTTACGATGCTGTGGTAAGTCCTTATTAGGTAAATTTACGCAGTCATTGTCATGAAAGTATTCAGCATTTTCTGGGTTGGATTTCATTATGTATCTCTCTGAGCCTCGTTCCAGCACTCAGACCATTTTCAAAGAGAATATAAATACGGTAAAGCCTAACCACCTTTATGAATGGTCACTTTTCTGAGGAATGGATTTTAGTTTCCCTAACATCAGTGTAAATTTCCCCTTCATTAAGCTGCCACCTTCTCAGCCAGCCAGCAGAGACCCCATAACGGGTTCATTCACTTGGCTAAACGGTCACCTATTAGATGTTCAGTCATCTAGATTACAATACAATAGACAGAATAGCTTGACAATATGCATTTCTAAGAATACTGTAGTAGTGTTTACACCTGGCCCAGCTGAAATGACCTAACAGTATGTACCTGCATAATTTTAAATTTACAAAATGTTATTTGTACACAATAAACAGTTGAAGTCTCCACAACATTGAAACAGTAATAAGCGACTGTACCAAACTGGAAACCGTTATAACATTGAGTTGGTGTAAGCAATCTGCATGTGCCTAAGAAGTGTTTTTTGTAATGTGTAGTGTAATTTAATAATAGTTTAACAGTGTGTCAAAAGGAGTGACAAAGGAAGAGTATATTTAAATGTAGACGCTAAGCAAAGTGTTTTTGTAAGTGAGAGGCTTAAGGGTGTTTCGGCAAGCAAACTTGCCAAAGTTTTTAAATGTGGAAGAACTTAGATTAACAGCATAATAAAAGAAAATACCAAATTTTAAAAGAGCGGTAATCCAATATGAATTGGGGAATAAAAATAAAGTGCGAATCAAAGTGTAGACAAGTAAATGAAATTCTTTACAAGGGGTTTAAGTGTGTTTGCTCAAGAAACTTCCAGTTAATAGAAGTACATTGATCACAGGAGAACCCACTCAAAATTGGTACTGAAATTAAAACCAAAAAGTTCGTAGCAAATAATGGGTGGATGGAGTGTTTTAAAAAACAGCACAACGTATCGTTATTTTCATGAAATTTTTTTTACAGCATCTATGGACAAATATAACAACCCGTATTTTTCATTTTTGCCAAATTCGCTTTAGTTTTTTTAATGACTTTTTGAAAAAAAGTCCATTTTTAGCCGATTTGTTAGTCGCGGCGCAAGATCTAAAGAGCACTTTTCAATAAAAACTCTACTTGTATGGTTATTATTTAATATTAAGTTATGAAACTCACAATACTTACTTGAAATTTCACAAGGATTCCAAATATAAAGTCAAAAATAACATTTAAGCTCATATAAAACTAGTTTTTCCATTTTAAAGTTGGCAATTGTGATTTTTTTTCTCCGTGCAGGCTTTTATGTAAATGTGTATAACTTTTTCTGTCTGGTCCTATGAGGCTGAAAAAGGTCTCATTTGAAAGACGATGAAATGTAATATAATAGGATAAAATAAAAGTCATGGGTATTTAATGACATCATTTTATAATTTAAGTACAAAGTTTATATTTGATATTTCATTGAAATATTTTGCATAGTACCCTATCTTGTGTCGCCAATGAGGATTTTTTTTACGTAAGGTATACTTATATTTTTCTGTACTAAAACCTTCAGTTAAAATTAGGCTTATCAGTGTAACAAGGCCTAACTACTTGTCAAAACTAAAAAAATATAGATTTTAAAGACTTGTCCGTATTTTAAAAATAATATCTTGCTTAGGTATTTACTTGTTGAGTTAACTTACCTTTTCAGTCTTAAATGGTATTACAGGATATTTATAATATATACAGGTGCTTCTTGATTGATATGAAACTTAATTTTTCCTTGCCCAGGCAGCATTAATATTTTGAATACTTTTTTTGGATAGTCTGAAAAGCATTCGGCCCACCTAAGCACTTAATTCAGGTACATCTATGCAGCAAATTATGTTTGTAAAAGGGACCCAGCACTTATCCTCTCTCTCAACATTTCTGTGTCCTGGCCAAAAAAAAGTTTTTGATGGCCAGTGAGGATGCATAAAATTTGTAACGGTACATTTCTGTCTATATAGTGGTTTGGGGAAAAACAAATATAAATTTTATTGTTAATTCAAAAGCATAAATAATAATGGATGGTAAAGTTTTTGTAAAGTTTTATAACGACGTAATATCAAGCGAGTGGAAATTGTATCAAGGTCAACATTGTATACGCAAAAACAACAACTCTATTTCACCAGACGAACTTTGACCTATTAAGTCACATAGCCAAGCCTGCAAAAACGTCACATGGAATGCAGTGCGCAATTCGCCTCGCCTTAAAATTTGGGTCGTCATAGTCTGAAGACAATAAGATTGGTGACGTGACACCCTCTCCACCTCAGAAAATAACGCAGTGCATTCGTTCTCAGTCACGTAATACTCCTAGTGCCGGCCGGACACGTATAAATGTTCTGAAACTAAATCTCGGGTGCACCCAAACAAAATGTGAAATATTACATGAACTCGGAACAAAATTGTAAATTAACAGTTAATTAACAGTTACCATGTAAATATATTATTTCAGAAAAGTGCGTGCGACCACAAAATAGCAGGACTCACCTGTAACCAGATAAGTACTACAACGAAACATCAGATAATTCCTTCAATCAGTCAATCAGATAAATTCAAACCATTTAAAATTCTATTAAAGAAATGTTTACATAAAATGAGCTCAATTTGGGGAATATAGAATGTGTACAGCATGAATGAGTGCATGATTGTGTGAATGGAAAAATCTATATTTAAGAAGTGCTGGGTTGTGTGGTTATATATATATATTTCAATATTTCAATCACTTTCCGCTACAGTCCGTTTCCCGATGTATACAATACTTTAATATTTATACTAAATTTACCTCAAGATGTTTTTTCTATTTGGAACATGTTTCGAGAGTTCCTGTTCTCTCATCTTCAGCCTTCGCCATCTTGTTTCTTGGTCCAGAAACAAGATGGCGAAGGCTGAAGATGAGAGAACAGGAACTCTCGAAACATGTTCCAAATAGAAAAAACATCGAGGTAAATTTAGTATAAATATTTAAAAAAAAAAAAATATATATATATAGTACTGCTGTTAAAATGCACCCAGTACATAAGAGGTGAATAATCAATTTTAAAAGAAAAAAGATACAAAATTAATATTAAAGGGAACATATGTTTTAGAATGTAAACAGAAAACATTGGGAATATCGACTTGCTCAATCAACATAGAGGTCGATTCCTATATGATGTAAAACCATATTTAGTTATATGTTCAGAAAATAATATATGAAATTGAAATGAATGTTATAAGAAGAGTAAAGAGTAATAAAATTATAATTTAATAAATAACCAATAGAATTACGAATATTAGAGGTAAAATAAAGATGTTTAATAAGAAATAGAAAAATGATATATGTTTTAATAGTTATATGATAAACAGATGTAAATAAATTAGGGAATTATCATAGTGGCAAATTGTTAAATTGTTAAGAATTTGTTTTGTATGGTGATGAAGGAAATGTATTAGTCTTCAATTATATTTAATACAAATAACATCATTAGTCTTCAATTATATTTAATACAAATAACATCATTAGTCTTCAATTATATCTGATAAAAGAAACGTTATTAGTCTAAAATTAAATGCTTTAAGAGTAACGTGATTAGTCTAATTATATATCTAATAGTAAATACCTGAAGAGTCTAATTTCATAAAAATAACATTTGTATATCATTAAAGTTAATGTAACCTGGAAAGAAAATAAAGTAAAGGATTTTGAATAGTGATACCAGAGTTTGATTATAATATTTAATAAATTAATAATAATACGAGACATATAACAATATCCTTGATAGAAGAACGACAGAAGAGGAAAATCTTGGACTGGAGAAGAGTTTAAGTGGCCCTAAAGAATAATTAAGTGTTCAGAGGAGACATCGGTGTTGCAGTAGTCCTGGAGAGCGGCATTCAGCGGTGAGAGCAATAAGAGATTTGTGTGAAGAAACAGATTTCCAAGCTTAATATTGCTGTTGAAGAAAGGTAAACAACAACCAGAAGTGAACCCGTGGCAGCTGGAAGAATTCAGAGACGGTTAAGTTACATTAGTAGGTTATTTATTTTTTACAGGTTAATTGTCAAAATACTACCTATTAACTGAATCTGGGTTGGTTTAAATAAAAGAAAATAATAGATACAATCGTAAATACGATCAAATAACTTAATAATTATTAACCCTGAGAGAAAGAGTTTCTTTACATGTACTATTAAATCATTACCATACGTATAAATAATAACAACAGTACAATAAATGACGCATCCAACGTGGAGCAGATCTTAATTACAATACCTACAAAAAACAACAGTACAAATAATGGCGCCCAACGTGGGGCAAAGATTTTCTTTAAACCAGCACCAAATAACACAATTTTGTTGAATTTAATTAGCATAAGAATTTTTTCCTTGTAATTAAAATTAAGTTAAAGATTGTAAAATGGCTAACAAACCAGAGCAACGATATGAATTAAGGAGTAATAGTGCTGAAGAGGAAGAAACTGAAATAGAAATAATAGTAAGGGATGCCCAAGGGGACCAACCAAAGAAACCAACCCAACCAATGGATGCAAATTTTCAGGAGATGATGAGAATTCTAATTGAAGCGAATAACAAAGCCAGTGAAACATTATTGAAACAAATGAAGGAGGATAGGGAAAAAATGGACAAGAAAATTGACAGTAATAATGAAAGTTTAAAGAAACAAATGAAGGAGGATATTGAAAAGAATATCGAAACACTTAACAGGAAAATGGATAGTAACCAAGAAGAGTTTAAACAAATGAGACTAGATAATGAAACCTTATTAAAACAAAATAATGAGGAATTAAAGAAACAAATGAAAAAAGATAATGAAACCTTATTAAAACAAAATAATGAGGAATTAAAGGAGACCATTCAACAACAAATAAATGGGGTGAATAATAAATTAGACCAGCAAAATGCTGAAGTTGAGTTAATATTGAAAAATTATGAGGAAGGGAATGTTAGACAATTTGCAGAGGTGAAATTGAATATGGAAACAATGGAAAATAGGTTAGACAATATAGAAACGAAACAACAGTCACTGAAGGAAGAAGTGAAAGAGAAATTAGGAGAAAATAAACAAGAAGTCATAGAACAGATGACGTGAGAATTGGTAAAACACAAACAGGAAGTAACGAGCAATATTCAATCCATGGGACAACAGTTGGACAGCAATAATACCAAAATAGAGGATACCATGGGACAATTAGTAGTAAGGGTCAATGAAATAGAACAAAATGGTAATCAAACATGTGTTATCCGAGAAGACAAGAATATTAGTCATGAGGTGCCACATATGAAAGGATATATAAAAAATCCTATGGAGTATTTAAATAGAATGAAGGAATATTTGCATAGTACCAAGGAAAATAGATGGGAGAGAATTAAGCTAATATTAGATCAAGGGTTCCATGAAATGAATTGGTGGGATTATTGGTGGGATGCTGTTAGAAACACCTTGAATAGCTACCAGGAATTTATGGACAGCTATAAAAATAAATATTGGACGCGATCCATACAGACAAGGGTGCGGGAGACCATAGTATATGGTAGGTACAACCGAAGCGTAGGACAAACACCAACTTCGTATTTCTTATCGCATGTTTGCAGAGCAAGATATTTAGATCCACCCATGGATGACAGAACCCATGGATATGTGGTGGAAGCTTTGAGTCATCATTTTCCTGAAACGGTAAGCTTAGCACAATTTGCCAGTCAAGCCCATTCTATAGAAGCGATGACATTATTGCTCACTGATTATGAGAGGAAGATGAATTATGACAGTCGTGCTGGACAAGGGAATATGAGAGGAGACAGCTACCCTAACCGATATCCGGAAGAACAAAACCGTAGTAGAAACCAAATAGTAGAAAGGAGCGACCAGAGAAATGTTCCAAGATACCATGATAGGGAAGGTGGAAGAAATTACTACAAAAACGATAACCGGAATGACCGGAGATATGATAATAATAATAATAACAATAATAATTATAGAGGCAACCACGATTCAAATAAATATCGAGCAAATTTTATACGCCGAAACTATGATTCCCGAGGTTATAATAGTCATTACCCGAGGGAGATTGATCGAAATGAACATTCTTGCAATGAGTATAGACAAAGTGAGGCAAACAACAACTATGAACAGATAAGACATAGAGATCAACATGGTGCCCTTTCACAATCAGAAAATAGTCAACATGAAGGAAGGAGAGAGGAGAGAGCAACTGCAAAGGAAAATCAGGGAACCCATATAGCTCGAATAAACTATATCAGGACTGATGAGAGGGATAACCAAGAGGATTACCGTGGAAACCGTAAAACTAATCCCGATTCCGGGAATGCTGAGGGAAGGAATAGACGGGACGAAGATGAAATAGAACCGTATGTGTATGATCCATACTGTGACGATCCCATAGAAAGATTTATAACCAAATATAATCGACGGAATCCACCGGAAAACCATATTGGTGGAGCAGCCCGAACAGTGGCCAATACGGGATAGTTAAGATAAATTATTTGGAATCAATTAAAAAACCCACCAAATTCTAAAATAAGTAAGAACATCTTACCGGATAGTTAAGAAAAATTATTTTGAATCAATTAAGAAGAGAAAGGCAGTTAATAACCATAATAATTATTTGAATAACCATTTTAATCAGTATAATAACAATGATAAGAACAATTAAGACTAGTTACTATTTAAGAAGGGTAGAAATGAGTTAGATGAAGAAAGAATAGACAAATACAACTTACAATAATGATGAAATTCAGTACTTAACTGCATAATTAAAGGTGAATAAATAAATAAAAATGAAGATGAAGATAGAATCTAAAATATCATTGATTGACAGCACCAAGATGGAAATAATCCAACATGTATGTCGAATAATGTTAACCAGTTACCTGTGAATGATAGAATATTAATTGAAGTGATAAAACACCAGAAGTGAAACAGTAATGGAATAAAATGTGAAGAGACCTCAAAGAAATCATGTAACAATCCCTTGAATATAAGTTTGTAGCGAAGGAGCTACCTTATAGGTAATAATTATATGTATTGTGTTGTGATAGTGCAACTTTTATTTTTTCCTGGACAGAGATGAAGTTCCGCTGATCTCAGATGATATATTAAGGGAAAACGGCGGAGTAATGGAAGCCAAGAGTGCCCCTCCGAATCCGAACCCATGTGTAGTATTTAATGTTAGGGAATTATGGTATTTTAGGGATGATACAAATAACGAGGTAAAGAAATAAAAAATAAATATGACAATATGACTTGAGGTGTGAAAAGTAAGAAGAAATTAAGTGTTCCAACATGAAAACAGGAATATAATTAAAAGTAACCAAATAAATGATAGAATAGCCCAAAGTGTATGAAGAATCGACATCAAGTTTTAGGTGCTAAGTTAATATATGATATTTGTAAAAAAAGTCAAGGTAGCCAATGTCAGATATGAGGGAAGGTGGATAAATCATCAAGCATTGAGAGCGTTAGAGCAAGTTTTGTTGACATTTTGTGGACCATTATCAACTAGTGATAGGAGATGTAGGAAGTATATACTGATTATCATGGACAGCTATTAGGTTTACAAAGCATATCACATCACTAAAGCTGATACCCATATTATAATAAAAATAATTAAAAAATATATATATAATTAAAGAAAAATAATTCTGAAATTAAGAACACATGAAATTTATGACCAGGATTGGGAAGGTGAGATTTAAAAGAAAAGATAATGTTTGTATTCATGTTTTTGAGTTTTTTAGCCATGAAACTAGGCACAGTTGTTATTTTATACTTATTATTTTTTATGTAAAACCAGTTGGTTTGATTAATGTTATTTTAAGCCATAAATGAGTGCGTAAGATACGGTGATTCTTGATAGTGATGAACCATACTTGTTATGTTAATAAAAGAAAAAACCAATTTATGAAATGAATTTTGTGATATACAATTAGCGAATTAATCAGATGTTTTCAATATTAATGTTCGACCATGTTTGTGATAAGAAATTAATTATTTCAAAATCTCATATCAAGTTGTATCTGAGATTATGAAATAAGGGAAGGTATTATGTACTGCTGTTAAAATGCACACAGTACATAAGAGGTAAATAATCAATTTTAAAAGAAAAAAGATACAAAATTAATATTAAAGGGAACATATGTTTTAGAATGTAAACAGAAAACATTGGGAATATCAACTTACTCAATCAACATAGAGGTCGATTCCTATATGATGTAAAACCATATTTAGTTATATGTTCAGAAAATAATATATGAAATTGAAATGAATGTTATAAGAAGAGTAAAGAGTAATAAAATTATAATTTAATAAATAACCAATAGAATTACGAACATTAGAGGTAAAATAAAGATGTTTAATAAGAAATAGAAAAATGATATATGTTTTAATAGTTATATGATAAACAGATGTAAATAAATTAGGGAATTATCATAGTGGCAAATTGGCAAATTGTTAAATTGTTAAGAATTTGTTTTGTATGGTGATGAAGGAAATGTATTAGTCTTCAATTATATTTAATACAAATAACATCATTAGTCTTCAATTATATTTAATACAAATAACATCATTAGTCTTCAATTATATCTGATAAAAGAAACGTTATTAGTCTAAAATTAAATGCTTTAAGAGTAACGTGATTAGTCTAATTATATATCCAATAGTAAATACCTGAAGAGTCTAATTTCATAAAAATAACATTTGTATATCATTAAAGTTAATGTAACCTGGAAAGAAAATAAAGAAAAGGATTTTGAATAGTGATACCAGAGTTTGATTATAATATTTAATAAATTAATAATAATACGAGACATATAACAATATCCTTGATAGAAAAATGACAGAAGAGGAAAATCTTGGACTGGAGAAGAGTTTAAGTGGCCCTAAAGAATAATTAAGTGTTCAAAGGAGACATCGGTGTTGCAGTAGTCCTGGAGAGCGGCATTCAGCGGTGAGAGCAATAAGAGATTTATGTGAAGAAACAGATTTCCAAGCTTAATATTGCTGTTGAAGAAAGGTAAACAACAACCAGAAGTGAACCCGTGGCAGCTGGAAGAATTCAGAGACGGTTAAGTTACATTAGTATGTTATTTATTTTTTACAGGTTAATTATCAAAATACAGTAGAAGCCCGATATAGCGCGGTTGTCGGGTGACATACTTTCCCCCGCGTTATAGGCGTAACCGCGGTATATCGGAAGGTGACCTGTACAGTGACAAATGATGGGGAGGGAGGACCGGGAAAAAGGCTACAGCATAATGCACTACTATATACTGTACGTAAATTACGTCACCAAATGTAGAAATAAAAAATAAGAAAACTGTATTTTAATCCAATACGTATTTTAATCTATTTTAATCCAGTGGAATATAAAATACACTATTTATACATTGCTCACTCGACCTACTGTACGCCTAATTGTTGGTCTTAAAAAAGTCCGTAATTGTTGTTTGACAGGATAATGCACAGCGTTTCTTTTCCGCATATTGTTTTATAAACGCGAGGTGCAGCAGATGAACATTATTAGATTCACTTTGCCTCTCCATCCACGAAATTACTTTGTTTATGTGTATTATCACTTCACTAACATTTGGAATAACTTCTTTCACTTCCACCCCATTTTCATTTCCATCATCGTCATCGTCTTCTTTTTCTTCGCAATTTGCATTTCGGACTGCATCGATGATATCTTTATCTCCTATACATTCTGTAACAGGCTCACCGTTGTCAACTTCTGCCCAGTCATTCAAGTCATCTAAAGTGAAGTTGCAATGCAGAGCACTACTCGCAGACTGTACATCACTATTAGTGAATCCGGCAACAGAGCAATTTCCGTCGGCGATGTTTTGTTCAAAGGAACATTTCTTCCAGCAATTCTGAATCATAGCCGTACTAATACTTTCCCATGGTAGACCTATTGAATACGCAACTGTTTTCAGTTTTATTGACAAGGTAAATTTCCATTTCCTCATCAGAATTCACTATAGCACTCAGAAGTTCACGGCGGTAATGCGCTTTAAATGCTTTTATGATGCCTTGATCTAATGGCTGGATCAGTGCTGTAGTGTTTTTCGGCAAGAACATGACTCCGATTTTCCCATCTCTTGACTGTAGCATATCAGCAGGTGGATGTGCTGGACAGTGGTCAAGGGTCAGTACAGCTTTTTCTTCGAGGTTGAGTGACCGCAGGTGGCTTCTCACAGATGGAACAAATTCTTCATGGAACCATTTACCGAAAATATCACTTGTCATCCAAGCATTTTTTGTATTACGATATGTGTTGGGTAATGACGTCATGTTAACATGTTGAAAGCATCTAGGATTTCGGCTTTTCCCTATACAGAGAGGTTTAACTTTGTGGCTGCCTGATTTATTTGTGGCAAACAGGAGGGTAACTCTATCCTTATTTATTTTTAATCCAGATTTATTTATTGAATTATTCACATCCAGAGTTCTGGTAGGAAGCATTCGAAAATACAGAGCAGTTTCATCACAGTTATACACTTGATGGTCATTTAAATCGTTATCGATCATTACTTTGTTTAATGCCTGAGGAAAAAGTGCTGCAGCTTCACTGTCACATGATCGTGCTTCCCCTTCAGTGCTTGTCTGGCTTATACCATGACGAGATTTCCATCGCGAAAACCACCCATCAGATGCATTAAAGTCACTGTTGCCATGTAAGTCACTATGGAATTTCACAGCTTGAGCTCTAATAACTGGTCCTGACAGTGGCACACCTTCACTTCGTTTTATTAAAAACCACCTGTACAGACACTCATCTAGTTCACTATCCTTACCTACTTTAGTCTTTTTTCTTTGCAACCCTACTTCACTTTCAACTATTCACAAAACTTTTAAGTTTATCTTCTTCCTTCATCCACCCTATAATTGTTCCTTCTGGGATGCCACACTCACATGATAAACTTGCCTTTGACTCTCCGTTCTTCACACAATCAATTATTTTGAGTTTATCACTCACAGAATATGCTTTTCTTTTCTGCGACATCACAAAACACTACACTATGCGAATTTATGACAAAGACTATACACTTTGATAAGATAATATCAGAGTATGAGCTTATACTGTACTGTAATATGAGGGAGAGAAGGGATTTAGTTGGCTGCTTGCCTTGGCATGAATTCTTAGAAATGTAGAGACTGTAAATAGCTCGGGCAATTGTTTATGTCTACAGGTACACTTGAACTGGCAATTCTGGCTGTTGTTTACAACGCCGTTTCCAACAACAAGCCTTTGTTTACAATAAACGCAACGCATTCCAATGTTGTGGCTACGGAAGTCACGATAAACAATTCATAATTTACTCACTCTCTACAAGTAAGAATTTTCGCTAATAACGGGCGACATACTCTTCACCGCGTTATATCCGAATCCGCGGTATATCGGACCGCGCTATATCGGGCTTCTACTGTACTACCTATTAACTGAATCTGGGTTGGTTTAAAGAAAAGAAAATAATAGATACAATCGTAAATACGATCAAATAACTTAATAATTATTAACCCTGAGAGAAAGAGTTTCTTTACATGTACTATTAAATCATTACCATACGTATAAATAATAACAACAGTACAATAAATGACGCATCCAACGTGGAGCAGATCTTAATTACAATAGCTACAAAAAACAACAGTACAATATATAATTTAAATTAATGATTAATTGTGCTTTATTTTGGTGGGAATGTAAAATGTTAATGGGAATAATTACTTCTAACTTGATTTGATAAATTGCGCCTCATGGCCGAATAGAAGTGTCCACTTTTTCAAAGTAGGATGCAATGTATAAGTGTTATAAGTAAAATAAAAGGGGAATGTCATTGGTAAACAACAAATTAAGAGTAATTTACTGAAAAATGACCTTGTTCTGCTATTTCAGTTCGCCTAAACGAAAACTGGCCCGAAGGTAAGAAAATTTTATGTTTAATTGTTGGTACCTTTAAAGATGGCGTTCGGACAATGGATGAAGTAAAGAAAACAGAATTAAATTAAAATAAATGTAAATTTAAAGTAATAAAAGTGAGAATAATTACAAATTGATGTAAGCATCTGTTACTTTCTACAATAATCAATTAATAAATAAAATATTTATTTACCTCGTGGTTTACATACTTCCGGTTGCCACGTGGTTTTGTAATCAATATCAATTTTCCTATCTGGGTCCAAGGGTCGTTTAAACGAGAGACAGAAACAGTTTTGGGTCTCGAAATAACGACTCTAACAACTATTCGTGTGATATAGAACATTAGTTTAATAAATCTGAACTGGCATAACTTACATTTACAAAGAGAACAAATATGGCGTCTTATAAGACTAAATATAACATGGCGGACATCTACTTCCGCTTTATTAGTTATCAATTATTTTTCAATTCTTTGTTTCATATTTATTTTGATACCCCAAAACATTTTGTTACTAGAATTTTACTGAAATTAAGTATTTGATATCAAATTATTCATAAACCAATGTCAATAGAAATGCCGGCATATTCTCGCACGCACCCATTCGCTCGGTGTTTTCTCATTTGACTAATTACTGGTACATATTCTTTAATACAAATTTTGAGCTCAATTATTTAGTTACTTTAGTTATTAAATTTTGACACTTTCCTGATGTTGATGCTGTAGGTTCCCCATCATGCTTTGTGGTCTCAATCATACGTTGTCCATATCGGCCAGTTGTTCGGCGAACTTTTACTGTTTTGTTTGTTTTTTAGTGCACTGAATTTACATGGTATTAATCTGTTCACTGAACAAGGTATATACTACCTTGAAATTACATTTTGACTTGCTTTAAAAACACTTCTACTGGCAAATGCGCCAGTTAAATATCGAGCGTGTTTACGCTCTGATGTACTGTAATCGACTGAGAGCGAATCATACGCACATTCTATGCAAGTGGTAGTGTAATGTCGTCATGGTCTTTTGTTTTAGGCGGATGACGCCTTTGTTCTGCGTCATTGCTATGACGTTGTCACATGATTTTATGACGTCTCACCATTGTCTTTCAATTTGCTTTGTATAATATATCTGCCGCAAAGCACGTACACCATGACCTTGAAGTCGACTCATACAGAAGAATCTGCGTCGTTTTGTTATAGTATGGGGGAAAGTTGACCTAACCATTTTCCATATATGAAAATACAATAAAATATTTCTTTAGTACCAATAAATCTGAAGACGGACTTTTGTACCATCACAAAACCCCCTCAGTGAGAGGTTTTATGTCGAAACATAAAAACTCTCATTGACTCATTCACACTTTCTAAAAGGATCAGCCCAGATATGGTGCCACAACCCCCTGTAGTGTTTACATAAAAAAGAAATACAATCACTTACCCTTGGTCCAATGATGATGACCGTACCTGCCTGACCTTACTGGACTTCTCATGTGAGATCCCAACACCGCAAGGCCATCAGGCGCGTAACCGTTCCTGCTCTGACTCGCAGGCCAGCTCAGGACCGCCATCACAACATCACCCAACTCTGAAACATTGAATACAAAATTTAAAATAGTGGCCTTACATACTTCCATATCCGCAACTGATATGTTTCCCTTAGTTGCATTGGTTTATGTTCTGAGGCATTGGTTCTCTTAATCATTAAATTTTCAAATAACAAAAAAAAAACAAGATTTAAGACAGATGCTTTCTCCTTTACATTATCATCTTTACCAAGACTGGACTTCAGTCAACACTACTTTACTCTTTCGATCACAAGAGAAAAATACATATTCTTATAGGCTACTAAACTCATAACACGTAAAACAAAATTTTTAACTTTTCAAAAGCAACAACTATATATCTCTATCATGTAAAATTCAAAACATAACTTTTACCATGGCAAATCAACTAGCTTTTAAAATTTTATTTATCATCTTTACTGATTTCAATATTTCTTTCAACAGAATCATAACTATTTGTGTTCAATACCATTATTAACATCATTTACTTAATACTTAACATTTGTCAACGCTGCTACCCCTGTAGCAGCCTCCTAACCACACACACTATTACCCCCCCTGGATTGTGGCGTCCAGTTGCCTTCACAAGGACGGAATTGGTGGAGGAATTTTAGCATCTCCTTGTCCTTGCTTCAGCTTTACATTTTTAAAAGGTGTCAGATATCATAATATCTGGAGTTTATATTTAAAACCTTAAAACGGGTCTATCACCTGTTTGGCTGTTCCTACTCGAACAAGGTGATAGCTGCTGTTCCATAGTTACGGGGATTTCCCCTAAGTGGCCCCCCATTAATTTCAACTTTCACCAATTTTCAGGACAACCAACCATGGTCAGTTTTACAATTGCTGCCCACAGCTGGCTGTCGTCCAAAAAAACCACGATTAGTGCTGGTAAGACAGTAATCGCCTGAAAAGGCGGGGAGATCATCTTCATTAGCATGTTTTACTATAACATCAATTATACACTGCACGGTTAAGAATCACATATAATATAAAATTGTATCAAAGTTGTACAGTGTATGTACGCTGATATAGGCCTCTGATGATGGTAACGTACTGTGCGTTACTCATCAACCCATAACGCTATCTACAGTGGTACATGCCACCACTGCAATAGCCTACCTAAATCTAAACTTAATGTCCTTCTACTTTGCAGTCTCTACATTCCATAATTGATTTACACTTTTAATAACACCAAACAACCTCCAAAATCACCCTTTAACCTTGTATAACAACAAGTTCTTTTATTTATTTTAAAAATTTTCATATAGACACTTCTGCAAGTCCAAGCTATCACTTTTCACTAACATTTTCTTCATGACAATAATAATAGGTACAACAATGGGTCATCTTACAAGTTTACATTATAATGAAATATATCTGTGTTGTTTTCTGAAGGAAAACAATTCCTTGAAAAATTAGGTATTTAATTTACATAATTTTGGTTGTTTCATTTCACAATTTCTAAAATAAAACTAAAATAGTTCGTGGAAAATACTATCATCAAATGTTCTCTCTTTTTTTTTTTATGTGACTCTACCTTACCTTTCCACGAAACTATGGGTCCCCCTCCCCGTTCTCACAAGGAAAGAATTTCTACTGACACCTTTTTGTGGAGTAAGACCATCGTTAGTTTCACCCCGTTGCTGAGGCTACCGCCAACCATGGTCCGCCTCCAGATTGCCGAAATCCACGATCAGATGTGGTGAGTCTGTGATCGCCCAAAAATGGGGGAGTGTCCCTTCTGGAAAAATAAATATCAAATTAAAACCCATTCATACATTAATAAAATAAATCTTTTAACTCCTATGATGACCAGTACAACTTGAGGTTCGTAGCATTGTGTGTTCCTACTATCTCCCTTGTCTCCCTATCTTGCAATACATATGAATTTTTCATCTTAATTTCTCTTACCTCATATGGCCCTTCATAAAGCAAGAAGAATTTCTTTATTTCCTTGTCCTGAGCGCTCGATAAGTCGTGTCTCCTCACCAATACCAACTGTCCTATTTCGTATTTCATCCACTTGCCTTTTGCATCATGTCTACGTTTTCTCTGCTCTCCCTGCTTATCTGGAAAATTTCGATCTCCTTCAAATCTCTGCCCATCTTGTTGTCCCACATGTCTACCCTAGAGAGAGTGTCAGGTATCTTGTTGTCTGTCCCTTTGATGTACTCCCAGTCAAAGTTATATTCCTGTAAAACAAGCACCCACCTGGTCAAACGGCTGTGAGCGAGTTTACATGTATTTAAGAAGGATAACGCCTTGTGGTCGGTGCGTATAACTACCCAAGATGTAAGTTCTGAACTTCCCGACGGCGAACACAATGCTTAACAGTTCCTTTTCGGTGGTAGTATAATTCTTTTCTGCTGACAGCAATGATCTACTTGCAAATGCGATGGTCAAGTGTTCCTTCTCGTCGTCTTCTTGGTAGAGTTCCGCACCTACTGCCACATTACTAGCATCCGTCTGTAAGAAAAATACCTTATTAAAATCAGGATGGTTCATCATTATCATTTTACTAAATTTTCTTTTGATGCCGTTGAAAGCTTCTCGTTCTACTGCTCCCCACTTCCACTTCTTGTTTTTCTGGAGCACTGCACTCAATTTTGCTGTTGTATGTGCGTAGTTTTTCTGAAACTTGCGATAAAAATTACATAATCCTAGGAAACTTTGCAGTTGTTTAATGTTCTTCGGTTCAGGGAAGCGCATAATAGAGTCTACCTTGTCCGGATTCGCTGAGATTCCCTCTGGTGTGATGATAAATCCTAAAAAATTAATTTTTGTTTGAAGAAACTTTGACTTGTCCCAATTGATGGTTAATCCTCCTTCCTTTTATTTTGCTAAAACATATTCCAAGTGATCTAGATTTTCCTCAAAAGTTCTGGATGCAATCAAAATATCGTCGACGTATACTGTCAGAATATCCAAGTCTTTAGGTTTCAAAATTTGGTCCAAACACTTTATGAAGCTGGTATTCAATCCAAATGGTAAATGCCGAAACTGATAATTTTTACCATTGAACAAAAATGCTGTGTATTTCCTGCTTACCTCCGCTAGTGGTACTTGCCAATATCCTGCTGTGAGATCCAGTGATGTCATGTACTTCACTCCACTGAATTTCTTGAATATCTCGTTGATTGACTCTGGTGATTCTCGGTCTGGTATTATAATCTGGTTGATCCTCCTCGCATCTAAACATAACCTTACTCTGCCATCCTTTTTTATTACTACAACCAATGGGTTTGAATAATGTGATACTGACCTCTCAATTATTTCTCCTTCCATCATCCTGTCCAGTTCCTCTTGCACCGCTCGTTTGGAGTAAGGCACGGGATAACTTCGCTGTATGAAAGGCGTGTGTTCCCGTATCTGCAATATACATTCATAATCTCTTGCCCTTCCTGGAACATCGGCAAACACTCCCTTAAACTGCTCAGCCACTTGCCACAACGACGCACGTTGATCATCCCTTATCACTCCACCTCCACTACAAAATTCATCCGCCCTTACCTCCCATACTGCATTATTAATATTACCCATTTCATTGTCAAAACTCTCCATATACTCTACCTATCTACATAAATTTATTCTAGTATCTGTATCACTCTCGCCTACCCGTTTTTGTAGTATTTTCACCCCTGTTATTGTAGTTTTATCTAATACTTGTTCAAAACTAACCCTTACAGACCGATCACCCCCGTCTAACTCTACCATTTTCTCCTTAAAATTTACAACAGCTCTGTTTCTTTGCAGGAAATCATTACCCAATATAATGTCTAAACTTAACCCTTTAACTACCAAAAATGTGTTCTCAAATTCTATATCATTTATCAAAAAACTCAAGTGTATCTGTTTTGTTATTCTTTTACTGCGTACTCCTGTAACACCTATCACGTAACCCCTGCTACTGGTAAAATTGGAATATTCTTTTTAATCTCCCTTAACTCTCCTAATATGTTTTCTGCAATAACGGAAATCTCGCTACCTGTGTCTACAAGTGTTCTATAATTCTTATTTTCTATTGTTACCTGTATCTCAGTCAGTCCAGCTCTCACCTCCGCTCGTGGTGTTGTTTTCCTCTTCTAATAAGTCTGCAACTATGTCGGCTTTAATTACGTTGCTCTGGACGTCCTCCAACGGTTGGACCTTATATGCTTCCCGGACAGTGATCCGGTCCCTGCTACCACTGTCTGTCCTAGTTTTCCGGCTGGTGTCTGTGGTTGTTGGTGGTGGGTCCCTGATTATGATTTACTGCTTCCCTGGTGTTCGGTGCTCCTCTATTTTGCTGCTCGTATTGTTTTGGTTCGTCTCTCCTCCTCTGGTCTTCTCTGGGTAAATTGCACTTAAAACATTGCTGACGATTTGCGTAGTTCTCGCGTTTGCACCTAGAACATCTCCACTCACCTGATTTACTGACTGTAATTATTTCTATGTATATTATTCTGTCCATTATAATTATTAATTTTATGTTGACTATATTCAACATGATGACTATTATTATTCTGTTGTGGTCGCCTACCCACTTCTCGATCCCTAATACTCTGTAATATGTCTAATATTTTTTCAAGTTCGTTCATATTCTCGATTTCTTTGGTCATGAGTGTTATCTGGACCTCTCTTGGTAAATGTTTACTAACATGTCTCACGAAGGACTTAAAGGGTATCTGCGGCTCTAGGTATTTAGCCTCGTTGTACAATTTCGTTACGTATATTGTTATGTTATTATTATTTGGTCCTATAAAATTACCCGTCCCCATTATACGGCTTCTCAGGATTTCCTGTTCGTCCTCGGTCCAATACTTACCTTTGAATGCTCTTTCGAACGTTTCATAGCAGTCCCATTCTAACCGGTGCGCCTCCACCCATATAACGGAACTTCCCTTCAAACATTTTATTATTTTCATGAGTTGCACCTCCCAATTACTACTGCTAAAACGGTTGTATTCCCAGGTTTGGTTTATGAACCTCATTGGATGTATCGCCCGGTTTTCGTAGTTGAAGGTTTCTAGTTCGATTTCATTGTGTAAGTCCCTAGTTATTATTACTCTTTCAGTACCGCCGGTAAATTATTTGTGAATTTCCCCCCGTAACTCATTCTTCACACTGGTTAAATTATTCTCAATTACAGTACATTTATCATGCATATTATTGTTATTTTGTACACTTAATTCATCTATCTCTTTGATCTTATTTTGTAGTACACTTATTCTATTGTTAGTATTACTTTCATGCTCTGATATTGTGTTATCTATTGTTTCAATGTTTTTGGTTATATTTATCTACATTTTACTCGAATTTGTCTAATTTGTCTTGCAAAACATTGGTTTTCATGTCTGTTTGTTTGTTTACTTCACATTTGGTCTGAATTTCTATCTGCTTTTCTACTATCATTAAACATTTATTTTCTATTTCTTTACTCTGTATTTCTATTTGGTCTTGAACCGTCTCATTTACTATCTCATCAATTTTATTGATTCTGTCATCTAAGTCATTTATTTTGGTATTGAATTTCTCACTAACTGTTTCTACTGTTTGTTTTTGAATATTGTCACAACGTATATCTACAGTATTTCGTTAATTCTTTTATCAAACTTAAAATTTTGTCTTTTTATTTCATTTTTCATTTCATTGAACTTCACATCAAATTGGTTAAATTTATCATCAAAACTATTTTTGATTTCATTTTCCTGCTGTTTAAATTTTTTATCAAAATTATCAAATCTTACATTTTGCTCATTATTCTGTTCTTTCAATTCGTTAAATTTCTCATCAAATTTATTAAATTTGGCATCTAATTCGCTATTTTGAATTTTCATTAACTGGAATAAGTCATCTAGCAACACTTTACCATTGGTAGGTGTTGAGTTCGCAGTGACTCCACTCATGATTACAGATTCTGTTCCAGTGTCATTTAGATTTACGCTTTCATTTACATTAAGGCTGATACTTTCACTATCGTTTGCCATTTTAGAAAGAGAAGACAAATTTTCTGTTGTTTTGTATTTACTTAGCTTAACAACAACATAACCTAACTCTCGTAATGTTATGTTTACATGTTATGTTATCTTATTTCGTTACCCACTGTTTCTGTACTCTGGCTCATTTACATAAAGATAATTTTTTATATAAAGTCCATGTTCGGGCGCCATTGTTACTTTCTACCATAATCAATTAATAAATAAAATATTTATTTACCTCGTGGTTTACATACTTCCGGTTGCCACGTGGTTTTGTAGTCAATATCAATTTTCCTATCTGGGTCCAAGGGTCGTTTAAACAAGAGACAGAAACAGTTTTCGGTCTCGAAATAACGACTCTAACAACTATTCTTGTGATATAGAACATTAGTTTAATAAATCTGAACTGGCATAACTTACATTTACAAAGAGAACAAATATGGCGTCTTATAAGACTAAATATAACATGGCGGACATCTACTTCCGCTTTATTAGTTATTAATTATTTTTCAATTCTTTGTTTCATATTTATTTTGATTACCCCAAAACATTTTGTTACTAGAATTTTACTGAAATTAAGTATTTGATATCAAATTATTCATAAACCAATGCCTCAATAGAAATGCCGGCATATTCTCGCACGCACCCATTCGCTCGATGTTTTCTCATTTGACTAATTACTGGTACATATTCTTTAATACAAATTTTGAGCTCAATTATTTAGTTACTTTAGTTATTAAATTTTGACACTTTCCTGATGTTGATGCTGTAGGTTCCCCATCATGCTTTGTGGTCTCAATCATACGTTGTCCATATCGGCCAGTTGTTCGGCGAACTTTTACTGTTTTGTTTGTTTTTTAGTGCACTGAATTTACATGGTATTAATCTGTTCACTGAACAAGGTATATACTATCTTGAAATTACATTTTGACTTGCTTTAAAAACACTTCTACTGGCAAATGCGCCAGTTAAAAATCGAGCGTGTTTACGCTCTGATGTGCTGTAATGGACTAAGAGCGAATCATACGCACATTCTACGCAAGTGGTAGTGTAATGTCGTCATCGTCTTTTGTTTTAGGTGGATGACACCTTTGTTCTGCATCATTGGTATGATGTTGTCACATGATTTTATGACGTCTCACCATTGTCTTTCAATTTGCTTTGTATAATATATCTGCCGCAAAGCACGTACACCATGACCTTGAAGTCGACTCGTACAGAAGAAACTGCGTCGTTTTGTTATAGTATGGGGGAAAGTTGACCTAACCATTTTCCATATATGAAAAATACAATAAAATATTTCTTTAGTACCAATAAATCTGAAGACGGACTTTTGTACCATCACACATCTTGGTTGTTATCATCTAGCTCCAAAATTAGTCCGATATAACATTTTCTTCATAGACACAGCCTACATAGGTATTTGGTTGGCGATTTGGAAGTTGCAGTTCTTGCGAAAAGCTATATCTTAAGGAAAAATCTTTGTCACTGCTGATACGTTTTGCTGCTATTTCGGTTTTGGGTAGTGGTTGGAAATAATGGAAGGACCTTGCGCCAATAACAGTTTTATGATCACTAAAACGCAAAGTTAACATAGGTTCTACATTTTTTACATTGTCTGTATTGATGAATTGAAATGTTATTTTTGAAAAATGCTGGTCACAAATCTTGAACATTTCTTCTGGTGTACAAATCTGATCTTTATACGGAAATTTTTTTCTACCAGTTGTCACAAATCTTTTTTCCAGGAATTAATATTATTCCTTTTTTTCTTTTTACTTCTTCAGCATATTTAAGAGATATTGGTCTTAAACCTACTTTGATGACCTTTTTGTGGACATTCTTGGGTCGCAAATACTTTTTTGGTTATTTTCATAATATTCAGTATAGTAGAGATAATGATGTAAACATAAATTGTAACTAGGTGTCAATGTTTTTCCTAACCTCCATAAGAATTGCTTTAACTTCATCTGGTAAATTTGAAACCAACAGTATTTCTTTCTCATCTGTAAAATTTGTGTTGTGACAAACAGAATGAGTTGATCAGCACCACTATACACTGTTCTTTAGGTACTAACAACTCTTCATCTGAACTCATGATTATACATAGATAGTACAGTAATAAAGAAATAAATCTTTGTTTTAAACTGCACATTAATGGTTATCAATGAAACTTAGTAGTACTAAATCAGACAACGTGATTGTTGAACCAGAATCACATGAATCAGACTACTCACTGTAGTTTGTATGTTTGTTCGAACCCCTACTGTCCCCTATTACACTGTATAAATTTATAGATTATAAAAAAACTATTTTATACAAAACCACTTCAAACAGTGTATACACTTTTTTACAATGAACTAATTATGCACTCTTTGTATGCTACTGCAACTGTCACAACCAGTGTCACAGAGCAAACTGAGGCTCAGTGTACCTCTGACTGGCTGCCTGTGCAGTCATGTGGTATTCATGTTGTAACTTGTAGTCCTGCCCTGTTGTAAGTCAGTCATGCAAAATATTTCAATGAAATATCAAATGTAAACTTTGTACTTAAATATTATTATATATAAAAAACTTTCACAAATGAACTTACTTAAGTTATCACTTTCACAAACGTTTCAAGGTGATGTGCCTCTTCCTCAGTGTGAGTAAATACTGAATGTCCATTGTTACAGAATAACAATTATGGACTATAGGTGTGTGTGGTGGGAATTGATGGTGGGAGGGAATTGGCGCTGAGGTTCAAATTTTGTGTTTGGATCAATGTATCAAATAGTGTATGTGATCTGTAATGTAATTGTTCATTTAATATGTTGTTTGGTTGTAGTGCGTGATATCTGTATATTTCAAATTGTTCAGCTGTGTTTAATTTTCTACTTTTTGGTAAGTAGTGTAATGTTTCCATGTTGTGTTCTATGTTTGTGTAAATATGGTTTTCATTTTGTAAATTGTTTACAAACCTAAATTGACTATTAACCTGACAATGACCTGACACAGTAGATCGGATAAAAAACCAAAGGAACCAAGAGAAATGAAGAAGCAGCCGAGACCTAAGTGCAATCAAATAATCCCAAATAATGACCAGTATATTGTAAATTAAATAATGAACTGATATTTGTAGTATATGAGATTTAACTAGGATAATAAGATTAATGGAAGGTAATAATATCACATATATCTTATTGATAAAAGAATGTACTTATGTAATATAAGGTAGGGAGTTAGAAACTAACCATACCCCAAACTAATAGTAATGATAATAGCCAAAGACAATAAACAATGCTTTGAGCCAAACAAAAGCAAAATTTAAGTAATAACTAAAAGTGATCAGAGTGATTTAGAAGTAAATTAGTTATTCATGACCATAATCACACAGTGATATAAAATAATCAGACAAATCGTGTGAATAAACAAGTGAGTAAGTTAAAAATGTGTGTAAAATTGAATAAGTGGTGAAGTGCCAGGTATAGCATATAATGGAACAAAGTGAGAATGATAATAATTAAAGAAACCTTCTAATGAAAGGAAAAGTGCAGTGGGGGTGTAGAAAAAAATATTATATAAGCAAACTATAATAAACAGATAAACAATTTTTGATAAACTGTACATTAGTAAGAGATTAAACTGATTGTGATATTATAAATTTAGGTAATAGGATGTCAGAATTATAAAATAAGGTAAGAATTAAGTTATTAGAATGAGTAGTAAATTAAGAAGGACAGACACTGTATTTAAGTGAAGGGATTAGTAGATAAGACATATCATGTAAGGAACAGTTTATCAGTAATATTGTAAGAGTTTTATTATTGTTCAAAAACCATAGAATGTAGTAAATTATAGGATAAGCAAGATAACAGTAGAGAAAAGAAAAGGTAGTTAAAAGTTATTTCAGGCTAGAACCTGACAAGGAATCTTTCATAATAAGAATTAGAGTTAGGAATACTGGTGTTTATTGTTTGTTTTGTTTATGAAATTGTATTAGAATTACCAGATATGTTATTAAGAAATGTTAGGTGGGAGTAGAATAAAATCTAGGCTCTAGGCCAACTGTTGAATATAAATTTAGTAATTTTGAGAACAGATAATTATCCAAGGTTAAGGCAGAATATGCCAAATGGTTAAACCGATTAAGTGAGTATTCCTAGTACCAAAATATATGAATAACAACTAATTTTGAATAAAATATATGTAAAATATAAAAATGGAAAATAGTAAAAATGTAATTAGCTATTCAAAAGTGGGCATGAGGGATATCAAAATGATCATCATGAAAAATTAGGAAGAATGGTACTCATGTAATAACTCTAGCTATTAGTATAAGGTAGTAATCTTCATTTGAAGATATTTTGGTAAAATTAGACTAAAAAAGACGTTAAATCATAACAATGACTTAAGTTAATAACCAATGAAAATTAGCATAATTTATTAGGTAACCATAGCAACAAGAATTTTATTGCCAAAAAACCGTTAGATTTTCAGTAGTTATTATTGACCAACGCTAGAGAGTGGATCGAGGAGCTCTCGTATTAAAATTAAAATTATTATTAAAGTAAATTCCAACCTAATTTAAACCAGATGAAGATAACAACAATAGTCCAGGGAATCCTGAACAAAATTTCGTTTAATAAAAAATTAATTAACAAACCGTAATTATCTGAAGAAGACGGAACGACGCAGTGAAGAAGAGAGACGACAACGGACACTAAATGAAGATCATTGGAACATCTTAATAGAAGAAGACGGACGACAACCGAAGGAATACGAGGCCTGAGTCAGCGAGGAGAAACATCGAGACAAGGGAAATAAACTTCTGGAGAGTAGAAGAAGACGACAGCCCAGGAGTTATCCATAGAAGAAGACGACATCAGGATCTTCAGCAGGAAAACCGATGAGTATAAATATTATCCCATAATCGAATTCACAATTTTTTGGTCTGAATTAATAAATAACTATTTCACTTCACTGATCACTATTCCGATTCCGAAATAAATGCTTTGTTAAATTCACTATTAAACTTTAATCAATTAGCAATTATTAAAAGTAAAATATAATAAATAATTGACGAACCTTTTAATAACTAAATTTGACAAACGAAAACTAACCCAAAATTTCTTTACAAGTTTTCATTGGTAATTACTTAATTGAATACAATGAGATATTAATTTGTTTATGTAATTAGTATTAAGAATTGTTATAACTTTGTGTGTGTTAGCCGTAAGTATATATTTCTGTAGCCGAAAGGACTTTAACACCCCTGAGAATAACCATACAAAACTGTAAACTAACATTAAAGATGCTGTGTACACAAACTGAGCAAGTACCAACCGAACAAGTGTAATAGCCGGTGCAGAAAACGAATTTGATGTATCATAAAGCAATTGAAATATTCTAAAAGGTTAATAAATGTTCTCAATCTGCAATTCTGTATGTTTGATTCAGTTAATTTATAATAACAACTAAGAATTATTGAAGTGAAAGCGTTAAAGCAAGACGCTAGCCGAGTCAACACTGCAGAAAGCCGTGCGCCAATCAGGTGGCGAGGCGGCAACATTTGAATGCAGCAGAGCGAAATACGGTTTACCCGTAAATGATAAGAGAAGTTACATTTTGACACAATTAACACTAAATAACATCAATTAACAAATTTTACAACCCAACCACACTTTTTATAACAAAGTGGCGCGCCAACTAGTAGGGCTAGAATAGTTAAGGAAACATACCTTTAAACTTTACAGATTCTAGCGGCGACTACGGAAATGGAACGGGAAACAATCGGCACAAGACGGGCCAAGCTACGCGAAAAGGAGGCGGAAGAGGAAGCAAGGAGATTAGAAAAGGAGATCGAGAAAGGTGCCGGAATGGAAGAAAAGGAAATAACATCAGTGGAAGATGTAGAAGAATTACTGACTCCCATGGAAATAGATAAACACACACAACGGGAGGAAGCCAGAACAGGCATGGACTTGCTGCAATTATGGGAAAAACTAGACAAGAAATTTGAGTCAATAAATGACAATTTCAAGAAGCAGAAAGAAGAAATGAAGGACACTAAAAAATTATTGCAACAAAACAACGAAGAATTAGACAAGAAATTTGAGTCAATAAACGACAACTTCAAGAAAATGGACAAGAAGTTTGAAGATAATTCCAAGAAACAGAATGAAAAACTAGACAAGAAGTTTGAATCATTAAATGAAACCCTGACACAGAAGTTGAAGGAGGAGAATAAATTGATTAGTGAGAAGATAGAGAAAAGTAATGAGAAAACCAGTGAAGCTTTGAGGCTGATGAAGGAAGACATCGAGACGCTGAATGATAAAATTGAATATAACCAAGATACATTACAGCAACAGTTGACTGAGTACAGAGAAGAACTGAAACAAACTGTAATGGAAACGGAAGAGAAGATAGAGAAAACCAGCGAAGTAGTGATGCAAGTCCGAGAAGAAATTTTGATCAAGGTGAATGAAGTGGAAGGCGAAGGTAAGAGGAGGGTTGAAGGACTCCAAAAAGAAACCAACAACAAATTAGAACAGATACAAACCAGAGTAGAAGAGAACTATAGCAGATTGGACGCGTCAGTGAGTGAAGTGAAGGACACCACAACCGCCCAAGAAGGGAAAATAGCTGAATTTAGGGCTAGAGAGCTATGCATACAGGAGGAGATCAACGCATTGAAGGATCGACCGATCATGACCTCACATGTATTATGTAGCGAAAACAGAGAGACAATAAACTTTAAGAATTATAAACGCAATCCAATTGAGTTTATAGAACGAGTGGAGGAGAACTTAGCCCGAACCAGAGAGACAAGGTGGACGGTAATCAAGAGCATGATAGATGACATGTTCAAAGAAGTCCGTGATAATTGGTGGACGGCGGTGAGACCAGATATAAATAATTTCAGTGAGTTCAAGAAATTATTCAAAGACAAATACTGGTCGGAGGCGACTCAGCATGTGGTGAGAAACAACATAAGCAATGGCAGATTCGACCCTTACCTAGGACAGTCACCAACCGCTTACTTTTTAGGTAAGGTAAGCATAGCGAGGAACCTCGAACCTAACATCCCGGAAGAGTGCCTAGTGACACAACTGGCATATCACTACGACGGGGAGATCACAAAAAGCCGTTTAAGTGGACGAATTAAAACTACACAAGAGATGGCCGCATTATTGGGAGAGTATGAGCGGGAGAAACACTATGTCTTGAACAGACAAAAGAAGTCACCAAACTACAGAAATTATGACAACCGGAATCAACCAAGTGGGCCACAGGGAAACCACACCCCGGCCAATCATCCGCCATCCAACCCCAATAATTATCGAGGGTTCCATAACCAAAACAACAACAATAATTACCCAAGAAACCATAATCAGAATTACCCCAATAATAATAACAATGTAAACCATCCTTACAACAGGGGAAATAACCAAAATGGAGGTGGGTATAACAGACCAAATAATCAGTACCATAATAATAACCTGTCGACACAGAACCAAACATACAGACGACGGGTAAACTATGTAAATGCAGAAGGTAGAAATGACGGGAGATGCAATTATAGAAGACCGAGGAGCCGGAGTGCCGAAGAAAACAGAAGAAGTCGAGAACAAATAACTCGTAATGACCACTCGATTGAGAGAAGGCAAAACACGGAGAATAATCACCCCGTCAGAAGAGAGGACCGCGCCGAAGGCAACGGCCAGCATTTAAACGAGCAGCAGCAGTGAGAATACCACAGGACCCGTCACTGATCCGATCTATTGGGTTAATAACTACACAGACAGACGAGACAAATGACAACACTATTATAATAATTCAGAACCATTATCTGAAAAATATCCGAGAGAGACTAGATCGACAAGAAGAAAAAGCAACTCAGTACTATTGCGTTCATGAAGATATTTTGTTTGTTAAAACTAAACCCAACCAGAATACGTGGACTCTATTGATACCTAAAGAAACCGCAACTGAGATCATAATGGAGTACCACCTCAGGTACGGACACATGGGAGCACTGAAGGTGACAAAAGCGTTAGAAGAGCACACATATCTGAAAGACATTAACCGGAGGGTAAGGAAGACCATAAAAAACTGTCACATATGCCAGCTTGTTAAATGCAACAACGACAGGAAGGAAGGAATAATGCAACCAATAACCTCTACAAATAAAATGGAACGGGTCTTCTTAGACATATGTGGACCTATGCCACGAAGTGGAGGTAGAAAACAGCACAAATTCATAATCATTATCATGGACCATTACTCAAAATTTATTAAATTATACCCAATCAACCGTGCTACTACAAACAAGGTATTGAACGTTATCACACAGAGATACATCACTGAGGTGGGGAGTCCCACGAGTATTATCACTGACCATGGTACTCAATTCCGAGGAAGACGATGGAAAGACACATTAATGGATCTGGGTATCCGAACATACAAGACTTCAATTTACCACCCGAACAGCAACCCAGCGGAAAGAGTGCTCCGTGAAGTTGGGAGGATTCTTCGTACATACTGCCACAATCAGCAACGTAAGTGGAGCGAATACCTCGAAGCCACTGAAAATTTCATAAATCTCGCCTATCATGAATCCATTAAGGATACCCCTTACACCATCATGTACGGAAAACCACCACCTCGAGCCATAGAAGAACTTGTCAATTTCCCCACCAATCCAATATACCGATTTGGTAACGCCAAATTCTATAGTAAGATAGCGGAGCAAACAGAAAAGAAAAAGGCTAAATATCATAAAATGCAACCGAAGGCAATCCGGTATAATGAAGGAGAAAAGGTATTAATACGAAACCGAGAATTACCAAGTTCCAGAGAGGGAATCACAAAGAAATTACTGTTATTATATAATGGACCCTATCTCATATTGAAAGATAACAAAAATAATACCTATGTCATAAGTGAAATCACAACTAAAAAGATAAAAGGGACTTATAACCAGTCTTCTTTAAAAAAGTATTATGAACCAGTGTCAGAAAATTAAAGAGAATTTTGAAAGTAAAAATTATCAAAATCCAAAAATAAATGTAAGCACAACTTACAATAAGTATTTGATTGGAACTATTATTATTATAAATGAAAGGGAATTTAGAAGAAAGATAAGCTAAGTTCAAAACAAAGTAAGGCTAAACTTACGACCAAGTGTGAAACAAAATGTGTAAACACATGTAATTTTGAAAATATGTATAATGAAATATCAAAAAAAAAAAAAAAAAATTGAGATATAAAATAATTAAATGTTACACAAATAATGATGGCGCTACATAACATCATTAACAAACCCTATCACAAAAAGGGGATAAATAAAAATTAATGTTTCACAAAAGAAGAGACAAAACAATCAAATAAAAAATAACACTGGCAGATTAACTGAACAATCAATGAAAAAATCTAAGTGAGCCAGAAACCAGCTGCAATGTTAATTTTAAATATCAATGAGCATTAAAGCGATGACAAATAGAATCACTACCATATAAAATAAGCTAATAAAACAATGCAAAATGCCTATTAAATATCGCCATAAGCTTAAACAAAGGAATCCAAATAAGTTATTGAGATGAAAAAGTCATGAAATGTATAAAAGAGAGAATAATTAATCCCAAAAGTGTTTTATTGTATTAATATTATGTGAGTCGGAAATGAGCGACTATTATTATAATTATTATGAATATTATTATGTGATGATTTTATGTTGAGATACGTCCAACAATTATTTATGTTATTGAGCAGATAGGCAAGGCCTCTGAACTCAAAATGTGTATAAATGGATAGCAGAGTAATAGAGCCACACGTGCCCTCTGACTAGTACCAATTTATATGAAGGAGAGAGAAGAAAAATTTTAGGGAAATAGAACATAAAAGGGAATAATAAAGAAAGAAAATAATACCAATTATCATATTATGAACCATGACTTAATAAAGAATGAATACAGAAGAAGTAGCGATTGATGAATTCCTGAATCATAATGACTTGATAAAATAAACTATATTGATGATTTCAGAAAAAATCTAATAATCTTTGTTTCGAAATAATCAATTTTGGTGGCGATGCATTATGTAACATGACATAAGGTAGTGAAGATTCAATTGTATTTAATTATAAAATAAAAAGCTGAAGATAAGAGTAAGAGGCAAAAACTTATAAACTTAGAGATCAATAACCCAGTAACCCAATAAATGACAAATGACTATTAACCTGACAATGACCTGACACAGTAGATCGGATAAAAAACCAAAGGAACCAAGAGAAATGAAGAAGCAGCCAAGACCTAAGTGCAATCAAATAATCCCAAATAATGACCAGTATATTGTAAATTAAATAATGAACTGATATTTGTAGTATATGAGATTTAACTAGGATAATAAGATTAATGGAAGGTAGTAATATCACATATATCTTATTGATAAAAGAATGTACTTATATAATATAAGGTAGGGAGTTAGAAACTAACCATACCCCAAACTAATAGTAATGATAATAGCCAAAGACAATAAACAATGCTTTGAGCCAAACAAAAGCAAAATTTAAGTAATAACTAAAAGTGATCAGAGTGATTTGGAAGTAAATTAGTTATTCATGACCATAATAACACAGTGATATAAAATAATCAGACAAATCGTGTGAATAAACAAGTGAGTAAGTTAAAAATGTGTGTAAAATTGAATAAGTGGTGAAGTGCCAGGTATAGCATATAATGGAACAAAGTGAGAATGATAATAATTAAAGAAACCTTCTAATGAAAGGAAAAGTGCAGTGGGGGTGTAGAAAAAAATATTATATAAGCAAACTATAATAAACAGATAAACAATTTTTGATAAACTGTACATTAGTAAGAGATTAAACTGATTGTGATATTATAAATTTAGGTAATAGGATGTCAGAATTATAAAATAAGGTAAGAATTAAGTTATTAGAATGAGTAGTAAATTAAGAAGGACAGACACTGTATTTAAGTGAAGGGATTAGTAGATAAGACATATCATGTAAGGAACAGTTTATCAGTAATATTGTAAGAGTTTTATTATTGTTCAAAAACCATAGAATGTAGTAAATTATAGGATAAGCAAGATAACAGTAGAGAAAAGAAAAGGTAGTTAAAAGTTATTTCAGGCTAGAACCTGACAAGGAATCTTTCATAATAAGAATTAGAGTTAGGAATACTGATGTTTATTGTTTGTTTTGTTTATGAAATTGTATTAGAATTACCAGATATGTTATTAAGAAATGTTAGGTGGGAGTAGAATAAAATCTAGGCTCTAGGCCAACTGTTGAATATAAATTTAGTAATTTTGAGAACAGATAATTATCCAAGGTTAAGGCAGAATATGCCAAATGGTTAAACCGATTAAGTGAGTATTCCTAGTATCAAAATATATGAATAACAACTAATTTTGAATAAAATATATGTAAAATATAAAAATGGAAAATAGTAAAAATGTAATTAGCTATTCAAAAGTGGGCATGAGGGATATCAAAATGATCATCATGAAAAATTAGGAAGAATGGTACTCATGTAATAACTCTAGCTATTAGTATAAGGTAGTAATCTTCATTTGAAGATATTTTGGTAAAATTAGACTAAAAAGACGTTAAATCATAACAATGACTTAAGTTAATAACCAATGAAAATTAGCATAATTTATTAGGTAACCATAGCAACAAGAATTTTATTGCCAAAAAACCGTTAGATTTTCAGTAGTTATTATTGACCAACGCTAGAGAGTGGATCGAGGAGCTCTCGTATTAAAATTAAAATTATTATTATTAAAGTAAATTCCAACCTAATTTAAACCAGATGAAGATAACAACAATAGTCCAGGGAATCCTGAACAAAATTTCGTTTAATAAAAAATTAATTAACAAACTGTAATTATCTGAAGAAGACGGAACGACGCAGTGAAGAAGAGAGACGACAACGGACACTAAATGAAGATCATTGGAACATCTTAATAGAAGAAGACGGACGACAACCGAAGGAATACGAGGCCTGAGTCAGCGAGGAGAAACATCGAGACAAGGGAAATAAACTTCTGGAGAGTAGAAGAAGACGACAGCCCAGGAGTTATCCATAGAAGAAGACGACATCAGGATCTTCAGCAGGAAAACCGATGAGTATAAATATTATCCCATAATCGAATTCACAATTTTTTGGTCTGAATTAATAAATAACTATTTCACTTCACTGATCACTATTCCGATTCCGAAATAAATGCTTTGTTAAATTCACTATTAAACTTTAATCAATTAGCAATTATTAAAAGTAAAATATAATAAATAATTGACGAACCTTTTAATAACTAAATTTGACAAACGAAAACTAACCCAAAATTTCTTTACAAGTTTTCATTGGTAATTACTTAATTGAATACAATGAGATATTAATTTGTTTATGTAATTAGTATTAAGAATTGTTATAACTTTGTGTGTATTAGCCGTAAGTATATATTTCTGTAGCCGAAAGGACTTTAAACACCCCTGAGAATAACCATACAAAACTGTAAACTAACATTAAATATGCTGTGTACACAAACTGAGCAAGTACCAACCGAACAAGTGTAATAGCCGGTGCAGAAAACGAATTTGATGTATCATAAAGCAATTGAAATATTCTAAAAGGTTAATAAATGTTCTCAATCTGCAATTTGTATGTTTGATTCAGTTAATTTATAATAACAACTAAGAATTATTGAAGTGAAAGCGTTAAAGCAAGACGCTAGCCGAGTCAACACTGCAGAAAGCCGTGCGCCAATCAGGTGGCGAGGCGGCAACATTTGAATGCAGCAGAGCGAAATACGGTTTACCCGTAAATGATAAGAGAAGTTACATTTTGACACAATTAACACTAAATAACATCAATTAACAAATTTTACAACCCAACCACACTTTTTATAACAATAGATGTACCTGAATTAAGTGCTTAGGTGGGCCGAATGCTTTTCAGACTATCCAAAAAAAGTATTCAAAATATTAATGCTGCCTGGGCAAGGAAAAATTAAGTTTCATATCAATCAAGAAGCACCTGTATATATTATAAATATCCTATAATACCATTTAAGACTGAAAAGGTAAGCTAACTCAACAAGTAAATAACTAAGCAAGATATTATTTTTAAAATACGGACAAATCTTTAAAATCTATATTTTTTTAGTTTTGACAAGTAGTTAGGCCTTGTTACACTGATAAGCCTAATTTTAACTGAAGGTTGTAGTACAGAAAAATATAAGTATACCTTACGTAAAAAAAAATCCTCATTGGCCACACAAGATAGGGTACTATGCAAAATATTTCAATGAAATATCAAATATAAACTTTGTACTAAAATTATAAAATGATGTCATTAAATACCCATGACTTTTATTTTATCCTATTATATTACATTTCATCCTCTTTCAAATGAGACCTTTGTCAGCCTTATAGGACCAGACAGAAAAAGTTATAAACATTTACATAAAAGCCTGCACGGAGAAAAAAAATCACAATTGCCAACTTTGAAGTGGAAAAACAAGTTTTATATGAGTTTAAATGTTATTTTTCACTTTATATTTGGGAATACTTGTGAAATTTCAAGTAAGTATTGTGAGTTTCATAACTTAATATTAAATAATAACCATACAAGTAGAGTTTTATTGAAAAGTGCTCTTTAGATCTCGCGCCGCGACTAACAAATCGGCTAAAAATGGACTTTTTTTCAAAAAATCATTAAAAAAACTAAAGCAAATTTGGCAAAAATGAAAAATACAGGTTGTTATATTTGTCCATAGATGTTGTTAAAAAAATTTCATGAAAATCTGAGAGGGTGGGGTGAAAAATTTTGTTCTGGCTGGAAGATTTGATTTGGAATGACCCGTCAGTAATTGGAAAGACACACCAGTTTCCAAATTACCCAGTTACCCAGATTCTGGTATAGTATGAATTAAGTGACATTTACAGCGTTGATGAGACTGGATTATATTTTTAGAGGTGTACCAAATAAATTATTAACACTACAGAATTAAGCCTGTGAAGGTAGAAAAATGGATAAAGAAAGAGTAACAACGCATGCTCGCCCTTCCTCACCTCCGTATAACACATGTACACATAAAAAACTTTTGTTTAATTATTCTGTAACTCTCTGAAAACAAGCCTGCTGGTTAAAACGATATTCAGAGTTTTATAATAAAATTAGTTTTGAGAAACTACCAAGTATGGTTAGTAATTTTTTGTTATAATAATGTGTGTTTGCGCGTGCGCGCATGTCTGTGTTATAATGTCTGTGAAGATCAATGGACGGAATGGTGGAAGAGGTCTCAGTGATCCAACAGGAGGATGTGAGGAAGACTCTTAGAGGAGCAGACCTCTTCAAAAACCTGGGTTCATGTGGCTCCGGACGATAGGACCCAGTAAGGCCCCCTGCCTAGGGTTACAGGTGAAACCCGGTCAGCAGTCTCAAAGGCAGATGAGGCATCTCCGTTCCCAACGGTAGAGAGAGTGGAAGAACCTAGTGGAGTAAACCACGAAAAACAACCATTTCGGACTAACAATCTGATCTTATCTCGGAATTTAATTCCTACTTTTGCACTATGGAAGAAGTCCAGGGTAGGAGAGAGGAAAACGCAGGTTCAAAGTGGACTCAAGACAGGAAGAAGAGCCATAGTGAAAAGGTGAAAGAATATTGGAGAAAAAGAAAAGAACAGGGAATAAAGAATTGAAATTGGCATGTGGTCCTCAGATGGCCGATACAAAAATATGTGTGCGTGCACGCGGTGCATTTTAAATGTTTAAAAATTGGTGCACATAATATATTAATTTGTGTGACTTAATTAAATAACTTCTTTAACAATTTGTATGGAAATTACAGAGAAATTTTATTAAGTATGGAAGTTGGTACTTTTTGAACATTATAATAAATTCTAGTAGTTAGAATTGACACTATATAGGTGTGATTCATTTCTTTAATAAAACGCTTTTCAAAAGTGTTGAGTACAATATCACAGGAGATGTGATTCTAGTTTACATTAGCGTGACTGTTTTCTCTTGCAGCATTATTCTTGTAATATGTAAGCATGATCAGAAAAATTAATAAGACATGCTTGCTATGTTAAAAATTGTTTACATAATTTTTTTTTTTTTGTTACAGGCAAAAATGACATTCCAAGATAAGGAACAATATTTACATTTGTCCCGGTGGTTCAGGACTGTCCAGAGAGACCCACTTGTACGGGAGTCAAGAGCATTAGTGAATTTTAGCAGAACGTTGCTATATTCGTAATGTTGTGATGATGTTTTGTCAATTATTTATACAATAAAAAAACTAAAACTGAACTTTCGTCTCAGTGTTTTTATTTTGGAATAGTTTTTTTTTTTGTTTCAAGAATGACACAGCAAGTCCAAGATCGTTCAGTAAATATAGAGACAAGTGACTGTTGTTTTAATGTTATTTATTCGTGGGTATGTCCTCAAGTGTCCGCTGCGAGAAGAAATTCATGCAAATGCTACTTGGAAATTCATTCTTGTCTGAGGCTTTTATGGGCCGGCTTCAATGCTATGAGAACTTCGGCTTGCCAGACTGTAAGGCCATGGTCCATGGTTGTTTTGTGCAAACATTTCGACTGTAGCTTTGCCTTTGACTACCGAACAGTTCAGTGGTGACTGACTATGAAACCTTTGTCAGTGTTTTGCAGCCTTCTGCACTGAAGATGGCCGTCGAAGGTACAGCCGAAACGTTTGCGCAAAACAACGATGGACCACAGGCTTACAGCCCGCCAAGCCGAAGTTCTCATCACGCTGCTTGGAAATGTTTTTTTTTCACTCTTTGTATTATACAAACTCTGTTAGTTGTATTTAATTGAAAACAAACCAACTAATCTGTGACTCGGTGTTTGTGTGGAAGTGTGTGGTATAGTTGTATTTATTTATACTGGTGTCCAGATCATGTATCTGGAGTGCTTTGTGAGTCAACAGAGAAGGTGATTTTACTTTTCTTTTGTTTACCGACGTGGGTGAACTTTGAGAACTTTCCCTTTTGTCTGGTAATGAAAGTCACTGGCCAGTACTTGTTTACCAATACCAAGGAATTACAGTATTCCTGTCCCATTTGTGTGTAAGTGTATGGTGTAAATGACATTTTCATTGTACCTCTCTGAAAACACCATGTTTACATGTCTGTTTAGTAAACAGAAAATTGTTTTTTTATTGTGCACCTACAGTGAAAAATTTTTTCCGTGCTCTAACTTTCAACTCTAAAATAGTACGTAATTTAGTTAAAAATAATTATAATATTTAATAAAGTAGAACAAGTTAATTTTTTAGAGGACATAGCCAGTAGAACAGGCTTAAGAATATCTGCAGAAAAAAACAAATTTCTCACAAACATTAAAAACACGCCAAAATTCCTGGTAACAGATAGTAGTCGAATAGAGAGGGTTCGAAAATTTAAGTATCTAGGAGAGACAATTCAACAGAATGGCTTGGAAAAATCTGCTATAGAAGAAAGGATTCATAAGATGGAAAGGGCATATGGTATAACTAAAGATATTTACAATAAAAAATGTGTATCTAAAAATTCGAAAATAAGGCATTACAGTACATTAGTGAAGCCAGAATGCCTGTATGCAAGTGAATGTCTAGCATTGAATTATAATTTAGACAAACTAGAAATATTGGAAAGACGAATTATTAGGAAAATATTAGGCCCACGAAAAACTTCAGAAGGTTGGAAATTAAGAAGTAATGATGAAATATATCGAAGTACAGTAGAACCCCGCTAGTCCGAACTAATTGGGACCGGGGCCGGTTCAGATTGGCAAAAATTCGGATTATCCGAAATAATTATTATTAAATAATTATAATTATTTATTTGATTTAAATATCATCTTTAACTTATATGTAACTCATATATGCCCGTTTTTTATTCAACGTATGCATTTTACGGTTTATAAGAGTTGAATATTTCATAAAATATTATGTAGTACAGTACTGTAATACAGTACAGATAAGGTGAACAGTATTGACACTGACGTTCGGTGGCTTTCTAGTGCGGTATTGTTGTTTACTATCACGGGCGCGCCAGGGCGTCAATGACTCATGCCAGTTTCTTAGTAATCCCACTTCCCCCACTCTTGTTTGTTTCTTCTCGTGGCCTTGCTTTCAGTAGTGAGACACCTGTCAGTCTGAGACATTGTGTGTGCATTCCAACTTACATACATTTTCAGTGTTGTTTTTTAAGTGCGTATTGTATAAAAAATGGTTGGTAAGCGGAAACATAGTTCATGTGCACTAAAAGATAAACTTGAAGTGTTGAAACGTTTGGACAAGGGTGAAAGTGGAACCGAAATTATCAGTCGAATTTGGTGTGGGTAAAGCAACAATAAGTGACTGGAAGAAAAACCGGTCCAAGATTGAACAGTTTTGTGCGACAACATCCGAGAAGACTCTCGAGGAGCGTCACAATTTGACAAAATTGATGAAGCCCTTTTCATATGGTTCTCACAAGAAAGATAGAGAGGTACTCCACTGAGTGGTCCCCTAATCCAAGAAAAAGCAGTTCACCTCAATAAGCTGATGAATGGTGATCCTAAATTCATTGTGAGTAATGGCTGGCTGGACCGGTGGAAGAAAAGACGGAATACGACAGTTATCCATTACCGGTGAATCACTATCAGCGAATCACCAGGTTGCACAAGAGTACATCGCTGAATTCGCAGACATAGTTTCATCGCAAAATTACTCACCTCAAGAAATATACAATTGCGATGAAACTGGGTTAAATTTTAAGGCATTGCCAAACAAAAGCCTCGCCGCCAAACAAGAACTTAATGCACCTGGTTTCAAAATGTGCAAGGAACGTGTGACTGTTTTAGCATGCAGTAATGCAGCTGGGACTAATAAGTTGCCACTAATGGTTATTGGCAAATCAAAAAACCCAAGAGCATTTAAGAACATCAATGTGAACTCGCTTCCTGTATTCTACAGGCATCAAAAAAAGGCATGGATGACCAGTCTTTATTTAAGGAATGGTTTCATGTCCAGTTTATTCCTTCAGTAAAAAAGTTCAGTGAAAAAAATGGTCTCCCACCCCGGGCGTTACTTGTCATTGACAACGCTCCATCACATGCTTCGACAACTTGTTAATGGAGATATAGAAGCTATTTTTCTCCCTCGGAATGTAACACCTTTGTTACAACCCATGGACCAAGAGGTGCTACAAAACATGAAATGTGTGTATACAAAAATTCTTCTAAGGTCCCTTCTTGAAAATGAAGACAGTTCACAAACCATTCTCCAAAGTCTTAAGAAAATCAACATCAAAGATGTTATCTATTGGTTAGGTGAAGCATGGGACAATCTCAAAGAACAGCTGCTGAGAAAGTCGTGGAAAAAATTATGGCCAAGTCTCTCTTACATCGATAATCCGGAACAAGCTGATGACAGGACTGAAGTTTTACAGCTCATGCATCAAATTCCAGGCTGTGAAGAAGCAGACAAAACAGATGTGAACGAGTGGGTGGCAGTTGACATGGAAGACCACCAAGTTTTGACAGATACGGAAATTGTTTCCCTGATCAGACAAGACTTCAATGAAGATTCTGATGTGATGGATGAAGCCGATGATTCAGAACATCTCATTTCACATTCAGAAGCAGCAAAGGCGCTGGAAATATCCCTGCAGTATGTGGAGCAGCATGCCAACGCTACAGCGGCGGACATCATGTTCATGAGACGCTGGTGGAATATTGCGTCGTCTGCTAGATTCACGTCTTTACGCCAGCAGAGAATAACTGATTTTGTGCAACCAGTGAATACGTGAAGTGTTAATATTGAAGTGTTTATTTGGAAATTCTGTTAATAAAGTATAGAAACTAATCTAAGTACTGTACAGTACAATAATTCAATTCTGTTTTTGTAGTTTGTAGTTTTGTTTAAGAATTTTATTCCAGTAATTGTAGGCCTACTGATTAATACGTATTACAGTGGTTAGTATTATTTTCTACTGATTTTGCAAAATGCAACCATTTTATTAGAAATGTAATGAAATCATTTGTCACTTCATGAAATCTGCAGTTGTTTTTATAGCTTTCCTTGCCTATTTGGTTCCTGGAGGTGGTTCGGATTATCCGGAATTTCGGACTAACGGGGTTCTACTGTATAGAAAATATAACAGAAACAATGAGAAAAAGAAGAGTACTATTTTTTGGACATTTATATAGAATGGACGACAATAGGTTGACAAAGCAAATCTTCAAATATCTGTGGGGAAAGAAGTCAACATCAAGTTCGATTAAAGAAGGCCAAAAGGATTTAGAAAAAAATAATATACATGCAGAAGCAATTGAAAGAGAAGTTTTTCGGGCTAAAGTGTTAAAAATGGAAGGAGTCCAGGGTAGGAGAGATAAAAATGCAGGTTGAAAGTGGACTGAAGAAAGGAAGAAAAGACACAGTGAGAAGATGAAAGAATATTGGAAAAAAGAAAAGAACAAAGAGGAAAGAATAGAAATTGGCATGTGGTCCTTAGAATGCCTATACAAAAAAAAATATTATATTTACATTACTTTTCCACGTAATCACAACCCATTTACAGACACTTATTATATCATTACACCAGGTTTTGCAATCCCTTCTCAACAAACGCTGCCGCTATGGTACTTAACCAAGAGTTGACGCTGTTAGTAAGTTTATCATTGTTTCATTAACATTAGGCCTGGCGCTGGGAGCCTACCCAGGTCTTACACAATAGCAGCCTTGCCTGGATTCGATCTGGGAATGTCCCAATCTCGATTCGGCCACTGACAAGGCTCGCGTACAATTTTTCACTATTCCCATTTGTGGATTTCCATGAAGTGGGAGTCTTTTGAGAATGCAGTCTGCCCCATACAACACTTAGGGCACCAGAGAATGGTGTCCAGCACCTAATAAATTGACATCAATAACTTGTTGCTCCATGCTATGGTGATTAGTTGGGATAATGATGTGAACTATCATCCACATCAAGCCATTTGGATCTACAGTTCTGTGCGGCTTAGCAGCATTTGTATGGTTTTGCAGCTTCCTTTTTAAGTAGATGGCCAATAAAAAGAAAAGAATAAACTTGTCTAATAACGCGCTATGTTACGTTCAGAATTATGAAAGTTTTAAATTTCAGATTCAATTTTATAATTATTTATTTTCTGGCTTTACCTGTCATTAATGTAATGATGCCGCTTACTTTTCAGTCGTAATAAAACATGCTACTGAAAGTTCCTTAGTAACTGTGAACAATGTTTGTTTATTTTCCTTATCAATGCTAAACAATGGTTGTATGTTGTGACTGTTTGGAATTTTTATTCAAAATATTTTTAAAATTGTTTCTCCAGAACATTCCAATTCTACAAAATGAAGTAGCTGCTAAAAGACTGCATATTTATAATAACACAAATTGTAATATAAATATTATATTTAGTAAAAATTAAAGATATTGTTGTTTGTTCAAATAACATGTTTGTTTATTATTTTTGTTTTGAAATAAAAGTTTCTAATAATGTGTAGATTTTATTGGTCTTGTTTGCAGAAAGGCATAATGAAAAATATCGTTCACTGCACGTCCATAAATGCTTTTCTCGTGCTTCCTCGAGTTCCCTTGCTCGACTTCGCCTCACACAGCAATTTGTCAGACACATAGGGGAAAACCCTATTTTCTGGACTCCTGATAAAACTTACTATTGCAGAACTTATTTGTGTCTGGGTCTGGTCAGAAATTCCACTGTGACTGCTTTAGCAGCCCAACACCCACACGTTCTTTACCTCGGAAAAGTGCGTCACCATTTAAAATCATGTGATCTTTATGGAGAACTTTTTTATGGGTCAGTCTTGCAAGACTTTCAAATGTGTAAGTTGGAAATCTGTTAATCTGCATACGCTTTACTTAAACAACGCAGTTAACAAAATATGGATTATCATCATCACTACCTGTTTTGAACATAATCACATAACACTCTTTCCATGAAGCATACACTATCTTTGTTTTGGAGGCTGGAAAATAACGAAGTAACATGTAAGGAATGTGGATATCACTTGGTAATTGTCAACGATTAAGTAACTGATAAAAGAAAAGTAACATCGAAGATAACAATTGCAAGAAAACACTATTGGCTAGTTAAGTGAAATACTGTGAAGAAAAGAAAACATCAGATATTCAAAATTGTAATCAAACGTTTTGTACAATATGGAAGGAAGATGTGGATACAAACCGAAAACATAAAAAGGAGGGCATTAGATGACATCAGAAGATCTGGAAGATTGTCATGTCAAAGAGTTAGGAATAACAAAGTTAAAAGATTATAGGTGATGAAGATTCTAAAATACAGATCAGAGAGATAAATCAACTAATATGGTATGGCTCTTTGTAGCATGGATGGGAGAGAATGGACGTCCCAGAAACACTTCAAAATGTATGGACAAATAGGAGGTAAGACCAAGTTAGAATGGAGGGAGTACAACGGGCTGAGCAGGAGATATCTAAAGGTTGAAGACTTGAGCAATAGAGGAGAATGGCAATTAAACCGATCAATTTCTACGAAATTCTTAGATATAAGATATCAGATAAATTGACATAGGTATGTTGAAAACATCTTACTGTTTACGAGAAAATGTGAACAGCTACTAACCCAAATCAACACAATCCACAAAAACAGCCTTCACTGCTGAATACAAAAACAAAGCATAATTAGCATAAATTTCCTAGACCTTATGATTACAAAACTAGAACACAGACACAAGTTCAGTATATACAGAAAACTCCACTACAACTCTAATACACTGATACATAACTCATACAGAATATAATACGTAACTCATAATACACTGATACATACGAGGTGTGTTCAAAAAAAGACCGAACTATTTGTGTAGCACGTCAACTAGCGCATAGAGCGAGCTGCAGAATTAAGTGCTGCTAGCAACAGGTTTTGACGCCTGAATGCCATTTTCTCCGTCCTGTCATGATCTTCAGTCTTCGAGCTACACGCGCTGTAGTGGGCACGGGCACACACCGTCCGGCGGATTTATAACGAAGTGAGAAGGAAGATCTTAATACAATGTGTGTGTATAAAATTTTGGTGCTAACTTCGTAAAATCTATTTCTGATCTATTTCCATTGCATTCCAAAGTTATCATTACCAACTGGGTTGGTACACAGTTGTTGATCGATTTCAAATCGTGTCTCTTTCTGATCGTCGTCAACAAACGCAGTAAGAATTGTTTTCTTACAAATGCAGTAATACCATACAATTAAATTTATCGATCTAAATTTAATTTTACAATCTTATATGAATGCGCATTCTCTCAGAAAATCTCGGTAATTAAAAGAATGAATTATAATTACCACATCGCGAGCTCTCTTCCCATGATCTTCGATATCGCTTTGATTGCACTGATAATTAGATGTTTGCTCTCTTTAAAAATTCTTAAAATAATCGTTCGGGTCAAGCAGGCTTCCGCGTATGCTTAATTAAAAACCAGAATGTCTCTGAAAAGTTTTAGCCTAGTTTTGCCGCAAAATTTCATGCGCACATGTTGTTCTTTGTGGTCTTTCTTAATCAGTTTGTCACTAATCGCCGGCCAGCGTGCGCATGTGCCCACTCAATCTGACATACCTCAAAGACTACTGCTAATAGCGGAACACAATAAGTGCCAGTTTGTTGTCAAAAACTATCGCTAGGTGCGCGCAAAGTCGTGGCGCGTCGTTTGTGCGGGTTGATGTGTTATTCAAAAAGTTTGGTCTTTTTATGAACACACCTCGTACATACAGAACTGCAAACAAAACAGAAGACACTGTCAAAAAACACACACAAACAGGTAAACTTTGGTGTTTACAAATTAAACTGCTCAGAATATAACAAATTCTACACATACCAAACAGGATGCAGCATCAAACAGATATACATTGAACATATAAAAGCAATACACTCCACCATCAGATCCACTTTTGCAAACCATCTCATTAAAGCAGACCACACATGCACTAACATTAAAACAACATGGAAATTCTACACGTACACACGAAAGGCCAAAAACTAGACACTCCCGAACAACTAGTAATATACAAAAACACATGGAAACAACATTCTAAATGAACAGATACAATTTAAATCACAAATACTATTTTAACATATTACACAACAACAATCTTTTGAATGATGGTGCTGTCACCAAAAACAGGACAGACAGCACTCCTAGCTGCAGCCTCTGATGAAGCTCATAACAAGCAAAAACCTAGTTCAGGCAGTAAGGTAAAAATTAAAAATTTTTATTGGCATCAGAATAATTTACTATATTTTGTGATAACACTGAGACAACACATGGACAACAAAATCTAACAGTAAAACAATTATTCCACGTTGGAATAATTTATTATAGTTAGTGAGCTATTGTTTGTTTTTGTTAAATTTGTCTAGAGCTCAGTTGCACCTAAAATAAAATTTAAAGTATCAATTTGCATTCTTTAAATCACTTCTACCTTTCATACCAGTCAGTACTGAAGTTAGTTATATTAACAAATTATATACATACAAAAAAAAAGTTATAAAAAATAAGAATTCAACACCACAATGCATTTTTAAAACCAAGTATTTACATATCTAATTTAGCCATGAATTGTATAAATAACTAGCCGATTTACCCAGCGTTGCTCGGGTTCATAATTTATTCATAGGCTCGTAGGCACCTATTCTTGTTCTAATGTTATATTACTTGTATATTGTACAATCTTCCTTATATTGTTATGTTCGCATTCTCATTGGAGGAATACTCTGTAGCGCACCTGTTTTAGAACATGTCATAAACTTTATTCATATATCTGGAGAAGAATTCTATTGCGCGTGATGCTCCTGCTCAATTTCTAACTCTGGGAGAGGGCGAACAGCTAAATTAGTTTTCAATAAAATGTCTACAGTACTTGCACGCGCTGAGTATTTAACTGTAGTTTTATATTTCATTGTGTTAATGTTGAAATAAGGTATTCGTTAAATTAGTGTATCCTAAACTTATTCTAACAATACAATACCTCTATAGATTTCAGCTTATCAATTTTTAAATTCAAATTGAAGCAAGCGCATTTATATTGTCTGAACACTACGATGTGAATACATTCGCTATCAACATGTTTTTTATACTCGCTTATAACTTATTCGATCTTAACTTATCCACTTTTAAATTCAAACTGAAACAACTCTGAATTCACGCACTATTAAGAAGTTTCTTAAGATGCATACACCATCTTCGATATCATAACCTATATCTTTATTTATAAGAACCGTGGACTCTGGCCCCGCCGTCTTTCACGGGATCCGACCTAAGACTCCCCGGGTTCCGTGGATGGACTCCGGGGAAGGCCTGTAGGACGACTCGCGCTATTCCCTATGCGGGAGGCTTCCACCTATGCCAGGATACCGCCTACTTTTCCGGCATCCAGGCCAGTCGAACTCCCGCGCTAGGACTTGGTCAGAGATCTCCCCGAGGTACGGAAGGTTCTCCAAAGCCTGGGAAAGCCGTCGACATGCCGGGCGAGGAGCTGGGACTCTGGCTCGGCCGTCTTTCGCGAGATCCAACCTAAGACATAGTTCCATGGACGGACTCCGGGGAAGGCCCGTCGGACGACTCCCGCGCTATTTCCTACGCAGGAGACTTCCACCGATGCTATGGCAACCAGATTCTATTCTATTGGGTTGCCATGGTAACCAGATCTAATAGTTTTTTAAGACCCAAAGGACCCTCCAGAGGATCGTATCGAAAAAACACCTGTCCTATGTTGGTTCTCCCATTGCGTAAAATATTTGCCAAGTTTGGTTGAAATCGGTCCAGTGGTATAGGAGGAGATGTGGAAGACCCCAAAGGATCGTATCGAAAAAACATAGACTATAAAACAGGTTAATTACCTTCCGTCACGCTTCTTGAAATCCGAATACAGGACTACTCGAGTTTCGACACATTAAGTGTCATCATCAGATCCTCAATGAATATGGGTTAAAACTACATTTGTTGATGTATGCACATCCCATCAAACGATAAAAACAATACACACATAATAACAAAAATATTTAAATAATTTAATACACATTAAAAACAAGACAAAACAGTACGAAAAACAATACACGCGGCCGCCACGGACCTGCGCAGATTATTTAAATATTTTTGTTATTATGTGTGTGTTGTTTTTATCGTTTGACGGGATGTGCATACATCAACAAATGTAATTTTAACCCATATTCATTGAGGATCTGATGATGACACTTAATGTGTCGAAACTCGAGTAGTCCTGTATTCGGATTTCAAGAAGCGTGACGGAAGGTAATTAACCTGTTTTATAGTCTTAAAACGCTTTTGGAGGCAAATAAAATGTTTAAATCGAAAAAACACTTGTCCTATGTTGGTTCTCCCGTTGCGTAAAATATTTGTGCCAAGTTTGGTTGAAATCGGTCCAGTGGTTTAGGAGGAGATGTGGAAGATACATACATACATACATAGATACAATGACTTTTATTTATATTAAGATAAATATCAGTTTCCCAACATTCAAAATATGAAGTTAATTAAAAACATACAAAAAGGTCAAAAAATGAATACTTTGCAGAAATCTTAATATTTACAAACACAATACCAATAATTTACTAATTAAAGAACAAACTCAAGTAAAAACAAAAACAACACGATCTATTCAAAATTATAAATTTATAAAAATAAATTAAATATATACGTAAAATATTCCCAATATAATCAACAAAACAGCTGATTGAGTAAATAAATATTAAAACAATCGATAAGTTAAATCAAATTAAATTGATCATTTCTTTTATATTAAAATTTGATTATTCATTATTTTTTGTATTGAAATTGAACCAATTCAATTGTTTATTAATCCATTTATAATCATCTGATGATACTGATGTGATCAGTGAAACATGCGTCAGGAGACGATACAATAATAATTTTACTTGCAGAGGTAGTTAACATTTGAAGAACATTTCTTACTAAAAAATAAAAATAAAGAGAAGCAGATTACCTTACACTAAAATGAGAATACTGGTTATCTAAATTATCTGAAATATGATGAAAACCAGAGAAGGGGGAGTGTCAAGTGGGAGTTTCTGAACAGTCCATCTGTTGTCTGTTTTATCTAGCCCTCGTTTCTTTCTGCATCTGTTAGCAGTGCTTACTGTTTTAGAGAGACCACTTTATTTGTAATGTCATCTTCTCCAGCTTTATTTTATCTACTTGTTATACTGTACGCTACTTCATGTAAGTATAAGATACAAAGTAATGTATTAGATTAAATCTGTCTTTTTTCTTAGAACATTTTTACTTCCATGTTCTGTAAGGAAATAGAAGTATGGTGATCGTGAAAAGAATTGTGTTTGAGATAAGGGCTGATTCTGATTGTACTATCTTTAAAACATGAAGAAGTCATTTTCCGAAAAGTGTCTGTGTATCTGTCTGTCCATGTGTCTGTAAGTAGAATGTTTTCTATGGCGAACGATAACTGCTGCAAATTCAAACAGAATCAAATAATTTTTTGAATATGTCCCTGAGTTGTAGAGGACTCAAGGCCTATTGATTTTTGGTGAAGATCAGTTAAGGGGGAGGGGTAGTTTACCTGCAACGTTTTACATTTTAACAAGAGTAAAGTACTTGAATATGATAAAGTATCCTGAAAAGAAAGTCATAATAATCCACTGTAGAAAGGTAGATGAAATATCTATAAATGAAAATGGTACCGTAGTTGAAGGGTGAGGGGGTAATTTAAAAAAAATTACCTTTCTGATGCTGAATGAAATACTTCATTTTGAAGGATAAGATACCTTAGCAATTACATCTGACAAACTGTTACTCTATGAAAGTGTAAATATCATTAATGATGATGATTGGTTGACAAGGAGAGATAATTATCTGTGTAGTTCAGTTTCTTTATAAGAATAAAGTACCTAATTTTTATAGATCAAGTGTCTCAAAAATAACATTATATTAAACGACTACCCCATAATAACAAAAATACCTATGAATAGTGAAAATATTTTGATGATGGGGGGTTATTTTTTTAGAAATGATCGAACCAAATCAAATAAATGATTTTAAATATAAGTCTTAGAACATGGACGTCATATATGGTTCTCCATACCGATATTTAAAATTCATATTAAACGTTTATATTGTAACAACACATATCACCACCATATTTTGAACCTAATTTTAGAAACAATAACATATTATTTTGAATTATCATCACTTATTTCACAGCACTTTAACAATTAATAATTTAATGCACTTTCACTTGTGAAAAAACTTACTTTTTGTTATATTTTCATACGCACGTTTCGGAGTGGTTTGCTCCTTCATCAGTGAGGTATAAATGCAGAAAGCGTCAAGGTGTTGGTAGTCTGTAACGGTTTTTTGGGGATTGGTTGTGTGTGGGGGAGGTGTGTGGAGATGGAAGGGGGTTGGCGCGCTATTCTGAATTGTGTGCGTTGTGTATTATTGTGTCGAATAGTGTGTTGGATTTAAATTGTAATTGTTCATTGAGTATGTTGTTTGGTTGTATTTTGTATATTTCATATTGTTCTGCGGTGTTGAGTTTGCGACTTTTGTGTATGCAGTGTAAAATTTCAAGATTGTTTTTTATGTTGGTGTAACTGTGGTTTTCTGTTTGGATGTGTGTGGCAAATGTGGATTGTAAGTTGTTATTGGGTAAAGCTTTTGTGTGTTCAGAAAACTGGAGTAAAATGATCTTCCTGTCTGGCCTATATAGAATTTATTACAATCGTTGCAGTTTAATGTATATACACCTGTTTTGTTGTATATGTCTATGTCTTTGTTTGTGTCGTTAATGCGTCTCTTGATGGTACTGTTAGTTCTGTATGCTATTTTGTAATTGTGTTTTCTGAATGTGTTGGCAATTTTGTGTGTGTTAGAGTTGTAGTATGTGAGTGTGATGTATTTGTTTTGTTGTGTGTTATTTGTATTTTTTGTTGTTTTGTATAGGATTTTTCTATGTAATTTGTTTATTAATTCAGGGTTGTATCCGTTTTTTATTGCTATGTATTTTATTGTGTTAAGTTCTTCATTGTAGGTCTTGTTTATTTAGCGGTATTTTTGTGAGTCTATGTAGCATATGGTTGAAGACTGCATGTTTATGTTGTGTTGGATGATGTGATGTGTTGTGTATGAGGAGTATGACCATGTCAGTTGTGGTTGGTTTTCTGTAGATTTTGTATGTGTGCGTATTGTTTGTTTTGTTGATTGTTAAGTCTAGAAAGTTTATACTGTACTGTTGTTTTTTCCAATTCTATTGTGAATTTCAATTTTGGGTGTATCTTGTTTATGTATTTGTGGAAATTTTCTACTTGTCTTGTATTGCCATTGTATAATAATAATATGTCGTCTACGTATCTGTGCCACTATATAATTTTGTTAGTGTATTTGTTGTTATGTGTTATATGCTCTGGTTCTATGTGGTGTATGAATATTTCAACTAGTATGCCAGATATAGGGGGACCCATGGGTAGTGCATCTGTTTGTGTGTATATTTTGTTATTGTACGTGAAGTAATTTTGTTCTGTGATTATTTTAGTGAGTGTGATGATTTCTTGTATGTGTGTTTCAGGTGTGTTGTTTTGTTGTCTGAGTAATTGTTCAAGTGTTTGTGTGGTGTCTTTGACGGGTACATTGGTGTATAAATTCGTTACATAAACAAGATACACCAAAAATTAAAATTCACAATAGAATACTTGGAAAAAAACAACAGTATAAACTTTCTAGACTTAACAACCAACAAAACAAACAATACGCACACATACAAAATCTACAGAAAACCAACCACAACTGACATGGTCATACACAACACATCAAATCATCCAACACAACATAAACATGCGGCCTTCAACCATATGCTACATAGACTCGCAAAAATACCGCTAAATAAACAAGACCTACAATGAAGAACTTAACACAATAAAATACATAGCAATAAAAAATGGATACAATCCTGAATTAACACACAAATTACATAGAAAAATCCTATACAAAAACAACAAAACAAAAAATACAAATAACACACAACAAAACAAATACATCACACTCACATACTACAACTCTAACACACACAAAATTGCCAACACATTCAGAAAACACAATTACAAAATAGCATACAGAACTAACAATACCATCAAGAGACGCATTAACGACACAAACAAAGACATAGACATATACAACAAAACAGGCGTATATAAATTAAACTGCAACGATTGTAATAAATTCTATATAGGCCAGACAGGAAGATCATTTTACTCCAGATTTTCTGAAGATACAAAAGCTTTATCCAATAACAACTTACAATCCACATTTGCCACACACATCCAAACAGAAAACCACAATTACACCAACATAAAAAACAATCTTGAAATTTTACACTACATGCCCAAAAGTTGTAAACTCAACACCGCAGAACAATACGAAATATACAAAACACAACCGCGAATAAAGGGAGTGTGGTGTTAATTAATCGTAATTAAGGAAATTTTGAACTTATATGATAAAAACGTATCGAATTTAATTAATGAGTTGATGTCACTTGAACACTATGAGAGTATTGGACATTATTGTGCCAATTGATTTATTTGAATTATAAAGGATTTAATGACAATTAACCTTATTTTTAAAAAGGAGTTAACCTATTTTGTAAATGCATCAAATATGATATTGACATTTTAACATGAACACTATGAGTGTATTGGACATTATTATGCCAATTGATTTATTTGAATTTTAAAAGATTTAATGACAATTAACTATTTTTTTGAGTCATCAATTTATCTAACGAACTTGACCAGTGATCATGAATAAGTTAATTTATAACAAACATTAAGAAAGTGTTGGGCAGTATTGCCATAATTCATTTGTTGCTAATTAACAGTAATTGATAACGAGATAAACATGCTCACAAGCATGATCAATTTACCTGATTAAAGTTATCCAATAGGACGAATCAGATGAACTTTTATTAACATTAAGGGAACTTATAACCCTGTTATCTTTATATTTTATACGTTGTTAAAGCGTTATTATTGTTAATTACAAGTTAACCGTTTTCTATTCACATACGTAAGGTTAACCTACAATGTTGACGCCAGACGTCTTTTGAATTTTATGTTAGTAATTAAGATTTATTTTCTATGTAATCACTCTCCTAGTACACCAATATTATGGTAGTACTATTTTTCCAGTATTTTGTATTTTGCAGTCTCAAAGAACCTAGATATTTTACCAACAAACAACACGCAATGTGATGGTTACCAGAATCAGAATAAGAACCGTGAGAAAGAGATTTCATAAAACCATTATTAATGTACAACGAACAATAATTAATTTGATTATTATATAGCTTTATTAAAATGAACATTATTGATGAATAAACCACAACTTTTACCAGACAAAGAGTTTAACCAAATTATTTCATTTAGAATAGACGATTCCAGGTTAGGTGAAGCACTCCAGACAGTTGGCCCCACTTACAGCCGCGTTTGAGATAATTTAATAATTTCAAATTGTCATCTCAATTCTGCCTTGTTAACAGAACGATTAACAGGCGAGATCTTCACACAAAGTAAGTACTGAACCAATAAAATATGAAAATCTAATTTCAATGAGAAGTCCAATTGTAAACTATTAACCCGAAATTACGACGGCTGACAGATTCGACAGGTGTCAATGGCAGAGTCAACTTAGCCGATTCGTCTCAACAACAACTAAATAAAATCGAATTATAAATTATCAATGAAGTTAAACCATGAATAAAGCATTCAAGACATAATAAAATAAACCGTTTCAAGATTTGTTTAAACAAGATAACAAAATAATAATAATTAATCAAACTTTTGAATTTTAATTAAAACAAAGAAAAAAATAATTTCTATAAACAAATAAAAATAAGAGATAGTAACCAGTTTAGTTACAATATTCATGAAAATCTTGTTTGTTTTCATGTGTGCATATGCACTAAATTATTTTTAAAAACTTAAATGGATTTATGAATTTGATGATACTGATTTTTATTTGATAGCAAAGTAGTGTGCACTGACGTTCATTTTTACACATGCGCGCGCGCACGCACATAAGTTACAGGAATGTTTATACATTAGTACATTTAATGTTGTAATTCAATGACTCATGCACAACAGTGTGTTTAGAAAATTAAACTGATTTATTTTACTAAATATCACTATTACATTAACGACTCGGAACACTAGGTTTTTTATAAGTAAAAGCATAAAGTTTTACCTTACAGCCTGAACCGGTTTTCTCCTTTAAAAGGCTTTTTCAGTGGCTGCTGCTGGTAGCGCTGTCCGTCTTGTTGCGGGTGACGGAATCGAATTTCGAAAGATCGATGCTGTGTGTGTGGGGTGAGATATGTTCGAATAATGCGTGCGATTTGAATTGTGTCTGTTCGTTTAGGATGTCGTTTTTATTTGTTTTTGTGTGTTTGTATATTTCTAATTGTTCTAGAGTGTCTAGTTTTCGGCCTTTTGTGTGTACGTGTAGAATGTTCATGTTATTGTCGATGTTTTTATATGTGTGGTTTGCTTCAATGAGGTGGTTTGGAAAGGTGGATTCTGTAGTGATTGCAAACCACCTTTGCAAACCACCTCATTGAAGCAAACCACACATATAAAAACATCGACAATAACATGAACATTCTACACGTACACACAAAAGGCCGAAAACTAGACACTCTAGAACAATTGGAAATATACAAACACACAAAAACAAATAAAAACGACATCCTAAACGAACAGACACAATTCAAATCGCATGAATTATTCGAACATATCTCACCCCACACACACAGCATCAAATCTTTCGAAACTCGATTCCGTCACCCTTTAGTGTATATAAACGGAATTGGCAATTAATTAATTAATTGTGTTTGCCGTGCCATTTATATTTAGTGTAATTATGCTAATTATTATTATAATAGAATTATCCAATTATAAATTGGTAAATTGGGTCTAATTAACTTCGTATACTAATTATATGTAATCAAACAGGGTTGTAATTGACATTAATATTTAACACACATATGAGAGTAACTTATTTTGTCGGATTAGACTCAATATAGTTATCAAATCAATATGATTTGCATGAGCCTGTTAATCGGACATTTCAATGGTCGATTTGGTTGTGTCCATTGATAATTAGCATAACTCTGAGACTCTTTATGAAATAACTTGGAACGTGATAAATTAATTGTCAAGGTTAATTTGCAATAATAAACGCAAGATTCAAGTATATAAATAATAATTACTTATTTATTATATTGTTGGTTAAGTAAATTACTATGTCCTGCAAATACATAATTAAAACACATAATAACAAAATTACAATAATATTCCTTCGTTGTTTCCTGCAAACAAGACATACAGTACATTCAAATACAACAGATAACATACATATACAAACAATAAACAATCAAATATATTTTATCCCTAGCTAAATGCATTCATTATGCTCAGATGAATTACTTTAATATCAACATTATAAGTTTTATGATTTATATAACTTTACAAAATCTCTCGGGAGTAGCTCTTTGAAAAGATGAGACAGTGCAGTAGTATACGTATCACTAGTATTTAATAAACATAAAGGCTTATCTTGCAAAAGGGTTTATCCAAAATTCCATCGGTGTAAGCTGACATCCGCTGGTGGATTCCTCGTACATCCTAATCACTGTTAATTGAAGAACACTCCACTTCACTTCACTAATTTCCACTCTCGTTATGTATAGTGTGGTGTTGTACTCCCCGCTGGTGTCAAGTGTTTTTGAGTTCAAGTGTTAAGATGACAACATCGTCATTAAGATGGTTTACTCCTAGAGTTTGTTGTGTGCGTGTTCATATAATTAACTATTTCATCTATCTTGGACGTAGTGTATGCTATGTGCGTAATAGTGTTCGGGTTGGTTCATTCAGTTCAAATGTTCAATATAGCGAATCATTATGGTGGAATGGTGTTTGAACTGTCACCCACTGTCTTACTCTCGGAATGTTAATAACTTGTATTATTATGTTGCGTGTCGGTCATAGTTTAGAGTCACGTACACACTGATATTTAACGATAGTTATGTCTATTTGCACTGTTGATTATCGGAACTCATATAACTGTCGAACAGACTTTTGTGTAATTGAGATAGAATTGATTGTCTAAGTTCACTTAAGGCCGCGACTTGGTTACGATTTCACTGAGTTAAAAGTTCGGTAAGTCGCGTAAACTATTTCAATTACTACCGTTATTACCGCTCCAACTACTATTATATTATTCCGTTTTGCTACATAACTACTGTAACAAGTGCTACTCGTCTTCTACCGTATTACTGCCGTAACTACTTTATTACTAACTGTCTTTCTGTCTTACTAACTGTATTACTGCCTTCTGCTGCTCCGCGTCCTCGCAAACAGTTTTTATCAAACATACTTCCCCAGGAGGCAAATTCTATATTTCCACGCCCTATCGGACTGGTGATAGGTTCCTTTAAGTTCCTACCACTTTGTAGATCCTGTCATCGGTTTCCCGATTCGTCGTTCGAGTCTTTCTTACTCTCTCCACGAGTTCTTTAGGAAGATGCCCAACGCTGGTTGGTCGCCGACATCCCCGGAATATTCCAGCGACGAAAGTTGTGCTTATTCTCAGAAACTAGGGCAATTCTCTTGCCTGTCTGTCAACCTTTGTTTCCACGGTGTCGAGGTACTCTGACTTAGCTTTTGTTAAGAGTCTGCAGTGTCTTGGTCAATTGTTCAATTTTACCCTTCGCTCATTCCGCCGATTATCAACTCTTCGTTGGTGACATCCCTGGTTGAATCCCACGCTTTCTAGTTGTAAATTTAGCTAGCTGTCAGGGTTTGTTTTCATGCTGGGCTGTGCGTACCTCCAGTATTCACTGAGTGTCCGTTCTATTGTTTACATATTTGTCGAGATTTCTCTGTACCCCTTTGTTGCTGGGTGTAGCCTTTCTTATGTGTGCTTGTTACAACACACCCCCACAGCATGTGTTCCATTTCATTTCTGAGTAACCAGGCAGCTGGACTAAACCTTTGTTTCGTTCGCTAGGTGCTGTAAATTGTAACAAACTTTGAGCTGTCAACGACGTTCCTTAGATTCTTATTGTGTCGTGTACTCAGCCGTTTTTATTATTGTCTTCGCACTGTCGTCAGGTCTGACGTGTCCCTAATTCGTCTTTATTTACGACCCGGACTTGTGTCTGTCAACTCGAGTGTGTGAGCGTTCCACTTGATCGAGGAATTATAAATTTTTTAAAATTTTGATCACTATATTGTCCCCAAATTGGATTGGATGTTGGATTAACGGGAGACATCTGATCCAATTTCTGTGCTCTGTCCCCAGTCGTGGACGTCTGCTTTGGAATGGACATGGTTGAATGACATATATCTCACATATGGAGCAATTAATAGTTATTCTCTATCTTGGGGTCTTACATGATCATATGAATTTATTGCCGCCCATCTGAGTGAAGTGAACGCATTTTCTACATTCTATCCGTTTATATGCGGATTATACAATATTATTTCATATAAATTCTGCCCATTAGACAGTTTGTTTTGTCATCGTCTACATTCTTTCGTTCTACATATATATAACGTAATAAATTAGCTGAAGATTAGCTAGCAATTAAATCAATCGATCATATATCGATGAATCATATAACAATAAAATATTTTAATTCGTTACTAGTATCTAATGACTATAGTTGCTAACAAATAAATATATACATAGGATTAACTTGTGACATATTATAAGCGATTACATTAATAAGTGAAATATGCATATCAATTAAACAATTAAGGATTCATCATACCTCATGATGTATACCTAAACGCTTATTCCTAAAGTTACAAAACGATTGTTTCATATTTAAATTATTAATTGCATAAGCAAATTACTCGATTCACTACACATTTTATTAAGTTATTATTTGACAATTATTAATGTCCTGTATCATTGTATCATAATGTCCTTTTGATACATGGTGCACGTTATCAAATTACTTTATACATATTGATGTTAAATACCTAACTAACATTGTAAATATGAATACATGGTGATCACAAACACGATTAATATTGAAGTATGAACTAAACACAGTATGGTAAAATGTACATCATTATTTGGTTAGCTGAACTGGCCGCGCGAGCAAATTACCTGACTTTCGTATTCCGCTTTGCAGTCATCTAGCAGCCGGAGTCATTGCTACCTTCTTGTGTAATCCGTACTTCTTTCGCCGGTTCATGATATGCCTTAATTTGTTGTATGTTAAATCTTCCTCGTACCTTTCCGCTATCGCATTCCACGAGCTCATACGTGGCCTCGCCGATGATACGGTTGATCTTATACGGTCCTGAAAATAGTTCGAAGAACTTGTCGATTTTTCTCAACATAGCGTCTGATTGATCGTATGTTCTCACCAATACCTTGTCGCCAATCGAAAACTTCGTTATCTTCTTACTCTCGTTGCTGCGCTTCGCGTGCTTCTCTCTCTTCTCCTTGATTTTCACAAATATGTTATTCTCGCGCTTCCCTTCACTGCTAATGATCCCTTTGTCTAGGCATTGTTCCCATGCTCGTGTAGGTCTCGTACCGAGGTGTGCTTCATGAGGGGTAATTTCGATTGTCTCGTGGTACACCTCGTTCAGACACGCTTCGATTGTCTTTATGTATTGGGACCATTTAGTGTGTCGGTCACTCACGAAAATTCGGAACAAGTTCCCAAGTTGCCGGTTAATCCTCTCGGCAAGATTAGTACAAGGGTTTCGTATTGCGGTAAACTTCGGTTGGATGTTCAACTCCTTTAAACCGTTGATCCACTTTTTGGAAGTGAACTGGGTCCCGTTGTCCATCAAAATGGCCCTTGGTTGTCCGAACTCTTCACAATAAGCTTTTATTCTCCATAACGTCGTGGTGGTTGTTGCTCTTCGGAGGGTAAATAACCTAACGTATTTTGTAAAATTATCTACTATTACGAGTAAATATTTAACACCACCTGCTCCTGTCGGTAGGGGTCCATAATAGTCTGCGCTTAACAGATCTCCTCTTGCTGTTGGTATCACAGCGCGTGTGCCACCAAATAGCTCTTTGTTGTTGGTGTCTTTGCACTTCTGGCAAACGTCGCATGTTTGTATATAAGTTTTGACCTTCTTCAACATCCGGTCGAACGTGAAATGTTCCTGGAGCATTTTCATACACTTCTTCGTCCCTAAATGTCCGAACATTTGGTGGATTTCAGCGATTATGTCCCCAGATATGTTGCTAGGAACATATAGCTTCCATTAATTCCGCTGTCGCCTATATAATTTGTCATTGACGTATTTATAAAATTTATTTAAATTTGGGTCTAAACTTCCCTCCTTAATTTTATTAATGATTGTCTTAAGCTTGTCATCTTCTATTTGGTGTTTTCCAATATTTTGGGTTAATTTCCGTACTTCAAGTTTCATCTTAACGGTGAAGTGATTGACCAAATATTCATGCGTATTGTCTTGAACTTCATCCAATTTCGTATCGTGTGGGTACCTGCTTAAGATGTCGGCTACGATGTTGTCCTTGCCCTTGCAATGGATAATATCGAACTTATATTCTTGCACAGCGAAAATCCATCGCGTAATCCTCGAATTATTCAAATGGCATTTGTTTAGGAATGTCAACGCCTTGTTGTCAGTTATTATCGTCAACGGTTGTCCGAGAACATATATGCGGAATTTTTCTAAGCATCTGACGATACTTAAGAGCTCCTTTTCTGTAGTGTAGTAGTTCCGCTCGGCACCCTTGAATGTTTTACTCGTGAAGGCAATCACGCCAATCTCCCCTTCTTCATCGAGCTGATAAAGTTGTCCTCCGTATGCGTAATCACTAGCATCACATTGTATGTAATACCTCTGGTCTGGGCGCGGAAATTTTAAAACTACTGCATCCACAAATAAGTTCTTGACTCTGACAAAGCAATCGTCTAATTCAGCCGTCCATAAAAATTGCGATCTTTCTTCAATAATTCATGGAGAGGTTGCGTGGTCTCCGCATATTTACTTGTGAAGCGGTTATAGAAATTAGTGAGGCCTAAGAAACCTTTTAACTTTTTCTGATTCTTGGGCTTCGGGAAATCCATAATAGCTTTCACTTTCTCTTCTGTAGCCTGGATGCCGCGTGTTGTCAGTTGGTATCCAAGATACGATATTTCCTTTCTGAAGAACTGCGATTTATTGAGGTTGACGGTCAAGTTTGTTTTGTTGAGATTGTTTAACAGTGCCTCTAAATGTGCTAGGTGCGTCTGAACATCGTTAGAATAACATAAGCAATAGTCAACGTATATTAGCATGTTTCTCTTGACATCTTCATCCAAAACTGTATCCAATCCGCATGTCAGTGCCGCCGAACTGGTACTAAGGCCGAATGGTGTGACGGTGAATTGGTAGCACCTTCCCTCATACATGAACGCGGTATACTTTCTGCACTCTTCCTTCAATGGCACTTGCCAAAAGCTGCTGGACAAATCGACGGTAGATAGGTAGCGCATCTCACTACATCTTGCCAAAATTTCGTTGATCGGGGAAACGCCTTCATAATCGGGAATCGTAACGCCGTTTATCTTTCTTGCGTCTAGGCATAAACGGACCCTTCCATCTCTTTTGATGACTGTGACGAGTGGATTTATGAACGGACTCGTGCATCGTTCTATCACTCCGTACCGCAGCATCCTGTCAATCTCGTCCTTTACCTTTTCTTTATATGCCAGTGGTACAGGCCAACCCCGTTGAAAGTAGGGCGTCCTGTCCGTGACTTGAAATTCATGCTCATATCCTTCTATCCTCCCCGGGCATTCCCTGAACACTCTTCTATTCTTTATAAGTATTTCACTCAATCGTTCCAATATTTCTTCATCTTGACAATCCATGCTTGCTATCTTCTCGTCGATGTTCCTCAGGATTTCTTCTTCTTCTCCATTATTTAGTAGTTCTATGTTCATGATGGGTACGGCGCGCACCTCTTCATCAGCTGCATTCGTTAATTCTATCTTTTTATTACCGATGTCGATGCGACATCCCACTTCCTGTAAAAAACTTATTCCTAATATACGTTGCTTAATAAGATCAGGTGTAACTAAGAAAACACATTCATTCTTGATCTCGTCAATTTCAATGTCGCACAGTATCTGCTTTCTGATTAATTTGGACTTATTTCCAACAGCACTAATGATGAGAGAATTTGTCATAGGTAAAATTTCATATGGTTCAATGTCCTTTTTATTTGCGTTGAACCACTCTTCTGATAACCCGTTAATAACAGAGCCGGTGTCGATAAGTGCCGAAACCTTAATGTCATTGTTGAATTAATAAGTATTTCGGGACATTTTAATAATTGTTTATTAATGTCCTCGTCGTATTCTTGTAGCAGGTCATCCCTCAGGTCTGGTAATAAAATGCTGACATTATTGGTGAGGTTGTGTCTGTTGACAAAAACTAAGTCGTTCGCTGTGCAGGGGTGTTTTTTTTTTTTTTTGCCATTATGGTCGGTATCCATCCTTGAGTTATTGTCGTCAGTCGCCTGGCTCGTGCTCGGCTTAGAGTTAATGAACTCAACAGTGTTCATCCCACTGTACTGTTTGTCTCCGTATCGGTTACCGTGTTGCCTCCCCTGCCAAACTTGTTTTCTGTCACCTTCGTTTTTATTTACAAAGCTCCCTCCAGGTCGGTCGTTAGTTCCGCTTTCCCTTTCATTAGTTGACCGATATTGCGTCCGCCTGTTGCTTCCACTGTCTGACTGAATACTTGTATACTCAGTGATTAAGGCTTCACAATTAGGTATTGTGGTGATCCCGCGTGTGATAACAGCGATCTGCAGATCTCTCCCAAAATGCCTAGAAATTTTCCTTATCAATTGCCGGTCGGTCAGTGCGGAAGTTAATTGTCGGCTTTCTAAAAGGATTCTTTCAATATACTGGATAGCCGTAACCGGTCCGCGCCATTCAAATTTTCCGTATTCGAGGTTATCACGATGATGTCTTGTCGCTCTAATCCCCAATACTTCAACGTGAACGCCTCCTTGAACTCTTCAAATGTGGTTATTTGGTCCCGGATTACGCGCCACCATATACTCGCGTCCTTCTCTAAGTGCTTACCGATCCATTTGATGTCATTATCTGGGTAATACAATTCTTGGAACTCCGACAATTCTTTCAGGAACTCCATCGGGAATCTGTCGGTTCCGTCGTACTTAAGTTCCACCTGTACTTGCCCGTTGACTGTTCTGTTTGGCCCAGACTCCCCTTCGGTTATCTGTCGCCGCAGTCTTTCTAATTGACACCTTAGTTCTTGAATGTGGTTTGTCTTCTCTTTGACGTTTTCTTCAAGTTTCTGTTCAGTCGTCTTTTGTCTGCCGTCTACTTCTACGATTTTTTGTTGTAGTGTGTTGTTTGTTTCTACTATTTCTTGTTGTTGCTGCCTAAGCGTGTGGTATATTTCGGTTTTTAATTCTTCTTGTTTCTTCTGGTTATTGTTGATATGTAATTCTAACTTATTGTGGACCTTTTTAATACTGGTTTGTGTGTTCTGTGCAAGGTTCTTGACTTCTTGACGATCCGACTCTCGGGTTTCCCACACTTCTTCAAACCTTTTAGTGGTGTCATCCTTTAATTCTTTTGTAGCGTCCTCCTGTTTCTTCAGGACTTCACTTATTTTGTCGTCACAACTGGTCTTGTAGTCACGCATTTCCGCTCGCATTTGCGCGAGCTGTTCGGCCATCTGTCGCTTGACATCTTCTTTATGATTATCTAATTTTTCTTCTAGTGTGTTGAGCTTTTCACTCTGTCTGTCGAACTTCTCATTAATTTCTTCCTTCTGTTGATCGAATTTCTCGTTCTGTTCTCTTCGATTTTCTTCTAAATTTTCCTTAATTACTTTGAGACTCTCATTAGTTTCTTCCTTCTTTTGGTCGAATTTCCCATTAATTACTTTCATGAAATCCATCAGTGAGCGCAGTGTCACTTCCTCATGTGATTGTTGGGACTCCTGTCCCCGCGCTCTGACCTCTGACGTCTCTTCAGTCATATTTGGTTCGACTGATGAGTTTTCTCCTCCGTTGTCGGGTATGCCTAACTGGTTGTTAACGTCAAAGTCCATGCTGTCTGAACTACCGCTAGCCATTTTAGCTTTACTTCTCGTTATCATCCAGTTACCAGTCAAGCTAACCTTACACTATAAATATCTTATCGTACTATATTATTTTAATTAATCTAACTACTATTGCCTGCTCTCTTTTGCCATGCGATGGGCGCCATTTATATTTAGTGTATATAAACGGAATTGGCAATTAATTAGTTAATTGTGTTTGCCATGCCATTTATATTTAGTGTAATTATGCTAATTATTATTATTATCGAATTATCCAATTATAAATTGGTAAATTGGGTCTAATTAACTTCGTATACTAATTATATGTAATCAAACAGGGTTGTAATTGACATTAATATTTAACACACATATGAGAGTAACTTATTTTGTCGGATTAGACTCAATATAGTTATCAAATCAATATGATTTGCATGAGCCTGTTAATCGGACATTTCAATGGTCGATTTGGTTGTGTCCATTGATAATTAGCATAACTCTGAGACTCTTTATGAAATAACTTGGAACGTGATAAATTAATTGTCAAGGTTAATTTGCAATAATGAACGCAAGATTCAAGTATATAAATAATAATTACTTATTTATTATATTGTTGGTTAAGTAAATTACTATGTCCTGCAAATACATAATTAAAACACATAATAACAAAATTACAATAATATTCCTTCGTTGTTTCCTGCAAACAAGACATACAGTACATTCAAATACAACAGATAACATACATATACAAACAATAAACAATCAAATATATTTTATCCCTAGCTAAATGCATTCATTATGCTCAGATGAATTACTTTAATATCAACATTATAAGTTTTATGATTTATATAACTTTACAAAATCTCTCGGGAGTAGCTCTGTGAAAAGATGAGACAGTGCAGTAGTATACGTATCACTAGTATTTAATAAACATAAAGGCTTATCTTGCAAAAGGGTTTATCCAAAATTCCATCGGTGTAAGCTGACATCCGCTGGTGGATTCCTCGTACATCCTAATCACTGTTAATTGAAGAACACTCCACTTCACTTCACTAATTTCCACTCTCGTTATGTATAGTGTGGTGTTGTACTCCCCGCTGGTGTCAAGTGTTTTTGAGTTCAAGTGTTAAGATGACAACATCGTCATTAAGATGGTTTACTCCTAGAGTTTGTTGTGTGCGTGTTCATATAATTAACTATTTCATCTATCTTGGACGTAGTGTATGCTATGTGTGTAATAGTGTTCGGGTTGGTTCATTCAGTTCAAATGTTCAATATAGCGAATCATTATGGTGGAATGGTGTTTGAACTGTCACCCACTGTCTTACTCTCGGAATGTTAATCACTTGTATTATTATGTTGCGTGTCGGTCGTAGTTTAGAGTCACGTACACACTGATATTTAACGATAGTTATGTCTATTCGCACTGTTGATTATTGGAACTCGTATAACTGTCGAACAGACTTTTGTGTAATTGAGATAGAATTGATTGTCTAAGTTCACTTAAGGCCGCGACTTGGTTACGATTTCACTGAGTTAAAAGTTCGGTAAGTCGCGTAAACTATTTCAATTACTACCGTTATTACCGCTCCAACTACTATTATATTATTCCGTTTTGCTACATAACTACTGTAACAACTACTACTCGTCTTCTACCGTATTACTGCCGTAACTACTTTATTACTAACTGTCTTTCTGTCTTACTAACTGTATTACTGCCTTCTGCTGCTCCGCGTCCTCGCAAACAGTTTTTATCAAACATACTTCCCCAGGAGGCAAATTCTATATTTCCACGCCCTATCGGACTGGTGATAGGTTCCTTTAAATTCCTACCACTTTGTAGATCCTGTCATCGGTTTCCTGATTCGTCGTTCGAGTCTTTCTTACTCTCTCCACGAGTTCTTTAGGAAGATGCCCAACGCTGGTTGGTCGCCGACATCCCCGGAATATTCCAGCGACGAACGTTGTGCTTATTCTCAGAAACTAGGGCAATTCTCTCGCCTGTCTGTCAACCTTTGTTTCCACGGTGTCGAGGTACTCTGACTTAGCTTTTGTTAAGAGTCTGCAGTGTCTTGGTCAATTGTTCAATTTTACCCTTCGCTCGTTCCGCCGATTATCAACTCTTCGTTGGTGACATCCCTGGTCGAATCCCACGCTTTCTAGTTGTAAATTTAGCTAGCTGTCAGGGTTTGTTTTCATGCTGGGCTGTGCGTACCTCCAGTATTCACTGAGTGTCCATTCTATTGTTTACATATTTGTCGAGATTTCTCTGTACCCCTTTGTTGCTGGGTGTAGCCTTTCTTATGTGTGCTTGTTACAACACACCCCCACAGCATGTGTTCATTTCATTTCTGAGTAACCAGGCAGCTGGACTAAACCTTTGTTTCGTTCGCTAGGTGCTGTAAATTGTAACAAAGTTTGAGCTGTCAACGACGTTCCTTAGATTCTTATTGTGTCGTGTACTCAGCCGTTTTTATCATTGTCTTCGCACTGGCGTCGGGTCTGACGTGTCCCTAATTCGTCTTTATTTACGACCCTGGCTTGTGTCTGTCAACTCGAGTGTGTGAGCGTTCCACTTGATCGAGGAATTATACATTTTTTTAAATTTCGATCACTGTAACCCACAACAAGACGGACAGTGCTACCAGCGGCAGCCTCTGAAGAAGCCTTTTAAAGGAGAAAACCGGTTCAGGCTGTAAGGTAAAACTTTATGCTTTTACTTATAAAAAACCTAGTGTTCCGAGTCGTTAATGTAATAGTGATATTTAGTTAAGTAACGGACACGTCATGGACAACGAAATCCAATGATTTATTTTATAAGGCCTTCAAAGAAATTCTGCAAATAATACATTATTATATTGTTTCCCACTTCTACTGTCAATATAAATGGAATTGGGAATGTAATTACACACTAATTACAATGGTCAAACCTACCACTACTATCCTATTGTAATTGCAAATGATTTTTGTTCTGTGATATGAATCTGAGGAAATATACATTCACGAGTTTAGGTATATTAAATTCTTGAATTTTGTTGTCAATGACATGTCCAATTGTTATCACTAAATACAGTAAATTATTCTGACACAGAAAATGATTATTTTAGGTAAACATTAAAAATTTGTTTTACCTTACTGCCTAAACTAGTTTTCATTCGTTATGAGCTTCATGAGAGGCTGCTGCTAGGAGCGCTGTCCATTCTACTAACCCACATCAACAAAATCCATAAAAACGTTACCTTCACTACTGAACACAAAAACAACAATAGCATAAATTTCCTAGACCTTACCATGACAAATCTATAACACAGACACACATTCAGTATGTAGAGAAAACCCACTACAACTGCCACACTGATACATAACTCGTCCAATCACCCAATACAACACAAACTATCAACCTTCAGAACCATGGTACACAGACTAACAACATTCCACTAGAAGCAAGAGACTATCGAAGACGAATAAACACAATCAAATATGTATCAGAAGCCAACGGATCAATTAGAACTCCTATGCCAATTAACAAACATTAATGGCCAATTAACAAACTCCTTTGTAAAACAAACAACAGACAAAGACAGAAAACAACAAATGCATAACACTAACATATATCAATAACTGCAGTCAAAAAATAGCCTTCTGCAAGTTTAAAATAGCATTGCATACAGAACTACAAACAAGACGGAACACACACTCCCAAAAAACGTACACAAACAGCTAAACAAATTTGGTTTACCTGGTGTGTACAAATTAAACTGCACAGAATGTAACAAATTCTACATAGGCCAGACAGGACACAGGTTCAAACAGAGATATATTGAACACATAAAAACATTAGGCTACACTCCACCACCGAATCCAGCTTTGCAAACTATCTCATCGAGGCTGACCACACACATGCACAAGTAGTAACAACAACATGGAAATTCTACACATACACACAAAAACGGATAAAAACAACATCCTAAATGAACAGACGCAATTTAAATCACACATACTATTTGAACATATTTCACAAAAACGATCTTTTGAACAACGGTGCCATCATCAATAAAAAAAATAATTTAAAAAAATTAAAAAACACGACTGCCAAAAAAATAAATGAATAAATAAAAAATAAATTGATAAAAACACTAAATAAAAAAAAACTAAATAAAAATAATATTTAGTAAAAATCACAAAATCTAAATAAAGTCGATTTAAAAAGCCAAAAACAAGGTATTGAAATTCAGCTCTGATCAGATTTAACGAAAATGTTATGAATGATTAAACGCATAGTAATTTTATTAGATTTAAATTACTTTTCGATGTTGAATATATATCAATGCATCATATGAATACTACAATTATAAAAAGTATTTCTGATAAAATTTTGCTCTTCAATTTTAATTTTCAATGCAGTCGGGGGCTGTTTCTAAATAGATTTGTTCTTTTCATTAAACAGCCCCCGACTGCATTGAAAATTAAAATTGAAGAGCAAAATTTTATCAGTAATATTTTTTATAACTGTAGTCTTCATATGATGCATTGATATATATTCAACATCGAAAAGTAATTTAAATCTAATAAAATTACTATGCGTTTAATCATTCATAACATTTTCGTTAAATCTGACCAGAGCTGAATTTCAATACCTTGTTTTTGGCTTTTTAAATCGACTTTATTTAGATTTTTACTAAATATTATTTTTATTTTTTATTTTTTTTATTTAGTGTTTTTATCAATTTATTTTTTATTTATTCATTTATTTTTTTGGCAGTCGTGTTTTTTAATTTTTTAAATTATTTTTTTTATTTTATTCCTTTTTGTGTTTAAAAAGAGTATAATGGGAATGTGCAGTGTGTGCGTGCGTATGTGTGAAGTGCAAAAAAAATTTCAATTTTTACATAGTTTTATTTAGAAACTTTATTCTGTACATAGTATAATTAGCGTATGAACTTATAAACTTATAAATATAGTATAACTTTATTTTATATACTATTATAAAACTAGTATAATACAAACATTTCGATAAATTGTTTTATAAATTATATAATTAACTAAATAATTTCATTTATTAGAAATGATAAAGAAAAAGCTTTGGTCTACAGATTTCTGAGTCGATTTAATTCCTCAAGTGAGTTTTTATCGTGCGGTTCATGCAACAATTTTCGTGGATCCAGACAACTTATTGCTAATCCCTCTAATGTTTTCACACGACTTAGTGCGACGTAGGCCTGACCCTTGGCAAATATTACTACTCAAATCAATGACTGCTTTGTCTAAAGTAGTGCCTTGGAGTTTATGTACTGTTATAGCCCAACACAATATTAATGGCAGCATACGTCGTTCTACTTTGCCCTGGCCTCGCAAAGCATCATATTCAACAGTGGTGGGCTCTATCTTTACTCCAATACCAGCAGTATTTCCCCTAATTGATCTGTCATCAAATTCTACAAATACGGCTTGTGGAAGCTCACCAGGTTGAAGCTGATCTCGACGTAGTGCAGGCCACTCAATTTTTCTAATGATGCCGATTGCTCCGTTGACCAGACCATGATTAACATTAATGTTTTTTCGCAACATTACCCTAGATCCGACTCCGATTACTAAAGAGTTTGGAATACCTCCAGTTTTGTTTGGATCCGTTGGTATGAAGTCTTTCTTTAACTTTTGTCCGTAATTCTTAGCTTCGACAGACACATCCACCGCTTCAATATCGTAAACTTTAGATGATTGTTTTCAACTTTTCAGTCATCATAGCATTATATTCTTCTACCTGTTTAGTGGTTGGGAAAATACGCAGACACTCGCCATCAGCAAATTCATCTGTCAAAGGAACTCTTCGACGATCTAAAATTTCTAGCTGCTGCATGGTGAGTTGGCCGACTCGTAAATTATTTAAAATGTCTATAAAAGTAGTGTCGTTAGCTTGCCGCATATTTTGAGGTAATTCACAGAAACTAAACAGTGTCCACAAATTAATTTCAGCTGATAAGTAATGAGGCTGCTTGAAGCAGTAGGTACCACCAACTGCTTTTGGTCCAGGTGGCAACTGCATTAGATCGCCAAACAAAATAATATTGATACCCCCGAAGAGAGCATCATTCATTTTAAGCTGTTGCAACCTTAAGTGAATATTTCTTACGGTAGTATAGGGTACCATTGAGATTTCGTCAATGATTAGCCAATTAATATGCTTCCACCTTAGCCGTTCCCTTTGAAGACGCTCATCAGTAAGAGGGCGAAGAGCTGTCACCTTGCCTTTTTCGATAGCAAGGGCAAAAGTAGAGTGCAAAGTGCTACCTCCAATCAATCTTGCAGCGACACCTGTGGGTGCTGCTACCGTAACAGCTCTGCTTGCAGGTAAATGAGAAAGACGACGAATCTGTTCTACAATAATTTTCAGAGTAAAGGTTTTGCCGGTGCCTGCTCCTCCAGTAACGAACACACATAATGGCTTAGTATTATTTTCACTTGGAAGCAATCTGTCTGAAATCATTTTGAACAATTGGCGCTGCTGAAAATTCATTAAGTTTACTGCTGCGGCATATTGTTGATCAGTCATTTCATGTATTTCAGGTTCACCATATTTCGCAGAGAGAAATATATATAGCAAACCAATATATATATATATATATATATATATTGTAACGCAACATAGTTGAGGTTCCCCAACGTTACATAAAAGATTGAATGAAATATGGTCAAGGACCATACCCTGACTTAAATAAAATAAATAAACCTCCGCTCAACAGTCCGTTAAGGACCAAGGCGTACCGCGCGGCTTTTGTGTTAGTGTGACGGTGTATGGCTAGTACTACGCGCCACCAGCCGCTAGTTGCGGTATTCACAGCCAGGAGGCGGCGCTGTTATCTCAGCGCCTACTCAGTTTGCCTCACGACGCTGAGTGCACGCCGTACGGAACCTCCGCCGGGAATTGAACCCGGGACCACGAGCGTATCAATCGCCCGCGTTAGCCACTAGACCACCTGGAGGCTCTAGGTCAATAATAGAGATTATTATTTCAATTAACGAGATCAATAATATGATCTGAGTTAAAGTACAGTGAATAATCCCTAGAGTATTATTATTATTTATTATTTTATTGAAGGTCACGTGATGACTACCTTACGAGGTTTATTAATGAAGATTGACTGTAGAATATTCCAGCAATCATTTAACTGGGCAGAGATGATGTTCCTCTGATCCCAGAAAGTATGTAACGGACAACGGTAATTGGTTAGCCGATAGAGCACCACAGATTCGATTCCAGTTATAATGTTAGGGAGGTTTAGGAAAATTAAATATTAGAGGGAAAACTCACAAATAAATATAGAGAATTAAATAAAACCAGATCCAAAATGTATAATTAATAAAGAATGTCACAAGAATGATTATAGAAATAAGATTTAAACTTGGGAAATAATTGATTTTAAGAAGGAAGGAAGAAATGAGAATAATATAACGGATAATTATGAAATATAAAAGTACTATAAATAGGAAACCAATTGGCCAGATACAAATTAGAAGTTTATTTCTTGCTAAACTTTGTTTATACCAAAATAAACTTATTTCGAAGGGGGGGTGTTATGTAACGCAACATAGTTGAGGTTCCCCAACGTTACATAAAAGATTGAATGAAATATGGTCAAGGACCATACCCTGACTTAAGGTTGTTCAATAGTTCATGTGTTTGAGAAGTACCTCAAGTAAAAAGGAGGCAATGACTAATATTAAATGTAAAAGAGCCAGACCAATGAATGATTGGATGTAATGAAATGTTTGTTTTGTACTGTGACATGTTAAGGTCTACAGAGTATTTATATTGTATGTTGAATATGCTAAAAATGAAATGATGTTGTTTGATAATAATACTTAATCAATAATTATGTTTATATTTATATTAGATTTGTTTTTATACAGCACAGTATAGTTACCAATGTTAGGCACTGTACTAAGTTGTCAGTATTGTATAAAATTGAAAGATACTGTTGTTCTAATTAATGTTTATAAACTGGATCAGGAGTGTGACCAGTGTTTTAAGTCTAACAAGTAGTTCTGACAATTATGTCATAAATTAATAAAGGGTTCCAGAACCAGTTAATTAATATAAAAACAACTAACCACCAGTAAATTAAAATTCATGTAATTAACTATGTAATCAATAATTAATTGTACAGTAGGTCAGGTAAAAAAGAAAATTAAGTTAAAAAAACAAATAATGTTATAATGGTTGTAAATGAATCTATAGGCCTAAATTCCATATTAGTGAAAGGAAATTAATACCTTTTTAGTTAACCCAGTACAACGAAACTCTGGTAAAACATTTACTGTTTAGTAAGGAAGGTTAGGGGAGAGTTTTATGTGATTCAATATTAATCCAAGCATGGAGTATTTTATTGGAAAGAAGTAGTAATATTCTATAATGCCGGCTCAAGGATATATGGAAAACGTGGTTGTTAAGGCAACTGAAATGTGCAGTTTGTTGATTTTGAATTAATGCGTTCTGATTGTTACAAGCTATTAGGTTGAGATGAACCGATATATTTAAAATATATGAATAAATATAAAGAAAATATATATCCAAATTGAAAAAGCATTTTTGCAAAACAATTATACTTGAATGTTAATGAATCATACAAATTAAATAACCCTCTAAATTATCAATGAATACAATAAAAAAAAGAATTGAAAGCGTCTCACCTCATTCACTAAATAATTCCGCTGAATTTGGTATCAAACCAATTCATGCTATAAATTGAAGACCAATAAAGAGTTAAAGCCTGAATTAACGGAAATATTTGGAAATACAGAAGACTCGGTTTGACGAAATAACCTTCATTGGCAGCAGAAGCTGAGATCCTAATTCCAATTCACTGCGACCAAGATTTGTGAAGACCGTAAAAGAAGAATAGAAGCCAGAAGAATTCCTGTGGGTTAACCAGTACACACCACCATCAATTTTATTGAAAATCGGAGCAGTTTCACTGGATGAAGACGAGATAAACCGCATGGTCAGATACACTGTTGACAAACGTTCACCGCCTAACGAAGCTTTCATCGGTTGGGTAAAAAACAACTTATTTTCATATCACTGTATTTTAAGTAAATAATTTTATTTTTTTTGTAAATTGAACAACCTTAATTATGCATTTTACCTGGCCTTACTAATGGTTCAAAGAACTACACGAACCCTGGTATAAGAATTAATTGTCATTATTTTCAAGTATATATGTTTTTAGAGTTTGAATAATTAAGAATCGATATATGTTGGGATAATCGATTGGATCGTCTTATTGTTTGTCTGAGACAACGTAACTTGTTAAATACCAGAGAAAAATAAATAAAGTACATTTGTTGTATGAGATAACTTTTAATCATTGCAGAGAAAATACTATATGTAGTTGGTGTAATAATTTATCAACAGATTGATACAAACACTCCGAATAACTAACCTATAAGTACACTTATTTCTAGTAACAGCGCTTAAAATTTGCAGCTGGTGGGACGGGAGATTGTTGAACTAACTGGTTTTTTAATACTAAATTTGAACAAAATTTTTATCATTGAGTGACTAGGGTTGAAACAAATATCACTTACATTCAGTAAATACTCCATATATATTGCTCATATTAAACAACCACTGAGAACTAAGTTAAGTCTATAGAATAATACCATTATAAATTCAGGAACATAATTCTAATTTTGTTGACTTAATAATCTATGTTCTGAGGGTTTCACCGGTCACGACCGAAAGGTATATTAGTTAATAACATATTAATTAAACCAGGTAACAGCAGTTTAATAGTTACGAATCGCCACCTACGACGTATTACTTGGCATTTGTTACCCAGGAGTCTCTTATAACTAATTACACCCATAGACAAGATTTCTTTACAATTTGACGTCTCCAGCTGGTATCATACAATATAACATGCGTCCTCACATAATTAACAAGTAGTTCCCTACAAAATTGGTTACAACAGTGGGGTTTGAATAAGACGGACGTTCCACCGCTAGTACCCAACATACTTATTCAATAACAAATTGACGACTCCTACGAGGGGGACTGATCAAAGAAAGACTCACCATACGTAGTTTATTACAAATTGCCGCTTGAAAATAGGGGCTTATAAAAACATTCATCACTGGTAATTAGTTTATTACAAATTGACGCTCACAACGTGGGGCATCATCATCGCATCTTAACACCTTCTTATTAATATTATTACAAATTGGCCAGCCCAACAGTGGGGCTTTAAGGAGAGGTATCGAGTTTATTACAAATTGGCGCTCAACGAGTGGGCTTTAGTTAAGTAAAAAATCATATTATTTGTTACTTAACTTGAGCAGGCAACCATTAGAGGCACAGGAATGCATACGAGAGGTGTTACGAAAAGAATGGAGAAGGAACAAGAAACAGAAGAAGATAGGAGGGAAGAAGAAACAGAGGCAGGTACAGATATTGAAATGGAACAACAGGCGAGCAATACAGAGAATGCCCAAGGGACCAACCAGAAAAAGCGGAAGTCAGAAGAGAACCAGATTGGCAAGAAATTATGAGGATGATGATGGAGAAAATTGATAGCATTAAGGAAAGCAATAAACAAACAATAGATGAAAATTTTAGAAAACAGGAGGAAAACTCAAAGCAAACTACAGAAAAGCTAGAAAATAAAATAGACAGTATAAATGAAAATTCAGAAAAGCTGGAAAATAAAATAGACAGTATTAATGAAAACTCAAGGAAACAAAACGAAATCTTGAGTGAGAATTTAATCAAATTAATGAATGAGAAGTTTGACAAAAATAAGGAGGAAAACGATGAAAATAACCGGCTAATAAATGAAAGTTTGAAGCAAATGAATAAAAGGCTTGACAGGAATGATGAGAGTTTGAGCAGATTCTGGAGAATACCAAACGAATGGATGAGAAAATTGAAAACCATAATAAGGAGTTGCGGCAAATCATCAATGAACAAGGCCTAGCGTTGAGGGAAGTCATCAATGGAAGTATTATAATTGTTAATGAAACACGGAGCAAAGGAGTTGATAGCTATGAAGTGGAGGTAAGACAGCAAATAAATGAAATTAAGGTGGATCTGGAAAAGACAGATGAACCTATCATGCAACTCAGAGTGGAAGTAGAGACCAAAATTACTCAAATAGGAAAACTACAAGCGAAGACCCAAGAAAAATTTGACAAGATACCAATTGATAGAACCGGAAGAATAGAACGGGTTCATGATGAAATGAAGATAATGAGAATAAGACAAATGTATAAAAGGAAATTAATAAATACACGGGAAGAATTGGAAATGATAAAAGGGGATTGATTCAGCTACATAATAGACCAATTACGGAAAACAGAGAAGTAAGGCAAGTGAGAAACTTTAAACAAACCACACTTGAATTCCCAGATGGACTAGAAGGACCAAAAAGGCCAAAACTAACTAAGGAGCATGGAGGACTTATGGAATTTATGTATGAACCATCAGAAACATTAAGAGACAGTACAGAAGAATCAGTTCAAAGGACGATGATGAGCTTGACTATAAATGACAATTTTATAGTGACAAAAGGCAAGAACTGCACAAGAATGAGATATGTCACCAGGACAGAAATAACTCTATACACTAGAGGAATCCGGACAATCAGTACAGAGGAAATAATGGACCACGGTTAAAAACCAATTCTAAACAGAATATAAAAGAAAAGGGACGGATTTTATGGATACAGGACCAAGCAACCCATTGTAAATAAAAACCCAAAATTCCAAAGGATGTAAGAACAACTTACTCAATAATTATTCAGAAACAGTATGATTTAAAATAAAGAGGATAAATACCCCAAAATTCAAAAAATGAAGTAAGCTCAACTTACAAACAAGTATCTAAGAAAACAATTTATGAGGTATACAAGAAAGAGAATTTTGAAGATAAAAAAACAACCAAAGTCGAAAAATAAGTAAGAACACCTTACTATACAATTTAGAAGAAATTGCTTTAAACTAATATGAAAAAAATAAAAAAATAAAAAAATAACACTGATTCAACCTAATAAAAAATCATCAAAACCAAAAGACGAAATGAGTTTATCTAATGTAACATAATAGTGAGAAATGTAATTTAGAATGTAAAAGAAATAATAATGATTGTGCCAGAAGAATATAGCTACATAATGTAATGTATAGTACTAACCAAAATCTCATAACCAGCTGTATTGGTCACAAAGGAATATAAGCCAATGAAGATAAGAGAATGAAGAAGCCAAAATGGAACCCTCAATAGGATCACAAGAAAAGAAAAAAAAACAAAGGGTTAAGAATTATCCGAAAACAAAACCCAATTAATAAATGTCAATAAAATAGCCAAGTATTGGAGAGGAGAAGTGTATAATAGAAGGAAGAATTAATATGAAGAAATAATATGATCTGAGTTAAAGTACAGTGAATAATCCCTAGAGTATTATTATTATTTATTATTTTATTGAAGGTCACGTGATGACTACCTTACGAGGTTTATTAATGAAGATTGACTGTAGAATATTCCAGCAATCATTTAACTGGGCAGAGATGATGTTCCTCTGATCCCAGAAAGTATGTAACGGACGACGGTAATTGGTTAGCCGATAGAGCACCACAGATTCGATTCCAGTTATAATGTTAGGGAGGTTTAGGAAAATTAAATATTAGAGGGAAAACTCACAAATAAATATAGAGAATTAAATAAAACCAGATCCAAAATGTATAATTAATAAAGAATGTCACAAGAATGATTATAGAAATAAGATTTAAACTTGGGAAAGAATTGATTTTAAGAAGGAAGGAAGAAATGATAATAATATAACGGATAATTATGAAATATAAAAGTACTATAAATAGGAAACCAATTGGCCAGATACAAATTAGAAGTTTATTTCTTGCTAAACTTTGTTTATACCAAAATAAACTTATTTCGAAGGGGGGGTGTTATGTAACGCAACATAGTTGAGGTTCCCCAACGTTACATAAAAGATTGAATGAAATATGGTCAAGGACCATACCCTGACTTAAGGTTGTTCAATAGTTCATGTGTTTGAGAAGTACCTCAAGTAAAAAGGAGGCAATGACTAATATTAAATGTAAAAGAGCCAGACCAATGAATGATTGGATGTAATGAAATGTTTGTTTTGTACTGTGACATGTTAAGGTCTACAGAGTATTTATATTGTATGTTGAATATGCTAAAAATGAAATGATGTTGTTTGATAATAATACTTAATCAATAATTATGTTTATATTTATATTAGATTTGTTTTTATACAGCACAGTATAGTTACCAATGTTAGGCACTGTACTAAGTTGTCAGTATTGTATAAAATTGAAAGATACTGTTGTTCTAATTAATGTTTATAAACTGGATCAGGAGTGTGACCAGTGTTTTAAGTCTAACAAGTAGTTCTGACAATTATGTCATAAATTAATAAAGGGTTCCAGAACCAGTTAATTAATATAAAAACAACTAACCACCAGTAAATTAAAATTCATGTAATTAACTATGTAATCAATAATTAATTGTACAGTAGGTCAGGTAAAAAAGAAAATTAAGTTAAAAAAACAAATAATGTTATAATGGTTGTAAATGAATCTATAGGCCTAAATTCCATATTAGTGAAAGGAAATTAATACCTTTTTAGTTAACCCAGTACAACGAAACTCTGGTAAAACATTTACTGTTTAGTAAGGAAGGTTAGGGGAGAGTTTTATGTGATTCAATATTAATCCAAGCATGGAGTATTTTATTGGAAAGAAGTAGTAATATTCTATAATGCCGGCTCAAGGATATATGGAAAACGTGGTTGTTAAGGCAACTGAAATGTGCAGTTTGTTGATTTTGAATTAATGCGTTCTGATTGTTACAAGCTATTAGGTTGAGATGAACCGATATATTTAAAATATATGAATAAATATAAAGAAAATATATATCCAAATTGAAAAAGCATTTTTGCAAAACAATTATACTTGAATGTTAATGAATCATACAAATTAAATAACCCTCTAAATTATCAATGAATACAATAAAAAAAAGAATTGAAAGCGTCTCACCTCATTCACTAAATAATTCCGCTGAATTTGGTATCAAACCAATTCATGCTATAAATTGAAGACCAATAAAGAGTTAAAGCCTGAATTAACGGAAATATTTGGAAATACAGAAGACTCGGTTTGACGAAATAACCTTCATTGGCAGCAGAAGCTGAGATCCTAATTCCAATTCACTGGGACCAAGATTTGTGAAGACCGTAAAAGAAGAATAGAAGCCAGAAGAATTCCTGTGGGTTAACCAGTACACACCACCATCAATTTTATTGAAAATCGGAGCAGTTTCACTGGATGAAGACGAGATAAACCGCATGGTCAGATACACTGTTGACAAACGTTCACCGCCTAACGAAGCTTTCATCGGTTGGGTAAAAAACAACTTATTTTCATATCACTGTATTTTAAGTAAATAATTTTATTTTTTTTGTAAATTGAACAACCTTAATTATGCATTTTACCTGGCCTTACTAATGGTTCAAAGAACTACACGAACCCTGGTATAAGAATTAATTGTCATTATTTTCAAGTATATATGTTTTTAGAGTTTGAATAATTAAGAATCGATATATGTTGGGATAATCGATTGGATCGTCTTATTGTTTGTCTGAGACAACGTAACTTGTTAAATACCAGAGAAAAATAAATAAAGTACATTTGTTGTATGAGATAACGTTTTAATCATTGCAGAGAAAATACTATATGTAGTTGGTGTAATAATTTATCAACAGATTGATACAAACACTCCGAATAACTAACCTATAAGTACACTTATTTCTAGTAACAGCGCTTAAAATTTGCAGCTGGTGGGACGGGAGATTGTTGAACTAACTGGTTTTTTAATACTAAATTTGAACAAAATTTTTATCATTGAGTGACTAGGGTTGAAACAAATATCACTTACATTCAGTAAATACTCCATATATATTGCTCATATTAAACAACCACTGAGAACTAAGTTAAGTCTATAGAATAATACCATTATAAATTCAGGAACATAATTCTAATTTTGTTGACTTAATAATCTATGTTCTGAGGGTTTCACCGGTCACGACCGAAAGGTATATTAGTTAATAACATATTAATTAAACCAGGTAACAGCAGTTTAATAGTTACGAATCGCCACCTACGACGTATTACTTGGCATTTGTTACCCAGGAGTCTCTTATAACTAATTACACCCATAGACAAGATTTCTTTACAATTTGACGTCTCCAGCTGGTATCATACAATATAACATGCGTCCTCACATAATTAACAAGTAGTTCCCTACAAAATTGGTTACAACAGTGGGGTTTGAATAAGACGGACGTTCCACCGCTAGTACCCAACATACTTATTCAATAACAAATTGACGACTCCTACGAGGGGGACTGATCAAAGAAAGACTCACCATACGTAGTTTATTACAAATTGCCGCTTGCAAATAGGGGCTTATAAAAACATTCATCACTGGTAATTAGTTTATTACAAATTGACGCTCGCAACGTGGGGCATCATCATCGCATCTTAACACCTTCTTATTAATATTATTACAAATTGGCCAGCCCAACAGTGGGGCTTTAAGGAGAGGTATCGAGTTTATTACAAATTGGCGCTCAACGAGTGGGCTTTAGTTAAGTAAAAAATCATATTATTTGTTACTTAACTTGAGCAGGCAACCATTAGAGGCACAGGAATGCATACGAGAGGTGTTACGAAAAGAATGGAGAAGGAACAAGAAACAGAAGAAGATAGGAGGGAAGAAGAAACAGAGGCAGGTACAGATATTGAAATGGAACAACAGGCGAGCAATACAGAGAATGCCCAAGGGGACCAACCAGAAAAAGCGGAAGTCAGAAGAGAACCAGATTGGCAAGAAATTATGAGGATGATGATGGAGAAAATTGATAGCATTAAGGAAAGCAATAAACAAACAATAGATGAAAATTTTAGAAAACAGGAGGAAAACTCAAAGCAAACTACAGAAAAGCTAGAAAATAAAATAGACAGTATAAATGAAAATTCAGAAAAGCTGGAAAATAAAATAGACAGTATTAATGAAAACTCAAGGAAACAAAACGAAATCTTGAGTGAGAATTTAATCAAATTAATGAATGAGAAGTTTGACAAAAATAAGGAGGAAAACGATGAAAATAACCGGCTAATAAATGAAAGTTTGAAGCAAATGAATAAAAGGCTTGACAGGAATGATGAGAGTTTGAGGCAGATTCTGGAGAATACCAAACGAATGGATGAGAAAATTGAAAACCATAATAAGGAGTTGCGGCAAATCATCAATGAACAAGGCCTAGCATTGAGGGAAGTCATCAATGGAAGTATTATAATTGTTAATGAAACACGGAGCAAAGGAGTTGATAGCTATGAAGTGGAGGTAAGACAGCAAATAAATGAAATTAAGGTGGATCTGGAAAAGACAGATGAACCTATCATGCAACTCAGAGTGGAAGTAGAGACCAAAATTACTCAAATAGGAAAACTACAAGCGAAGACCCAAGAAAAATTTGACAAGATACCAATTGATAGAACCGGAAGAATAGAACGGGTTCATGATGAAATGAAGATAATGAGAATAAGACAAATGTATAAAAGGAAATTAATAAATACACGGGAAGAATTGGAAATGATTAAAAGGGGATTGATTCAGCTACATAATAGACCAATTATGGAAAACAGAGAAGTAAGGCAAGTGAGAAACTTTAAACAAACCACACTTGAATTCCCAGATGGACTAGAAGGACCAAAAAGGCCAAAACTAACTAAGGAGCATGGAGGACTTATGGAATTTATGTATGAACCATCAGAAACATTAAGAGACAGTACAGAAGAATCAGTTCAAAGGACGATGATGAGCTTGACTATAAATGACAATTTTATAGTGACAAGAGGCAAGAACTGCACAAGAATGAGATATGTCACCAGGACAGAAATAACTCTATACACTAGAGGAATCCGGACAATCAGTACAGAGGAAATAATGGACCACGGTTAAAAACCGATTCTAAACAGAATATAAAAGAAAAGGGACGGATTTTATGGATACAGGACCAAGCAACCCATTGTAAATAAAAACCCAAAATTCCAAAGGATGTAAGAACAACTTACTCAATAATTATTCAGAAACAGTATGATTTAAAATAAAGAGGATAAATACCCCAAAATTCAAAAAATGAAGTAAGCTCAACTTACAAACAAGTATCTAAGAAAACAATTTATGAGGTATACAAGAAAGAGAATTTTGAAGATAAAAAAACAACCAAAGTCGAAAAATAAGTACGAACACCTTACTATACAATTTAGAAGAAATTGCTTTAAACTAATATGAAAAAAATAAAAAAATAACACTGATTCAACCTAATAAAAAATCATCAAAACCAAAAGACGAAATGAGTTTATCTAATGTAACATAATAGTGAGAAATGTAATTTAGAATGTAAAAGAAATAATAATGATTGTGCCAGAAGAATATAGCTACATAATGTAATGTATAGTACTAACCAAAATCTCATAACCAGCTGTATTGGTCACAAAGGAATATAAGCCAATGAAGATAAGAGAATGAAGAAGCCAAAATGGAACCCTCAATAGGATCACAAGAAAAGAAAAAAAAACAAAGGGTTAAGAATTATCCGAAAACAAAACCCAATTAATAAATGTCAATAAAATAGCCAAGTATTGGAGAGGAGAAGTGTATAATAGAAGGAAGAATTAATATGAAGAAATAATATGATCTGAGTTAAAGTACAGTGAATAATCCCTAGAGTATTATTATTATTTATTATTTTATTGAAGGTCACGTGATGACTACCTTACGAGGTTTATTAATGAAGATTGACTGTAGAATATTCCAGCAATCATTTAACTGGGCAGAGATGATGTTCCTCTGATCCCAGAAAGTATGTAACGGACGACGGTAATTGGTTAGCCGATAGAGCACCACAGATTCGATTCCAGTTATAATGTTAGGGAGGTTTAGGAAAATTAAATATTAGAGGGAAAACTCACAAATAAATATAGAGAATTAAATAAAACCAGATCCAAAATGTATAATTAATAAAGAATGTCACAAGAATGATTATAGAAATAAGATTTAAACTTGGGAAATAATTGATTCTAAGAAGGAAGGAAGAAATGAGAATAATATAAAGGATAATTATGAAATATAAAAGTACTATAAATAGGAAACCAATTGGCCAGATACAAATTAGAAGTTTATTTCTTGCTAAACTTTGTTTATACCAAAATAAACTTATTTCGAAGGGGGGGTGTTATGTAACGCAACATAGTTGAGGTTCCCCAACGTTACATAAAAGATTGAATGAAATATGGTCAAGGACCATACCCTGACTTAAGGTTGTTCAATAGTTCATGTGTTTGAGAAGTACCTCAAGTAAAAAGGAGGCAATGACTAATATTAAACGTAAAAGAGCCAGACCAATGAATGATTGGATGTAATGAAATGTTTGTTTTGTACTGTGACATGTTAAGGTCTACAGAGTATTTATATTGTATGTTGAATATGCTAAAAATGAAATGATGTTGTTTGATAATAATACTTAATCAATAATTATGTTTATATTTATATTAGATTTGTTTTTATACAGCACAGTATAGTTACCAATGTTAGGCACTGTACTAAGTTGTCAGTATTGTATAAAATTGAAAGATACTGTTGTTCTAATTAATGTTTATAAACTGGATCAGGAGTGTGACCAGTGTTTTAAGTCTAACAAGTAGTTCTGACAATTATGTCATAAATTAATAAAGGGTTCCAGAACCAGTTAATTAATATAAAAACAACTAACCACCAGTAAATTAAAATTCATGTAATTAACTATGTAATCAATAATTAATTGTACAGTAGGTCAGGTAAAAAAGAAAATTAAGTTAAAAAAACAAATAATGTTATAATGGTTGTAAATGAATCTATAGGCCTAAATTCCATATTAGTGAAAGGAAATTAATACCTTTTTAGTTAACCCAGTACAACGAAACTCTGGTAAAACATTTACTGTTTAGTAAGGAAGGTTAGGGGAGAGTTTTATGTGATTCAATATTAATCCAAGCATGGAGTATTTTATTGGAAAGAAGTAGTAATATTCTATAATGCCGGCTCAAGGATATATGGAAAACGTGGTTGTTAAGGCAACTGAAATGTGCAGTTTGTTGATTTTGAATTAATGCGTTCTGATTGTTACAAGCTATTAGGTTGAGATGAACCGATATATTTAAAATATATGAATAAATATAAAGAAAATATATATCCAAATTGAAAAAGCATTTTTGCAAAACAATTATACTTGAATGTTAATGAATCATACAAATTAAATAACCCTCTAAATTATCAATGAATACAATAAAAAAAAGAATTGAAAGCGTCTCACCTCATTCACTAAATAATTCCGCTGAATTTGGTATCAAACCAATTCATGCTATAAATTGAAGACCAATAAAGAGTTAAAGCCTGAATTAACGGAAATATTTGGAAATACAGAAGACTCGGTTTGACGAAATAACCTTCATTGGCAGCAGAAGCTGAGATCCTAATTCCAATTCACTGGGACCAAGATTTGTGAAGACCGTAAAAGAAGAATAGAAGCCAGAAGAATTCCTGTGGGTTAACCAGTACACACCACCATCAATTTTATTGAAAATCGGAGCAGTTTCACTGGATGAAGACGAGATAAACCGCATGGTCAGATACACTGTTGACAAACGTTCACCGCCTAACGAAGCTTTCATCGGTTGGGTAAAAAACAACTTATTTTCATATCACTGTATTTTAAGTAAATAATTTTATTTTTTTTGTAAATTGAACAACCTTAATTATGCATTTTACCTGGCCTTACTAATGGTTCAAAGAACTACACGAACCCTGGTATAAGAATTAATTGTCATTATTTTCAAGTATATATGTTTTTAGAGTTTGAATAATTAAGAATCGATATATGTTGGGATAATCGATTGGATCGTCTTATTGTTTGTCTGAGACAACATAACTTGTTAAATACCAGAGAAAAATAAATAAAGTACATTTGTTGTATGAGATAACGTTTTAATCATTGCAGAGAAAATACTATATGTAGTTGGTGTAATAATTTATCAACAGATTGATACAAACACTCCGAATAACTAACCTATAAGTACACTTATTTCTAGTAACAGCGCTTAAAATTTGCAGCTGGTGGGATGGGAGATTGTTGAACTAACTGGTTTTTTAATACTAAATTTGAACAAAATTTTTATCATTGAGTGACTAGGGTTGAAACAAATATCACTTACATTCAGTAAATACTCCATATATATTGCTCATATTAAACAACCACTGAGAACTAAGTTAAGTCTATAGAATAATACCATTATAAATTCAGGAACATAATTCTAATTTTGTTGACTTAATAATCTATGTTCTGAGGGTTTCACCGGTCACGACCGAAAGGTATATTAGTTAATAACATATTAATTAAACCAGGTAACAGCAGTTTAATAGTTACGAATCGCCACCTACGACGTATTACTTGGCATTTGTTACCCAGGAGTCTCTTATAACTAATTACACCCATAGACAAGATTTCTTTACAATTTGACGTCTCCAGCTGGTATCATACAATATAACATGCGTCCTCACATAATTAACAAGTAGTTCCCTACAAAATTGGTTACAACAGTGGGGTTTGAATAAGACGGACGTTCCACCGCTAGTACCCAACATACTTATTCAATAACAAATTGACGACTCCTACGAGGGGGACTGATCAAAGAAAGACTCACCATACGTAGTTTATTACAAATTGCCGCTTGCAAATAGGGGCTTATAAAAACATTCATCACTGGTAATTAGTTTATTACAAATTGACGCTCGCAACGTGGGGCATCATCATCGCATCTTAACACCTTCTTATTAATATTATTACAAATTGGCCAGCCCAACAGTGGGGCTTTAAGGAGAGGTATCGAGTTTATTACAAATTGGCGCTCAACGAGTGGGCTTTAGTTAAGTAAAAAATCATATTATTTGTTACTTAACTTGAGCAGGCAACCATTACAGGCACAGGAATGCATACGAGAGGTGTTACGAAAAGAATGGAGAAGGAACAAGAAACAGAAGAAGATAGGAGGGAAGAAGAAACAGAGGCAGGTACAGATATTGAAATGGAACAACAGGCGAGCAATACAGAGAATGCCCAAGGGGACCAACCAGAAAAAGCGGAAGTCAGAAGAGAACCAGATTGGCAAGAAATTATGAGGATGATGATGGAGAAAATTGATAGCATTAAGGAAAGCAATAAACAAACAATAGATGAAAATTTTAGAAAACAGGAGGAAAACTCAAAGCAAACTACAGAAAAGCTAGAAAATAAAATAGACAGTATAAATGAAAATTCAGAAAAGCTGGAAAATAAAATAGACAGTATTAATGAAAACTCAAGGAAACAAAACGAAATCTTGAGTGAGAATTTAATCAAATTAATGAATGAGAAGTTTGACAAAAATAAGGAGGAAAACGATGAAAATAACCGGCTAATAAATGAAAGTTTGAAGCAAATGAATAAAAGGCTTGACAGGAATGATGAGAGTTTGAGGCAGATTCTGGAGAATACCAAACGAATGGATGAGAAAATTGAAAACCATAATAAGGAGTTGCGGCAAATCATCAATGAACAAGGCCTAGCGTTGAGGGAAGTCATCAATGGAAGTATTATAATTGTTAATGAAACACGGAGCAAAGGAGTTGATAGCTATGAAGTGGAGGTAAGACAGCAAATAAATGAAATTAAGGTGGATCTGGAAAAGACAGATGAACCTATCATGCAACTCAGAGTGGAAGTAGAGACCAAAATTACTCAAATAGGAAAACTACAAGCGAAGACCCAAGAAAAATTTGACAAGATACCAATTGATAGAACCGGAAGAATAGAACGGGTTCATGATGAAATGAAGATAATGAGAATAAGACAAATGTATAAAAGGAAATTAATAAATACACGGGAAGAATTGGAAATGATTAAAAGGGGATTGATTCAGCTACATAATAGACCAATTACGGAAAACAGAGAAGTAAGGCAAGTGAGAAACTTTAAACAAACCACACTTGAATTCCCAGATGGACTAGAAGGACCAAAAAGGCCAAAACTAACTAAGGAGCATGGAGGACTTATGGAATTTATGTATGAACCATCAGAAACATTAAGAGACAGTACAGAAGAATCAGTTCAAAGGACGATGATGAGCTTGACTATAAATGACAATTTTATAGTGACAAGAGGCAAGAACTGCACAAGAATGAGATATGTCACCAGGACAGAAATAACTCTATACACTAGAGGAATCCGGACAATCAGTACAGAGGAAATAATGGACCACGGTTAAAAACCGATTCTAAACAGAATATAAAAGAAAAGGGACGGATTTTATGGATACAGGACCAAGCAACCCATTGTAAATAAAAACCCAAAATTCCAAAGGATGTAAGAACAACTTACTCAATAATTATTCAGAAACAGTATGATTTAAAATAAAGAGGATAAATACCCCAAAATTCAAAAAATGAAGTAAGCTCAACTTACAAACAAGTATCTAAGAAAACAATTTATGAGGTATACAAGAAAGAGAATTTTGAAGATAAAAAAACAACCAAAGTCGAAAAATAAGTACGAACACCTTACTATACAATTTAGAAGAAATTGCTTTAAACTAATAAAAAAAAAATAAAAAAATAACACTGATTCAACCTAATAAAAAATCATCAAAACCAAAAGACGAAATGAGTTTATCTAATGTAACATAATAGTGAGAAATGTAATTTAGAATGTAAAAGAAATAATAATGATTGTGCCAGAAGAATATAGCTACATAATGTAATGTATAGTACTAACCAAAATCTCATAACCAGCTGTATTGGTCACAAAGGAATATAAGCCAATGAAGATAAGAGAATGAAGAAGCCAAAATGGAACCCTCAATAGGATCACAAGAAAAGAAAAAAAAACAAAGGGTTAAGAATTATCCGAAAACAAAACCCAATTAATAAATGTCAATAAAATAGCCAAGTATTGGAGAGGAGAAGTGTATAATAGAAGGAAGAATTAATATGAAGAAATAATATGATCTGAGTTAAAGTACAGTGAATAATCCCTAGAGTATTATTATTATTTATTATTTTATTGAAGGTCACGTGATGACTACCTTACGAGGTTTATTAATGAAGATTGACTGTAGAATATTCCAGCAATCATTTAACTGGGCAGAGATGATGTTCCTCTGATCCCAGAAAGTATGTAACGGACGACGGTAATTGGTTAGCCGATAGAGCACCACAGATTCGATTCCAGTTATAATGTTAGGGAGGTTTAGGAAAATTAAATATTAGAGGGAAAACTCACAAATAAATATAGAGAATTAAATAAAACCAGATCCAAAATGTATAATTAATAAAGAATGTCACAAGAATGATTATAGAAATAAGATTTAAACTTGGGAAATAATTGATTTTAAGAAGGAAGGAAGAAATGAGAATAATATAACGGATAATTATGAAATATAAAAGTACTATAAATAGGAAACCAATTGGCCAGATACAAATTAGAAGTTTATTTCTTGCTAAACTTTGTTTATACCAAAATAAACTTATTTCGAAGGGGGGGTGTTATGTAACGCAACATAGTTGAGGTTCCCCAACGTTACATAAAAGATTGAATGAAATATGGTCAAGGACCATACCCTGACTTAAGGTTGTTCAATAGTTCATGTGTTTGAGAAGTACCTCAAGTAAAAAGGAGGCAATGACTAATATTAAACGTAAAAGAGCCAGACCAATGAATGATTGGATGTAATGAAATGTTTGTTTTGTACTGTGACATGTTAAGGTCTACAGAGTATTTATATTGTATGTTGAATATGCTAAAAATGAAATGATGTTGTTTGATAATAATACTTAATCAATAATTATGTTTATATTTATATTAGATTTGTTTTTATACAGCACAGTATAGTTACCAATGTTAGGCACTGTACTAAGTTGTCAGTATTGTATAAAATTGAAAGATACTGTTGTTCTAATTAATGTTTATAAACTGGATCAGGAGTGTGACCAGTGTTTTAAGTCTAACAAGTAGTTCTGACAATTATGTCATAAATTAATAAAGGGTTCCAGAACCAGTTAATTAATATAAAAACAACTAACCACCAGTAAATTAAAATTCATGTAATTAACTATGTAATCAATAATTAATTGTACAGTAGGTCAGGTAAAAAAGAAAATTAAGTTAAAAAAACAAATAATGTTATAATGGTTGTAAATGAATCTATAGGCCTAAATTCCATATTAGTGAAAGGAAATTAATACCTTTTTAGTTAACCCAGTACAACGAAACTCTGGTAAAACATTTACTGTTTAGTAAGGAAGGTTAGGGGAGAGTTTTATGTGATTCAATATTAATCCAAGCATGGAGTATTTTATTGGAAAGAAGTAGTAATATTCTATAATGCCGGCTCAAGGATATATGGAAAACGTGGTTGTTAAGGCAACTGAAATGTGCAGTTTGTTGATTTTGAATTAATGCGTTCTGATTGTTACAAGCTATTAGGTTGAGATGAACCGATATATTTAAAATATATGAATAAATATAAAGAAAATATATATCCAAATTGAAAAAGCATTTTTGCAAAACAATTATACTTGAATGTTAATGAATCATACAAATTAAATAACCCTCTAAATTATCAATGAATACAATAAAAAAAAGAATTGAAAGCGTCTCACCTCATTCACTAAATAATTCCGCTGAATTTGGTATCAAACCAATTCATGCTATAAATTGAAGACCAATAAAGAGTTAAAGCCTGAATTAACGGAAATATTTGGAAATACAGAAGACTCGGTTTGACGAAATAACCTTCATTGGCAGCAAAAGCTGAGATCCTAATTCCAATTCACTGGGACCAAGATTTGTGAAGACCGTAAAAGAAGAATAGAAGCCAGAAGAATTCCTGTGGGTTAACCAGTACACACCACCATCAATTTTATTGAAAATCGGAGCAGTTTCACTGGATGAAGACGAGATAAACCGCATGGTCAGATACACTGTTGACAAACGTTCACCGCCTAACGAAGCTTTCATCGGTTGGGTAAAAAACAACTTATTTTCATATCACTGTATTTTAAGTAAATAATTTTATTTTTTTTGTAAATTGAACAACCTTAATTATGCATTTTACCTGGCCTTACTAATGGTTCAAAGAACTACACGAACCCTGGTATAAGAATTAATTGTCATTATTTTCAAGTATATATGTTTTTAGAGTTTGAATAATTAAGAATCGATATATGTTGGGATAATCGATTGGATCGTCTTATTGTTTGTCTGAGACAACGTAACTTGTTAAATACCAGAGAAAAATAAATAAAGTACATTTGTTGTATGAGATAACGTTTTAATCATTGCAGAGAAAATACTATATGTAGTTGGTGTAATAATTTATCAACAGATTGATACAAACACTCCGAATAACTAACCTATAAGTACACTTATTTCTAGTAACAGCGCTTAAAATTTGCAGCTGGTGGGATGGGAGATTGTTGAACTAACTGGTTTTTTAATACTAAATTTGAACAAAATTTTTATCATTGAGTGACTAGGGTTGAAACAAATATCACTTACATTCAGTAAATACTCCATATATATTGCTCATATTAAACAACCACTGAGAACTAAGTTAAGTCTATAGAATAATACCATTATAAATTCAGGAACATAATTCTAATTTTGTTGACTTAATAATCTATGTTCTGAGGGTTTCACCGGTCACGACCGAAAGGTATATTAGTTAATAACATATTAATTAAACCAGGTAACAGCAGTTTAATAGTTACGAATCGCCACCTACGACGTATTACTTGGCATTTGTTACCCAGGAGTCTCTTATAACTAATTACACCCATAGACAAGATTTCTTTACAATTTGACGTCTCCAGCTGGTATCATACAATATAACATGCGTCCTCACATAATTAACAAGTAGTTCCCTACAAAATTGGTTACAACAGTGGGGTTTGAATAAGACGGACGTTCCACCGCTAGTACCCAACATACTTATTCAATAACAAATTGACGACTCCTACGAGGGGGACTGATCAAAGAAAGACTCACCATACGTAGTTTATTACAAATTGCCGCTTGCAAATAGGGGCTTATAAAAACATTCATCACTGGTAATTAGTTTATTACAAATTGACGCTCGCAACGTGGGGCATCATCATCGCATCTTAACACCTTCTTATTAATATTATTACAAATTGGCCAGCCCAACAGTGGGGCTTTAAGGAGAGGTATCGAGTTTATTACAAATTGGCGCTCAACGAGTGGGCTTTAGTTAAGTAAAAAATCATATTATTTGTTACTTAACTTGAGCAGGCAACCATTAGAGGCACAGGAATGCATACGAGAGGTGTTACGAAAAGAATGGAGAAGGAACAAGAAACAGAAGAAGATAGGAGGGAAGAAGAAACAGAGGCAGGTACAGATATTGAAATGGAACAACAGGCGAGCAATACAGAGAATGCCCAAGGGGACCAACCAGAAAAAGCGGAAGTCAGAAGAGAACCAGATTGGCAAGAAATTATGAGGATGATGATGGAGAAAATTGATAGCATTAAGGAAAGCAATAAACAAACAATAGATGAAAATTTTAGAAAACAGGAGGAAAACTCAAAGCAAACTACAGAAAAGCTAGAAAATAAAATAGACAGTATAAATGAAAATTCAGAAAAGCTGGAAAATAAAATAGACAGTATTAATGAAAACTCAAGGAAACAAAACGAAATCTTGAGTGAGAATTTAATCAAATTAATGAATGAGAAGTTTGACAAAAATAAGGAGGAAAACGATGAAAATAACCGGCTAATAAATGAAAGTTTGAAGCAAATGAATAAAAGGCTTGACAGGAATGATGAGAGTTTGAGGCAGATTCTGGAGAATACCAAACGAATGGATGAGAAAATTGAAAACCATAATAAGGAGTTGCGGCAAATCATCAATGAACAAGGCCTAGCGTTGAGGGAAGTCATCAATGGAAGTATTATAATTGTTAATGAAACACGGAGCAAAGGAGTTGATAGCTATGAAGTGGAGGTAAGACAGCAAATAAATGAAATTAAGGTGGATCTGGAAAAGACAGATGAACCTATCATGCAACTCAGAGTGGAAGTAGAGACCAAAATTACTCAAATAGGAAAACTACAAGCGAAGACCCAAGAAAAATTTGACAAGATACCAATTGATAGAACCGGAAGAATAGAACGGGTTCATGATGAAATGAAGATAATGAGAATAAGACAAATGTATAAAAGGAAATTAATAAATACACGGGAAGAATTGGAAATGATTAAAAGGGGATTGATTCAGCTACATAATAGACCAATTACGGAAAACAGAGAAGTAAGGCAAGTGAGAAACTTTAAACAAACCACACTTGAATTCCCAGATGGACTAGAAGGACCAAAAAGGCCAAAATTAACTAAGGAGCATGGAGGACTTATGGAATTTATGTATGAACCATCAGAAACATTAAGAGACAGTACAGAAGAATCAGTTCAAAGGACGATGATGAGCTTGACTATAAATGACAATTTTATAGTGACAAGAGGCAAGAACTGCACAAGAATGAGATATGTCACCAGGACAGAAATAACTCTATACACTAGAGGAATCCGGACAATCAGTACAGAGGAAATAATGGACCACGGTTAAAAACCGATTCTAAACAGAATATAAAAGAAAAGGGACGGATTTTATGGATACAGGACCAAGCAACCCATTGTAAATAAAAACCCAAAATTCCAAAGGATGTAAGAACAACTTACTCAATAATTATTCAGAAACAGTATGATTTAAAATAAAGAGGATAAATACCCCAAAATTCAAAAAATGAAGTAAGCTCAACTTACAAACAAGTATCTAAGATAACAATTTATGAGGTATACAAGAAAGAGAATTTTGAAGATAAAAAAACAACCAAAGTCGAAAAATAAGTACGAACACCTTACTATACAATTTAGAAGAAATTGCTTTAAACTAATATGAAAAAAATAAAAAAATAACACTGATTCAACCTAATAAAAAATCATCAAAACCAAAAGACGAAATGAGTTTATCTAATGTAACATAATAGTGAGAAATGTAATTTAGAATGTAAAAGAAATAATAATGATTGTGCCAGAAGAATATAGCTACATAATGTAATGTATAGTACTAACCAAAATCTCATAACCAGCTGTATTGGTCACAAAGGAATATAAGCCAATGAAGATAAGAGAATGAAGAAGCCAAAATGGAACCCTCAATAGGATCACAAGAAAAGAAAAAAAAAAACAAAGGGTTAAGAATTATCCGAAAACAAAACCCAATTAATAAATGTCAATAAAATAGCCAAGTATTGGAGAGGAGAAGTGTATAATAGAAGGAAGAATTAATATGAAGAAATAATATGATCTGAGTTAAAGTACAGTGAATAATCCCTAGAGTATTATTATTATTTATTATTTTATTGAAGGTCACGTGATGACTACCTTACGAGGTTTATTAATGAAGATTGACTGTAGAATATTCCAGCAATCATTTAACTGGGCAGAGATGATGTTCCTCTGATCCCAGAAAGTATGTAACGGATGACGGTAATTGGTTAGCCGATAGAGCACCACAGATTCGATTCCAGTTATAATGTTAGGGAGGTTTAGGAAAATTAAATATTAGAGGGAAAACTCACAAATAAATATAGAGAATTAAATAAAACCAGATCCAAAATGTATAATTAATAAAGAATGTCACAAGAATGATTATAGAAATAAGATTTAAACTTGGGAAATAATTGATTTTAAGAAGGAAGGAAGAAATGATAATAATATAACGGATAATTATGAAATATAAAAGTACTATAAATAGGAAACCAATTGGCCAGATACAAATTAGAAGTTTATTTCTTGCTAAACTTTGTTTATACCAAAATAAACTTATTTTGAAGGGGGGGTGTTATGTAACGCAACATAGTTGAGGTTCCCCAACGTTACATAAAAGATTGAATGAAATATGGTCAAGGACCATACCCTGACTTAAGGTTGTTCAATAGTTCATGTGTTTGAGAAGTACCTCAAGTAAAAAGGAGGCAATGACTAATATTAAATGTAAAAGAGCCAGACCAATGAATGATTGGATGTAATGAAATGTTTGTTTTGTACTGTGACATGTTAAGGTCTACAGAGTATTTATATTGTATGTTGAATATGCTAAAAATGAAATGATGTTGTTTGATAATAATACTTAATCAATAATTATGTTTATATTTATATTAGATTTGTTTTTATACAGCACAGTATAGTTACCAATGTTAGGCACTGTACTAAGTTGTCAGTATTGTATAAAATTGAAAGATACTGTTGTTCTAATTAATGTTTATAAACTGGATCAGGAGTGTGACCAGTATTTTAAGTCTAACAAGTAGTTCTGACAATTATGTCATAAATTAATAAAGGGTTCCAGAACCAGTTAATTAATATAAAAACAACTAACCACCAGTAAATTAAAATTCATGTAATTAACTATGTAATCAATAATTAATTGTACAGTAGGTCAGGTAAAAAAGAAAATTAAGTTAAAAAAACAAATAATGTTATAATGGTTGTAAATGAATCTATAGGCCTAAATTCCATATTAGTGAAAGGAAATTAATACCTTTTTAGTTAACCCAGTACAACGAAACTCTGGTAAAACATTTACTGTTTAGTAAGGAAGGTTAGGGGAGAGTTTTATGTGATTCAATATTAATCCAAGCATGGAGTATTTTATTGGAAAGAAGTAGTAATATTCTATAATGCCGGCTCAAGGATATATGGAAAACGTGGTTGTTAAGGCAACTGAAATGTGCAGTTTGTTGATTTTGAATTAATGCGTTCTGATTGTTACAAGCTATTAGGTTGAGATGAACCGATATATTTAAAATATATGAATAAATATAAAGAAAATATATATCCAAATTGAAAAAGCATTTTTGCAAAACAATTATACTTGAATGTTAATGAATCATACAAATTAAATAACGCATGCCCAAAGCACAAAACAAATTCGATCTACCCGGTGTATATAAACTAAATTGTTCAAATTGCAGTAAATTCTACATAGGCCAGACAGGACGTAGCTTCAAACAGAGATACATTGAACACACAAAAGCACTCCACACCACTACAGAATCTACCTTCGCAAACCACCTCATTGAAGCAAACCACACATATAAAAACATCGACAATAACATGAACATACTACACGTACACACAAAAGGCCGAAAAATAGACACTCTAGAACAATTAGAAATATACAAACACACAAAAACAAATAAAAACGACATCCTAAACGAACAGACACAATTCAAATCGCACGCATTATTCGAACACATCTCACCACACACACACAGCTTCAATCTTTCGAAACACTTTCTCGTCGCCAACAACAAGACGAGCAGCGCTACTAACGACAGCCTCTGATGAAGCCTTCTATAGGTGAAAGCCGGTTTAGGCTGTAAGGTAAAACTTTACGTTTTTACTTATAAAAACTTTGTGTTCCGAGTCGTCAATATTATAGTGATATTTAATTAAATAACCCTCTAAATTATCAATGAATACAATAAAAAAAAGAATTGAAAGCGTCTCACCTCATTCACTAAATAATTCCGCTGAATTTGGTATCAAACCAATTCATGCTATAAATTGAAGACCAATAAAGAGTTAAAGCCTGAATTAACGGAAATATTTGGAAATACAGAAGACTCGGTTTGACGAAATAACCTTCATTGGCAGCAGAAGCTGAGATCCTAATTCCAATTCACTGGGACCAAGATTTGTGAAGACCGTAAAAGAAGAATAGAAGCCAGAAGAATTCCTGTGGGTTAACCAGTACACACCACCATCAATTTTATTGAAAATCGGAGCAGTTTCACTGGATGAAGACGAGATAAACCGCATGGTCAGATACACTGTTGACAAACGTTCACCGCCTAACGAAGCTTTCATCGGTTGGGTAAAAAACAACTTATTTTCATATCACTGTATTTTAAGTAAATAATTTTATTTTTTTTGTAAATTGAACAACCTTAATTATGCATTTTACCTGGCCTTACTAATGGTTCAAAGAACTACACGAACCCTGGTATAAGAATTAATTGTCATTATTTTCAAGTATATATGTTTTTAGAGTTTGAATAATTAAGAATCGATATATGTTGGGATAATCGATTGGATCGTCTTATTGTTTGTCTGAGACAACGTAACTTGTTAAATACCAGAGAAAAATAAATAAAGTACATTTGTTGTATGAGATAACGTTTTAATCATTGCAGAGAAAATACTATATGTAGTTGGTGTAATAATTTATCAACAGATTGATACAAACACTCCGAATAACTAACCTATAAGTACACTTATTTCTAGTAACAGCGCTTAAAATTTGCAGCTGGTGGGACGGGAGATTGTTGAACTAACTGGTTTTTTAATACTAAATTTGAACAAAATTTTTATCATTGAGTGACTAGGGTTGAAACAAATATCACTTACATTCAGTAAATACTCCATATATATTGCTCATATTAAACAACCACTGAGAACTAAGTTAAGTCTATAGAATAATACCATTATAAATTCAGGAACATAATTCTAATTTTGTTGACTTAATAATCTATGTTCTGAGGGTTTCACCGGTCACGACCGAAAGGTATATTAGTTAATAACATATTAATTAAACCAGGTAACAGCAGTTTAATAGTTACGAATCGCCACCTACGACGTATTACTTGGCATTTGTTACCCAGGAGTCTCTTATAACTAATTACACCCATAGACAAGATTTCTTTACAATTTGACGTCTCCAGCTGGTATCATACAATATAACATGCGTCCTCACATAATTAACAAGTAGTTCCCTACAAAATTGGTTACAACAGTGGGGTTTGAATAAGACGGACGTTCCACCGCTAGTACCCAACATACTTATTCAATAACAAATTGACGACTCCTACGAGGGGGACTGATCAAAGAAAGACTCACCATACGTAGTTTATTACAAATTGCCGCTTGCAAATAGGGGCTTATAAAAACATTCATCACTGGTAATTAGTTTATTACAAATTGACGCTCGCAACGTGGGGCATCATCATCGCATCTTAACACCTTATTAATATTATTACAAATTGGCCAGCCCAACAGTGGGGCTTTAAGGAGAGGTATCGAGTTTATTACAAATTGGCGCTCAACGAGTGGGCTTTAGTTAAGTAAAAAATCATATTATTTGTTACTTAACTTGAGCAGGCAACCATTAGAGGCACAGGAATGCATACGAGAGGTGTTACGAAAAGAATGGAGAAGGAACAAGAAACAGAAGAAGATAGGAGGGAAGAAGAAACAGAGGCAGGTACAGATATTGAAATGGAACAACAGGCGAGCAATACAGAGAATGCCCAAGGGGACCAACCAGAAAAAGCGGAAGTCAGAAGAGAACCAGATTGGCAAGAAAATATGAGGATGATGATGGAGAAAATTGATAGCATTAAGGAAAGCAATAAACAAACAATAGATGAAAATTTTAGAAAACAGGAGGAAAACTCAAAGCAAACTACAGAAAAGCTAGAAAATAAAATAGACAGTATAAATGAAAACTGAAGGAAACAAAACGAAATCTTGAGTGAGAATTTAATCAAATTAATGAATGAGAAGTTTGACAAAAATAAGGAGGAAAACGATGAAAATAACCGGCTAATAAATGAAAGTTTGAAGCAAATGAATAAAAGGCTTGACAGGAATGATGAGAGTTTGAGGTAGATTCTGGAGAATACCAAACGAATGGATGAGAAAATTGAAAACCATAATAAGGAGTTGCGGCAAATCATCAATGAACAAGGCCTAGCGTTGAGGGAAGTCATCAATGGAAGTATTATAATTGTTAATGAAACACGGAGCAAAGGAGTTGATAGCTATGAAGTGGAGGTAAGACAGCAAATAAATGAAATTAAGGTGGATCTGGAAAAGACAGATGAACCTATCATGCAACTCAGAGTGGAAGTAGAGACCAAAATTACTCAAATAGGAAAACTACAAGCGAAGACCCAAGAAAAATTTGACAAGATACCAATTGATAGAACCGGAAGAATAGAACGGGTTCATGATGAAATGAAGATAATGAGAATAAGACAAATGTATAAAAGGAAATTAATAAATACACGGGAAGAATTGGAAATGATTAAAAGGGGATTGATTCAGCTACATAATAGACCAATTACGGAAAACAGAGAAGTAAGGCAAGTGAGAAACTTTAAACAAACCACACTTGAATTCCCAGATGGACTAGAAGGACCAAAAAGGCCAAAATTAACTAAGGAGCATGGAGGACTTATGGAATTTATGTATGAACCATCAGAAACATTAAGAGACAGTACAGAAGAATCAGTTCAAAGGACGATGATGAGCTTGACTATAAATGACAATTTTATAGTGACAAGAGGCAAGAACTGCACAAGAATGAGATATGTCACCAGGACAGAAATAACTCTATACACTAGAGGAATCCGGACAATCAGTACAGAGGAAATAATGGACCACGGTTAAAAACCGATTCTAAACAGAATATAAAAGAAAAGGGACGGATTTTATGGATACAGAACCAAGCAACCCATTGTAAATAAAAACCCAAAATTCCAAAGGATGTAAGAACAACTTACTCAATAATTATTCAGAAACAGTATGATTTAAAATAAAGAGGATAAATACCCCAAAATTCAAAAAATGAAGTAAGCTCAACTTACAAACAAGTATCTAAGAAAACAATTTATGAGGTATACAAGAAAGAGAATTTTGAAGATAAAAAAACAACCAAAGTCGAAAAATAAGTAAGAACACCTTACTATACAATTTAGAAGAAATTGCTTTAAACTAATATGAAAAAAATAAAAAAATAAAAAAATAACACTGATTCAACCTAATAAAAAATCATCAAAACCAAAAGACGAAATGAGTTTATCTAATGTAACATAATAGTGAGAAATGTAATTTAGAATGTAAAAGAAATAATAATGATTGTGCCAGAAGAATATAGCTACATAATGTAATGTATAGTACTAACCAAAATCTCATAACCAGCTGTATTGATCACAAAGGAATATAAGCCAATGAAGATAAGAGAATGAAGAAGCCAAAATGGAACCCTCAATAGGATCACAAGAAAAGAAAAAAAAACAAAGGGTTAAGAATTATCCGAAAACAAAACCCAATTAATAAATGTCAATAAAATAGCCAAGTATTGGAGAGGAGAAGTGTATAATAGAAGGAAGAATTAATATGAAGAAATAATATGATCTGAGTTAAAGTACAGTGAATAATCCCTAGAGTATTATTATTATTTATTATTTTATTGAAGGTCACGTGATGACTACCTTACGAGGTTTATTAATGAAGATTGACTGTAGAATATTCCAGCAATCATTTAACTGGGCAGAGATGATGTTCCTCTGATCCCAGAAAGTATGTAACGGACGACGGTAATTGGTTAGCCGATAGAGCACCACAGATTCGATTCCAGTTATAATGTTAGGGAGGTTTAGGAAAATTAAATATTAGAGGGAAAACTCACAAATAAATATAGAGAATTAAATAAAACCAGATCCAAAATGTATAATTAATAAAGAATGTCACAAGAATGATTATAGAAATAAGATTTAAACTTGGGAAATAATTGATTTTAAGAAGGAAGGAAGAAATGATAATAATATAACGGATAATTATGAAATATAAAAGTACTATAAATAGGAAACCAATTGGCCAGATACAAATTAGAAGTTTATTTCTTGCTAAACTTTGTTTATACCAAAATAAACTTATTTCGAAGGGGGGGTGTTATGTAACGCAACATAGTTGAGGTTCCCCAACGTTACATAAAAGATTGAATGAAATATGGTCAAGGACCATACCCTGACTTAAGGTTGTTCAATAGTTCATGTGTTTGAGAAGTACCTCAAGTAAAAAGGAGGCAATGACTAATATTAAATGTAAAAGAGCCAGACCAATGAATGATTGGATGTAATGAAATGTTTGTTTTGTACTGTGACATGTTAAGGTCTACAGAGTATTTATATTGTATGTTGAATATGCTAAAAATGAAATGATGTTGTTTGATAATAATACTTAATCAATAATTATGTTTATATTTATATTAGATTTGTTTTTATACAGCACAGTATAGTTACCAATGTTAGGCACTGTACTAAGTTGTCAGTATTGTATAAAATTGAAAGATACTGTTGTTCTAATTAATGTTTATAAACTGGATCAGGAGTGTGACCAGTGTTTTAAGTCTAACAAGTAGTTCTGACAATTATGTCATAAATTAATAAAGGGTTCCAGAACCAGTTAATTAATATAAAAACAACTAACCACCAGTAAATTAAAATTCATGTAATTAACTATGTAATCAATAATTAATTGTACAGTAGGTCAGGTAAAAAAGAAAATTAAGTTAAAAAAACAAATAATGTTATAATGGTTGTAAATGAATCTATAGGCCTAAATTCCATATTAGTGAAAGGAAATTAATACCTTTTTAGTTAACCCAGTACAACGAAACTCTGGTAAAACATTTACTGTTTAGTAAGGAAGGTTAGGGGAGAGTTTTATGTGATTCAATATTAATCCAAGCATGGAGTATTTTATTGGAAAGAAGTAGTAATATTCTATAATGCCGGCTCAAGGATATATGGAAAACGTGGTTGTTAAGGCAACTGAAATGTGCAGTTTGTTGATTTTGAATTAATGCGTTCTGATTGTTACAAGCTATTAGGTTGAGATGAACCGATATATTTAAAATATATGAATAAATATAAAGAAAATATATATCCAAATTGAAAAAGCATTTTTGCAAAACAATTATACTTGAATGTTAATGAATCATACAAATTAAATAACGCATGCCCAAAGCACAAAACAAATTCGATCTACCCGGTGTATATAAACTAAATTGTTCAAATTGCAGTAAATTCTACATAGGCCAGACAGGACGTAGCTTCAAACAGAGATACATTGAACACACAAAAGCACTCCACACCACTACAGAATCTACCTTCGCAAACCACCTCATTGAAGCAAACCACACATATAAAAACATCGACAATAACATGAACATACTACACGTACACACAAAAGGCCGAAAAATAGACACTCTAGAACAATTAGAAATATACAAACACACAAAAACAAATAAAAACGACATCCTAAACGAACAGACACAATTCAAATCGCACGCATTATTCGAACACATCTCACCACACACACACAGCTTCAATCTTTCGAAACACTTTCTCGTCGCCAACAACAAGACGAGCAGCGCTACTAACGACAGCCTCTGATGAAGCCTTCTATAGGTGAAAGCCGGTTTAGGCTGTAAGGTAAAACTTTACGTTTTTACTTATAAAAACTTTGTGTTCCGAGTCGTCAATATTATAGTGATATTTAATTAAATAACCCTCTAAATTATCAATGAATACAATAAAAAAAAGAATTGAAAGCGTCTCACCTCATTCACTAAATAATTCCGCTGAATTTGGTATCAAACCAATTCATGCTATAAATTGAAGACCAATAAAGAGTTAAAGCCTGAATTAACGGAAATATTTGGAAATACAGAAGACTCGGTTTGACGAAATAACCTTCATTGGCAGCAGAAGCTGAGATCCTAATTCCAATTCACTGGGACCAAGATTTGTGAAGACCGTAAAAGAAGAATAGAAGCCAGAAGAATTCCTGTGGGTTAACCAGTACACACCACCATCAATTTTATTGAAAATCGGAGCAGTTTCACTGGATGAAGACGAGATAAACCGCATGGTCAGATACACTGTTGACAAACGTTCACCGCCTAACGAAGCTTTCATCGGTTGGGTAAAAAACAACTTATTTTCATATCACTGTATTTTAAGTAAATAATTTTATTTTTTTTGTAAATTGAACAACCTTAATTATGCATTTTACCTGGCCTTACTAATGGTTCAAAGAACTACACGAACCCTGGTATAAGAATTAATTGTCATTATTTTCAAGTATATATGTTTTTAGAGTTTGAATAATTAAGAATCGATATATGTTGGGATAATCGATTGGATCGTCTTATTGTTTGTCTGAGACAACGTAACTTGTTAAATACCAGAGAAAAATAAATAAAGTACATTTGTTGTATGAGATAACGTTTTAATCATTGCAGAGAAAATACTATATGTAGTTGGTGTAATAATTTATCAACAGATTGATACAAACACTCCGAATAACTAACCTATAAGTACACTTATTTCTAGTAACAGCGCTTAAAATTTGCAGCTGGTGGGACGGGAGATTGTTGAACTAACTGGTTTTTTAATACTAAATTTGAACAAAATTTTTATCATTGAGTGACTAGGGTTGAAACAAATATCACTTACATTCAGTAAATACTCCATATATATTGCTCATATTAAACAACCACTGAGAACTAAGTTAAGTCTATAGAATAATACCATTATAAATTCAGGAACATAATTCTAATTTTGTTGACTTAATAATCTATGTTCTGAGGGTTTCACCGGTCACGACCGAAAGGTATATTAGTTAATAACATATTAATTAAACCAGGTAACAGCAGTTTAATAGTTACGAATCGCCACCTACGACGTATTACTTGGCATTTGTTACCCAGGAGTCTCTTATAACTAATTACACCCATAGACAAGATTTCTTTACAATTTGACGTCTCCAGCTGGTATCATACAATATAACATGCGTCCTCACATAATTAACAAGTAGTTCCCTACAAAATTGGTTACAACAGTGGGGTTTGAATAAGACGGACGTTCCACCGCTAGTACCCAACATACTTATTCAATAACAAATTGACGACTCCTAGGAGGGGGACTGATCAAAGAAAGACTCACCATACGTAGTTTATTACAAATTGCCGCTTGCAAATAGGGGCTTATAAAAACATTCATCACTGGTAATTAGTTTATTACAAATTGACGCTCGCAACGTGGGGCATCATCATCGCATCTTAACACCTTATTAATATTATTACAAATTGGCCAGCCCAACAGTGGGGCTTTAAGGAGAGGTATCGAGTTTATTACAAATTGGCGCTCAACGAGTGGGCTTTAGTTAAGTAAAAAATCATATTATTTGTTACTTAACTTGAGCAGGCAACCATTAGAGGCACAGGAATGCATACGAGAGGTGTTACGAAAAGAATGGAGAAGGAACAAGAAACAGAAGAAGATAGGAGGGAAGAAGAAACAGAGGCAGGTACAGATATTGAAATGGAACAACAGGCGAGCAATACAGAGAATGCCCAAGGGGACCAACCAGAAAAAGCGGAAGTCAGAAGAGAACCAGATTGGCAAGAAATTATGAGGATGATGATGGAGAAAATTGATAGCATTAAGGAAAGCAATAAACAAACAATAGATGAAAATTTTAGAAAACAGGAGGAAAACTCAAAGCAAACTACAGAAAAGCTAGAAAATAAAATAGACAGTATAAATGAAAACTGAAGGAAACAAAACGAAATCTTGAGTGAGAATTTAATCAAATTAATGAATGAGAAGTTTGACAAAAATAAGGAGGAAAACGATGAAAATAACCGGCTAATAAATGAAAGTTTGAAGCAAATGAATAAAAGGCTTGACAGGAATGATGAGAGTTTGTGGCAGATTCTGGAGAATACCAAACGAATGGATGAGAAAATTGAAAACCATAATAAGGAGTTGCGGCAAATCATCTATGAACAAGGCCTAGCATTGAGGGAAGTCATCAATGGAAGTATTATAATTGTTAATGAAACACGGAGCAAAGGAGTTGATAGCTATGAAGTGGAGGTAAGACAGCAAATAAATGAAATTAAGGTGGATCTGGAAAAGACAGATGAACCTATCATGCAACTCAGAGTGGAAGTAGAGACCAAAATTACTCAAATAGGAAAACTACAAGCGAAGACCCAAGAAAAATTTGACAAGATACCAATTGATAGAACCGGAAGAATAGAACGGGTTCATGATGAAATGAAGATAATGAGAATAAGACAAATGTATAAAAGGAAATTAATAAATACACGGGAAGAATTGGAAATGATTAAAAGGGGATTGATTCAGCTACATAATAGACCAATTACGGAAAACAGAGAAGTAAGGCAAGTGAGAAACTTTAAACAAACCACACTTGAATTCCCAGATGGACTAGAAGGACCAAAAAGGCCAAAACTAACTAAGGAGCATGGAGGACTTATGGAATTTATGTATGAACCATCAGAAACATTAAGAGACAGTACAGAAGAATCAGTTCAAAGGACGATGATGAGCTTGACTATAAATGACAATTTTATAGTGACAAGAGGCAAGAACTGCACAAGAATGAGATATGTCACCAGGACAGAAATAACTCTATACACTAGAGGAATCCGGACAATCAGTACAGAGGAAATAATGGACCACGGTTAAAAACCGATTCTAAACAGAATATAAAAGAAAAGGGACGGATTTTATGGATACAGGACCAAGCAACCCATTGTAAATAAAAACCCAAAATTCCAAAGGATGTAAGAACAACTTACTCAATAATTATTCAGAAACAGTATGATTTAAAATAAAGAGGATAAATACCCCAAAATTCAAAAAATGAAGTAAGCTCAACTTACAAACAAGTATCTAAGAAAACAATTTATGAGGTATACAAGAAAGAGAATTTTGAAGATAAAAAAACAACCAAAGTCGAAAAATAAGTAAGAACACCTTACTATACAATTTAGAAGAAATTGCTTTAAACTAATATGAAAAAAATAAAAAAATAAAAAAATAACACTGATTCAACCTAATAAAAAATCATCAAAACCAAAAGACGAAATGAGTTTATCTAATGTAACATAATAGTGAGAAATGTAATTTAGAATGTAAAAGAAATAATAATGATTGTGCCAGAAGAATATAGCTACATAATGTAATGTATAGTACTAACCAAAATCTCATAACCAGCTGTATTGATCACAAAGGAATATAAGCCAATGAAGATAAGAGAATGAAGAAGCCAAAATGGAACCCTCAATAGGATCACAAGAAAAGAAAAAAAAAACAAAGGGTTAAGAATTATCCGAAAACAAAACCCAATTAATAAATGTCAATAAAATAGCCAAGTATTGGAGAGGAGAAGTGTATAATAGAAGGAAGAATTAATATGAAGAAATAATATGATCTGAGTTAAAGTACAGTGAATAATCCCTAGAGTATTATTATTATTTATTATTTTATTGAAGGTCACGTGATGACTACCTTACGAGGTTTATTAATGAAGATTGACTGTAGAATATTCCAGCAATCATTTAACTGGGCAGAGATGATGTTCCTCTGATCCCAGAAAGTATGTAACGGACGACGGTAATTGGTTAGCCGATAGAGCACCACAGATTCGATTCCAGTTATAATGTTAGGGACGTTTAGGAAAATTAAATATTAGAGGGAAAACTCACAAATAAATATAGAGAATTAAATAAAACCAGATCCAAAATGTATAATTAATAAAGAATGTCACAAGAATGATTATAGAAATAAGATTTAAACTTGGGAAATAATTGATTTTAAGAAGGAAGGAAGAAATGAGAATAATATAACGGATAATTATGAAATATAAAAGTACTATAAATAGGAAACCAATTGGCCAGATACAAATTAGAAGTTTATTTCTTGCTAAACTTTGTTTATACCAAAATAAACTTATTTCGAAGGGGGGGTGTTATGTAACGCAACATAGTTGAGGTTCCCCAACGTTACATAAAAGATTGAATGAAATATGGTCAAGGACCATACCCTGACTTAAGGTTGTTCAATAGTTCATGTGTTTGAGAAGTACCTCAAGTAAAAAGGAGGCAATGACTAATATTAAATGTAAAAGAGCCAGACCAATGAATGATTGGATGTAATGAAATGTTTGTTTTGTACTGTGACATGTTAAGGTCTACAGAGTATTTATATTGTATGTTGAATATGCTAAAAATGAAATGATGTTGTTTGATAATAATACTTAATCAATAATTATGTTTATATTTATATTAGATTTGTTTTTATACAGCACAGTATAGTTACCAATGTTAGGCACTGTACTAAGTTGTCAGTATTGTATAAAATTGAAAGATACTGTTGTTCTAATTAATGTTTATAAACTGGATCAGGAGTGTGACCAGTGTTTTAAGTCTAACAAGTAGTTCTGACAATTATGTCATAAATTAATAAAGGGTTCCAGAACCAGTTAATTAATATAAAAACAACTAACCACCAGTAAATTAAAATTCATGTAATTAACTATGTAATCAATAATTAATTGTACAGTAGGTCAGGTAAAAAAGAAAATTAAGTTAAAAAAACAAATAATGTTATAATTGTTGTAAATGAATCTATAGGCCTAAATTCCATATTAGTGAAAGGAAATTAATACCTTTTTAGTTAACCCAGTACAACGAAACTCTGGTAAAACATTTACTGTTTAGTAAGGAAGGTTAGGGGAGAGTTTTATGTGATTCAATATTAATCCAAGCATGGAGTATTTTATTGGAAAGAAGTAGTAATATTCTATAATGCCGGCTCAAGGATATATGGAAAACGTGGTTGTTAAGGCAACTGAAATGTGCAGTTTGTTGATTTTGAATTAATGCGTTCTGATTGTTACAAGCTATTAGGTTGAGATGAACCGATATATTTAAAATATATGAATAAATATAAAGAAAATATATATCCAAATTGAAAAAGCATTTTTGCAAAACAATTATACTTGAATGTTAATGAATCATACAAATTAAATAACGCATGCCCAAAGCACAAAACAAATTCGATCTACCCGGTGTATATAAACTAAATTGTTCAAATTGCAGTAAATTCTACATAGGCCAGACAGGACGTAGCTTCAAACAGAGATACATTGAACACACAAAAGCACTCCACACCACTACAGAATCTACCTTCGCAAACCACCTCATTGAAGCAAACCACACATATAAAAACATCGACAATAACATGAACATACTACACGTACACACAAAAGGCCGAAAAATAGACACTCTAGAACAATTAGAAATATACAAACACACAAAAACAAATAAAAACGACATCCTAAACGAACAGACACAATTCAAATCGCACGCATTATTCGAACACATCTCACCACACACACACAGCTTCAATCTTTCGAAACACTTTCTCGTCGCCAACAACAAGACGAGCAGCGCTACTAACGACAGCCTCTGATGAAGCCTTCTATAGGTGAAAGCCGGTTTAGGCTGTAAGGTAAAACTTTACGTTTTTACTTATAAAAACTTTGTGTTCCGAGTCGTCAATATTATAGTGATATTTAATTAAATAACCCTCCAAATTATCAATGAATACAATAAAAAAAAGAATTGAAAGCGTCTCACCTCATTCACTAAATAATTCCGCTGAATTTGGTATCAAACCAATTCATGCTATAAATTGAAGACCAATAAAGAGTTAAAGCCTGAATTAACGGAAATATTTGGAAATACAGAAGACTCGGTTTGACGAAATAACCTTCATTGGCAGCAGAAGCTGAGATCCTAATTCCAATTCACTGGGACCAAGATTTGTGAAGACCGTAAAGAAGAATAGACGCCAGAAGAATTCCTGTGGGTTAACCAGTACACACCACCATCAATTTTATTGAAAATCGGAGCAGTTTCACTGGATGAAGACGAGATAAACCGCATGGTCAGATACACTGTTGACAAACGTTCACCGCCTAACGAAGCTTTCATCGGTTGGGTAAAAAACAACTTATTTTCATATCACTGTATTTTAAGTAAATAATTTTATTTTTTTTGTAAATTGAACAACCTTAATTATGCATTTTACCTGGCCTTACTAATGGTTCAAAGAACTACACGAACCCTGGTATAAGAATTAATTGTCATTATTTTCAAGTATATATGTTTTTAGAGTTTGAATAATTAAGAATCGATATATGTTGGGATAATCGATTGGATCGTCTTATTGTTTGTCTGAGACAACGTAACTTGTTAAATACCAGAGAAAAATAAATAAAGTACATTTGTTGTATGAGATAACGTTTTAATCATTGCAGAGAAAACACTATATGTAGTTGGTGTAATAATTTATCAACAGATTGATACAAACACTCCGAATAACTAACCTATAAATACACTTATTTCTAGTAACAGCGCTTAAAATTTGCAGCTGGTGGGACGGGAGATTGTTGAACTAACTGGTTTTTTAATACTAAATTTGAACAAAATTTTTATCATTGAGTGACTAGGGTTGAAACAAATATCACTTACATTCAGTAAATACTCCATATATATTGCTCATATTAAACAACCACTGAGAACTAAGTTAAGTCTATAGAATAATACCATTATAAATTCAGGAACATAATTCTAATTTTGTTGACTTAATAATCTATGTTCTGAGGGTTTCACCGGTCACGACCGAAAGGTATATTAGTTAATAACATATTAATTAAACCAGGTAACAGCAGTTTAATAGTTACGAATCGCCACCTACGACGTATTACTTGGCATTTGTTACCCAGGAGTCTCTTATAACTAATTACACCCATAGACAAGATTTCTTTACAATTTGACTTCTCCAGCTGGTATCATACAATATAACATGCGTCCTCACATAATTAACAAGTAGTTCCCTACAAAATTGGTTACAACAGTGGGGTTTGAATAAGACGGACGTTCCACCGCTAGTACCCAACATACTTATTCAATAACAAATTGACGACTCCTAGGAGGGGGACTGATCAAAGAAAGACTCACCATACGTAGTTTATTACAAATTGCCGCTTGCAAATAGGGGCTTATAAAAACATTCATCACTGGTAATTAGTTTATTACAAATTGACGCTCGCAACGTGGGGCATCATCATCGCATCTTAACACCTTATTAATATTATTACAAATTGGCCAGCCCAACAGTGGGGCTTTAAGGAGAGGTATCGAGTTTATTACAAATTGGCGCTCAACGAGTGGGCTTTAGTTAAGTAAAAAATCATATTATTTGTTACTTAACTTGAGCAGGCAACCATTAGAGGCACAGGAATGCATACGAGAGGTGTTACGAAAAGAATGGAGAAGGAACAAGAAACAGAAGAAGATAGGAGGGAAGAAGAAACAGAGGCAGGTACAGATATTGAAATGGAACAACAGGCGAGCAATACAGAGAATGCCCAAGGGGACCAACCAGAAAAAGCGGAAGTCAGAAGAGAACCAGATTGGCAAGAAATTATGAGGATGATGATGGAGAAAATTGATAGCATTAAGGAAAGCAATAAACAAACAATAGATGAAAATTTTAGAAAACAGGAGGAAAACTCAAAGCAAACTACAGAAAAGCTAGAAAATAAAATAGACAGTATAAATGAAAACTGAAGGAAACAAAACGAAATCTTGAGTGAGAATTTAATCAAATTAATGAATGAGAAGTTTGACAAAAATAAGGAGGAAAACGATGAAAATAACCGGCTAATAAATGAAAGTTTGAAGCAAATGAATAAAAGGCTTGACAGGAATGATGAGAGTTTGAGGCAGATTCTGGAGAATACCAAACGAATGGATGAGAAAATTGAAAACCATAATAAGGAGTTGCGGCAAATCATCAATGAACAAGGCCTAGCGTTGAGGGAAGTCATCAATGGAAGTATTATAATTGTTAATGAAACACGGAGCAAAGGAGTTGATAGCTATGAAGTGGAGGTAAGACAGCAAATAAATGAAATTAAGGTGGATCTGGAAAAGACAGATGAACCTATCATGCAACTCAGAGTGGAAGTAGAGACCAAAATTACTCAAATAGGAAAACTACAAGCGAAGACCCAAGAAAAATTTGACAAGATACCAATTGATAGAACCGGAAGAATAGAACGGGTTCATGATGAAATGAAGATAATGAGAATAAGACAAATGTATAAAAGGAAATTAATAAATACACGGGAAGAATTGGAAATGATTAAAAGGGGATTGATTCAGCTACATAATAGACCAATTACGGAAAACAGAGAAGTAAGGCAAGTGAGAAACTTTAAACAAACCACACTTGAATTCCCAGATGGACTAGAAGGACCAAAAAGGCCAAAATTAACTAAGGAGCATGGAGGACTTATGGAATTTATGTATGAACCATCAGAAACATTAAGAGACAGTACAGAAGAATCAGTTCAAAGGACGATGATGAGCTTGACTATAAATGACAATTTTATAGTGACAAGAGGCAAGAACTGCACAAGAATGAGATATGTCACCAGGACAGAAATAACTCTATACACTAGAGGAATCCGGACAATCAGTACAGAGGAAATAATGGACCACGGTTAAAAACCGATTCTAAACAGAATATAAAAGAAAAGGGACGGATTTTATGGATACAGAACCAAGCAACCCATTGTAAATAAAAACCCAAAATTCCAAAGGATGTAAGAACAACTTACTCAATAATTATTCAGAAACAGTATGATTTAAAATAAAGAGGATAAATACCCCAAAATTCAAAAAATGAAGTAAGCTCAACTTACAAACAAGTATCTAAGAAAACAATTTATGAGGTATACAAGAAAGAGAATTTTGAAGATAAAAAAACAACCAAAGTCGAAAAATAAGTAAGAACACCTTACTATACAATTTAGAAGAAATTGCTTTAAACTAATATGAAAAAAATAAAAAAATAAAAAAATAACACTGATTCAACCTAATAAAAAATCATCAAAACCAAAAGACGAAATGAGTTTATCTAATGTAACATAATAGTGAGAAATGTAATTTAGAATGTAAAAGAAATAATAATGATTGTGCCAGAAGAATATAGCTACATAATGTAATGTATAGTACTAACCAAAATCTCATAACCAGCTGTATTGATCACAAAGGAATATAAGCCAATGAAGATAAGAGAATGAAGAAGCCAAAATGGAACCCTCAATAGGATCACAAGAAAAGAAAAAAAAAACAAAGGGTTAAGAATTATCCGAAAACAAAACCCAATTAATAAATGTCAATAAAATAGCCAAGTATTGGAGAGGAGAAGTGTATAATAGAAGGAAGAATTAATATGAAGAAATAATATGATCTGAGTTAAAGTACAGTGAATAATCCCTAGAGTATTATTATTATTTATTATTTTATTGAAGGTCACGTGATGACTACCTTACGAGGTTTATTAATGAAGATTGACTGTAGAATATTCCAGCAATCATTTAACTGGGCAGAGATGATGTTCCTCTGATCCCAGAAAGTATGTAACGGACGACGGTAATTGGTTAGCCGATAGAGCACCACAGATTCGATTCCAGTTATAATGTTAGGGAGGTTTAGGAAAATTAAATATTAGAGGGAAAACTCACAAATAAATATAGAGAATTAAATAAAACCAGATCCAAAATGTATAATTAATAAAGAATGTCACAAGAATGATTATAGAAATAAGATTTAAACTTGGGAAATAATTGATTTTAAGAAGGAAGGAAGAAATGAGAATAATATAACGGATAATTATGAAATATAAAAGTACTATAAATAGGAAACCAATTGGCCAGATACAAATTAGAAGTTTATTTCTTGCTAAACTTTGTTTATACCAAAATAAACTTATTTCGAAGGGGGGGTGTTATGTAACGCAACATAGTTGAGGTTCCCCAACGTTACATAAAAGATTGAATGAAATATGGTCAAGGACCATACCCTGACTTAAGGTTGTTCAATAGTTCATGTGTTTGAGAAGTACCTCAAGTAAAAAGGAGGCAATGACTAATATTAAATGTAAAAGAGCCAGACCAATGAATGATTGGATGTAATGAAATGTTTGTTTTGTACTGTGACATGTTAAGGTCTACAGAGTATTTATATTGTATGTTGAATATGCTAAAAATGAAATGATGTTGTTTGATAATAATACTTAATCAATAATTATGTTTATATTTATATTAGATTTGTTTTTATACAGCACAGTATAGTTACCAATGTTAGGCACTGTACTAAGTTGTCAGTATTGTATAAAATTGAAAGATACTGTTGTTCTAATTAATGTTTATAAACTGGATCAGGAGTGTGACCAGTGTTTTAAGTCTAACAAGTAGTTCTGACAATTATGTCATAAATTAATAAAGGGTTCCAGAACCAGTTAATTAATATAAAAACAACTAACCACCAGTAAATTAAAATTCATGTAATTAACTATGTAATCAATAATTAATTGTACAGTAGGTCAGGTAAAAAAGAAAATTAAGTTAAAAAAACAAATAATGTTATAATGGTTGTAAATGAATCTATAGGCCTAAATTCCATATTAGTGAAAGGAAATTAATACCTTTTTAGTTAACCCAGTACAACGAAACTCTGGTAAAACATTTACTGTTTAGTAAGGAAGGTTAGGGGAGAGTTTTATGTGATTCAATATTAATCCAAGCATGGAGTATTTTATTGGAAAGAAGTAGTAATATTCTATAATGCCGGCTCAAGGATATATGGAAAACGTGGTTGTTAAGGCAACTGAAATGTGCAGTTTGTTGATTTTGAATTAATGCGTTCTGATTGTTACAAGCTATTAGGTTGAGATGAACCGATATATTTAAAATATATGAATAAATATAAAGAAAATATATATCCAAATTGAAAAAGCATTTTTGCAAAACAATTATACTTGAATGTTAATGAATCATACAAATTAAATAACGCATGCCCAAAGCACAAAACAAATTCGATCTACCCGGTGTATATAAACTAAATTGTTCAAATTGCAGTAAATTCTACATAGGCCAGACAGGACGTAGCTTCAAACAGAGATACATTGAACACACAAAAGCACTCCACACCACTACAGAATCTACCTTCGCAAACCACCTCATTGAAGCAAACCACACATATAAAAACATCGACAATAACATGAACATACTACACGTACACACAAAAGGCCGAAAAATAGACACTCTAGAACAATTAGAAATATACAAACACACAAAAACAAATAAAAACGACATCCTAAACGAACAGACACAATTCAAATCGCACGCATTATTCGAACACATCTCACCACACACACACAGCTTCAATCTTTCGAAACACTTTCTCGTCGCCAACAACAAGACGAGCAGCGCTACTAACGACAGCCTCTGATGAAGCCTTCTATAGGTGAAAGCCGGTTTAGGCTGTAAGGTAAAACTTTACGTTTTTACTTATAAAAACTTTGTGTTCCGAGTCGTCAATATTATAGTGATATTTAATTAAATAACCCTCTAAATTATCAATGAATACAATAAAAAAAAGAATTGAAAGCGTCTCACCTCATTCACTAAATAATTCCGCTGAATTTGGTATCAAACCAATTCATGCTATAAATTGAAGACCAATAAAGAGTTAAAGCCTGAATTAACGGAAATATTTGGAAATACAGAAGACTCGGTTTGACGAAATAACCTTCATTGGCAGCAGAAGCTGAGATCCTAATTCCAATTCACTGGGACCAAGATTTGTGAAGACCGTAAAAGAAGAATAGAAGCCAGAAGAATTCCTGTGGGTTAACCAGTACACACCACCATCAATTTTATTGAAAATCGGAGCAGTTTCACTGGATGAAGACGAGATAAACCGCATGGTCAGATACACTGTTGACAAACGTTCACCGCCTAACGAAGCTTTCATTGGTTGGGTAAAAAACAACTTATTTTCATATCACTGTATTTTAAGTAAATAATTTTATTTTTTTTGTAAATTGAACAACCTTAATTATGCATTTTACCTGGCCTTACTAATGGTTCAAAGAACTACACGAACCCTGGTATAAGAATTAATTGTCATTATTTTCAAGTATATATGTTTTTAGAGTTTGAATAATTAAGAATCGATATATGTTGGGATAATCGATTGGATCGTCTTATTGTTTGTCTGAGACAACGTAACTTGTTAAATACCAGAGAAAAATAAATAAAGTACATTTGTTGTATGAGATAACGTTTTAATCATTGCAGAGAAAATACTATATGTAGTTGGTGTAATAATTTATCAACAGATTGATACAAACACTCCGAATAACTAACCTATAAGTACACTTATTTCTAGTAACAGCGCTTAAAATTTGCAGCTGGTGGGACGGGAGATTGTTGAACTAACTGGTTTTTTAATACTAAATTTGAACAAAATTTTTATCATTGAGTGACTAGGGTTGAAACAAATATCACTTACATTCAGTAAATACTCCATGTATATTGCTCATATTAAACAACCACTGAGAACTAAGTTAAGTCTATAGAATAATACCATTATAAATTCAGGAACATAATTCTAATTTTGTTGACTTAATAATCTATGTTCTGAGGGTTTCACCGGTCACGACCGAAAGGTATATTAGTTAATAACATATTAATTAAACCAGGTAACAGCAGTTTAATAGTTACGAATCGCCACCTACGACGTATTACTTGGCATTTGTTACCCAGGAGTCTCTTATAACTAATTACACCCATAGACAAGATTTCTTTACAATTTGACGTCTCCAGCTGGTATCATACAATATAACATGCGTCCTCACATAATTAACAAGTAGTTCCCTACAAAATTGGTTACAACAGTGGGGTTTGAATAAGATGGACGTTCGACCGCTAGTACCCAACATACTTATTCAATAACAAATTGACGACTCCTACGAGGGGGACTGATCAAAGAAAGACTCACCATACGTAGTTTATTACAAATTGCCGCTTGCAAATAGGGGCTTATAAAAACATTCATCACTGGTAATTTGTTTATTACAAATTGACGCTCGCAACGTGGGGCATCATCATCGCATCTTAACACCTTCTTATTAGTATTATTACAAATTGGCCAGCCCAACAGTGGGATCTTTAAGGAGAGGTATCGAGTTTATTACAATATATATATACACATATATATATATATATGATATACTTTCAGATCAGCTGTTCTCTGTTTCTCACGGATTGCACATCTATACTCTCACACAATAGCGCGCTAACATAGTATTAGTGAGCGTGGTCTTAAATCGCGAGCGCTATCTGGAGTGAACTTTACAGAATACCTTCCACTAGCGCCACCTGATGGACCAATAAACGAACAAAAAAAATCCTTAGAACCGATCACTTGTATTCACTTCCGGTCAAAACCGGAAGTCAACTCACGGTGATATATAGCCTATGACACTTCTGGTGAAGTAAGGAATCCATCGAGCCATCGAACATCAAAATTGGTAAAGCCGTTAAAAAGTTATAGTGGAACAAACATACATACATACATACATACCCTACCACTGAAAACATAACACTCCTTTTTAGCAGTCGTGTAAAAACAGGACTCCCAGCAGCAGCCTCTGATGAAGCTCATAACAAGTGAAAGTAAAGTAAAAAATTTTAAACTTTTTACCTAAAATTAGTTACCTAATTACTATAGTTAGGTATATTAAAATTAGACATTCATGTGTACATTAAAAGTTTGTGATTTTTTTTTATAATACATAATGTTTAGAAGTGTTCTGGTAAGTGGTGATGATTAGTTCCAATCAAGAACGCTTTATGATATGACTATATCTTATCACTTCATTCATCCGGCAATAATCTTGCTTGTTAAATTAACTAGTTAAAAATTATTGTCATGTATTCTTGTAGTTGTGTACAGCCAATCGTCAACATGTGATCCTTCAAAACCAAAGACGACTACACTGCGACTCAAGAGAGACTTACTCTGTGGATATGACAGACAAGTGAGGCCTGTCCTTCATCATTCAAACCAAACAACTGTGTCAGTGCTGATAGCACCAAGACACATAGATTTTGTAAGTAAACTTTTTTTTTTAAATAACGTTTGGAAACTGTAATGTAAACTAATTTATTTTCCATGATATTAATTGATGACTAATTGGGCACTTGGTGAAACATATTGCTACGACAGCACAGAACAATCTACGTGTTTATCGAATGTACCAGAAGGATCTCGATGTAACGCATGTGGCGTACGTGCTACTAGACGCATTTTGCGAGAATCTTCTCGACTGTGCCGGGCTTCACTCGGGCGCTCGGCCTACGTCAAGGCCGTAGTTAATTATGTAGTTCACACGAGAGATAAGACGCAGTTTGGAAGCTTCTGTTGCGTGAGCGGGACTATAAATACCTGGGGTAGCGGCCTTAGTTTTCAGTTTTAGTGCGAGATATTTACAGAGCGGTTCGAGAGTTATAGTAGCGAGATTACTGTGTACGTTCAAGTGGTTATTAGTGAAGTGTTGCGTTTTATAATCAGGCGGTATAATTACAATTTATTGTAATACAATTGTGTTAATATTAGTGGCATTTTATTGCGTGTGAACAATTTTGATTTGATTTGTTGTAGTAGACTGTGTTGGTAATTACGAACTGTTTTACTGTAAAAATTAAAGGTGTGATTAGTGACTTAATTGGTGTCTTGTACTTATTTTGTTTCCACTGTACCTACGACGATCGAGTAGACCATTGTAACAATATTAATACAAAGGTTTTTAAAAATATATAAACACTTGGTACGTTTAACAGATTTTATTTAACTCTGACAGATGTTTCGACCTCTAAAGCCATTGTCAAAGATATGGATGGCTTAAGGGAGTCTGCCAACTGAGATTGGCAAAGGGAGTCATCTCTTTAACAATGGCTTAAGAGGTCGAAACAGCTGTCAGAGTTAAATAAAATCTGTGAAACGTACCATGTGTTTATATATTTTTAAAAACCTTTGTAATTTTTTTTAATCAAGTGTGGAAACTATAATGTAAAGTAATTGTCGACAATTAAAACATTCTCCTACTACCTCCTTATCAGGTTAGAGTTCCTCGTTGAAGTATTTTGCTCATTTGTGTCGTATCATCTGCTACCATACTTTTAGTGGGATACTGTATAAAATCCTAATGTCTCTTCAATTTTCTGATTCCACATTTCCTGGAACTAAGATTTCTTCTTCCTCTTCTTCTTCAGCACTACAGCCTAACATGAGCCCTGGCTTCCAACACCAATCTTCTCCAAAGACTCCTATCCATTGCCATCTCAGTGTCACCTCTCACATCCATTCTTCTGAGATCTTATAGCACATCATCCAACCATCTTATCGTAGATTGGCCCTCTCATTCTGCTTTTATAAACTTGCACCCTCAATATTTTCTTTGGCATAAGCTGGTCATCCATCTGCTCTAGGTGACCTAACCATTGTATTCGTTGAGCCTCTATGAATCTTACAATGTCCTCATGATTCAATAGCTCATCTATCTCCTGGTTATTTCTTATTCCCCATTTGTCATCTTCTTTAACCAGGTCATAAATATGTCTTGCGATCTTTCTTCCAAATCTTCTTAGTGTTACTTACAGAGTCCATGTCTCGCCTCTGAAAGTAACAACCGGTCTGATAAGTGTCATATATTTTTATTTTTGTGTTGTGACTAATGAGTTTGTTTCTCGGTAGTTTGCTGTTGGCATAATATGTCCTATTTCCTAGTTATATTCTTTCATGTATTGTAATGTTTATGGACCCTTCATTATCTACCATGTTACCTAGATATCTGAACTTAACTGCATCAAATTAACTTATTAACTGCATCTTAGTTACTTATTAACTGCATCAAACGTGTAACGGTACAAATATTACCGTCCCGAGACATTGTGAATATTAATAATTTTATTTGTAAATTATATTGGGGAAAAGCAGTATACAAGTTAGCGTCAAGGTCGTTGATCTAGTAGCCGAAGACAGTTATTTTTAGAAACACGAACTTTGAACTATGCGCATTTTGAATCAGGCCACACTACGTCACGAGCCTAGCCCATAATTACATAACTTTAGAATGTGAGTTATGCGTCACCAAGTCTTGATTTTCGCCAAGGTTGAAAATTTTTGGTAGCGAGGGAACCACGTGATCGATGTTTAACAAAACTAGAAGCGAGTAGTGATTCGCAGGCAGATCTGTATACCATCTCGTGCTGTACGGCAGTACAATAATCCGCGGACGAATTTCGGTAGCACCCAATGCCAAAAAGTGTAAAAATGTGAATTAACGAAATTTCAAGTGGGCCCACTACTAAAATATATTTAAAAATGTAACAATATTGAATCGAATCAGTGACGACGGACAGTGAATTAAGATATGTGAAAAAATCGAAAGTACGCATCTAAATGGCTTGACGTCTCCTGGACAATGACAAGATAAGTAATACTCGGGGGTGAAACAAAATACTAAAAAAGATTAAACAAAATGCAATATCATGTATTCTGATTTTATTGAAAGAAGTTTTAATTGAGATCTCATAAGGGCATGGGGTTTGTGTGAATGAAAATTACATGATAAATAAGAAACGGTGGTTTGCGGTAAATAAATTTAAGTTTGTGTTTAAATTTTTTCTATCTTTGAATTTATGTACAATCAATATATATAATCATATAATCAATGTATTGTTTTATCGTTTAAATCGTAACAGGTGTAAGGGAGGGAGAAAGAATATTTTTTGTTTATAATGGAAAGTAAATCAATTTAATTTGTTTTGAATATGCAGAGTTAAAGTAATGATATAACAAATAAAACTAAATTCATTTGAAAACAAGTAGACTCAAATCATTTACTTCAAATAACCTCAATTCTGTTCTCCAATAACACGCTTACACGAAACTCTGGTTTGATCTTGGTGGTATGGAAGTCATTTTAGGTAAAATGGCGTCCAGTAAATACATACACGGACAGCTGTTTGGGGTGTAAAATGGTAAGTAAAATAAAAATAAAAGTAAATAAAATAGAGAGAAAATAGTTACAAATGGCGCCGCGAACAGGGACTTTGCATAAAATTATATTTTATGGAAACGTGGGCCTGTCCTGGAGAACGGGTGTTATTTGAAGTGAATAAATATGCTAGGTTATGATCTGATTTGTTTATATCTATTATAAGTAATCATTAAGTAATAACAAAAAATAAAGATGGAAAATAATGAAATGAATGAAGAAAACACTCTGACCGAGTCAATGATTATGAGCGGAATAAACGCTGAATCAACACCTATGGTGAGTAGAGTAGAAAAGGTATCAATAGATGACCTGTTTAACTTTATGAAAGTCAATTTTCACGAAGTAAAGAGTCGTTTCGATATCAATGACACTAAAATGGATGAGATGAATACACAAAACGAAAGTAATTTTAATGAAATTAGAGATGAAATAAAGCAAATTAATAAACGTTTTGAGAAAACCAATGAGAAATATGAAAGTAAATTTATCGAATTAAATACAAAATTAGATAGTTCTTTAAAGAGTATGGATGATAGAATTAATGAAATATATAGTGGTATGACAGAAAAAATCGATAAACAAATGAATGATGTAACAGAGAATTTTGAAACTCAAATAAATGAATGTAAAGCTAACACAATAAGTCAAATTGAAGGAATTAATAAAAATATTCAAAAATGTGAAACTGATACTGATAGTAAGATTAGCGAAATAAAGACTAGTTATAAGATAGAAATACAGCTATTACAAGATAATGTAAAGACAATAAACCAAAATAGTATTCAATCTAAATGTGAAAACAATGACAAATTCGCTTTAATTGAATGAAATATAAATAGTGTGAAAGACGAATTAAGTGGGGCAATAAATAAAAAACTAACTGGCATTACAGAAAGAATATTAATTACACGGGACATAAACAATGAAATAGAACTCGAATCATTTAGTTGCGAGAGTAGAGCAGTGCATCCGATACAATTTTTAAATCGCACCAAGGAATTTAGTAGATTTAATAACAATAGTTGGGAGGTGCAGTTGTTGGGGATAGTAAAATGTTTTAAGGGAAGTTCTGCAATATGGGTGGAGGCCCGCAGAGTTGAGTGGGAGTGTTATGATGATTTTGAACGGGCATTTCAGGGAAAATACTGGGCGGAAGTAGATCAAGAAATTTTAAGAAGTCGAATTATGGGGCCGGGTAATTTTGGAGTTCATAATAATAATAATAATAATAACAATAATAATAATAATAATAATAATAATAATAATAATTTTGCTATCTACGTTATGAGATTGTACAACAAAGCTAAATACTTAGAGCCTCTGCTACCATTAAAATCATTTGTAAGACATATCAGTAAACACCTGCCCTGAGAGGTACAAATTACACTCATGACCAGAGAAATAAATGACAAATGAGTTAGAAAAAATTCTCGATATTTTTCAAAACATAAGGGACAGGGAGGTAGGTAGAAGTCAAATCCAGCCGATAATACATCCTAATGGAAATAATAATCAAGCGAGGGGGTTAATGACCAGATACGGAGGGACGAGAATAAATAATAACAATAGAGACGAGGGTTGAAGGTGCTCGTCATGTAGGTTTGAGAATTTTGTGGGAAGAACGGTATGTTACAGGTGCAGAAAGGCACGAAATGAACAATGGAGAGAAGTTGGAATGAATCAGCACAGTCAACGTCAGAGAGGAGTAGAGAATAGCGGTGGAGCGCCTGGAAGCAGCAGAGAACAGGCCAGAGGTCAGATGGGACACCCACAGGGCAATACCACCGTCCGAACGGAAAACTGAGGCAGACAATGGAAGCAAGGACCCCACCATTGTCCACAGAGAACAACAGGGTCCAGGAATCTAATGAATACCAGAGTAATGTGATCCAGACAGATATAACAAAGGAGTTACTGGAAGAAGATAACGCAGAGATTATGGAACCAAAGACCGGATTGACTGAGTTAATCATCACAATGGAAGGTAAGAGTTTCAAAACATTGATAGATACAGGGAGTGAAATATCAGTGATTTCAGAAAATGTACTGGGGGAGTTGAAAGAAGTAAATAAAAATATTCCATCATTACCAGTTGCGGGTGTGACAGTAGTGGGGGTAACAGGAGTACGAAGTAAAAGGGTGACTAAACAAGTCCAATTAAATTTATTCATTAACAAAGGTGAGTTTGAAAATACATTTTTAGTAGTCAAGGGGTTAAGCTTAGATGTAATCTTGGGAAATGATTTTTTGAAGAGAAATAGAGCAGTAATTGATTTCAATAAACGGGTAGTAGAGTTCAATAGTGAAAGTGAGCCAGTCAGGGTTAGTTTTGAGCGAGTGTTAGACAAGGTTAAAGTTTCGGGAGTAAAAATGATACAGAAGCGGGTAGGCGATGGGGACACTGAAGCTAAAGTGAATGTATGTCAAGAGAGAGAGAGAGTGTGGAGGAGGAAGAGAGAGAGCTGTATGAGAGTGAAGATGGAATATGGGCGGACAGAGAATATAAATTTTGTAGTGAGGGTGGCGTTGTAGGGGTCCCCAACGACAGGAGTTGTGGGAAGTAGTGGAACGTTTTAAAGAGGTGTTTGCTGAGTTACCTGGAAGGGCCAGGAACCATGAATGTGAGTTGAAGTTACGGGAACACACAACCTTCATGCAGAGGAGTTATTCGGTGCCATATTCAAAGAGGAGAGCGGTGCAAGAGGAGTTGGACAGAATGATGGAGGGAGACATTATTGAGAGATTGATATCGCCTTACTCGAATCCGTTGGTGGTAGTCATAAAAAAGGATGGGAGAGTGAGATTGTGTTTAGATGCGAGGAAGATAAACCAAATCATAATACCTGACCAGGAGTCACCAGAGCCGATAAACGAAATTTTTCAAAAATTCAGCAGAGTCAAGTACATGACGTCTTTAGATCTGACAGCTGGATACTGGCAAGTTCCGTTAGCAGTGGAGAGTTGGAGGTATACTGCGTTTCTCTTCAATGGTAAGAACTATCAATTTAAAAGATTGCCGTTCGGGCTTAACACTAGCGTAGCGAGTTTCATTAAGTGTTTAGATATGATATTGCAACCTAAGGACTTAGATTTTTTAACAGTGTATGTCGATGATATATTAATTGCGTCTAGAACATTTTCTGAACATGTGGAACATCTAGAATACGTATTGAATAAATTGCAGAATGGGGGATTAACAATTAATTGGGAAAAGTCAAAGTTTTTATAGACAGAGATACATTTCTTAGGTTTTATCATTACTCCGAAGGGAATTCTAGCTAACCCTGATAAAGTAGAGGCTATTATGCGTTTCCCCGAACCAAAAAATATTAAACAGCTACAGAGTTTCTTAGGTCTGTGCAACATCTACAGGAAGTTTCAGAAAAATTATGCGCAGGTAACGTCAAGACTAAGTGCAGTTTTACAAAAGGACAAACAGTGGAAATGGGGAGAGAAGGAAAGGGACGCATTCGAGGAGATAAAAAGAAAATTTTCTAACATAATAATGATGAATCACCCTGATTTCTTAAAAACTTTTTATTTACAGACCGATGCCAGCAATGTTGCCCTAGGAGCGGAGTTATATCAGTAAGATAGCGACCAGGAACATAGAACAATAGCTTTCGCTAGCAGATCCCTTTTGGCGGCTGAGAGGAATTACACAACGACGGAAAAGGAGTTGCTCAGTATCATGTTCGCTGTAGGAAAGTTCCGCACATACATCTTGGGGAACAGGACAGTCATCAGGACGGACCACAAAGCGCTGTCATTTCTAAACACATCCAGGTTAACACACAGCTGGCTAACCAGGTGGGTACTAGCCTTACAAGAGTACAATTTCTCATGGGATTATATTAAAGGGACAGAAAACAAAATACCAGACACTCTTTCCAGGGTAGATGTTGTAGAAAACAAAACAAGGAGGGACCTAAAGGAGATAGAAATTTTTTGGTTAACAAGGGAAGATAGACTTTTTGGTGAGGAGTTAAGGGATATCAAGGCCATACAGAGATCAGATAATAAATCAGGGAAAATAATTGCTAGTTTGGAAACGAATTTAGATGGGTCTGAATATAATGCACATTTTCAAGTATATCAGGGCATTTTGTTCAAGAAAGTAGAGGGGGGGGTAGCGTGATTGCTACAGAAAAAATAGAGTGAGCGGAGGGGAGTGAGCATGACAAGAAAGCTACAGAAAAAATAGAGTGGAAGAGACAACAGAAGACAGGAAGAGTGTTGAAGGATAGTTGAGGAGGCTAGAAAACTTGGTACGCGTGAAGAGAAGAGGAGATGGAGATGGTAACAGTCCCACTTCTCTTCAAAAGAGCAGAAACACATGCAAAGGTGTAATGATTATGAAAGTTATAAAATTCACGTTATGTCTTATTAAATTATTTGGTTAAGGTCTTCTCTTTTTATGACTTCATTAGAAGAATTACTGTACACTACTTTTGTATTACAAAAATAATTCTAATGACTGCAAACAACCTTGAAATGAGAACCATTGTACAAACCATTTCAGAGTTGAAAACTTGTGTGTCAAATAAGGGTTGTATACCAGTAGTAATGATGAAATCAAACACAGGATCACTAGTGATAGGTTGCCATTGGCTGATTGCACCATATTACCTACGTCATAATATAACTAAGTAACATTAAACCTGTTTATGACCATATTAAAAAGTATCTCTGAATACCACTGTTATTCTTGAAGAACTGGACAGAATAAAAAAAATTAAGAAATTAGAGCAAGCACATCATTGGTATGAACATTGGTAAAATGATAGAAGCACAGCAAATAAGGGAAATTAAAAGAATATCAAAACAAAATGGGAATAGGCTCTTCCCACACTTCTTTATGAATCTGAGAATTGGACTTTAACGAAAGGCCAGGCCAGTTGCATTCAAGCGGCTGAAATGAGATTTCTCAGGCACGTGACAGGGTATACTCTCCATGATCATAAAAGAAACAGATATATGGCAGGAACTGAATATTATGAGTATACTCAACAGGATCACCCAGTATCGGCTGAATTGGTGGGAACATCTTTGCCAAATGGATGCTGCCGCATCCCCAAACAACTATGGAACTATAAGCCAAAGGGACAGAGAGGTGTGGGATATCCGAGGAAGCGCTGGAGTAACCAACTGTAATATTTGCCTATTTTAGACTGGAACAAACCATTCTTGGTTTAAACCTTGAGGATGATGATGATGATGATGATGATGAAAACAAAATGTGACCTCAAAAAGGCTAGAATTGACAACAAACAGAGAAAATTAAAAGAGGGTGACCAAAAATTCCGGAAAAGATGGACTCAAAAAAAGGTATTGCCAACTGGAATATCAGAAATGTAGGGATAAATGAAAAGAGAATTCAAGACAAACCAAAGGCTACAGTTTAACTTGCATATACTGTAATAACAGTAAACATAATGTTGCAATATTACTCTTGGGGACAGGTAGCTGTGATGAAATTTAGTTTCAACAGGTTAGGCACGCCTATTTTACCCTAAACCTTGTCACTATAACCACAAATTCTGATCCGGGCAGATCTCTCCCATTTCCAGCCCACTGATCACACTTCCCAAATACACAAGTACAACAAATTAGGATTCTTCCACAATCTCTTATCTGACAACTTTCCTTGAGGAATGTTTCGCAGAGAGAAATGTCATACTGGAGTATATGCAGTGGGCTGGTTAGATATGCTCATTTAATTTCAGAGGAATCGGCAATCTCTAGAATTTCCTTCATTTTTCACTCTTGTGTGTACTGTCGTGTGGTTGATGCCATTGTTCTAAACAGTCACCCTTCATTATTGTCCAGCCCAGTTTCATTTTGATCTTCTTAAAAGTATTGTAGGTACAGTCTTGAGGATCAAGGTGTTTTCCAATGCATGGAAAGCTATGTGAGTGCATAAGGAAAAAGGTGCTGCTCTTTGGAAAAACATAATTGGATCCTTCATTAAGATAGGAGCTCTTGCTCACAATGCCATTTCTGTAAAGGAGTTTTTAGCATCAAAACATATTCCAGTGCTGGAACACCCACCATATTCACCTGATTTGGCATCTTATGACTTTTTTCTATTCCCTCTGATCAAATTGTAATTGTACATTCTTTCTTATCATAGTAAAGCACTAGCAGTCTCTTCTGATTAGTCTTGAAATGCTACTATATTTACTCCTTTGACAAGTCACCAGTTTCCTTTGACCTATTCTTTAGAGGTACAAGAACTATTAGAATCATATTCGAATTGAATAGTTTAAAATGTGACATACAAAACTAGTGACTGGCTTACAGCGTTTACATGTGTGTCGTGTGTGTGTGGATGCACGCACATGTGTACATTGTCATATAAAATTAATAAATTTTATACAACATTGCCATTTTATGAGACTGCAATTTTTATATAAAATTGCAATGTATTTATTTGAAGATATTACATAAAATTAATTATATGTGAACATTTTTATGTGCATTGTCTGTTTGTGGGGGTGTTTGTAAATTAAATTAGTGTTATGTTAAAATTTTCATGTACGTATATTTTTGTTCTAGGAAGAGTCAAATAGCATACTAAAATTGTCGTCTTGGTTTGGTATGGTGAGTAGACGATTACTTATTTAGCTTGTTTTGTAGTAATCTGATTTTTTACTATACTGTATTTACTCTCCGGTAAATATACAATAAATAATAACTAATAACACACACACACACACACACACACACACACACACACACACACACACACACACACACACACACACACACACACACACACACACACACACACACACACACACACACACACACACACACACACACACACACACACACACACACACACACACACACACACACACACACACACACACACACAACACACGGAATGTGCTAGAAAAATATGTAACTGTACAGATGGGGGTGACAGGGCTCGGAGGTTGGGAAGGGACATTTGACATTGAAAAACTCAGGATTCTTCACACATAAAATTTTATGTATACTCTGTTTTTTGTCTATTTTTTTTACATGAACAGGCTAGCCATGGAGCATGCGAATGTCATTTTCTTTTCTTCTCCTGCCAGAAGGCCCTCATTTGCACGCTATGTACCGCCGTCCTTTCCACTGTCCACCCCTTTCTTGTCTTCTTCTCACCGCAGAGAACCTCAAGATTTTGAATTTTGTTTCTGTATGTATTTCTATCTACACAGTCGTTCAGAGAGATACCCAGTTTCATCATTTCCTCTTTGATTTGTTTGGTGTATCCGTTCAGACTGGAAAGTTGCCAAATATAGTTGACAATTTTTTTTTTATATCTGGACTGACTCATATGGCCAAGGAATCTCGGTCTTTTCCTTTGGAAAGCCACTTCCAGATTCCTGTACAGGTCTTCTTTGGGTTTATGCCTGTACCCATCTTCAGTTTTCTTGGGACCATAAAAAAAACACAGAATATGTATACTCTGTTTATAATTAAGTAATGTTTAGTTTGTTTAAAAATGGTTAGTTTGTTTATAAAGGCTAAGTGCTGACACATAATTCTTTCCACAAATCATAACATCTTTTTTCTTAAATGTAATAGTAAGTGACTCTGACACTTGATATGATCTGTAAGGTGGAAATAAAAGAATCTCTGGCAATCACTTTGTAGGAATTTGTTCACATCACATAGTAACAACCTGTAGTGGCATGTTCTTACGCACATAAACACGTGGTCAAATTTGCACCATGCAGCATACAGTAAATGTAAAGCTTCGGCAGTTGGCAACATCGCAGCAAAATGTCAGAGCCACTTACTGAACAGCTCAAGTATATCTCTGTGAAATGTGATTGCAAAGAACGCATAGGAAGGTGAAAAGGAAGATAAAAGTTATAAAGTGTAAGGAAAGTTGTGGGAGCATTCAATTCCTTGATTTCATTGTCCATGACATGTCTGTTACTAAACTAGATATAATTACAACTTAGTCAAATTTTATTGCTTCTCTGCTATTTTTAATTTTCCCTCGAACGAGGCCTTTTGGTTTTGCAACCTTTATCAAGTTCTTCCTACAACAACATTAAAATACCTACTTCCCTTATATATATATATATATATATATATATATATATATATATATATATATACTAACCCTCCCATGCATCACCGGTTACATTCAACCAATAGGAGGCAGTACTTACCGCCCAGTCCTTGTTAGCCCCGCCCCTTACTCAGTCAACCTGACCTCGTCACATACATTACCCTCTAGAAATCTCCTACAGCTTTCTACCTTCTAAACACATATCCTGTAACCGTATTACACCTTTTATAAATTACTTTTTCAAAATATAGTAAAATATATCCTCATTACTAAATTCAGTCTTTATGTTCATCAACGCATTACTATTCTTTTTCCTTACTTTTAATATTTCGAATTCTTCATACAATTTGCGTTTACTTATGTTATTCTCTAACCTTACTATTTTGACATTCTCTGTTGGGTCTAAAAACCTATGCCCTGTTTCATTAAAATGTCTCGCGTAGAGCGAATTCGTAGTTCTGTCTCCTTCTCCTCTCGCATGCTCTCTCAATCTAATTTCGAACTTACGTCCTGTTTCACCCAGGTAAACCTTATCACAGTGTTTACAGTTCAACTTATAAACACCGCTTTTCTGTAATTCAGGCATTATTTCAGTACTACTATTCTTTATATAATCAAAAACTGTCTTTGTCTTTTTTACCGCTACATCTATATTGTGTTTTTCAAAGCACTTAATTATATTCCTCGTTTGAAATCCCAGATACTTTATTGATCCTATGTATTGCTTTTCTTTCTTGTCTTCTTGTCTACTATTTCCTTCTATTCTTTTTACAATTTTCTCTACTATCCCCGGTTTATAATTATTATTTTTCACTATTTCTTCTATTCTTTTTAACTCTTCTTTTTTACATGATTCATCTTCTATGTATTTTATTGCCCTATAACAAAATGAGTTTAGTGCAGCCATCTTGTGACTTACGAGATGGTATGATTCCTGAGGTATAATTAAGTCTGTATATGTTTCTTTTCTAAATACATCAAATTTAAAAACACCACACTCTATCTTTATATTTAGATCTAGGTAATTTATTTGTACTCCACCTATTTCCTCTTTGAACTTAATTTTATTTTCCATTTGATTAATTTTATTCATTAGTTCTGCGAATTCTTCGTTTATTCCCTCCCACACCACCAAAATGTCGTCTACGTACCTTATCCATTCCTTTATATCCATTCCTATCCAAAACAAATGAGGTATGAGTTAAAAGAAATCGTTGAAAAAATGTATAATAAAAGTAAAAATCGAAGAAATAAGGTGGAAGAACAGGTCACGAAAGATGTGAAGAAATTTAAAAATAAAATAAAAGAAAATAATCTACTAGTTACCAAAGCAGACAAAGGAAATACTTCGGTTGTAATGAAGAAAGATTGGTACATAAAGACAGAAGACTTTATAAAAGAAGGCCCATATCAAGGAATAAAATATGATTACACAAGCAAATACCAAGCTCAAATTAAAAAAGTGTGAAAAGAAATAACATTCCTAAGCGATAAGAAGAAGAAATACTTATAGAATCAAACTCGGAAGCGCCAAGGTTGAGGTGTCAGCCAAAATTACATAAAGAAGGTATGCCGTTTAGGCCAATAGTTTCGTTTATTAATTCGCCTAGTTATAAGATATTGAAAGAAGTGAGCAAGTTGCTTAGGAGGTTATACGATTTTGAGGTAACATATAGTGTAGAAAATAGTAGAAATGTAATAGAACGGTTGAAGTTAGTAAAAATAAATGAAAATACGAAACTTATGTCGTTAGACGTGTCAGATATGTTTACGAATATATTGGTTGAACATACTTTAGAAATTATTAAAAATAACAATTTAGGACAGTATCAGTATAAAAGTGATTTAATAAAAGTTCTGACAGTGTGCGTAAACCAAAATTACTTTAGGTTTAATAATAAGTATTATATTCAAAAGGAGGGGGTACCAATGGGTTGTCCGTTGTCACCAGTAATGGCGGAAATATATATGAATTGTTTTGAGAGGCATGTCCTAATGGAATCAAAATATAAGGATAAAATAAAGGAATGGATAAGGTATGTAGATGACATTTTGGTGGCGTGGGAGGGAACAATGAAGAATTCGCAGAACTAACGAATGAAATTAATCAAATTGAAAATAAAATTAAGTTCAAAGAGGAAATAGGTGGAGTACAAATAAATTACCTAGATCTAAATATAAAGACAGAGTGTGGTGTTTTTAAAATTTGATGTATTTAGAAAAGAAACGTATACAGACTTAATTATACCTCAGGAATCATACCATCCCGTAAGTCACAAGATGGCTGCACTAAACTCATTTTGTTATAGGGCAATAAAATACATAGAAGATGAATCATGTAAAAAAGAAGAGTTAAAAAGAATAGAAGAAATAGCGAAAAATAATAATTATAAACCGGGGATAGTAGAGAAAATTGTAAAAAGAATAGAAGGAAATAGTAGACAAGAAGACAAGAAAGAAAAGCAATACATAGGATCAATAAAGTATCTGGGATTTCAAACGAGGAATATAATTAAGTGCTTTGAAAAACACAATATAGATGTAGCGGTAAAAAAGACAAAGACAGTTTTTGATTATATAAAGAATAGTAGTACTGAAATAACGCCTGAATTACAGAAAAGCGGTGCTTATAAGTTGAACTGTAAACAGTGTGATAAGGTTTACCTGGGTGAAACAGGACGTAAGTTCGAAATTAGATTGAGAGAGCATGCAAGAGGAGAAGGAGACAGAACTACGAATTCGCTCTACGCGAGACATTTTAATGAAACAGGGCATAGGTTTTTAGACCCAACAGAGAACATCAAAATAGTAAGGTTAGAGAATAACATAAGTAAACGCAAATTGTATGAAGAATTCGAAATATTAAAAGTAAGGAAAAAGAATAGTAATGCGCTGATGAACATAAAGACTGAATTTAGTAATGAGGATATATTTTACTATATTTTGAAAGAGTAATTTATAAAAGGTGTAATACGGTTACAGGATATGTGTTTAGAAGGTAGAAAGCTGTAGGAGATTTCTAGAGGGTAATGTATGTGACGAGGTCAGGTTGACTGAGTAAGGGGCGGGGCTAACAAGGACTGGGCGGTAAGTACTGCCTCCTATTGGTTGAATGTAACCGGTGATGCATGGGAGGGTTAGTATATATATATATATATATATATATATATATATATATTGTAACGTTACCAAATATGGTAGTTACATAAAGTGAGCTAATATAACGTCAAGTAACAGAAAAGCATGAAAGTATTTCTAGATAAATAAACCTATGTGAATAAAAGTGTGTATCTACAGATATATTAGTATAAAATTCCATCGATGAAGAAGAAAGTGTTAACATAGCAGCATCAAATACGAAATGAAGAAAGAAAATGACCATGAGCCAAAATAAAATATCAGTAACCAGGCCCAATAGGATCCAACAGTGAGGGGAACCAACAAAATAAGGACCAATAAAATCCAACAGTGAGGGGAAATCACAAGAATAATACCATTACCAACAACATAACGACAATACCAATGGATTCCAACAGTGAGGGGAACCAACAAAATAACTACAAATAAATCCCAACAGTGAAGGAAACAAATGAAGAAAATGACTACAATGAAAATATTGAAGAAGACGTTCAAACCTAAAGAAGAGGGAAAGAAGAAGGACAAGGAAACATACCATGAAGAGAGAAGAAAATGGATAAACCATGCAAGGACTCATCATTCATCAAGTGTACTAGAGACAATAATAGTAACCAAAGGAATAGTGATTATCAACTATGTAGAAACAGTGTTTAACATTTAAGGAACCACAAACAATTACAGTGAGTACTTAATATAGATGTGAAAACCTGTGACCAGTTAACTAATTTTAACCTAATAAACCACACAAACAATTCCAGTGATAAGGTTTATAGTGGAAGAAAATGTGTTACTTTCATAGTGAAAACATCAAGAATTAAATAGTCAAATATACACAGACAATTAGGGTGACTAATTTAATAAAGATTGTGATCCATATAGATAATCCTAAGACCACCAAAATAATGTAAAATCGAACAATTATGTTATTGTTCATAAAGAACTGACAATAAAAACCTTTATTAAATGTCAAACAAATGTGACAGGAATTAGATATAACCAATAACAAGAAAGATATTGTAATTAGTACAAAAAGATTTGTATTATTGTTTAAGAAGAAGTAGTGTAAACATGTGTATTAAAACAATTAAAATATTGTAATAGAATACCATACTGAAGTCATGTTAGTAGTAGCAAAATGCTGCATTAGAACATGTTGTACATTGTTACATAACCCCATAGGAAAGACACCTATGAAACAAAAAATCATACATGTTAATTTAACCAAATAACCATCAACTATAATATCAATCAAGGATTTGTTATAAGTAATGATACACCACAGTAGACAGTGTATTATATTGAAATACAATATAAATAAAACAGATCAAATATGATGGCACAGAGATAGGAAAAATAGAACCTCGTATGCCAAATTGGTTAAACAAAATACAGTATCAAAACAAGTACCAATGTTAATGAAAGTATTACCAGTATTTAGATGAACATCTGGTACTACTATGAGAACAGATTATAAATATAATGACAATAGTTTTGTAACCAAAATATTGTAAACTAGCTAACTAAGAATACATAGCCAGAAGTAAGCAGAAACATTGTATAACCAACTAGTTAAGCAAGATACTTTATTAAAGCTTGAACAAAGATTGATAAGAGTGTTACCAGTAGTAAGAGGGACACATAATGCTACTTTGATGACAGACCATGACCATGAGAATAGTCATTTTATATATAAATTATTAAAAACTAAATGACCATGATGGTGGAATCTGAATGTAAACAAATAAGGAGCAAGTTATTTATACAAAATGCATCATACAAATTTGTTTAAAAGTAGATAAAAATGTTATCAAGGATCAGAAGAATGTCTGATACTACTTTGGAAATATAAATCAAGTGTAGCAATAATAATTTAATTATTGTTTTAACAAAAATAACTGAATACCATGCTATGACATAATGTAAACAAACCCATTACTAGAAATTGAAAGGTTCTCAGATAGCTAAAAGCTAACAAATATATGAAGGGAATTAGATACTATAAGTGTACACTAATTGCAGTTATTACATAATATACCTTGTATAGAAAAAACCAGAAGTAAAGTGACAATTGTAAGAAAAGAGATAGAAGGGTACTGAAACAATGTTAATAGTATATGAAATACAGCCCTATACATATACTCAAGTACAAATTCATGTAAATAGACGTTTCTATTATTATTAGGTTACAATATCAGTGTTATTAGATAGGAAAAATTAGTTTTAAGTACAATTGTGAATAATCAAATATGGACGCCCAAAGACGCCATAACTAGATATTGTTTGGGTAACAATTATTCCCAAATTTTGTATTAAACAAGTTGAGATATAGACTCAGATCATTTAATTAAAAGTGTTTTAGTGTAAATAATTAAGTTTGGTGTAATAAACTTATTAAATATAAGATGCACCATAAAAATCGATAAAATCGTTATAGTGATTTAAGTAATGGACGGATTATAATCTTGTTTGGACTTTAATTAAAGCGCAGGATGTCCGCAATTTATTGACACTAACCGTTTAACGATAAGACAAATATTAAGAAAGTTATTACGATTTTAAACTTTCTAATTATTTTTTGTACCAGTGCTGACGTCATATAATCTCCAACGCAAACGCCAAAATTGGTAAAAAATTAAAAATTTTAAGAAAATAAAGTACTTTGGGTTAGAGAGTTCAATCATTTCAGCCAATCGTATGAATGGAAATCGGCAGACAAGCTGCAGACGTTCCGACGGAACGAAAGAGTCATCTATCAACCATCGAACAGACAGGTCATGTCACTCTCCGGACGAGATATGAAGAAGTTTATTTTTTGAATTGTGCGCGACATGTAAACATCAGTAACTGACATACACTAACCTAAATACTACACAAGCATTAACGAGTGCACTGTGCGGAGTGAACAATATTTAAATACGATCAGTGTACAATATCGATCGTATTTACGAGTGTTGTGCAAAAAATAAAAACAGGGAGTACAATTCTTTTTTATTAATTAACAATGAAACAGAAATAAAATTTTCTGTAAATACTTAATGTTGATATACTACGCAAGTCAGTAACTGCGAAGTATCATAAATGATGATGGAATTTATCAGAATTAATGAAAGTATTAATTCACAATTGTTAACATGTTAAATAAATATTTTAATTATTTTTCATAATTAAAGGATTCACGATTAAAGTACTTATCACAAAATACGAGCAATATAAATAGTCGCTCAATTGACTAACGTTTTTTTTTTATTTTCTCTATTTGAAAGTAAATATTTTAACCTTTATGCGAAAGAGTATTATATGATACTGATAATTACACATCAGAACTATTATAAATAATATGTATATGCTTAGATTAAGAAGAAATAAATATTCAAGATAACTAACTCTAATAACAGTTCACGTTATGAGATAACCTTAAAATCATAACCGTAACTTGCCACCTTCTTTGTCACAAGTCTGTTCTCATGTAATCCAAAACCAGATGAAAACAATAACAAGAGTTTTTTTTTAACAACTTTTTCTCTTGTAAGTAAATAATTCCCACAGTGAATTATTAAAATATAGTAATACATTTCAGTAGTGCAAGCCAACGCACTTGTTGATTGTCAAATAAATACTGTAAATGGCGTACGAATTCCCGCGTACGATAATACCATAACTATCTGTTATATGGTACTAATTTTCTATTTTTATATTTGTTTGTTTGTTTTTTATTTATTGTTCGATTGATATCATTATAAATGCCACATCTTGTACCTGGCATCATGCTACTTAAAAGAACCACACGAACTTGGTAATTAACTGATATAAGAGGACATAACCTCTTAAGATAAAAACTATTGTATAACCAACAGGGTTACCAGCCTTGAGGCTAAGGAGAGTCTTATTTTAAATTTTGTTCATTGTAATTATTATCAGTAAATTTATTAGTAACTGATTGTCAATTTTTAAAAGATTTTATAACATCATTAACCGTTAATAAACCTCTACATTTTGTTACCAGTGGAAAAAGAGTATTATTTCAAACTTAAATTAGTTCATTTATTATTAGTCAGTTCTACCAAAAGGTGGTGGAAAAATTCAAATATTTCTAATAACTCAGAACTTTATTTAGCTATTATATCATTTTATTGTACATGCTAGTCACATTTGATATTCAACCAGAATATCTACTTGTATATGTAGTGTGTGTATTTCAGCTGAGCAGTCACCGAACAGAACTACAATATCCACGTGTGGTAAGTAGGGGAGGTTACTAACGGAGTGCGAGAAATATTTTAAATTAAAGAAGTGGACCATCGATACGCACATATTTGTCAATTACAATCAAACTAATAATAATAGTTATAATTGAACATTTTATCAAACAACATTATTGTAGATACCGGTGCGTATCTGCAAGCAAACATCACTACACTACTATATCTACACATCCAGCTTCAAGAACGTATACACCTAGTATCTTGTATCGTTGTATTACAACGTGACTAGCCCAACAGTGGGGCTTAAAGGAGAGTATATCTACACACATCATTAATAGAGAACAACGTTGTAGTATTACAATATATATAAGGGAAGTAGGTATTTTAATGTTGTTGTAGGATGAACTTGATAAAGGTTGAAAAACCGAAAGGCCTCGTTCGAGGGAAAATTGTAAATAGCAGAGAAGCAATAAAATTCGATAAAGTTGTTATGAAGACTGCTAACATAAAGGAAATAACTGATATATATAATTAATTCACTACCTACTTAGAACACAAAGTTTTTTATAGGTAAAAACATAAAAGTTTTACCTTATAGCCTGAACCCGTAAGACGAACTAAACACGATAAAATATCTAGCAGAATCCAACAGATAGTACAGAACAATAGTCAATAAACTCCTACACAGAATAAACAACAGACAATGGACAGAAAACAACAAATTCATAACACTAACATACTAAATATCACTATTGTTTGACGACTCGGAACACTAAGTTTTTATAAGTAAAATCGTAAAGATTTACCTTACAGCCTAAACTGGCTTTCACCTTTACAAGGCTTCATCAGAGGCTGCCGTAGGTAGCGCTGTCCGTCTTGTTGTTGGCGACGGGATAGTTTTCCGAAAGATCGATGCTGTGTGTGTGTGGTGAGATGTGTTCGAATAATGCGTGCGATTTGAATTGTGTCTGTTCATTTAGGATGTCGTTTTTATTTGTTTTTGTGTGTTTGTATATTTCTAATTGTTCTAGAGTGTCTAGTTTTCGGCCTTTTGTGTGTACGTGTAGAATGTTCATGTTATTGTCGATGTTTTTATATGTGTGGTTTGCTTCAATGAGGTGGTTTGCAAAGGTGGATTCTGTAGTTGTGTGGAGTGCCTTTGTGTGTTCAATGTATCTCTGTTTGAAGCTACGTCCTGTCTGGCCTGTGTAGAATTTATTGCAATTTGAGCAATTTAGCTTGTATACACCGGGTAGATTGAATTTGTTTTGTGTTTTGTGCGTGCGTTTTGATAGTGTGTGTTCTGTTTTGTTAGTAGTTTTGTAAGTGATTCTGTATCCTGCTTTTTTGAATTTGTGGGCAATTTTTCAGTTTGTTTGTTGATGTATGTTAGTGTTATGAATTTGTTGTTTTCTGTCTTTGTCTGTTATTTGTTTTGTGTAGGAGTTTACTGACTATTGTTCTGTCATATCCGTTAGATTCTGCTAGATATTTTATCGTGTTTAGTTCATCTTTGTAGTCTTTTTCATCTAAGGGGATCTTGTTAAGTCTATGTATCATGGTTCTAAAAGCAGCTAGTTTGTGTTGTGTTGGGTGATTGGAGGTGTTGTGTATTAGTGTGTCAGTTGTAGTTGGTTTTCTGTATATACTGAATTTGTGCTTGTGTTCTAGTTTTGTGATGGAAAGGTCTAAGAAGTTTATGGTATTGTTGTGTTCATATTCGGCAGTGAAGGTTATGTTTTTATGTATTTTGTTTATGTGCATAAGTAACTGTTCACATTGTCTTTTGCTCCCCCTGTATAGTATTAGAATGTCATCAACGTATCTGTGCCAATATAGTATTTTATGTGAGTGTCTGTCATTGTTTGTGAGTATTTTTGTTTTTTCTAAGTGTTGGAGGAAGACTTCTGCTAGAATGCTGGATATGGGGGAGCCCATGGGTAAGCCATTGTTCTGTGTATAGTATTTATTGTTATAAGTAAAGTAGTTTTGTTTTGTGATAATGTTCAGAGTTTCTGTTATTTCGTTGATAAGTTCGTCTGGTGTGTTGTTCTGTTTGAGTTTGTTTTGTAGGATGGTGATTGTTTCAGAGGTGAGGATGTTTGTGCACAGGTTTTTAATGTCAAAGGAGGCTAATGTGGCATTATGGGGGTTGTGTATGTCTTTTATTTTTGTTACTAGGTCAGTGTTGTTTTTTACTGCAATGTTGTTGTCTATTTGTGTGTGTTGTCTAATAATTTTACCTAGATATTTTGCTAGTTTGTGTGCAGGGGCATTACGGTAGTTGATAATGGGGCGGATCGGAATGTCTTCTTTATGGATTTTGGGAAGCGCTTGGAGTGTAGGTGCTGATGGTCGGATTTGTTTCATGTAGGGCTTTTGTTTATGTGTCATTATTGTTTGGCTTTGTTGACTAGTTGTTTTACTGAGTTTTGGTATCTGTCGGTGGGGTCGTGTTTTAGTTCTGTGATGCTGTTCTGTTCCATGAAGTTTTGTACTTTTTTGTGTAGGTTGTCTGTGGGGATAATTACAGTCGTGTTGCCTTTGTCTGCTTTTACAAATGTGATGTTGTGTTTGTGTGTCTTTTCCCCTCAGTTTAATGGCTGTGTGTATTTCTGAGTTGTGCTTGTTGTTGTCGGGTGTCTTATGTACTCCTATTATGTTGTTTATATTATGTCTTAGAGTGTCTTGATGTTCTGGTGCTGTGTTTTGTATATTTGTTTCTGTGTCAATTATGAGCTTTGTTAGTGTTTGGTTGTTATGTTTGTAATGTATGTTATGTTTTAGGCCTTTATCAAGGAGTGTTTGTTCATTTTTTGTGAGTGTGACGTTCGTGAGGTTTACTGTATGTGGGTAGAATTTGTGCGAGGGAATTATATCTGTGTTGATTGGTGTCAGGTTTTTTATTTTTCTGTCGTGTTTTGTCTGTATGTTATATATTTGTTTTTTTTGTCCATTCATTTGTGTGATGTATTAGTTCAGTCATGTAACTGTGTCCGTATGTGTTGGCGATTTGTAGGTGTAGTGTTAGTGCTTTGCGGTTGAGGGCGTCTTTTTTCTTATATAGTTGTTTAATGGATTTTTTTATGTATGTCCTTTGTGCGATGTTTTGTGTTATTCGGGCGGCCTGGTTGTTGTGTTTAATTTTGATTTGGGCATATTTAGGTGTTAATGATTTGTTTATGCATGTTTTGTTGAATGTTATGTGAGCTACGATCTTTCTAACCTTCAAAGTTGTGTATTTGTACACTTGGACTGTGGCTCGTCTTGCTGAGTTAAATTCTTGGATTTCGTTGTCCATGACATGTCCGTTACTTAACTAAATATTTAGTTAAGTAACGGACACGTCATGAACAACGAAATGCAAGAACTAACATACATCAACAACCAAACTGAAAAAATAGCCCACAAATTCAAAAAAGCAGGATACAGAATCGCATACAAAACTACTAGCAAAACAGAACACACACTATCAAAACACACACACAAAGCACAAAACAAATTCGATCTATCTGGTGTTTACAAACTAAATTGCTCAGATTGCAACAAATTCTACATAGGTCAGACAGGATGTAGCTTCAAACAAAGATACATTTAACACACAAAGGCTCTACACTCCACTACCGAATCCACCTTTGCAAACCACCTCATTGAAGCAAACCACACATACAAAAAGATCGACAATAACATGGACATTCTACATGTACACACAAAAGGGCGAAAACTAGACACTCTAGAACAATTGGAAATATACAAACACATGAAAACACATAAAAACGACATCCTAAACGAACAGATACAATTCAGATCACACCCATTATTCGAAAATATCACAGCCCACACACACATCGATCTTTCAAAAGTCGATACCGTCGCCAACAACAAGACAGACAGTGCTCCCAACAGCAGCCTCTGAAGAAGCTTTTTAAAAGCGAAAACCGGTTCAGGCTATAAGGTAAAACTTTTATGTTTTTACCTTTAAAAAACTTTGTGTTCTGATTCAGTAGTGAATTAATTATATTTCATTAAATTCCATTTGATTTGACAAGAATATTTCTTGGAATTCGTTGTCCATGACGTGTCCGTTACTTAACTAAATATCACTATAATATTGACGACTCGGAACACTAAGTTTTTTATAAGTAAAAACGTAAAGTTTTACCTTACAGCCTAAACCGGCTTTCACCTATAGAAGGCTTCATCAGAGGCTGTCGTTAGTAGCGCTGTTCGTCTTGTTGTTGGCGACGAGATAGTGTTTCGAAAGATCGAAGTTGTGTGTGTGTGGTGAGATGTGTTCGAATAATGCGTGCGATTTGAATTGTGTCTGTTCGTTTAGGATGTCGTTTTTATTTGTTTTTGTGTGTTTGTATATTTCTAATTGTTCTAGAGTGTCTAGTTTTCGGCCTTTTGTGTGTACGTGTAGTATGTTCATGTTATTGTCGATGTTTTTATATGTGTGGTTTGCTTCAATGAGGTGGTTTGCGAAGGTAGATTCTGTAGTGGTGTGGAGTGCTTTTGTGTGTTCAATGTATCTCTGTTTGAAGCTACGTCCTGTCTGGCCTATGTAGAATTTATTGCAATTTGAACAATTTAGTTTATATACACCGGGTAGATCGAATTTGTTTTGTGCTTTGGGCATGCGTTTTGATAGTGTGTGTTCTGTTTTGTTAGTAGTTTTGTAAGCGATTCTGTATTCTGCTTTTTTGAATTTGTGGGCAATTTTTTCTGTTTGTTTGTTGATGTATGTTAGTGTTATGAATTTGTTGTTTTCTGTCTTTGTCTGTTGTTTGTTTTGTGTTTTGTGTAGGAGTTTACTGACTATTGTTCTGTCATAACCGTTAGATTCTGCTAGATATTTTATCGTGTTTAGTTCGTCTTTGTAGTCTATTTCATCTAAGGGGATGTTGTTAAGTCTATGTATCATGGTTCTAAAAGCAGCTAGTTTGTGTTGTATTGGGTGATTGGCGGTGTTGTGTATTAGTGTGTCAGTTGTAGTTGGTTTTCTGTATATACTGAATTTGTGCCTGTATTCTAGTTTTGTGATGGAGAGGTCTAAGAAGTTTATGGTATTGTTGTGTTCATATTCGGCAGTGAAGGTTATGTTTTTATGTATTTTGTTTATGTGCGTTAGTAACTGTTCACATTGTCTTTTGTTTCCCCTGTATAGTATTAGAATGTCATCAACGTATCTGTGCCAATATAGTATTTTATGTGAGTGTCTGTCATTGTTTGTGAGTATTTTTGTTTTTTCTAAGTGTTGGAGGAAGACTTCTGCTAGAATGCTGGATATGGGGGAGCCCATGGGTAGGCCATCATTCTGTGTGTAGTATTTATTGTTATAAGTAAAGTAGTTTTGTTTTGTGATGTGATAACAATGACAGACACTCACATAAAATACTATATTGGCACAGATACGTTGATGACATTCTAATACTATACAGGGGAAACAAAAGACAATGTGAACAGTTACTAACGCACATAAACAAAATACATAAAAACATAACTTTCACTGCCGAATATGAACACAACAATACCATAAACTTCTTAGACCTCTCCATCACAAAACTAGAACACAGGCACAAATTAAGTATATACAGAAAACCAACTACAACTGACACACTAATACACAACACCTCCAATCACCCAATACAACACAAACTAGCTGCTTTTAGAACCATGATACATAGACTTAACAACATCCCCTTAGATGAACTAGACTACAAAGACGAACTAAACACGATAAAATATCTAGCAGAATCTAACGGTTATGACAGAACAATAGTCAGAAAACTCCTACACAAAACACAAAACAAACAACAGACAAAGACAGAAAACAACAAATTCATAACACTAACATACATCAACAAACAAACAGAAAAAATTGCCCACAAATTCAAAAATGCAGGATACAGAATCGCTTACAAAACTACTAACAAAACAGAACACACACTATCAAAACGCATGCCCAAAGCACAAAACAAATTCGATCTACCCGGTGTATATAAACTAAATTGTTCAAATTGCAATAAATTCTACATAGGCCAGACAGGACGTAGCTTCAAACAGAGATACATTGAACACACAAAAGCACTCCACACCACTACAGAATCTACCTTCGCAAACCACCTCATTGAAGCAAACCACACATATAAAAACATCGACAATAACATGAACATACTACACGTACACACAAAAGGCCGAAAACTAGACACTCTAGAACAATTAGAAATATACAAACACACAAAAACAAATAAAAACGACATCCTAAATGAACAGACACAATTCAAATCGCACGCATTATTCGAACACATCTCACCACACACACACAGCTTCGATCTTTTGAAACACTATCTCGTCGCCAACAACAAGACGAACAGCGCTACTAACGACAGCCTCTGATGAAGCCTTCTATAAGTGAAAGCCGGTTTAGGCTGTAAGGTAAAACTTTACGTTTTTACTTATAAAAAACTTAGTGTTCCGAGTCGTCAATATTATAGTGATATTTAGTTAAGAATATTTCATTTAAAATAAGAGGAACAAGGAAAGGCGATGGTAGACATGATATTCTAACTTACAGAAGTAAAGTGTGGGGCATTGTGGATGAGGAGACTGTTGACAGTAGAGACAAATTGCCTTTGAAGAAGTGTTCCCGTATCTAGGTTAGAATGGGTCCACAATGAGGAAATCAGAACAACAGAAACAGCTGATGTAATAATATAATAATACGCATGATGTTTACTAAGAATTCCAGATGAAGACAGCTGAAAAGAATATTGTCATGAATGTTGCCCGGAAGAAGAAAAAGAGGATGCTTCCAGGCCTGGTATGAGTGATATAAGTTTCTTTTAAAACCGGTAACACAGTTATTGCTTTAACTGTATATTGTGTCTTCCTTCATGCTTCATTACTTCATTACTTACTGGCTTGTTTTGTTAAAACATTTTGAACATGTTTATTCTTCCAGAATAAGAGGATGCTTCCAGGCCTGGTATGAGTGATATAAGTTTCTTTTAAAACCGGTAACACAGTTATTGCTTTAACTGTATATTGTGTCTTCCTTCATGCTTCATTACTTAATTACTTACTGGCTTGTTTTGTTAAAACATTTTGAACATGTTTATTAGTAATAAGTGGGAGCCACAACAGTGGAATTATCATTGAGATTCTGGTAATTTACTTTAAAATGTTCTATGTATGAGAGCTGTTAAAAAATTAATCTTCAGTTAACTGGTAAAGAAAAAAAAAGAAAAATATTGTATACAATAAAATATTATATTTTATTATATTATATCTTTTTGACTGTGTCCTGGAGAAAGTAGTGAGAATTTGGAATGAAAAATTAAAGGAACGGAAAATATCACCAATTATGTTGGGAAGAAGGAACAAACATATTGAAATAAACTGTTTGGCATTCACAGATGACTTTGCTATACTTTATGAACATCTTACATCTGCAGTAACACAAATTAATTTTTTAGAGGACATAGCCATTAGAACAGGCTTAAGAATTTCTGCAGAAAAAAAAACAAATTTCTCAAATACATTAAAAACGCACCAAAATTCCTGGTAACAGATATTGGTCGAATAGAGAGGGTTTGAAAAATTAAGTATCTAGGAGAGATAATTCAACAGAATGGCTCAGAAAAATCTGCAATAGAAGAAAGGATTCATAAGATGGAAAGGGCATATGGTATAACTAAAGTTATTTACAATAAAAAGTGCATATCTAAAAATGTGAAAATAAGGCTTTACAGTACAATAGTGAAGCCAGAACGGCTATACGTAAATGAATGTCTAGCATTGAATTATAATTAGACAAACTGGAAATATTGGAAACACGAATTATTAGGAAAATATTAGGCCCACGAAAAACTTCAGAAGGTTGGAAATTAAGAAGTAATGATGAAATATATCAAAGTATAGAAAATATAACAGAAACAATGAGAAAAAGAAGACTATTATTTTTTGGACATTTGTATAGAATGGATGACAATAGGTTGACAAAGCAAATCTTCAGATATCTGGGGGGGGGGAGAAGTCAACATCAAGTTGGATTAAAGAAGTCCAAAAGGATTTAGAAAAAAATAATATACACACAGAAAAAGCAATTGACAGAGAAGTTTTTTGGGCAAAAGTGTTGAAAGTGGAGGGAGTCCAGGGTAGGAGAGATAAAAATGCAGGTTCAAAGTGGACTGAAGAAAGGAAGAAGAGACACAGTGAGAAGATGAAAGAATATTGGAAAAAAAGGAAAGAACAAAGAGTAAAGAACTGAAATTGGCATGTGGTCCTTAGAATGCCTATACAAAAAAAAATATTATATTTACATTACTTTTTCACGTAATCACAACCCATTTACAGACACTTATTATATCATTACACCAGGTTTTGCAATCCCTTCTCAACAAACGCTGCCGCTATGGTACTTAACCAAGAGTTGACGCTGTTAGTAAGTTTATCATTGTTTCATTAACATTAGGCCTGGCGCTGGGAGCCTACCCAGGTCTTACACAATAGCAGCCTTGCCTGGATTCGATCTGGGAATGTCCCAATCTCGATTCGGCCACTGACAAGGCTCGCGTACAATTTTTCACTATTCCCGTTTGTGGATTTCCATGAAGTGGGAGTCTTTTGAGTATGCAGTCTGCCCCATACAACACTTAGGGCACCAGAGAATGGTGTCCAGCACCTAATAAATTGACATCAATAACTTGTTGCTCCATGCTATGGTGATTAGTTGGGATAATGATGTGAACTATCATCCACATCAAGCCATTTGGATCTACAGTTCTGTGCGGCTTAGCAGCATTTGTATGGTTTTGCAGCTTCCTTTTTGCTGACCGAGAGCCTTGTCGTCCAACAGTTTGGAGCATATAGTCCCAAACATACCCAGCAGACACTCATGTTCTCTTGGTCACTACTCAAGTATAATCCACTCTGGTGACAAAATAAACTGATATTGTTTGCTATTTGTGTGTGCAGTGTTGCTGTGGTAACCAGTCTGTATATACTAGCCAACTTAAGCCGGCTGCGCACTATCCATCGCTGCACTATCCAGCATGCCCGATGTTGGTGATGGATGTGCGCACCACACTGTCATGCAACTCGTCCAGCGTGCCAGACGTTCTTTAGTTCTCATTGTGTTTTGTACATCCTAGCATAGACAACATATCTTGCAACATTGTCATTCTTTTATTTTTATTCATGTAATCTTCCGAGGATACGTCCCACAGACATCTATTTAATTTATATTTTTAGATAAATTTTGATGTTATTTCATGGTGCATTATGAATTATAATTAAAACAAATTAATAATAACAAATTTAAAATAATAACTGATAATGATATTTGAATGTATTATGTAAACGAAGAATAAACTAAACTAAATATTAAACTGAAGATTTATTTGAATTGCTACTTATTAAATGTAATCTAAAGAATGAATGTAACGTAAAATTAAACAGTAAACATTTATTAAACAAATGTGCTCTAAAAACATGTACTGTACTTGCTTGAAAATGACGATTTGATAGACAGCAAGCATACGCATGATCAAATATGCATGATGCACGATTCCTTGACATCCGTCAACACTACACACGATCCATCTGCACGTCGTGCGGCTTGAGGTGATGGTCTTGCTGGACTCATTTTTCGTCGTGCACATCCTTCAAAACATACACGACGTGCGGATGGATGTCAAAGCTACGCACTGTCGTTTCTGACTTGCTATCCATCATGACCTCCAGCGGGGATGGTTAGTGCGTAGGCGTCTAATTTTACAACTGTGCTTCTTCTTTTGCTTCTACAAATCTAGCATTTTCAAAACAACTGTTACTGTTGGTTTCAAGTCATCCCAGTCACTTCTTTGAACCAGAAAGGTGTTCAGAATTTTTTTTCTTTTTGCAATTTCGTTTAAAATGTTATTGCCAATATCATGTTGCATATTGGAAGGAAAAGCATTAAATGCAGCATGTAATATCAAATTCTCATTGTGACAGGAAACAATTATCTTCCAAGTAACAACAAATAAAAAATAAAAGATTAATTTAGGAATTATGTAAAGAAAATTTAATTTGGAAAAACAAAAAATTATTTTTACGTTACATAAGTTTTATAAATATTGATGTTTTGGATCTAATAATTTGATCCAACAAAATGGGTGATACAATTTTCAAGTAAATCAATTATATGGCACTTTACTGATCTTGTACAAACACTATAATAATTATTATTTTAAATTAATTTATAACCACATGTCACTATCTCTGTGATCTGACAATTTGATTTTTTCTGTGAATATTTTAACTACATGCTTATGTGTTCTAAAGAATGAAACATAATGATATATATTTTTTTCTGACTTACAGAGTTGGACAGACAACCACTTGCAATGGGACCCTGCTGAGTATGATTATATAATTGCGTTGATTTTAGATACAAAAACAATTTGGGTTCCTGACCTGACTGTATACAATGGGTAAGTAATAATTATTTTCTTTTTTGGAATATATTTTACGTATTGCTATAATAAAAATTAGTTATCTTGTTGATATATCCTCTTCGTTCACTTTTTTAATATTATATATATATTAAACTTCCACTATGAACACTTACTTTTTGGTTTTGTTACCCAGACGTTTCGACGTGGTATTCATCTTCTTCAATGGGATTTAAATACTGAATGTCTGTACAGTAACGGTTATGGGATGTAGGTGTGTGTGGTGGGGGTTGCTGGTGGGAGGGAATTGGCGCTGGGATTCGAATTTTGTGTTGGAATCAGTGTATCGAAAAGTATGTGTGATCTATAATGTAATTGTTCGTTTAATATGTTGTTTGGTTGTAGTGTGTGTTATCTGTATATTTCAAATTGTTCTGCTGTGTTTAGTTTTCTACTTTTAGGTAAGTAGTGTAGTATTTCCATGTTGTGCTCTATGTTTGTGTAACTGTGGTTTTCGTTTTGTAAATGTGTGGCAAATGTGGAATGTATGTAGTTTGTGTGAGGGCTTTTAAATGTTCAGAATATCTAGAGGAAAAAGATCTTCCCGTCTGGCCGATGTAAAACTGGTGACAGTCATTGCAGTTTAATTTATAAACCCCTGTTTTGCTGTATGTGTCTGTGTCTTTGTTAGTATTATCTATGTGTTTCATGATGGTGTTGTTAGTTCTGTAGGCTACTTTATAATTGTGTTTCCTAAATGTGTTAGCAGTTTTGTGTGTGTTGGAATTGTAGTATGTGAGTGTGATGTATTTACTGGGTTGTGTGCTGTTGGTTTTATGTATTTTACTTTTTGTGTTTAGGATGCGTTTGTGTAGTTTGTTTATTAAATCGGGATTGTATCCCTTTTTGACTGCTATATGTTTAATTTTGTTGAGTTCTTCTTGGTAGTCTTCATGGAAATACTACACTACTTACCTAAAAGTAGAAAACTAAACACAGCAGAACAATTTTAAATATACAGATATCACACACTACAACCAAACAACATATTAAACGAACAATTACATTATAGATCACACATACTTTTCGATACACTGATTCCAACACAAAATTCGAATCCCAGCGCCAATTCCCTCCCACCAGCAACCCCCACCACACACACCTACATCCTATAACCGTTACTGTACAGACATTCAGTATTTAAATCCCATTGAAGAAGACGAACACCACGTCAAAATGTCTGGGTAACAAAACCAAAAAGTAAGTGTTCATAGTGGAAGTTTAATATATATAAAAAATTAGTTGCTAAATAGCCTGCACAGGAACTAATTTTTTATGAACAAAGTGTGCATATATTGAGTTGTATTGAGAAATGGTAGTATGGATTATTCTGTAGCAATATTGAGTTAATTATAAGTATAACACTACTGACTCGGAACACAAACCACCTCATTGAAGCAAACCACACATACACAAACATCAATAGTAACATGGAAATTCTACACGTACACACAAAAGGCCGAAAACTAGACACTCTTGAACAACTACAAATATACAAACACATAAAAATGACATCCTAAATAAACAGACACAGTTCAAATCTGTAACGGTACAAGCCATAGTACAAAATATTAAATGGGGAATTGTTTTAAGAATATTAATTTTGAATACGGTTTAAATAAAACGGCGACAAAATACGAGGTCAGGAGTTTGGTTTTACAGTGTAACTCAGTGAGTCACCATCTATTTTTAGAAAGCCAAGCCTTGATGCTTTGTGTTTCAACTGACGTCACAAACACGTCACGGCCTAGCCCATGATTACATAACTTGGGAATGTGGGCTGGGTATGCCAAGCCTTAAAATATTGTCAGTGGGGAGTGTTTAGCAGAGAAGGAGAACCACGTGATCGGTGTTTAATAAAACTAGAAGCGAGCAGTTTTCTGCGTCAGATCTGTATACCATCTCATGCCGTACGGCCATATAAAGTCAGTGGACAAATTTTTCAGGGGGGGGGCCACCGCCTAAAACGCATAAAATATGAAATAACAAAAATTTAAACAGTGATTAGACCGGATTACCAGTTTTTAAAACATATAGAGTCAGTGAAAACAAACAGTGATACAAAATATAAGGGATAATCGAAAGTGTGCATCTAAGTGGCTTGGCGTCTCCTGGACAATGAAACAGAGAAGTACTGGATTGGGGAGGGTAAAACAACAAAAAATTCAAAAAATCATAAACAAATTACAAAATTATAATGGAAATTGTCGTTAAATCAAATTACAAAACAAGTATAAAAAACAAAGAATTTGAGATCTCGGAAGGGGTGGGGTTATTAAATTGTATGAGAGTGTGTGCGTATGTATAAAATAAAAAAGAAAGAAGTACTGGTTTGCACATATAAAATGTAATTCTATTTTCTATATTTGTTATAATTTTTTTTAATAATACAATCTCTCTCTCCTCTCTCCTATGGCACTACAGCCCAAATCGGGCCCTGGCCTCCACCAATCTCCGCCTCCAATCCACTCTATCCACTGCAACCCTCCTCCAGTTTCTTATCCCCATGTCTCTCGCATCCTCTGCAACGCCATCTTAATACAATCTGACCATAACAAATTAAACTTCATTTAATGTAGATACTTTAGATTTGTTCATATGTATTTGGCAATTTATAAAAGATGAAATAAGGAGAAGAGATAAAGTGTTACTAAGGTCAACAAAAACAAAATTTTGAACCATTTGAATGAGTTATTTACTGCAAATAACCCAATTCTGCTCTCTAGCTCGCCCAAAAGAACCTCGGACCACTTTCGGGTAAGTAAAACGAAGTTGGCAACAGTTTCAAAATGGCGCCTGGCAAAGCGGATGCGAGCACAGCTGTTTTTGTGTAACAAAGTAAATAAAAGAATAAACTTTACAATTGGCGTCGCGAACAGGGACGTTTGCATAGAAGTTTATTTTATGGAAACGTGGGCCTGTTTTGGAGAGCAGAACAGGTTATTTGAGGTGAATAAATAAAATATAAGTAGAGGTATGTTATAAAGTTATGTTATTGTAGCATAAAGTACTGAGGAGGTTATGATTTGTTTATGTGTATATTATAAGTGATAATTAAGTAACAATTAATTAAGAAAAAATAATTAAAATGGAGAATAACAAAGGAAATCAAGATAAAAGTCTAACAGAATCTGTAATAATGGACGGTGTTGCGAATCAATCGATGCCGGTCCAAAGTAAAAAAGATGATAGTTATGAAATGTTTAGAATGATACAATGTTAGATACGCAGAATGTAAAACTTGATAACATAAATAGTCGTTTTGATGCAAATGACACTAAATTTGAAAAGTTTGAAATTAAATTTGATGAGTTAATAGATAAAATAAGTGAAATGGAGGAAAATTTTAATAGAAATGCAGATAACTTGGTTAATAATATGAATAAACGAGACGAGAAGTGGGAAGGAGATAGATATAAATTAAAGGGGAGTGGAGAAAGTGAATTAAAACAGGTAAGCAATTCTGATAGTGATGATCATATTACAGGTAAGTGTAATGGGAATACAATTAATGAAGTGATAGATGTCAATACAGGTGATAATTATAATGGTGATATGATGACAAATAATAACGAGATTATAATTGACAAGGTAAGTAATAGTAATAACCATAAAAATTATAGTGAGATAATGTTAAATGAGTCATTTATTTTCAAAACGAGCCACATCACTTTTACTAAATTTTTCAGGAAACACAAAAAACATAAAAAATCCAAAAATGTTGCAATGAAAGGAATGAAATTTTTTTAATAAATTTTGAAAGGGTATATACATTTGTGTACAAGTTTTGAAGATTGTGCACTGATTTATCTTGGAATTATGGCATTTTTTAATTTGGATATAGACCGTTTTGATTCTAACATTGTTGATGTAGCCTGTTTTGAAACTATAAAGAGTGATGTAGCCTTTTTTGATATTACTATGAGTGATGTAGCTTGTTTTGATAAGACAATAATGATCTAGCCTTTTTTGAAACTAGAAAAAATATTATGAAATTTATTTTCTTTGAAATTTAATTATTTTATTATTATCATTCAATAGCACTTTAAAGCCTAATAACAGTTACCAGTATTTGATGGATGGTTTCAAAAATAGTGTATTTAAAAAAAAAATGGTATTTCACAATAGTGAGCTCTCGTTTCGACATATAATTAGTTCAAAATTATTTAAGTAAGCCTATATTTGCAACTATTGCAAGTTTAGGATTTAATATTTGAACAAACCTTATTAAGGCCGGTTCTAAAACCACCCCGAGTAAACAAAAATAGGTAATAATATTATTCAGTTCTCAATTATAAAAGAATAGTTTATTAGTACATAAGTTTGGTGTTGAAATACAGTTTCAGTCATTTGTTAAAAAATTCTTTTTAGTCCTGCATCAACTTATACCATTAAACTGTTATCTTCAGCTACTTGGTCACACAATGCATGTTCACTTGGATTATCAATTTCTTCTTGTTTATCATCATTTACTTCATCAACAATATTTCTGTAAAACTTCAACACATCCAATGATTTCCGTTGACCTCCAAAATGTTTTGTTAGTAAGTTATCAACGTCTCTTAACTTCAGTGCAGATATTCCTACTCCAGGAGCCAAAAGCTGTGGCATATTTAAGTTTCTGAACTTGAGACCTTTCTTGCAAAATCTCTTGAACATTCCAAAATCTGATCTGTAATTTACTTCACCTTTAATTCTTACGTCATGTCCTATAAAACTTCTTTTCAAATAAAATCTTTTGGAGGGGTTGAACTGGAAGTGCCACTGTGCGGGTGGGCGAACTACTTTTTGCACTTCTGACTTCCAATCAAAGTTTCTTTCTAATAGGGACACAACTGTACCGAACTGGGAAAATATGTCGGTGTACTCCTCAGGTGTTATAATTACACTTTTTTTCTTTATTTCCTTCTCGATCCGGCCGAAAACTCTATCAGAAGGCAGAAAAGAATGGCCTACTATTGGGAAGAGATACTCAACAAGTTTTAATGAGTCAGGAGCCTTTTCGTGAAGCCATTTCCCAAGCATGGACATCATGAAATAATTTTTGTTTTGACCTCCGCAACCATCAGAAGCCAAACGAAGGACTTTTACATTTTCCGGTATATCAACTTTAGTAAGACAATCATATAAAGCAGAACAAATCTCATTGGCACTTTTCCCAAACTGGTTTTCCTCCCAATGATAAATGAACACATTGTCAACCGTTTGCTTGGCCTTTGAATCTCCAATAACAATTGTTAAGTTGTACTTGTATAATTGACGGGAATAATATGCGCTTTGATCGGGAACCTTAGGTAAAACTTGATTTTTCTGACAATCAAAGCTAATAGTTAGCAAATCATCTCGCTTTTCCTGAAGCAAAGCATAAAAAGCTTTAGCTTTTAATGAGTGCACCCTTTTTTCAGCCATCAAAGTTTGTTTTTCTGTGTGATCTGAACAATATTTTATTTTTTCGACTAATGAGATGCAAGTTGATCACTCGTCGGTGCGAGGACTCCCAAACCCAATATTGGTTCTTAAGATGTGATGGAAGTATGAAAGCTTGACTGTATATCTCTCATCTGTAATTTTACTGTCATACATTCTCCACATCTTACTGATATTTAAATCTGAACTTAGGTCTACCCTACAGCTAGACTTGCTACGACAATAATGACTTTCAATAGCTTTAAAGGATTTGATAAAACCAAAAACCGTCCTTTTCTTCTCTTCAAATAAAGTAAGCTTACGGTTCCCTCCTCTGTTTTCTTTTGGCATATCCCCACTTTGAAATGACGGGAAACCACACCCTTCACCCTGGTTCGTGATATTCTAAGAGAATCAGTGAAAGCTTGACTACAAACTGGCACACGTTCTTTACTGGAATGTTTGTAAATGTAATACTTTAATGTCATTCCCTTTTCACCTCTTGAGTTGTCTTTAAGTCTAATTTTCTTAGGAGTTAAAGCATCTGTATACTTTAGAATAAACGAATCTTGCTTTAGTTTTAAATGAGAAAGTTTTTCCGCATTGTTATAGAATTTTGAGTGAAAGATTTTTTGGTCTTGAGGGGTTATTTCTTTACATCTGTAGGCCCCTATTTTTTATGATTACATGTAAGCTTTTTTGCTGGACCCGGGGGTGCACATCTGAAAAGAAAAAGAAAAGCGTGTAATTTTCCGAAACAATACTTTTATAAAACGGGTGAGCTTGAATAAGCATTCGGCAGATCTTGGTCATGTTAACCGGATAACAAAAACTTAGATCAGGGAGGAAAAATAAAAAGTAGGCCTAAGGAAAATCAATTGACAGAATGAACAAAATCTGTCAATATGCTTATAGAAGTTTTCCCAAACAAAAGTCGTGTACGGGAAGGACTTCCTAGTAAATAATAAATTATGAAACCAGACGAAATTGAGTTCAATAAAAACAAATTCCTAAAGGATCCATTTTATTCCCACATCTTTCTAAAGTTCAAAAAAAAAAAAAATATCTACAGACCTACAATGTGTATAAAGCCAAACTTACAACATAACCCTAAATGTATTACCTTTGCTTTCTTGCTTTATTTTTTTCCCAACAGTCTTCATTTCTTGGTCTCCTTCTTGCCTTCGTAGGCGAACATTCTTGAGGATAACATTCCATTATAAAAACGAAAAATCACCACCACTAACAAAGGAAACAATTTAAATTTGTAATACAAACAAACCACAACAGAGACAACAGCAGCAGGCTCAGCTGTTCTGGAGTGCGTAATGGTCCACTGCGCAGGTCTAGTGATGTGGCTTGTTTTGAAAATAAAGTCGATGTTTAACCATTCATAAAGTGATGATGTGATCTGTTTTGAACCTAACTGCTTTGCACAGTTATAAAAATATATCTGAACTTGTCAAAAACACGAAAATCTGAAAAATGAAAAAAAGTGATGTGGCTCGTTTTGAAAATAAATGACTCAAATGAGAGTAATAGTGGTAAAATTTGAAAATGGAGTATCTAAGGGAGATACGTTAAATAATAGTGATAATGAGAGTATAGAGTTAGTAGGGGGTAGTGAGAGAGTAATGATAAGTATAGATGTGCTGGAGAGAGAATTCGAAGAGAGTTATTTTGGGGAAGTGGGCCAGAGGGTAAATTTTCCCAGGGTAAATTGTGAAATAAAGGTTTCACAGGTGTTTAGGAAGGGCAAGTGGTCCTCAATCAGAGACGGAAGGTCTCAAAATGGTCCCTTAAGTTTTTGTGGTGTTCCTGGTAAAGCCAGGAGGTGTTTTTATAATGTTGTAGTGCCCTCTGCATGGAGTGAGAGAGAGAATGTGAAATGGGAGTGGGAAGGTGATTTTGTGAGAGGGAGAGAGGTAGTGTTGTTTGATATAAATAGAGGTTATAGAGAATTAGTAGGGATGTTAGATATAGAGAGTGTTGATGACTTACCTATGTATAGAAGTGGGATATTAGTAGCAGATGACAATGATCAGGAAATGACAAAATATTTAATAGTGAATAATAATAATAATAATAATAATAATAATAATACGGTAGATTGGACCAAAGATACTGATGTTGACAGGTTTTATGAATTAATAGTATGCAATAATGTTGTTAAGTACTATTTCGATACAATGGATAAAACTGATGTTAATAGTTATTATAATAATAATAACAAAATAAATGTAATTAAAAATGAATTGTGTTGTAATAAAATAAGATTAATTTATGACGATGGTGGTTAGGCAGTTGTTATTGATGGACATGGAATTATGTGATTGTGATGTGTTTGAAAATGGACTGAAAAGGTAATGATTTGTGGTAAACAAGAACACTTAATGATGAATATTTTATATAATTTTGTATTGGTGTTATATGTAAGATGTATTATGTAGTAAGGTTATGCTGTTATTGTGTACATGATATGGTGTATAATCAATTTGTAGTTTTGAGGGGGTAATGGTGTTTTATTTGATGAAATAATTGACAGGATATAATTGAATTGTATGATGATGAAATTAAATAAATTTTAAATAGTTTTGAAGAGTGTTATTGAGGCAATTTACAATATTCTGATAAAAAGATGGAATTAAATTAATTTGTGATTATTTAGTTAATTTAAAGTGTTGTAACAGAGGAATTTTGATAGTGAATTTAAATTTTGGTTGAGATTTGAATTGAATAATCAATGGTAGATGATTAAAATGTTGAATGAAAATGCAGAGTTGAAATAATGATATAACAAGTGGAATCTTTAATAGAAAAATGAAATTAAAGTTGTAATGTTTGAATTTTTTTTGCAAATTTAGAGTTGAGATGTTTATGTTAATGTAATAATGGTAATGTTCATTTTGAGTGTGTAGTATGTTGTATTATGTTTATCATGTGTGAAACATAAAATGTTTATTTGAATATATAGATGTATAGATATAAGACAAATATCTTAAATGTAGTTTTAAACCGAGGCGATTTCCCAATTTTGGGCGGTCATGGCTTCACCAAACACTGATAGTGGATTTGGCTTGTTGTTCTAAATTGGTGAACTTAGAAATTTAACTGGGGGTAAAATCAGGGGAATCTAATATAATATAACTTTGGAACATGGCTATACACCTATAGGAAGGGTGATAGACCGATTAAAGGTTCATGAATATTATTTTAGTAGGATTACTGATATCCTGGATACCAGTAATACCGAATTTTGTGTAACGCCAAAGCAAGGATGGGGGAGAAAGAAAAGAAAAAAGTATTCACCCCTTCCGCTTCAGTCCTTGTGGAGGCAACTGGGCGCTACAGTTCAGTGGGGGTAATAGTGTGTGTGGAAGGAGGAGTTTAAAATAGAAAATGAAAAGTAAAAAGAGAGAGTGATGATTAAATCACGAAATAACGAATAATAATATAGTATTGAAATAAACATTTGATTGAATGTATTAGTTGCATTGTATGATTTTTGATTTTTGTATAACCAGGTTTTATATTGTAAAGAGTCAGCAGCAGTAAATGAACAAAATTATTAAAATTAATAGTTAAAATGAGCTGTTTAAATAAAAGAATAATAGGAAGTGGTTATTTAAATTCTGATTGGAATCAGGAAAATATTTTGAATTTGGGATAAGAGATATTCAGAAGATGGTCATATAAAGGTTGAATGAAAATATATCCTGTTAAGTTCTGTTGACATAAAATGTGTGTATTAGATACATAAGTGTAAAAACCAGTGCTTCTTTAACACAAACCATTACAGCTAAGGGGAGACCAGATCAGTTCTGGATATGATACAATGTAAGGCCATTTATTAATGTTTTTGATGGAATGTTTCAGTGTCTGGTGATACTGTGGCGGCGGTCCTGTGCTGGCCTGTGCGTCAGAGCAGGGGCGTCAAGTGCCTGACTGGCCTTGCGGTGTTGGGATCTCGAGAGGGAAGTCTAGTAAGGTCATTCAGGTATGGCCGCATTCACTGGACCAGGGGGGTAAGTAACCCATAGTTCTAGTAAAAAGTAAAGTGGGCTGTGGCACCATATCTGGACTGATCCTCTTAGGAAGTGTGTAAGTGTCAATGAGAGTTTTTAGGCTTCGGCATAAAATCTCTCATTGAGGGGGTATTGTAATGCTACAACTGATATAGTAAAGGGAAATGTTTTGAATATTTGTAATTTAATTGTGAATTTTTGTGAGGAAAGATGTCACATAAATTAAAGTCGGAATTGGGATCATGCCAGACGATGTCACAACCCCATCCCAAGATGATCTCATGCTGGAATCTGGGTAGGACCGAGCCGTGCCTTAGACTTTGCATACATGGCAAATATTAAACAAAGGAACGAGGCCATGTGACCACACCTCCTAGTCAGACTTTTCGCCAACTTCGCTCTCCCCAGTTCACTTTTTCTTCTTGTGCTGTACAGCCACAAAAGTCCACGGACGGAAATTTCGGGCGCGCCCACACTACAAAAATGTAATAGTGTAAACAAAAATCAGTTTTAAATCATCTCAAATGAGTTAACAGTTCCGATTTAAAAAATGTCGAGGCCGTAAAACACCGTAAAGGCAAGAAGACGTGAAAAGTAGTGGAAGTGCGCAGTGGAACTGGATTAATCAGTGGACAGCTAAGTAACAGACCGGGGATCAAAAATGAATTTGCTAACATAATAGAAAACCTTCGAATATCATTCTAAATTTTTATCAAAAGCAATGTTCTAAATTATTTAAAATGAGCTCAAATGGGGTGGGGTCATTAAGATATGTACCGTCAGAAAGCTTGTGTGCATGTGTGGATGAACTTAATTAATATTTGATTAACAAGAAGTATTGGTTTGTGAATTCTTTATTGATGATATGAATTAATGTTTTCATGGTCAGTTTATTTGTGTTTTGATACATAGAATAACAACAGTCATTAATTACGATTGATTGGTTTTTAATATCTGGTTTCATGGCTGTATAGTTAAACGTCTTAAAAGCATAATTTAATGTATGATTTATGTAGTCAAGAATAAAAGAGAGTATTATGTGAATGTAATTAATTAATGGTTTAATGAAATAACCTTGTTCTGTCTTCCAAATACGTCTTCACGAAACCTTGATTTGACCTTTACATAAGTTGTATAAGAGAGGGAGAGTGTTGGGGGGAATTGCAAATGGCGTCCGATAAACTAACTTCAGAACAGCTGTTCGGACATATGTAAAGGTAAAAGTCAAAATTATCATTCTGTAAAGTAAAAAATAAAGAAATATATTATAAATCAAACATACTATTCGAACATATCACACCACACACAAACAACATCGATCTTTCAAACGACGGTGCCGTCACCAAGAACAAGACGGACAGCGCTCCTAGTGGCAGCCTCTGACAAAGCTTATAATAAGCAAAAACTGGTTCAGCCTATAACATAAAAATTTTACATTTTTACCAATAAAAAACTTTGTGTTCCGAGTCAGTGGTGTTATACTTATAAGTTAATCAACGGACACATCGTGGACAACAAAATCCAAGAATTATGTATCAGTACTAAGCATGTGTTGTTTTTTTTAAATAGTTGGTGTTCTAGTAACGTTGTAAATATGAGAAAGTGTATGGTTGCCTTTTTAAATGGCAGACCCAACTAGCTTCATAAATGTGGTTTATTTAGAAAATATTACATCATAACAGTTATTCCATTTAATATACATCCCTACCCTTCCCTTGTCTTGTATAAGATTTGAATAACACTTACTGAGGCTCTGTATGTCGGTTTTTTGTTAACAGAATTTTGCTTATTTCTTTCGATAGTTATAATTTCAAGGAATTGCCGTTTGAAATGATTGGTTTCTGTATGTATTATTTTTACTTTGTCATATTATTTTACTTACAGAACCTCAGTAAGTGTTATTCAAACCTTATACACTCTCAGCAAACAAACATAAAATAGAAATCTGACAAGTCAACAACCCCATCAATGCCCTCCTCCACTGGTACCGTTAATACCCTGATAATTCTGTACTTTGTGAATCTGCTCTTTCCCCAGTCACGTAATAGATTCACACACTACTACTATGCAGTATACAAAGTGAGAAAAAATATAATTAATATGTCTCGTAATGTTTTTGTATCGTAGTATAGTGTATAGTTTTATGTAATGTGTTTATCTGTGACTCAACAATATATGTAAACAACAATAGTTATTCTATAGAAAACAACACCACTGTTTATATCATACAACGTATATAATATTATAATATAACTCTCATTACAATTATATTACTTTATATTTTATGTTGTAGGCATGAATATGAGATAAAATAAATCTCAAAACGTTGCATAAACTGCATTTTTATTAGACAGAAACTCGATATCAACTTGAAACTATATATGTATATTGTAACGACGCGATCGTCCGCCTCTCTTAAAGCCACACGTTGTGGACGTCAATTTGTAACGAGAAGACTCTGTCGTATTCTGTAAAAATATGTTTTATCGTGTGTTAGCCCCACACATTGTAGTCGTTTCTTTATGTTTACTAACTTTTTTTAACCTTCCACACTGACGATGTCCATCGTAAACTCACGAATTACCAGTACCAATATCTCGCGAGTGTAAATCTTACCTGTCCTATAATAAGTAAATTTAATTCCCGGGTGGCACCAAATTGTTTATGAAAACAATTAAAAATGTGAAATTGAGCGGTCATTCTAGACGGTGTTGACTAATTCAAATTACCCTCGCAACTGGCGGGCATATGAATCTTGCTAGTAGTTCATCGTGCTGCCGACGTCTAACGCTGGCAGACAATTTCGCTCGTCGCTAAAGTACACAAACTTTATAATGCAATTTATAATGAAATAAAGGACGGTTATTACTACTCAGTACTAGTTTATTAACGTGAAATAGTTAATAGTTATTCATTCAAATACAAAATTATATACTGTTATTAAATAAAGTTGCTCCGGCAATAAATAGACAATTTTCTCAGGTTGGCTAAGACGATTGAAACGATTCTAAATCGACATGGCTGTCGGCAATGTTTATTTTCTACAGTTCGTTCAATCGTGGAGTTCTTTAGATTACAAAAAAATATTAATAAGATGATAGTAAAGTACACTACCTTACATCAATGGTACTTATATACTATTAGAGTTAATTACAATTCGTTTTTTAAGTGTTAAAAGTGTGTGTTAAGAATTCGTAATTTGTACACAGGTCATTTTCTGGTTACATACAAGTTTAGTTTTTATTCTCAATTAATCCTTGAAAGAAATTTAGTTATCAGTTCAGAGTGATAGTTATTTGTGTTGTGAGAAAAGTTAATTAGAATTTATTCCATAAATTCGGGTATTTCAGATATACTTAACAAATCTGTTGAATTCGGGTGAAGAGTCACTCAGTTCTAGTTAGGTTGGGTCCATACGATCATCAGTCTTCCATCATTTATAATTTGGATTACGTCTGGCTTCTTTTTCTAATAATGTGGATTAAATAATTAATTTAGAATATGAAAATCTGGTCTATTGTCTCTGTTGATTTGACTAATTCTTCATCAGACTTCTTGCATCCTCATTTTATAAAATTTTGACTTATTTTTGATTATTTTAATTTAAAATTGAGTCGAATATGGTTTGGCTTCTGTATGTCTTGAGCGTCAATAATGAACTAACTGTTTTATAACGGAATTATATTAAATAACGTTCCGTTGTTATGGCAACTGTCTGTACTCTCATTGGCTGATCATATTTATGTCTATTGTTATAATATTTGAATTTTAATTCAAAATGAATAAATATCTTCTGATGGCTATTATTCTTCTGTCTTCTTATCTATATATTAGATATTATCACAACTGTTTGTATTTTCTTTCAAAGATCATTTTGACATCCCACAAAGCTGGGTTTGTTCATGTATTAAAGTTTGACAATAATGTTAATATTATGTTATTACATTTCTTTCTTATTTTATGTTTTTAATCTAACTCTGACATCTTAATATGGTTCACTAATTGTACTTAATTAGTTACTTTCCCTGAATTTTCTAATACAATAGTTAATTTCGTACAATTTGTTTATTTTGGATTTATACAGTTAGGCATTTTATAGGCCTAAGTAGTAATTGGCTATATCTTCTTATTTTACACAAATTAAAGATTATTTTTTATTTACATATGTTTTGCTTGGTGTCACTTACGACTTGTTTACATTTTGAATTAATTTGGGCTGTTTTACAATAATTGTATTTTCTTATTACTTTACCAAAATCATTGCTTGTCTGTTATTCTCTTATATCTTTTTCTTTCTTTACTCTAAAGATTATTATTATGTTTGTAAAATTTTATCTCCTTACTCATATTGTACTGTTATTTTTTATAAGTCTTGTAATTATTTAATAGTACAATATAATTAAGAAATGTACCTACTGTTATTATGTTTTTTGTTTATCAGTACATGAAAAGAAACTCTCTTTCTCAGGGTTAATGATTATTAAGCTGTTAGATCTTATTTCAGATTGTATATAGTATCTTCTTTTCTTTAAACCACACCAAATACAGTTAGTATGTAGTATTTTGAGAAATAACCATGTAAAAAATAAATACCAGACTAATGTAACTTGACTGATTCTGAATTCTTCCAGCTGCCAGGGGTTCACTTCTGGTTGATGTTTATTTTTTTTCAAAAGCAATATCAGGCTTGGCGATCTGTTCCTTCACACAAATTTCTTATTGTTTTCACTGCTGAATGTTGTTTTCTAGGACAACTGCAACACAGATGTCTCCTCAGAATACTTAATTATCTTTTATGGCCACTTAAACTATTCTTCAGTCCAGGATTTCCCTGTTCTATCGGCGTTCTATTACGGATATGTTTATATTTCTCGTAATATTATTTATTTATTAAATATTATAATCAAAACTCTGGTATCACAAATTAAACTCCTTTACTGTATTTTCTTTTACATATGACATTACTTTTATTGAATATAATTGAAGACTCCTGATGTTACTCTTATTAAAAATAAAATTAGACTCTTCATGCTACTCTTATTCAATATAATTCAAGACTAATAACATTTCCTTTCATCTCTATACAGTACAATTTTTTAACAATTTACAAAATTTGCCACTTTGATATTTCCCTCCTTTCTTTACATCTGTTTATCATATACCTATTAAAAACATAAATCATTTTTCTGTTTCTTATTAAACATCTTTATTTTATCTCTAATATTCATAATTCTAGTTGGTATTTATTAAATTCTAATTTTATTACTATTTACTCTTATTATAACATTCATTCCAATTTCATATATTCTTTTCAGAACATTGTATAGTTACGTTATTTTTGAATTTATAAATACGATATATTATATCTCACAAATGTGGTTATGTATACAAAACTAGGACGCCATCTTTTACTACCTAAGTCATGGGCCAGAAGTTCGTTACGCGAAGTCATAGGAAACGGAAATTGCTTGAAATAACAAAACAGCTGTTCTAATTGTTACCAATGAAATACCCCTTTTTATTCTTTACTTTGTTACATAACATTTTTTAAAACCAACTGTAACCCTTCCAAAAACATAATGTGTAATAATAACTTTGATTAAGTTTAATGATTATATGTTTAAATGATTATACAATAATAACATGTATATATTTATATTTATATAGTGGTGCTCAACCCAGCACTTAGAATAATTATGCATGCACACAACCACTCACCCTTTCATTATCATGGTACAAACTTATTTAAATTTTGGAGCTCCTTAAATTTTGATTGAAATTTTGAATAATTTGTTAAATGATTGATTTCTACAATAACATATATTGGGAAATAAAGGATTCAAAATATATAAGGAACGCTCTCACCAATTTCCGTGTTGGCTTCCTCGCACTGCCAGTCTCGTTCGTATATCGGCACAATCGGTGTATTTTACTGCGCTTGAAGGGACACCTTTGGTCAACCCACGTAACCCACCGTCGTGGGACCGATTCTATACGTCAATCTTGTTTACGAACGACTTAATCGGTCGAGGACGCCTACACCAAACCGAACTATTACTTTCCTTAATACATTTTGATAGTAGATATTATACTGTTTATTAACCACCTACAGTGGTCTAAAAAGTTAAAATTCACTCGTAAGTGAATGGGCGGCCGGCCGGCTCAAATCAGAGCTGCAGATGAAATGACGGCAATTTCTGGTTGAAATCTGCGGAAGTGGGGTGTATTGACGTCACATTCCTTTGTCTAAGTTGTTGACATCGCCGTTTGTAGTTGTCAACACATTCTCCGCCTCTGACGTAACGAAGGCTTGGCTCTGCTTATCTCAATAACTGCACACTGTTTTTGTGATGTGACACCGTTTTTTGTCATGAATTAGTTCAAATCCTGGCAAATACTGTAATATAGTCCACTCACCGTAAATTCTATATAGGGTGTTTGAGGTTGGGTTGGGTATGTCAAAAAATAGGAAAATACAATATTTATGATCTCGTTACCATATTTTATGTAATTATACAATGTACCATGATTGTACCATCACAAAACCCCCTCAATGAAAGATGGTGTGACGAAGCACACAAACTTTCATTGACTCTTTCATACTTCCTAAAGGGATCAGCCAGGACAAGTCGCCACAACCCCCTTACAATTTTATATAAAAAATAACAATAACTCACCCTTGGTCTGGTGATGAGGACCGTACCTTCATGACCTTACTGGACTTCTCCTGCGAGATCCCAACACCATAAGGCCACTTAGGCTCTTAACGCCCCTGCTCTGACGCGTTGGCCAGCTCAGGACCGCTGTCACACCACCAAACACTGAAACAATTTATAAAAAATATTAATATAGTGGCTTATTGAATCACTCCATCCTCAACTGATCTGGTTCCCCTTAGCTAAGTGCTGGTTTGTGCCAATAAGCACTGGGTTGGCTTAATATATTTTAATATGCTTAATAAAATTATAAGATTATATATTATAATCTTCAAGAATTAAAAAGAATATTATACCAAAATTGAATAAGATATAATTGAAAATATAATAAGAAAATTACACATTATAATCTCCCAAATCTGGAGAAAAACAAATTATAAAAGAATTAATAACTCTATATATTTATTTATTGAATACTCTTAGTGCATGATAAAACAAAAAAATTATTATTAGTGTTATTATTAACAGTTAATTATTTGGCTGATAAATATTATTAACAGCGCCATTTAAAAATTTTTTTTCTCTTCCTACACATATTATAACATCATGTTAAAAAGTTTTCAAATAAATACATAATACATTAATAATTAACACTGATATATTAATAATACAGTTAATACATTTTAACTACTCAATCATATTCAATCATATCTTAATAAATAATTAAGATATATCAAAATTGAAATATCATTTAAAAATGTTAATTCTTTAGTTACATTAATAAATTTGTAGACACTTTCCAAGTCCAAAACATCACTTTTCTAACACTCCAGGAAAACAATGGATCTTCTGATATGCTTAGTTACATAAAAAAAATATAACTCCTTACTGAGTTAACCTCTTAAGTTACACAATTTTCAAATTTTATTCTATGATAAAACAAAATTTCATGGGATTAATGCCAAAAGATATTTTTTTTTTTTTTTTTTATCCCAAGAATTAGGGGTCCCCCTCCACGTTCAATAATAAGATTAAATTTTCAAATTTCTACCAATTTTGTGTGGAGGAAGACCATCGTTGCTTTCACTTCCTTACGTCAGTTCCGCCAACCATGGTCCACCTCCCAAACTCCAAAATCCACAATCAGAGGTGGTGAGTCTGTGATCGCCCGAAAATGGGGGAGAGTCCCTTCTGTAAATCAATAGCTAAGTTAATACTCATACACTCAAAATATAAAAACACCAACATAAAAATAACTAAGACGACCAGTACAATTTTAAATTTGTAGCATTGTGTGTTCCTACTATCTCTCCAGTTACGTTGTTCTGTAATACCGCACTTAACTTAGCGGTTAGGTAGGCGTAGTTCCTTTGAAATTTCCTATAAAAGTTGCACAGCCCAAGAAAACTCTGAAGTTGTTTGATGTTTCGCGGTTCAGGGAAACGCATAATAGATTCGACCTTGTCCGGGTTTGCGGAAATTCCTTCCGATGTAATAATGAATCCTAAAAAATTAATCTTCGTTTGTAGAAATTTGGACTTATCCCAATTTACGGTTAATCCTCCCGCTTCTAATTTTCCTAAAACATATTTTAAATGTTCTAAATGGTCTTCAAATGTACGTGAAGCTATTAAAATATCATCTACATAAACTGTGAGAAAATCTAAATCTTTTGGTCTCAAAATTCTATCCAAACATTTAATGAAACTAGCTACGCTGGTATTTAGCCCAAATGGTAGTCGCTTAAACTGATAATTTTTTCCGTTAAACAAAAATGCTGTGTATTGCCTACTTACCTCTGCTAATGGTACCTGCCAATATCCAGCAGTCAGATCTAATGATGTCATAAACCGTACGCCACTAAACTTTTGAAAGATCTCATTTATAGATTCTGGTGATTCTCGGTCTGGTATAATAATTTGATTAATTTTCCTTGCGTCTAGGCATAATCTTACTCCTCCTTCCTTCTTGATTACCACCACTAACGGATTTGAGTAGTGAGACACTGACCTCTCTATGATACCATTATCTAACATCTTATCCAACTCCTCTTGCACCGCTCGTCTTTTAGAGTAAGGCACTGGATAACTCCGCTGGATGAATGGTGTGTGTTCCTTTATCTGTAACATACATTCATAATTTTTTGCCCTTCCTGGAATATCGGCAAACACTCCCTTAAACTGCTCTATTACCTGCCATAACGCTCTACGTTGGCCACTCCTTATCACCTCACCACCACTACAGAATTCATCCGCCCTTATCTCCCATACTTCATTATTAATATTACTCAGTTCATTATCAACATCTTCTAAATACTCACCCTCTATACAAAAATTTACTTTAGTATCTAAGTGATTCTCAACTACTTGTTTCTGTAACAATTTCACACCAGTTGTTCTAACTTTATTTATCACATTTTCAAAATTAATTTTCACAGACCGATCACCCCCATCTAACTCCACCACTTTTTCTTTAAAATTTATTACAGCTTTATTTCTTTGTAAAAAATCATTTCCCAAAATGATGTCTAAACTTAACCCCTTGACTACCAAGGGGTAAATGTTCTAAATGTATTATCAAAATTCATATCTCCAATTGAGAAACTTAAATGTATCTGTTTTGTCACCCTTTTACTACGTACCCCCGTGACTCCTATTACTGTAACCCCTGCTATGGGTAAAACTGGAATATTCTTATTCAATTCTTTCAATTCACTTAAAATGTTCTCGGCTATTACTGAAATTTCACTCCCTGTATCAACAAGTGTTTTAAAGTTTCTATTATCTATTGTTACCTGTATTTCCGTGAGTCCAGCTCTCACCTCCAATGTCGTGTTACACTCCTCCTCCAATAAATCGGCAACGATGTCTGCTTTTATTACGTTGGATTGTAAGTTCTCGATGGGTCGGACCTCATGAGTTTCCCTGAACAGTGGTCGGGTCCTACTTACCACTGTTGACTTCAGTTTTCCGGCTGTGTCCTATTATGACTTGTTGATGGCACAGGGTGTCCGCGTGTTGGTCCCTGATGGTGGTACGGTGCTCCTCTGTTACTCGGGGCTCCTCTGTTCGCAGGTATGAATTGCTTTACTTGGTTATTTCTTGGTGCTTTACAGAAATAACAATACTGCATGTGACCCCGATTCTCCTTCCTGCAACTAGAACAACTCCAACCGCCTGGTGTCTGTAAATCATTTCTAACATTATATTTATTGCCAGTATGATTAAAATAAGGCCTTGGCCGATTAAACTCATTGTTATTATTGTTATGGTTATACGTATTTGGTTGTATAGGGCGTCTACCCATTTCACGATCATTTATACTTTGTAGTATATCTAATACCCTTTCCAGTTCATCAAGATTTTCTATTTCTTTAGTCATCAGAGTGACCTGCACTTCTCTAGGTAAGTGCTTACTAACATACCTAACAAATGACTTAAATGGTATAGGAGGCTCTAAATATTTAGCTTCGTTGTACAATTTTGTTACATAAATAGTAATGTTATTATTACTAACGTTACGTCCCATGAAATTACCCGTTCCCATAATACGGCTTCTTAAAGTCTCCTGCTCTTCTTCTGTCCAATATTTACCCTTAAAAGCTTTTTCAAAAGTATTATAGCAATCCCATTCTAACCTATGAGCTTCAGCCCATATGACTGAGTTACCCTTGAAACATTTAATAATTTTATTTAATTTCACTTCCCAGCTACTACTACTAAAATGATTATAATCCCTAGTCTGATTAAGGAATCGCATGGGATGTATTACTCTGTTTTCATGGCTAAAATTCTCTAGTTCTATTTCATTATAGAAATCTCTAGTTACTACTACTCTATCAGTTATGCTTGAAACATTTTTATTTATTTCTCCCCGTAATTCGTTTTTTACACTGGTCAAATTATTTGCAATCATATCATATTTATCATGCACATCCATACTATTTTGTACAGTTAAGTCATCAATTTCTTTAATCTTACTTTGTAACAAATTAAATCTACTCTTGGTATTTTTCTCATGTTCAGTCATAGTACTATCTATAGCTTCTAAATTTTTAGTAATATCTATCACATTTATTTCAATGTTTTCTAAATGATTTTGCAACACATTGGTTTTAACTTCTACTTGACTTTCTACAAAATGTAAATATTTCTGTTGTATTTCTGTACTGCTTGTCTCTAATTGACTTTTAATCGTGTTATTTACTGTGCCATAAACTAGATCGATTTTCGTGTCTAAATCATTTATGGTACTATTGAACTTGTCATCAACACTGGCTAGTGTGGTTTTCTGTATGTTATCACAACGTGTTTCTACTGTGTTAATTCTCTCCTCAAATTGACAATTTTGTCTTTTTATTTCATTCTTTAATTCATTGAATTTAATATTAGAATCGATTTTCTGTTCATCTAGTTTTTTATCAAAACTGTCAAATTTATTTAATAAAAGTTGCATCATTGCATTAGTTTCATCCTGCTTACTATCTAAACTAGTTGAAATGGATGTATTGACTTTCGTTATTTCTACAGATACAGGCGTATGCACCTCGTCAATCTGACTAGTTTGAGGTGTTTGTACATCCATCTCGCCAGTCAAATTTACATTAGTTGTACCTATTTCTAACGTAATATTGTCATTAGTACTCATTTTGGCAATTGTGTAATGCACGCATGCATACAATTGTCTAACCTAATTGTGGGGTTATGTTTACTAGTTATAAAATTTTGTCTGTTACCTCAAGCAATTTTTTCCCGTGTTCTTTCTAGGCGTATCCCATGTAATAATATACATACATAATATTACATAAGGTCCCTGTTCGGGCGCCATCTGTATAGTTACGTTATTTTTGAATTTATAAATACGATATATTATATCTCACAAATGTGGTTATGTATACAAAACTAGGACGCCATCTTTTACTACCTAAGTCATGGGCCAGAAGTTCGTTACGCGAAGTCATAGGAAACGGAAATTGCTTGAAATAACAAAACAGCTGTTCTAATTGTTACCAATGAAATACCCCTTTTTATTCTTTACTTTGTTACATAACATTTTTTAAAACCAACTGTAACCCTTCCAAAAACATAATGTGTAATAATAACTTTGATTAAGTTTAATGATTATATGTTTAAATGATTATACAATAATAACATGTATATATTTATATTTATATAGTGGTGCTCAACCCAGCACTTAGAATAATTATGCACGCACACAACCACTCACCCTTTCATTATCATGGTACAAACTTATTTAAATTTTGGAGCTCCTTAAATTTTGATTGAAATTTTGAATAATTTGTTAAATGATTGATTTCTACAATAACATATATTGGGAAATAAAGGATTCAAAATATATAAGGAACGCTCTCACCAATTTCCGTGTTGGCTTCCTCGCACTGCCAGTCTCGTTCGTATATCGGCACAATCGGTGTATTTTACTGCGCTTGAAGGGACACCTTTGGTCAACCCACGTAACCCACCGTCGTGGGACCGATTCTATACGTCGATCTTGTTTACGAACGACTTAATCGGTCGAGGACGCCTACACCAAACCGAACTATTACTTTCCTTAATACATTTTGATAGTAGATATTATACTGTTTATTAACCACCTACAGTGGTCTAAAAAGTTAAAATTCACTCGTAAGTGAATGGGCGGCCGGCCGGCTCAAATCAGAGCTGCAGATGAAATGACGGCAATTTCTGGTTGAAATCTGCGGAAGTGGGGTGTATTGACGTCACATTCCTTTGTCTAAGTTGTTGACATCGCCGTTTGTAGTTGTCAACACATTCTCCGCCTCTGACGTAACGAAGGCTTGGCTCTGCTTATCTCAATAACTGCACACTGTTTTTGTGATGTGACACCGTTTTTTGTCATGAATTAGTTCAAATCCTGGCAAATACTGTAATATAGTCCACTCACCGTAAATTCTATATAGGGTGTTTGAGGTTGGGTTGGGTATGTCAAAAAATAGGAAAATACAATATTTATGATCTCGTTACCATATTTTATGTAATTATACAATGTACCATGATTGTACCATCACAACATATAACTGAATATTGTTTTATATCATATAGGAATCGACCTCTATGTTGACTGGGTGAGTCGATAGTTCCAATGTTTTTGTTTACATTTTAAAACATCTGTTCCATTTAATATTAAATTCGTATCTTTTCTCTTTTAAAATTTATTATCTCCCTATTATGTACTGTGTGCATTTTAACAGCAGTACAATATCTATTGCCATTTCTTATAACTTGTTTATCATTTACTTATAAAACATAACACAAAAATTAGGTTTATGGTCTGTTTACTTTTTTCAGCCATATTCCTTCTTATAAACTTAATTGAACCAATAACTATCTTGGTGAATAACATTATAACACCATTTATTTTATCTTGCTAATCATACCTTTGAACATTTTTATTAACATAGGATGTTTTATTTATTTTGCACTCATATTATTTAGTTTATTCTTCTTTTAACATTTACTATATATTTTTTACTAGTTAATCATTGTAACAATAACATTCTTAATCATTATGGGATTTTTATCCTGAATACCACTGTATTCCTAATCTACTATCACTACTAACTATAATAACAATATTCTGGTTATTCTTATTTTTTGGTATTTTTAACCCTTAAACTATAGTGTTAATCACTGGTTTTGGTGTCTTTACCTATATGTTGTGTTTTCTATTTATTTTGGGTTACACTGGCACATTGCACTTTTTTACTGTACTTTAGTGTTACTAGTGGTTATTCCCTAATATTGTAATGGGGCGAATTAAAAGGTTTTTTTATTTTATTAATTTTGGTTTTGATTTGGTTAAAATTGCACAATTCACTTCATATATGTGGCCAGCCCCAGTTTGAATATAAAGCGTAGTTCTAACCAAGGAGCAGTACGCAATAGCTGTTATGAAATATTTATAAAGGAATGTCATGTTGTCGACTGTCACGATTCTAAGAACTCTGCGTCTGTGTGACAACCACTCACAAATGCGCAAGCACCAACATCTGTGTAGCGCCTAACCCACGCTAGACGACAGGCGCAAAACATGGCTTGATGAGAATTTTGTCAAATACATGCGCTCAACATGCCGGAAACATAACTGTAAGCCACACCTCTTTATGTGACGAAAGTAAAGGCAGTGAAAATTTTGTCGACATCCAACACACAGAAAACACACGTGTTACCTGTACAGCCACTAAAACTTCGTCAACGAAGGCTGCGAACGGCGACGAAATTTGTTCACCGGAAAGTCAGTAATGTCCGGCCGCATGTAAGGCAGTCAGAAAGTAACATCTTAACCTGCCGGACGCGAACCGTAGTGCGTCCGCCGACTGGACACAAATTTTCATCTAAATTATATAGCAAAAATGTGAATCAGCAGTGGTGTTGTGGTGAGGCTGCGGTGGCCGTTGGAACATAACGGGCTGGCGAGCCGAAAAAAAGTGATTAACCGTGTAAATATAATCTAACATGTGCATAGTGCGACGTAGCCGAGGAGACGCCGTGAGTAAATAGACCATCAGACAATTATTAACAGAATCAGTGAAGTGAGCGGGCCAAAATAAAATGAATAATAAACTTTCGGACATTTAAAGAATACGTGCCACGTGGCAGCGAAAGGAGTGAGCCGTCGGGTAACCTGTAACCGTAATTTCAACAAATTTTTTTATAAAGGGTTTTGCGCAAATATGTCAATTAAATAATAGTAGTTGGTTTTGTAACAGTGTGAATGTGTGGGTAAATAGCAGATTGGGCTGTCTAATTAAGGTAAGGTGTTTATTGTAATTCTGTAAGTATAAGTGTAATACCACCAGGTAACTAACAGTAAAAGCTTTATGCATTTTCCATGATTGTGGACCATTTGAGCCAAGGGGCCAAATAAACATTTTAAAATGTAAAGAAAATTTTGAAGTATAAAATAAAATTTTAATTAATTTCTCTTCACAAAAAGCGAGTTGCGTAAGTTATTCACATAACCTGTAAATCATACTTGTATCTTAGTGTTCGTGTGCCGGACTCTAGTAGAAGACGAAACAAGGTAGGTGGAAAATAAAATAATTTTTTGTATTTGTATGTGAATAGAATATCACATTTGGCGCCCGAACTGGGACTCGAATTTGAATAATTAAAATTCCACACCTACGATAAATGCAAGTTTGATTTGAGGGTTAAATAACTACGTAAAAATTATGCAGCATATAAAACAGTATATCAGTGTTCAGAGTTTAAGAGTTAAGTGGTAGATGTTTTTATGTAAGTAAATATAGATTAATAAACTTTAAATATGGCCAAAATACAAGGTAATGATATTTATTTTGCGTGGGATGAGTGGGAGAGTGAATTTCGAGGGGTTGTAGGTGAGATGACAGACGAGGAGTGGGGTAATTTAGATAACAATTTAACACGAATGGAAGAACAAGAAGAAGAAATATTTGCCGAAATTAGAAAGCATAGTGATGATATTAGTATTGGTAGTAAGATGACCAATGATAAAGGTAAGATAGTCGAAATAACGGTAGCAGAAAATAAGGCAGTGAACATGGCTGAGGCACAAGAAACCTTTGCGGAGAAATGGGAGAAATTCCGTGACAGTTTCGAGAGGTATTTGGAAGAAAGAACTGATGATGATCGGCATAAATTTAATGAGAGGGTTAAACGAATTCCAGAATTATACAAATTGTTAAGAGAGAATAGTGGTGGCACTATTAGTGATGACACTAGTAAACAAAGTAACGAGGTAAGTGAAGGGGTTAGTGAGAGAAAAATGATAGAAAATGATAGTCACGAGATAAAAAATGATAACGGTGACGCAATTGAAAATGTAGCACATGAAAATGAAAATGGTAGAGGGTGATAATAATGTTGTTAATGATAGTGAAGAAATAATTAACCAGGTGAGTGCTAATGATAATTCTAATAATGAATTCATAAATAACAGTGACCAAATAGTGGAAGAAGTAGTGTTGAATAGTGAAGATAATTATGATGATTACAATTCTGAGGTAAGGGGTGATGTTAATATAATTAATTCTAATGATGAAATAATGGTGAATAATAATAATGATATAGTTGAGAGTGCAGCGTTGGATAGTGATGAGATAGAGATAGTGAGTGAGAGAGAGAGAGAAATATGTTGTAACGAGGTAGTAATTAGTGTTGGTGAATTAGAAAAAGAATGGAAAGAAAGAGTAGATGAATATGGAGGGCAGAGGGTAAATTTTCCCCTTATTTGTGATGAACCAAGGTGTTCAAAAATATTATTATTGGAGGGCAAGAGACCCTTATTAGTGAAAGATTTGAATTGTTTCCCTTTTTTGTATAAGCTTGTACCCTCTGCGTGGAATGTTAAAAGTATGATATGGTGTTATGATGAGAAAGATTTAGATGGAGAGTTGTGTGTTGATAAAGAAATAGAATTATATAAGTTGCAGAGAAATTATAATGAGTTGAAAGAGATGTTAAATGATTTGAAGTACTTACCTGTTAAAATTGAGAGTGAAGATTATTTTGATGATACATGTTTAAATAATAATAATTTACTTTATGATGACAAAATAATCGACTTGGTATTGAGAAAATTTACTAACGGAGACTGGGCAAAATTAACTGATAGCGACAAGTTTTATGGCATAACAAATGGTATAACGAAGGATATAGAGTTCATGGTTTATGAAAATAATAATAATAAGTTTGAGGTAGATAAAAATGATTTAGTCTACAAATATGTTAGATATCTATTTGACGATGGAGGCTAGATTAAGAAATCGGAGAAGGAACAGTTTAAGTATATTAATATATGGTAAGGACCTAGCTGATTTTGACATTGAGGTGAGATATAACTGAATAAATAAGGAGAAAGATTTGTAAATACAAATGTAGAGAATTCATTTGTGTGTATTGTAGAATGTTAAGTAAACAATGTGTATGCAGGTAATTGTTGAAATAATAATAATAATATTTTGCAATTTAAATAAATAACTATGTTAATTTTGGAGACAGTAATTAGCGAATTGTAATTGTTTTGACAGCAACTGAACTTGTATTTTCAATAATTAATTTAATTAAAACAATTTGAGATGTTTAAATATTCTGATTAATTTAAAATTGTTTTATGAGATTTGATATTAATAAATAAATGTTAAATTGTTTGTATGAAATAACATTGTTTTTAAATGTTTCAGAGGTTACGTGGAGATATTGGTGTGTGTGTGTGTGTGTGGTGTGTATTTTGTGTTCAGGTCAATAGGTGGCTAATGTATTGTAAGTATAAAGTTCATAATACCAATCAGATAGAATAAAATGTTTACAGGTGTGAAAAGATTTGGATTCAATAATAAAAAATGAATTGAGATAATGGTATTAAATAGAAATTGTAATTAAAAAGTAATAATAACTGAAAGGTGAATTAAAATTATATTTGGTTTGAACTGTAATAAATAGACTTTGACAAATATGTTAACTAAAAGATTTATAAAAATTGAAAAGTGTAGTACATGTGTTAGAGGTGAGGTAAGCAGAATGTTTAGACTGAAGGAGTGTTTATAACTGTGTTTATGAACACAAGTCTGGCAGAGCATTGTTTATGTAAACAGGTGTGTTGTATGTTGTGGTTAATGTCTGCAGTCATGCTTGGTGACAATAACAAAAATGTTGTAGCTTGATGAATCAGTATCTTGAGCAAAACCTTATTGTGACATAAAAGAATTGAAGTTAATTTTTTTCAGACAAAATAATAATGAGGAAATTACTGTAACTTAGAGTTTGAGAAATTAAATAGAATTCAATTAATTTGATAATTAAATTAATAGAGAAGATGATTTTTAACAATGAACTTGTAATAATGAACTTAATTTCATTTTCAAACTGGAAGTATAAATTAAATACTAATTGATGTGATTTATTTAAATTAAAAAACTGAAAGAACGTTTAAGATGAGATAGTGTTTGGGAAAATTAGACGTGTACATAACTGTTCAAGTAACTTTTATAAATTGACAATCTATGTTTTATGTTTAACTGTAGATTCCCCACCTAAGTGCGGCCATGACCTCACCGGATCATGACCGTGAAAGTAATTAATTGTGGCAAATCATAAATTTCACTTGATATAACCGGCTTGTGGTTTGTTTTATTTTGTTAACCCGGTGGTTTGTTAGACTTAGTAGGGGGGTTATTTTTTGGGGAATCTACCAAATTTTGGAACAGGTCTATTTTCACCCAGATAGGGGTGGTAGTCCATTAGGGGTGTATAAATCAAGAATAGTAGGTGTAATACCGAATTTTATTGTAACGCCGAAGCAAGGATGGGGGTGGAATAAAAGAAAAAATGTCCACCCCTTCCGCATCAGTCCTTGTGAAAGCAACTAGACGCTACAGTCTAGGGGGGGTAATAGTGAGTGTGGATGGGCGGTGACCCAGTTACAGGTCACGAGGGAGATGTGGTTTACGGCTAGGATGAGGCTGGAAAAGGCCAAGAAGCCTAGCGCAGAACACATGAATATGTAACGGGTATCAGGGGTTAAGGGATTAAAAGGGGGTAGTAGAAAAAAATATATATATATTTTTGGTGCCTGCCATCAAACTGATGTTTTATCTTCCGATTGTATTATTGTTTATGCGTATTAATAGTGCTATTGAATTATATTGTTCAGGATATATGTATAATCAAATGTTAGGATAAGGCAGTTCATGTTTTAATTAAATATTAAATTTATTTGTTTTTCTACGTCAGGTGGTATATGTTAGTGACCACAGTACCGTGGTTAAGGCTGAAACAATAAGTAGAAAGAAGTAGTTTCTATGGTAATATTTCATTTCGAATATGATTTTAAATTTAAATCTTAGAACATGGAAGTCATGTGTGGTTCTCCATACCGATATTTACAATTGATTCGTAGATTTTATTTGTGTATTCATACTGAAATGATTAAAGAATAAATTTTGTTAACAGAATGATTCTTTTTGGGAATCGAAATTTTTTTGGAAAAAAAAATTATTTTTTGCTTGAAGTATAGATTGTGTTTTTGTGACCAGGATATATTGTTGATTATATGTTAATGTGTTAACTGATTTATGTTATTCATATAATGTGTGTTAAAAACAAAAATAATGATAAGTGAATTTATGATTTAATAAGATGTTCAGTTTATTTATTTTTTGTGATTGTTAGTACTGTAGTTAGTGAAGAAAAATGGTAGATTCATGTAAAAGATTTTTGGGGTTTTGATGAAATTAAGGGTAATATAACATTTGTTATTGGACTTAGATTAATTTTGAACAGAATTTAAATAATTTAATCTGATTTGTTGGATTCATAATGAGTATGTGTACACACCCAGTATTTACTAAAGGCAACCCAGTATGCATGTAGGAGGAACATATCGGTTGAGGATCTGGTATGGTATAAGGCCAGTGTTTTGATTTTGTGCGGAATGATAGAAGGTTGGGAGTTGTATGGTGAGTATCTGTCTGATTTTAAGGTGTTGGGATCTCGAACAGAGACGTCCAGTAATCTCATACAGGTGCAGCCATAGTCACCAAGCTAGGGGGGTAGTTTACCCATGATGTGTTTAGAAATTAACAGGGGGTTGTTGGCACCATATCCTCACCGATCCTCTTAGGTTAGCAATGAGAGTTTTTATGCTTTTGAGCATAAAACCTCTCATTGGTGGGGTATTGTAATGGGACAAAAAAGGAGGGATTTTATTTTTCATTAAAGTCATAAATTTATTTAATTTCCAATTGCGATTCCCACCTGAAAAGGTTCTATTCAAACAATGAACGCTGGAATAAACTTTTGGGCAGAGTGTACTTGAAAAATGCCAGAATGTTTTGTGAAATTCAGTGATTGTCACGAACTAGTACGCGCAACACCAGTATGTGCGCAGATGTAACACGTACCCAGTAAAAGCAACGCCACAAAAAATGGCGATGCAGAACAGTTATTCCAACATGTGCTTTTAGGACAACGAAACTTAATTAGAGGCCACACCTACCAGTGCCTCCCGTATCGTCACCGTTGAATATCGTCAACCTCGTGGGCCCATTGACAAACCACACTACATCTACGGTGACGAACAGTTCATGACTTGATGGCTGTGTACTTCCGTCTGCGTAACAGAGTTGTAGCAGGCAGCGGTGTAACAAAGTTGCCGCGCAGTCGACGAAATCTCTCAGACCGCGCGGTCAGAAAACAGTGCTCGCGAACAAAATATCCAGTCGGCCGACTAATGTAAAATGTGATTTTAAAAGTATCTCAAATAATAACGAAGTGAGAAACAAGTGAGCATTCAGTAATAACAATGTTAACAGTTTAAAATAATAATGAAGTGAGAAACAAGTGGCCATTCAGTAATAACAATGTTAACAGTTTAAAATAATAACGGAGTGAGAAACAGGTGGACATTCAGTGATAACAATGTTAACCGTTTAAAATTATATCGGAGTGGCCAATAACAAATTCGAATTGGTGGTGAAAGGATTAACAACGAGGATGAGTAACTTTTGAACTTTTCCTATATTTTGAATAAATTTTAACATAGTATACAGCTGTTTAAATTCTGATAAAACAAAGAAAAAAACTATTAATTAAATGGGGATTTAAAGAAGTAGTATATATATATATGTATGTATGTATGTATGGGAGCGTGAAAGTTACGTAATGAACAAAACACTGGGTTGCGTTAATTATTTAAGGTATACCGATTATAATGTGTATTTTCAATATTTGGTTTTCTTTTAATATGTTTAGTGATAACATCCTATAATAGGCTATCACAGTATGTCATAATATAATTATATAGAAATACGTTGTAACGTATCAAAATTGTCATTACATATAAATAATATCAAATACCTAGAATAAGAATCTACCATGTACATGTCTAAGCCAAAATGACCAAAAAACTCTAAAATATCGAAATCAATCGTATATCCATGGATAAATAATGTGGAAGTAAACAAACACCGTAGAAGGAAGAATTATAATTGAATGCATCATCAATATTATCAGAAGAGGAAAAAGAAACCGAACAACTACGTTAGCAACCAGGACCCAATAGATCATATAAGTGAGGGAACATATCATATAAGTGAGGGAACAGATCATATAAGCGAGGCAACGTATAATATAAGTGAGATAATATATCATATAAGTGAGGGAAAATACCCAATAAGTGAGGAACCTGTACATAAGAAGAGGAAGAAACCTGTATGTAAGAAGAGTGAAGGTTTATATAATTAAGAAGAGGAAAAATGTATAATAAACAATGAAAAATATTTAACAATGAACAAGACAATCACATTACCAGTGTGAGGAAGACACAATAAATATGGAAAGTATTTTTAGATGGAGCAAATACCCAACTGATAAGAAGATAATAATGCAAGTATGAAGGATACCAGATAAGGGAATCATGATACCCCAACAAGGAAGAACATGAAGAAAAAACAAGGTGACCAAGAACAAGATGTCGACAAAATAATAAGCAGCCACAAACAATAATAGTGAGTGACTTATAAGTGCATCGATTAATACCAAAATATCACAATCCCAAACTAAACAACACAAACAATGAAAGTGCAATGTTTATGGAAGATGAAGATAAGAAGTGTTAACAAAGATAGATAACAACCTCAAATAAACAACACAAACAATTAGTGTATTATTTATGAAACAAGAAAATAATAAAATAAGACATAAAAAAGACCACAAATGTACTTATAATAAAGAGAGAAATAATTGCTCAATAATGACTGAATTTTAATGTAAAATCCTTAATAAAATATATGTTTAAATATCAGGAGAGTGAAGGGTAAAATCAATACAGAATGTAATTATTAATGTATTAAAGATAAGACAACCTGTAGTAGAAAAACAAAACAGTTTACCCAAACCCAAATGTAAACACATAATATGTATGACAATAACAAGTTAGAATTAAATAATAATGTGTGAACAAATAGTATATAATCCAAATAAAATAAGGAAAATATTGTACTAGATAATAGTAATAACATATCATAGTAAAAATATAAGAATTAAGCAAGAAACTAAACAAATCCGAATAAGCATTGTTGTCAATTCAGTAGGATACACATAACCTCAACTGAACAGAATCTGCAACACAGAATCACAAATAACAATTAGAAAAATGCAGACAAAAGTAATTATTTGAGTCAACAACCAAACTAGAATAAATGTGTAACATAGTGAACCCAGTATGAATTAAGAAACACAAATATATACACTATATTGTTTAAACAAACCATAGCCAAATTACCAAAACACAAGGTGACTATCAGAATTACATAAAATATTCACTTAAACTTAATAAAGGAGAGGAAAGTAGCATGACAGTAGTAACTAGAATACTCAGTACCTCTTTGAGAACCATTAACAGACTGACTTTAAATACATAAATTTATATGAAAATAATAATAAACAAATATACATGTCAAATGGGACTAGATGTAAATAGCAATCCTACAGAGAATTATGAATAATTAACACAGCAGGGAGTATTATATACACAAGACAAACAACAGACAAAGTCTAAGGACACCTTAATGGATGAAAATACATCCATAATGCACAAATAATAATAAAACATGAATATCAATATGACAAAACTATGACATGGTGTATTAAAACCATACAGTGTAAATAAATGAAGCAACATTAATGGAAACAAAGCTTCACAAAAGAAGTATTAATATCTAATGTACAAAATAAACCCCAAGGAAATGTATTATTGTAAGATGTATATTAGAATTAATAAATATTAATGCAAGGACATGAAGGGCCTACACACCTGAAAATGCATTTGGAAAAATTGTACATAATTTAGTATTTAAGGAGTAGTTACTAAGAGATAATGACTCTAAATATCTACAGTGAGTGTTAGAAATAACATGTATTATAATAAAGTGGAAAAAACATATGTATAATTAAGAACCACGAAAAGTGCATCATCCAAAGTTAATTAGGTTAATCATGGACGGATTTATAGCTTGAGTAGACTCAAAATAAAGAGCCGAGCATCCGCAAAATAGTGATACCATTAATTTCTTAATCCGAAATGTACTAAAAAAGTTATAAACGATAATAAGTTTTCCTTCAATTCCAAAAGAATTGATAGCATCATCGCCGTACTCTCAAACCCAAAACTCGATGCTTAGAAATAAAATTTCTTAACTTATTAAGGCATATGGGTACGAGATTAACAGATTTTCAACCAATAAGAAGAGCCGATTTCAATAGATGCCGAGAGCGGCTTCGAGGGAACAGTACTACTAGCAAATTGACCACCAAAGTGTACGGAACGAGTCTTCGACGGGAACAAAATTTTAAAAATGTGCGTGCTCCCTAGTGTAAACACGTAAATCTAACCTAACTAAAGTGTTTATAACCTATAGCGAGTGAAGTGCAATGAGTGATGTGATAGGATAAACAAACCATTGCCAGTGTATAATATCGGCAATGATAAGTGGGAAAATAAGGGAGTATCTAGTATTAGCGATATTTTGATGAATATTAATGTTTATCAAATAATAAATTTTTACGTTGGTACTACTTTAGTCAAGTATAGTTGTACATGGCTAAACTAAATAATAATTGTTAATTAACCAGTAATTGAACAGAAGTTCTCAATTTTAATCATTTAAATAAAATATTATTGATGTTAGAAAGAGATGACAATCAAATTTAATATTTTAACCAACATTGATGTGAACAAGGTTAATCCTAGATGCTAACTTGACTATAAAATACGAAAGTCAATTCATTTATAAATAATAACCGAGAACTATCAATACAGTTAATGAATAATGAACGTACCATGAATAAATATTATGTATAGTTATAAGATTTCAATGCCATCAATTTAAATATTTTACTAATTCACTTAGAGTAAATGGCAATCTAACCTACTTGTTACGAATGCGTGTAACAACCATACAGAGATGTGCTTTAAAATTAGACCAGCTTGAATATACTCAATTGAAATGAGATTATGAATTAATTATTATATATTTTTGTTATTAATAACCATTCAAGGAATATTATTCCGACACACATCAATTTCAATCGTGTCATACATTCCACAACATACCCTGCGAGGTTGATAGCAGGTGGACCAGATACGATAATTTTCAATATTATAATTAAACTTGTTTTCTTGATTTTGTAATCACTCTCAATAATATGTTATTGTTGTATTTTAGCATTTTTGTATCCTGTATCTTGTAAACTAAAAGAATTCACGACTTTTGGTAATTGTAAACAAAAAACTAACCAAACAAGGTTAGCACCATACCATATAAATTATCAGTGTTACCAGCCCTGAGCTTTAAGAATCTCAGTGACGAGTTGAATTATTTTTTGATGTTTATAAATTGTTTTAAAGGGTTTTAATTGAAATTAACTTATTGTTAATAAACTACAAATTTACTTACACTTGAATCAGTCTTTCATTTCAAAGTAAATAATAACGACAATACTAACAGAGCAATTATTTTACAAAGTGGCAGTACAGCGAACGAGCGGCCAATATTTGAAACTTCAAAACAGTCTCAAAAATACAAAATAATTTTATTTACTGTACATACACATATACACTTGTGAGATATTTTATAAACTGTGTTGTGTCATTTCAGTATATTACAGGACCTATTTTGGAAGATTGCCAACAATAATAAGTGGTAAGTGAAAGGTAAATCTACCAGTGCTCCAAGAGAAAATTAAAACATTACTTTTCAGCATTTTAAACCTTTTGAACAAACAACATCTCAACACACACATCAAACTCGTCTGGTTACAACGTAAAAAAAGAAATGAATGTCATGTTAGAGGAATAAAGTAATGACTTATATGATCTTATAAATATGCACTTGTTTATTTGCATTTACCTGTTTTTCTCTGCTAAGTACACCAGACGACACCTCGGTAAATTACGAAAGGTAGGTAATACGAAATTTCAATAATTTAATAACTAATTAACCTGTACTACTTCAGTTGGCGCCCGTAACAGTAGACGTTGTAGATTAATTTTTAATTTAATATAAATTGAATTAATTTACGACCTGGTCAAAATGGCAGAGAATAGCAAGAGTGCAAATTTGTGTGAAAGTGTAGAAGAATCAATTTTAAACGTTACGCAAGATAATTTAATTCAACAAACGAAAATATTGATGAGAGTGTACAATTAGAAATACCGAATGTAAATGAAACGGTTGAAGTTGAATGTAGTAGTAAGAGCCATAACGTAGATATACCAATTAGCGTTGATAATGAAAATGTTGAAGAGAAAATCATAGGTAAAATGTAATAATAAACGAAACCAGTGAAAAATTTAATAGAATTTGGAAATAAAATAAAGCTGTAAGGTGTATAAAGTTTGATCAAAAGTAAATGTGAATTGTTTATTGTAAGGTAATAACAACCATGTTAATGATGAGTGTTCTATGTTTTATTATGTTGTACTATGTTTGAATGAAAATTTATAAACATGTGATGTATTTTACCTTGTATAATTTTTTAGATATATCTAGGGCAAGGTCATTCACTTGACCCAGAGAGATCAGCTGATGACTTATGTTTGATATATAGTGTTTTTTACAATTGATTCGTAGATTTTATTTGTGTATTCATACTGAAATGATTAAAGAATAAATTTTGTTAACAGAATGATTCTTTTTGGGAATCGAAATTTTTTTGGAAAAAAAATTATTTTTTGCTTAAAGTATAGATTCTGTTTTTGTGTCCAGGATATATTGTTGATTATATGTTAATGTGTTAACTGATTTATGTTATTCATATAATGTGTGTTAAAAATAAAAATAATGATAAGTGAATTTATGATTTAATAAGATGTTCAGTTTATTTGTTTTTTATGATTGTTAGTAGTTAGTGAAGAAAAATGGTAGATTCATGTAAAAGATTTTTGGGGTTTTGATGAAATTAAGGGTGATATAACATTTGTTATTGTACTTAGATTAATTTTGAACAGAATTTAAATAATTTAATCTGATTTGTTGGATTCATAATGAGTATGTGTACGCACCCAGTATTTACTAAAGGCAACCCAGTATGCATGTAGGAGGAACATATCGGTTGAGGATCTGGTATGGTATAAGGCCAGTGTTTTGATTTTGGGCGGAATGATAGAAGGTTAGGAGTTGTATGGTGAGTATCTGTCTGATTTTATGGTGTTGGGATCTCGAACAGAGACGTCCAGTAATCTCATACAGGTGCAGCCATAGTCGCCAAGCTAGGGGGGTAGTTTACCCATGATGTGTTTAGAAATTAACAGGGGGTTGTTGGCACCATATCCTCACCGATCCTCTTAGGTTAGCAATGAGAGTTTTTATGCTTTTGGGCATAAAACCTCTCATTGGTGGGGTATTGTAATGGGACAAAAAAGGAGAGATTTTATGTTTCATTAAAGTCATAAATTTATTTAATTTCCAATTGCGATTCCCACCTGAAAAAGTACTATTCAAACAATGAACGCTGGAATAAACTTTTGGGCAGAGTGTACTTGAAGAATGCCAGACTGTTTTGTGAAATTCAGTGATTGTCACAAACTAGTATGCGCAACACCAGTATGTGCGCAGATGTAACACGTACCCAGTAAAAGCGACACCACAAAAAATGGCAATGCAGAACAATTATTCCAACATGTGCTTTTAGGACGACGGAACTTAATTAGAGGCCACACGTACCAGTGCCTCCCATATCGTCACCGTTGAATATCGTCAACCTCGTGGGCCCATTGACAAACCACACTACATCTACGGTGACGAACAGTTCATGACTTGATGGCTGTGTATTTCCGTCTGCGTAACAGAGTTGTAGCAGGCAGCGGTGTAACAAAGTTGCCGCGCAGTCGACGAAATCCCTCAGACCGCGCGGTCAGAAAACAGTGCTCGCGAATAAAATATCCAGTCGGCCGACTAATGTAAAATGTGATTTTAAAAGTATCTCAAATAATAACGAAGTGAGAAACAAGTGGGCATTCAGTAATAACAATGTTAACAGTTTAAAATAATAACGAAGTGAGAAACAAGTGACCATTCAGTAATAACAATGTTAACAGTTTAAAATAATAACGGAGTGAGAAACAGGTGGACATTCAGTGATAACAATGTTAACCGTTTAAAATTATATCGGAGTGGCCAATAACAAATTCGAATTGGTGGTGAAAGGATTAACAACGAGGATGAGTAACTTTTGAACTTTTCCTATATTTTGAATAAATTTTAACATAGTATACAGCTGTTTAAATTCTGATAAAACAAAGAAAAAACTATTAATTAAATGGGGATTTAAAGAAGTAGTATATATATATATGTATGTATGTATGTATGGGAGCGTGAAAATTACGTAATGAACAAAACACTGGGTTGCGTTAATTATTTAAGGTATACCGATTATAATGTGTATTTTCAATATTTGGTTTTCTTTTAATATGTTTAGTGATAACATCCTATAATAGGCTATCACAGTATGTCATAATATAATTATATAGAAATACGTTGTAACGTATCAAAATTGTCATTACATATAAATAATATCAAATACCTAGAATAAGAATCTACCATGTACATGTCTAAGCCAAAATGACCAAAAAACTCTAAAATATCGAAATCAATCGTATATCCATGGATAAATAATGTGGAAGTAAACAAACACCGTAGAAGGAAGAATTATAATTGAATGCATCATCAATATTATCAGAAGAGGAAAAAGAAACCGAACAACTACGTTAGCAACCAGGACCCAATAGATCATATAAGTGAGGGAACATATCATATAAGTGAGGGAACAGATCATATAAGCGAGGCAACGTATAATATAAGTGAGATAATATATCATATAAGTGAGGGAAAATACCCAATAAGTGAGGAACCTGTACATAAGAAGAGGAAGAAACCTGTATGTAAGAAGAGTGAAGGTTTATATAATTAAGAAGAGGAAAAATGTATAATAAACAATGAAAAATATTTAACAATGAACAAGACAATCACATTACCAGTGTGAGGAAGACACAATAAATATGGAAAGTATTTTTAGATGGAGCAAATACCCAACTGATAAGAAGATAATAATGCAAGTATGAAGGATACCAGATAAGGGAATCATGATACCCCAACAAGGAAGAACATGAAGAAAAAACAAGGTGACCAAGAACAAGATGTCGACAAAATAATAAGCAGCCACAAACAATAATAGTGAGTGACTTATAAGTGCATCGATTAATACCAAAATATCACAATCCCAAACTAAACAACACAAACAATGAAAGTGCAGTGTTTATGGAAGATGAAGATAAGAAGTGTTAACAAAGATAGATAACAACCTCAAATAAACAACACAAACAATTAGTGTATTATTTATGAAACAAGAAAATAATAAAATAAGACATAAAAAAGACCACAAATGTACTTATAATAAAGAGAGAAATAATTGCTCAATAATGACTGAATTTTAATGTAAAATCCTTAATAAAATATATGTTTAAATATCAGGAGAGTGAAGGGTAAAATCAATACAGAATGTAATTATTAATGTATTAAAGATAAGACAACCTGTAGTAGAAAAACAAAACAGTTTACCCAAACCCAAATGTAAACACATAATATGTATGACAATAACAAGTTAGAATTAAATAATAATGTGTGAACAAATAGTATATAATCCAAATAAAATAAGGAAAATATTGTACTAGATAATAGTAATAACATATCATAGTAAAAATATAAGAATTAAGCAAGAAACTAAACAAATCCGAATAAGCATTGTTGTCAATTCAGTAGGATACACATAACCTCAACTGAACAGAATCTGCAACACAGAATCACAAATAACAATTAGAAAAATGCAGACAAAAGTAATTATTTGAGTCAACAACCAAACTAGAATAAATGTGTAACATAGTGAACCCAGTATGAATTAAGAAACACAAATATATACACTATATTGTTTAAACAAACCATAGCCAAATTACCAAAACACAAGGTGACTATCAGAATTACATAAAATATTCACTTAAACTTAATAAAGGAGAGGAAAGTAGCATGACAGTAGTAACTAGAATACTCAGTACCTCTTTGAGAACCATTAACAGACTGACTTTAAATACATAAATTTATATGAAAATAATAATAAACAAATATACATGTCAAATGGGACTAGATGTAAATAGCAATCCTACAGAGAATTATGAATAATTAACACAGCAGGGAGTATTATATACACAAGACAAACAACAGACAAAGTCTAAGGACACCTTAATGGATGAAAATACATCCATAATGCACAAATAATAATAAAACATGAATATCAATATGACAAAACTATGACATGGTGTATTAAAACCATACAGTGTAAATAAATGAAGCAACATTAATGGAAACAAAGCTTCACAAAAGAAGTATTAATATCTAATGTACAAAATAAACCCCAAGGAAATGTATTATTGTAAGATGTATATTAGAATTAATAAATATTAATGCAAGGACATGAAGGGCCTACACACCTGAAAATGCATTTGGAAAAATTGTACATAATTTAGTATTTAAGGAGTAGTTACTAAGAGATAATGACTCTAAATATCTACAGTGAGTGTTAGAAATAACATGTATTATAATAAAGTGGAAAAAACATATGTATAATTAAGAACCACGAAAAGTGCATCATCCAAAGTTAATTAGGTTAATCATGGACGGATTTATAGCTTGAGTAGACTCAAAATAAAGAGCCGAGCATCCGCAAAATAGTGATACCATTAATTTCTTAATCCGAAATGTACTAAAAAAGTTATAAACGATAATAAGTTTTCCTTCAATTCCAAAAGAATTGATAGCATCATCGCCGTACTCTCAAACCCAAAACTCGATGCTTAGAAATAAAATTTCTTAACTTATTAAGGCATATGGGTACGAGATTAACAGATTTTCAACCAATAAGAAGAGCCGATTTCAATAGATGCCGAGAGCGGCTTCGAGGGAACAGTACTACTAGCAAATTGACCACCAAAGTGTACGGAACGAGTCTTCGACGGGAACAAAATTTTAAAAATGTGCGTGCTCCCTAGTGTAAACACGTAAATCTAACCTAACTAAAGTGTTTATAACCTATAGCGAGTGAAGTGCAATGAGTGATGTGATAGGATAAACAAACCATTGCCAGTGTATAATATCGGCAATGATAAGTGGGAAAATAAGGGAGTATCTAGTATTAGCGATATTTTGATGAATATTAATGTTTATCAAATAATAAATTTTTACGTTGGTACTACTTTAGTCAAGTATAGTTGTACATGGCTAAACTAAATAATAATTGTTAATTAACCAGTAATTGAACAGAAGTTCTCAATTTTAATCATTTAAATAAAATATTATTGATGTTAGAAAGAGATGACAATCAAATTTAATATTTTAACCAACATTGATGTGAACAAGGTTAATCCTAGATGCTAACTTGACTATAAAATACGAAAGTCAATTCATTTATAAATAATAACCGAGAACTATCAATACAGTTAATGAATAATGAACGTACCATGAATAAATATTATGTATAGTTATAAGATTTCAATGCCATCAATTTAAATATTTTACTAATTCACTTAGAGTAAATGGCAATCTAACCTACTTGTTACGAATGCGTGTAACAACCATACAGAGATGTGCTTTAAAATTAGACCAGCTTGAATATACTCAATTGAAATGAGATTATGAATTAATTATTATATATTTTTGTTATTAATAACCATTCAAGGAATATTATTCCGACACACATCAATTTCAATCGTGTCGTACATTCCACAACATACCCTGCGAGGTTGATAGCAGGTGGACCAGATACGATAATTTTCAATATTATAATTAAACTTGTTTTCTTGATTTTGTAATCACTCTCAATAATATGTTATTGTTGTATTTTAGCATTTTTGTATCCTGTATCTTGTAAACTAAAAGAATTCACGACTTTTGGTAATTGTAAACAAAAAACTAACCAAACAAGGTTAGCACCATACCATATAAATTATCAGTGTTACCAGCCCTGAGCTTTAAGAATCTCAGTGACGAGTTGAATTATTTTTTGATGTTTATAAATTGTTTTAAAGGGTTTTAATTGAAATTAACTTATTGTTAATAAACTACAAATTTACTTACACTTGAATCAGTCTTTCATTTCAAAGTAAATAATAACGACAATACTAACAGAGCAATTATTTTACAAAGTGGCAGTACAGCGAACGAGCGGCCAATATTTGAAACTTCAAAACAGTCTCAAAAATACAAAATAATTTTATTTACTGTACATACACATATACACTTGTGAGATATTTTATAAACTGTGTTGTGTCATTTCAGTATATTACAGGACCTATTTTGGAAGATTGCCAACAATAATAAGTGGTAAGTGAAAGGTAAATCTACCAGTGCTCCAAGAGAAAATTAAAACATTACTTTTCAGCATTTTAAACCTTTTGAACAAACAACATCTCAACACACACATCAAACTCGTCTGGTTACAACGTAAAAAAAGAAATGAATGTCATGTTAGAGGAATAAAGTAATGACTTATATGATCTTATAAATATGCACTTGTTTATTTGCATTTACCTGTTTTTCTCTGCTAAGTACACCAGACGACACCTCGGTAAATTACGAAAGGTAGGTAATACGAAATTTCAATAATTTAATAACTAATTAACCTGTACTACTTCAGTTGGCGCCCGTAACAGTAGACGTTGTAGATTAATTTTTAATTTAATATAAATTGAATTAATTTACGACCTGGTCAAAATGGCAGAGAATAGCAAGAGTGCAAATTTGTGTGAAAGTGTAGAAGAATCAATTTTAAACGTTACGCAAGATAATTTAATTCAACAAACGAAAATATTGATGAGAGTGTACAATTAGAAATACCGAATGTAAATGAAACGGTTGAAGTTGAATGTAGTAGTAAGAGCCATAACGTAGATATACCAATTAGCGTTGATAATGAAAATGTTGAAGAGAAAATCATAGGTAAAATGTAATAATAAACGAAACCAGTGAAAAATTTAATAGAATTTGGAAATAAAATAAAGCTGTAAGGTGTATAAAGTTTGATCAAAAGTAAATGTGAATTGTTTATTGTAAGGTAATAACAACCATGTTAATGATGAGTGTTCTATGTTTTATTATGTTGTACTATGTTTGAATGAAAATTTATAAACATGTGATGTATTTTACCTTGTATAATTTTTTAGATATATCTAGGGCAAGGTCATTCACTTGACCCAGAGAGATCAGCTGATGACTTATGTTTGATATATAGTGTTTTTTACAATTGATTCGTAGATTTTATTTGTGTATTCATACTGAAATGATTAAAGAATAAATTTTGTTAACAGAATGATTCTTTTTGGGAATCGAAATTTTTTTGGAAAAAAAATTATTTTTTGCTTAAAGTATAGATTCTGTTTTTGTGTCCAGGATATATTGTTGATTATATGTTAATGTGTTAACTGATTTATGTTATTCATATAATGTGTGTTAAAAATAAAAATAATGATAAGTGAATTTATGATTTAATAAGATGTTCAGTTTATTTGTTTTTTATGATTGTTAGTAGTTAGTGAAGAAAAATGGTAGATTCATGTAAAAGATTTTTGGGGTTTTGATGAAATTAAGGGTGATATAACATTTGTTATTGTACTTAGATTAATTTTGAACAGAATTTAAATAATTTAATCTGATTTGTTGGATTCATAATGAGTATGTGTACGCACCCAGTATTTACTAAAGGCAACCCAGTATGCATGTAGGAGGAACATATCGGTTGAGGATCTGGTATGGTATAAGGCCAGTGTTTTGATTTTGGGCGGAATGATAGAAGGTTAGGAGTTGTATGGTGAGTATCTGTCTGATTTTATGGTGTTGGGATCTCGAACAGAGACGTCCAGTAATCTCATACAGGTGCAGCCATAGTCGCCAAGCTAGGGGGGTAGTTTACCCATGATGTGTTTAGAAATTAACAGGGGGTTGTTGGCACCATATCCTCACCGATCCTCTTAGGTTAGCAATGAGAGTTTTTATGCTTTTGGGCATAAAACCTCTCATTGGTGGGGTATTGTAATGGGACAAAAAAGGAGAGATTTTATGTTTCATTAAAGTCATAAATTTATTTAATTTCCAATTGCGATTCCCACCTGAAAAAGTACTATTCAAACAATGAACGCTGGAATAAACTTTTGGGCAGAGTGTACTTGAAGAATGCCAGACTGTTTTGTGAAATTCAGTGATTGTCACAAACTAGTATGCGCAACACCAGTATGTGCGCAGATGTAACACGTACCCAGTAAAAGCGACACCACAAAAAATGGCAATGCAGAACAATTATTCCAACATGTGCTTTTAGGACGACGGAACTTAATTAGAGGCCACACGTACCAGTGCCTCCCATATCGTCACCGTTGAATATCGTCAACCTCGTGGGCCCATTGACAAACCACACTACATCTACGGTGACGAACAGTTCATGACTTGATGGCTGTGTATTTCCGTCTGCGTAACAGAGTTGTAGCAGGCAGCGGTGTAACAAAGTTGCCGCGCAGTCGACGAAATCCCTCAGACCGCGCGGTCAGAAAACAGTGCTCGCGAATAAAATATCCAGTCGGCCGACTAATGTAAAATGTGATTTTAAAAGTATCTCAAATAATACAGAAGTGAGAAACAAGTGGGCATTCAGTAATAACAATGTTAACAGTTTAAAATAATAACGAAGTGAGAAACAAGTGACCATTCAGTAATAACAATGTTAACAGTTTAAAATAATAACGGAGTGAGAAACAAGTGGACATTCAGTGATAACAATGTTAACCATTTAAAATTATATCGGAGTGGCCAATAACAAATTCAAATTGGTGGCGAAAGGATTAACAACGAGGATGAGTAACTTTTGAACTTTTCCTATATTTTGAATAAATTTTAACATAGTATACAGCTGTTTAAATTCTGATAAAACAAAGAAAAAAGCTATTAATTAAATGGGGATTTAAAGAAGTAGTATATATATATATGTATGGGAGCGTGAAAATTACGTAATGAACAAAACACTGGGTTGTGTTAATTATTTAAGGTATACCGATTATAATGTGTATTTTCAATATTTGGTTTTCTTTTAATATGTTTAGTGATAACATCCTATAATAGGCTATCACAGTATGTCATAATATAATTATATAGAAATACGTAAAAAAAGAAATGAATGTCATGTTAGAGGAATAAAGTAATGACTTATACGATCTTATAAATATTGTAACGTCTCTCGGGTAATCTCTCGGAGTAATAGTAATTTTACGTCTATTTGTACTCTTCGAAAATCTCGCTTTATTATGAGTCACAGAATTTGTTATTTTTTATGTTATACGCTTTCAAAATCGAAGGTGTGTGATTATGTAAAGATTTTCTTAAATTTTATTTATGTGAAATCAATACCGTTGTTTGACAGTAGTTAGGAGAGAGAGTGCAAAGAGAATTACTCTCTTAGTATACGATTAATTATTTCATTTTTTTCCGCTCGTGGTACCAGCTGACTGCTACGTTTATGAACTCATTTGAGGTTAAAGTGACTCCAAATGGTACGTAATAAATTCGGGATGTCCGTTCTCTTCTCGGTCTTCTGACAATCTGTAACTTACTACCATCTACTGAAAATAATACACCTTTTTATTATTCAAACCACAAGGCATTCCTTGAATTTATTAAAATTGTTTTATGGTCTCCCAAAACATAAAGGGATAATCGATTCTTACATAAAACACAGATTTAATTCGATCTTAAAATTCATTGTAAAAATTCAATAAATTCATTATAAAAATTAAATATAATATATATTTGTTTTGTTGGTTCATCCTCTTCATTCATGCACTTAATATTAGTGATAAATTGTAACTTTCCTTGTGAACACTTATATTTTCTTAAAGTCCGAAACATACGAGGATTTTAAGAAAACGTAAGTGTTCACAAGGAAAGTTACAATTTATCACTAATTATAAATACCTTTAGTCAATTAGTTAACTAATTATCAATTAGTGATACTAATCAATCACTTTCTGCTACAGTCCGTTTCTTGATGTATATTATATATATATATATATATTATAACATATAAAATTTTAATGTATGTAATATAATAAAATTTGTGGAGCCCCACGCATTTGGAGCGCCAATTTATATAAAACAACACAAACATTGATATATAATTTAATTTGTGTAGCCCCAAGTTCAGGCCAATTTATATAACATAACAAATTATATAATATATTGAATTCATGGGTGTAATCATAATAAGAAGATGATACGTTATTTAAGTTTCAATTGATCCATTATTTATTTTTTTATTAAACAAATTTTTTCATTTCGCATATAGAAATACTACTCATTATTATATCGTTTGTACGACTCCTTCGTACCCAACTTATAGCTAACAATTTACATACACAGGTTATACATAAATCTTATAATCTAATTTTAATTAATTAAATATTTATTTTGCCCTCGGCTTACTCATTGTGTGATCATCTTTTTTTTGCAATTTTCTGATTTATTTACTTTAATAATGAAGTTACTTGTATTCCAATTTCTTTAATATTAATTAGTTTTAAAACTTTCTACTGCATATGCATTCTCCTTCATCAACCACGACTTTACTAATTACGTTAACTCAAAAATCAAATATTTCTCTTATCATTTATGTTACTCTCAATTACAAAATTGTATACAAGAGATATTATTCTAAATTTTACTCTGATTTTATATTTATGTACAATTAGTTATTTTAATATAGGCTGAATGTATTTCATTCTAACTTTAATTAGTGTCTTTCAAATGTCTGTAATTTCATTGGTTTTTCATCACCTCGTTTGACATGGTTAATCATCCGTACACCCTCCTTTGGTCCTCAGTCTGTGTCCTCCATGTCCTCTGGTCGGATTCCACTGCATGTACGGTTTACTAGTCATCACGCCTCACATCATATGCTGCGGGTGTGTCCATAGACCTCCTCGTATGTACTTTGCTGCTCTGGTTGGACTTCAGTTTGTCATGTGCCTCTTACTATAAATTTAAAATAGCGTCGTCAACTGACATAGCCTCCTGTGGCAACGGTTGAATCGAGAAGAAGAAACTTTATTAGCGCGACCTGGTATTTATAGTCAGGTCATGCAAAAACTCATGTCTGAACAGTTTCCAACTTGTCAAATTTTGTTGAAGCGTCACTTCCCCCACTCTGGTTCAATTCACTATTTTCGCCTATCTTCGCGAATTACGAAGTTTGTTTCACATCACTCGATGCTCAATCGATCACTAATTTTTATATGTTTACCATACGTAAACTACACTTCTTTATTGTAATTACAAAAAGAGCTATTCACTTTTTACGTATAGTAATTGCACTTTTCGTCACATCGGTATGGTCTTTTAACCCTTTATTCACCTTTAATTTCTATACACTTTAGTGTCTTTTGTTTTACCCTAACGTACATATTTTCCTTATAATTAAAATAAAATATAAAACTATTCTACTTGAAAAGGGTTGGTTACATTTCAGGAACGGACAGGCTTCACACACACAAACAAAATACGCGTGTACACAACGCTAGCAACAGGTGTGACGGGAATGCGTGGTCATGCATGACTTCTGCACTCCCTATTTTTAACTACGATACAGCTTATGCAATCTGAATCATGTTTATTAATTCATATTTAATAAATTCATATTAATTCATGAACGCATTGGAAGAATTCGAGATATATAGAGCGTACACAGTCGTGACTTCATGCTAAACAATCATTTAAATTTCAAATCAAACCCACTCTACGATACCGCAATAAACCTGTTTACACAATAGCTATTGATAGTCAGTGTCCGATCGGTCCGACTCGAGTGCGCACTCATGTAACGCGGATATGTGTGGAATCGTTTTCCAATATTTGCAATTTTAATATGTAACGACCTCGCTAAGAGTGAATTTTTATTTATTTCTGAAGACGAAACATATGTTTCGAAACACATTAATCAAATCGAACGCAACACGAAGTCACACGACGGAAGAAATAAGGTAAATATTATACAGACAACCTTTACTGCCGAATACAAACACAACAATAGCATACACTTCTTAGACTTCTCCATCACAAATTTTGAACACAGGCACAAATTCAGTATATACGGAAAACTGACTACAACTGACACACTAATACACAACTCCTCCAATCACCCAATACAACACAAACTAGCTGCCTTCAGAACTATGATACATAGACTTAACAACATCCCACTAGATGAAAAAGACTACAAAGACGAACTAAACATGATAAAATATCTAGCAGAATCCAACGGATATGACAGAACAATAGTCAATAAACTCCTACACAAAACAAACAACAGACAAAGACAGAAAACAACAAATCATAACACTGCCATACATCAACAACCAAACTGAAAAAATAGCCCACAAATTCAAAAAAGCAGGATACAGAATCGCGTACAAAACTACTAACAAAACAGAACACACACTATCAAAACACACACACAAAGCATAAAAGAAATTCGATCTACCTGGTGTTTACAAACTAAACTGCTCAGAGTGCAACAAATTCTACATAGGCCAGACAGGACGTAGCTTCAAACAAAGATACATTGAACACACAAAGGCACTACACTCCACTATAGAATCCACCTTTGCAAACCACCTCATTGAAGCAAACCACATATACAAAAACATTTACATTAACATGGATATTCTACACGTACACACAAAAGGCCGAAAACTAGACACTCTAGAACAATTGGAAATATACAAACACACAAAAACGACATCCTAAATGAACAGACACAATTCAAATCACACCCCACACACACACAATATCGATCTTTCAAAAGTTGATACCGTCACTAACAACAAGACGGACAATGCTCCCAACAGCAGCCTCTGAAGAAGCTTTTTAAAAGTGAAAACCAGTTCAGACTATAAGGTAAAACGTTTATGTTTTTACCAATAAAACTTTGTGTAGTGAATTAATAGTGAATTAATTATATTTAGTTAAGTAACGGGCACGTCATGGACAACGAAATCCAAGAATTCATTTTGGCATTTGGGAACATAGAAAGAGTGCACAAGTGTGCATTTGGGAGTTCTTTCAACTAGTCTTTAATTTTTAATGTTTATGATGCCTGTCATATAGCATTAGAGGTATGTTGTCACTTCATCTATATTATCATAGATACATCTGGCTAAATACACAGTCCATGCAAGCTGCCTGCAATATAAAACACAGTTTGTGTTGTAGTACCGTACTCCAACTAATTCAGCTGTCAATACAGGAGTTATGAAAAACAAATTATAGGCTGCACGTACCCTGTCTACATATGTACTGGACTTTTTCCAGTTTATCTGCTAATTTTTTCACTGAATTCCAGTTTTCTTCTCTTTCCTCAAATATGTTTTCAAACAGAATTATCACTGTTGTAACTCTTCGAATTTATGCCAAATAAAATTCATCCCTGTTCATACGCCAATTGTAACTATTCGTATTATTTAATAAAAAAAAACACTTCCCATATCTCGGTCTCTCACTTACCTTGTTGATTACCCAGGGTTCTATGGACGAAACTGTGAACTATAGAAGTGATTCACTGGCTTTGACTGGCAAAATAATTACGCTAACACACGGTTTTCATTAAATAATCATCTCATTTATTACTCTTTCAAAATTTCTAATTCTCCTTTACTTTTCTTTCTCTTGCTCTTTCTTTTTTGCTGTTAATTATGAAACACTTATCAAAAACAAAAAATTACTTATCCAACTAGATTATATGTTAAGGTTTGAGCTCTTTTAGTTTTTCAAATATTTTTGTATGCTGTTGTCTAATTTATTTATATGGTTAAAGGTTTAAACGTTTTAAATGGTTCTCATCCTTGCTGTAGCCATAGTCCAAATATTTCACCACCGCTGCAGATTCAATATTTTCACAAGACACTCCGAAATATGTTCTGAACTGTTTCAAACTGATATTGCTGAATGTTGGTTTAACTTACACTCCGGTACTGTTCTTAAAACAATTTAAATATCATTTTTTAGTAGTCGGCCAACTGAATTTACCCGGGTATTTATTATGTATGACCGCGTGGTCTGAAATCTGGATGTCGACTGCTGGCGTTCAAAATGGTGAGAAAGAACTCTGCTGGTCCACCTGCTCTCGTTCTAACACATTCCAATGTTATAATGGCTTTTGTACCTTGCACTGCTTGGGACCGAAATGACTACCGGGTGTTCATAAAAGTCAAGCTTTTGGTGATCTAAAAATGTTGCTCAGCATGGGTTGCTACAGGTTGTTACAAGAAATTAGAAATTACAAACCCCTTTAGTTTACCCCGTTACAATACCCCCCAATGAGAGGTTTTCTGCTGAAACAGAAAAACTCTTACTGCTCAAACCTAAGAGGACCAGCAAGAATATGGCGCCACAACCCCCCGTAATTCCTTATTAAAATCTTGGGTAACTTACCCCCCTAGTCCAGTGACTGTGGCTGCCACCTGCATGACCTTACTGGACTTCCCTTGTCGAGATCCCAACACCATAAAGTCAGACAGGGTAGCCACCACAGTATCATCAGAATCTGTAAGAATTCAATAAAACGTCAATAACTGGTCTTTCACAATGCCATATCCCCAACTGATTTGGTTTCCTCTTAGCCCGTACTGGTTTGTCCTTTGCAAAGTACTGGTTGCTCATCTTATTTATCCACTAATACATAAATACTTGGTGTACTATATATCCTTAATCTAACATGGTACATTTGATTGAAACTACATATAATGATACTCTTACAAGATAGAATTCAAACACAAAAAATCAATGCAACAGTTCAACTATGAGTTTAATTTATCGATATTTCCCTCTTCCAGTTCCATTAAGATTTACAGTTAACATCTCCATTATAAGGCAAACTACTTCCGTTATTTTTTATACAACATAAAGCATAATCATAACAAAACAGCAAGTGGGTCCATACAATAACCACATATATAATCAGAACAAATCAAATCCAACTTCATTGTGATTATGATCACATCATAATCCATAACTGACTATTCAGTTATACTCCTCCTTCCACATCATTTTATCATACCCCCCCTAACCCCGTTACAATTTGGTAAATCACCTCATGGGTAAACTATGCAAGGCATCTACACATTTGCATAAATGCTATATTTATGCCCCTGGCTTGTAACTACCAGCTCCTTTCCACACACTTTATTGATTTTTATGTTGGACTGTAGCGCCCATTTGCTTCCACAAGAACTGAAATGTTTATGGTGTAAACGCTGCTTACACCGTTCTTGTTTCGGCGTTATAAAACATTTGGCATTACTGGTATACAAGACACCAGTAATCCTACTAAAATTTAGTCACATGCCCTTAAACGGTCTACCATACCATTCGATGGATAGCCGCTGTTCCAAAGTTTATGATTGATTCCCCGGATTCACCCCCCCCCCAGTTAATGTCTAAAGTCACCAATTTTGAAAATAATAACAAGTATGGTCAGGGTACAATAAGCCTGCCCACACCTTGTTACCAATAATCCAAATCCATGGTCAGGGTTCGGTGAAGCCGTGACCGCCAGAAAGTGGGGAATCAATTTACGTTTAATCTGTTTACATAGTTACATATAAAATCCACAAAAATTATAATGCTAGTTACATAAAACTTACAACAAATGCAATGTGTTATCTAACACCATTCATTTCCCTTCGTCACACTTTCTTTACCATGTCTTTACTGAACATCAGAAATAGCGGGTACAAAATAATAGTTCAGTTTATTTCACCTAGAGTATAATCTATTCAACATTTATACAAGATACTTGTTTGTTATTACTTTTTCAACTCAACAATTATAGTTGTTTTGATTGGTCATCTTCTTTTTTCACAGCACTAAATTGTCAACAATTATTCTCACAAAGTATTGTTACGACGGTCTACTCGATCGTCGTAGGTACAGTGGAAACAAAATAAGTACAAGACACCAATTAAGTCACTAATCACACCTTTAATTGTTATAGTAAAACAGTTCGTAATTAACAACACAGTGTCTACAACAAATCAAATGAAAATTGTTCATACGCAATAAAATGTCCACTAATATTAAAACTCAACTGTATTACAATTATACCGTCCGAATATAAAACGCAACACTTCACTAATAACTACTTGAACGTACACCGTAATAACTCGAACCGCTCTGTAAATATATCGCACTAATAATCTCGAACCGCACAGTCAAAAATCTCGCATTGAACTGAAAACTAAGGCCGCGACGCGATGTATTTATAGTTACGCTCACACACCAGAAGCTTCCAAACTGCGTCTTATCTCTCGCGAACTACGTAATTGCTACGGCCTTGACACAGTCTGAGCGCTCAAGCGAAGCCTGGCACAGTCGAGAAAATTCTCGCAAAATGCGTCTAGTAGCACGTACACCACACGCTTACATCGAGACCTTTCTGGCACATTCGATAAACGCGTAGATTGTTCTGTGCTGTCGTAGCACTGCCCCCTCCTTAAGCCTGTTCGTCCCGAACTGGCAAAGCGTCTCTAAATTTGTACTTAGCCAGGCGATCTAGGTGGACGACCTTGAACTTTCGCTGTCCTTCCTGTTGAATCCGATAAACAACAACGTTAATTCTTTTTTTCACAGTGTAGGGTCCTTCCCAGTTAGACTTGTAACCAAGAATTAAAAAATTTTAATATTATGATCGAAAAGACGTTACATACAGCAAGACACCCCTACACGAGCCACGAGCAATAAATAAAGTAACGATGTGTCAACTGAACGTTTGCTTCGGACAATACGAATACGCTTCACATAACTTTACAATGGGAAATAAGGTTGGCCGTGACAGACTCGACTCAACCGAGATTTACAGCCTGCAACATGCAAGATAAAAGGAACTATGTCAAGTACCAATTTAAGGAGAAACTGTGACGGACACACTGCAAGGTTAATTTGAAGTGTACCAGCAGTAAGAAAGGGCGTAAGTACACAATGGTATTTACCCTATATGAGAACTGACATCGATATCTAAAGAATGGAATCGAACTTGTGCACAGCGGGGGAACGTCTTACTGGCAACAACTAATATTTACGACAGGGAGAAGGAGTGCCGTTTTGGAAACGACGACACGCTGCGTCAGGATAGCTAACGGAAAAGGGTCAAGGATAGTGAAACAATAACGAAATACGACACATTGTTCGCGTGAGAACAGCAGCAGGGTCCGGAGTACGCTTAGACAAAGACCTGATCGACAGCCGAGAAATTGCTCTTGTTCCAGGAAAAGAGTACGGAGGCTTTCGACGCGAACTTGTGGGGAGACAGGATACCCAATCACAACCCAGCATCTACCCAGAGGACAGGTGGAGAGGACCGTCGTCATCGTGGCAACGGGAACGTCGAATGGGAAGTGAAGAGCGATAGTCTTGCATAAGGGTAGGAGTTCTTCTGTCCTATCATGTTCGACCTGAGGCGTGTCTTCCAGAAGATTGCATTGTGGTAAACGATGCTTGATAAAAACTGTTTGCAGAGTACGCGGGAGGGCAGTCTTCATACATTTTTGGGCAGTCTTCATACATTTTTCGACAGTCTTCATATAATTTTCGACAGTCATCATATATTTTCAATCACGTACTTTTAAACAGTCTTCATACATTTTAACAGTCTTAATACAAAGTTCGAGAGTCTTCTTATAAATTTCTCAATCGTATACTTTAACAGACTTCACGGAACTAAATCTTCTAAGTCTTAATACAGTTCGATTAACATACGGACAGCAGTGGGACTTTGAAACTCTGCTATGCGGTATATAATTAAGTGACTTAAACATTTCGATATTGGCGAGTATCCGGTAATAGTGTACCTACAGCGACTAAATCATGCGACATACGCCAGTGCTTAATAACTCTAGAGTTCTTTATTAAACTCAGTTACCGCTAAATTCAGAACTGAACTAACCAATCGCAGTTTCATCAATAACCGACGCGCAGAACATGAAACCGGACAACGGTCCGGTTCATGTTTTACCGGACAACGAAATCGTAACGTTGTACAATGCGAAGCGATACAATATAATTTGGAACAATTACACCACGGTATCAAAGACACTATACATTAATGTACACACAAGAAGTTCAACAATAGACAGTCAGATATATACACCATAGTTAATGATGAACTTACCCACACGACACATGACTTCATAGACTCTAACAGTAACAGCCGAATCAACAGAAAATACACACAGCGCGAGTGAATCTGATCCGCGTGTGTTGAGTGTTAGTGACATCACAGCTACGCAACTTCACACATATGGACCACCAACGAGAAGGAGTTACACCGATGGAAATATCGGATAAATCGCTTTACAAGTAATCTTTATGCTATTCTTATCATAAGAACTCTACTGTCCTGTCTCTTTTCAAGAAACACCCCTTGAGTATTTAAATTAAATATGATAAATATAATTAACGCTATTCATCTGAGGCAAGCAATGAACACATTAGTATAAGATTTATTATTTGACTATTTGTGTTTTTCTATATATCGATTGTATTATATATGTATGTGTATGTTTTCCAGCAAACAACGTATTGGATTCACATTGTAATTTGATATATATACATGTGTTCTTTTATGAATGTATTTACAGGGAATCATCCATAGTTATATATTGAAGTCTCTTTATTTAATGATGTTAATAAATAAGTGTTTATTTTATCCAGAATATATGCGTTCATTATTGTCAAAGTTACCTCAGAACAAGAAAGTAATGGCACTTGAATGATTTATAGTAGTTTTTATTAATTTATACAATAATTAGAGTCTCCATGCAGTAATTATGCTAACATAAAAGAACTAACGTATCACTTAGCTTCAATCAGTTGATATGAGTAACCTAATTGAGTGATTACACGATCTCATTTTGCAAATTAGTATAATCACATAATTAATTAATCACAGTTAGCATAATAAATAACTCCTAATATCTTTGTATTTGGCTCCCAAAGAACGTGGGGCTCGGCAATCACAGATTAATTAATTAATTATTGTTGGAATAATTAATCCCCAATTAGTATCTTGTATTTGACGCCCATCGCACGGCAAAGAGCAGGCAGTAGATAGGATAAGCGTATATATATTTCATGTTAGTTGTAAGAACAAATATTATTAGTGTGAAGCTAGTTGGACTGAATGTTAACGCGGAGTAAGGCTGCAAAAATGACGACCAGTAGTTCCGATTCCATGAATTTCGATATTAATAACCAACAGGGTGTACCTGATGTCGAACGAGAGGAATCACCAACCTATTCAAAAATGACTGAGGAGACGTCAGACGTCAGAGCGCGGGGACAGGAGTCCCAACAACAACCGCAGGAAGAAGTGACAATGCGTTCACTTATGGACCTCATGCGGGCACAGAGTGAAAGCCTTAAGATAATTAATGAAAATTTTATAGAGATTAGAAGAGAAGTGAATGAAAAATTCGAGAAGCAGAATGAAGATTTTACAAAAAAGTTTGAGAAGCAAAAGGAAGAAATTAATGAAAATTTTATAGAGAAGTTCAACAAACTAGAATAAAAGTTAGACAAACATAAGGAGGAAGTCACGCAACAAGTGGCCGAGCAAGTCACACAAATACGCGCGGAAGTGCGTGAATATATAAATAATTGTGACAAGAAGATAGACGAGGTCCAGAAGCAGCAGAACGAGATCATAAAAGAGTTAAAGGACGACACCGACAAGAAGTTCGAAGAGGTACGAGAAACTAGAGAATTAGACCGACAGGAACTAAAGAGTGTTGCCCAAAATACTCAAACAAGCATCAAGAAGATCCACAACAGAGTAGAAACACACACAAAAGAAAATCATAAGAAGCAGGAGGAACTGAGAGTCGAACTATTCCAAACAGTAAGACAATTACAACAGGAACAGGGAGACGTAAACAGCACGATACAGCAGAAGATCAATGAGGTAGATGGGAGACAGAAGTCGGCGGAACTAAAACTGGATGAGAGCACCAGAGAGAAAACCACTCGTATCAACGAATTAAAGTCCCAAATAGAACGACTACAGCGTCAGCTAATTGAAGGTGAGTCGGGGATAATCAGTAGGATTAACGGACACACACATACAGAATTAAAGTACAACGGCACTGACAGGTTCCCAATGGAATTCCTGAAGGAATTGTCAGAGATCCAAGAACAATACTACAACAACAATGACATTAAATGGATCGGGAGACACTTGGAGATGGACGCTGGGATATGGTGGCGTGTCATACGGAATCAAATCTCCACGTACGAAGAGTTTAAAGAAGCCTTCACCTTGAAGTACTGGGGTCAAGAACGCCAGGACAATATACGCGACAATCTTGAGTACGGCAGATATGAGTGGAATGGGCCAATCACAGCCGTCCAGTATGTAGAAAGAATATTACTGGAAAGCCGGCAACTGTCGCCAGCATTGACCGATACGCAGCTGATCCGGAAATTAGCCCGTCACTTTGGGAAGGATTTGCAGCTCGCCGTGGTCACACGTGGTATCACAAGTATACCGAATTTTGAAGCATTAATTACGGAATTTACGAGTATACAGTCAAGCGGAGAGAACAATCGCAGGCCGCATTATAGACCCTACAACGAGGGAAAAAACAACCCGAGAGAGAGGGAGGGACAGCATAACAAAAGCGAAAGTGACCGACAGCCGAGGGGTCGTTTTGACAAGCAATACATCAATACGGTGCAGTTTACGCCAGCAGAGGCGGGCCCCAGTAGAACGGTCAATGACACCACCCCAAGGGCGAGCGGTAACAGCGACAAAAAAAAAAAAAATATGTCAAACTAGAGAATACGATAGAATTTTTAAGCGACTTACTTCCGAGTGAGAATGTAAATATATTACTACCGGATTTACGAAAGGACCTACTACAAGAGGACGGCGAAATTATTAACAAACAAGTATTGAAATGTCCCGAAATTACTATCAAATTTAATAATGATATAATTGTACAAGCTTTGCTTGATACAGGATGCCTCGTCAACGGATTATCGGAGACGTGGTTTAATAATCATAAGAAGAGTATAGGACCATATGAGACACTACCCGTAACGAATACATTTATAATAAGTGCTGTAGGAAATAAATCCAAATTAGTTAAGAGACAAATATTGTGTGACATTGAGATTGATAGTATCCGATATGAATGTGTGTTTTTGATAATACCAGAATTAGTGAAACCGTGCGTACTAGGAATTAGTTTTCTACAAGAAGTTGGGTGTCGCATCGACATCGGAAACAAAGTAATTAATTTAAAAAGCAACACTGATGAAGAGGAGCACATTATACCAATCATGAACATTGACGTGATAACCAGTGAAGAAGAAGAGGAAGTACTGCGATGCATCGATGAAAAGATTGGGAGCATAGACTGCGTGGATGAAGGAATACTGCAACGCCTGAAGGAAATTTTGGTAAGGAACCGGAATGTTTTAAGGGAGTGCCCGGGAAGAATAGGAGGTTACACGCATGAGTTTCACGTTACGGACAGGACACCTTACTTTCAACGAGGGTGGCCTGTGCCGCTTGCTTACAGAGACAAGGTGAACGAGGAGATTAACCGGATGTTACGATATGGAGTAATCGAACGTTGCGCCAGCCCGTACGTCAATCCAATCGTGACAGTAATCAAGAAGGATGGGAGGGTTCGCCTGTGCCTTGATGCAAGGAAAGTGAACAGCGTAACTGTACCCGATTACGAAGGAGTGTCCCCGGTAAATGAGATATTGGCTAGATGTGGTGATATGCAGTACTTGTCGACAGTCGATTTATCCAGTAGCTTCTGGCAAGTCCCATTAAAACAAGAATGTAGGGATTTCACTGCGTTTATGCATGAAGGGAGGTGCTACCGATTCACAGTGACACCATTTGGACTTAGCACCAGCTCTGCGGCGTTGACACGTGGATTGGATGTGGCCCTCGAGGAGGAAGTCAAGAAGAACACGATCATCTACGTGGACGACTGCTTGTGTTACTCCAACAATATACAAACACACTTAAATCATTTAGAAACATTGCTAAACAACCTCAATAAGGCAAATATCACTGTCAACCTCACCAAGTCACAGTTCTTTAGACGAGAAATCTCATTCCTTGGTTATCGCCTTACAACAAAAGGGATACAAGCAACCGATGACAAGGTAAAGGCAATTATGGATTTCCCAACACCGAAGAATACAAAACAACTCAAAGGTTTCCTTGGCCTCACCAATTTTTACAATAGATTCACGAGTAAATACGCGGAAACGACGCAACCCTTACACGAACTGCTGAAAGGAGGACGAAAGTTTTCATGGACAAGAGAAGTGGACGAGTGTTTCCAGAGAGTCAAGAATTTATTTATAAACACAGTAACTCTACGGTTCCCACGGCCGAACCAAAGATACTATATTCTGTGTGACGCTAGTAATTTTGCGTATGGCGGCCAGCTTTACCAGATCGATGAAGAAGGAGAAATTGGCGTGATCGCTTTTACAAGCAAAACATTTAGGGGCGCAGAACGCAATTATTTCACGACGGAGAAAGAGCTCCTAAGTATCGTTAGATGTCTGGATAAATTCCGAATGTACATACTTGGCCAGCCCCTAACGATAATCACGGACAATAAAGCATTAACATTCATGCACAAGTGCCACTTAAACAACTCGAGAATTACAAGATGGATTCTCGCCATACAGGAATACAATTTCGACATTATCCACTGTAAAGGAAAGGATAATGTAGTTGCGGACATACTGAGTAGATACCCGGCTGACGCGGAACAACAGGAGACAAACGAGGAAACGCACGAGTATTTGATTAATCACCTAGTTATTAAAATGAGTCAACAAATAGGTAAAATAATTAGAGATATCGGCAAATACCAGAATGAAGATGCCAAACTCGGAACGCTTATAGATAAGATTAAGAAAAACGATGTAGATAATAAATTAAGCAAATTTTAAAATTGTTAACAATAAGTTATACCGACGACAACGTGGCGAATGGAAACTATACATTCCTGACAGCGTGTCGAAGGACCTAATTGCAGAGATACACCAAATGTACGGACACCTAGGCCCGAAAAGGTGTATAAATAATGTTACAGGAGCACTTCACGATTGACAGCTTGTTCAAGAAAGTGAAAGCATATATCCAGACTTGTGACTCATGTCAAAGATACAAGGACACGAACAACAGGATGCTGTTTGGCGGAACAAAGGCTATGATACCGTCAGCTAGAGGTGACATCGTGAGCGTCGATTACTATGGACCCTTACCAACTGGTACAGGAGGCGTCAAATACTTACTTGTCATGGTGGACAACTTCACAAAGTTTGTCAAGTTATTCACATTAAGAAGAGCGACAACCACCACGACATTACGACGAATCAACGACTACTGTGCGAAGTTTGGACGACCGAAAGTCATTTTAACTGATAACGGCACGCAATTTACCGCGGAAAAATGGATTAAAGGTCTCGAGGAGCTGGGTATACAACCGAGATATACGGCGATAAAGAATCCTCGCGCGAACTTAGCAGAAAGGATTAACCGCCAACTTGGAAATCTATTCAGGTTCTTGGTACACGACCAGCATAGTAAGTGGTCAAGATACGTCGGATTGATTGAGACATGTATCAATGAAACATACCACGAAACAATAGAAATAACCCCCCACGAGGCGCAATTAGGAAAGAAGCCGACCCGCCCATGGGAGAAGTGGCTGGACAAAGATGTCATCAACAGTAAATACAGCTCAAATATCAACGTATTTGTAAAAATAAAGGAAAAGGGAGAGAAGTATGCTAAGCGCATCAATGATAGTAAGAAAATTACTAAATTTGCTATCGGCGATAAGGTGCTGTTAAGGAGCTACCACCAATCTGGCGCCGCAATGAAAAGGATCGACAAGTTTTTCGAGTTGTACACAGGACCATACAAGGTTAATCGCGTCCTTGGCGATGCAACATACGAGCTCACTGAGTGCGATAGTAGTGGCAAAGTGAGAGGAAAATTTAATGTACGTCTGCTGAAGAGGTACTACGAAACGAAAGTACAAGTCTCACAGGAAAGCGAAAGTTGCATCGACAGTTAGTTGGACTATGGAGGGCGTGGGCCAGCGCATAGGGTGAATGTCCCGCGAAAACCGGTCCAACTAGCTAAACGATATGATGTATAACTTATTAGCGTGTAATTTAAAGATTTTTTGTACATGGAGTTCTTAAGTCACGATGTGACAGTCTAATGACATTAATTACATGTGTATAACCAATGTTAATGAAAATTTCAATAGAAAAGACACCTATGATGCGAAAAATTCGATCGGATGTGCAGCAATAAATTGCTAAAGACGTTATAACGAGCTTTTTATAGACACACGATGATGTAAGATTAATTAATCAAATCTGAGTGGTATAAAGCGAAGTTATCTATAATCATAATGATTTCAAATGAATTGTTAATTGTTCCTAAATAATGTATATAAATTTATAATCTATATAATCAGTATAAATGTTAGTAATACGTATTATGAGTGATACTCAATAACAAATAATGAAAGTATCAATATGTATTTACAGGTTCGTAAATTGTGTTTTAAATGTTCAAGATAGACTAAGGACATTAACTATCGTAACGATATTTAAACGATACATGAATAATTACATTTCATGTCGAAAACCATTATTTCATGTATTAGGTTATAAGCGGATGACACAGCCATCCACAGTTATTATTATTATTGTAAAATAATCCCATATCTAATTAGATATGCACAATGTGTGAAAATGCGTTCATCCTTCCTCAGATGCACGGCAATAAATTCCCAGAGTTAGTTTATAACAAAATATAGGGAATATATACCCGTATACCCCAAGCAGAGGAAAGTGGGTCAATGACCGTGACCTTATCAGAGGGGACTCCCACAACAAACACAGAGCGCAGAAATCGGATTAGAATGTCTTCTGCTGATCCAACATCCAATCCGATTTGGGGACTATGTAACAACCAAGAATTAAAAATTTTTAATATTATGATCGAAAAGACGTTACATACAGCAAGACACCCCTACACGAGCCACGAGCAATAAATAAAGTAACGATGTGTCAACTGAACGTTTGCTTCGGACAATACGAATACGCTTCACATAACTTTACAATGGGAAATAAGGTTGGCCGTGACAGACTCGACTCAACCGAGATTTACAGCCTGCAACATGCAAGATAAAAGGAACTATGTCAAGTACCAATTTACGGAGAAACTGTGACGGACACACTGCAAGGTTAATTTGAAGTGTACCAGCAGTAAGAAAGGGCGTAAGTACACAATGGTATTTACCCTGTATGAGAACTGACATCGATATCTAAAGAATGGAATCGAACTTGTGCACAGCGGGGGAACGTCTTACTGGCGACAACTAATATTTACGACAGGGAGAAGGAGTGCCGTTTTGGAAACGACGACACGCTGCGTCAGGATAGCTAACGGAAAAGGGTCAAGGATAGTGAAACAATAACGAAATACGACACATTGTTCGCGTGAGAACAGCAGCAGGGTCCGGAGTACGCTTAGACAAAGACCTGATCGACAGCCGAGAAATTGCTCTTGTTCCAGGAAAAGAGTACGGAGGCTTTCGACGCGAACTTGTGGGGAGACAGGATACCCAATCACAACCCAGCATCTACCCAGAGGACAGGTGGAGAGGACCGTCGTCATCGTGGCAACGGGAACGTCGAATGGGAAGTGAAGAACGATAGTCTTGCATAAGGGTAGGAGTTCTTCTGTCCTATCATGTTCGACCTGAGGCGTGTCTTCCAGAAGATTGCATTGTGGTAAACGATGCTTGATAAAAACTGTTTGCAGAGTACGCGGGAGGGCAGTCTTCATACATTTTTGGGCAGTCTTCATACATTTTTGGGCAGTCTTCATACATTTTTCGACAGTCTTCATATAATTTTCGACAGTCATATATTTTCAATCACGTACTTTTAAACAGTCTTCATACATTTTAACAGTCTTAATACAAAGTTCGAGAGTCTTCTTATAAATTTCTCAATCGTATACTTTAACAGACTTCACGGAACTAAATCTTCTAAGTCTTAATACAGTTCGATTAACATACGGACAGCAGTGGGACTTTGAAACTCTGCTATGCGGTATATAATTAAGTGACTTAAACATTTCGATATTGGCGAGTATCCGGTAATAGTGTACCTACAGCGACTAAATCATGCGACATACGCCAGTGCTTAATAACTCTAGAGTTCTTTATTAAACTCAGTTACCGCTAAATTCAGAACTGAACTAACCAATCGCAGTTTCATCAATAACCGACGCGCAGAACATGAAACCGGACAACGGTCCGGTTCATGTTTTACCGGACAACGAAATCGTAACGTTGTACAATGCGAAGCGATACAATATAATTTGGAACAATTACACCACGGTACCAAAGACACTATACATTAATGTACACACAAGAAGTTCAACAATAGACAGTCAGATATATACACCATAGTTAATGATGAACTTACCCACACGACACATGACTTCATAGACTCTAACAGTAACAGCCGAATCAACAGAAAATACACACAGCGCGAGTGAATCTGATCCGCGTGTGTTGAGTGTTAGTGACATCACAGCTACGCAACTTCACACATATGGACCACCAACGAGAAGGAGTTACACCGATGGAAATATCGGATAAATCGCTTTACAAGTAATCTTTATGCTATTCTTATCATAAGAACTCTACTGTCCTGTCTCTTTTCAAGAAACACCCCTTGAGTATTTAAATTAAATATGATAAATATAATTAACGCTATTCATCTGAGGCAAGCAATGAACACATTAGTATAAGATTTATTATTTGACTATTTGTGTTTTTCTATATATCGATTGTATTATATATGTATGTGTATGTTTTCCAGCAAACAACGTATTGGATTCACATTGTAATTTGATATATATACATGTGTTCTTTTATGAATGTATTTACAGGGAATCATCCATAGTTATATATTGAAGTCTCTTTATTTAATGATGTTAATAAATAAGTGTTTATTTTATCCAGAATATATGCGTTCATTATTGTCAAAGTTACCTCAGAACAAGAAAGTAATGGCACTTGAATGATTTATAGTAGTTTTTATTAATTTATACAATAATTAGAGTCTCCATGCAGTAATTATGCTAACATAAAAGAACTAACGTATCACTTAGCTTCAATCAGTTGATATGAGTAACCTAATTGAGTGATTACACGATCTCATTTTGCAAATTAGTATAATCACATAATTAATTAATCACAGTTAGCATAATAAATAACTCCTAATATCTTTGTATTTGGCTCCCAAAGAACGTGGGGCTCGGCAATCACAGATTAATTAATTAATTATTGTTGGAATAATTAATCCCCAATTAGTATCTTGTATTTGACGCCCATCGCACGGCAAAGAGCAGGCAGTAGATAGGATAAGCGTATATATATTTCATGTTAGTTGTAAGAACAAATATTATTAGTGTGAAGCTAGTTGGACTGAATGTTAACGCGGAGTAAGGCTGCAAAAATGACGACCAGTAGTTCCGATTCCATGAATTTCGATATTAATAACCAACAGGGTGTACCTGATGTCGAACGAGAGGAATCACCAACCTATTCACAAATTTAAAATGCATATTAGTTCTAGGTATCCAAGTCACGTATGAACAGTAAATTATTATAAATAAATCACCTTATATCCGTCGTGTGACTTCGTTACGTCGATTAAAATGACGCGTTTCGGAACATCTGTTCCATCATCAGATAAAATCGCTCTATTGAGGTCGTTAAACGTTAAAAACACATGTTACACATAATTGTCCACTATGTAATTCGCTTGCTTCCTAAATGGTGCGCACCACGACGAAGCCGATCGGACACTGAACTATTATCTGAGTGATTACGCCTAAGCAGGTTCAAAGCTGTATCGTATAGCGGGTTGGATTTAAAATTTAAGTGGTCATTCAATATGAAGTCTCGGCTGTTTATGTTATTATATGCTTTGTATATTTCGAACTCCTCTATTGCGTCCATGTAACGGCCTTTGTTGCACACATGTAGGGGTATTAAATTAGATTTAAAATCAGTATAATTATGATTGTGTAAGATTAAGTGGCGGGCAAAGTTGGACTTGATATTATTTAACAAAGTGAGATTATTTAGGTGACGTTTTGGTGTGTGTTCTTTAAATCGTTTGAGGAAACCTCTCCCCGTTTGACCAATGTAAAAACTGTTGCAGTCGTTACATGATAATTTATATATGCCGGATTTCTTTTCTAAAGGTATGGGTTTTCTATGACGTAGTATTTTTAATAGACTATTGTTTGTTTTGAAGGTAGCAGTAATATTCAATTTATTAAATGTGGAGGTTAGAATCTTTGGCATTATATTTGTGTATGCGGTAGAAATAAATGTTATTTTTGTATCCTTATTTATTGGGGGCTTGGATTTTCGAATTTTATGTTTCTTGATGAGATTATCAATCAACGTGTTTTGGTAACCATTAGCTAAAGCTATATGTTTAATGGTATTCACCTCCTCACGGTAATCATCATCACTGAGAGGTACTGCCAACAATCTGCGGATAAAGTAATTATAAGCTGCCAACTTTTGCGAAAATGGATGATAAGAGTCAGCATGTATTGTCACATCAGTGATAGTCGGTTTTCTATAAATATTAAATTTCAATTTATTTACGTGTTTAGTGACAGACAAATCTAAAAAATTCAATTTATTATCCACTTCAGTTTCCAACGTGAATTGAATGTTTTTATTAATATTATTCATATAATGTTTTAGGTTTTCGATCTGTCGTACAGTACCATTGAAAATTAGAAAGGTATCGTCTACATAACGTGCATAAAATATTATATCATTTTTGTATTTGTTATGTGAGAGCAAATGAGAGTTTTCATAAAAATTCAAGTAAACGTCAGCCAATAGACCAGAGAGAGGTGAACCCATGGCCAATCCATCGTCCTGAATGAAAAATTGGTTATTGAAAGCAAAGTAATTTTGTTCTAAGATAGTTTCAAGTAAACCAATTAACTCGTTTATCGTCTGTATATTTAATTTATTATTCTCTAATAAATTTTCTTTTAAGATATTTAGTGTTTCCTTTACTGGTATGTTGGTATACAAATTTACTATATCAAACGATGCTAACTTATAATTAGGTAGTATATCAACGTTTTTACATTTATTAATAAAATCCGTGTTGTTTGTGACACTATGATTGTTCTTTAAATTTATGCTTTCTTTGATTACTTTGACGAGTTTTTTAGCTGTTTTGTATGCGGGCGCTGTGGTAAAATTAACGAGTGGTCTGACCGGTATGTCGTGTTTATGAATTTTGGGTAGGCCAGTGAGTTCGGGAGCTTTAGCATTAATAGGCTTCAGGAAGCGACGTGTGCATTCGCTAAACAAATTTACGCAATTATTGATTTTGTTATTCAATGTCTTGACATACATATCAGTAGGATCAGATTTCAAGGTTCTAATATTATTGTTTGAAATAAAGTCGTTTACTTTCGTTTTATACACGTCAAAGTCCATGACAACAAGAGTATTCCCCTTATCTGCCTTAGTAATTAGAGCATTATTATCAACTAATTTAGCTTTTATTTGTTTCAATAACTTAAACTCGTTGGAAAATCTTATATGTTTCTGTAAACCATGAGGTGAATGGTTGTCAAAATTATGGTGTTTTATGGTATTATTAAATTTATTATTTACTAAAATGCGTGCTTCAGTTTGTAGTTTTGGATCGGCAATTGTTTTTACTGCAGTTTCTGCATTGATAATTTCTTGTACGATTTGATGTTTATTATTAAGAGGCAAGTTATACTTGATGCCTTTATTAAGGATGTTCATTTCGTCATCATTAAAAGCTATCGTAGTTAAATTAGACACACGAGGATAAAATGTGTGTTTACAAGTGATGTCGGTCTCATGGCGATGTTTACTCTTTAAATTATGAATTTTACGCGTCTGTTTAAAGTATGTATTGTGAGTAACGTCAGAGACGTATTTATGTACTGATTCCATAACATTATTTACGATGGCCGGATGAATATCGTTCAAAATATGTAAATGCAATTTATAAAGGCGTGTATTGAGTGTAGATTTCTTAATATACAAAGATTTGATTTCTTCCTTGATCCGAAAAATCTCAGCATGTTTTTTGGTTGCTTTAGCAGCCCTAGAGAGGGCCTTCACATTTATAACTGCATATTTTGGTATTAAATGATTTTTTAAACAGATATTATTAAATTTAATGTGTAAGTTAGTTTTTAGTAACTGGATTTTAACGTTTTGATACTTATATACCACGCTTGCTTGACTAGCCTCCAATTTAAAATGCATATTAGTTCTAGGTATCCAAGTCACGTATGAACAGTAAATTATTATAAATAAATCACCTTATATCCGTCGTGTGACTTCGTTACGTCGATTAAAATGACGCGTTTCGGAACATCTGTTCCATCATCAGATAAAATCGCTCTATTGAGGTCGTTAAACGTTAAAAACACATGTTACACATAATTGTCCACTATGTAATTCGCTTGCTTCCTAAATGGTGCGCACCACGACGAAGCCGATCGGACACTGAACTATTATCTGAGTGATTACGCCTAAGCAGGTTCAAAGCTGTATCGTATAGCGGGTTGGATTTAAAATTTAAGTGGTCATTCAATATGAAGTCTCGGCTGTTTATGTTATTATATGCTTTGTATATTTCGAACTCCTCTATTGCGTCCATGTAACGGCCTTTGTTGCACACATGTAGGGGTATTAAATTAGATTTAAAATCAGTATAATTATGATTGTGTAAGATTAAGTGGCGGGCAAAGTTGGACTTGATATTATTTAACAAAGTGAGATTATTTAGGTGACGTTTTGGTGTGTGTTCTTTAAATCGTTTGAGGAAACATCTCCCCGTTTGACCAATGTAAAAACTGTTGCAGTCGTTACATGATAATTTATATATGCCGGATTTCTTTTCTAAAGGTATGGGTTTTCTATGACGTAGTATTTTTAATAGACTATTGTTTGTTTTGAAGGTAGCAGTAATATTCAATTTATTAAATGTGGAGGTTAGAATCTTTGGCATTATATTTGTGTATGCGGTAGAAATAAATGTTATTTTTGTATCCTTATTTATTGGGGGCTTGGATTTTCGAATTTTATGTTTCTTGATGAGATTATCAATCAACGTGTTTTGGTAACCATTAGCTAAAGCTATATGTTTAATGGTATTCACCTCCTCACGGTAATCATCATCACTGAGAGGTACTGCCAACAATCTGCGGATAAAGTAATTATAAGCTGCCAACTTTTGCGAAAATGGATGATAAGAGTCAGCATGTATTGTCACATCAGTGATAGTCGGTTTTCTATAAATATTAAATTTCAATTTATTTACGTGTTTAGTGACAGACAAATCTAAAAAATTCAATTTATTATCCACTTCAGTTTCCAACGTGAATTGAATGTTTTTATTAATATTATTCATATAATGTTTTAGGTTTTCGATCTGTCGTACAGTACCATTGAAAATTAGAAAGGTATCGTCTACATAACGTGCATAAAATATTATATCATTTTTGTATTTGTTATGTGAGAGCAAATGAGAGTTTTCATAAAAATTCAAGTAAACGTCAGCCAATAGACCAGAGAGAGGTGAACCCATGGCCAATCCATCGTCCTGAATGAAAAATTGGTTATTGAAAGCAAAGTAATTTTGTTCTAAGATAGTTTCAAGTAAACCAATTAACTCGTTTATCGTCTGTATATTTAATTTATTATTCTCTAATAAATTTTCTTTTAAGATATTTAGTGTTTCCTTTACTGGTATGTTGGTATACAAATTTACTATATCAAACGATGCTAACTTATAATTAGGTAGTATATCAACGTTTTTACATTTATTAATAAAATCCGTGTTGTTTGTGACACTATGATTGTTCTTTAAATTTATGCTTTCTTTGATTACTTTGACGAGTTTTTTAGCTGTTTTGTATGCGGGCGCTGTGGTAAAATTAACGAGTGGTCTGACCGGTATGTCGTGTTTATGAATTTTGGGTAGGCCAGTGAGTTCGGGAGCTTTAGCATTAATAGGCTTCAGGAAGCGACGTGTGCATTCGCTAAACAAATTTACGCAATTATTGATTTTGTTATTCAATGTCTTGACATACATATCAGTAGGATCAGATTTCAAGGTTCTAATATTATTGTTTGAAATAAAGTCGTTTACTTTCGTTTTATACACGTCAAAGTCCATGACAACAAGAGTATTCCCCTTATCTGCCTTAGTAATTAGAGCATTATTATCAACTAATTTAGCTTTTATTTGTTTCAATAACTTAAACTCGTTGGAAAATCTTATATGTTTCTGTAAACCATGAGGTGAATGGTTGTCAAAATTATGGTGTTTTATGGTATTATTAAATTTATTATTTACTAAAATGCGTGCTTCAGTTTGTAGTTTTGGATCGGCAATTGTTTTTACTGCAGTTTCTGCATTGATAATTTCTTGTACGATTTGATGTTTATTATTAAGAGGCAAGTTATACTTGATGCCTTTATTAAGGATGTTCATTTCGTCATCATTAAAAGCTATCGTAGTTAAATTAGACACACGAGGATAAAATGTGTGTTTACAAGTGATGTCGGTCTCATGGCGATGTTTACTCTTTAAATTATGAATTTTACGCGTCTGTTTAAAGTATGTATTGTGAGTAACGTCAGAGACGTATTTATGTACTGATTCCATAACATTATTTACGATGGCCGGATGAATATCGTTCAAAATATGTAAATGCAATTTATAAAGGCGTGTATTGAGTGTAGATTTCTTAATATACAAAGATTTGATTTCTTCCTTGATCCGAAAAATCTCAGCATGTTTTTTGGTTGCTTTAGCAGCCCTAGAGAGGGCCTTCACATTTATAACTGCATATTTTGGTATTAAATGATTTTTTAAACAGATATTATTAAATTTAATGTGTAAGTTAGTTTTTAGTAACTGGATTTTAACGTTTTGATACTTATATACCACGCTTGCTTGACTAGCCTCCAATTTAAAATGCATATTAGTTCTAGGTATCCAAGTCACGTATGAACAGTAAATTATTATAAATAAATCACCTTATATCCGTCGTGTGACTTCGTTACGTCGATTAAAATGACGCGTTTCGGAACATCTGTTCCATCATCAGATAAAATCGCTCTATTGAGGTCGTTAAACGTTAAAAACACATGTTACACATAATTGTCCACTATGTAATTCGCTTGCTTCCTAAATGGTGCGCACCACGACGAAGCCGATCGGACACTGAACTATTATCTGAGTGATTACGCCTAAGCAGGTTCAAAGCTGTATCGTATAGCGGGTTGGATTTAAAATTTAAGTGGTCATTCAATATGAAGTCTCGGCTGTTTATGTTATTATATGCTTTGTATATTTCGAACTCCTCTATTGCGTCCATGTAACGGCCTTTGTTGCACACATGTAGGGGTATTAAATTAGATTTAAAATCAGTATAATTATGATTGTGTAAGATTAAGTGGCGGGCAAAGTTGGACTTGATATTATTTAACAAAGTGAGATTATTTAGGTGACGTTTTGGTGTGTGTTCTTTAAATCGTTTGAGGAAACATCTCCCCGTTTGACCAATGTAAAAACTGTTGCAGTCGTTACATGATAATTTATATATGCCGGATTTCTTTTCTAAAGGTATGGGTTTTCTATGACGTAGTATTTTTAATAGACTATTGTTTGTTTTGAAGGTAGCAGTAATATTCAATTTATTAAATGTGGAGGTTAGAATCTTTGGCATTATATTTGTGTATGCGGTAGAAATAAATGTTATTTTTGTATCCTTATTTATTGGGGGCTTGGATTTTCGAATTTTATGTTTCTTGATGAGATTATCAATCAACGTGTTTTGGTAACCATTAGCTAAAGCTATATGTTTAATGGTATTCACCTCCTCACGGTAATCATCATCACTGAGAGGTACTGCCAACAATCTGCGGATAAAGTAATTATAAGCTGCCAACTTTTGCGAAAATGGATGATAAGAGTCAGCATGTATTGTCACATCAGTGATAGTCGGTTTTCTATAAATATTAAATTTCAATTTATTTACGTGTTTAGTGACAGACAAATCTAAAAAATTCAATTTATTATCCACTTCAGTTTCCAACGTGAATTGAATGTTTTTATTAATATTATTCATATAATGTTTTAGGTTTTCGATCTGTCGTACAGTACCATTGAAAATTAGAAAGGTATCGTCTACATAACGTGCATAAAATATTATATCATTTTTGTATTTGTTATGTGAGAGCAAATGAGAGTTTTCATAAAAATTCAAGTAAACGTCAGCCAATAGACCAGAGAGAGGTGAACCCATGGCCAATCCATCGTCCTGAATGAAAAATTGGTTATTGAAAGCAAAGTAATTTTGTTCTAAGATAGTTTCAAGTAAACCAATTAACTCGTTTATCGTCTGTATATTTAATTTATTATTCTCTAATAAATTTTCTTTTAAGATATTTAGTGTTTCCTTTACTGGTATGTTGGTATACAAATTTACTATATCAAACGATGCTAACTTATAATTAGGTAGTATATCAACGTTTTTACATTTATTAATAAAATCCGTGTTGTTTGTGACACTATGATTGTTCTTTAAATTTATGCTTTCTTTGATTACTTTGACGAGTTTTTTAGCTGTTTTGTATGCGGGCGCTGTGGTAAAATTAACGAGTGGTCTGACCGGTATGTCGTGTTTATGAATTTTGGGTAGGCCAGTGAGTTCGGGAGCTTTAGCATTAATAGGCTTCAGGAAGCGACGTGTGCATTCGCTAAACAAATTTACGCAATTATTGATTTTGTTATTCAATGTCTTGACATACATATCAGTAGGATCAGATTTCAAGGTTCTAATATTATTGTTTGAAATAAAGTCGTTTACTTTCGTTTTATACACGTCAAAGTCCATGACAACAAGAGTATTCCCCTTATCTGCCCTGTTGGCAGTACCTCTCAGTGATGATGATTACCGTGAGGAGGTGAATACCATTAAACATATAGCTTTAGCTAATGGTTACCAAAACACGTTGATTGATAATCTCATCAAGAAACATAAAATTCGAAAATCCAAGCCCCCAATAAATAAGGATACAAAAATAACATTTATTTCTACCGCATACACAAATATAATGCCAAAGATTCTAACCTCCACATTTAATAAATTGAATATTACTGCTACCTTCAAAACAAACAATAGTCTATTAAAAATACTACGTCATAGAAAACCCATACCTTTAGAAAAGAAATCCGGCATATATAAATTATCATGTAACGACTGCAACAGTTTTTACATTGGTCAAACGGGGAGAGGTTTCCTCAAACGATTTAAAGAACACACACCAAAACGTCACCTAAATAATCTCACTTTGTTAAATAATATCAAGTCCAACTTTGCCCGCCACTTAATCTTACACAATCATAATTATACTGATTTTAAATCTAATTTAATACCCCTACATGTGTGCAACAAAGGCCGTTACATGGACGCAATAGAGGAGTTCGAAATATACAAAGCATATAATAACATAAACAGCCGAGACTTCATATTGAATGACCACTTAAATTTTAAATCCAACCCGCTATACGATACAGCTTTGAACCTGCTTAGGCGTAATCACTCAGATAATAGTTCAGTGTCCGATCGGCTTCGTCGTGGTGCGCACCATTTAGGAAGCAAGCGAATTACATAGTGGACAATTATGTGTAACATGTGTTTTTAACGTTTAACGACCTCAATAGAGCGATTTTATCTGATGATGGAACAGATGTTCCGAAACGCGTCATTTTAATCGACGTAACGAAGTCACACGACGGATATAAGGTGATTTATTTATAATAATTTACTGTTCATACGTGACTTGGATACCTAGAACTAATATGCATTTTAAATTGGAGGCTAGTCAAGCAAGCGTGGTATATAAGTATCAAAACGTTAAAATCCAGTTACTAAAAACTAACTTACACATTAAATTTAATAATATCTGTTTAAAAAATCATTTAATACCAAAATATGCAGTTATAAATGTGAAGGCCCTCTCTAGGGCTGCTAAAGCAACCAAAAAACATGCTGAGATTTTTCGGATCAAGGAAGAAATCAAATCTTTGTATATTAAGAAATCTACACTCAATACACGCCTTTATAAATTGCATTTACATATTTTGAACGATATTCATCCGGCCATCGTAAATAATGTTATGGAATCAGTACATAAATACGTCTCTGACGTTACTCACAATACATACTTTAAACAGACGCGTAAAATTCATAATTTAAAGAGTAAACATCGCCATGAGACCGACATCACTTGTAAACACACATTTTATCCTCGTGTGTCTAATTTAACTACGATAGCTTTTAATGATGACGAAATGAACATCCTTAATAAAGGCATCAAGTATAACTTGCCTCTTAATAATAAACATCAAATCGTACAAGAAATTATCAATGCAGAAACTGCAGTAAAAACAATTGCCGATCCAAAACTACAAACTGAAGCACGCATTTTAGTAAATAATAAATTTAATAATACCATAAAACACCATAATTTTGACAACCATTCACCTCATGGTTTACAGAAACATATAAGATTTTCCAACGAGTTTAAGTTATTGAAACAAATAAAAGCTAAATTAGTTGATAATAATGCTCTAATTACTAAGGCAGATAAGGGGAATACTCTTGTTGTCATGGACTTTGACGTGTATAAAACGAAAGTAAACGACTTTATTTCAAACAATAATATTAGAACCTTGAAATCTGATCCTACTGATATGTATGTCAAGACATTGAATAACAAAATCAATAATTGCGTAAATTTGTTTAGCGAATGCACACGTCGCTTCCTGAAGCCTATTAATGCTAAAGCTCCCGAACTCACTGGCCTACCCAAAATTCATAAACACGACATACCGGTCAGACCACTCGTTAATTTTACCACAGCGCCCGCATACAAAACAGCTAAAAAACTCGTCAAAGTAATCAAAGAAAGCATAAATTTAAAGAACAATCATAGTGTCACAAACAACACGGATTTTATTAATAAATGTAAAAACGTTGATATACTACCTAATTATAAGTTAGCATCGTTTGATATAGTAAATTTGTATACCAACATACCAGTAAAGGAAACACTAAATATCTTAAAAGAAAATTTATTAGAGAATAATAAATTAAATATACAGACGATAAACGAGTTAATTGGTTTACTTGAAACTATCTTAGAACAAAATTACTTTGCTTTCAATAACCAATTTTTCATTCAGGACGATGGATTGGCCATGGGTTCACCTCTCTCTGGTCTATTGGCTGACGTTTACTTGAATTTTTATGAAAACTCTCATTTGCTCTCACATAACAAATACAAAAATGATATAATATTTTATGCACGTTATGTAGACGATACCTTTCTATGGTACACTTTTCAATACTTTTACGGTACCTTTACGGTATACTTTTCAATGGTACTGTACGACAGATCGAAAACCTAAAACATTATATGAATAATATTAATAAAAACATTCAATTCACGTTGGAAACTGAAGTGGATAATAAATTGAATTTTTTAGATTTGTCTGTCACTAAACACGTAAATAAATTGAAATTTAATATTTATAGAAAACCGACTATCACTGATGTGACAATACATGCTGACTCTTATCATCCATTTTCGCAAAAGTTGGCAGCTTATAATTACTTTATCCGCAGATTGTTGGCAGTACCTCTCAGTGATGATGATTACCGTGAGGAGGTGAATACCATTAAACATATAGCTTTAGCTAATGGTTACCAAAACACGTTGATTGATAATCTCATCAAGAAACATAAAATTCGAAAATCCAAGCCCCCAATAAATAAGGATACAAAAATAACATTTATTTCTACCGCATACACAAATATAATGCCAAAGATTCTAACCTCCACATTTAATAAATTGAATATTACTGCTACCTTCAAAACAAACAATAGTCTATTAAAAATACTACGTCATAGAAAACCCATACCTTTAGAAAAGAAATCCGGCATATATAAATTATCATGTAACGACTGCAACAGTTTTTACATTGGTCAAACGGGGAGAGGTTTCCTCAAACGATTTAAAGAACACACACCAAAACGTCACCTAAATAATCTCACTTTGTTAAATAATATCAAGTCCAACTTTGCCCGCCACTTAATCTTACACAATCATAATTATACTGATTTTAAATCTAATTTAATACCCCTACATGTGTGCAACAAAGGCCGTTACATGGACGCAATAGAGGAGTTCGAAATATACAAAGCATATAATAACATAAACAGCCGAGACTTCATATTGAATGACCACTTAAATTTTAAATCCAACCCGCTATACGATACAGCTTTGAACCTGCTTAGGCGTAATCACTCAGATAATAGTTCAGTGTCCGATCGGCTTCGTCGTGGTGCGCACCATTTAGGAAGCAAGCGAATTACATAGTGGACAATTATGTGTAACATGTGTTTTTAACGTTTAACGACCTCAATAGAGCGATTTTATCTGATGATGGAACAGATGTTCCGAAACGCGTCATTTTAATCGACGTAACGAAGTCACACGACGGATATAAGGTGATTTATTTATAATAATTTACTATTCACAAATGACTGAGGAGACGTCAGACGTCAGAGCGCGGGGACAGGAGTCCCAACAACAACCGCAGGAAGAAGTGACAATGCGTTCACTTATGGACCTCATGCGGGCACAGAGTGAAAGCCTTAAGATAATTAATGAAAATTTTATAGAGATTAGAAGAGAAGTGAATGAAAAATTCGAGAAGCAGAATGAAGATTTTACAAAAAAGTTTGAGAAGCAAAAGGAAGAAATTAATGAAAATTTTATAGAGAAGTTCAACAAACTAGAATAAAAGTTAGACAAACATAAGGAGGAAGTCACGCAACAAGTGGCCGAGCAAGTCACACAAATACGCGCGGAAGTGCGTGAATATATAAATAATTGTGACAAGAAGATAGACGAGCTCCAGAAGCAGCAGAACGAGATCATAAAAGAGTTAAAGGACGACACCGACAAGAAGTTCGAAGAGGTACGAGAAACTAGAGAATTAGACCGACAGGAACTAAAGAGTGTTGCCCAAAATACTCAAACAAGCATCAAGAAGATCCACAACAGAGTAGAAACACACACAAAAGAAAATCATAAGAAGCAGGAGGAACTGAGAGTCGAACTATTCCAAACAGTAAGACAATTACAACAGGAACAGGGAGACGTAAACAGCACGATACAGCAGAAGATCAATGAGGTAGATGGGAGACAGAAGTCGGCGGAACTAAAACTGGATGAGAGCACCAGAGAGAAAACCACTCGTATCAACGAATTAAAGTCCCAAATAGAACGACTACAGCGTCAGCTAATTGAAGGTGAGTCGGGGATAATCAGTAGGATTAACGGACACACACATACAGAATTAAAGTACAACGGCACTGACAGGTTCCCAATGGAATTCCTGAAGGAATTGTCAGAGATCCAAGAACAATACTACAACAACAATGACATTAAATGGATCGGGAGACACTTGGAGATGGACGCTGGGATATGGTGGCGTGTCATACGGAATCAAATCTCCACGTACGAAGAGTTTAAAGAAGCCTTCACCTTGAAGTACTGGGGTCAAGAACGCCAGGACAATATACGCGACAATCTTGAGTACGGCAGATATGAGTGGAATGGGCCAATCACAGCCGTCCAGTATGTAGAAAGAATATTACTGGAAAGCCGGCAACTGTCGCCAGCATTGACCGATACGCAGCTGATCCGGAAATTAGCCCGTCACTTTGGGAAGGATTTGCAGCTCGCCGTGGTCACACGTGGTATCACAAGTATACCGAATTTTGAAGCATTAATTACGGAATTTACGAGTATACAGTCAAGCGGAGAGAACAATCGCAGGCCGCATTATAGACCCTACAACGAGGGAAAAAACAACCCGAGAGAGAGGGAGGGACAGCATAACAAAAGCGAAAGTGACCGACAGCCGAGGGGTCGTTTTGACAAGCAATACATCAATACGGTGCAGTTTACGCCAGCAGAGGCGGGCCCCAGTAGAACGGTCAATGACACCACCCCAAGGGCGAGCGGTAACAGCGACAAAAAAAAAAAAAAATATGTCAAACTAGAGAATACGATAGAATTTTTAAGCGACTTACTTCCGAGTGAGAATGTAAATATATTACTACCGGATTTACGAAAGGACCTACTACAAGAGGACGGCGAAATTATTAACAAACAAGTATTGAAATGTCCCGAAATTACTATCAAATTTAATAATGATATAATTGTACAAGCTTTGCTTGATACAGGATGCCTCGTCAACGGATTATCGGAGACGTGGTTTAATAATCATAAGAAGAGTATAGGACCATATGAGACACTACCCGTAACGAATACATTTATAATAAGTGCTGTAGGAAATAAATCCAAATTAGTTAAGAGACAAATATTGTGTGACATTGAGATTGATAGTATCCGATATGAATGTGTGTTTTTGATAATACCAGAATTAGTGAAACCGTGCGTACTAGGAATTAGTTTTCTACAAGAAGTTGGGTGTCGCATCGACATCGGAAACAAAGTAATTAATTTAAAAAGCAACACTGATGAAGAGGAGCACATTATACCAATCATGAACATTGACGTGATAACCAGTGAAGAAGAAGAGGAAGTACTGCGATGCATCGATGAAAAGATTGGGAGCATAGACTGCGTGGATGAAGGAATACTGCAACGCCTGAAGGAAATTTTGGTAAGGAACCGGAATGTTTTAAGGGAGTGCCCGGGAAGAATAGGAGGTTACACGCATGAGTTTCACGTTACGGACAGGACACCTTACTTTCAACGAGGGTGGCCTGTGCCGCTTGCTTACAGAGACAAGGTGAACGAGGAGATTAACCGGATGTTACGATATGGAGTAATCGAACGTTGCGCCAGCCCGTACGTCAATCCAATCGTGACAGTAATCAAGAAGGATGGGAGGGTTCGCCTGTGCCTTGATGCAAGGAAAGTGAACAGCGTAACTGTACCCGATTACGAAGGAGTGTCCCCGGTAAATGAGATATTGGCTAGATGTGGTGATATGCAGTACTTGTCGACAGTCGATTTATCCAGTAGCTTCTGGCAAGTCCCATTAAAACAAGAATGTAGGGATTTCACTGCGTTTATGCATGAAGGGAGGTGCTACCGATTCACAGTGACACCATTTGGACTTAGCACCAGCTCTGCGGCGTTGACACGTGGATTGGATGTGGCCCTCGAGGAGGAAGTCAAGAAGAACACGATCATCTACGTGGACGACTGCTTGTGTTACTCCAACAATATACAAACACACTTAAATCATTTAGAAACATTGCTAAACAACCTCAATAAGGCAAATATCACTGTCAACCTCACCAAGTCACAGTTCTTTAGACGAGAAATCTCATTCCTTGGTTATCGCCTTACAACAAAAGGGATACAAGCAACCGATGACAAGGTAAAGGCAATTATGGATTTCCCAACACCGAAGAATACAAAACAACTCAAAGGTTTCCTTGGCCTCACCAATTTTTACAATAGATTCACGAGTAAATACGCGGAAACGACGCAACCCTTACACGAACTGCTGAAAGGAGGACGAAAGTTTTCATGGACAAGAGAAGTGGACGAGTGTTTCCAGAGAGTCAAGAATTTATTTATAAACACAGTAACTCTACGGTTCCCACGGCCGAACCAAAGATACTATATTCTGTGTGACGCTAGTAATTTTGCGTATGGCGGCCAGCTTTACCAGATCGATGAAGAAGGAGAAATTGGCGTGATCGCTTTTACAAGCAAAACATTTAGGGGCGCAGAACGCAATTATTTCACGACGGAGAAAGAGCTCCTAAGTATCGTTAGATGTCTGGATAAATTCCGAATGTACATACTTGGCCAGCCCCTAACGATAATCACGGACAATAAAGCATTAACATTCATGCACAAGTGCCACTTAAACAACTCGAGAATTACAAGATGGATTCTCGCCATACAGGAATACAATTTCGACATTATCCACTGTAAAGGAAAGGATAATGTAGTTGCGGACATACTGAGTAGATACCCGGCTGACGCGGAACAACAGGAGACAAACGAGGAAACGCACGAGTATTTGATTAATCACCTAGTTATTAAAATGAGTCAACAAATAGGTAAAATAATTAGAGATATCGGCAAATACCAGAATGAAGATGCCAAACTCGGAACGCTTATAGATAAGATTAAGAAAAACGATGTAGATAATAAATTAAGCAAATTTTAAAATTGTTAACAATAAGTTATACCGACGACAACGTGGCGAATGGAAACTATACATTCCTGACAGCGTGTCGAAGGACCTAATTGCAGAGATACACCAAATGTACGGACACCTAGGCCCGAAAAGGTGTATAAATAATGTTACAGGAGCACTTCACGATTGACAGCTTGTTCAAGAAAGTGAAAGCATATATCCAGACTTGTGACTCATGTCAAAGATACAAGGACACGAACAACAGGATGCTGTTTGGCGGAACAAAGGCTATGATACCGTCAGCTAGAGGTGACATCGTGAGCGTCGATTACTATGGACCCTTACCAACTGGTACAGGAGGCGTCAAATACTTACTTGTCATGGTGGACAACTTCACAAAGTTTGTCAAGTTATTCACATTAAGAAGAGCGACAACCACCACGACATTACGACGAATCAACGACTACTGTGCGAAGTTTGGACGACCGAAAGTCATTTTAACTGATAACGGCACGCAATTTACCGCGGAAAAATGGATTAAAGGTCTCGAGGAGCTGGGTATACAACCGAGATATACGGCGATAAAGAATCCTCGCGCGAACTTAGCAGAAAGGATTAACCGCCAACTTGGAAATCTATTCAGGTTCTTGGTACACGACCAGCATAGTAAGTGGTCAAGATACGTCGGATTGATTGAGACATGTATCAATGAAACATACCACGAAACAATAGAAATAACCCCCCACGAGGCGCAATTAGGAAAGAAGCCGACCCGCCCATGGGAGAAGTGGCTGGACAAAGATGTCATCAACAGTAAATACAGCTCAAATATCAACGTATTTGTAAAAATAAAGGAAAAGGGAGAGAAGTATGCTAAGCGCATCAATGATAGTAAGAAAATTACTAAATTTGCTATCGGCGATAAGGTGCTGTTAAGGAGCTACCACCAATCTGGCGCCGCAATGAAAAGGATCGACAAGTTTTTCGAGTTGTACACAGGACCATACAAGGTTAATCGCGTCCTTGGCGATGCAACATACGAGCTCACTGAGTGCGATAGTAGTGGCAAAGTGAGAGGAAAATTTAATGTACGTCTGCTGAAGAGGTACTACGAAACGAAAGTACAAGTCTCACAGGAAAGCGAAAGTTGCATCGACAGTTAGTTGGACTATGGAGGGCGTGGGCCAGCGCATAGGGTGAATGTCCCGCGAAAACCGGTCCAACTAGCTAAACGATATGATGTATAACTTATTAGCGTGTAATTTAAAGATTTTTTGTACATGGAGTTCTTAAGTCACGATGTGACAGTCTAATGACATTAATTACATGTGTATAACCAATGTTAATGAAAATTTCAATAGAAAAGACACCTATGATGCGAAAAATTCGATCGGATGTGCAGCAATAAATTGCTAAAGACGTTATAACGAGCTTTTTATAGACACACGATGATGTAAGATTAATTAATCAAATCTGAGTGGTATAAAGCGAAGTTATCTATAATCATAATGATTTCAAATGAATTGTTAATTGTTCCTAAATAATGTATATAAATTTATAATCTATATAATCAGTATAAATGTTAGTAATACGTATTATGAGTGATACTCAATAACAAATAATGAAAGTATCAATATGTATTTACAGGTTCGTAAATTGTGTTTTAAATGTTCAAGATAGACTAAGGACATTAACTATCGTAACGATATTTAAACGATACATGAATAATTACATTTCATGTCGAAAACCATTATTTCATGTATTAGGTTATAAGCGGATGACACAGCCATCCACAGTTATTATTATTATTGTAAAATAATCCCATATCTAATTAGATATGCACAATGTGTGAAAATGCGTTCATCCTTCCTCAGATGCACGGCAATAAATTCCCAGAGTTAGTTTATAACAAAATATAGGGAATATATACCCGTATACCCCAAGCAGAGGAAAGTGGGTCAATGACCGTGACCTTATCAGAGGGGACTCCCACAACAAACACAGAGCGCAGAAATCGGATTAGAATGTCTTCTGCTGATCCAACATCCAATCCGATTTGGGGACTATGTAACAACCAAGAATTAAAAATTTTTAATATTATGATCGAAAAGACGTTACATACAGCAAGACACCCCTACACGAGCCACGAGCAATAAATAAAGTAACGATGTGTCAACTGAACGTTTGCTTCGGACAATACGAATACGCTTCACATAACTTTACAATGGGAAATAAGGTTGGCCGTGACAGACTCGACTCAACCGAGATTTACAGCCTGCAACATGCAAGATAAAAGGAACTATGTCAAGTACCAATTTACGGAGAAACTGTGACGGACACACTGCAAGGTTAATTTGAAGTGTACCAGCAGTAAGAAAGGGCGTAAGTACACAATGGTATTTACCCTGTATGAGAACTGACATCGATATCTAAAGAATGGAATCGAACTTGTGCACAGCGGGGGAACGTCTTACTGGCGACAACTAATATTTACGACAGGGAGAAGGAGTGCCGTTTTGGAAACGACGACACGCTGCGTCAGGATAGCTAACGGAAAAGGGTCAAGGATAGTGAAACAATAACGAAATACGACACATTGTTCGCGTGAGAACAGCAGCAGGGTCCGGAGTACGCTTAGACAAAGACCTGATCGACAGCCGAGAAATTGCTCTTGTTCCAGGAAAAGAGTACGGAGGCTTTCGACGCGAACTTGTGGGGAGACAGGATACCCAATCACAACCCAGCATCTACCCAGAGGACAGGTGGAGAGGACCGTCGTCATCGTGGCAACGGGAACGTCGAATGGGAAGTGAAGAACGATAGTCTTGCATAAGGGTAGGAGTTCTTCTGTCCTATCATGTTCGACCTGAGGCGTGTCTTCCAGAAGATTGCATTGTGGTAAACGATGCTTGATAAAAACTGTTTGCAGAGTACGCGGGAGGGCAGTCTTCATACATTTTTGGGCAGTCTTCATACATTTTTCGACAGTCTTCATATAATTTTCGACAGTCATATATTTTCAATCACGTACTTTTAAACAGTCTTCATACATTTTAACAGTCTTAATACAAAGTTCGAGAGTCTTCTTATAAATTTCTCAATCGTATACTTTAACAGACTTCACGGAACTAAATCTTCTAAGTCTTAATACAGTTCGATTAACATACGGACACCAGTGGGACTTTGAAACTCTGCTATGCGGTATATAATTAAGTGACTTAAACATTTCGATATTGGCGAGTATCCGGTAATAGTGTACCTACAGCGACTAAATCATGCGACATACGCCAGTGCTTAATAACTCTAGAGTTCTTTATTAAACTCAGTTACCGCTAAATTCAGAACTGAACTAACCAATCGCAGTTTCATCAATAACCGACGCGCAGAACTATTGTTCATGTTTTACCGGACAACGAAATCGTAACGTTGTACAATGCGAAGCGATACAATATAATTTGGAACAATTACACCACGGTATCAAAGACACTATACATTAATGTACACACAAGAAGTTCAACAATAGACAGTCAGATATATACACCATAGTTAATGATGAACTTACCCACACGACACATGACTTCATAGACTCTAACAGTAACAGCCGAATCAACAGAAAATACACACAGCGCGAGTGAATCTGATCCGCGTGTGTTGAGTGTTAGTGACATCACAGCTACGCAACTTCACACATATGGACCACCAACGAGAAGGAGTTACACCGATGGAAATATCGGATAAATCGCTTTACAAGTAATCTTTATGCTATTCTTATCATAAGAACTCTACTGTCCTGTCTCTTTTCAAGAAACACCCCTTGAGTATTTAAATTAAATATGATAAATATAATTAACGCTATTCATCTGAGGCAAGCAATGAACACATTAGTATAAGATTTATTATTTGACTATTTGTGTTTTTCTATATATCGATTGTATTATATATGTATGTGTATGTTTTCCAGCAAACAACGTATTGGATTCACATTGTAATTTGATATATATACATGTGTTCTTTTATGAATGTATTTACAGGGAATCATCCATAGTTATATATTGAAGTCTCTTTATTTAATGATGTTAATAAATAAGTGTTTATTTTATCCAGAATATATGCGTTCATTATTGTCAAAGTTACCTCAGAACAAGAAAGTAATGGCACTTGAATGATTTATAGTAGTTTTTATTAATTTATACAATAATTAGAGTCTCCATGCAGTAATTATGCTAACATAAAAGAACTAACGTATCACTTAGCTTCAATCAGTTGATATGAGTAACCTAATTGAGTGATTACACGATCTCATTTTGCAAATTAGTATAATCACATAATTAATTAATCACAGTTAGCATAATAAATAACTCCTAATATCTTTGTATTTGGCTCCCAAAGAACGTGGGGCTCGGCAATCACAGATTAATTAATTAATTATTGTTGGAATAATTAATCCCCAATTAGTATCTTGTATTTGACGCCCATCGCACGGCAAAGAGCAGGCAGTAGATAGGATAAGCGTATATATATTTCATGTTAGTTGTAAGAACAAATATTATTAGTGTGAAGCTAGTTGGACTGAATGTTAACGCGGAGTAAGGCTGCAAAAATGACGACCAGTAGTTCCGATTCCATGAATTTCGATATTAATAACCAACAGGGTGTACCTGATGTCGAACGAGAGGAATCACCAACCTATTCACAAATGACTGAGGAGACGTCAGACGTCAGAGCGCGGGGACAGGAGTCCCAACAACAACCGCAGGAAGAAGTGACAATGCGTTCACTTATGGACCTCATGCGGGCACAGAGTGAAAGCCTTAAGATAATTAATGAAAATTTTATAGAGATTAGAAGAGAAGTGAATGAAAAATTCGAGAAGCAGAATGAAGATTTTACAAAAAAGTTTGAGAAGCAAAAGGAAGAAATTAATGAAAATTTTATAGAGAAGTTCAACAAACTAGAATAAAAGTTAGACAAACATAAGGAGGAAGTCACGCAACAAGTGGCCGAGCAAGTCACACAAATACGCGCGGAAGTGCGTGAATATATAAATAATTGTGACAAGAAGATAGACGAGGTCCAGAAGCAGCAGAACGAGATCATAAAAGAGTTAAAGGACGACACCGACAAGAAGTTCGAAGAGGTACGAGAAACTAGAGAATTAGACCGACAGGAACTAAAGAGTGTTGCCCAAAATACTCAAACAAGCATCAAGAAGATCCACAACAGAGTAGAAACACACACAAAAGAAAATCATAAGAAGCAGGAGGAACTGAGAGTCGAACTATTCCAAACAGTAAGACAATTACAACAGGAACAGGGAGACGTAAACAGCACGATACAGCAGAAGATCAATGAGGTAGATGGGAGACAGAAGTCGGCGGAACTAAAACTGGATGAGAGCACCAGAGAGAAAACCACTCGTATCAACGAATTAAAGTCCCAAATAGAACGACTACAGCGTCAGCTAATTGAAGGTGAGTCGGGGATAATCAGTAGGATTAACGGACACACACATACAGAATTAAAGTACAACGGCACTGACAGGTTCCCAATGGAATTCCTGAAGGAATTGTCAGAGATCCAAGAACAATACTACAACAACAATGACATTAAATGGATCGGGAGACACTTGGAGATGGACGCTGGGATATGGTGGCGTGTCATACGGAATCAAATCTCCACGTACGAAGAGTTTAAAGAAGCCTTCACCTTGAAGTACTGGGGTCAAGAACGCCAGGACAATATACGCGACAATCTTGAGTACGGCAGATATGAGTGGAATGGGCCAATCACAGCCGTCCAGTATGTAGAAAGAATATTACTGGAAAGCCGGCAACTGTCGCCAGCATTGACCGATACGCAGCTGATCCGGAAATTAGCCCGTCACTTTGGGAAGGATTTGCAGCTCGCCGTGGTCACACGTGGTATCACAAGTATACCGAATTTTGAAGCATTAATTACGGAATTTACGAGTATACAGTCAAGCGGAGAGAACAATCGCAGGCCGCATTATAGACCCTACAACGAGGGAAAAAACAACCCGAGAGAGAGGGAGGGACAGCATAACAAAAGCGAAAGTGACCGACAGCCGAGGGGTCGTTTTGACAAGCAATACATCAATACGGTGCAGTTTACGCCAGCAGAGGCGGGCCCCAGTAGAACGGTCAATGACACCACCCCAAGGGCGAGCGGTAACAGCGACAAAAAAAAAAAAAAATATGTCAAACTAGAGAATACGATAGAATTTTTAAGCGACTTACTTCCGAGTGAGAATGTAAATATATTACTACCGGATTTACGAAAGGACCTACTACAAGAGGACGGCGAAATTATTAACAAACAAGTATTGAAATGTCCCGAAATTACTATCAAATTTAATAATGATATAATTGTACAAGCTTTGCTTGATACAGGATGCCTCGTCAACGGATTATCGGAGACGTGGTTTAATAATCATAAGAAGAGTATAGGACCATATGAGACACTACCCGTAACGAATACATTTATAATAAGTGCTGTAGGAAATAAATCCAAATTAGTTAAGAGACAAATATTGTGTGACATTGAGATTGATAGTATCCGATATGAATGTGTGTTTTTGATAATACCAGAATTAGTGAAACCGTGCGTACTAGGAATTAGTTTTCTACAAGAAGTTGGGTGTCGCATCGACATCGGAAACAAAGTAATTAATTTAAAAAGCAACACTGATGAAGAGGAGCACATTATACCAATCATGAACATTGACGTGATAACCAGTGAAGAAGAAGAGGAAGTACTGCGATGCATCGATGAAAAGATTGGGAGCATAGACTGCGTGGATGAAGGAATACTGCAACGCCTGAAGGAAATTTTGGTAAGGAACCGGAATGTTTTAAGGGAGTGCCCGGGAAGAATAGGAGGTTACACGCATGAGTTTCACGTTACGGACAGGACACCTTACTTTCAACGAGGGTGGCCTGTGCCGCTTGCTTACAGAGACAAGGTGAACGAGGAGATTAACCGGATGTTACGATATGGAGTAATCGAACGTTGCGCCAGCCCGTACGTCAATCCAATCGTGACAGTAATCAAGAAGGATGGGAGGGTTCGCCTGTGCCTTGATGCAAGGAAAGTGAACAGCGTAACTGTACCCGATTACGAAGGAGTGTCCCCGGTAAATGAGATATTGGCTAGATGTGGTGATATGCAGTACTTGTCGACAGTCGATTTATCCAGTAGCTTCTGGCAAGTCCCATTAAAACAAGAATGTAGGGATTTCACTGCGTTTATGCATGAAGGGAGGTGCTACCGATTCACAGTGACACCATTTGGACTTAGCACCAGCTCTGCGGCGTTGACACGTGGATTGGATGTGGCCCTCGAGGAGGAAGTCAAGAAGAACACGATCATCTACGTGGACGACTGCTTGTGTTACTCCAACAATATACAAACACACTTAAATCATTTAGAAACATTGCTAAACAACCTCAATAAGGCAAATATCACTGTCAACCTCACCAAGTCACAGTTCTTTAGACGAGAAATCTCATTCCTTGGTTATCGCCTTACAACAAAAGGGATACAAGCAACCGATGACAAGGTAAAGGCAATTATGGATTTCCCAACACCGAAGAATACAAAACAACTCAAAGGTTTCCTTGGCCTCACCAATTTTTACAATAGATTCACGAGTAAATACGCGGAAACGACGCAACCCTTACACGAACTGCTGAAAGGAGGACGAAAGTTTTCATGGACAAGAGAAGTGGACGAGTGTTTCCAGAGAGTCAAGAATTTATTTATAAACACAGTAACTCTACGGTTCCCACGGCCGAACCAAAGATACTATATTCTGTGTGACGCTAGTAATTTTGCGTATGGCGGCCAGCTTTACCAGATCGATGAAGAAGGAGAAATTGGCGTGATCGCTTTTACAAGCAAAACATTTAGGGGCGCAGAACGCAATTATTTCACGACGGAGAAAGAGCTCCTAAGTATCGTTAGATGTCTGGATAAATTCCGAATGTACATACTTGGCCAGCCCCTAACGATAATCACGGACAATAAAGCATTAACATTCATGCACAAGTGCCACTTAAACAACTCGAGAATTACAAGATGGATTCTCGCCATACAGGAATACAATTTCGACATTATCCACTGTAAAGGAAAGGATAATGTAGTTGCGGACATACTGAGTAGATACCCGGCTGACGCGGAACAACAGGAGACAAACGAGGAAACGCACGAGTATTTGATTAATCACCTAGTTATTAAAATGAGTCAACAAATAGGTAAAATAATTAGAGATATCGGCAAATACCAGAATGAAGATGCCAAACTCGGAACGCTTATAGATAAGATTAAGAAAAACGATGTAGATAATAAATTAAGCAAATTTTAAAATTGTTAACAATAAGTTATACCGACGACAACGTGGCGAATGGAAACTATACATTCCTGACAGCGTGTCGAAGGACCTAATTGCAGAGATACACCAAATGTACGGACACCTAGGCCCGAAAAGGTGTATAAATAATGTTACAGGAGCACTTCACGATTGACAGCTTGTTCAAGAAAGTGAAAGCATATATCCAGACTTGTGACTCATGTCAAAGATACAAGGACACGAACAACAGGATGCTGTTTGGCGGAACAAAGGCTATGATACCGTCAGCTAGAGGTGACATCGTGAGCGTCGATTACTATGGACCCTTACCAACTGGTACAGGAGGCGTCAAATACTTACTTGTCATGGTGGACAACTTCACAAAGTTTGTCAAGTTATTCACATTAAGAAGAGCGACAACCACCACGACATTACGACGAATCAACGACTACTGTGCGAAGTTTGGACGACCGAAAGTCATTTTAACTGATAACGGCACGCAATTTACCGCGGAAAAATGGATTAAAGGTCTCGAGGAGCTGGGTATACAACCGAGATATACGGCGATAAAGAATCCTCGCGCGAACTTAGCAGAAAGGATTAACCGCCAACTTGGAAATCTATTCAGGTTCTTGGTACACGACCAGCATAGTAAGTGGTCAAGATACGTCGGATTGATTGAGACATGTATCAATGAAACATACCACGAAACAATAGAAATAACCCCCCACGAGGCGCAATTAGGAAAGAAGCCGACCCGCCCATGGGAGAAGTGGCTGGACAAAGATGTCATCAACAGTAAATACAGCTCAAATATCAACGTATTTGTAAAAATAAAGGAAAAGGTAGAGAAGTATGCTAAGCGCATCAATGATAGTAAGAAAATTACTAAATTTGCTATCGGCGATAAGGTGCTGTTAAGGAGCTACCACCAATCTGGCGCCGCAATGAAAAGGATCGACAAGTTTTTCGAGTTGTACACAGGACCATACAAGGTTAATCGCGTCCTTGGCGATGCAACATACGAGCTCACTGAGTGCGATAGTAGTGGCAAAGTGAGAGGAAAATTTAATGTACGTCTGCTGAAGAGGTACTACGAAACGAAAGTACAAGTCTCACAGGAAAGCGAAAGTTGCATCGACAGTTAGTTGGACTATGGAGGGCGTGGGCCAGCGCATAGGGTGAATGTCCCGCGAAAACCGGTCCAACTAGCTAAACGATATGATGTATAACTTATTAGCGTGTAATTTAAAGATTTTTTGTACATGGAGTTCTTAAGTCACGATGTGACAGTCTAATGACATTAATTACATGTGTATAACCAATGTTAATGAAAATTTCAATAGAAAAGACACCTATGATGCGAAAAATTCGATCGGATGTGCAGCAATAAATTGCTAAAGACGTTATAACGAGCTTTTTATAGACACACGATGATGTAAGATTAATTAATCAAATCTGAGTGGTATAAAGCGAAGTTATCTATAATCATAATGATTTCAAATGAATTGTTAATTGTTCCTAAATAATGTATATAAATTTATAATCTATATAATCAGTATAAATGTTAGTAATACGTATTATGAGTGATACTCAATAACAAATAATGAAAGTATCAATATGTATTTACAGGTTCGTAAATTGTGTTTTAAATGTTCAAGATAGACTAAGGACATTAACTATCGTAACGATATTTAAACGATACATGAATAATTACATTTCATGTCGAAAACCATTATTTCATGTATTAGGTTATAAGCGGATGACACAGCCATCCACAGTTATTATTATTATTGTAAAATAATCCCATATCTAATTAGATATGCACAATGTGTGAAAATGCGTTCATCCTTCCTCAGATGCACGGCAATAAATTCCCAGAGTTAGTTTATAACAAAATATAGGGAATATATACCCGTATACCCCAAGCAGAGGAAAGTGGGTCAATGACCGTGACCTTATCAGAGGGGACTCCCACAACAAACACAGAGCGCAGAAATCGGATTAGAATGTCTTCTGCTGATCCAACATCCAATCCGATTTGGGGACTATGTAACAACCAAGAATTAAAAATTTTTAATATTATGATCGAAAAGACGTTACATACAGCAAGACACCCCTACACGAGCCACGAGCAATAAATAAAGTAACGATGTGTCAACTGAACGTTTGCTTCGGACAATACGAATACGCTTCACATAACTTTACAATGGGAAATAAGGTTGGCCGTGACAGACTCGACTCAACCGAGATTTACAGCCTGCAACATGCAAGATAAAAGGAACTATGTCAAGTACCAATTTACGGAGAAACTGTGACGGACACACTGCAAGGTTAATTTGAAGTGTACCAGCAGTAAGAAAGGGCGTAAGTACACAATGGTATTTACCCTGTATGAGAACTGACATCGATATCTAAAGAATGGAATCGAACTTGTGCACAGCGGGGGAACGTCTTACTGGCGACAACTAATATTTACGACAGGGAGAAGGAGTGCCGTTTTGGAAACGACGACACGCTGCGTCAGGATAGCTAACGGAAAAGGGTCAAGGATAGTGAAACAATAACGAAATACGACACATTGTTCGCGTGAGAACAGCAGCAGGGTCCGGAGTACGCTTAGACAAAGACCTGATCGACAGCCGAGAAATTGCTCTTGTTCCAGGAAAAGAGTACGGAGGCTTTCGACGCGAACTTGTGGGGAGACAGGATACCCAATCACAACCCAGCATCTACCCAGAGGACAGGTGGAGAGGACCGTCGTCATCGTGGCAACGGGAACGTCGAATGGGAAGTGAAGAACGATAGTCTTGCATAAGGGTAGGAGTTCTTCTGTCCTATCATGTTCGACCTGAGGCGTGTCTTCCAGAAGATTGCATTGTGGTAAACGATGCTTGATAAAAACTGTTTGCAGAGTACGCGGGAGGGCAGTCTTCATACATTTTTGGGCAGTCTTCATACATTTTTCGACAGTCTTCATATAATTTTCGACAGTCATATATTTTCAATCACGTACTTTTAAACAGTCTTCATACATTTTAACAGTCTTAATACAAAGTTCGAGAGTCTTCTTATAAATTTCTCAATCGTATACTTTAACAGACTTCACGGAACTAAATCTTCTAAGTCTTAATACAGTTCGATTAACATACGGACAGCAGTGGGACTTTGAAACTCTGCTATGCGGTATATAATTAAGTGACTTAAACATTTCGATATTGGCGAGTATCCGGTAATAGTGTACCTACAGCGACTAAATCATGCGACATACGCCAGTGCTTAATAACTCTAGAGTTCTTTATTAAACTCAGTTACCGCTAAATTCAGAACTGAACTAACCAATCGCAATTTCATCAATAACCGACGCGCAGAACATGAAACCGGACAACGGTCCGGTTCATGTTTTACCGGACAACGAAATCGTAACGTTGTACAATGCGAAGCGATACAATATAATTTGGAACAATTACACCACGGTACCAAAGACACTATACATTAATGTACACACAAGAAGTTCAACAATAGACAGTCAGATATATACACCATAGTTAATGATGAACTTACCCACACGACACATGACTTCATAGACTCTAACAGTAACAGCCGAATCAACAGAAAATACACACAGCGCGAGTGAATCTGATCCGCGTGTGTTGAGTGTTAGTGACATCACAGCTACGCAACTTCACACATATGGACCACCAACGAGAAGGAGTTACACCGATGGAAATATCGGATAAATCGCTTTACAAGTAATCTTTATGCTATTCTTATCATAAGAACTCTACTGTCCTGTCTCTTTTCAAGAAACACCCCTTGAGTATTTAAATTAAATATGATAAATATAATTAACGCTATTCATCTGAGGCAAGCAATGAACACATTAGTATAAGATTTATTATTTGACTATTTGTGTTTTTCTATATATCGATTGTATTATATATGTATGTGTATGTTTTCCAGCAAACAACGTATTGGATTCACATTGTAATTTGATATATATACATGTGTTCTTTTATGAATGTATTTACAGGGAATCATCCATAGTTATATATTGAAGTCTCTTTATTTAATGATGTTAATAAATAAGTGTTTATTTTATCCAGAATATATGCGTTCATTATTGTCAAAGTTACCTCAGAACAAGAAAGTAATGGCACTTGAATGATTTATAGTAGTTTTTATTAATTTATACAATAATTAGAGTCTCCATGCAGTAATTATGCTAACATAAAAGAACTAACGTATCACTTAGCTTCAATCAGTTGATATGAGTAACCTAATTGAGTGATTACACGATCTCATTTTGCAAATTAGTATAATCACATAATTAATTAATCACAGTTAGCATAATAAATAACTCCTAATATCTTTGTATTTGGCTCCCAAAGAACGTGGGGCTCGGCAATCACAGATTAATTAATTAATTATTGTTGGCATAATTAATCCCCAATTAGTATCTTATAGACTGAAGCTTAGGTGAGCGACCACGACGGCGCTGTGGATTGAACAACCAGACCTGATCTTCTTGGAAACCCACACTATTGCTGCGAATGTCATACCGAGTTTTCATTTTATTACTGGCAATCTTCAGCCGTCCTCTTACCAAACGATTCATTTCTCGCAGTTGGTTTTCTAATTGCGAGGAATAGTTCTTTGGCTCTTGGGACTGAGTCTCAGGTGATCCAAACATCAAGTCCCCAGGAAGACGAATCTCCCGCCCAAACACCAATTTTGCTTGAGTCATGCCGGTTGTGTCATGTACTGATGACCTATACGCCATAAGGAATAGTGGTATACGTTGGTCCCAGTCTGTTTGGTTCTCGTCAACAACTTTCGAAAGATGCTGCTCAAGTGTCCTGTTGAATCTCTCAACCATCCCGTCCGACTGAGGATGCAGAGGCGTTGTCCTGGTCTTTTGAATTCCAAGTAGACGGCATAATTCTTTAAACACTCCTGATTCGAAATTTCTCCCTTGATCCGTATGGATTTCCATAGGGGCTCCATAACGGCAACAGAAGTTGTGAACTAACTGCTTTGCCACAGTGGTAACCTCCTGATTTGGAATTGCGTAGGCTTCCACCCACTTAGTAAAGTAGTCACCTACAACCATGATGTACCGGTTTCCATCGTCAGTAACTGGGAATGGTCCAGCAATGTCTATGGCAATTCTCTCGAAAGGTTGTCCAACGTTATACTGTCTCATTTTTCCCCTGCTTCTGGTTTGTGGGCCCTTGCTTGCAGCACATATTTCACACGTCCGAACCCATTCCTCTACGTCGTGGCGAAGATGAAGCCAATAGAATCGCTTCCGTATTTTGTCAAGGGTTTTGTTAACGCCAAGATGGTCTTCAGATGTTCCATCATGCATCTCCTTCAAAACAGACTGCACTTTACTTCGGGGAACTATCAACTGCATGACCAGGTCTCGTCCATCTGCACTTTCCCAAGCCCTTTTCAGCAATCCGTTTTCTAAGGTGAGAGATTCCCATTGTGCCCAGTAGCCCTTCAGCACTTCGGAACCATGGCAGATATCTTGCCAATCCGGGCGGCGACCTTCCTCTTTTGCTGTCAAGATCGGTCCAATGTCTTCATCAGTCATCTGTTCTTGTCGACAGTCTTGTGTTGTCCAGCCATCAGCCAGGAAATCTACAGTGATGGCTTGAACATGTTCGCTTGAGTTTTGTTCTTCCTTTCTGTGGCAATGTCGGCAGTCTTCCGGGCATGGTCTTCGTGATAAGCCATCTGCATTACCGTGCAGGCGCCCCCGCCGATGTTTACCTTGAAGTTGTACTCTTGCAGATGTTCGAGCCACCTTGCCAACTGTCCTTCCGGATTTTTAAATTTCAAGAGCCATGCAAGTGCAGCATGGTCGGTACGTAGTGAAAACTCTCTCCCATAGATGTATTTATGGAAGTGCTCCAAAGCTCTGACAATTGCCAACAACTCTCTTCTTGTAACACAATAATTTCTCTCTGGTTTAGAAAGCGTCTTGCTGTAATACGCTATTACTCGTTCTTCACCGTTCTGCACTTGAGACAAAACTGCTCCTAGACCAGTATTGCTTGCGTCTGTGTCTACGATGTACTTCCCTTCGGAAGCTGGAAAAGCGAGAATTGGCTGCGAACATAATGCAATCTTCAACGTTCTAAATGCTTGTTCACACTCTCTCGACCATTGGAAGTTTCGTTTATTTTCCGTTAGCTCATGTAGTGGTTTAGCAATAGTAGCGAAGCCTTTCACAAAACGTCGGTAATATGAGCATAACCCCAGGAAACTCCGAACTTCGTGTTTATTCTTCGGAACTGGCCACTCTCTTACGGTGTCTACTTTATTAGGATCCATGCTAACGCCCGCTGCCGAAACCAGATGGCCCAAATACTGTACTTCCTTCTGGAATAGAGAACACTTCTTCGGGCTCAGCTTCAGTTGTGCACCGTGAATTCTAGTTAGAACTTCCTTAAGGTTTTCCAAATGATCTTCGAAAGTCTTCCCGATCACTATGACATCGTCTAAGTAAACAAGGCAAGTTTTCCACGTCAGGCCTCGGAGTATCAGGTCCATCAATCCCTCAAATGTTGCCGGTGCATTACAGAGTCCAAATGGCATGACGTTAAATTGGAATAAGCCACTTGGGGTCGAGAAAGCGGTCTTTTCCTTGTCTTCTTGATGAAGACCCACTTGCCAATATCCACTCTTCAGGTCTAATGTGGAAAACCACTGTGCTCCGAACAACGTGTCGAGTGTATCGTCAACGCGAGGTAACGGATAGCAGTCTTTCTTTGTAACGTCATTTAACCTCCGGTAGTCTACGCAGAAACGCAATCCACCATCCTTCTTCGCTACCAGCACTACAGGGGAAGACCAAGCACTTGACGAAGGTTCGATTACTCCCTCTGTCAACATGTCCTGTACTAACCGAGACATCTCCTCTTGTTTAGATAATGGAGGCCTTCGAGGAGGTTGGCGTATCGGTGTTGTGTCCCCGGTACTGATGCGATGTTGCACAAGAGAGGTTCTTCCCAGTGACTGTCCCCGAACTGCAAAACAATCTTTGAATTCGTGTAAAAACTGTCCGAGTTCTTTTACCTCACCACTTGAGAGGTCGTTAGAAGATCTGTTCAATAATTCTTGCAGTTCCTCTGGTAATTTAGAAGTATCCGATGAACTGGGTCTTCGTTGCGTTATTCCGGCTACCCAGGCCACAGGAGTCAATTTGCCTAGGAGCGTATTGCTTTGTAAAGTGATAGCTTGATCCAAAATATTCGCCACTCTAATAGGTACATTTACGGTTTCGTCAGGTTTTACTAAACTTCTGGCAATTAGTATGCCCGGTGTGCTGACTACCTGGGGTTCGAATATAGAGCACTGATTGCCCCTAGTATCTACCGCAGTTCTAACCATGATGATCTTTTCGGAGTTTGGCGGAACAGTTACGGCCACTTGGTTTATGACGTCCATCGATTTTTCTGCTGTCGTCATTGTTGATAGCAGTACCTCTTCGCCTCCGATTCTCAAGACATTGTTTTTGAAGTCGACTATAAATCCGTATGCGTTCATAACGTCCACACCAAGAATTGCTTCATCCACAATGTCTGCAACAAGTACTTGATGATTAAACTCAAGTCTACCGAGGCGTAGGTGTATCTCCACTTTTCCATACACTTTTACAGGCCGTCCAGTAGCTGTTCGCAAGCTGCAAGAGCACCAGATTGGCTTGAGATCTTTCACCACGTCGGGGCGCACAATAGAAACTGTTGCGCCTGTGTCAACTGTAATCGAGGTTGGCCTTTCTTGAACAAATCCGGTAACTACCAAGCTCCTGGTGTTTTTCTGAAGCGTAGAAATTGCGTATTCTCTAGGGGCTTCGTTCCTCCAATTAGTCAGCACACGCCCCGTTGCACCGACTATTGCTCGTTTCCCTGCTGCTGAATTCTAACCCGACAACAATCTCGTTGTAGATGTCCAGGTTTCCCACATCGATAACACTTCGGTCTTCCATCCTTTCTTATTTTATTCTGTGGCGCCGACCGTCGAGTCTCTGTTCCTTGTTCTTCTTCCTCATCGTCTGTGCCGTCGCGATCTTTTAGCTCGCGCACTTTATGACTTGTCCAACCAGACGCTGATTTGGCGGCCTCAAATTGCAAAGCATGTACCAGGGCGTCCGCACTGTTCTGGTGTCTTGCCATTCGTAACACTTGCTGTAGTTCGTTATCTCGGACACCGGCAGTAAATGTCTGCATCGCAAAACGCGTTCGAAAATCTTCTGGCGCTTCAGGATAGGCCAGTCTAATTAGTCTGTCGATACTTGCTTCAAACTCTTGAAGACTTTCCCCGGAATGCTGTCGCCTTGCTCTCAACTGGGTGCAGTACACATCTCGCAAATGTTTATCACCATACCGTAATTCCAGAGCTTTTATCAACTCGGCATAGGTGTTCTGGCTGTCAGGTGGCACTTTCTGTAGTAGTTCTGCCGCGGGTCCTTTAAATGCAAGAACAAGTGAAACAGCCTTGTCTTTTTCTGTCCAATTATTTGCGCATGCAGCAGCTTCAAATTGGCGGAGGTACGTTGTCCAGTGAGTGCTTCCGTCAAAGGTTGGAGCTTTGACATGAACTGTCCCTACTGCAGGCAAAGTGACTTTCTCTGTTAACTTATTTTCTGTCTTTTTCTGTCTTGATCACTGGTACAGTCTGTTCAGAAATTTGTTTTGGTTGAATCTTCATGCACTGTTCGACTTCACTTTTAATTTGTTCTCTTATGTTTGCCATTGAGTTTTCTACTGCAGATATTTTATTTGACACAGATTCTTCTATAACAGATAGTTTTGTAGACATAGCTTCTTCAACAATCAAGACAGATTTTTCTACTTTAGCTATTTTTAATGTCATTGATTCTTGTACCTCCGATATTTTAGTAACTTGTTTATTAAGCTCACCTCGTAGGATACCCAATTCTGCGGTACTGTGTTCTTGCAACTGTTTCTGCATAACTTCAAAGAGAGCTTCCGTTTTATCTGCTTCTTGCTTATGTTTTTCATCCTGTCTTTCTTCTGTTTCTAGCATTAGTGCTTTCTGACGTTCCTCAGCTTCTTCTCTTTCCTGCCTGCGTTTTTCATCCTGTCGTTTTTCTGCTTCTTCTGCATCCTGTCGTCGTCGTTCTTCTGTTTGCAACAACAGCGCCTGGAAATTTTCCATCATCTGACTGGCATCCATTGTTTTTCGATTAATTACGAATTACACTCGTCTTGTACAAAGTATCCACTGTTAACCGCTCTATCCCAGTTCTGACACCACTGTTACGACGGTCTACTCGATCGTCGTAGGTACAGTGGAAACAAAATAAGTACAAGACACCAATTAAGTCACTAATCACACCTTTAATTGTTATAGTAAAACAGTTCGTAATTAACAACACAGTGTCTACAACAAATCAAATGAAAATTGTTCATACGCAATAAAATGTCCACTAATACTAAAACTCAGCTGTATTACAATTATACCGTCCGAATATAAAACGCAACACTTCACTAATAACTACTTGAACGTACACCGTAATAACTCGAACCGCTCTGTAAATATATCGCACTAATACTCTCGAACCGCACAGTCAAAAATCTCGCATTGAACTGAAAACTAAGGCCGCGACTCGATGTATTTATAGTTACGCTCACACACCAGAAGCTTCCAAACTGCGTCTTATCTCTCGCGAACTACGTAATTGCTACGGCCTTGACACAGTCCGAGCGCTCGAGCGAAGCCCGGCACAGTCGAGAAAATTCTCGCAAAATGCGTCTAGTAGCACGTACACCACACGCTTACGTCGAGATCTTTCTGGCGCATTCGATAAACGCGTAGATTGTTCTGTGCTGTCGTAGCACTATGTATTTGGTCATACATACATACATTTTTTTAAAAGAGGACCAGCAAGTACACAATGCTTCACATGACAGGGATATGATTTATAGAGATGGGGTCGGTGATGGTCAGATCCCATATGTTAATGAATACGAACTAAGAGCACTTATGGCAACGTTAAAGGAGTTGTATAAAGAGCCTCCAAAATTGACATTTATTATTATAACAATTATTAATTATTAATGATTATTAAGTATTATTAACGATTATTAAGTATTATTACCGATTATTAATTATTGCCTTCAGTTAAATAACTTGAAGATTGCCTTACAGACCTCTAATTTAGAAACAAGGCAATCGTTGTTTCGTTGGATGTGCCAATTTATGCACCTCTTTCAGTAACATTTACCCACGAATCTTAGGGATCCCCCTCCCCGTTCTTGGCACTATGTAAATTTCTACTTCTACCAATTTGGTAGGGAAAGACCATCCCATCCATCCCACCCCATGCATGAGGTTAGCTCCAACCATGGTCCACCCCTAAAAGACCAAAATCCACGACCAGGGCTGGTGAGACCGTGGTCGCCCGAAAATGGGGGAGAGTCCCTTCTGAAAACATTTTTACAATTACATTAGTTATTCATATATTTTATGTCGACCAATACATTTTTAAATTTGTAGCATTATGGGTACCCACTATCTCTCGCGTTACTTGATTCTGTAAAACATATGCGTTGTTCATTTTAATTTCTATGATTTCGTATGGGCTTTCATACAACAAAAAGAATTTTTTAATTTCTTTATCTTGGGCATTGGATGAATCATGCCTCCGTACCAACACCAACTGACCTACCTCATATTTGGTCCATTTACCTTTTGCATCATGGCGCCGTTTTTGTCTTTCCCCTTTAGTCAATAAATTCTCATTAGCGAGTGTAACCTTTATGTTTACATCTATTGTTTTACTTTCAGGTGGATAATTGAAAAGTTGTTCTAAAATTCTAGGTGGGCGTGTCCCCTTGACTAACTCATATGGTGTAAACCCGGTTGACTCATTGTAGTACAATTTAACCAATCTTCGATTTTATTCACATATGTCGGCCACTCACTATGTTTAGTATGGCAATACGACCGAAAAATTCTACCTAATTCACGCATTACCCTCTCTGCCTGGTTTGACTGGGGGTGATATACCGCTGTGTGTTTAGGTATAATTCCTTCCTAACCCAGAGTTTGTCGCCAAGTCCCGCTAATGAATTGGGGCCCATGATCAGAGAGTATTACCAGAGGCGTACCTAGGGAGGGGGGCGGTCCGCCCCGGGTGTCACCCGTTTGTGGGTGACACCCACCCGCGATTTAAAAAATTACAAAAACTTCAAAAAATATGAAAAAACCGTGCGCGTGCTTATACATATTGCGAAGTTTTTTCATATGAATTTCGAAAATTCGGACGGTGCGGCGCGGACAGATGTGCGTTCACATTTACGTTTACCTTTACCTAGAGTATGTTCGCTGTACGGAGAGAAATTTGGTGCTGTAGCAGCTAGACAACTAACGTGCTGATGTAGTAGAGTAACCTTGGGCGGACACCTTGCTACACGGAGAGAATTGTTGAACCAACGTAGTTCCAAAGAAGGACGTTAGATGTCGACCTGCTACAGCACCAACTTTCTCACCGTGTACACTGCACTGTGTGCGCACTCAAAACAAAGAGAGCAGCACTCGACTCGAGGAATTCCCTAAAAATATCGTAATTCGTACTTGCTGTGTGTCGCGTCGGTTTTGTTCAGTTTCCTTTATTCTTTTGTTACCGGTATGTGTTGTGAAAGTGTGAAAGTATCGTGATTAGATTAAATCATTGTTAATGTTGACAGTTTTTGTACACCAATAGTGTACGAAACGAGAAAGTCTACAAATCAAGGTAAGTGGATAGTTAAATTGTATTTATGTAACAAGTGGATTTCCTTGTATACAAGGCGCAGTATATCTGAAAGGTTGAATAATGTTGTTAACGAAGCAGCCACTGCATTCTCAAAACATGATAGATTCAGTCGGCTGAGTGGACAAATTGAAGTGCATTCCATTCAACTGTAATATTCATTACTCTGAAACCTTTTGGTGAAATTATCGTATCGTTCCGAATACAGGCCGCACTTTTACTCCTAAAAACATGGTCGCTAATTTGGCCTGCGGCTTGCATTCGCGCGCTTACGAAATTCAAAGTTATACCTGGTGTAACAGCGACAACATCGCTTATCTGTACTTTGTTCTCATTCGGCGTTTTTGTAGTGCGTTTGCGGTATGAGTGATATTGTGGAGACTAAAGGTATGCAGTCAAATCAAATTCCAAAAAATAAACGTAATACGTACGATGCGAATTATAAATTAATTGTGATACAACATGCAGAAAAAACATGCAATCGAGTAGCCGCAAGAAAATTCGATATTGACGAATCCTGTATTCGACGATGGAGAAAACAGAAGGAATGGCTTTTGAATGCAAATACTGCGCGACGAGCATTCACGGGACCTCAATTTGTGCGTTTTGTAGCAGTAGAGTCTAGCGTTTGTGAATACATACGGTTTTAAGAAGGCAAGGACTCCCTGTCACTAGACATGTTTTAAAATTAAAAGCTTTAAAAATCGCAGAAGAATTTCGTCATCAGGGAAAGTTGTCAGTAAAAGTACAAATTTTACAGTTTCTCCCAACAATTTTTCGTCTGAGGTCTGGTTTACCCATTATAGGGAATAGAAAGATAAAATTCTTTTAGTGAATTTTCGCATTACATTAAACGTTGAGTTTGAACTAAATTAATGTTCTTTATATGCCTGCGTTATAGGTATTGTAAAAGTTCCATGGCGAGCTTCGTTTTTTATGAACTCCACAACATTGTTCACAACTTCACGGGTCTAACTGTGCAAATTTACTACTAAATTATTTAAAGATAAATGTTGTTTTTTACCAAACTATGCAGAAGAAGGGTGTATGTTGTAACCATGTCCGCATTATTACATTAGTGCCGTGATACTAAGTGGAACGTTTTGTTTTAGCTACTTACGTCAAAAAGTCGAATATGCCTCGAAGAGTTCATACATCTAAGAGGAAAAGTGAGTTTCAGCAGAGAAAGGCAAAACAGGCTAAAATTGATGCAGTTCAGAGTATATCTGGATCCATCTTCAAATATGTCACAAAAACCGATAACAGCCAAAGTTCATCAAAAGAAACTGATTCCCTCCTTAATGCAAAGGATAATTCACTAAAAATCAGCTCATCTTCAGCTTCAGAAAGCGAACAAGATGTTGAAGATACCCAAGTAACGACATTCCATGAAGAAAATGGATCAGAAAATGCTGAAAGTGACAGTGATAATGCTACCTCTAACAAAGACGATAATTTAAGTAAGTCACTTAATCTGCAGGACTTGGAAGATGTCTCATATTGGAGTATACCGGTTCCCGATAGTCTTTGCATAGAGATTATAAAAAAAGGTAGTGATACTTTCCAAAACAAAGAACGACCATTTGACACTGTATCTAGGAAAGGGTTACAAACAAAAGGCGACATTCGACATTTGTCAAAAGAATGGTTTTATAAGCAGATGCCTAATGGTGAAAAAATTCTGCGTTCGTGGATGGTTTACTCTCCCATCACTAACAAGCGGTATTGCTTCTGCTGTCGTTTGTTTTCCGCCAAAACTGATACTAAAACATCCACATTTGTGACTGGATTTCAGAAGCTGTGGAAATTAAATCCTAAAGTGGCGGACCATGAAAGTACAAATGAACATCTAGAAAAGTGGAAATCTTTAGAAATAAGACTAAAACTCCACAAAACAATAGATGACGCAGCCTTGCAATCAATAGAGACTGAAAAACAGAAGTGGAAGGGTATTTTATCTAGATTATTGGACGTAACATTGTTTCTGGCTAAACAAAATCTAGCATTTCGTGGACACGACGAAGGACACGACTCTACAAATAAAGGGAACTTCTTAGAGTTAGTCCAACTACTTTCAAAATATGATGTAGTGTTGATAGAGCACATCTTGCACTTGGAACATAGTAAATCTCCAAAAGTATCATATATGTCACCTGATATACAAAATGAATTCATAAGTGTTTTATCGGACCACGTAAAATCTAAGCTTGTTAATGAAATTAAGTCGGCAAAATATTTCGGTATTATGTTTGATACTACACCCGACATTTCACATGTTGATCAAATGTCTGAAGTAATTCGTTACGTGAAAACTGGTAATAGAAAGGTGAAAGTTAAAGAAGCATTCCTTGGATTTTTTTCCTTTAAGAGGAAAGACAGCTGCTAATCTAAGTAACCAAATTCTTCAGAAGCTTGAAAGTGACGGTTTAGATATTACGATGTGTCGTTCTCAAGGATATGACAATGCAGCCACTATGAGCGGTGTTCATGGAGGAGTACAAGCCATTATCAAAGCAAGAAACAATAAAGCGATTTCGTTGGATGTATTGATCATTCTATTAATTTATGTGGCCAACATTCATTTGCACAAAATGTATCTTGTGTAACATTTTTCGGAACCATAGAAAAATTTTTACATTTTTCTCTAAGTCCACTGGTCGCTGGGAAATGCTAATTAAACACAGCAAGACATCTGTTAAACGACTCTCAACAACGCGTTGGAGTGCTCATTATGCTGCAGTAAAAGTACTAGCAGAAAATTTTGATGACGTTGTGGCTGCAATTGAAGAGTTATGTGATCAAAAAGAAAATGTTGACACCAGAGGTGCTGCACAGAACCTGATGCGGGCTGTATGTAATTTCACATTTCTTTGTTATCTTTTCTTTTGGAATGATGTTATAAGGGAAGTGAATTGCGCTCAGATTGCATTGCAAATTAAAGGCTTGAGCCTTGACCAATTGCTCGTAAAAATAGAGGCATTACGTCTTTATATTGAAGAAAAACGTCATATTGTAGAAAACCAATAGGCCTGGCTACAAGAAAATCGGAGGATAAGAAAATTCCAACAGAACGAAGAGTTGTTCGTCGTAAGAAACGAATGGCTAGTGAGGATGCCACAGATGCAGGACTCACACTCACACTGAGAGTTGAAAATGAAAAGGATATGTTGGAATGTCTTGACCGATTCAATACCGAACTCCGAACTAGATCAAAGTCCGTTCAAGATGTAGCTACATTGTTTGAAGTTGTCCAGACAAATACTTTGCTGTCGGCAAACACGGAGGAGTTAAAAATAGCCGTATCCAAATTTGCTGCCTTTTATGATGAGGTATCAGAGACAGAACTTCTCATGGAGATACCAAGATTGAGAAGGCATTTAAAAGCAGCCAGTGTGACTCTTTCAAAGGATTGGCTAGCTTTAGATTTTTTAAAATTTATTGTGGAATGGGATTTTATAGAATCCCTCCCAAATCTTACGGTCGCACTAAAATTATATATGACAATTTGCGTATCAGTTGCTTCGTGTGAGAGGAGTTTTAGCAAATTAAATTTAATTAAAAACTACTTAAGGTCTACAATGACAACACGAGATTAAACAATCTTGCCATATTGAATATCGAACATGAAGCAAGACAAAATATTAATTTTGAAGATGTGATTTCTGCGTTCGCAGCTGTTAAAGCCAGAAAAAAGATATTTTAAAAGTAATTTGTTTCCACTTTTTTCCATTTTCAATTAAAATGATACTTTATGCTTATTGGATTTTTTTATTTTATTTAATGTTGATTTAACAGTTTTAATCCGCCAGGACTCGCGCTATGAGATTTTTTCTCACGTTCTGACATAATGAGTGATTTTTTTAGTTTACAATTATAAATGACTGTCATCGCACTCTCTAGCTGAGTTTTATAACCTTCACTAAGGGCTGATAACAGTATCAGTGACATTAGTTCCATCTGAGCCCTGCTAGCGGTATTTTGTCAGCTTACGCCATCTAGTGTGAGAGATAGTCTTACTGCGCGAGTTCACTAGTTCCCATTTTTGTTTTCAGTGTGAGTTTTTCTTACAGTGCGAGTTCTAACGTTTAAGTTTTTTTTCACATTAATAGCAGTTATTGGTGTGTACTTTAGATATTTATGAAGTATGTCCTGTCTTACAATAATTACACTACGTTATATGATGCTAATAATTCTTTCTAACTCAGAATCTTGCAGCGTAGAAAGATATATACATGTATTATATATTTAAATACATATATGTTTTGATTTTTTAATAAAATTATAAATTACTATATTTTTGAATTTTCTATTATTTGAATTTTAGTTAAAATAATCTTTTTTGTATAAGTGTGCAGTATATTATATTATTTTGAGTTGTAAGATTAGTCACTAATGTATAGCGTTAAGTGTAAGCTAATAAACACGTAATTATTTGGAAAATGTTTTTTTTAATTACCTTGATTTATTAAAGTTAAAAAAATTAAAATACATATATTAATAAAATAAAATAAAATAAATACTTAATAAAAGTAAGAGTAAGTAAAAGACACGCGCGAGTTTTCCCGGTCCAGAAATAGGCGCGAGTTCTCGCGGGTTAATGGGGTGACACCATCTATATCCACCCCGGGTGCCATCCTTGCTAGCTACGCCACTGAGTATTACCGTAGGTTTCCCGGTTTTAATCATATAATCCTTTGTTATCTTTTCACTTAGGACTCTACTCGTCGCCCTCTTAACACTATACAGCTTTACAAATTTAGTAAAAGTATCTAATACTACAAAGATGTACATTACTCCTCCCCTACCCATAGGTAGCGGGCCGAACAGATCCACCGCGACTAAATCAAAAGGTTTCTCGACTTTAATGAATTTCATTTCCCCCTCCAACCGATAGTTGACTATTTTTGATTTGTGGCAAAGATCACAACCCCGTAGTAATTTTCTAACTCTCCGTTCCATATTTTTAAATAAACACGATTCTTTTAACACGTTCACACATTTTCTAGCCCCAAAATGCCCATACCTAATATGAAAATCCCATATTATTTTGTCTACTAACCCTTCCGGTATAACTAACCTCCAATCATGCTCTCCCTCCTCTACTTTCTTAAATAAACTCCCTTGATATATTTGAAAATATCGGCTATATACAGAATTATCTAGGTCGAATTCTATACTTGCTATTATTTTACCCAATTTTGTATCTGATCGCTGCATCGTTTGAATGTCTTTTAATTCCTCCCCGAAAAGTCTATCTTCCCTGCTAAGCCGAAATATTTCTATTTCTTTTAGGTCTCTCCCTGTTCTCATTCCCTCTGTATCTACCCTGGATAAAGTGTCAGGTACTTGTTTTCCACACCTTTAATATACTCCCACGAAAAGTTATACTCTTGTAGAGCTAACACCCACCTGGTTAGTCTGCTGTGGTGTCAATCTGCAGGTGTTTAGGAAAGATAGTGCCTTGTGGTCCGTCCTGATGATGGTAGAATTTTCCAACAGATAGGTTCGGAATTTCTTTACGACAAAGACAATACTTAGTAATTCCTTCTCAGTTGTTGTATAATCCTTTCGGCCGGTAGTAAGGTACGGCTGGCAAAAGCGATGGTGTGATGTTCCTTGTGGTCGTCCTCCTGGTACAACTCAGCACCTAGAGCGACATTGCTAGCATCCGTCTGTAAGTAAAATTTGCGTTCAAAGTTAGGGCGAGTCATCATGATCATTTTAACAAAGTGTTCCTTTATCTCGCTAAATGGAGTTCTTTCTTTTTCTCCCCATCTCCACTGTTTATTCTTTTGTAACACCGCGCTCAATTTTGAAGTTATATGGGCATAGTTTTTCTGAAACTTCCTATAAAAATTGCATAACCCTAAAAAACTTTGCAACTGTTTGATATTTCTGGGTTCAGGGAATTTCAAAATTGACTCTACCTTCTCTGGGTTGGCTTTTATCCCTTCTGGTGTAATTATGAAACCTAAGAAATGTATTTCTTTCTGTAAAAATTCAGATTTTTCCCAGTTGACAGTCAACCCCCCTTTATGCAATTTGGCCAACACATATTCTAAATCTCCATGTGTTCTGAGAACGTGCGTGAGGCTATCAGTATGTCATCTACAGAAATGGTTAAAAATTCTAAATTGTTTGGTTGTAATATCTCATCTAAACATTTTATAAAACTGGCCACATTGGTAATAAGCCCAAAGGGTAACCGTTTAAATGGTAATTTTTTCCATTGAAAAGGAACACCGTGTATTTCCTACTTTCACACACTAACGAGACCTGCCAATACCCCGCCGTTAAATCTAATGAGGTCATGTATTTAACTCCGCTAAATTTTTGAAATATCTCGTCTATTGCTTCGGGTGACTCCCGGTCCGGAATGATGATCTGATTTATTTTACGGGCATCTAGGCACAATCTTACCCTCCCATCTTTCTTGATAACTACCACTAACGGGTTAGAATACGGGGACACCTATCTCTCAATAATATCTCCCTCCAACTTACTATCCAACTCTCCTTGAACCGCTCTTCTTTTCGAATATGGTACGGGATAACTTCGTTGTACGTAGGGTGCGTGTTCCCTTACTTTTAGCACACACTCATAGTTCCTGGCTCGACCAGGCAACTCTGCGAACACCTCTTTAAAACTTTTCACAACCCGCCACAACGCCTCACGTTGGGGACTCTCTACAACGCCACCCTCACTACAAAATTTATACTCCCGATCCGCCCATATTTGTTCTTCACTTTCAACATGCTCACTCTCTCTACACACATCCACGCTTGCTACTGTGTCCGCATCACCGATTTTGTATCATTTTTATACCTGAAACTCTTACCGTGCCCACTACCTGTTCAAAACTAATTCTGATTGGCTCAATCTCATTATCTAATTCTAATACCCGTTTATGGAAATCAATCACCGCTTTGTGTCTTATTAATAAATCGTTACCTAAAATAACCTCCAAATTTAAACCACGTACGACTAAAAATGCATTTTCATATCCCCCCCTTAAGACCATGTTTAATTGAACTTGTTTTGTGATACGCTTACTCCTCACCCTGGTAATCCCTATTATAGTAACGCCCGCTACAGGTAATGACGGAATATTTTTGTTTACCCCTTTTAATTCCTCTAAAATATGTTCTGAAATTACTGACACCTCGCTCCCCGTATCTACCAAGGTTTTCACTTTCTTACCTTCTATGGTGATCATTACCTCAGTCAATCCGGCCTCTGGTTTCATCACATCGGATTTGTCCTCTTCTATTAATTCCTGGGATATATCAGTTAATACGAGGTGACTCTGATAGCTGTTGTCATCCTGGACCATGTTGTTATTTAGTGACAATGACTTGGTCCCTTCCTCCATTGTCCTCTCTAGTTTCCCGGTTGAGCTGTTGCACCCCCCTGCACATACCCACTTCCATTTCCGGTGATATTCCCTATACTCCTCGGCGGTCCGTGGTGACCATCCTCTCCTCGCTGATTTGGATTGGTGTGTTGTGGTAGTGTTCCGTGCCTCTGACCATTCCTCGCCTGTCTACATCTATAACAGAATATGCGTTGAGCAAAATTTTCAAATTTACACCCCTGACATGTACAATATTCGTTTTGACTATTATTTTCTCCCCTTGCATCTCGATGTACGTGTGGTGGCCCCCTTGTTTGATCATGGTTTCCGTTATTTTGGGTCCCCGGTGGGTTCAGACGCCTACCCATCTCCCGGTCTCTTATATTTCGAAAAATGTCCAAAAATTTTTCCAGTTCACTTATCTCTGCTATTTCTTGAGTCATCAATGATATCTGTACCTCACGGGGTAAATGTTTGCTAATGTGTCTCACGAACGATCTAAATGGTAGTGGAGGTTCAACGTATTTAGCTTCATTAAAAATTTTCATCACATAGATGGTCACGTTGTCACTATGTATCCCAAAATTCCCCATTCTCATTAACTTACTTCTCAACACCTCCTGATCCTCTTCCGACCAATATTTTTCTCGGAAAGCTCATTCAAACTTCTCGTAACTCTCCCATTCGTTTTTATGAACCTCCGCCCAGATCGCGGAACTCCCCTTAAAGTATTATTTAATAAAAAAAAAACACTTCTCATATCTCGTTCTCTCACTTACCTTGTTGATTACCCAGGGTTCTATGGACGAAACTGTGAACTATACAAGTGATTCACTGGGTTTGACTGGCGAAATAATTACGCTAACACATGGTTTTCATTAAATAATCATCTCATTTATTACTCTTTCAAAATTTCTAATTCTCCTTTGCTTTTCTTTCTCTTACTCTTTCTTTTTTGCTGTTAATTATGAAACACTTATCAAAAACAAAAAAATACTTATCCAACTAGATTATATGTTAACAAAGACAAGCCAGTACTTTTAACCCCTTCTCATTTTCTTTTACTTATTTATAACCCCCTTTTATTGAGCTCTTTTAGTTTTTCAAATATTTTTGTATGCTGTTGTCTAATTTATTTATATGGTTAAAGGTTTAAATGTTTTAAATGGTACTCATCCTTGCTGTAGCCATAGTCCAAATATTTCACCACCGCTGCAGATTCAATACTTTCACAAGACACTCCGAAATATGTTGTGAACTGTTTCAAACTGATATTGCTGAATGTTGGTTTAACTTACACTCCAGTACTGTTCTTAAAACAATTTAAATAACATTTTTTAGTAGTTGGCCAACTGAATTTACCCGGGTACTTAGTATGTATGACCGCGCGGTTTGAAATCTGGATGTCGACTGCTGGCGTCCAAAATGGCGAGAAAGAACTCTGCCGGTCCACCTGCTCTCATTCTCCACAGGAAACAGGTCCATACTCGATTGTGATTGGCTGTAAAATTTCATTATTAGCATGACATAATAATGTCAATTTAATCCAGCACCGTCGCCTCGTGGTAATTTCTATGACGCAAAAGGTGGCACACACGCGCGCTCGTACACATTCCAATGTTATAATGGCTTTTGTACCTTGCACTGCTTGGGACCGAATTGACTACCAGGTGTTCACAAAAGTCAAGCTTTTGGTGATCTAAAAATGTTGCTCAGCGTGGGTTGCTACAGATTGTTACAAGAAATTAGAAATTACAAACCTCTTTAGTTTGCCCCGTTACACTGTTGCACACCACTATAGAAAAATTATTCCAATAAAAAAGATAAAGGGAATTGTAAGGAATAATAACTATAACACCAACATAGTGGATAAAGTTATGAAAAGTATTAACATACAAAAAACTAAAAAAGAACCAGAGCAAAAAAATTATGCAGCGTCATTAACATACATAGGATCACATACCAGAAAAATTATAAAATGTTTTAATAAACACAGAGTAGATATAGGAATTAAAAAGTGTGAAACGGTATTTGATAAGATAAGGAATAACAATATAGAAAAAAATCCCAGTGTTACGGAGAAGCAGAGTTTATAAATTACAATGAAAAGAATGCAAAAAAGTGTGAATGAGAAAGGCTTTACAACGTTAGGTTTTTAAAAGAATGCACACACACAAGGAATGTGCTAGAAAAATATGTAACTGTACCGACAGGGGTGACAGGGCTCAGAGGTTGGGAAGGGACTTTTGACTTATAGCTTGTTTGCGGGGGGGGGACAGTGGGACAGGTGGGGGTATGAAGAGTTTTATTTCTGTTGTTATTTCCGATCTGACGATGAGCTGAGAAGCTTGAAAGCGCTAATCGGAATAATTTTTCTATAGTGGTGTGCAACAGTGATAATTCTGTTTGTGATTATAACCACTAACACAACTTTCTTAATTATATTTCAAATATGTTTTGGTTGTTTAAACAATATCAATAAAAACACCCAGTTTACTCTTGAAACTAAGATTGATAAGAAGTTAAATAATTTAGATTTAACTATTACTAGGCAGTTGGATGATTTGAAGTTCTAAATTTATACGAAACCTGTTTTAACTACTAACACAACCATACATGCTGACTCCCGTCACCCCTTCTCACAATAAATGGCTGCTTATAATAGCTTTATTCACAGGTTACTACCCATATCTTTTAACGAAAACAATTTCAGTGAGGAGTTAAATACGATAAAATATATCGCTGTTGTCAATGGCTGCAAGACCTCAACCGTTGATCAACTGCTGAGGAAACGTACAAATAAAAAACTTAATCCCCTGTGTGAATGTGCGCCAGTTATCGTTCGTCATGGAAACATTTCTCTTGTTACAACATAAAATGTTGCAGGTAAACTACCCCTTTCCCTTAACCGATCTTCACCAAAATTAACAGACCTTGAGTTCTCTGCAACTCAGGAAAGTGTGCAAAAAATTATTTGATTCTCTTTGAATTTTTGGCAGTTATCGTTCGTCATAAAAAAAATTACTTTTTTTAAAACATAAAATGTTGCTGGTAAACTACCCCCTTCCCTTAACCAATCTTCAACAAAATCAACAGACCTTGAGTTCTCTTTAGTTCAAAAAGGTATACAAAAACCTAGTTGATGCTGTTTGAATTTACGGCAGTTATCGTTCGTCATATAAAAAATTACCCTTGTTAAAACATAAAATGTTGCAGGTAAACAACCCCTTTCCCTTAACTGATCTTCACCAACACCAATAGGTATTGAGAACTCTACAATACAGGGCTGTATGCAAAACATTGATTCTGTTATAATTTGCGGCTGTAATCGTTTGCCAAAAAAAAAAAATTAACGTTGATAAAAAACCGTTGCAGGTAAACTACCCCTTTCCCTTAACCGATCTTCACCAAAAACAATAGGTCTTGAGTACTCTATACTCTACAAATCAGGACTGTATGCAAAAAATTATTTGATTCTGTTTGAATTTGCGGCTGTTATCGTTTGCCATAGAAAATACCCTTGTTAAAACATAAAACGTTGCTGGTAAACTACCACTTTCCCTTAACCGATCTTCAACAAAATCAACAGACCTTGAGTTCTGTATAATTCAAAAAGGTATGCAGAAGAGTAGTTGATTCTGTTTTAATGTTCGGCAGTTATCGTTCGTCATAAAAAAAATTACCCTTGTTAAAACATAAAATGTTGCAGGTAAACTACCCTATTCTCTTAACCGATCTTCACCAAAACCAACAGGTCTTGAGAACTCTACAATTCAGGGCTGTATGCAAAACATTATTTGATTCTGTTTGAATTTGCGGCTATTATCGTTTACCATAGAAAAAATTCCCCTTGATTAAAAACCGTTGCAGGTAAACTACCCCTTTCCCTTAACCGATCTTCACCAAAAACAATAGGTCTTGAGTACTCTACAAATCAGGGCTGTATGCAAAAAATTATTTGATTCTGTTTGAATTTGTGGCTGTTATCGTTTGCCATAGAAAAAAAGTCTATAGACACACAGACACTTTTCGAAAAATGACTTTTACTTCCATGTTTTGAGTGTAGTACAATCAGAATCTGCAATAATCTCGAACACGATTTTTTTTGCCATCACCATACTTCCATTTCCTTAAGGAACATGGAAGTAAAAAGAAGTCACAAGGCAGATTGAAAAAGGTTGGTTTGGCTATGTTTTGCTTGCATTATTCCATGTCCTTCTGTAGCTTACCCTTCTATTCCTCCCTGTTGAGTTTGCATCTCAGACATTTTTCACTTTCTGGCATCTCGGAATCCTATCAGGCGCCCAAACTCCATCAGTTTTTTATCTTGTAGCACTATTCCTGCAAATCTAATCGCTGTTTCTTCCTTCAGTACATTATTTGTATTAGATAAATGGAATATAGAAAGAAATTTTAAGTAAATACATGAATCAATTTCAGCTGTCTACTGTGTTCTGTTAACAGTGCTGGCAATGACATGTTTTTGGATTCAACATCGGGACCATGCATTGTAAACAAGAATGGCTTTATCCATGCAGTAACACATACTAAACATGTGTTTCACTGCATTCCTGACTGGTACAACTGGCCGTACGACACTCATACGTGTGAAATGACTATGGGCTCCAAAGGGTATGTCGGCTCCAAGCTTGACATTGATTTTGCATATAAAAAAGTGAGTAACATAAATTATTAAACTTAGTTGTGCGTAAAATGTTACTAAAAACATTGGTAAGATACAAATGCTTGCCTCTCATCTAACATTATTTTAAACTATAATGTTTAGAAGAGTCACTTTATTTATAATTTTGTATCATAAATAATTTAGTCTCATTTAGTATAATACTTATAATATAAGTTATACTATATTTTAGTTTTATTAATATATATAAACTTTCATGTATGAACTTACTATTCGTTGTCACTTCCCCAAACGTTTCGAGGTGATGTTCCTCTTCCTCAGTGGGAGTAATACTGAATGTCGATTACAGAATAACCGTTATGGATTATAGGTGTGTGTGGTGGGGGTTGATGGTGGGAAGGGATTGGCGCTGAGGTTCAAATTGTGTGTTTGGATCAGTGTATCGAATAGTGTATATGATTTATAATGTAATTGTTCATTTAATATGTTGTTTGGTTGTAGTTTGTGATATCTGTATATTTCAAATTGTTCAGCTGTGTTTAGTTTTCTACTTTTAGGTAAGTAGTGTAATATTTCCATATTGTGTTGTTACATGGAAATATTACACTACTTACCTAAAAGTAGAAAACTAAACACAGCTGAACAATTTGAAATATACAGATATCACAGACTACAACCAAACAACATATTAAATGAACAATTACATTATAAATCACATACACTATTCGATACACTGATCCAAACACACAATTTGAACCTCAGCGCCAATCCCTTCCCACCATCAACCCCCACCACACACACCTATAATCCATAACGGTTATTCTGTAATCAACATTCAGTATTACTCCCACTGAGGAAGAGGAACATCACCTCGAAACGTTTGGGGAAGTGACAACGAATAGTAAGTTCATACGTGAAAGTTTATATAGTATTAATAAATTTAATAAAGTGAATGAAGAGGATGAATCAACAAGATAATTATATTTTAGTATAGTAGTGTATGTGTTTGTATATTTCCAATTGTTCTAGAGTGTCTAGTTTTCGGCCTTTAGAAATATACAAACACACGAAAACAAATAAAAATTACATCCTAAACGAACAGACACAATTCAAATCACACTCATTATTCGAACATATCTCACCCCACACACACAACATCGATCTTTTGTAAATCGATTCCGTCGCCCACAACAAGACGGACAGCGCTACCAGCGGCAACCTCTGAAGAAGCTTTTTAAAAGTGAAATCCAGTTCAGGTTGTAAGGTAAAACTTTATGTTTTTACTCATAAAAAACTTTGTGTTCCGAGTCGTTAGTGAAATAGTTGTATTTCGTTAAGTAACGGACACGTCATGGACAACGAAATCTAAGAATATAACATTAACATCGTTCAGCATGAGAATTTTAGTAGATCACAGCTTACAGCCTGGATAATAATTTGAATAATTAGTTCAGTATTATTATCAACATGTTAAAAATTAAATTTCTTAAAAAAATAATTACTACTTTCTTGGATCTTGTTGTCCACAATGTGTCCAAGTATCAATAATGATTTGCATATTATTCTTTTCCGACACAGAAAACTATTATTTTAGATATACATTTTAAAAGTTTCCATGAAAAATATTAGTGTTCCATGCCAGAAAAGAGTATACAAAACGATGTCTTTGTAAATAAATGCAGACATTTAATTTAGTTAACTATTAGTACCAGTAATTCAGTCAATCTATTTTCTCTAAACATCAAAAAGGTAGTGGCTTTTCATTTGGTTGCATATATACTTTCACATGTTGAACTTTTCTCAAAACATGCAGAAATTACAAAATTATAAGTACTACTCAAAACTTATAATCATATAAGTTTATTTGCCACAGAATTATCATGAAAATTAATTCCACGCAGATTCTTTTAGCTTATATTGATTAAAACCGGCTACGCACTATCTATCGCCGCTGTCCAGCATGCCCGACGTCGGTGATGGATGTGCGCACTACAGTGTCGTGGAACTCGCCCAGCGTGCCAGACATTCTTTAGTTCTCGTTGTGTTTTGTTAACATCATTTTATTGTTTTTTTCTGTATTAAAATTAAAAAAATTGTTCTGATAATCAAATTTGTTGCACCTTCTCCTAGCACAGACATCATATCTTGCAACGCTGTCATTCTTTTATTTTTATTCATGTAATCTGCCGAGGATACGTCCCACAGACATCTATTTAATTTATATTTTTCGATAAATTTGATGTTATTTCACGGTCCATTATGAATTGTAATTAAAACAAATTAATAACAACAATATTTAAAATAATAATTGCTGATGATGTTTGAATGTATTATGTAAACAAAGAATAAACTAAACTAAATATTAACTGAAATTTTATTTGAATTGTTACTTATTAATATAAACTAAAGAATGAATGTAATGTAAAATTAAACAGTAAACATTTATTAAACGAATGTGCTCTCAAAACATGTACTGTACTTGCTCAAAAATGACGATTTGATAAGCAGCAAGCGTACGCATGATCAAACATGCACGATTCCTTGACATCCGTCAACACTACACACAATCCATCCTCACGTCATGCGGCTTGAGCTGATGGTCTTGCTGGACTCATTTTTTGTCGTGCACATCCTTCAAAAAATACACAACGTGCGAATGGATTTTAAAGCTACGCACTGTCATTTTTGACTTGCAGTCTGTCATGACATCCAGAGGGGATGGTTAGTGCGTAGCTGGCTTAAATAGAATTTAAAATAACCACAAAATAAATAAATAATTGAACATGGAGAAATTCCTAATTACAACTTCAATTGAAGTTTAAATAATCAAAGACAACAACTGACATAAACCAAAGACATAAACTGTTATGTACAACACCAACACAAATCAAAACTTACAATTGTCCAATACGCACCAGTGCAAAACAAAATAAATGTGTCAGTTATTTAACAAAACCACAAAAATCCACTCACAATATTTTTATTATAATCGCTTTACATTATATACAATCTGAATTGTTGTATATAAAACTGAATTGTTGCTGCAAAAACTGACCTGGCCTGTATGGTGTAATATGTAACAACACTGACATGGTTGCCAATACAATAATTGACGCATGTCTGAAAATGACAAAATTAAAGTTCCACAAAGTTATGGCAGTCCCTGTACTGTCCTACGTGTGTGAATTGTGGAAACAACCAAGAAACAAGACAGTAAAATACAGGGCTCAAAAATGGCGTTCTTAAGAGGAGTTAAACTGTGTTCTAAATTTGACTGTATAATGAATGAGAACATAAGAGAACCGAGTTACAAGTTGGATGAAAAATCAAAAGATTACAAACAACGATGGCAGAAACACTTAGAAAGAATTTCAGATTCCAGACTGCCCAAACAAGTCTGGAAATACAAACCTATAGAACACAGGTTTGTAGGTAGAGTCAGGAAGACATGGCTGGAGGATTTTTGAAGGCAGAACAGGCAGCACCTTACCTATGCCGAGTTGTGAATACGATGGTGATGATGTCTGGAAACGTCAACAGCATCGTGTGATCCTGCCATCTGCACCTGCGTTCAAAGTGTCATATACACATGTTATTTATGTCTCCAGCACAGCAATATTTTTACAATTTCATGAACACATTGTGATATTATGGTATTGATACCTTCTGAAATACAAGACTTATAGTTACAAGAACTATACAAGGCCTATATAATGAAACAAGAATAGCTGTCAAAAATAATTGTAGGATATCTCAACAAATATCTGTCAATCAAGGTGTTAAACAAGGGTGCAGTGTATCACCTACTCTTTTTAACATTTATATTTAAGATCTGGTAAGGAAATGGAAATATCTAGTGATCTCTGGTATTATCACGAGACAGATATTTGAATGTGCTTTTGTTTGCTGATTACTTGCTTGTAATTCAAAATATAGAATCTGATTTGCAAAAGTCTGTTTTTAAGCTTAATCAGATTTGCAAACAATACAATATGAAAATCTCCACTATAAAAACAAAGGTAATGGCATTGCAAGGAGCCAATAAGAACAAAAATAATGATTAGTGATCGAATTCTAGAACAGATGAGCCACTTTAATTAGTGGAAAATGATACTGGCTATGATAGAAATTACAATATTAATGTTAAGTTAGGTAAGTTTCAGACGATCTGTGGAACAATCAACCGTATCTTTAGAAACAAGGTACACTGAGATACGAAATTAAAGTTTTACAAAGTTATGGCAGTCCTTGTACTGAACTATACTTGGACTGTCCTATGGGTGTGAATTATGGACAAGAACCATGAAACAAGAAAGTAAAATACAGGCCTTAGAAATGGGGTTTTTAAGAGGACTTAAACGGTTTTTTTAAACGTGAATAAGAAATGCAGCTGTAAGAGAAGAGTTACAAGTGTTTAACTTGAATGAAAAATTAAAAGTTTGTTAATTTCCTGAGATTGTTAATTCCAATTGTTAATTTAAAATGAATTTCCTGAGATTGTTATTTCTGATCTGACGATGAGCTGTGAAGCTTGGAAGCGCTAATCGGAGTAATTTTTCTATAGTGGTGTGCAACAGTGATAATTCTGTTTGTAAAAGATTACAAACACAGGTGGCAAGAACACTTAGAAAAAAATGTCAGATTCAAGACTGGCCAAATGAGCCTAGAAATACAAACCTATAGGACACAGGTATGTGGGTAGACCCAGGAAGTGATGGCTGGAGGACTTTTTAAGGACACTAAAATTTGTTTGAACATAAGAAAAACACTTGGAACTGTTTTATGGTATTTTTTAAAAAAATTGAATGTATTGTGTACAAAATGCAGCATTTCTAAAGTGGGAGTTACAGAAAATATTAGTAGATCTGTAAATAACTAAATCAGGTAAGTAAGTAAGTAAGTAAGTAAAGAAATAATCTAAACCTGAAGCAAATAAACAAATAATTAAAACAAACTGTTGTAGTTGACATTTGAATGAAAGGTCTATCAATAATTATCTGCCATTTAAAAGATAGTGGTTAAATAAAACTGGTTGTAGTGTCAAATTAAATAAGTTGTACGACACAAATATGTGATGTTTAGCAATGGCATTTCAGTTTGAGTTGGATCTTACCTCCTTGAACCTAATTGTTAAAATCTATACGGTTATTATAGATCCGTTGTCTTTCACTTGTGTCATGTTATACAGGAAATTTTATAATGACATGATTTCATTATGTTATGAATTTATAATAATAATAATAATAATAATAATAATAATAATGTTCCCTATATTGTGCATCTGTTCTTTACTTCCATTATTTAAATATTTTACTTGAAACCAAATATTATTCCTTCTTTATTGTTGAAATATTACATCCTAAAATAACAATTCTTATTTGCCCAAATGTTTATTGATATATAAAAAACATGTCACAAACAAATTTAAAAGTTTCTTTAGGTCCTATGTCATTTAAGTTTAGAGAAATGTTGGTCTGACAGCTGTTTTGGTTAATGCCATCATATTACAAGTATATTTTACTGTATTGATAACATTTTAATAAGAAAGTTTTGAATAAAAAGCATGCCAAATATCATTAAACTGTTTCATTTGTAATTTAATCTTGACCAGTATAAATAATCCGTAAGCTGGTAAATTTTCTTTAAAAAATAAAACAAAAATCAAACAAAGATACATTGAACACACAAAAGCACTACACTCCATTACAGAATCTACCTTTGCAAACCACCTCATTGAAGCAAACCACACATACAAAAACATCGACAATAACATGTACATTCTAAACGTACACACAAAAGGCCAAAAACTAGACACTCTTGAACATCTGGAAATATATAAACACATGAAAACACATAAAAATGGCATCCTAAAGAAACAGACACAATTCAAATCACACGCACTATTCTAACATATCACACCCCACACACACTACATCGATCCTTCAAAAGTTGATACCGTTGCCAAGAACAAGACAGACAGTGCTCCCAACAGCAGCCTCTGAAGAAGCTTTTTAAAAGCAAAAACTAGTTCAGGCTATAAGGTAAAACTTTTACATTTTTACCCATAAAAAACTTTGTGCTCCGAGTCGGTAGTGAATTAATTATAATTAGTTAAGTAACGGACACGTCATGGACAACAAAATCCAAAAAAATAAAAAGTTAACTATAATTATAGTTTTTTTAACTAAATATAATTATTTCACTACGACTTGTAACACAAAACTGTTTATGGGTAAAAACATAAAAGTTTTACCTTATAACCTGAACCGGTTTTCACTTTTAAAAAGCTTCTTCAGAGGTTGCCGTTGGTAGCACTGTCCGTCTTGTTGTTGGCGACGAAATCGATTTTCGAAAGATCGATGTTGTGTGTGTGGGGTGTGACTGTGATATCACACGCACAACATCGATCTTTTGAAAATCGATTTCGTCGCCAACAACAAGACGGACAGTGCTACCAGCGGCAACCTCTGAAGAAGCTTTTTAAAAGTGAAAACCAGTTCAGGTTATAAGGTAAAACTTTTACGTTTTTACCCATAAAAAGTTTTGTGTTATGAGTTGTAGTGAAATAATTATATTTAATTAAATAACGGACACGTCATGGACAACGAAATCCAAGAATTTTTTAAAGTTATTATCAATATATTTTTAACTTAGCATTAAATATGTTGACAGGGAATGTACATGGCATATTATATGGGCCATCGTGAATGGGAGATTGTAAATAGCAGCGTGTCAAGAAATGTCACATACGTTGGTTCCAAAAATGACACTGTTTTTTGGGTTGCTTTGAACTTCAAGTTTATACTGAAACGACATGCATCAGTTTATGTTGCCAGTTATGTGGTCCCTGGTTTAGGTAAGTTCTGTATCTTTTGTTTTATATTTTCTATGATATTGACTCTTTTCTATATTAATAGTCTATAATATGTAAATATTTGATGTAAATGACAAAGGTGACTTAGAATACATGGCACGCAAACTGAAGGAAGAATATGGAAAATGGGGACTGCAGATGAATGTGGAAAAAACACTTTATTTGTGTATACGAGAGAACATGACCAACATAGTATTGGAAAGCGGTGAAATTATAGCAAAATGTGAGAATTACAAATATCTGGGATAAATTTTAACAAGGAAGGGACAGACGATACAGAAATAAAGTAAACAAAGCAAGAACAATAATTAAGTCTCTAAATGTAATACTGTGGAGCACCGAAATAGGAAAACAAAGGAAAATGAGAATATACAACACAATGATTAACAGCACATTAGTATATGCGTCTGAGACATGGAGAATGAAAGAACATCTGAAAAGCAACATAGAAGCCACAGAAATGGACATCTTAAGAAGAATATGTAGAACATCAAAATTAGACTGGGTCAGAAACGAAATAATTAAGCAACAAATGAATATAAAAGAAACTGTTTTAGAACACATTGAGAAAAAAAACAATTAATTTGGTATGGTCACATGCAGAGAATGGGGGAGGAGAGGTTGCCAAAGAGAGTGATGAAATGGATACTACAGGAAAACAGAAAAAGGGGAAGGCCAAAAGTAACATGGATACAGGGAGTAAGGAGATCAATGAGTGTACGAGGTCTAACCGAAGAAAACTGCAATGACAGGAGATATTGGCAATCAGGTACAGTGGCGAAGTTACATGGAGGCAATTAAGGCAATGCCTACCCTAAAAAATTCTGTAGAATAAAAATTATAAATACGTATGAAGTACGTAACATAAAGATTATACATTGTTACTGTAATTGTCGAATTTACTAATTACATGCTTTACTGAGCGACCGCTAGATGGTGACAAGTGAGAGCAGACAATAGTCCGTTTAAATGAGGCAACGTGAACCTGCTTCAGCGTTTCTTGATACATCGTATGTAAGCAATGTGTTGGCGTGACTGGGAAGTGCGGGGAGCGGGGGATTGATCCGCGCTCCACATACAGTAGTGTTGAGGCATGTCTCACTGCTGTCCTGCGAACAGAAAAGCGCGCTGTGTTGTTTATAATCATGTTAATTTTATGCGGTTATTAAAAGTGTGCCTGTTATTGCGCTGAACTAATAGACGGTCAAGATTGTCATTTAAATTATTTGTGACATTAAACATATATATAGAAACTAATCAAGTTATAAATTTGGAAGTTCAATCAGTTATATTATTGTGTATGACTAGTAAGTGTGTCGCCCAAAATGAGTATGAGTGAACGCGGTCCTTTTAATACCTTGTCAGATCATTTGACTTTATTAAAAAGTAAGCCGTTTTCTTCTCGGACTTACGAAGAAAATTGTGGTGTTAAAAACAAGAGATTTACGCCTAATTTAGACATTAAACATTTTGAAGGTAAAGTATCTAGAAAATTTCAGTTTTCTTGGTATGAGCGATATTCGTGGTTGATAGGCTGTTCTGAAACCAACAGACTTTTTTGTTATACATGTATCTTGTTTTCTGGTGAAAAAGAATGGATTTTATATGGAGTGACGGTTACAAAAAACTTTCTTAGAAAAGCAGACAAAGACCAGAATTCAAATAAACATATTCAAAATGAAGAGCGGTACCGTTTGCTGGGACACGTGAGGATTGAACATACTCTTTCTGAAGGGGCTAGAATTCAAGCTGTTAAACATAATGACGTCGTGAAACAAAATAGGCTTGTTGTTGAAAGATAGGCCGGTTGACATTGTGTGTTTTCTCGGGAAACAGGAGCTTGGATTTCGAGGTCATTTCGAAGGGGAAGACTCAGCCAACCAGGGTAATTATCTAGAATTGTTAGATCTTCTTTCTAAGCAGGAGCAGTACATTCGAGATCATCTCCAGTCTACATCAGGCTTTAAAGGTACATCAAGCGATATTCAGAATGAATTAGTTGAATCTGTAACTGATATAATTCAAGAGAAGATTAAGGCGGAGTTAGATTCTTGCGATTTTATTGGAATTCAGGCAGATGAAACTTTAGACGTACCGTATCCAGTAGATCTCAAGTCAGCATAATTTTTAGATTTTGTTCAAAAGAAGGTCAAATAGAAAGGTTCATTGGGTTTTATGATGTTTCAGTAGATAAGACTGCATCAGGCTTATCAGAATTAATTGTTGATGTTTTAAAAAAGTAGGGTGTAACTGAGAAGGTTATTCTGTCAAACATATGACGGAGCCTCTGTAATGGCTGGAAAGCGTGGAGGTGTTCAGCACTTTGTAAAACAGACTTGTCCAAGAGCATTATTTCTACATTGCTATGCTCACAAGTTAAACCTCGTACTTCCTCATTGCACTAAAACAATAAAATCGGTTAGGCTCTTCATTCACAATCTGACAGCATTTCACACATTTTTTTGTAGATCCTCAAAGAGATCACAGTTTCTAGAATCTAGAGGATTTAAACTTCCACAAGTATCCACTATCAGTTGGAACTTCCATTCCAGAGCAGTTCATACCATCTTTTCCCACTATGGTGACTTGAGACAGATTTTTGAGGACATTATAGAGAATGATGAAGCATGGGATAGTGATTCGTACAATTCTGCTGTTGGATTGCTTAACATAGGCCTACTCAAAAAGACCCATTTCATTTACATTGTTTTTATAGGAAAATATTCGTTTATACTGAACATCTCTTTTCTCTACTGCAACACAAAACTATCTCCGATATAATTCTGTACAACTCCGAAATTAAGAAAACTACTGCTATCCTCAAGGACATGAGATCAGAAAACACTGTGTCGTCTTGCATTGAAAAATGTCACCAAATAAGCAGTGAGGTAAATATAGATGACAGTAACAGGAAACTGCTGAAAACGTTAACTTATGAAGTTCTTGATACTTTGATTATGCAGCTAGAGGCACGGTTCAGTGATTTCGAAAGTATCCAGTTTGTTGAGTTGTTGGATCCAAATCACTTCATTTCTTACAAAGAGAGTTTTCCTTCTACTAAATTGAACAGCTTTATAAATAAATACCCTTTTTTCAATAGTGAAAGACTGGAAAATTAATTAAAAAACATTTACTCAGATACTGGAAAACATTTGTTCCCTCAAAGACTTTTACATTTTATAGTTCTTAATGACTTAGAACCAGTGTATATTTGAAAATTAATTCGTTTGATTTTAACGTTTCCTGTAACCACGGCTTCTTCAGAAAGGAGTATGAGTAGGCTACTTTGAAAAGAATATAAAACTACTTGCGCGATACCATGACCAACGAAAGACTTAATTTTCTTAGCACCATTGCTATTGAAAAACAATTTGTGAAGGAATTGATGAGTGACCATGTAGCTGAGCCGTTCAAAGACCATGTAGTTGACAATTGACAATTTTACAAGCAAAAAAAAACTTGCTGTGTTGAACTACTCTACAAAAAAATTTAAGATAAGCCTTTTGCCTACCCATTCATTAACTACTAGCTTCGCCACTGATCAGGCATTGGACGTCGCAGGACGTTTTAACCCGAAAAAAAAATTTGATGTGAAATATATATACGTAAAAAAAATCTTTTATTATGAAAATCATCAGTGATGTCCATAGGTAATTTTGATAGTAAAAAAAAGATTTCAGTTCTCTCTGTCTCTCTCTCCCCCTACTCTCTCTTAAATGGTGCTACAGCCAATTGTTGACCTGCTATCTATTTATAACGCATCTCCAAAATTCTCATCCATCACTTTCAGACGTGTCTTACTTTATCTATGTTGATGTCCTCGCTGTTATTGCTGTGTCATTATTATTTGAAATAGGATTTTTTCATACAAATTCAACTTCCTCCATTCTTAGAACATAGCCAGTTCATCTAGGTTAGTTTATTTTGTTGAATTTTATTATGTTGAGTTCTTTGTAATACTTCTAATTGTTATACGGTATATCTCCTCCATATATCATCCCCTTGAATGTTCCTAAGTATGGAGAACAGTGTTCTTTCTGTCAAAGCATCCAAGTCATCTTTATTTTTTGTTGAAGTCCAAGTCTCTCAGCTCTGAACATCCCATAACTGAGGTAAAAGCAAACTGTAACTTGTTCAGTTTATTGTTGATCAGTTTATTCCTTCTGGTTTCTCTTATGCCATTAGGTATTGAATAAGTTCTTAGTAATTCTAAAAGTTGTATTGATTTATGTCTAGTTGTGATGCTGATGTCACTGTGTATACCATGGTTGGATGCATCTCGGTCAGAACGCATTACCATTCTGTGTGCTCTGGTTATTTTGGAAGCATTGTATCTACAGTACATAGCATACAAACTGCCATCAAATGGGGACAGAACACCTAGGGTTGGTGAGTATCGCTAAACTTCTGTATGAAGGTGTTTATAAAATATAACTAACTCTGGCATAATCTGATCACATTTTGTAAAAATTGAAGTGATTACTCACAAGCATAGCTAACTGACATGTTATAAGGACTTTAAATTGTAGTGGTACGAGTTTAAAAACAAAATTAATTGTAGTAGCTACATCCACCTTTTGCATCAGTGAAGAAAAAATAAATAAACAAATATTAATTATTTGTACACAAATAACTTCTGAAGATGGTAGCTATAACCTGAGAAGGTATTTCAAATATTAAAAAGAAAACATTTTAAAATTATGTAATTTTCACAGATAGCAACTTTAAATTTAAAAGAAAAGGGAATTTTAAGATATTTGTAGGTAGATTATAAACATCGCTTAAATATTACAACATTGTTTAGCATTCAGAAGACAACAAACAAAGGATTAATGACACAAAAATGAATTGCAAAATACAGTGAAATTTTGATATAACACTCTTCTGCAGACCGGCCACAAAGCGCTTTATATCGAGGGTCGCTTTATATAAAGGTCCCAAGTTTAACTATTTAATTTGCCGAAACCATGAAAAATGAGCGTTACATCAAGGGTTGCGTTTTATCACAGTGTTACGTTCTATTCTTTTACTTACCAATTTTCACCACGTTTCTTCTACTTACCTCACACTTACACGCCACCCTGACTTACCGAGCACAGAAGATTCCAAATCACTTATAGGTCGCCACCGATATCTTTAAAGGTTAGATATGGAGACCTTGAAACACTTTTACTTATTTGCCAGGTTCGTTAGGCGAAATTTTCTATACGGGATAGGTGATGTTAATGTGACGTAATAATTAACTTAACACATGGTTACGCTACTAATTCATTTTATTAAAATTCATATTGTAAAATTACTTTCTTCTCTGTTTATAACTTTTAACAGTTCATCAAATTCTTCGCTTAATGTTGTACTCTAAAACAGTATGTGAAAACTAAATTGATTACTCTAAATAATCGGTCTACATTTTAGTTCGTTAGACAAATGCAACATTTCTTTTCTATTCTTTCTTTCAACACATTTACGTTAATCATTGAAAATACAAAATATGGTGTATTACCTCCTTTTATGACAAAACATAAAAACTTAAACTATTTTAAATATATATTTTAAAACGACCCAGTTTGCTCATTCACACATTCACACTTTTTGAGTTTTCCCCTTTATATAAAATTATAATAATAATTTTATTTTAACATGAATACTTGCAGCTGCGTCATTTCTCCCGACTGTGCATCGCGTCCCACGGAGTTTTCCTATTTGAGTTCCAAAAGTTTATGTTTGCACTTTTAATAAAATTTTCTTGGTGTTCACTGTTACGTATCTGGTTAGTTTTTCTTTTCTTTACACTGGATTTACACATTCTGATTTATACGGGGTTTGGTCGGTATAAAATTTCCGGCTTGCTAGCCGGTTGTATTCATCCGGCTGCGGCCACAGTAGTTAGTCAACTGGCGGTAACTCTGTCCAAGGCACCCCACCAAGGCTCTGTGAAGCGGACGGAAACACACAGCCTGCATGCTATGAATTGTTCGTCAACGCTCACAATATATGGCTTTGTCCATGTGCTTCAGGTGTTGATGATATTGCACTGCGACAAGGCAGGAGACTCAGGTGGGCAGAGTCTTCCCTGTACTTCCGTCATCTTCAAACACGTGGTGAAAGAAATCTTACAGCTTAGCCATTTTGTTAGCGTCCCTTTCGAACGGATGTGCGTCGCCTCTGCGCGCGTGTTCATGTTGCGCGTAGTAGTACGTGACAATCACCGAATTCAACACCAGAGTCTGACATTCCTTGCTACATTCCACTCAAAAGTTTATGTTGCTGTTCTTTGTTCGACTGCAGCCGTATTTTCTGTGGGATTGGCAATTGAAAATTAAATAAATTTAATAAAATAAAACCTCCCATTTTGCCTCGTCACAACAGGGGTGTTATATCAAGGTTCCACTGTAACCCCGCTTTAACTTAGACTGGTAAAAAAAATTATTATTTTTTTTTGTTTTTTTTTTTTTTTTTAAAGAGGGGCCACAAGATAATAAAAACTAGACCAAAGCCTAGAGAAGCCAAAAAATGCGCTGGATCCAGTGAGACGGGACTTGCAATTAAAACTCAAAATTAACAATCAATAAAAATCCTTTTATTATTCTATCTCCTTCCTGTTACCTACAAAATCAACAAATATAACATTTTGAATCTATTTTCCCCTTAAAAACTGTTAATTAAAAATAATTTATATTCTTTAAAAAGGTTACTTGAAATTATTAATAAATCCAAAATTTATTTTCTATCTTCTCTTAAACAAAAAATCAATTGAAACTTAATTGAGATAAAAATTTATATACTTCTTGATAAGGTTAATTAGAATAACTAATTCTCTTAAAAAAGAATTAATTAAAAATAAATAGAGACAAATCTACATACTCTTTATTAAGGTTAATTAAAATAAATTAATTCGCTTTAAAAAAAATATTAATTAAAAATTAATAGAGATAGAATTAATTAATTGTCATCAGAAATTAAATGTATATATAACCCTATGTTTTATCTTTTCTTTTTATAAGCCCTATATCTAACTCCCCCAAAAATACACCCAAATGTACAATACATATAGAACCCCACCAAAATACACACACGAATATACAATACATCTACATGTTCCACAATACAGGACAATTATTACATAGATCTCTTGCCACACCCTTTTCTACCCCCATGAGGTACATCATTATTAATATATGAAAATCCATATCAGGTTTATAATTCTTAATATGTGCATAACACATTACATGTGTATCTGATTATATATGCAGCACCAGTAGTCCCCAGGACATAATAAATTCAAAATTTGGCCAAGTGCCTAATACTATTATAAAATGCTGCCACACTGGGCACTTATACTGGGAGAAATAAAATTTAGAATACAGAGAACAACCCAGTGATCATAATTAATTAATAGAATTTATATATTAAGAAATATTGTTAAGTTTTGAAAATAGTAATGTGTCATGAACCTTATAACCCTTTTAAAAGTAATTTTGGCCCAGAGACCGACATGTTCATGGGCAAGTCAGTGCATAATTCAACCTGTCTCAACAGCATGTTTAACACTGCATGGACATGCACCTATTCAGGATTAAACTTGTGACTCTACTTAACTACCACAGAAACTTCTATCCCTATATAAACCAAACTGAATTGTAAAATGAGAATTAATATATAAAATGAACACTAAATTGAAACAGAGAAATTACAAGTTGATTGAATGCATTAGTAGCAGTGATGAAACCCTTATACTAAAAATAAGAAGGAATTGCACGTTTGAATGGTGAGCTGCCAAAGATGCATGTCAGCCTCTGAGTTCACAGCTTATACAAACAAATTAATAAAATTTACAAAAGATTTCCCTCCCAGTTCACGCACTATTCTGTCCCGTTAATCGGGGACCCAATTAAAATGTTTAAAACTTGAAAGTCATGTTGTTGAGTGATTGAATTGGTTCACTGGCTCTATTGAGTTACATCACCATGTGTAAAGAATATATATATGGATTGAGTTCACCTTAATTTTTCCATGGGTGTGAAGTGGTGATCTGGTGTTCATGACAGGGTGTTTGTGTTAGCCATCGCCATTCTTCTCCGGCAGATGAAGAGAGAGAGAAACTTGGTGTTACATGTTCAGGTGGTGGGGCTGTTCCTCGCCTTCATCGGGGAACCCGCAGTTCTGTATAGATCTAGCCTGCCATAGATGGAAGAATGGTGCAACAAATTCTTCTCTGCCGGAGAGAACAAAAAAAAAAAGCAGCCAACAAGGCGACGATCAGTGCGAGACAAAGAATTGCAGAAAACGTTATTTCCGTTCCGACCTCGTAAACCGTTCATGCTAGGGTGCAGCACTAATCAAGCCGCTCTAAATGGTAAAATCAGTTACAGATAGTTTATCAAAACTGCAGATTGGTTTATCTCTACCGCTGCGACCGTTAAATACCATACAGTATTTTACTTCCTTTTTCGTTAAACGGTGAATGCGCGCCGAATCTATCCTAGACTCGGCACACCACTGTATTATCAAAATATTTAATGGTTAGCATGACCATGAACAATTTAAACAAAAAAAAAATCATCCAGGATTCTTTTCAGCATGGTCATAAAATAAAACTACACGAAAGAAGCACACACATTACATACAAGCCAATAAATAAAAGTGCTCCTTCTCTGTTAAATAGATTAGACAGAGTCTAAGTAGTACAGTAATCAATGCGGGGTTTTAAAGGGAAAGCTCTAATCGTTGTTTAAACCCTACGTGTATGAATTGTGCCATAATGTTAATACAAAATTTAGTACAAAATAAAATTAGTGCTTCTATGTTAATTGTATTTATAGTTATATAATGATGATAGTAATTGATTTTAAATTAGTATAGTAACTTCTAATGTATCAGAACCTATTACAAAAAAATTACACAAACTAGCTACCTTCAGAACTATGATACATAGACTTAACAAGATCCCACTAGATGAAAAAGACTACGAAGACGAACTAAACACAATAATATATCTAGCAGAAGCCAACGGATATGACAGAACAATAGTCAATAAACTCCTACACAAAACACAAAACCAACACCAGACAAAGGCAGAAACAACAAATTCATAACACTAACATACATCAATAACCACGCTGAAAAAATAGCCCACAAATTCAAAAAAGCAGGATACAGAGTTGGATACAAAACTACAAACAAAACAGAACACACACTATCAAAACACACACATAAAGCATATAACAAATTCGATCTAAGTTTAGATCCATCTGTGGGACAATTCATAGAAATTTATGAAATAAAACTCGGAAGGAAACCAGTAGGCTATGAAATTTTATAAAACAGTAGCTGTTCCGACATTCCTTTACGTAAGTGAGACATGGACCATCGGTAAAGGGGAAGGAAAAAAAATTCAGGTTGCCGAAATGAGATTTCTGAGAAGTGTCCAAGGATTCTCCCTTCTGGATAGGAGAAAAAACATAGACATTAGACAAGACTTAAAGATCCAGTCTTTAAATGAGACGATTAAGGAGTATAAGAGGAGATGGTGTGGACATGTGGCCCGAATGCCAGATACCAGATTGCCAGTGGCAGCTCTCAAGTACAAGCCGAGTGGAAAGAGGGATGTTGGTAGACCGAGGAGGAGATGGGTTCCGGAACAGGCCAACTAGGGCCTAATCCCTGTAGTGAAGATGATGATGATGATGATGATGATGACAAATTCGATCTATCTGGTGTTTACAAACTAAACTGCTCAGATTGCAACAAATTCTACATAGCCCAGACAGGACGTAGCTTCAAACAAAGATACATTGAACACACAAAGGCACTACACTCCACTACAGAATCCACCTTTGCAAACCACCTCATTGAAGCAAACCACACGTACAAAAACATCAACAATAACATGGACATTGTACACGTACACACAAAAGGCTGAAAACTAGGCACTCTTGAACAATTGGAAATATACAAACACACAAAAACCACATCCTAAACGAACGGACACAATTCAAATCACACGCATTATTCGAACATATCACACCCCACACACACAATATCGATCCTTTAAAAGTCGATACCGTCGCCAAGAACAATACGGACATACTCCCAGCGGCAGCCTCTGAAGAAGCTTTTTAAAAGTGAAAACTGGTTCAGACTATAAGGTAAAACTTTTACGTTTTTACCCATAAAAAGCTTTGTGTTCCGAGTCAGTAGTGATTTAATTATATTTATTCAATCATATGTGTGGGACTATCAGGAGAACTCTAAAATCAACACACCTGAAGTTCTACAGGGTGATGGCCCTCCCCACACTTCTCTACGGCTCTGAGAATCGGACTTTAATTAAGCGAAGTCATATTCAAGCGGCCGAAATGAGATTTCTCAGGCATGCGACAGGATATACTCTTCAAGATCGCAAAAGAAATGTCGATGTGTGGCAGGAACTGAATATTATGACTATACTTGATAGGATTGTCCAATATCGGCTAAAGTGGTTGGAACATCTTAACCAAATGGGTGACTGCTGCTTTCCCAAACAACTATGGAATTATAACAGGATGAAGGACGGAGAGGTGTGGGGCATCTGAAGAACCGTTGGAATGACCAGCTCTAGTCTATCTGCTTGGGACTGGACATGATGATGAATTACAGTTAAAAATAAACAAAGATATTCATGTACAATTCTTCAACCTAACATTGTCCAACAACAGTAATGTAACAAACAATAAAATTCACCTTATTACAGTATCGTACTGTTCCGACGGCCTACTTGATCGTCGTAGGTACAGTGGAAAACAAAATACAAGACACTAATTAAGTCACTAATCACCAGCTTTAATTTTCACAGTTAAACAGTTTGTAATTAACAACACATCTCGTACAACAAATCAAATAAAAATTTCACACGCAATAAAATGTAAACTAATATAAAATGCAATTGTATTACAATTACACCCCCCGATTATAAACACAACACTTCACTAATAACTACTTGAATGCACACAGTGATATCGCCTGATAATAACTGAACGGCGTGGTAATATATCGCAGCTATAACTGAAAACTAAGGCCGCTGACACCTTGTATTTATACAACGCTCATAGACCAGAATATTCCAAACTACACGTTAGCACCAGTGAGTACGACATAATTAATTGAGGCCTTGACACAGTCCGCGCATTTGGCAGCTTCCAGAAAAGTCTCGTGAATGCGTCGAGAATCACATACGCCACACAGATTCCACTGGATTTATCTGGAACATTCGATAAACACGTAGATTGTTCAGTGGTTTTGTAACAGTACTAAGTGATACATTATAAACTATAATCACTGTTCACTAAACTGCAAGCCACAACAACTTTGACAATGTATTCTAATATCACTGATCAAAAAGTAAAACTTTCTGCTTCAGGAGCAGTGGTTTTATACTTTGTATACATGGTGTAATGACTGCATGCTGGTAGAATAATTGTCATATATATGGAAAAGTCTAGAACGTTGCTTAATCACAATGCGTATGAAGTGTCACATAGCAATATATGTTACCTATCAACTCAACATAACAATATTTTTTGGTATGGTTAACACGACAGTATTCATAAAGTAGTAATGCTGTATATCAATGGAACTGTTTATTGTAATGTTTTTTTATTTATTTTTTTTCAGTTTGTTTCTACAGGGACTTGTTATTTATGACCGTACTTTTGTTCATTGTGTCTGTAATCACTCAACAGATGTCTTCGTTGACTTGGAAACCAGGATTTCTTCTATCTGTTTCCAACTTTGTTGCCAACAACAGATCAGCACAATTCATTATGCTTATTGACAGTGACCCAAAGGTACAGTAACAATTTATTATTACGTTGTTATACAAACACATCTTTGTATGCATTGTTGATTTGTGTACTAATTTTGTCTAATTAACTGTGGTCATCTGCCTTTCATTGAGTACTTAAGGCCTGATTTAGTACTTAAGGCATGGTTCTTTACAATGAATGGACTTCTTCCTTATTTGGCATAACAAGCACATGTACCTTGTAGACTCTTAGTCTACTCCACCTGACAGCCACGGTTGAGTAAAATTATCCAGAAACCACTATCTCTCCAAGCAAGATTTATCTGCCTTCCCACACACACAAAAAATTAAATAGGTTTATGCCTTCACATTCTAACAGGCTTGAAGTACTGTAACTTAAAAAAAAAAATTTTATGGGCCCCATCTATATTTTTAAATATTTGCTGTCTTTGGAAAATCTCTATTTGCATACTATATTTGTTATATCTCAATAGTGTACTTTTGAAATAAAAATTAAAAACAATTTTAAACAAATCACGTTAACATTATAAAATTAGCGTATCCTTAATGAAAACTAATTTTGTCCATAAATTAACATTTGTATACAGGCTGTTTGGAACAGAGTAAATATTTAAGAGTTCTAACAAACATACAAATATCAACCTGAAAATCAGGAGGAGCCAACAATATAGAAGAAAATCTCTGAAATAACATGAAGGCAAGAAATTTATGAAATTGGAAAGCAAGTTATTAAACTTTATAACTTTAACAAAAAAAAAGTCTGCTCAACAGTCCCCTAAAGGACCAAGGCATACCGCACGGCTTTTGTGGTTAGTGTGACGGTTGCATGGCCAGTACAACGCGCCGCGCTAGTTGCAGTATTCACAGCCAGGAGGTGGCACTGTTATCTCAGCACCTACTCAGTTCTGCCTCACGACGCTGAGTGCACGCCGTATGGAGCCTCCACCAGGAATTGAACCCGGGACCACGAGCACATAAATCGCCCGCGCTAGCCACTAGACCACCTGGAGGCTCTTATAACTTTAACATCTTAACCTATTTATGAGGCTTTCACGGCTGGCATCATAATGGTTGAAATTAAAATCCGGGCTATTGGGCCATGGTCTACTATAGTTATTACTCCAAAAGATGTTCTCAGATGTTTCGGCCTCACTTCTGTAGGCCATTATCATTTTCAGTGATAAACAGTTCTATATTGTTATTTGAATTAGCAGTCTCTGTATTTCCAACTTTGTCGTGTTTACTTGGTGAACTGCTACTTGTCATGTTCCGGACGAGGCCTTTCAGTGTTTCCACCATTTTCAAGTCCTAAACCATAACCTGTATGGAAGGCTTTGTCCGGAACATGACAAGTAAGCAGTCAGCAAGTAAACACGACAAAGTTGGAAACAGTTTTAAAAATAACTGACACATTGTTCATCAGTATCCAATGTACTTTGACAAAGAATTCTACCAAAAGCCAACAGAAAGCCATAACAGCAACCAACCTGGTCACAAATATTCCACAAGATTAAAAACTAAGATGGCTTAGGATGGGCAAAATATCTGATGCTCAAAACATGTTCCAGTTAAGGAAAACAATACATCTTGATTGAAAACTAGTAGTAAATATTAAATAATATAAATATCAAGAAAAGGACAGTAGCAAGAAGTGTTCATAAATTATAATATATATATATTGTAACGAGAAGACCTGTATACACTGGTTACAAATAAATATTTAATACTGTACAAAAAAATTTTAATTTGATTTAAAAAAAATTAAAAAAAAAATTGTTTATGTTTGTTTGTTATTGAATAATTTATAAATAATTCTTGTTATGAATTTCCGTTGAAAATTTAAAATTCTGTGAGTTTATTATGTTAATATATGCACTTCTGGTTGACCGTAAAATGAATCTGGAGTTAATCAGATTGTCTTACTTTACTAATCGATTGACAATTTTCTTCTATACTCCAGTATATCTATTTTCTTTAGTAAAGGTCGTCTTCCAGTAAGTTCTGTAGTTAATAAACACTCTTATAGTATTGTGTGAAATAATTTTAAAATGAGATAATAGAATTATTTTGATTTATTAACATTTATTTGGAAAATATCGATTCAAAATAGATATTGATACAATGTTCGACTCTTCTACAGGGATAATCGATTTCACAAAACAGGTTATATTACCGTATATGAATGTTTAGAATGGTTCTTTTAGCGGTTATAATTATATAGTCAGAGAAGGGACAAGCATAGAAAGTATAACATGAACCAAAATAATCTTACTTTACTAAAAATGAACTTTATCTTGTGAAAAACTTACTTTTTTCGTCGGACGCGTTTCGGCTTGAGTATCCGCCTTCTTCAGCTTTTAGTCAGACTGCCATCATTTCGTAACGGTTTTTGTGTGGAAGGTGTAGTGTGGAGGAAGGGGATTGGTGCAGGGATTCAACTTGATGTTTGTTTTTTGTAAAATTGTGTCAAAAAGTGTATGTGATTTATATTGTAATTGATCGTTGAGTATGTTGTTTGGTTGTGTTGTGTGGTGTTTATATATTTCGTATTGTTCAGTTGTGTTGAGTTTTCGGCCTTTAGGTAAGTAATGTAAAATTTCGAGATTGGTGTCTATGTTGGTGTAACTGTGGTTTTCTGTGTGTATGTGTGTGGCAAACGCGGAGTGTATATTGTTGTTGGTTAGAGCTTTTAAATGTTCAGAATAACGGGATGAAAAAGATCTTCCTGTCTGGCCGATGTAGAAACTATTGCAGTCATTACATTTTAATTTGTAAACACCTGTTTTGTTATATTTGTCTATGTCTGTGTTTGTATTATTGATGTGTTTTGTAATGGTATTGGTTGTTCTGTATGCTATTTTGTATTTGTGTTTTCTGAATGTGTTGGCGATTTTGTGTGTGTAGGAGTTGTGGTATGTGAGTGTGATGTATTTATTGTGTTGTGTGCTGATGGTATTTTGTGTTTTGTTGTTTTTGATGCGTTTGTGTAGTGTGTTTATTAAATTAGGGTTGTAACCATTTTTGATTGCTATGTATTTTATTGTGTTGAGTTCGTCGGTGTAATCTTGTTTATTTAAGGGTATTTTAGTTAGTCTATGGAGCATATGGTTGAAGGCCGCATGTTTATGTTGTGTTGGGTGGTTTGATGTGTTGTGTATAACCATGTCAGTTGTGGTTGGTTTCCTGTATATTTTGTATGCGTGTGTGTGTTGTTAGTTTTGTTAATTGTTAGGTCTAGAAAATTTATACTATTGTTTTGTTCAATTTCCAGTGTAAATTTTAATTTGTGGTGTATAGTGTTTATGTATTTGTGGAAGTTTTCAACTTGTCTTGTGTTGCCTTTGAATAAAAGTAATATATCATCTACATACCTGTGCCAATATATAATTTTGTTAGTGTATTTGTTGTTGTTTATTATGTGGTTCTGTTCTATGTTGTGTATATATATTTCTGCTAGTATTCCTGATATGGGGGAGCCCATTGGGAGACCTTCTGTTCGTGTGTATATCTTGTTGTTGTATGTAAAGTAATTTTGTTCAGTTATTAGTTTGGTCAGTGTGATGATTTCTTGTATGTGTGTTTCAGGTGTGTTGTTTTGTCTGAGTAGTTGTTCTAGTGTTTGGATGGTTTCTTTGATGGGGACATTAGTGTATAAATTGGTTATATCAAAAGATGCCAGAGTTGAGTTATGTGGGATGTGGATGTGTTCAGTTTTCTTGACTAGGTCTATGTTGTTTTTCATAGACGTGTTGTTACTGAGATTAATATTTTCTCTGATTATCTTGTCTAGTTGTTTTGCGATTTTGTGGGAGGGTGCCTGTGTGTTGTTTATTAATGGTCTGATGGGAATGTTCGGTTTATGTATTTTTGGTAATGCATTTAGTTTAGGGGGGTTAGGTTTTATTTGTTTAAGGTATTTGGCGCTTTCCGGTTTGATTATATGTTTTGTGTTGTTTATAAACTTATTAATCTGTTTATGAAATTTTAGTGTGGGGTCTTTATTTATTTCTGTTATATTATTTTCGTTGAAGAAATTTTCGATTTTAGTGTTTAATTGGTGTTTGTCCATTATGACGCTAATGTTACCTTTGTCAGCTTTTAGGATTGTTGTGTTGTGTTCAAGTAACTTGTGTTTTACATTGTTAAGTGTTTTTATTTCATTGTTGTGTATTTTTGGTTTTGTATGTGTGTTTAGAAGTTTTCGTTTTATTTCATGGCGAATCGGGTCCTGGTCATTAAAGTGCGTGTTTTGTACAGCTGTTTCTGCGTCTATGATTATGTCACGTGTGTGTTTATTGTGATTTTTGTTAGTTGCATTGTTATGTAAATTATGTTTCAGTCCTTTGTTTAATAAATCCATTTCATCCTTTGTGAAATTAATGGTTGTTGTATTAACTACGCGTGCGTGGAATTTGTATGCCGGTTCAGGGATAGAGTCAATTGTGCGTGTTGTGAGGTTAGTTATTTTTTTGTTGTGTCTAGCTTGTATTGTCAATTTGAGTTTTTCTATGTTGTCTTGTGTGTGTTGTATTACATTTTCAAGTTCCGTGTGGTGTAATATTTGTGTGAGTTTCATGTGTAATTTATATGCCTGTTTGTCGAGTGTCTGAACAGGCATACAAATTCCACGCACGCGTAGTTAATACAACAACCATTAATTTCACAAAGGATGAAATGGATTTATTAAACAAAGGACTGAAACATAATTTACATAACAATGCAACTAACAAAAATCACAATAAACACACACGTGACATAATCATAGACGCAGAAACAGCTGTACAAAACACGCACTTTAATGACCAGGACCCGATTCGCCATGAAATAAAACGAAAACTTCTAAACACACATACAAAACCAAAAATACACAACAATGAAATAAAAACACTTAACAATGTAAAACACAAGTTACTTGAACACAACACAACAATCCTAAAAGCTGACAAAGGTAACATTAGCGTCATAATGGACAAACACCAATTAAACACTAAAATCGAAAATTTCTTCAACGAAAATAATATAACAGAAATAAATAAAGACCCCACACTAAAATTTCATAAACAGATTAATAAGTTTATAAACAACACAAAACATATAATCAAACCGGAAAGCGCCAAATACCTTAAACAAATAAAACCTAACCCCCCTAAACTAAATGCATTACCAAAAATACATAAACCGAACATTCCCATCAGACCATTAATAAACAACACACAGGCACCCTCCCACAAAATCGCAAAACAACTAGACAAGATAATCAGAGAAAATATTAATCTCAGTAACAACACGTCTATGAAAAACAACATAGACCTAGTCAAGAAAACTGAACACATCCACATCCCACATAACTCAACTCTGGCATCTTTTGATATAACCAATTTATACACTAATGTCCCCATCAAAGAAACCATCCAAACACTAGAACAACTACTCAGACAAAACAACACACCTGAAACACACATACAAGAAATCATCACACTGACCAAACTAATAACTGAACAAAATTACTTTACATACAACAACAAGATATACACACGAACAGAAGGTCTCCCAATGGGCTCCCCCATATCAGGAATACTAGCAGAAATATATATACACAACATAGAACAGAACCACATAATAAACAACAACAAATACACTAACAAAATTATATATTGGCACAGGTATGTAGATGATATATTACTTTTATTCAAAGGCAACACAAGACAAGTTGAAAACTTCCACAAATACATAAACACTATACACCACAAATTAAAATTTACACTGGAAATTGAACAAAACAATAGTATAAATTTTCTAGACCTAACAATTAACAAAACTAACAACACACACACGCATACAAAATATACAGGAAACCAACCACAACTGACATGGTTATACACAACACATCAAACCACCCAACACAACATAAACATGCGGCCTTCAACCATATGCTCCATAGACTAACTAAAATACCCTTAAATAAACAAGATTACACCGACGAACTCAACACAATAAAATACATAGCAATCAAAAACGGTTACAACCCTAATTTAATAAACACACTACACAAACGCATCAAAAACAACAAAACACAAAATACCATCAGCACACAACACAATAAATACATCACACTCACATACCACAACTCCTACACACACAAAATCGCCAACACATTCAGAAAACACAAATACAAAATAGCATACAGAACAACCAATACCATTACAAAACACATCAATAATACAAACACAGACATAGACAAATATAACAAAACAGGTGTTTACAAATTAAAATGTAATGACTGCAATAGTTTCTACATCGGCCAGACAGGAAGATCTTTTTCATCCCGTTATTCTGAACATTTAAAAGCTCTAACCAACAACAATATACACTCCGCGTTTGCCACACACATACACACAGAAAACCACAGTTACACCAACATAGACACCAATCTCGAAATTTTACATTACTTACCTAAAGGCCGAAAACTCAACACAACTGAACAATACGAAATATATAAACACCACACAACACAACCAAACAACATACTCAACGATCAATTACAATATAAATCACATACACTTTTTGACACAATTTTACAAAAAACAAACATCAAGTTGAATCCCTGCACCAATCCCCTTCCTCCACACAACACCCCCACTACACCTTCCACACAAAAACCGTTACGAAATGATGGCAGGCTGAAGAAGGCGGATACTCAAGCCGAAACGCGTCCGACGAAAAAAGTAAGTTTTTCACAAGATAAAGTTCATTTTTAGTAAAGTGATAGTGCTGTGAAAGAAGAGATGAACAATCAAGACAACTACAAAAATAATCTTAATAATTAATAAATGACAAAGTTGATAATGAGATATAATGTTTATAAAATTTAATTATTCAGACCAATGCCGTGTCGATGAAGTCAATCTGGAGAGTTCGCAGTGCATCACGGAACCATCATGGCGGCTAGCTGAGTTGATGAAGTTAATTAAGGAATGTCGGCTGTAAATTCTGACAATAAAATCGCCTTCACAATTGTTTTATCATCTCCGTAATAGTGTATACTGTCTATTATGTTGTTAGAAGTGTTCTGGTTAATTGTTCAGTGTTCACTGGCTTTAATTGTGTTGTGCTAGGTGTGTTCACTGTTGTCTGTTTGTAGCTAAGAATCATAAAGTTCGTTGTAAAGTGAAATATTAATGTTAGATGGTTTTACTGGTTTAATTCACTTGTATTATGTTGCGTATCGATTGTTTTCACTGTTGGTTTTGGTATGGTTCACTGATTATAAGTTTAAAATAACAAATTCGGTAACTTTCGATTTTTCCACCGATTTTATGTTAACCTTTTATACGCCATTAAAATTCGCTATAGAAGTTCTTAGAGCGATCTAACATCAACCGTTCGCATTGAATGTTAATTAAGAACTGTCTTACTTCCTTCGTCTCATGAAATATCTTGCCAAGTTAATATTAGAAATTGATTGTTTAAATATAAATCGCTTCCTCTGTATGTGATTTCAAAATACATTATATTCAGAATATTTGTTGTTTGTTGGTTACTTTCGTGAACTAGTAATTACATAATTGGTTTCTTTAACTCTTTCTGTTTAATTTGATATGCAATAGTCCATATTTATGTATAGATTTTTGTCAAAATTGCTATATTTCTGTCTTTTTGGAAATGTAGGCCTAATATCTGGTTCCTGTTCTTGTCCAACATATTAGCCATCTTAAGTGTTATAAATATGATTATAATAAATTTCTGATTGATATAAATCCTTACTTTCCTTAATTTCTTATAAATTTAACAATTTGATCATCCTTTTTGTTGCAATTCATGAATTTACTATTTCTCCTTTGAAATGGTTAGGTATTACATTTTGAAAATTTTTAATAATTTAATACAACCTTTTATATGATTCTTCTAAAGTATAGTTTCAGTTATAGTAGTTGGTGATTGATTTACCTTATATAAATCTAATTAGTTTGCTTGGTTCCTTACTCAAATATAAATGTTATTGGAATTTCCATTTTGGCCTAGATTCTATTGTTTTACATATACTGGTTTTTTAATATTACTAATTCTATACCCTTTCTGACTGTCTAAAGTTAACATAATATTAAATAAAAATTCCTTATACAACTACTGAAACATGTAGCATTGTATTCCTGCTCATACTATAAAAACAATATTGAAATTAATTATCAGTCTTTAAAGCTAGACATTGGTTTTAACTATTTCTAAAAAATTACATAACAAACAGTTGACAAATAGTATAGTATACATACAGAAACACTTTAGTCTGTATGAACACTATTATACATAATAAACATTCTTATATTACTTATAATTCTGTACTCTATTAACACCTTGAAATGTGGAGTTCATAGGCTCTGAACATTAACATAATTAGCCATTTGATTGTTAAATTTTCCTTTAAACTTAATCTAATTACAGTCCTTTCTGTTTATAGTATATTACATTTTTTAATCCCCTGTCACAGTAATTATTTTCCCTCAGCTCTCTTTATCATTTGCATTTCTATGAATGTTTTTTGATAAAAAGATGTGGCCTCTTTTATGAAACATTTGACATTTTTCATAATAACATTTGAGGTATATCATAATACCTCATGATATGTCATTTCTGTATTTATTATAAAACTTAAAGTTATTTTTCGTATTGTTTAAATTAGCAGCCATCCTTACTATTTCTTTTATGAATTTGCTAACTGCTATAATTTTTTTATTGTTCGACTAAGGTTTTCGTCATTACTGACATCTGTTGTTTAAGACCTGAAGATGTCAGTAATGACGAAAAGCTTAGTCGAACAATAAAAAAATTATAGCAGTTAGCAAATTCATAAAAGAAATATTAAAGTTATTTGATTGTACATAGTTAAAATATAAGTTACACCTTTATTTGAAGTTTATTATATAGGATTCACTTGCACTGGTATACTTACACTGTTGGTTCTTATTTATATTTGAGTTCTACAATATTCTAAGACCAAACTTTTAGTTATAAGGGACTGTGAAGATTTGTTTATTTTATTACATAATAACTTTCTTTGGTGCACTTCTACTTACTACTAAACACTTTTGTTTATAATTATTTTACGTGAGGTTTTGGGGTGTTATACTTTCTTTGGGGTGATATTAACATTTGGTTCTGGGTTTGTTATTTTTATTAATAGGTTTTTAATGGGTATTCTTCGTAGTTCTCCCATCCTCCATCTTCTTTTTCTTCATTTTTTCTGTCTTGGGTTTTCCAAGGTAAGTATTTCATTATGTTCTTTGGTTGGTTCGGGGTATCTTCTTTATTACCTGCTCCTAACCTTCCTCTTCCTTCTTGGTTTCGGGGTATCTTCTTTATCACCTGCTCCTAACCTTCCTCTTCCTTCTTGGTTTTGGGGTATCTTCTTTATCACCTGCTCCTAACCTTCCTCTTCCTTCTTGGTTTCGGGGTATCTTCTTTATCACCTGCTCCTAAACTTCCTCTTCCTTCTTGGTTTCAGGGTATCTTCTTTATCACCTGCTCCTAACCTTCCTGGGTAATCTCCTGATTTTATATCAGTTTCTTTGGATTTGAATTTCCTTTATACTTTATGGTTGCATTTTTATAATTTAATTATACTTTTCTTTTATGGTGGTGTTGTTCACTTTGATATTTAATTCTTTTCATTTGATAATTAATTATTTTTATTTGATATTTAATTATTTTCATTTGATAATCAATTATTTTCCTTCGAACTTACTTTTGAGTTAATTAATTTAAATGTAATTATGATCATATTATAATTATTACTTAGTGGATTATCTGTCATGCTACTATATATATATATATATATATTACATTTAATATTTATACATAAATTTACCTCAAGATGTTATTTTTCTATTTGGAACATGTTTCGGGTACTATCTTGTTCCCATCCTCAGCCTTCCGGTTTTTTTGTCTGGTGAAGTACATATGTGTTGTTGGTTGATAATTGTGGCTTCCTGTTGGCTTCTGGTATTTCAAGTTGGTTTTATTGTGTGTGATTGTGGTGTATGTGTTAGTTTTTTGTGTATTTTCAATGTTGAGTGCTTTGAATATTGTGTCATGTTTTGTATTGATTTGTATTTGTTCAGGTATTAGTTTGTTTTCTGTTTTATGTTTGTATATTTGTAAGTTTTCCCATATGTTCATTATGGTGCCTTTGTGTGGTATGTTTTATTAGTGTTACATTGGTTATGTCTGGGAATTCATGTCCTGTGTTTATTCCATGTGTGGCTAAATTGGATTTATATATTTCTGGTTATTTGTATGCATTTAGGTGTTCAAAATAACGTTTTTTCAGCTGTTTTTTTGTTTGTCCTATATAACATTTATTGCAATCTTGGCATTCAATTTTGTATATACCGTTAGTTGTTGTATTATCTTTATTGTGTGAGTTATTTAGATTTTGTAATTTATTTTTATTAGTTTTGTATGCTATTTTTATATCTGTGTTTTTAAATAGTTTTGTCATTTTATTATTTATGTATGTGAATGTGGCCCATTTGTTGTTGTTGTTATTATTTATGTGTTGTTCAGTTTGATTAATTCTTAATTGTTCAGTTTTTATTTTGTATTTGATTTTATTTTCTATTTTGATCATAGTATTTTTATTGTATCCATTTTTATAACCAAATCAAATAACAAAAACAAATGCAGAGAACATACTGAAACAAATCAATAACATACATCCCAAAATACAATTCACAGAAGAAAAAGAAAAACAACAAAATCAACTATTTAGACATAACTATCACAAGATACAACAAACGCATACAATATGCAATATATAGAAACCAACTTCCACTAACATCATTATACCTAACCATTCTGACCACCCACCACAACATAAAATGGCAGCATTTTATTCGTTATTTAACAGAATGTACAAAATACCCCTAAACAAACAAGAAACTGACAAAGAAAGAAATATAATATACCAAATTGGTTATGAAAATGGATACAATAAAAATACTATGATCAAAATAGAAAATAAAATCAAATACAAAATAAAAACTGAACAATTAAGAATTAATCAAACTGAACAACACATAAATAATAACAACAACAAAAAATGGGCCACATTCACATACATAAATAATAAAATGACAAAACTAACAAAACTATTTAAAAACACAGATATAAAAATAGCATACAAAACTAATAAAAATAAATTACAAAATCTAAATAACTCATACAACAAAGATAATACAACAACTAACGGTATATACAAAATTGAATGCCAAGATTGCAATAAATGTTATATAGGACAAACAAAAAAACAGCTGAAAAAAGTTATTTTGAATACCTAAATGCATACAAAAAACCAGAAATATATAAATCCAATTTAGCCACACATGCAATAAACACAGGACATGAATTCCCAGACATAACCAATGTAACACTAATAAAACATATACCACACAAAGGCACCATAATGAACATATGGGAAAACTTACAAATATACAAACATAAAACAGAAAACAAACTAATACCTGAACAAATACAGATCAATACAAAACACGACACAATATTCAAAGCACTCAACATTGAAAATACACAAAAAACTAACACATACACCACAATCACACACAATAAAACCAACTTGAAATACCAGAAGCCAACAGGAAGCCACAATTATCAACCAACAACACATATGTACTTCACCAGACAAAAAAACCGGAAGGCTGAGGATGGGAACAAGATAGTACCCGAAACATGTTCCAAATAGAAAAATAACATCTTGAGGTAAATTTATATATAAATATTAAATGTATTATATACATCAAGAAACGGACTGTAGCAGAAAGTGATTGAAATATATATATATTGTAACGTGACAGATAAATGCATAATAATGAATGGCATTGATCATTAGAATAATAAGATTATAACATTTAAATCCGAAAAAAGCATTAAGTTTGATATAAAGAATTAATTCATAGCAACTGTGCAGAACAATCATTGTTATATAAAAAGTATAAGTTCAAATAAAAATAGGTTACTAGTGATGAATCATCCAAAACCAGTCTAATAACCCAAGGTTTTTAAATTATAACCCAGGAAGGTAAGAAGTAAACAAAGAAACAACAGAGTATGACTAAACCCACAACGAGGATATATAAATTAAAAAGAAACCCTGAATAAGGCAAGATCCACCAATAAAGGTGAAGTATTTCGAGAAACTTAAGAAGAAGATGAAGAAATCCCAAGAAACCCGATGGCATCAAGAAGAAGATGGAGAAGATACCAGTCCAAGAAGACAGAAGAAAAGAAGACACCATTGAAGAAAGAAGAAGAAGACAGCATCCTGAGGAAGATGGAATGCTCTTATAAAAGACACCCATATCCCCATATCCCAAAATAAATAATAAAATACAAATAATGAAAGTATAACGAAATAGTCTTGGACAGTAACCACATGTACAATAAAATTAAGAGAGAAAAGTGTATAGAGTAAGAGTTGCCAGTGAACCAAGATGAAACAATAATATAGTACCCAAGGAACAAGTATTCATTGTAACACACAAACCAATTATTGATGTTAATAAGACTAAACAACCATTTAGAAATAACATCAATAAAGTGTAAAGTGAACCAGTGCTAGTTTGGGTATTATAAAAAATAAACCTTATGTTTCATTCTTGGCATCCTCAAACTGTGTATACAATGAAACATGCAACTTTAAGTGACTTAAAATTCGTACCATGTGAATGTGTTACCTTTAATAATAACAAGCTATAAATCTGTTTGAAGTGACATTTTTGTTTTATAGAATGAGTAAAAACAGATTTAATTATACAGTGACTGGGTACAATTACCCAATACCATATTTAAAGACAGTTTAAAAAACTGCATAATCGGGCTTAGTATAGGATAAAATAGCAAATAAGAATATAGTTATAAGGTTTCATGAATATAGGATAAGGATTTAAAAAATGTATTAGGTATAAGGACATTTATTTAAGTTTGGAACAACTAACATCATAACTGTAAATATACTTATTGCTTGTATTTATAGTAATAAGCAAATAAGATGTTAGTTGGGAAAAAACCTCCGTTGTAAATAATATTTCTATGTTAGTAATAAGTGTTGATTATGAAAAAATGTCTGAATGGTTGAAGACAACTATCTTTGAAAATATTTCTTATTTGTTTGACTGTTTATGGTATTGAAACCAATATTAATTATTGTTATGTTTAATTTAAAAAATGTTTAGTTTATAATACCATGTTTAAAAAGTCAGAGAGGGTATAACACTATATTTATTGTTTGTATAAAAATTTTGTAAGAAAAAACTTGTTAAAAAATCTAGGCAAAAGAATGAAAACCAAACTTCATTAAAACAGAGAAATTACTCACTTAAACGCATTTAAACTAAAGGGATTTAGATAAAATAAACCAGATATGAAGCCATATAATTACAGATACCACTTAGAAGGATTTTGGAAAATTATAGCCAGAATTATAAATAAAAATGGAAATGACAGAAGTTAAAAATTTGGAGAGGGGAGTCATATATTCCAAAATAATATTTTAAAAATTAACCAATTCAAATAATTACAAAAAAATAAGGGAATATTAACCTTTTAATACAATATGAGATTATTAATAATAAATATAACTGAAAAATGGCAGAATTTGCCTAATGACAGGAAGTTAATTTTGGAAATTTATCAAATACAAAATGAAAGTAAAATTACCAATTTTAGACAAAAAACATAATAAAACGGCATTATTCAATATTAAAATACGCCGAATGAACTGAAGGATTAAATTAAGTTACATCTAGCAAATAAAATTGATTAATAACCAAAGTTTAGGCAGTTATATAATGTAATTGAAAACATGCACAGGATGCAAAATTATATTTGAACAATGTAAAGAATAATATTGTATGGGCTAAGATTTTAGTCGAAAGTGGAGGAAATAGATAGTTGATTATTGGTATTTGTACGGAGCACTTGACGAGCGTAATATAACCAAGTTAACCTAACTAAAAGTACGGTAATGGCGAGTCAGTGAACGACACATTTTTGAAAATCGCGAGTGGCGAGTAAAACCATTTTGGAACGTCTACATAGTGACAGAAACAATTACTAAAGACTAAATAACACTGAACAGCACCTAACTACACCGAATAACACTATTAAACACAAGAAAACAGTATACACCGTAACCGTAAATTAGTGCCGAATGACAAAAAAGTGAACTAACTTATACATACACCGACATACAAAATACAACACAGAAATTTCACTCAAGACACTATACAACATCAGAAGGAACATTTGCTGACAGCAGGACGTGAATACAAGAAAATCTCTTATTTGGAACGTCGCAAATACGAAGGAAATTTTGACCAACTTCACGGCAGCCATTTGCAATTGATGTCGTCATCACCCAAGAGCAACGCCTCCTAGTTTCCCTCAGCTGTATGGTTCGACAACAAATTATTTTATTACAATTTCTATTCAATGTATGTACCTAGTATTAGTAATTACTTGTTGTAACGTTATACTTTTTTAGTATTGGCCCGATTTCTCTGACTTTAACCATAACTAGCTGTTTAAAGAACCTTATTGAATTTTATATATCAAAACTTTGTAATTGTTCGATACCCTGAGAATCGATTTATAATCGACAAGAGTCTATTAATCAATTATTCAATAAAACATTTATACTTTTCACCTCAAAATAGTTCTTCCTTTCTTAATTACAACAAATTACAATTAATTTAATTTTAATAGTAAACTACCAGAATTTTACCACCTCAGAAGGAAGATAACCTCCAAAACAAAAAAAGTAAACAAATATCGATTGTCCCTGGAGACAATATTATAAGTGGTTGGAAGTTATTAAAAAAATACAAGAACATTAATAAAATTTCATAGAGAAGTAAGACACATTTCAAAACTTTACGAAACTTAATTAATTAATTGATTTTAATTAATTAAACGATAAAAAGGAATTTTTTTTTTATTATAAATTTTTTTTAAAAAATTTTTTATTTCTTCAACAAGCTACAAATTTTTTTTTAACATTTTGTAATACTACACCTATATATCTTCAACAGCTTAACATTATTAACAGGATTCGTTAAAATTTGGAAAGGTCAACAGCGAAACTAAAGGAAGTGTTTCAGACCAGTAAGACTCGAGAACCACACCAAGTAAACACCTGTCATCGGAGTCATTACTTATTTATTACAATATATATATATATATATATATATATATTGTACAGTTACTAATAATTGAAAATAACTTTATTAAATCACAAAACACCTAAAATTCACAGTTTCCAAAATTCTTACCTGCACGTGGATCCACTCCTATAAGCGAACTCGTGACCTGTAAGAGTGGTCATTGGGTTGCATTACGTAATAAATCTCTACTCTCATTTATCAACTTTAAACCAATTCGTTTATATACTAACTTTAACATCTCTATCTGCTTTCTTTCTTTTTATATTCTTTACAAAGTTATTACTGACTCTTATTCCATTTTCCAAACAAAACAAATATTAATGATCTTAATTATTAAAATAGCTATATCTTTATTATACAAGATGATGAAGCACTTCACTCGCTCTCTCATACTTTTCACTCCCCCCGAATAAGAGATCTCTTTAATATTGATTCATTTTAGTGGGTCTGTGTATACTGCAGTATTAATTTATAAATGAAGGTATTAAATGGTACTCATCCTGCTCGTTGTTACCCCAACACTGTTTTACGCTTGAATGTCCGAAAGATAACTTGAGCTGTTTATAATTTAGTAGTTTTACTTCTGAAGTTGTTGTTGAACTTTTTTATCACCACATTTTCACAATTTTTTGGCTCGCGAACTCTTTTACATTGAACCGCGTGGTTCGATGGTATGACGCTAAGTGAAGTGTTTTCAAAATGGCCAGCGTCACTCTAAGCGTGGCAACTTGCCTTCTGATTGGACGGCCGAGCGTCTTGTGATCTCTCGTACGATCGCAGGAAGAAAAACTGTGCGTGCTCTTCACTCTGTCAAAATCAGCACACACGCGCTCGTACACATTCCGATGCTCCAGACTTCGTCGCACCTCGCCTGGCTTATGGGTAGACTGACAACTGGGTGTTCACAAAAGTTACGCTTTAATTATTAAAACCGGGGCTCAGTGTGGGTGACTCCACTCATTACAATTATTAAGGAATAAAAATAAACCCCAGTTTGTCCCGTTACAATATATTTTATAATGACTTTACCTCAAGATGTCTTCTCCCTATTTGGAACATGTTTCGGGAGCCTTGTGTTCCCATATTGTAATGGGTCTAAATTAATTTAATTATTATTGTGTAATTTGGTAAATTCTATAACATGTAAAGATGAGGCCCCTTTGAGGTGACACAAAGTCTGCAGTAAATGAGTCAGTAAGTTTCATGGCCTTATATGGTCATGATTGAATTATTAATTTAATAGAAAATCTATTTATAGCCAGTGATTAATTCCACCAGTATGTTGTTGACGAGTGACAGGAAATTACAAATTGAAGAGGTGAAACGCAACCCAGTGGAACATTATAATATTATAGGCGAGATGTGTGGCGGGGAGCAGGGTGAGGTAGTGTACGACGCACCAAACGGAAAGTTTTTGTAATACGGAAGTCAGTCGACATCCATCTTTTGCGCTGTACAGCAGCAGTCGGCTCGCCCGCATAAACAGCATAAGACATAAATTGAACAATGTGAGATTTCAACCAGTTTTAGACTTTTCAGAAAGTATAAATAATGTATTAACCAGTGATAAATAAAATAAACAACAGTTCGGCCGTAAGATATAAAAGTGTAAAACAGCAAACAGTGCACGCCACGAGGAGACGCCCCAGGTGTCGAACTTCTACTCACCGACAGGAAAGTAGACATTTCAAAATAGTTCAAATACTGGCTTTTTCATAAATTATAAAGTTGAGCTCAACCAAAATCAAAAAATTATGAAAGTGTGCGTAATTGAGCGAATGTAAAGAAACATAGGCCTAAAAAGAAGTGTTGAGTTTGCAAAATTTGATACGTAGTTTACTAATAACCAGTTTTATGCTTTAAGGCGACACAAGTGTGTTCGTAATCTTTTCTATGTTTTCAAGAGAACATAACTAATGTTCTGTTTCACTATCAACACGCATGGTGTTAATAGTATTTGCATATTGTTCTTTGTAAATTTGACTCCAGTATAGGGACAAATATAAATTACTTAACTATTGAGTAACATTGCATATGGCGCATTGTTATTTGTATTTGCTATAACAAATAAATAATGTTATGTTTACTTGATTTGTGTATCGTTCACACCGTTCTCTGCCAAAGTACACTAAACGAATTCCTGGATTATACCTTACAGATTTAAACAATAATATTAAAATTAACAACTAATTAACACGAAACATTGCAAATGGCGCCCGAACAGGGACTTTGTGAATTGACAGTGCAATTTATAATATTTACGGTACATTTGATTTACAATTTTGTCGAAAAATGGAAGAGAAAGACGCAAATACAAATTTAGATGAAAGTGCAGAGGTAGAATCATTGTTGAACATTACTCAAGATCATATGGTAACAACTAATGAAATTGTTAGTGAAAATGTTGTTGAAATAGATGTAAAAGAAACTGTAGTAGCTGGGGGTAGTAGAGATAATGGGGTAAATATATACAACCATTTAGCGTTGATGATGGAAATGATAAACAATAATGAAAGTGCAGAGGTGAGGTAGAATCATTGTTGAACATTACTCAAGATCATATGGTAACAACTAATGAAATTGTTAGTGAAAATGTTGTTGAAATAGATGTAAAAGAAACTGTAGTAGCTGGGGGTAGTAGAGATAATGGGGTAAATATATACAACCATTTAGCGTTGATGATGAAAATGATGAACAATAAGTTTGAACAGCAAAATAAGAACAATGATAAAAATAATGATAAGTTGAACACGAGCTTAAATGAATTTAAAACTGAAATCAAGTCAGCGGTAAATGCACGTAACATTGCAATCAAATCAGCGGTGAGAGAAATGAGTAGTAGACTTGACAAACGAGATGAAAGGTTAGTAGAAATGAATAACGAAGTTGTAAACGTAAGAAACGAAATAAAAATGCATAATCAAAGTATGAACAATCAATTTAAAAGTATTAAGTGAGAATGGATTAAACCAAATAAGTGAGTGTAGTGGTGTCAAAACTAATGACACGGGTGAGTGTAACGAAAAAGAAAATGATGAAATAACAGACGACCAGGGTGTCAATAGTAAAATAACGAATAATTATGAAGGGATCATTAACGAGGTAGGTGTTAGTTGTAAAAATAAATTAACCAGTAGTGGTAAGATAATGGAAAACGAGATATATAAAAGCAATACAATGAAAATGAATAGCGATCATGATAATATAGAAACAGGGAGAGAGAGCGAGAGAGTAGAAATCAGTATATATAAGTTAGAGAGAGAATATAAAGAGAATGATTTTGTGAATATAGGGCAGAGGGTATATTTTCCCCAGTTTTATTGTAAACCAAGATGGTTACAAATGTTTTTGAATGGCAAGAGTCCCTTACAGGAAAACAATGTGTTTTCAAGGAGTTCTTTAATTTTCAGTAGGCGTTTTTATGATTTAATACCCTCTGTACGGAATGATAGACAAAGTATGAAATGGTGTTGTGATAAAAGGTATTTTGAGAGGAAGATAGAAACTTTTAAGGTTAGTAGAGGTTATAACGAATTAGCAGAGAGGTTAGACATTACGAGAGTTAATAATATTGAATACTTACCTGGTGAAATAGGTAGTACAGCAAATGGTGATAAGGTTGGGGATATTGATTACTTACCTTATGATGAGATAACTGATGTAGTAGATGAATATAATGATAATATTAATATCTATATATAATATATATATGATGAAAATATTAATGGAGAATTTACCATACCAAACGTCGACAGGGATTTTGAAAAGATAGTATGCAATAATATTTGTAGTTACTATATTGACACAATGGAAAAAAGTAATGATGATGATTATTATAATTATAATAATAAAAATGTGTCTGTAATTGTAAATGAGTGGTGTAGACGTAAGACCAGGTTATTATACGATGATGGGGGTAAATAGTTAATGTTTATGAACGTTTAACTATGTGCTTAATGGTTTTGAATTGGACTGTTTAATAAAATGATAACAAATAATAATGTGTATTGTATACTTTTGTGTTGATATTAAATGAAATATTGTACAAGATGAATGTTAATAACAAGTTAAAAAAGTTTTTGGAGAATTTAATGGTGTAATGAATACTAAATTGTGAACATACAATATTTACCGAAATATATAAATAAATAAACTACTGCCAGGAACTTACCTGCAAATAGTTTTCACCAGAAGCCAGAGTCGCCACCTATATCTTTGAAGGACAGATATGGAAACCTTTACACTTTACCTTAAATAAAACGGACAATTTTGCAATCTGACCACCCCCAATAATAATTCAGAAGATACCCGGAACGTTTAGACGAATCTTGCAGCACAGAAATGAGAAAGTGGTAATGACGAAATAACTTAGTCTAACACATTTTTATGTTATGAAATGAATATTTTTTACTTACATAAGACGGAACTCCTTAATACAAAACACACCAAAATAAAAATACAAAACACATTTTGAATTGGTTACATAGGCCTTACCCTTCAATACTTTTTACTCTATAGAAAGCAGCCCAGCTTTGCACACACACACTACCACACCATTTGAAACCCCTTTAAAATATTATATTAAACATAGAAAAATATTTTGTCTTTACGCATGTTCATGTTCATTTACGGTAATTCACTGCCGCGAATGATGCCGCCGACCGAACACGTGCTTTCGCCGCCCGATTTAACTGCCCATTATTTCTGTTCTATTGTCTGCCGTTCGTCACCAGTTATACACTTGTTCGATCCATTAATTCTGCGGGTCCCAGTCGGTATTAACGATATTGTTGAATTAGTTACATTTTATAAAACTCCACTGACCGGGCCCGAACAAAACAGTCAGCGTCTGTCAGTGTAGTCGGTTGCTCGTGGACTGGGGTAAGCGTCTATCTCATGCGGATGGATATTAATGCCTGCCGGCGAATGGATTTCGTTGCCGCTCACAGCCTGAGTTGTTGCAGATTAGTGGCTATGCCCCTGATACATAGCAGTATTTTAGTCCTGTACACCGACGATATTTAGATGCTCATGGCTCGACGTCACAAAATAGGCGGACCTTGATCTATACATCCGTCGCGTTAGTGAAGAAAGCGAACAGAAAATGTGCGCTTCACCATCTTTTCGGTTCCACCCAGGCGTCAGTCCGCGCGCCTTGTTGAGTAATGCGTATGGGCGCGCTGTCACACTCTTACAGAATTCATGGAAATGAGGCTTGGTAAATTCCTCTACCGATTGCACAACGTGAGATTGCGTCGTCTTTGTTCAAACTGCTCTTACAACACGTGGTCTGTCTTTGTTGAAATTAGGTTTCACAATTATTTTTTATAAATCCCCGAAAATGTATATAAATAAAAATACCCACAAATTTGGCCTGTTACAATACCCCCTCAATGAGAGGTCTTCTGTCAAAACAGAAGAAATCTCATTGATAAAACCCCTAAGAGGACCGGTGAGGAACTGGTGCCAACAACCCCCTTTTGTTCTTACACTTCATGGGTAAACGACCAAATTCAGTATATACAGAAAACCAACTACAACTGACACACTAATACACAACACCTCCAATCACCCAATACAACACAAACTAGCTGCTTTTAGAACCATGATACATAGACTTAACAACATCCCCTTAGATGAAATAGACTACAAAGACGAACTAAACACGATAAAATATCTAGCAGAATCTAACGGTTATGACAGAACAATAGTCAGTAAACTCCTACACAAAACAAACAGACAAAGACAGAAAACAACAAATTCATAACACTAACATACATCAACAAACAAACAGAAAAAATTGCCCACAAATTGAAAAAAGCAGGATACAGAATCGCTTACAAAACTACTAACAAAACAGAACACACACTATCAAAACGCATGCCCAAAGCACAAAACAAATTCGATCTACCCGGTGTATATAAGCTAAATTGTTCAAATTGCAATAAATTCTACATAGGCCAGACAGGACGTAGCTTCAAACAGAGATACATTGAACACACAAAAGCACTCCACACCACTACAGAATCTACCTTCGCAAACCACCTCATTGAAGCAAACCACACATATAAAAACATCGACAATAACATGAACATACTACACGTACACACAAAAGGCCAAAAACTAGACACTCTAGAACAATTAGAAATATACAAACACACAAAAACAAATAAAAACGACATCCTAAACGAACAGACACAATTCAAATCGCACGCATTATTCGAACACATCTCACCACACACACACAGCTTCGATCTTTCGAAAAACTATCTCGTCGCCAACAACAAGACGAACAGCGCTACTTACGACAGCCTCTGATGAAGCCTTCTATAGGTGAAAGCCGGTTTAGGCTGTAAGGTAAAACTTTACGTTTTTACTTATAAAAAACTTAGTGTTCTGAGTCGTCAATATTATAGTGATATTTAGTTAAGTAACGGACACGTCATGGACAACGAAATCCAAGGAAATAAATAAACGTGTAATTCTTCAATCTTCAGCCTTCTTGTTTTTGAGCCTTGTGAGGTATTTGTGTGTTGGCTGCTTTGGTTTCCTGTTGGTCTTTGGTGCTTTAAATTGGTATTATTGTGTGTGATTGTGGTGTATATATTAGTATTTTCTATGTTGAGTGCTTTGAAAATTGTGTCATGTTTTGTATTTGTTCAGGTATTATTCTTCGTATTGTTTAAATTAGCAGCCATCCTTACTATTTCTTTTATGAATTTGCTAACTGCTATAATTTTTATTGTTCGACTAAGCTTTTCGTCATCACTGACATCTTCAGGTCTTAAACAACCACGTGGTTGTTTAAGACCTGAAGATGTTAGTGATGACGAAAAGCTTAGTCGAACAATAAAAATTATAGCAGTTAGCAAATTCATAAAAGAAATGTTCAGGTTTTAGTTTGTTTTGTGTTTTATGTTTGTAAATTTTCCCAAATGTTCATTATGGTCCCTTTGTGTGGTATGTTTTATTAGTGTCATATTGGTTATGTCTGGGAATTCATGTCCAGTGTTTATTTCATGTGTGGCCAAATTAGATTTATATATTTCTGGTTTTTTGTATGGATTTAGGTGTTCATAAATCTAAGGCCAAAACATCTTGAGGTAGTCATTATAAAATATATATATATTATAAAATTATATATACATATAAAAAAATAAAACATAATTTTACCCAAAAGAAAGCATTGTTGTCCTGACTTAAACTGTAATGCAGATGAATATTTTATTCTCCTTCCTTCCTTGTTCTTCATTTCACCTGTATATGGGCTGCGTTTTATTTACGTATTATTTTATTTTTTTTAGAATGCAGCTGAACTTTCTGAAGGTGAAGAAGCTGTTACGCTGGTACCTAGAGCCGAAGGCGCAGCTCATCAGTGGCAAATGTTATCACTGCTGATAAACAGATTAACATTCCTGTTTGTTCTTATTGTCTATATGTATCTTTCACTGTACCTACTTCCATAATTTTTTTTTGTAATGAAATTATGTATGCAAGTAGATTTCATAAGTGATGCAGCCCAAATCAAATACAATGAAAAAAATCACAATTTATAAAGACCATGTTTTATATTAGGAAGCTATCCGAGACAAGCTTTCATAGTTTTGATAATTCAAATTACGTTTTTTTTTGTCTCAGCCATATATTATTACCTACATTAATACAAGACGTTTGGCCCACTCTATGTTGTATGGTATCTTCAGCATTGAGAATTACTGCTGTTGACTGTCAGGAGTGCATAAACATTCAACTTCTACTTGCTAACAAGCCTACATGCATCACAGACTAATGAGCCCTGAGCAGTCTGTGCTTTAAAACACAAGAAAAAGGGTGCAGATGCTTATTATTACGATACACAGTCTCTTCTGCAGACAGGTTTAGTGTCGATATGTGGTCAGTGTACTGTCGCATCATGTATGTAAAAAGTTGTTTTTTTTATGTTATAAGTTCAGTCGGGAGTGAATTTACAGAGGGGGGGGAGGCAAACAGGACTAGACCACCCACAGAGGGTCAAAAAAAGTTGACGAATTTTGTTTAGCTCTTTTATTTTTTCGGCTGTTTTTCACCTCTTTTAAGTATAAAAACAGAGATATTTAAATCAGAGCACTCCCCATTGTCTCCACTGGCCCTTAGGCCTCTAGTTAGGTTGCACTCCACCAGTTGTTGTATTTAGTTTCTTCACAATCCTGCTGTCATTCACTCTCAAGTCATGATCCAGCGACTTGAGTGTCTGTATTCTAATGGCATTGATATGCATTCTCATAAGCAGGGGCGTATTTACAGGGGGGGGGGGGTGAACGGGATCTGACACTCCCCCAGAGGTTAAAAAAAGTTGAAGAATTTTGTTACTCTCTTAATTTTTAGACTTTTATTACTTGTTTTTTAAACTGTGCATGCTAATATGATAATAGCTCTTTTTTAATATATAAAAAGGTTTATTACACATACATTTGAAATATAAAATATGAAAATCAATTCAGTCAATAAGTATCTTCTCAACAATGTTCCAGTAATGCGTATTTTTATCGTGTTATTACTGAAAATTATTTAATATTATCGTAGATTTTATTTAATAGCACTGATTTTGATTTCAGGATGTTTCACAGGTTTTTCAACCACTTTAAAGATAATAATGTTGATTTGTCTTAATTTGTTTTTCCTTTTGTATGAAGCCGACTCAACTTGACCGCTCCCCTCCAAGGCTAAATTCTAGATACACCACTGTCCATATTTACCCATTCCTGTAACCAAGAGTCATAGAATTGTGTTGACATGTGTCAAACTGCAGCCACCTGTTATGCGTTTGTTCCCGAATGAGGTTCATGAGAAAGGTTTTACAGGATGCACAAGATTGGACAGAATACAAAATGATGAAATACGAATAGTTTGTGTGTACAGTAAACAGAACAAAGCAAATGGATTTAGAAGAAGGTGGAAGTAAGATGGTGACACAGTGATATAAAGTAAATTACTCGAGAAAAAAAAACATGTGCAATCGAATACAGGCTAAGAGAAAGAGCTGTGAATAGTCTCAGGAAAAGAGCTGATTTCTATTAAGTTATAATAAGTAATCCATCTGTGTACTGTGCAGTACTATTGGTGACATCTGTAAAATAAATCCAGCAACTGAGAGGTAAATGATCTTAACTCCACTTTATCTAGTTCAGAGTAAATGAAAAATAAAGATAATTAAGCATTTGTATTACAGTACTTATCCAACTGTGTGAAGGGAAATATTAAGGATTTTTTTACAATTATTCTGGCACTTGTTACTTTTAAAACTGTTTACAATTTAAAAAATTGGATTTACTTCTTTTTCATACTGTACTGCTGTGTAAACTATTCATGTTAGAGATACCATCTTTTACCACATAAAAATATACAGAAAGAGAAATTAAAATATCATTATCTCAATTTTAATAAAAATTGGAATTACGAGTATTTATCTCTCAGGAGATGAATAAGTAAATATAAAGTGAATATGAGTATGTAAATAAGTTGTAAGTCCAAAGCAGCTCTCAATGGAAGTATGATACTACACCATAGAATAGAGGTTGAAATGTCTGCCATTGACTTTCTATCACAACACAATGAAACATGGCTGTCACCAAAAGCAGAAATTTTTTAGTTTTTTTTTGTTAGGGACTATCAAGACTACTTGGATTGTTAAATACCAGGCAATGCAGTTATTAAAAATTAAAGATACTTGTGATTAAGTCTACATTTCAAGATTTCAGATTTTTTTATTTGTTTACAGTATTGTTTTCCTTTTTTTACAAGCAGTCTCATCTTTATTACCTTTACTTTATGGAACACACATTTTCTTTTCCCAGTCTGTGATTCGGTCTCCCAGTTTTCGCTACACCAACCTACCATATTTGAACACCACTCTCTATATAATGTAGTTGTAATTGTCTTTCCTTTTTTTTATTGTTGTATTGGAGTGTTAGTGGTCTCAAATATTTCTACTAGTAATTTTATACAAACCACTACGTTGTTTTTGGTATTGACGAGCACTTTCGGCAGTCAAGCCATCTTCAGGTCATTTACCAACCTTTTTTTCTTTTTGCTGAAATCATTCTCCAAAATATCCACACTTCACAAACGCAACATTTAATTAAGAATTTTAATTTCAGTGGCTTTTACTGTACTACAGGGAAGACCGAATCTCAGATGCTATAAGTTTACTTATAATATAAATACTCAAAATGTTGTACATTTTTATAATTTATGGTTTTTACAATTTTTATTTTTTCATTGAAGTATCAATACAAATTATAGTTTGATAAAACACTATGTATCTTCTTCAGTTTGTTGTAAATAAAGTTAATTTCAGAAATTTTTGTACAGTTAGTTGTGCATGTTCTTAAAACTTCATATCAAATTAAAAAAAAAAAAAACTTAATTAAATGACAGCTTAGAAGATGAGTCATTGGTGGATGGTATAGTTACCCTTTTGCTTGTGTTGTCCCAAAGGCCAATTCTAAAAACATTATCATTTATAGACCAGAATAAAGAGCTTCAGCAGGTCTGATAATATAGCATATCATAGATTTGAAACGCAATTGTGGGTCTCAAATTTTTTCAAGATATGATACTAAATACACTGATCACTTATTTCCAAAAATTGACTATACTAAAGCAGTAGGGCTAATACACAAAGACAAGGCAAAGTCAGTAGCGGTGCGGTACACCTTCAGAGCTAGTAGCTTTTATTTTATGTAGGTCAGTGTAAAGAGAAGAAGACCAAGAAAGCTGTTCTTGGGACAAGGAGTAGTAGAAATGGTATTTAAAGGGTTCAGAGATTTTAAAAGAAGGTGGTGAACAAGATGATGTTATGATTTCATAACATGATAAATCACCAATCTGTTGATGAAGGCTGCACGATTTATTAACGACACAATGATGCTTTTGGAGTAAATCGTATCTGTTTTTAGTTTTGACATACATTTTAACTTTATTAATGCCAACTGTTTCAGTTATTCTATAACAAGACACCCTCAGTGGCTGGCTGGACTGAGACTGAGTGTCTAGCTGTCAGTTGCCCAGGTCAGTCACTTGAGGATACCTCAAGTAGAATGGGTGAAATGTTTGGAGTTAATAAAAATAAACTCCATGTTCGTCTAAACATGGTTAAATCTAACATAAAAACATGTTACTTTTTATCAAAATGATGAAAGCTTACAAGCAAGGTTAAGATCTATTTGTTGAACAAGCGAGCGAGTTCTGTTTTTATTCGACTATTTGGCATTTGTCTGTCTCTCTGTGTGTCTATTCAGGGTATGTATCACAATAACTTTTGAATGCATCAACTGATTTTTTTAAAACTTTGCATGCATGCTCTTACCCTACAGAAACCTATTATTTTTTTAGATTAATCCCCCCAAAAAATAGGGGGTGGATGGGAGGTACAAGTTTTGAAAAAAATTGCAAAAGCCCATGTGAAGTATCAAATTAAAGGAAAATTTAATAAAAATATGAATTTAGCTTCATTTTTGAAGATTTTAAAATTCCGGGATGCCTGTGTCCAAAAAGTTGGTGACAATTTTGATAAAATTGCAAACATTCATATGGCATACTAAATTAAAAGAAATTTTAACTAAAATCTGAATGCAGTGCTAAATTTTGAAAATTTCAAATTTTTGGGACACCAGGGCCCAAAAAGTGGAACAAAAGTTCGATAAAATCACAAACTCCATGTGAGAACCAGGTGTCAGACTAAAGGATATTTTAACACCAATCTGATTGTTTGGGATTTCTTTGCAATGATTACGTTACTAAACAAAAAGTAACAGGGATTTTACTGTAAAATGATCTAATATCAAAATTTGTTGAGTCTGTCCCAAACTGTTTCCCATGCCTTTGTGTCGCAACCGCCTGGGTCTGCACAGTAAAGTTACTATCTATCTTTTGTTTCTTTGGTGAGTACTGACCCTATACTGCATCCGCCTGGTGGTCATTCTTCTCGACTACCAATAAGTGTAAGTTGGAACAGTTCCAATCCAAAATCCTACATTCCTTGTCAGGATCTCCATGGTTTGTTAGAAACGATGTCATTCATGGAGGTCTTTGAGTTCCTACTCTTGCTGCAACTCTCTTTGCTTTGGCAGTGGCATCTTCCTTCCCTTACATATAAAAATCAGTATGTAAGAACCTCCACTCCCAATCAGGGTTAAACGCCCTCAGGTAATTCTTGATGACCCTCTGTAATGTCAGCCTCGCTAAGCTATTTCTGAGTAACTCTGAGCAACTTCCTTTCCTCTCTCCTAAGGAAACTCCTTCCCCAAGCATGTTTCTACCATACTGGTTGGCACTCTTACCTTTTGCCACTGGCATGGAGGCTCTCTGCCTTGCGTTGAGGAACCGACGCTTCAAGACATCTGCTGTCCAAATCACCACCAGAGGCAGTGCTACAAAAGCACTGAAAATTAATTGATAATTCAAAACAAAATTCTGGCACCATGTAGTGGTTAACCACATTGGCATGTCCCTTCTCATTTTAGGTACCCTTTCAGAAAAACCAGCACTGGTTTCATCTAGCAGGTCCTAAACAATACAATCAAACCACAGGTGCATGATACCTACCTACTAATTGAAGCAAAGCAAAACAAAAATTTCATTCCATCAGACAATGTGGAGGAAGTTACACTGGAGAAGGAAAATGGAAGAGAAAGAAGACGGAGTAAAGCCAATCAACTGGGACAGCAGCAGGCTCTACATTTCGGTGCTGTACATCACACTGCAACTCGCATGGAAAGCTTGCCGCTCCAGCAGCAACTAGCGTCCCTGCCCAATGGCTCGAGGACCACAAATATAATATGGCCATTTGTCTTGTGACAATCTCTAATTGTGTGTGGCACTTTAAAACTGGCCGACAAAATGATATCCATGCTCATGTTATTTAGATTGAATCTGGCTTTCTATACATTATCCTTTGAGCTAGCTGGCAGAATGTAATTATCTAAAACTGTGGTTTTCAAACTTTCTGAGCAACCCCTGACAAACAACATACATTTGGTAATTTCCCTGTGGGGTGACTGGTAGAAACTCTAGTGGCATATTGACTTCTTCACTTAATATTTTTTAAGAATAAGTTCTTTGTAAAGGCTTTTAAAACCAAGTGCCATTATTTATCGTAATAATCGATTGCCAAAAATATTTTTAACCCTTTTGTTGCTCTTTAATTTTTCCTTAGGTTTCTGAAAAGCTGCATTATTGGCCAAAAAATATTAAATTATTTTTTTCTTGAATTCCCACATGTAGTACATAAGTCATGGTAAACTTATTTTGCTCTAAAAATGTTTACACACACACACACACACACACACACACACACACACTCTGATACAGGAAACCTGCTTTAATAAGAATGGAGTTTTTCAATCGTGACGAGTTTTCTCCAGTTTTATTCTTACTTTTAACTATTTGCACATTTTTTATATACAGTAGAACAATTCCACTTTATGAATATTTATTTACACGAAAAGAACACCTGTACAACATGTGAAATAAATAAGTACATTACTGCTTTTGTCACTGACTTTTCAGTCTTAAAGATTGTTATTTTTGTTTTGATTATTTGTGTAACTAAATTTAAGGTTTTTGCTACAGTTTATACTTTACACTGACACTTTATTGTTAGGGTACGAACATGCCGACGCAGCATTACTGGTAGACTGCAGTTTACTGTGAGGCATTGCGACAAACATAGTGAGCAGTTTATCCTTACTATAAGACATTACTGTACTGTGACACATCACGACAAGTCAGCTGACAAACAGTTCACTTCGCTGTGCAAAAAGAAAGCGTTTTCTAGTAGTGGAATATATGTCACTGCAGTTACTAGATTATAGTTCAAAATTGTCAAATGTTTTTCTTTATTATAGTTCGTTGTTTGCCTAGTTTCGTTTTTATAAAACAAACAGACATATTAATCTCTTCTATTCAAAGGGTGATGTATCTGGCATTCAGAAAAGAAATCGTCTTTTAACTTCAAGTGAACCTTACTTATGACTTTTAAAATTTAAAGATACGAAGACATGGCCATTATACTTAAAGATATTTATAACCAGAGACAAAGAAACTAAGTCTATCAAATCGTCTTTCATTTATAATTAAAAATCCAAATATTAACTATGAAGCTGGAATCACGATCAAAAACGCATATGAACTGATGTAATAAGAACGCGTCTACTTTGAACTCAGGTGTGCCATGGAGTGAGGGAAGTCATGTGATTCAGTGAACCAATCAGGGTAGCGCGCCACCTTACTACATTGCTGTCTTCCGTGAGGCAAAAACAAAATAATTTGTTCTTGCCTCACTCTACCAGTAAGCTGCACAGTAATGTAGTACAGTAAGCATCTTCGACATGTTCGCTCCTATTCAAATCTGTACATTTGTTATGACCTCACTGTCGTACAGTACAGTAATGTCTCACAGTAAGCTGCTGTCTACCAGTAATGCTGCGTCAGCATGTTCGTACCCTTAGACTGCAACTGATCATCACAAATGTCTAACCTTCTTACTGTCTAAGTCACTGTCACTGTCATAAAGCGAATCGTCATCACCCCCAAAAAAAAATCAGGATCGTCTAAATTTTGTTTCTATTTGTGTATCAGTAAGGAGTGTACGTGCTATTATGAAAAAAATATTAAGAAATTATAACTAAAACTTTACCTTAAAAAAAGTGTATACAAGGTTAACAAATACGAAACAATATTCATACATAATATGAAACACCACACCGTGTAAAAACAAAATTCAGTCCCTGTAAATATTATATAGTAAATAACAATTATGCACAATACAAACAAATTAATCAAAATAAACAAACCAAACCACAGCTATAAAAAAATGCATGCGTCATGAAAATCAGCTGGGTAAACAATCAGCCGTCAGACCTAGTGGTTTCAGGACCACGATAAGAGAGTAATACCTTAAAATATGGTGAAACTATGTTTTTATGCATTATGGGAGTATAATCGGAAAAAACAGCCAATGGAAACAAAAATTGGCTGACATGGACTAAAGGTCATTACGTGGACTAAGCATGTAAAAGTACATGTCAATTCGACTATAGTCGAATAAAGCACCGAAAGAGTTAAGGTAACAAATAAATTTAAATAAACAACTTTGTAACAAATTTTAATAAAAACATTAAAAAGTAAACATTGTGCAAAGAAACTGTTAACAAATTAACAAACAATGAAAACCAATAGACCTAATATATAAAAAATTCTAGTTTTTTTTTCACTTCTAACCCTAAATTTAAAAATACAATTTAGCTGTGAGCCCCAAGGCACCATGCTAACGGTTGAAAACGACTAGACTAAAAATAATGTTATACTTCAGAATCCCTATGAATTTTTAGATATATACCTAAGTTATGTACAATTTTCTCATGACATACACATCATAAATATTAAAAGGTAATAGCAAGAGATGTTACTGCCACATTCCTTTTTTTAGATGCTATTGTATTCTTTATGCTTTCTCAGTCCAGTACATATTATACAAAAATCAAATTACTCATCATGACTCCAAGGACTAGGCCTTACACCTGTTCCGAACCCATTCTCTTCCTCGTCTACTGACATCTCTCTTCCCAGCAGGTTAATACTTGAACTCAAGGCAGGTAGATGAATATCAGGCATGCGGTTCAAGTGTTCACACCATCTCCTTCTGTGGTCTTCAATCTTCTGGTGTAATGATATAATGTTTAAATCGCATCTAATATCCTTGTTCCTTCTCCGATCCAAGAGAGAACAATCTTGTATCCCTCTTAGAAATTTCATTTTGGCTCCCTGAATACTCTGCACATCCCTTTTACCAAGAGTCCATGTCTCACTAGCATACAGGAATATGGGGACATTCACAGTTTTGTAAAACTTCATTCATGTATTCTTCCGTGTTTTATCTTTCAGGTACCTATGAATCGTTCCACAGATGCGTCTAAATTTTGTTAGCTTACTAAATTAATTACTATATTTCATAATTAATAGTGACTTGGTACAATAGATTATGTCAGTTTTCCTGAAGTTCTGGCAGGTATAAAAAAAGTATACGTAGTACATAAAATGTGATACATTTTAAATCAAAGTTGATTTAAATTAAGATTTTTAGTACAGTACATTAAATATGATTAAATTACATATCTTATAATACGGCTGGAAATAAGTTCAATATTTAATAACTTTCCATTAATTGACCTAAAAATTCAACATAGAGTTGATATTATAGAACTGAAGCGCCAGCTGATAATATAGTATTATGTACAGCTGAACATTTGCGTTTACAGCTAGTACTTGAAAATGTTCATGACTAAAATTTTAAAATATACAAACACAGATCAAAAGACACATGTCCACTCAAATTTTAATATATGTTATAGGATCTCACAGAAACTTTGAATTCAGACAACCTGAAAATTAACATTTCCTGTAAAACCTGCAACTTGAAAATTCCTAATGTACTTACTTTGCCGGGGCAGTTATGAACACTATACAAAAGACGTGTGTATAGAAAACACATTATTGTACCAAGAAACAAACACGGTTTTATTAATACAGTGAAATCTTGATATAACAGTCTTCCGCGGACTGAGCAAAAAGCACTTTATATACAGATCCTAAGTTTAAAAAATGAACGTTACATCAAGTTCTTGGATTTCATTGTCCATGACGTGTCTGTTACTTAACTAAATATAATTATTTCACTATGACTCGGAACAGAAAACTTTTTATGGGTAAAAACGTAAAAGTTTTACCTTATAACCTGAACCGGTTTTCACTTTTAAATAGCTTCTTCAGAGGTGGCCGCTGGTAGCACTATCCATCTTGTTGTTGGCGACAGAATCGATTTTCGAAAGATCGATGTTGTGTGTGTGGGGTGTGATATGTTCGAATAATGCGTGTGATTTGAATTGTGTCTGTTCGTTAAGGATGTCGTTTTTATTTGTTTTCGTGTGTTTGTGTATTTCCAATTGTTCTAGCGTGTCTAGTTTTCGGCCTTTTCTGTGTAAGTATAGAATGTTCATGTTATTGTCGATATTTTTGTATGTGTGGTTTGCAAAGGTGGATTCTGTAGTGGAGTGGAGTGCCTTTGTGTCTGGCCTATGTAGAATTTGTTGCAATCTGAGCAATTTAGTTTGTAAACACCAGGTAGATCGAATTTGTTTGTGCTTTGTGTGTGTTTTGATAGTGTGTGTCCTATTTTGTTAGTAGTTTTGTAAGCGATTCTGTATCCTGCTTTTTTGAACTTGTGGGCTATTTTTTCAGTTTGTTTGTTGATTTATGTTAGTGTTATGAATTTGTTGTTTTCTGTCTTTGTTGTTTGTTTTGTGTAGGAGTTTATTGACTATTGTTCTAGATATTTTATCGTGTTTAGTTCGTCTTTGTAGTCTTTTTCATCTAGGGGGATGTTGTTAAGTCTATGTATCATGGTTCTGCTGCACCCATCTATCGCAGACGAGGAATGTATAGCTGCCACCGTCTGCAGCTGCCAGGCACTCTGGTCACTTTCCAACTTTCTTCAGATAAGATTGATCATACCCACGCCTGAACCTGCTTGATGAGCCTTTTTGTCTAGTGACCTAGCTCTTCTTGTTCCTAAGCTCTCTATCATCTGGCTTCAGGCCTCTCAGTGTGCGCAGCTTCCCCACCTAGCTCCTTCCTCTGAAAGATGACTTACGTTGGGGAGAAGGTAAATCAGCATCACTACAGCAATGTCCAAAACAGCCAGACTACTTTACTAGTACCACAAAATTTTATCCACTATAATTAAAATAGCATTTACTTGTACTTAAGAACAACATTGTGTTTAGGTGTAACAGACATTTATGCTGTAGGTATACATACATTGACAAATACAAGTATTTTACCATGATGAGTATCCACAGTAGCTAGACTGAGAGTTTCTGTCTAGCCACTGAGGAGGAAGCCTCATAAATGTTTAGAGTCGATACAAATAAAACAAGTTTTAAACTCTAAACCAGCATCTTGCTTAACCTCACAATAGAGTTTACAAATGAGATTCACTCATTTAAAGTGTTTTTCACTCAGAATTGACAGAAGTAAACCAAAGGTCCAGTATGTTGTGGGCATGTTTATTACAAGAAATATCCAGATACTTGCTTTAAAATGACTTAAATACTACCTCTTGACAGTTTGTTCACTAGAATTATAGCTAAGCCCGTTAAACAGGTTTGAGACTTTTATTATTTCTATCACTGGTAAAGAGCTAACTTTGAATAGCCAGTCAGTGAAGAGGCTACTTTCCCTGATCTGATATAGACATACCACAAAGTACCCATATTATTTGATTATGTCATACATAATATTAAAACATAACCTTCCACTTTTCAAACCATTTTCATTTTTTATGAAGAATCCCAATCTTTTTAAAAGAAATACTGTGGTTCTCTTTCCAATAAATCTGTTCTTTAGACAACCATATTCTATAGATGCTGTGTTTCTTCACTTTGTCGTTAATACTGTTTCCAGTTAATCCAACAATTTCATATTAAAATTTTATTACAACCAATGGATTTGCATCATTCCTGAAAAAATTTAATAAAATCAAATTAATGTAATTTCTTAACAATTAATTTATAGAATATAATATATTGTAGTAAACTGCAAATTAGTATTTACCCACCAAATATTTGATTCATCCATTGTTACTTGTTCTGTCTTGTTCCAATGATGTTTGATAACCTGAGGTAAAAACAGAAGGGCATCAGTTATGTGAAATAATTGGGACCCAGAATAGTTCAAATATAGTATATATTATGGTGAAGATTCATTACAACTTTGTCACCTCACCTTATCATTGTAGATCCATATTACCGTTTATTTTCTGTCTACACGCTAAAAAAAAGCATGTAAGTAGTCGAGAGTGGTGGGGGGACATGGTGTCACAGCCAGATCGAGTTTCGCGTCTTAGCTGTATTAGAGAGCACAATCCAGTAGTTAATTGCACATCGATGGCTTTGGCTTGATAAGTGCTGCACCACCATTGGAAGGATGGGAGAACGTCTGTTTTAAGGGTCAGGCTTCAGAATGTTAAATAGCTCAAAAAAAGCTGGAGACTGGTGCCTAGAAGACAGATAGGATCAGGATACAGTACACGTGTCATTCAAATATAAACTGGATTTTTTTTACACAGATTTATTGGTGACATAAAATTACAAAAAAATATTTTATTTTTCTACATAGTTTCCTTCAACAGAAATACATTTCTCCACCGGATAGGTGGCTTCTTGATCCCCTCATCAAAAAAGAAGACGGGCGCTCCAACAGCCAATTGCGCACATACTGCTCAACCTCTGGATCGTTGTTGAATTTTTCCCCTCCTAAGGCTTCCTTCACCACACCAAACATGTGGAAGTCACACGGAGATAAGTCTGGACTGTAAGGAGGGTGTTCAAGAAGTGTCCAGTGAATTTCAATGAGTTTATTGCGAGCTTGAGCTGCAGTATGTGGCCGTGCGTTGTCATGGAGAAGCAGAACATCGCGAATTGGTTGCTGGCGTCGTTTGTTGCGATAAGTGGCCCTGAAGTCATCCAGCAGCTGGCAGTAGTATGCAGCATTCACCGTCTTTTGATCGTGAAGGAAATCAATCAGCAACATACCTCTTGAGTCCCAAAACAGTTGCCAGAACTTTCCCTGCTGACAGAGGCGAGTTTTGGCCTTGACCAACACCCCCCTCCACTTGGCCTGTGACTTGCGTTCTCCACTGCATCATGACCGCTTCGAAATGTTTTGGCCCAATTAAACACTTGTGTTCTTGACAGAGTAGCATCTCCAAACTGTGTCTGGAGTCTGGTCAAAATCTCAGCTGATTCCCACGCCTTCATTGGCGAGAAATCGGATAATTACCCATTGCACAACAGACGAAGGTACCTCGTACTCAGACATTGTGCTACTGACGTGGGAACGTGTTCTGCTGGCCGTTCTCTCACCTCCACACACCCCCACCTAACTATCTCAAGCGCCCCACCTAACTCACTCTACTTCCTGAGTCCACATGTAAAAAATCCAGTTCATATTTTAATGACCCTCGTAATACAGAGAAATGCAAGCTGTGATGAGGAATAAATGGGAAAGCAGGTGATGAAAATACAATTTCAAAATTTCTATATAAACAATTAACATGATACTTTATTACAAATTATATATCTAAAATTTGAACTCTGCATTACAATAATATTCGACTTGCATCTATAAACTAACTTATACTATGCTTCAGAATAAAATACAAAATTAAGTTATTAATACATTCAGTATGTTTCAAAACATCTTATATACAGTAGTTAAAAACTAACATGTTCGTGTACAATACTTGGTAATCTTATTTGTACACTTCAACAAGAATTATTTATCTCTCTTTTAAGAATGTTGTTTTGTGGTCTTTATAAAGAGACATATTAATTATGATGATTTTCTTAAATTAATAACACACAACACAAATGGGTTTGGAAACTACCAAGTAAATTTTCATCAAATCACACTAATTTTCTTGAACAGGATTAAATTATCAGTAATGTTTTTACAGTGATATGATAATGACATGAAATAATACAGTTCGTCTAAATTATTAAAAAATAATTAAAAACACTAACAGATGTTAAAACACATAAACATAAGAGTTCAATCATTACTTATCATTTGGTTTTCCAGATATTTAGACTTTTTTAACTACGTATTTCAAATTACATAACGTGCTGGAGCAAATATCCCATTTTCAAAACCTATGATGTGATATTACATATCAATTTGATGAGGACATCGAGAGAAAGATGAACAGATTTCAGGCGATCCGTTGCACTATCAAAAGAACTTTAGGGAGAAAAACAATAAAGGAAACTCAAATGAAGTTCTGTAAGGTTATGGCAGTCCCCACTCTTTTATACGGTTCCGAAAGATCGGTATTATCTAAAATAGATAAGTCATATACAAGCTGCAGAGATGAATTTCTTGAGAAACGTAAAGGGATATACACAAAACGATAGAATTAGAAACGATGTGATAAGAAATGAATTGGATATATTCTCTGTAAATGCAAGAATCGAGGAATGTAAGCTGAGATGAATTGAACATATAGGTGGAATGGAAGCGAAAAGGCTACCTCAACAAGTTTTACAATATGCACCTAAAGGGAAAAGAGAGGTGGGAAGACCACACAAAATATGGCTTGAAAATAGAGACCGGAAAAGGTGATGTCACCTAATCCTGGAACGAAGAGAAAGATTTCAAATTACCTTGTGGTAGTAGTTCAGACTTTGTACTCGAGGAAGGACTATCGTAAATACATTTTTCAGCACAACTAGCCAAAATACGTAGCTAAACAAATGTCCTTCCTTCAATACGGTAGTCCTAAATACAACAGTACATCTAGTGTCTAGCTGAAGATCGCACGCAGTAATGGACTACAGCCTCAACACACAGAAAACCAAACAAATACAAAAATTATATTTATTCCACTCGAACTCAAACAAAATGAAGAAAACTTTTAAGCTACCGTATTTGTTTACTATTTGACGTAATATTTATATTGGTATAATGTTTGAAATAAAGGTTAATGTTATTAGCTTTCTTTTCTAGAAATTATACCTTAAAACCAAATAATTTTATGTTGTAACATATTTTAACAATTATAAGACTAAACATTGTAAGCATAAGTATACAAAAGTCGACTGCAGTTTGATAAGACTCTAAAGAAAAGTATGTGCCTCTACTGTATCCCAAAACACACAAACACACACAAAACTTGAGATGAATAAAACAAAATTATCTCTCTGGAGTAGTTAAATTGAGTGTTACAACCAAATTCATCAGCATGTTTATAATTTACTTTTCATATTCTACTATAATATTGTAACAGCATGTTTCATATGAGTTGGGCTTTTGCATTAGAAATGAAAACTTTGTAATTTAATGGTGACTAGTGTAACAGACAGCAGCTCAGATACATGGCTTTAACCGTGAATAACGTTATTCTTACAGCTAGTACGTGATAACATCGCATACTTGTGAGAGTGTAGGCAACGATTCTGTGAAATGATCGAACTGGCAGAGAGCATGGGTGCAGTTGAGAACCAGTTACGATCTGGTTTCCTCCAGCCTAAACAAAGCCAAACAATTTATTGGCTCAAGCAATGCGAAGTCAGTTTCCACCCAACTGCTAAGCAGCAGAACACAGAAGGCAGTAACTCGTGATGAAAATGTAAACTGTTAATTATCAAACAGTCTCCATTGTAGTTGCAAAAGCATCAGCTGTCTGCAGTGTCATTAAAAAAAAATTAGCAAAAACAGTGTGAATAGTCTTTGCTCAGCGACCACGCTGTTCAGCCCCAAGAAGGCAGCAACTCATCAAATATGTCATTGTGCAATCACTAATTACTGGCCGCAGTTTATAAAAATATTAATGAGGTGCATCAAGAAGAGTTTTATTAAATAAGTGTTGAATTCACAACAGTAAATTCGAAAAGTCAAGGCATAATAACTAGAAGCACAGCCACATGGCATGTGTGAGTGAACAAGGAATCTGATGTATAGGCAGAAAAATATTATTCATATGAGGGATTTGGGGATATTCACATCTGTTCTCGCACACCACCTTTAAAAATTAATATGAATTTATAATTTAAAAAGTGGCGAGCCTACTGTTTTGGTTTTTTAGATTTTCTGGGTGCGTATGGTAGGTTTTGAAGCCTTGCTTATGAGCCTAATCTTACAATATTTTAAAGTATAAAACAAAGAACCCTACATTTGTTAACAGTAAACAAAGAGTACAGATTCAATTCAATTACACGAAAAAATAAACTGTAAAAACAGACTAATGGCAAAACAAAACGAAATCCAAAGAACTTATTCTATGGTCCTAAGTTTATACTGACATTAGCAAACAAATTTCATAGGTTGTCAACCTTATTTGCTTGCATAAGCTAATTCAGGTATCATTTCAATACCAAAAACTCTAAACATTTTAAGAATTTTAAATTTCTATGAACTTGCTGCTAAAATTTCAACTTAATTCTTACCGACATGTGTATCGTAGAAAAATTATGTAGATGCATATCATGTCCATATTATCAATACAGAATGTTTAGTGTACACAGATCACATATAATATAAGATTTCCTTATCCTTATGGCTCTGTAATTTTGAAAGTAAGACCACAATGAACTTGAAATTAAAAAACTCAATTTTCTATCATTCAAAGAAATGAAACATCTTGAATACCAATGCATGACAGAACTCCGCTTCAACAGTGAAAACTAGGAACTTCCATTTAAATCCACTGCCAACCAACAGTGTATTCCACTTCCTTGTCCAGTTAAGCACTTTCAGTTTTTTCAGTGGCGTTTTAACTTGATTCAACATGTTCTGATTGTGGTTCTTCCAGTAACGGTGACAACGCCATCATCCTGTAATTCCTTTAGAGAATCTTCAAACATTTCTCTAGTAACCATCTGAAAAACAAAAACAGAAAACATTAAAAATAAACTGTTCCTGGATTTTGTTGCCCATGACATGTCCGTTGTTACTAATTAACTAATATATAACACTACAGACTTGGATCACAAATCATATTACATATTTTGTGTATGTATGGTCTGCCTCAACGAGGTGGTTTGCAAATGTGGATTCCCTAGTGGAGTGTAATGCTTTTTGTGTTCAATGTATCTCTGTTTGAAGCTGCGTCCTGTTTGGTCTACATAGAATTTGTTACATCCTGAACAGTTTAATTCGTAGACATCAGGTAAACCAAATTCGTTTTGTTGTTTGTGTATTCTGTTTTGTAATTCTGTATTCTGCTCTTTTAAATTTACGATTTTTATCAATAATAATTTGTGATCAGAGTCATAGTAACTGTATTAAAATAGATTTATTTTTAGTAGTATTACCACAGTACTAGCACAACTAACAACAGTATGGAAATATACACCAAAACAGAAAAATAATTAATGAACAGAAGAACCATCATATTTACCCGACTATAAGATAAGCTTTCTTCCAATTTTTGATATGTTGAAATATAAATTTGTTTTAGATGCATACAGAAACAATTGACTTTATACTTAGTAGTATGAATACGCCATACGTGCTGCTTATTTTCCTGTTACTACGTGTGTGTATGGCCGCACCATATGTACTTTACACTTTTTGTTAAGTAAAATTCATCTCTTGTTTTATCTTCAAGATATCCCACAGTATTAAAATATCTGGAACCAGCTTGACAGATGATTAGATAAAAATACTGCAACATAAGATGAAAATCTGAGGAGGACAAATCTGGTGAATAGGCTAGCATTCCACTAGTTCATACTTCAAGGCCCCAATTTTCCCTTCAGCAAGACAGATTTGTATGCTGGCAAATTGTCCTGATGAAAGGACACATTTTTCCTTTTCTGGACATTTTTCTTTGCTTTGCATGTTTTCTTTTTTCTATGAATTTTTTCCATCCAGTTTATTCAGAAGCATGCATAGTATTCAAGTTTTAACGTCTTGCCTTTTTCAAGATAATCAGTTTTTTAGGACAACTAGCCTCTGTCAATTGTTTTGGCTGTGTCTTTTTATTTTGGGTGTAATGATAATGTAGTGTTTTGATTCTTTTAAAATGTAAATTCACTACACAAACTTTCATTCGTACAAAGCATGCATGCATGCACCCCCCCCCACTCTCACACAAATAGATTATTACCGACCATATAAGCATTAATAAAATTACAATCTGTTCACTTACAATCTGTGAATTTTCTTTCATCTCGCTTAGAACTTTCTGGTAATTCAAAGATACGCCCTTTCCTTTCGACTGGATTAGTTTTCGTAAAGCATCCGTAAGTTCTTGTCTACGTTTGCGAGCAGCTGAACTAAGACCTGTTGTGAGAATGTTGACGTCTATTTTACCAGACAGTGGATCTGTTGCTGACTGCTTTAGAGCTTCTCTGTGCAACCTGTTTCAAATAAATTATGAAAACAATATATACTTCACAAAAATATCATATTTCTGTATCGTAAAAACCAAAATGCGACATGCTGTGTATCCTCAGAGCCTTTAAATACATTCACATACTTAATGTATCCACAATGTATTACAATTCACACACACACACACACACACACACACACACACACACACACACACACACACACACACACACACACACACACACACACACACACACACACACACACACACACACACACACACACACACTTTATGGTGTAACAATTCTGTAATTGGCATAAGCATCTTTTGGTGTTTCATGATCTATAGTTTTTATTATGAACATATGCATTACAGATGAAGAGTTTATCTTTTGTTTTTACAATATACCTAGAAAAAAAATATGGGTATGGAGAACCATACATGACTTCCATGTTCTAAGATTTATATTTAAAATCATTTTCAAACTGAAATATTTCCATAGAAACTAGTTCTTTCTTCAGCCTTAAGCACAGTACCGTGGTCACTAACATATACCACCTCACGTTAGCGCATTCGATTTTCACTGATGATGGCAGACGATATCACTGCTAAAACGTCTGGTTTTGTAGAAAACATTGGACCACGCCAAACAGCCCGGGAAGGAATTTTAACAACAAACTACTTTTTACTTCTTGTAACGTAGTACACATGCCATATAAAAAAAATTATCCCCTCCCCCTTCAACTATCATTTTCATTTATAGATATTTCATCTATATTTCTACAGTGGATTATTATGATCTTCTTTTCAGGATACTTTATTTATCAAAACTAAGTACTTTACTCTTGTTAAAACATAAAATGTTACAGGTAAACTACCCTTTCCCCGTAACCGATCTTCACTAAAATCAATAGGCCTCGAGTCTTCTACAACTCAGGCACATATTCAAAAAAATTGTTGATTGTTTGAATTTACGGCAGTTATCGTTCGTCATAGATAAGATTACTCTTCTTAAAACATAAAACGTTGCAGGTAAACAATTACCCCTTTCCCTTGTAACGGGACAAAAAGGGCAGAATCATTTTTAATATTATGCAATAATACACAATCTATGTAACCACTGGTAAAATACGTATTTAGTAATCTGAATGGTATCACTAAGCCAGTATGACGTAGGCATTGCCATCTCTAGCTGAATAAACCAAACCATATAAGGTACAGTATTTTTTAATTAGTCTGACGTCACGATGGTTCCATGAGAGAAACACGTGTTTTCCAATATTGAAACGCAGTTCTGGCTTCTACAAGCTTCCAGAATTTTCTGTGTCCAGGCCAGAGACAAAGCGGGGATACAGGGGAACCATGTGACTGGCCCGGATAGTATACGATTGCCAGTCGCAATTTGGAGCAGTCGACAGAACAATTTGATACTGTACGGTTGGGTTAATAGTGTTGGGAGGTCTACGCGAACAAATTAAGTGTAGCCCTACAAAAAGTTGTGAATATGAATCTAAAACAGTTATAAATAACTCTCCTTAAAAAGAAAATACAATCGGAAACTTTAATTAACAGTGTGGGACCGTTTTTTGAGTGTTGGAGTGAAAAGTGAACTGTGAGTGATGGCGTAACAATTGGAATAACATCAGCAGTTAAGTACTCGTAAAACTAGATCGACTGGCCAACATTTAATAATCATTTGTCTTTTCTTTAAATACACCATTCAGATTTAGTAATGAGATCTCAAATTTAGGGGGGTTTTAAGAGAGTGAGAGAGACACTGGATGCGAAGTACTGGTTAGCCTTAGTATAATAATATTAATCATTTCTAGTATTGTTTAAATAATTATTATGAATGCTCAACATTGAGCTATTTGTTAACCAAAAAGTGAATATGGTTAGCAACCTTTAAATTGTTAAATGAAAATAAATTCAGATTTCAATATAACCATAACCATGTGTTCGGTGTACTTATTGCGCCGAAACCTAACCTATTTTCTGCGTCAAAATCTCGCCTAATCGAGCCTGTGAGAACTTCTGAGTTAAGGGAACTAAAATTATCTAAATTACTTAAGGGAAAGAGTATCAAGGTTTATACGTTTACTTCTACAAACGTACTGGCGGCCCTGAAAGTTTTGGTGGGATTTGTAGAGTCTAAGGTAAGTGCGTAAAAAAGATCGCGGAGGTAAGTAAAATATTATGGTGGGTGTAATTAAAAAAGAATTGTAAAGTTACACCCTTAAACCGATCTTGACCAAAATCAATAGGCATTCAGTCCTCTATAATTCAGGGACCTATGCAAAAAATTACCCTTGTTAAAACATAAAATGCTGCAGGTAAACTACCCCTTCCCCTTAACCGCTCTTCACCAAAATCAATATGCCTTGAGTCCTTTACAATTCAGGGCTGTATGCAAAAAATTATTCGATTCTGTTTGAATTTGCGGCTGTTATCGTTTGCCATAGAAAAAATTCTACACACAGACACTTTTTGAAAAATGGTAAGGTGAAGAGAAAGAGGTAGTTTACCTGCAACGTTTTCCGCTTTAACAAGAGTAAAGTGCTAAATTTTGATAAATAAATTTGTTAACTTATGATTCTTTTTAAATATTATCTGATAATTATTCTTATGTATTTTATTTTATTTGCATAATGTACACCATACATCCGGTGTAACCATGTGTTATTTTGATTAACATAAATTAGGCTTTTCGGGTCCAGAGTTACGTTAAGCGAAAAGGCAGAGATAGTCAGGGTTTTGAAATGACCATTCACATAACATATGGTAAACAGATTAAGTTTTATTTATTTCAGTGCTTAAATGTTACAAACAATTGGAGTCATTAAACGATTGACAAATTCCAAAATGGCGGCTACCTTACTTCCGTCTTTCACCATGCTTTTAACTCTACATAATCTTATTTCTTTGTAAGTGAATTTTTTAAATAAAGGTAATTAGTATAGGATGATTCTAGAATTTTCTTTACTTTAAAATCAAATAATCATCTCTCCTCCTAACCTTTCCATAAACTCTTCATAGTCTCTACTTATCTTAAAAATTTCTACCTCCCTCTTTCTCTCGCAATATCTCTCACTTTCAAAACATCTCTCTCTTTTAAAATATCTCTCATAATACCTCTCCCAACAACACTTCTCTCTCTCAATATATCTCTCTTTACACCCTCTCTTTAACCCTTCAACACACACTATCATTCCATTATTATTATATTCTATTCCCCATAAAACCTCATTATTACTACCAACCTCCACACTATTATCTCCTATTACTATATTTTTATTTATTTTATCATCATTTCCACTACTACTTACCTTGTCATCTTTGTTCAATTCTAATTTGTCTATTACTTTCTTATTTTCTAATGATATTTCGTCTAACCGTGTCTCTATTTCACTTAATCTTTTATCATAATTACCGCTTTGTTTCTTAATTTCTTTCTTAATAGCATTGAATTGTTCATCAAACTGGTTTAATTTCTCACTAAAATTGTCTAATTTCGTATCAAATTTGATGCTCTGCTCATTAAAAAGCAGTTTCATCATTCTTATTATGTCATTTTCTTCCACTCTTTTTGTTGGGGCTGGTGTTGAATGGATACTATCACCCATCATTTCTGATTCTATTCTACTTCTCTCGTTACTGTTTGCCATTTTTTTTTTTTTATTATGTTAATAATAATAAATTTGTTTTAGTTGTTGTATTATTCTATCCGTACCATACATAACCTATACAGGTAACCTCTATTGTTACGTATATTTCACTACCCGTCTACCTCTGCTTTTGGCTTATTTATATAATATAAATCTTATATAAAGTCCACAGTTCGGGAGCCATCTGTTAACTTACGCTCTTTTTAAAATAATATCTGATAATTATTCTTATGTATTTTATTGTATTTGCATAATGTACACCATACATCCGGTGTAACCATGTGTTATTTTGATTAACATAAATTAGGCTTTTCAGGTCCAGAGTTACGTTAAGCGAAACGGCAGAGATAGTCAGGGTTTTGAAATGACCATTCACATAACATATGGTAAACAGATTAAGTTTTATTTATTTCAGTGCTTAAATGTTACAAACAATTGGAGTCATTAAACGATTGACAAATTCCAAAATGGCGGCTACCTTACTTCCGTCTTTCACCATGCTTTTAACTCTACATAATCTTATTTCTTTGTAAGTGAATTTTTTAAATAAAGGTAATTAGTATAGGATGATTCTAGAATTTTCTTTACTTTAAAATCAAATAATTAACATGAGTTTCTATCACAACCAACGCCTCATATATTGTTATTTAAATTGGCCAACTTTCGCTTTCACACTCTCACTCAAACCATTCATACTCTGACACTGAATACATTTATTACTTTTTATACTTAGAGCTCATTTTCTGCTTTAATATTTAGAAAAAGAATTTAAATAGGGCTTTCCTGAACTGATGCGGCATAGACTGTCCTCAGAAGATTCCCATGTTGGCTGGCAGATGTTCGGCCAAACTTTTCTCTGTCTTTTCTGAGTGCACTGAATTTACTATTTTACATTTGTGGTCCACTGATATTAAATTACTTGTGTGATTACATTTTTAAAACAAATTTTACATTTTTATGGCAAAAACTGCCCACTACACTGTTGAGCGTGTGTGCTCTCTGAGTTGTTACTGAAGACTGGGGGCGAGTTAGACGTAATTGTTACGTAAGTGGTCGTATACATGACGTCACCGTCTATTGTTTTACAGCCACCGCCCTGGTTCATACGTATTTGATTGTATGTCGTCAGCGTTTATTAATGACGATATGGCTTTGTGGACCAATGAAAGTTCATATTGTTAGTTCGTGTTCACATACGCCGCCATTATACATATTAAACTCCGCTCGTCCAACGGTAACCTTGAATTCACTCCTCTCTTGTCGAATATGCGTATTTATTGGGACTTGGGTAAAACTGACCTAGCCCTGGTTGACATTCATGATTAGAATAAAAATACAATGTGAGATTCCTTAATCCCATTATTATGGTAATAGGTCTTTATGTAGTCACAAAGTATCCTGAAGAGGTCATAATAATCCACTGTAGAAAGGTAGATGAAATATCTATAAATGAAAAGGGTAGTTGAAGGGAGGAGAGGGTAATTTTTTATAAATTAATATGGTAGTGATGATGGAGGAAGCAAATTTTATAAGTTTTATATGTGTAATACGTTACTGACAACAAAGAAGTGGTTTCTATGGAAACATTTCATTTCACTTTAACAAAATTCTATATTTTTTTCATTTTAATTTAAATCATGTATGTGAGAAAATATATCATTCTTGGAAGGCAAGCATATCTCAATTATGTAATGTTTACGTTTCCATTTTATTATTATGATTACCGCAATAACAAGGCAGGCAAGACACACACACACAATTCGCGTTATTTATGGCCTCACTCATGTTTTATTTTCTTACATCTGCACACTTTTTAAATGGAAAATGCCGAAACCCACACCAACACAACGCGTGCAAGCTGAAAAAGTGTCCAGCGAGGATAGCGATTTGCTTCCTGTGGATCGCTGGGCAGTGTAACTGCACGTGTTTACAAAGGAACGGTTCATAGACAGACTTTTCGTCTTTAGGGAATGAACCCTCTGCAAGATGCTCAGGGTCCATGAGTGACTTCGGAGGAGGGATGTCGGTTTCTTTATAATAATAAAGTAAGCCTACCTAATTTTTATGGATAAAGTGGCTGAAAATAACAAAATACTAAACGACTACACTATAATAACAAAAATATCTATAAATAGTTAAATTAGTTTGAGGGTGAGAATATTTTTTTTGAAATTACCGAACCAAATTCAAGTAAATTATTTTAAACATAAATCTTACAACATGGAAGTCATGTATGGTTCTCCATACCGATTTTTACTTCCATGTTCCATAAGGAAATGGAAGTATGGTGATGGCAAAAAAAATCGTGTTCGAGATTATTGCAGATTCTGACTGTACTACCCTCAAAACATGAAAAAGTCATTTTTCGAAAAGTGTCTGTGTGTGTGTCTGTCTGCCTGTAGATTTTTTTCTATGACAAACAATAACAGCCGCAAATTCAAACAGAATCAAATAATTTTTTTGCACACAGCCCTGATTTGTAGAGTACTCAAAAGACCTATTGTTTTTGGTGAAGACCGGTTAAGGGAACAGCCGCAAATTGAAACAGAATCATATTTTTTTGCATACAGCCCTGAATTGTAGAGTTCTCATGACCTATTGTTTTTGGTGAAGATCGGTTAAGGGAAAGGGGTAGTTTACCTGCAACGTTTTTTGTTTTAACAAGGGTATTTTCTATGGCAAACGATAACAGCTGCAAATTCAAACAGAATCAAATAATGTTTTGCATACCTTCCTGAGCTATAGAGAACTCAATGTCTGTTGATTTTGGTAAAGATCGGTTAAGGGAAAGGGGTAGTTTACCTGCAACATTTTGTTTTAACAATGGTAATTTTTTCTATGATGAACGATAACTGCTTCACATTCAAACAGAATCAAATATTTTTTTGCATACGTGCCTGAACTGCAAAGAACTGAAGGCCGATTGATTTTGGTGAAGATTGGTTAAGGGAAAGGGGTAGTTTACCAGCCACCTTTAATGTTTTAACAAGAGTAATTGTTTCTATGACGAACGATAACTGCCGCACATTGAAACAGAATCAAATAATGTTTTGCATGCATCCCTGAACTGTAGAGAGCTCAAGACCTATGGATTTTGGTGAAGATCAGTTAAGAGAAAGGGGTAGTTTACCTGCAACATTTTATGTGATAACAAGGTTAATTTTTTTCTATTACGAACGATAACGGCCGTAAATTCAAACAAAATCAAATAAGTTTCTGCACACATCCCTACATTGTAGAGAACTCAAGGCCTGTTAACTTTGGTGAAGATTGGTTAAGGGAAAGGGGTAGTTTACCTGCAACATTTTATGTTGTAACAAGAGAAATTTTTTCATGACGAATGATAACTGCCGTAAATTCAAACAGAATCAAAATAATTTTTACATATGTGCCTGAGTTGCAGAAGACTCAAGGCCTATTGATTTTGGTGAAGATCGGTTACGGAGAAAGGGCAGTTTACCTGAAACATTTTTTGTTGTAACAAGAGTAAAGTACTTAATTTTGATAAATAAAGTATACTGATAAGAAGATCTTAATAATCCACTGTAGAAACATCTATAAATGAAGAGGCTAGTTGAACGGTGTGGGGGTAATTTTCTATAAATGAAAATTATAGTTGAAGGGGGAGGGGATAATTTTTTATATATTTATGTACTACGTTATCGGCAACAAAGAAGTAGTTTGTTGTTAAAATTCCTTCCCGTCCTGTTTGGCCATAGACCAATGTTTTCTGCAAAACCAGACGTTTTGGCAGTGACATCGACTTCCATCATCAGTAAAAATCGAGTGCGATAACGTGAGGTGGTATACGTTACTGACCACAGTACTGTGGTTAAGGCTGAAGCAGTAAGTAGAAAGAAGTAGTTTCTATGGAAATATTTCATTTCGAAAATGATTTTAAATATAAATCTTAGAACATGGAAGTCATGTATGGTTCTCCATACCGATATTTCTTCCTGTTTTGAGGGTAGTACAATCAGAATCAGCCCTTATCTCGAACACGAATTTTTCCCCATTACCATACTTCCATTTCCTTATGGAACATGGAAGTAAAATGAACTGAAGAAAATATATGCTTTCTTGAATTTTTGTTTTTAACAAATTCTACTGTAATATGATAAAATTATGTCATTCCTTAGCAATTAATTACAAAAACCTACCGCCACGCTTCTTCGACATCTTGTATTTCGACTTCAATGGACCATCTCATTTTGGCATGTGCTTCAGACAGACGAATGAGCGATTCCAGCTGTCGAGGATACGCAGAAACCTGACCTCTTCCACTGCCCACTTTACGCATGTCTACGTACGTCTGAACTAGCTTTTGTGATGCTTCCTCACTCAATTTTGGATGATAGTGTTCCCGGGCGTATGCTATATAATCTCTTAACAAACTCCTGTCCTGTAATAATAATCAGCAGCCTTAGTTTAACTGTCATTTAAACTGAGAGTACAGTACTTTAGAATATGGGTTTATTTAAAAATACATAACTTATCAAGTTCTGCATTCATATCACTATTTGAGAATACACAATAATGAAAAATACATGCCCCTCATAGGAAATAGAACAAGGAAATCTTCTTCTTTCAGGGACTAGGTGAATTGCCTGTTCCTACCCCAAAGGAATATACGGTGGAACCTCGGTAACACGAATATCAAGGGGATTATAAAAAATTCATGTTATCGAGGAATTCGTCAAAGGGAGGTTCGTGTTATGAAGGTCCGTCGTTGTCCTGTTTCACAACACTTTGTGATGGTACAATCATGGTACATTTTTGGAATTACCTTAAATATGGTAACTAGAACATAAATATTGTATTTTTCTATTTTTGTCATACTAAACCCAACCTTAAACACCCGATACGAATCTGCAGTGAGTGGACTATATCACAATATTTGTCAGGTTTTGAAACAATTCATGACAAAAAACTGAGTAACATCACAAAAACAGTGTGCAGTTATTGCGATAAGCAAGCCAAGCCTTAATTACGTCAGAGGCTGAGAATGTGTTGACAACGACAAAACTGCGATGTCAACTAGTTAAACAAAGAAAATGTGACGTCAGTACACCCCACTTCCGCAAAATCCAACAAGGAATTGTCGTCATTTCTGCTGCAGCACTGATCAGAGCCGGCCGGCTGCTCATTCACTTACGGGTGAATTTTAACTTTTTAGACCACTATAGGTGGTTAATAAACAGTATCATATCTATATACAAAATGTGTTAAGGAAAGTTATAGTTCGGCTTTGTGTAGGCGTCCTCGGCCGATGAATCGTCCGTAAAAAAGATCGACGTTTAGAATCGGTCCCACGACGGTGGGTTACGTGGGTTGACACGAAAGTGCCCCGTCAAGCGCCGTAAAAGTAAACCGATTGTGCTGATGTCGTGACGATACTAGCAGTGCGAGGAGGCCAACACGAAATGGGTGAGAGCGTTCCTTATACACTTTAAATCCTAGAAATCAATCATCATGAAATCCTTTCATTATTTCCCAATATAAATTGTAGAAATCAATTATTTACAAATTATTTACAAAATTATTTAAAATTTCAATATATTTCAAGGAGCTCCGCAATTCATAAAAGTTTGTACCATGAGTATGGAAGAGCGAGTGGTTGAGTGTGTGTGTAGTAATTCCTAAGTGCTGGGTTGAGCACCACTATATAAATATATCTATGTTATTATTGTATAATCATTAAACTTAATCAAATTTATTATTACACATTATGTTTTTGGAAGGGTTAAAGTTGGTAAACTGTTATGTAACAAAGTAAAGAATAAAAGGGGTATTTCATTGGTAACAATTAGAACAGCTGTTTTGTTATTTCAAGCAATTTCCGTTTCCTAAGAACTTCGCGTAACGAAATTCTGGCCCATGACTTAGGTAATAAAGATAGCGTCCTAGTTTTTGTATACATAACCACATTTGTGAGATATAATATATCGTATCTATAAATCAAAATAAACGTAAGTATACAGGTGGCTTCTGGAACAGGGACATTAGGTGGTATTATTTAAACATATTATTACCTAATGTACGCCTAGAAAGAACGGAACAAATTGCTTGAGGTAACGGACACAAAATTTTATAATTCGTAAACATAACCCCACAATTAGGTTATACAATTGTATGCATGCAGGTATTGCAAAATTGCCAACATGAGTACTAGTGACAATATTGTAGTAGAAACCAGTACCTCTGAGATAAATTTAACTAGTGAAATGGAGGTACAAACACCTCAAACTAGTCAGACTGATGAGGCAAATATGCCTGTGTCTACAGAAATAACTAAAGTTGACACATCCATTTCCACTATGGTAGATAACAAACCCGATAGTATTGCGGAAATGATGAAAATTTTATTAAACAAATTTGACAGTTTTGATAAAAAATTAGATGAAATAAAAGGTCAAAACTTTCACTTAGAAGAGCGAATTAACACAGTAGAAACACGTTGTGATAACATACAGAAAACTACACTAGCAATTGTTGATGATAAGTTCAGTAGTACCATTAATGTTAAAACCAATATTGAAGTAAGCAAACAAGTAGCGGTGAAAACCAATGTATTGCAAAATCATTTAGAAAACATGGAAATAAATGTGATAGATATCACCAAGAATTTAGAAACTATAGATAATCCAAATAATACAGGTAGTAAGATTGTGGTGTTAGAAACGGATAAACATGATAATGAAAGTATAATGTATGATAATGAAATATTTGAATTTATGAAGTCAGAAAGAAAGTTGAGAGAAAGTATTTTAGTACAAGGAATGCAGGGGGTAGAATTTTCTTTTAATGTTGTATTAGGGGGTGAAGACAAGTCTTCATGTAATTGTTATAAGGATAAGAATGCCTTTAATTTATATTTGATAGACGATAGTTCTACAAATAAAGTTTCTTTATGTTTTTGTGTACCTAAGAGGTGCAACAATTTTATGATAGGGACCCCTGCATATTTGGAGAGAGAAAGTGTATTTTGGTGTTATGGAGAGAAATGTATTAAGAGAGAAAGTATAGAGAGATATTGTGAGAGTAAAAGAGTAATAGAAATATTTAAAGTAAACAGAAATTACAGACAACTGTTAGAAAGGTTAGGGTTAAATGTGGTATATGAAAATGATGAATACTTACCTGATAATAACAATAAATTGGAAATAACAAGAAATGAGAATAAAGACATTAGGTACTTACCTGTGGTGGAATATTATGGGGATAATTATAGTATAAACCGATTAATGACATATGATAATGAGATAAACGGAACCCTACTTGATCGTGACTGGAAATATTTGTTTAATAACCGTTTCATAAAGGAGTACGAATATAATGTATCTAGTAATAAAGTCTATTTATTAAATAAGAATTTATATAGACCTAAGATTCGTTTGTTGTTTAATGATGGTGGATAGACTGTTGTATTGTGAAATGAACATTAAATAATAATATGAAAAGTGGTATTGAATTGGACTGCTATGGACTGATTTCGATTAATGACACAATAATGACGTTGGAGTGTATATTTTTCATTGTATTCACTGTATTTATATATCCATGTATTTTTGATATGTATTATGTATTACAGGTATATTTACACCTGTATGTATTATTATATATTTTACATATATGACATGTTTAATAATAATAATTTTAAATTTTAATTGGTAAGGAAAGTAATTACTAATGAATAATAATAATGTTTAAGTAAGAATATGTATTTGAATTTTGAAAAGAGGTATTGTTATAAGTAGGTAAGAGAGGAATTTTATAAGAGAATTGTCAATGATTACAGTAAGTGTTTAAACAGGGATAGAGCCTGGGTATAGATAAATGCAGGTGAGTTATGCAATTAATGTAAATGGAATTAGAAAGATAAGAATTTTTAAGGAAATGCGAAGAGAATTATTAGATATTTAGGGACACAGTAGTTAGTGATTATTTGTAGAGAAGGTGTTTAAGTAGAGGTATAAACATATAATTATTGTTGATGAATTCTGTAGTGGGGGTGAGGTGATAAAGAGTAGCCAACCAATAGTGTTGTGGCAGGTAATAGTGTAGTTTAAGGGAGTGTTTGCCGAAATTTTTGGAAGGGCAAAATATTAGAGATGTATATAGCCAGTTAGGGAACACCCAACCCAGTGCAAAGACGAGCGGTGCCATAGGATTTAAATGAAAGTAGTAATGAAGTTTATAATTGAGATATTGGTGTCATTGATAGGTAAATTTGATGGTCAGTTAGAAGAAGGTGAGTAAGATTATAATAAGAAGTATAGTGAATATAGGAGTTATCCAGACTAAACAGTGATAGAAGGTGAAAGGTTAGGTAGTTAGGTAGGTAGAAAGTTCAGAGTATAGAGAAAGTAAGAAGTGAATAATGAAATAATAATAATAATGTAATAATAAATTTGATAATTTAATATGTAATAATTCATTATAATACAATTGATGTCTATTAATGACTTAAGTGAAATTGTAAATTTTAAATGATTTAAATTAAAATGAATCAAGAATATTTAATGTATTAATGTATCAGTGTTAATTATTAATGTATTATTATTATGTAAAATGTATTTATGTTATAGAAATTTCAACATGATGTTATAACATGGGAATAATGTGTAGGAAAAAAAAAAAAAAAAAAAAAAATTTCTTTTAACTGGCGCTGTTAATAATACAAAAAAGCCAAATAATTACCTGTTAATAATAATAATAATAATAATAATAATAAAATTTTATTTTTTATCATTTACTAAGAGTTATAAATAAATAAATATATCGATTTATTGATTTTCTTAATTTGTTTTTCTCCAAATTTGGGAGATTATAATGTGTAATTTTCCTATTATATTTTCAATTATATTTTATTCAATTTTGGTAACTATATTATATTAATGTGCTTATGTTACAATTCTAGTAATTGTAAAAGAATGAAGATAAATATTATCGATAGGAATCGAAACCATTTTTCAACTCAGGGTAGAAGTATTTGTTAATATGAAGAAGAGATATTCTTTTTAATTCTTGAGAATTATAATATATAATATTATAATTTTATTAAGCGTATTAAAATATATTAAGCCAACCCAGTGCTTATTGGCACAAACCAGCACTTAGCTAAGGGGAACCAGATCAGTTGAGGATGTAGTGATTTACTAAGCCACTATTTTAATATTTATTATGTATTGTTTCAGTGTTTGGTGGTGTGACAGCGGTCCTGAGCTGGCCAACACGTCAGAGCAGGGGCGTTAAGAGCCTAAGTGGCCTTATGGTGTTGGGATCTCGCAGGAGAAGTCCAGTAAGGTCATCTAGGTACGGTCATCATCACCAGACCAAGGGTGAGTTGTTGTTATTTTTTATGTAAATTTGTAAGGGGGTTGTGGCGACTTGTCCTGGCTGATCCCTTTAGGAAGTATGAAAGGGTCAATGAAAGTTTGTGTGCTTCGTCACACCATCTTTCATTGAGGGGGTTTTGTGATGGTACAATCATGGTACATTTTTGGAATTACCTTAAATATGGTAACTAGAACATAAATATTGTATTTTTCTATTTTTGTCATACTAAACCCAACCTTAAACACCCGATACGAATCTGCAGTGAGTGGACTATATCACAATATTTGTCAGGTTTTGAAACAATTCATGACAAAAAACTGAGTAACATCACAAAAACAGTGTGCAGTTATTGCGACAAGCAAGCCAAGCCTTAATTACGTCAGAGGCTGAGAATGTGTTGACAACGACAAAACTGCGATGTCAACTAGTTAAACAAAGAAAATGTGACGTCAGTACACCCCACTTCCGCAAAATCCAACAAGGAATTGTCGTCATTTCTGCTGCAGCACTGATCAGAGCCGGCCGGCTGCTCATTCACTTACGGGTGAATTTTAACTTTTTAGACCACTATAGGTGGTTAATAAACAGTATCATATCTATATACAAAATGTGTTAAGGAAAGTTATAGTTCGGCTTTGTGTAGGCGTCCTCGGCCGATAAATCGTCCGTAAAAAAGACCGACGTTTAGAATCGGTCCCACGACGGTGGGTTACGTGGGTTGACACGAAAGTGCCCCGTCAAGCGCCGTAAAAGTAAACCGATTGTGCCGATGTCGGGACGATACTAGCAGTGCGAGGAGGCCAACACGAAATGGGTGAGAGCGTTCCTTATACACTTTAAATCCTAGAAATCAATCATCATGAAATCCTTTCATTATTTCCCAATATAAATTGTAGAAATCAATTATTTACAAAATTATTTAAAATTTCAATATATTTCAAGGAGCTCCGCAATTCATAAAAGTTTGTACCATGAGTATGGAAGAGCGAGTGGTTGAGTGTGTGTGTAGTAATTCCTAAGTGCTGGGTTGAGCACCACTATATAAATATATCTATGTTATTATTGTATAATCATTAAACTTAATCAAATTTATTATTACACATTATGTTTTTGGAAGGGTTAAAGTTGGTAAACTGTTATGTAACAAAGTAAAGAATAAAAGGGGTATTTCATTGGTAACAATTAGAACAGCTGTTTTGTTATTTCAAGCAATTTCCGTTTCCTAAGAACTTCGCGTAACGAAATTCTGGCCCATGACTTAGGTAATAAAGATAGCGTCCTAGTTTTTGTATACATAACCACATTTGTGAGATATAATATATCGTATCTATAAATCAAAATAAACGTAAGTATACAACTTGGCTTACTGAGCTCGCTGCCATGGGTATTTCGTCTTAGAGGTAAAATTCGTGCTATAGAGATTCTGTTGAGTAAAAATTCGTGTTATAAAGATTAATTAGTACAGTATTTTGATCTCAAATCAACGAAAATTCGGCTTATCAAGGTTTTTTAACTACGGAATTTCGGGTTGTAGATGTATTTTTAACATTGAGTGTTACGGATCATTCAAAAGATTGAAAAAAATTCGTGTTATTGAAGCTCGTGGTATCGAAGTGCTACAGTATACACTTCACCAACGCTTCCTATACTCCATTGTCCAACAGGCTTGTATTGCCAAACTTCTGCCATCTGGCATCCTATTCGGATGAGGAAGCCATCTTTCTTTGTTCTCTGTATACGATCTTGGATATTAAAAAATGTTCAACTCTTTATGAATGGGTTCATTGTAGAGTCTATCTCTTCGTGTGCAGCCTTTAACAGATAGCAAGGAACTCTGAAGCTGTTAACTTTTAAAATAATTACAAATAATAAGTCCCTAGTTCTGGGCGACATCTGTTAACCTACGTATCTTCATACAAAGATAATAAGCTAATTTTTTATGTCTTTTAATTGTAAATAAAACAGTACTCACCACACACCCGGTGTAAACATGTGGCTTTATTATCAGCATTAATTTTATCGTTCGGGTCCAAGGCTTCGTTAAGCGAAAAGGCAGAGGTAGTCGGGTTTTTCGAAATAACCATTTGCACAACATGTAGTCAAACAATCTGATTTATTTTATTTTCAATATTCAAATGTTATGAACAATTGGAGTCATTTCTAATCTAAAACAATTATCAAAATGGCGGCTTCATGACTTCCGCCTTCTCACCATGCTTTGACCTCTATATAGCATTGGCTTTTTTCTGGAGTTTAGTCTTTTAAACAAATGTATTTTTAAACTGCAGTATTGAATTCAAAGTTACTTGTTTCGTTATACTCATTAAATAATATATATGTGTATAACACAAACCAATGCCCCAGACTATGGTTTTAAATGCCGGCAACCATTCACTCTCACTTTCTCACTCGCACATTTCATACAATGATGGTGATTACATTTGTATTAATAATAGTTTGAGCTCATTGACTATTTAGAATTTGGAATATTTAAAAGGACTTCCCTGAGTTGTAGTGGAAATGGCGCTCCTCAGACTATTCCCATGACGGTCGGCGGATGTTCGGCCGAACTTTGTGATCTGTCTGTTCCTGAGTGCACTGAATTTAGATTACTTCATTTAAACAGTTCACTGAAGCTATAGCTCGACCGCAAACAAAAAATAGTTGGAGTAGGGATTGCCGCCACAATCGCGTCACAACGAAGGGGGAACGTTACCCCCTCCATTGTCATCAGTCACACTGTTTACTGCAGTATTTTACTCATGATATTTGTATACCGGCAATAACTCGTTCCTAGTGTGCGGTAACTTACATGTACTATTAATTTGTAACAGACTATGGAAGTAACAAATCATAATATAATTATGGACGTTCCTATAAAATATATTAACAAATTCTAAAAATCCTTTTTTTGTACATAATTTAAAAACAATTCATAAAGCAACCACCTGTGTAAATCGAGGTGCCTATCACAGTAGCAAAAATTAATGTTCATTAAACATTTTAAATGATAAACTAACTTGAATTATTTATAATTATTAATAATAAGAAAATAATTGATAAATATTTATGGTATTCATTTTTCTTGCCTATTCGTCATCTGAATATTTATTTGTACTTGGATGTGAATTTCTCTCATAAAAATAATTATTTTGTCCATTTCTTCGTCTATAAAATCGTCCGTAATCCACTACAGTTCTTCAGTTTTTTTGTATGGCATAATACTTTTCAACTTTTCTATTGTACAATTTACAAATATTTTTCACAACAATTCTGCTTTTTGTCTAAAGATAATTCACTACAATTATGTGCAAGTTCTCCTTTAATATCTCCCCAGACGAGGTCTGTAGGATTCAGATCGAGATGGTAATGAGCCATACAAAGTGAAATACGGCCTTTTGCATGAATTATTTCGTTTAGAATAGATGTATTTTCACAGTTAAATGTTTTTTACCAGTAACTGAAATTTTGCCAATGTAATATCTACTTTAATAATTTAAATACATTCTCAATCATCATCATATGTCGTAAAACACTTTGTGTCAAGCGTTGTTTGACACAAAATCAGCAAAGAGAGAAAGACTACTTAAAGCGCTACTATCGCTGCCGGTACGCATAAATTAAAACTGAAAGTTTTAGAGAAAGCAAAAAAGCAGCTATGTTTGACGAAATTGATACAAGTCTTTTGGTGGTTCATTATTATCATCATCAAAAAAGGTGTTCATATGGACAGACACATTTTAAAATCATGGTTTTAAACAGTTGTCATTCGGTTTAGTGAATAAGGCAGTTTTATTAATTGATAACGTCCTTCTCCACCCATTATAATCAGATCTATTATTTATTGGATGATGATGAAATAAAAGCTGTTTTTAAATTCAATTTTCTTTAGTTTTTGTGAGTCCTTGAACCAGGGTGTAATTGTGGCATTGAAAAATTATTACCGTTTTAATTTAATGGAAAAGCTCGTAGTGTTTTTGTGATTTTTATAAGTTTCGTTTTCTCTGTACACGTGTTTTTAGAATATTCTTTTCTTGCATACGTAATATTTTTCCTGCACACGTTAATTTTAACAAATTTACACATCACATAAATCGAAATAAAGTATATTTTATCAGTTTACGTCTCTTTTCATTATTTACAATACCGGTACCTATTTGTTCTCATCCTCACAAATATTTTTGTTCAAAATTACTACCCGTTTGTCCAGTACGTGTAAATTATGCACGCAAGTATGCGGTGGATATGTGTACACATGTTGATCAGTTCCGATCCTATAGTGGACGCAATTATGCTGATCGTTACAATTTCCGGGAGCCACAACGACACATGGAAGGATCAGTGGATTAACCGTGTTTTCTGACAACCGTGCTTTGCACATTCCGAATTAAAACGGGTAATGGATGTTTTGCTGTAGGCTATTTGTTAAGAAATCCTATATATTAAACAAAATCTCAAATTATTCATAAATATGTATAAACATCTAACTGAGTAACACAGTCGCCGCTGCGGCCGCTTACACAGCCGTCAAGTTTGTTAACGGACATGGTGGGGGTGAGAGCCTTCTCCGCCAAGCCAGCGCATGCGCACTGGAACTATTTTTTGTCTGTGGTACCCCTATAGTTACATTGTGTGATTACATTTTTACAAATTTTGAACACCTTTGCTGGCAATAACTGACCAGCACACAATTGAACATGTGTCCGCTCTGAGTTGGTAATGCAGACTGAGGACGGGTTATACGCAAAATCTGCGTATGTCGTAGTATATCTGACGTCACCGTCTTTTGTTTCTACGGCCAACGCCTTGGTTCATATGTTATTACTGATACGTCATTGTCATTTATTAATGACGACACACATTGTGGGCCAATGAGATTTTATACTTAAGAGTCTTTCTTCACTTATACAGCCATTGTATGTTTTCGGTTGCACACGTCAGCCGGTGACCTTGGAATCATTCCACTCTTGTTGAATATGCGTTGTTTCTTTGGACAGGGGTAAAACTGACCTAACCCTGGTTGACATTCATAAATGTAATAAAAATACAATATGAAATCCCTTAATCGCATAATTATGATAACAGGCCTTTTGTACTGTCACAAAGCCTGTATTCTACTCAGATGCTTTTTCACTGGAACCCAAGTTTCAGAACCATACAATAACACTGGCACAGCAATTACCTTATAAAATTTTAGTAGAGTCTCTTTCCTTGTTTTTCTTGACAGTGATCGAAGAATTGTACCACTCCTCAAAAGTAGCACCCCTACCCTTGGTCTTAAACTACAGCAAACAACAAATGTTTCAACTACTGTATGATATAGTACCTTCAGTAACAGTGACCGAGATTCACGCTGAATCCAGCCACTGAGAATGCCATCACACTTTAGAGCAGGCAAAAATGTGGTGTTAATCTGAATAAAAAAGTCGAACTTAATAACAGCAACATTTTAACAAACACAAATTTTTTAAATTAACATTTTAATACACTTTCTGCTCAAGATCAAGTGCAAGTATACGTTGTCTGAATTTCAATTTCAACTTACTATTCTACTTTAATAAGTACAAGACAGGCAAGTACAAAATATGATAAATTTCTGAAAAAACTTAGGGTAAAATAAAAAAATTTCGGAGTTTTAGGGTATAATCAACTTAATAGGTTTGCATTATATGTAATGCGTACAAGATTTACATTAGTCATATGGTCCGATATTTAACACTTTCAGACCTGGGGCTGTAAGGGGTGTTAACCCATGGTGGCCTGGTGTTTTTTTACTGTATTTCATTGTTATGCTACAACTTAACCAATTCTATTTTGTCAACTTATCTTATATTGTCTTTTAGTTCCATTCTTCCCATTTAATCTGATGTATAACACTTCATACTTTTTTACTATTTACAACAAAAAATTAAGTTACACAACTGCACTAACAATTTTTTTTAAGTCACAATTTATTTTTATAACTCGCTTTCAAACACACATTTATGGTTTTTATATAATTATTGGACGTTAGTCTACGCTACACATTATATGAAATATAAAAAGTAAAGGAAATATATTCTTAAAAATATTTATATGTAATTGACACGCATACTGAATGCGTGTGACACTGAATGCAAGCGTGTAAACAAAAGACAAAATGTTTGCTGCTTATTCAGTTAAATGCATTCCACGCTATCTGTTAGATAAAGAAATAACTACAGTTCAGTTATGATGTACTGCTCTCATATGGTAAGCTTGAAATTTTAACTGTGTTAATTTGGCAAAAGAAAAATATGAATTTATGAATGGAACATCTGTGTATAACCCAAAATAAAGCCAGTGAACTCAACTCTAAATCAAGCTGACCCTACTGAAAGTAAACAACAATCAAGCTGACCCTACCGAAAGTAAAAACAATCATATTTATGGTAACTCTGTTACCGACATAACAAGGTTATGGGGCCACAAGGTTATAGTAGTCTCACTGGAACCCTTCTGATAATTTCTAACAAAAATTTCCATTTTCATTTGAACCCCTTCCAAGATTTTTTATTCTGACCTTCTTTGCCACTTTTTACGCCCAACTGTTGCCTTTATTTGTTTGGACAAATATGTTCTGCTGTAAAACATGATTAAGGAATTTCAGTTTTCTCCTCTATACTGTGATCTAATCTACTTTCTCGTCCTCCTCAGTGTTCTGTGACCTCCTACAAGCTGTTAAGAGGAATAAATATTCCCCTTTTTTCATTCTCATAAAAAAACTTTGTGTTGCTGAAATTGTATAGCATAACAGTTTTTTATTGTTGTCTTGTTTGTTCATCATCTTCTTTCACAGCACTGCACTTTATATATAATATTGAAACTTTCTCGTGAAAACTTACTTGTCTTTTTCGTCGAACGCGTTTCGGTGTCGTATTCGCCTTCGTCAGCTTAAAACCAAATAAGCTGACGAAGGCGAATACGACGCCGAAACACGTTCGACGAAAAAGACAAGTAAGTTTTCACATGAGAAAGTTTCAATATTATATAAAGTTTTTTATTGTTTTTGGCACAATACTTTCAGACTTAAAATCTTTAATTACACTAACAAAGATTATAAACTACTTTAATACTGCTGTTTTATTATTTTTATTTGTGAACGACATCTCAGGTTGCCATACTTTCAAAGCTGGATCTGTGTTTTAATTAAATGGTATACCCTTTCATCCCAAAACATATTTGATTTACATTATACATCTTTTGACATTTGTAGGAAAAATAATTACCAAATATTCATCCTCTTCTTCTTCTGAAGACCTGTAGTAGAGTGACACTAGATGGCGTGCAAGACGGCGATCATACTGTTCATTTTGAGGATCCAGAATGAGGAATATTAAATCAAACCTGAACAAAAAAAACAACAAATTCAATATTTCTTCCACTCCTTTTACTACAAGTGTACAAAATACAAAAAAGAAACAATTTTAATGAAGAATATGAAGTAGAGTGTATTGTAACATAAGAATTATTAAGAATGAGATGAAAATACATGATAATAATTATCTTACTTAAGTCTATGGCTAGTTTAGTCAACGGATATTTAAATAAGAAGTGTTTCAGAAATGCGTTAGCAATTTTTAAGAAGTACAATAGACTATTTTTATGGCTTTCATGGAAAGCGTCATAATTGTTGAAATTAAAATCCGGGCTATTGAGCCGTGGTCTGCTATAGTTATCATTCTGAAAGATGTTCGAAGACAGTGGTTCCAAAGTGGGGTCCGCGACAATGTTTCAGGGGGTCCTCCGCAGACACTTTTAAGAAAAATTAGAATATACCATAATTTTCTCTGAGTTTTTAGAGTTTGCTCTAAAAATCTAAATTTTAGAATATTAAAACAATTAGTAGAATATTCCAGTACTTTTTTGAGTTCAAACTAATTAAAATTGTAAAAGGACTTTCAAAATAATGGCTTTAAGTCATGTCGTGTAGCAGATCTGTTTGTCAGCTGAACTAACTAGACCTCTCTCTTACACTACAAAAAGAAGATTCATTGGCAGAACTTTCAACTGACAGTTCATTAAAATTAGTTTTTGCAATTACAGCTAGCTGACGTCTGGTTATATGTAACGACTGACTATCCTGAACTCGCAAAAAAAAAGCTTTGAAGCGTTTCCCTCTACTTATTTGTGTGAAACCGCATTCTCCCTGCTCACGAACTTGAAGTCAAAGTTCCGAAATAAACTCAATGTCGAGAGTGAAAATAAACTTAATATTGAAATTATCAGACATTAAACCCAATATTGTAGAGCTAATTGTTCAAAAGCAGCTTCATTGTTCACATTAAACTATGTTTGATATCATCAATATTATAATTTTGCACGTTAAGAGATTTTTGATTTTAATGCATTTTAATTGAAATATAAAGAGTTTCTACCATACTGTTGTGTTATTTCAGAACTCAAGACGGGTCCGTGAATTTTTAAATTATTTGGGGGTCCCCAAAGTTTGGAAACCACTGTTCTAAGATGTTTTGGCCTCACCTCTGGTGGCCATTTTTAGTGAAAAATGGTTTCTAACACAACTCACATGGTGTTCGTCAGTAACCACAGTACTGTGTCAACTATTTAAACTAAATGTGTAGAGTGTGAAAAAAAGAAAACAACGTTAAGACATGAACATGTAAGTGATGCATTACTGGAATGTGTTTTCCGTTATGTACAATTATAATATTAAAAAAATATAAATTCTGTGGAACAATCAGCCGTATTTTTAGAAACAATGTATGCCGAGATACAAAATTACAAAGTTATGGCAGCCCCTGTACTGTCGTACAGGTGTGAATTATGGACAACAACCAAAAAACAAGATAGTAAAATAGCACTCTTAAGAATTTCAAAACACCCTGTAGGTGCACATTTATTTTCCTTATGTATTCATCGGAATGTTATCTTTAATTTGGTATATAATGTGACGTATTCTGACTACAAATAAAAATTCAGGAACTTTTTACTTTAAGCATGCGCAATAGGGGAAATGTCCCTTCCTGCTATAGAAATGATAGTTGCCGCTTAGACGGTTAATCTCTTGTATTTAAAGAAAATAAATATTAAAGTACTGTCATGTCCTAAATTAAGATTAGAGGAATGAAAGTACAGTAATATAAAACCAAGATAAACTGACTAGCCTGTTTATATTCCAATTAAAAAAAAAAAAAAATCATTTTATAAGTATTGGGTAACTATACTACACATAAAAATATAAGAAAATTCAACACTAATGGTTTCCACAATTTTCAGCTGTTAATTTAGTTTATAGCTTTAACGAAAAATAAAATCATTTTGTAATTTCTTGTAACTCCTTACAAATTTGAAAATTTCAGTAAAATACTACAAAGTTACCTTAGTCAAAGGATTGCTAACCTTTCCTACCCATTGTCATTAACATTTTTTTTTGTGATAATATATCTGAGACTTTACAACAATTCTGTGTTGAATTACCCTCAGACTATTTTCACATCAGTTCATAAGTAAGTTACGAGCTAATTTCTTCTTTCTAAATTCTTTCTTATTTTACTGATTATTTTGATTAACTTTTTTTACCGAATTTACCTCCAGATATGTTGGAATTTTATTTGTAACTCTTGGTCAATTTAGTATAATTAACTTCGAGGCATTCGGATTATCAGAAGTTTGAATTACCACGGTTCAGACTATCAAAGTTCCATTGTACTTTCTTTTGATTGTACTGATATTCACACAAATTAAGATGATCCTAAATCTTTCTTTTAACTTTAGAACACTGGGAAACATGATCTTACAAACAGGTAAGTGTAGTATACGAGGTTTGATAAAAAAGTTTGTGCAATTTTCATAGCTACAAGCTTTCAATTAAAAAACTGTTTTTAAGTTATGTTGGTACACATGTTAGTGATAATCGTCTAAAATTTTAGCCCTATTTGATGCATAATTTGGATTTCAGAGCTAATTGAGTAGTCAGACTTAGGTGTATTAGGCGATTTTTTGTCATTCTACAATGCAAGATTGAAGAACATGGATTGAATTTTGTGTAAACTGTGAGATAAACTGCTCTGTCCTGGTAAACATGTTCAGAAGGATTCTGGCAAGTCTGCTGTGCGTAAACCAGCGGTTTACAAGCTTCAAAGACTGCCGTAAATCAGTTGAAGATTGTGGTTGTAAGGTGAAGATTATGTTTTTTGTGTTCCTCAAAATTTCATCGCTAGGCGCAGTAGTAAATAAAGAGTATTATTTGGACATTTTACGCCATTTGTACAAAACTATTGGTAGAAAACAGCCAAATTTATAGAAGAATAATGTACGAAAATTACAGCTTGATAATGCGCCTTGACACACATTATTGCTTGTTAAGAATTTTGCCAGGCTAGGGAAAAAACATAATGATGACATGGCGCAACTGTGGTATACACCAGATGTGTCCCTATGCGATCTTTCCTCCTCTCAATAGTGATAATTTCCACGAAAGGATGTTTCTCGACCACTGAAGATGTAAAGCAAAAGTTGCTAAGCGAGCTCAGGGCTGTGCCAAAAAGTGCGAGCTTGAAATATTTTGAAGACTATAAAACGGCTGGTTTAACCATGTTACATTCAATTAAGACTACTTTGAAGAGGGCAATATAAATGTCGATGAATGAAGGCATCATTTTTAAAATTAACAGGAACTGCATGAACTTTTTGACCAAACCTTGTATATCGTATACTTATTATGATGTTACAAACAATTGAACACAATTTAACTTACCGTGACATCAGTGTATGAGGCAGCTGAATGTTTTCAATAATGGTTTTATTTTTGTTCCACTGTGATTCACTAGGATTGGCAGCGGCAAGTATGGAAGTACGAGCATTCAGCTGGCAAATAATCCCCGCTTTCGCAATGCTCAATGTCTGCTGCTCCATCACCTGTTTAGTTATTTATAATAGGCAATTACAAAAAGTGCATTACAATATACAATACTCTAATAATAATACAAAAGTACATACAATACTTAACCCTTTGAGGAATGGCATTTTTACACTGGTACATGCAAAAATACCTAGGTTGTTCTTACCGTTTGTGTAGTGGCTGTGATTTTTCTTCATCCTCTTCCACATGCGAAACATACTTGGGTACAATTTTTTTTAATTATTTTAAGGTATATTTGGGGATACACAATATAGTATATTAATTACTTTCTAATAAAATATTAAAATGATGTGCTATTTGGGCGATAAAATTGTATTCAACTCACTCTGTAACGGTACGAACACACCCAGGGATAATTCTGTAATAATAATTGTAAAGTTTTATTTGGGAATGGTAATGGAATAATAAACATAGTAGACAGTGTGAACATATTAGTGTCAAGGACGGGTGACCGAGCAGCTCGACAGTTATTTTTAACACCATGACCTGTGAACTATGCACTAAGGGGTCATGACATATGACGTCAGAGGCCAAACCTTGTAACGGGACATTTCAGCCCACCTAGTGTTTTGGGGAAAATAAACAAATTTTATTTGAAACTCTGTGCCGGTTTGAAGCCGGCGGTTACAAAATTTTAGAAAAGTTTCGTTTATGTGTAACATAACGTGAGGGTGCCGAGGCAGCGGGGGCGAACTTTGGTCGGCGGTATGAGGGGAGCGGCAGTGTGTGTGTGGTTGCGCGCGCAACTCAGCTATGTGCGGTGACTGTTCTGTGCCGGTGTGTGCAGTCTACGCTCCGCCTCGCTCAGAGAATTGTCCCCGTCTCCGCTCTCCGTATTGTACGACGAAGTTGCTGTTTCTACATGCTTGGCTAGGCGTAAATTTGACTCCCGGTAAGTTTGTCTTTGTATTTATTTGTCTTTATAAATAATTATACATGTATGGATAATTAATAACTATATGCAACTGCATAAAATACGTAATGATGTGTGTGTGTGCGACCCGACAAAGTTATGTAAGAGAAACTCATTCTTTACTGTTTTACGTAACGCCCTGTATATAGCCCATGCTTTTATTATTTTCTGTAATAGTATGAGAAGTTTTTCAAGAGTCATTGTCATAGTAAAAGTGCACTACATTAAAAATTAATGACTAAAAACTTGGTGCGCAGTCAGGTCGTGAACGGTGTCTGTGCATGTAGTAAACTGTCGCAGAGTTTGTTAATTAACTTCACAAGTAGAGAATGAAGTGTGAGAGCTTCTATGTATGAAATTTAATTGAATGTAAAACATTCTCAATGCTGTGAGTGACTTGCTGTTAAATTTTTTTTGGTCAAATAATGATTACTGCTCTCCACGTGGCCGGTTTAACCTGCAAATTTTTGTCGAAGCATGTTGACTGAGTACAGTTCACTTTGTATTAAGCCACAATTTAATAAGGTCTGTTCATGATTCAAATTTACTTATTCCTTGGCTGATTTTTAGACTCTTTAAGCTGGTTGTAAAAACTTTAATTAATGAATATTGTGCTTTTATTGAGAGTTAGCTGGCGGCCCGTTAAGAGGTTAATTACCTTAACTCGGGTGTACATTTTTATAGACTGTTCTCTAATTTACTTTAATGCATAGGGTTCTCGCACTAAGCCGGTTTCCTGGCTTGCTGATGGCTGAACACCTGCCTAAGCTGTGAACCATGTCAAGATCGTATACGAAGAGGGAGATGGAGACTGAATTTCTATGTTGCACTCGCCAGCACTTATAAGGTGATATTTATGCATTTATTTCATTTTTGGGGCCGGGCCGGCAGTGTGCCCGTTTACTGTAAATAGCCTAGAAGCCATGGGACCACGTGTCCAGACTGTCTACCGGGAAGTTGAGCTGTGATCATGACTCTGAACACTATAACTTAAATTCATAAACTTTTTTTATAACTCATTTATATAACACTAAATGCCATGCCTGTAAGTGTGTGCTGCACTGGGGGAGCGCGCCAGAGAGATTTTAATCTTGTACCATTTTACTGTTGCATCTCATTTTCATTTTACTCCTTACAAAATTTAAATATTGCTCGGTAGATCTGTTCCGGCTGGAACAGCTGTGTATAAATTTTAATTTGCCTATGGGTTTCACATTTAAGGGCTGGGCGCTTTTTTTTTTTTGGGGGACGTTTTCAGGGGTTACAATAGGGGACTTAGTTTTTCGCTGACACACGCTGGTGCAACTTCAGACAGGTTGAATGCCTGTCAAATTTTGTCAACTACCTGTGGACGCGCTCCCACAGATGCCAGAGCACAACCACCTTATTGTATTCTTTTTCTTTTAATTATTTTATATAGTCATTTGAGGCTAATCGAAATAATTTACTAATGTTATGGAAATATTTTAGCTGATTTTGCCCCGTGCACAAGGGCTAAACTGATTGTTTTCTTAACTGGCAAACACATATGGGTTGACTTCCCACTTATAGCATTTGCTGTTTAATTTTTGACTATAAAACATGTATTCAACATTTTCTTTTTTGAGTAAATTATGTATTGTCAAAATCTTCTGAAATAGTAATGCCTCAAGCAATTAATTTCTGTTTATTAAGGTACATAGAGATTTAATTCCTTTTTGGAATTTTTTTTTGAAGTCAAATAACTGTCTAGAATTTTATAAACACTGTCTGAAAGTAGGTGACGTAGTTTTGTCAATTTCAATTAATGATGTGAAAGGAACTTAAGGTTCACACGCTCATCATGGGTCATTGATCAATGGAATGCTAGATAAATGGGTGGTCCGGTTATTTATGCCTCATGTATTATTATCATTCTTCCTGGGGTTTTGGCTTTATGTTATTCTACTGAACGGGTTGCCGAAGGGCGTATATTTTATCACTGCTGGGTTATAAGGTTGTAGTTACTCTACCTGGTAGGTGGGTGCATTCCAGGGGCATGCGTGTTAAGATTAATGTAATTGTGAGTTCGTGTACCTTATGTTCTGTGTGTGTTGTTATGTGTCTAGCTAGCCACGAGATGGAAGAGAATTCTATAATTATATATGCATGTGTCCACTGATTTATACACACTTGTGATGTTTCATATTTATACACATTTGTTATTCTTAAGATTTATACACACTTGTGATGTTTCATATTTATACACATTTGTTATTCTTAAGATTTATACACACTTGTGATGTTTTCTATTTATACACACTTGTTATTCTTAAGATTTATACACACTTGTTATGTTTTACTTTTATTCATACTTGTGATTGGGCACATATGTTATTCTGGTTTAATAATGTTAAAGCAGGGCATGAAGGAAAATAAATTGTTATCGTTCTGGTACGGCTGAGTTTTATTGCAAGTCCCGTCATACTGGACCCAGCATAATTTTTACTTCTCTAGGCTTCGGCATAGTCCTAATTAACTTGTGGCTCCTCTTTCAAAAAAAATATTAAAATAAATTAAGTTGTTTTTATACTCATAAAAGAAAAAAGGACATAAAAGGAAAGAGGGGTAACAACTCAAAAGTATAAATCATAATTGTAAAGTTTTATAATGACGTATGAAGCAAGCGAGTAGATTTGTATCAAGGTCAACATCCAAGACACATACAGAAGTTATTTTTAGCCACAAGACTTGCAAATTATGTAACTCAGAGTCTGACGTCAGCCAAATACGTCACTTGGAATGTGAGGCGCAGCCAGCCTAGCCTCAGAAATTGGCGTAGCGTAGTGATATTAATAAAACGATGCATGGAAACCAAGTCAGACCATATTACATCAGCCCAATACATCACACTGGAATGTAGGTGTGTAAACGCCAGCAGTTTGTTAACGCTTGGAGAACAAAGCAGTCGGCCATGAACATCCAATAAATACAGACGCAAGCAGTCCGCGCATCCGCCAGCTGGGCATAGTTTTCGTCTCACCCGAAGCATAAAATTTAAAAAAGTAAAGTAACAAATTTCAACTTTATCAGAGTGGATTAACAGTTTTAAAACATCTAAATTCAGTGAAGATTAAGAAATAATCTACGTAGTGCGCGGAGCAATGAGACGTCTTCGGGACTGTCAATCCAGATAAGTAACAAAAACGAGGGGCAGAACAATCTTTAATATGGGATAAAAAATAAAATTTCAATATTATTGTCATGATTTAAAGTGAGATCTCACATACGGGAGAAGGGGTACGTATGAATGTGTGCGTGAATGAAGAGTATTAAATAAGGAGCGCTGGTTTGTGCATAACGATAGATTTAAGTTTATAGCTACTGCATTTTGTTAGTAACCATTTTTTTTGTGTATTTTGAGTAAATTCAGTAATGAGAATAGTAACACAAGAAATAAAATGTAATGGAGAGGAGTAAGGGCTCTGTTTTGTTATATTTCATGATGGCTCGCATAATGTTGTATACAAATTCTATCATTGTAAAAAAGATGAAGTTTGAGTAAAAATAAATAAAATAAACTTTTTTCAAAAGGGAAATATTAGTCATTTCAAAATAACCATCTTGTTCTTTCAGCTCGTCCAACGAGACCCTGGACACGGTGAGTAAAATGTTTAAGTTGGTAACTAACAACATGGCGGCTATCAGAGTCGAAAGTTGTAAACACAAAGTACATTAATAAAGTTAAATTAATAAAATAACAAATTTAACAATGGCGCCCGAACGGTGGGATCATTAACGGTGGGAATGAAATTTATGCAAATGTGGACCTGTTTTGAGGAACAGTATGGTTGTTTAGAATGAGTAAATTGGTATGTACGTAGAAATAAACTTAGATGACGAGTGTCAGATAGGGTTATGTTACAATGTTATTGATATAGATGTATTATAAATAAGTAAAAAACTAAATAATATAAAAAATGAATACGAATGAAAATAGTAACAAGGACATCAGCTTCACTGATAGTCAAACTGAAAGTCAAATAAATAGCGACTTAAGCAAGACTGAATCGAGAATAATGGAAGGTGTAACGAGTCAACTGACGCCATAGAAAGAGAATAATAGTGATATGATGAGTATGATGCAGTTACTGTTAAATAAATTTGATGAACAAAAGAGTGATTCTGATGTTAAGTTCAATGAAATAAATAGTAATTTTAATGCTAAATTTTATGAACAAAAAAGCGAAATTAAAGAAATAAAAAGTAATTTTAATGCTAAATTTGATGAAATGAATACACAAAATGTTAAATTTGAAATTAATATGAATAAACGTCTGAATGAGATTGACGAACGTTTTAATACAATTAAAGAACAGATATTAGAACCAATAAGTAACAATTCCGTGAAGAAGATTAACGAAATGAATAAAAATTTAGACAGGAAATTAAATCAGATTATAAATAAGAAGTTAGGTAACGGTGTTAGAGATATAACAAATAATAATAATGGTAAAATAGTGGAAGTGGTAGCGTTAGAGAATAAAATATTAAATAGTGATGATAATGATGATAGTGTAGTGGGGGTAGAAAATGGTAGAGAGACAGACCAATTAAACGAAAATAAAGACGATAAGGTAAGTGGGGTTGAGAATTATGATGATATAATTAAAAATAGTGGTGTAAAATAGTTGAAAACGAGGTATTTAAAGGTGATATAATGAAAATAAATAGTGATGATGATAATATAGATAGTTATTGAGAATGAGAGAGAAATGGGAGTAGGGGGTTGTAAAGGGGTAGAAACAAGTGTTTATAAGTTAGAGAGAGAGTTGTATTTTGATAGGGAGATAGAGTTGTTTGAGATTAGTAGAAATTATAAAGAATTAAGAGAGAGAGAGAGAGAGAGAGAGAGAGAGAGAGAGAGAGAGAGAGAGAGAGAGAGAGAGAGAGAGAGAGAGAGAGAGAGAGAGAGAGATGATTATATTGAATTCTTACCTTATGATGTAATTGGTGCAGCAGTAGATGACGGTAATGTTGATGATAGTGTAACTTACCTGATTGTGACAGATCATACTAAGGGCGACTTGATTATACACTCGATGGTGACAAGTTATATGATGTAATAATATGGAATAATCCTGTTGATATTGTGGAAAAATATGAGAAGTTAAATAGTCATTATATTGATAGAGATAATATAATGTATTTAATAAAAAATGATTTGTGTAGACGTAGGACCAGACTATTATTTGATGATGGTGGTTAAATATTTTGTTGTTCATGAACATTTAATTATGTGAATAGTGTGGTTTCGAAATGGATTGTATTATGAAATGATTTATGGTAAACAATAATGAATAATAATTTGGATTGTACATACTTGTGTAAATATGTTAAATGTATTTGTGTAGTACATTATGTTGTAAGGAGTATTTTATGTAAACAATGTATGTAGGTAATAGGAATTGATTTAATAATAATTATAACATTTTTTCAGACTAAATAAATGATGAGAGTAATTGTGAAATTTTAAAATGTAATTAAAATAACTTAGTGTTAAAAAAAACTGATTGAATTAAATAATTGGATATTAATTAATTAATTTAAAATGTTGTACAGAGGAATTTTGGTGATGAATTTAAATGATTTTCTGAGATTTAGATTCTATAATGAATAGTAAATGATTAAACATACAATATGTTTAGGTGTTGAGTTATATTGTTATTATGAGGTAAGTTATGAATTTTCTAATGTAATTTTCAATGATCATCTTAATGTAAAATGTTGTAAAAGATGGAGTTTGGGTGATAATTACTTCAATAAGGCATTAAGTCAATCAAAGTTAACTTTAATGGGTGTTAGACAAAATAAGAATTTCTGGAATAAAAGTAATACAGAAACGGGGTAGTAGTAGGGACACAGTAGTAAGAGTGCATGCATGTAGAGAAAGCAAGAGTGATGTAAATGGAGAGTAAATAGGTGATGGTGAAATTTTGTAGTGAGGGTGGAGGAGGTGTAAGGAGTCCTCAACGCAAGGCGTTGTGGCGGGAGGTGAACAGTTTTAAAAAGGGTTGTGGGGTTACCTGGAAGGGCCAGGAACTAAGGAAATGAGCTGGTAGTGCGGGAACACACATCCTATGTACAAAAAGAGTATCAGGTGCTTTATTATAAGAGGAGAATGATTTAGGTGGAGTTAGAGAAATTAGTGGAGGTAAATATAATTGAGAGAATGGTGTCACCCTATGCAAATCTGTTAGTGGTCGTTAGAAGGAAGAAGGTGAGTAAGGTTATATTTAAATGCCCATTCAATAAATCAAATCATTGTGAATGACGGAGAATCACCCAAACCAATTAATGATGAAAATGTTAAATAGAAATTCATAGTTGAAATGTAAAAAATAAATGAAACAAGTGAAAGATTTAATAGAATTTGAAACTAAAGTAAAGCTGTAAGGTGTGTACATTTTGATCAAACTTAAATTTGAAATGTTAGTCTTAAGGTAATAACAACAATGTTAATTATGAGTGTACTATGTTTTATTATGTTAGTGTGTAGGAATCTTAAACATGAATTGTATGTTATTTAATAGATTCCGTACATTTCGGGCGGTCCCGGCCTTACCAGCCCAGACCGTGGTTTTGGATGACAATCAGCTGTGGGCAGAATTATTGTAAAACTGACCATGGTTGGTTACCTGTGAAATTGGTACAACTTAGAAATTAACAGGGGGATTTCATCAGGGGAATCACTACATAACTATGGAACAGCGGCTATCGCCGAAGGGCGTATGAATCATTATAGTAGGATCACTGGTGTCCTCGGACATCAGTAATGCCGAATTTTTATATAACACTGAAGCAAGAACGGAGTAAGCAGCGTTTGCAGCCTAATAAAATTCAGTTCTTGTGGACACAAATGGGTGCTACAGTGCAACATTAGTAAACAATAGAGTGTGTGGAAAGGAGCTGGCTGTTACAAGCCAGGGGCATAAATACAGCATTTATGCACAAGGTAAATACCAAAACCGGTGTACCCGTGAGCTTATTTACCTAATTGTAACTGGGTTATGGGGGGGGGGATATTAGATAATGATGTAGAAGGAGGTTACTAAATTATTATTTCTTTTATGAATTTGCTAACTGCTATAATTTTTTATTGTTCGACTAAGCTTTTCGTCATTACTGACATCTTCAGGTCTTAAACAACCAAGACCTGGGTTGTTTAAGACCTGAAGATGTCAGTAATGACGAAAAACTTAGTCGAACAATAAAAAATTATAGCAGTTAGCAAATTCATAAAAGAAATAGTAAGGATGGCTGCTAATTTAAACAATACGAAGTACTAAATTATTAGTAATGAATTAGTGAATATTAAATAAATTGTGTTGATGATGTAGAAGGTGTAGTTGATCTGATGAGATAACTAAGTGATTTTGTATTGAGTTAAGAAGTATTATGATAACTGAAGATGATTAACAATTTTAAGTAGATAATTTGTTCTGATGTAGTTGATTTAAATGTGTTTTATTCCATATAAGAATTTTATTAATGAATTTAATTATTTTGAAATATGAATTATATAATGGAAGGTATTTGTAATATTGTAATGGACTTTAATGTTTATTTAAAGTCTGACGGATCAGAGAAATATTTTGAATTTTTGGGAAGAAGAATTAACAAGAGAAGGGTTCAGAGTGTTAGTATGGAAGTTTAAAAAAGTGTTTTATATTATGATGAATATGTATTCATGTATATGTTAGAAGTTAAGAGGAAAACCAGTGCTTCTTAACGCAAACCAGCGCACAGCTAAGGGGAACCAGATCAGTTAGGGATATGGTATTATACAAGGCCAATTTGATTTTTTATTTGATGTTTCATGTCTGGTGATGCTGTGGTGACGGTCCTGAGCTGGCCTGCGCGTCAGAGCAGGAGCGTCAAGTGCCTGTCTGGCCTAGCGGTGTTGGGATCTCAAGAGGGAAGTCCAGTAAGGTCATTCAGGTGCGGTCAGTCACTGGACCAGGGGGTAAGTAAACCATGATTTTTTAATAAAACGTAAAGGGGGTTGTGGTGACATATCCTGACTGATCCCTTTACGAAGTATGAGAGTGTCAATGAGTTTTTATGCTTCGGCATAAAACCTCTCATTGAGGGGGTATTGTAACGGGACATTTCAGCCCACCTAGTGTTTTGGGGAAAATAAACATAAATTTTATTTGAAACTCAAAAGTATAAATCATAATTGTAAAGTTTTATAACGACGTATGAAGCAAGCGAGTAGATTTGTATCAAGGTCAACATCCAAGACACATACAGAACAGTTATTTTTAGCCACAAGACTTGCAAATTATGTAACTCAGTCGTACGATCTGACGTCAGCCAAATACGTCACTTGGAATGTGAGGCGCAGCCAGCCTAGCCTCAGAAATTGGCGTAGCGTAGTGATATTAATAAAATACGTCACGCTGGAATGTAGGTGTGTCAACGCCAGCAGTTTGTTAACGCTTGGAGAACAAAGCAGTCGGCCATGAACATCCAATAAATACAGATGCAAGCAGTCTGCGCGTCCGCCGGCTGGGCATAGTTTGTCTCGCCCGCACGTATAAAATTTAAAAAATGTAAAGTAACAAATTTCAACTTTATCAGAGTGGATTAACAGTTTTAAAACATCTAAATTCAGTGACGATTAAGAAATAATCTACGTAGTGCGCGGAGCAATGAGACGTCTTCGGGACTGATAATCCAGATAAATAACAAAAACGAGGGGCAGAACAATCTTTAATATGGGATAAAAAATAAAATTTCAATATTATTATCATGATTTAAAGTGAGATCTCACATAAGGGAGAAGGGGTACGTATGAATGTGTGCGTGAATGAAGAGTATTAAATAAGGAGCGCTGGTTTGTGCATAACGATAGATTTAAGTTTATAGCTATTGCATTTTGTTAGTAACCATTTTTTTTGTGTATTTTGAGTAAATTCAGTAATGAGAATAGTAACACAAGAAATAAAATGTAAAGGAGAGGAGTAAGGGCTCTGTTTTGTTGTATTTCATGATGGCTCGCATAATGTTGTATACAAATTCTATCATTGTAAAAAAGATGAAGTCTGAGTAAAAATAAATAAGATAAACTTGTTTCAAAAGGGAAATATTAGTCACTTCAAAATAACCATCTTGTTCTTTCAGCTCGTCCAACGAGACTCTGGACACGGTGAGTAAAAAGTTGTAAACACAAAGTACATTAATAAAATTATAAAATAAAAAATTTAACAACCTTTGTTTACGTCACTTTGGAATATCGAGCGAATGTAACAACACCTTAAAATCTGGCTACATAACACAAATAGAACAATATAATCATACCACGTGACCCCCCCCCACCATCTCAGAAATCAACGTAGTTCAATTTGGCCCAGTAAGAATTATACTCTCGTCCGGTACGGCCGTACTTAAAGTTCCGGAACAAATTACGGGCGCGCGCCTAACACCAAAAGTATAAAAATGTGATTTTAATTCACATTAATAATTTTAATAGTCATGAAGTGACATGAAATAAAATGAAGTGACAGTTTTGGCGATATGTAAAAAATTATAAGCAATAGAATTGTGCGGAATGGACAGAATTACGTAAGGAGGCTGGACTGGGTCGAATCGCTAAAGAATGGCAAGATAAGTAACCGACAAGGGGTAAAACCAATGAGATTTTCAAAATTGTAAAACCTTTTATACAAAAATGGCAGCCTAAAATATCTATACATAAATAAAAAATATAAAGAGCTCAATAAACGGGGGGGTATATATATATGTATATATATATATATAAGGGCTGGTTTGTAAATAAAAAACTAGTAAATTCAGTCAGGTTTATTATTTGTGTCGATAATGCAAAGTATATAAAAAATTAATCACACTTGATTTCATTTCATGAGTTTGTATTTATGTAATCCTCAAAAGTAGTTAAATGAAGGAAAAGAGGATTTTATGTTATTATTATTATTATTATTGAAGAAATAAAAAAAATTAGTTGAATGTGAATTAGACTAATTACTGCAAATAACCCATTCTGTTCTCTACAGCTCGTCCAATCTCGAACCCTGGACAGAGGTAAGTGAATTTTTCATAGTTGGCAGTAATTAAATATGGCGACTAAAAATAGTCGAAATTGAATTGTGTAAACAAAGTTTAATAATAATAAAGTATAAATAAAAAAGAAATTAATTGTTACAACTCTTTGTCTTAAAAAAAAAAAAAAAAAAAAAAAAAAAAAAAAAAAAAAAAAAATTCTGCCACTCCAAACTGCCATAGTTATTCCCTTGTACGAGATTAGTCTGTGTGCAAAAAATGAATACTCTGTCTATAAAAGAAGAAAAGATAACTTCATATTCTTCTTCAGCAGTGCGAAAACCCATTACCGAGTCAAGGCCTCCTTGACTCCGCCTCTGCCAGTCGTCCCGGTCAAGTGCAGCTGCCTCCAGTTCCAGGTCCCAAGGATATGGCGCGCATCATATTTCACACTGTCTTTCCAATGTACGTAGTTTGGGTCTACCAACTCTCCTGCTGCCACAGATCTGTTCTGTGAGTGCCTTTCTGGGCATTTCATTCTCCCCCATTCTGATCACACATCCAGCCCACCTGAGTCTATCAAGTTTTATAACTTTCACAATATCCGGTTCATTCAGAAGAGTGTTCAGTTCTTGGTTGGTCCTTTTCCTCCATTCGCCTCCCACACATATTGGACCAAAAATCCTGCGTAGGATTTTTTGTTCATGAACCAGCAGGCTTGACTAAGACTTTCTAGAAATGGTCCAGGTCTCAGAACCATAGGTGAGAACTGGACGGATCAGTGTTTTATACAGAAGCAGCTTGATGCTCGTGGCAATTGTTCTGCTCTGAAACAGGGGTCTGAGACCAAAGAAGCGCGTTTTAGCTGAGGTGATTCTTCTGTTGTTCCTCCTTCAGAGTTAACTTGGCATCCTAAATAAACAAAGTTGTTGACTTTTTCGAAGGAGTAAATGCCAATTTGGACATTCTCTCCTTCTCTAGCTTCCTCTGTTACATTAAGGCAAAATGTAGTGGTGATCCCACTAACTACTCAGTTAATATGGCGCTCATTCACCTTTGCATGCGTTCTTATGGGAGTAATTATTTTATTTTTTTCTCCGTATATAGGTTCGACCGCCGTTAATAAAATTATTTTTCACGTGTTTATATAACATAGAAGAATAGAAAAAAAATGTCACTCCAATACCAGCGCGGCCCATAAAGTCGATAATTACCAATATTAATATGTTTTACTGTCTCTATTGCATCACATAAAAATCATATGGTTTTGTTATACAATCTTACATTCTATATTCCTAATTTCAAAACAGCAAACAATATGTCAAAAGCAACTTTCCTTAACTAATTTGTTTATTATGTTTCTATTGGACGAACCAGTACGTAACCTTTACATTTGTCCCCCCCCCACACACTTTCTTTTACATTGATATTCTACTAAACCCCATTTATTGAGCTCTCATTATCTGAAACATCCCCAAGTATAAATTTGAATGTTGTTAACGATTTGGAATTAAAAATTGATTATATGGGTACTCAGCCTGGTTGTAGACCTGGTCCAACTGTTGAGTCACTTATTTCACCATGCACTTCGAAAGTCGAATGAAAATAGTTAAGTTTTTTCCTTTTATGTTAGCGTTGATTGTTCACTTGGCTATATTTTATGCCACGGTTTTATCACATTTGACTTTAATAATTATGTCGGCCGACGTAACTTACTCGTGAGTACTTGTTTTTGTTGACTGCACGGTCTAAATAATTTTTGCCAACTGGGCCCCTTAATCTGGCGTTGGGGCGCAGATTGCGAGGTGTGAGACTGGTCACGTGATCACCAATCCGAGCTCTGATTGGTTGATTTAAAATGTTCTAGAATTAAATTATACATTTTCTTGACGCCTGTTGAAATCAGCATGTTACCTTCGTATATTCTGTAATTCACAGATGTCCTGGATGGCAAGTGATTGCGTAACGCGTCAAGACAAACTGACGCCAAACATAAACACAGGCTGATGTCTCATCATAACATTGTACTCACTTTTGTTAAAAACGAGGTTCCCCTGAGGTTGACTACTGATTGAATTAACATTTATTAAAATTATTCCCGTCCCTAATCTGTCCCGTTACAATTTCATCTATTTATAGGTGCTACCCATCAATTTTCTTATTCACCTCTGTCTATTGCTTACATTTTGAAATAAAAGTTTTTTAAATACGTTTATTTTTCAAACAATTAGCATTCCACTAAATCTATAAATTTTACTTCTTACTATGCATAAAATATGGTGGTTATTCAGAAAGTAAGTTCCGTTTTTAAATATTGCTGTGGTATCGATGCCGTCACTTGTTGCACATGTGCGGCCAGTTTGTTGATTCAAACACTATTTGTAAACAACTGTGCACTGAGTACGCTTCATTGGATGTGTTCATAATGTCAAAGAAATTCAAGATGCCTGCTGCGTTTGAAAGTAGGTATGTGATTCGGTTCTTGAATGCAAACAGCATAAAACAATTGAAATTCACCATCAGGTTTTTTATATTTATGGAGAAGAAGCAATGAGCAATTCAATGGTATCAAGACGGATATGACTTTCTTGCTTAGTCCTATCCAGAGTAAGCAATGTAGGATGCTTACCCGGGACATTGTGATGAATCATGACACGCACACACAACGCCGCTGCAACGCAACATCTCCTCACAAAGTTTGGCTCGCAACAATTTGATCATCCACCTTACAACCCAGACTTTACACCAAGCGAATATCAACTTATCAAGCATGATAAATCCTTCCTTGGTGGGCAACGATATCAAACAAGCTGTTAATACATGGTTCACATCACAGGCAGGAAATTTCTACGACGAAGATATATACAATGTCTGGTGCCTCACTATGAAAAGTGTTTCAAAAATGATGTAAACTATATAGAAACGTAGTTTAAGGAAATATCACTATTGTATTAACGACTCGGAACACTAAGTTTTTTATAAGTAAAAACATAAAGTTTTACCTTATAGCCTAAACCGGTTTTATCCTTTAAAAGGCTTCTTCAGAGGCTGCCGTAGGTAGCGCTGTCCGTCTTGTTGTTGGCGACAGGATAGATTTTCGAAAGATCGATGCTGTGTGTGTTGGGTGAGATGTATTCGAATAATGCGCGCGATTTGAATTGTGTCTGTTCGTTTAGGATGTCGTTTTTATTTGTTTTTGTAGATTTCTAATTGTTCTAGAGTGTCTAGTTTTCGGCCTTTTGTGTGTACGTGTAGAATGTTCATGTTATTGTCGATGTTTTTATATGTGTGGTTTGCTTCAATGAGGTGGTTTGCAAAGGTAGATTCTGTAGTGGAGTGGAGTGCCTTTGTGTGTTCAATGTATCTCTGTTTGAAGCTACGTCCTCTGTCTGGCCTATGTAGAATTTATTGCAATTTGAGCAATTTAGCTTGTAAACACTGGGTAGATCGAATTTGTTTTGTGCTTTGTGCGTGTGTTTTGATAGTGTGTGTTCTGTTTTGTTAGTAGTTTTGTAAGCGATTCTGTATCCTGCTTTTTTGAATTTGTGGGCTATTTTTTCAGTTTGTTTGTTGATGTATGTTAGTGTTATGAATTTGTTGTTTTCTGTCTTTGTCTGTTGTTTGTTTTGTGTAGGAGTTTACTGACTATTGTTCTGTCATATCTGTTAGATTCTGCTAGATATTTTATCGTGTTTAGTTCATCTTTGTAGTCTTTTTCATCTAAGGGGATGTTGTTAAGTCTATGTATCATGGTTCTGACAGCAGCTAGTTTGTGTTGTATTGGGTGATTAGAGGTGTTGTGTATTAGTGTGTCAGTTGTGGTTGGTTTTCTGTATATACTGAATTTGCGCCTGTGTTCTAGTTTTGTGATGGAGAGGTCTAAGAAGTTTACAGTATTGTTGTGTTCGTATTCAGCAGTAAAGGTTCTGTTTTTATGTATTTTGTTTACGTGCGTTTAGTAACTGTTCACATTGTCTTTTGTTTCCCCTGTATAGTAATAGAATGTCATCAACGTATCTGTGCCAATATAGTATTTTATGTGAGTGTCTGTCATTGTTTGTGAGTATTTTTGTTTTTTCTAAGTGTTGGAGGAAGACTTCTGCTAGAATGCTGGATATGGGGGAGCCCATGGGTAAGCCATCGTTCTGTGTATAGTATTTATTGTTATAAGTAAAGTAGTTTTGTTTTGTGATAATGTTCAGAGTTTCTGTTATTTCGTTGATAAGTTCGTCTGGTGTGTTGTTCTGTTTGAGTTTGTTTTGTAGGATGGTGATTGTTTCAGAGGTGGGGATGTTTGTGTACAGGTTTTTAATGTCAAAGGAGGCTAATGTGGCATTATGGGGGATGTGTATGTCTTTTATTTTTGTTACTAGGTCAGTGTTGTTTTTTACTGCAATGTTGTTGTCTATTTGTGTGTGTTGTCTAATAATTTTGTCTAGATATTTTGCGAGTTTGTGTGCAAGGGCATTACGGTAGTTGATAATGGGGCGGATCGGAATGTCTTCTTTATGAATTTTGGGAAGCGCTTGGAGGGTAGGTGCTGATGGTCGGATTTGTTTCATGTAGGGCTTTTGTTTATGTGTTATTATGTGTTTGGCTTTGTTGACTAGTTGTTTTACTGTGTTTTGGTATCTGTCGGTGGGGTCGTGTTTTAGTTCTGTGATGTTGTTCTGTTCTATGATGTTTTGTACTTTTTTGTGTAGGTTGTCTGTGGGGATAATTACAGTCGTGTTGCCTTTGTCTGCTTTTACAAATGTGATGTTGTGTTTGTGTGCCTTTTCCCTCAGTTTGATGGCTGTGTGTATTTCTGAGTTGTGGTTGTTGTCGTCTGGTGTCTTATGTACTCCTATTATGTTGTTTATATTATGTCTTAGTGTGTCTTGATGTTCTGGTGTACTTTAAGGTGTGTACTTCAAATAGCAATAAAAATATTTTCTAAATATATTCTTAGTTTCCTGTAATAACCTACTTTCTGAATAGTCCTTGTGCTTTGAAAATTTTTATTTTATTATCTCTATACCTGCAACTACTGCTGATAGTACTCAAAAACAGGTCAAATGTACGCAGCACGTCTCTTACTTAAAAATCTATATTTAAAGTCTACAGTAACTGTACAATTACCTCATGAAGTATACTCCTAGTTGAGTCATTCATTTTATCAAACTCATCAATACAACATATACCATTGTCTGCTAACACTAAGGCACCTCTGTAATACAAAGAAAAAAACTATAATCATATTGGAACTGAATGTCGATACAATTTTTTTTTTTAATGTTTAACATCTTTGTTAATATTACATCATATTTCTGAGATACATTAAAATAGCTTATAATGATACAACATTTCAGACATGCAGTTCACATCCATTCTGGTCAGGTGTTCTTCCCAATTCGTCTTATATTGTTACGGTTTGTAAAAAAAAAAAAAGTTTGTAAGTTTGTAAAAACTTGCCCCCCTGCATTTTTACAGGCAGACTGTGGAAACTGAACACTGTTCCCATGAAAACAACTTAAACATATCGGTATGGAGAACCATACATTACTTCCATGTTCTAAGATTTATATTTAAAATCATTTTTGAAATGAAATATTTTCATAGAAACAACTTCTTTCTTCAGCCTTAACCACTGTACTGTGGTGACTAACGTATACCACCTCACGTTAGCGCACTCAATTTTCACTGATGGTGGCAGTCGATAGCACTGCGGAAATGTCTGGTTTTGTAGAAAACATTGGACCACACCAAACAGCTCGGGAAAGAATTTTAACAACAAACCACTTCTTTGTTGCCCATAACATAGTACACATGACATATAAATAAAAAATATCCCCTACCCCTTTAACTATCATTTACACTTATAGAAAATTGCCCCCACCCCTTTCAACTAGCCTCTTCATTTATAGATATTTCATCTACGTTTCCACAGTGGATTATGACCTTCTTTTCAGGATACTTTATTTATCAAAATTAAGTACTTTACTCTTGTTAAAACATAAAACATTGCAGGTAAACTACCCTTTCCCCGTAAACAAATCTTCACCAAAATCAATAGGCCCTGAATCCTCTACAACTCAGGCACATACGCAAATTATTTGATTCTGTTTGAATTTACGGCAGTTATCGTTCATCATAAAAAAATTACTCTTGTTAAAACAAAATGTTGCAGGTAAACTACTCCTTCCCATTAACCGAGCTTTACAAAACCAATAAGCCCTGAGTTGTCTACAGCTCAGGCACGTATGCAAAAAATTATTTGATTCTGTTTGAATTTACGGCAGTTATCGTTCATCTTAGGAAAAAGAACTCTTGTTAAAACATAAAATGTTGCAGGTAAACTACCCCTTTCCCTTAACCGATCTTCACCAAAATCAATAGTCCTTGAGTCCTCTACAATTCAGGGATGTATGCAAAAAATTATTTGATTCTGTTTGAATTTACCGGTTATCGTTTGCCATAGAAAAAAATTCTACACACACTTTTCGAAAAATGACTTTGCTTCATGTTTTGAGGGTAGTATAAACAGAATCAGCCCTTATGTCGAAGATGATTTTTTTGCCATCACCATACTTCCATTTCATTATGGAACATGGAAGTAAACCTTTCCCTTAACAGAAGTTCCAAAGTAAACGGGACGAACTCATTGAGCACAGGTTAGGTTACGTTGAGGCGATGTAGAAATAACTTAACACATATACATTACTATTCTAATAAATTCCTTAATTAATACTACTTGAACTGTATTTGTTGGCCATTGTTAATATTTAATTTAGTTGCACACCATCTCATATTCCAATTCATAACCCATTATTAACAATCTGATTGTATGTAGCCTAGTGTTACATATGAAATTAATGATTAATACATAAACTTATTTGAACAAAAACATTCTATCGCTTTTCATTTGTTTTAACTTATTATTAAAAGAACAATCAGTGCAAATCAGTACTTTTGTTTCTGATGTTCTAAATAGAGTTTATTTCATCATTTCTCATTTCTTTTTACGGCCAAAATTTCCGCACAATCGTAATTTTATTTCTGTTTACTTATCTGCTAATGATGTATTGTCCAGCGAGAATTCTTTTGTCCTTACGCGCACGCACAACATGTGGCTGGTATTTTGCACTTACACGTACTTTGTATAGCAGAGTCACTGTACTTTTAACGTTGGCACTGTCCGACTGTTTGTAATACTTTTACTTTTTATTACGTTTTTCCGAAGCACTACTGACAATGTTTCACTCCGCTAGTTTTTTACACCATGGTCCGAATTCTGCGTCAGTCGAGGGCGTCCACGCTCTGATATTTTAATTGCCACTATATTTTAAAAACTTTTAACTATACTGTCTAACCGTACCACTATGGACAGTATTTTACTCAGCTGTTTATATCTGAGTACTACTGAGGCACACCCTTTGTGATCTCGATGTGGTTGCTAGCGTCTGCACTCTCTGATGTTTTAACTGAGATACTTTTACAAACTTTTATAAAATGATCAATTACATTTTCTGTCACGACACTACTGACATATTTTACTCAGCTGTTTACATCTGAGTACTGAGGCACAGCCTTCTTGAGTTGCTGCCGTTACCGTTGCCATCCGTACGGTTTGGTCTTAAAATTGCGACTCATTGCATGAGGCTGGGCATCTCTCTACCCTGGTCCCGTACTAAAACTGTTTTCCCCCCCCCAGCTGGCCTGTGAGGTGTGAGCTCCTTTTCGCCTGGTGCGAGAATACTAAACATGTGAAAAAATGGCTTTTGAGCACATACACCTATTAAAAAATTACACACTTCCCAAACCAAAGTCACGTACAAAAATTCCATGCAGTCTGATGTTGTTTCTCAACCACGAAACTCTGTTTCTGCGTTAAACTTAATAAAATGTACCATTATAGTTTTCCCCCACCTAGTGGCTCCACATCCAACTTATTCCATGTGGTTGCATTTCCTATCATCTTTCTTATATAATTTAATTCTTCTGAGTAAATCATCTCTCATATTTGTAGTATTTGTTGTGTGAAATTAAAAAAAATACAAAATTAATAAAAATATAAGTAAATAAACAATTTTTTTCAGTCTTGAACAACTCAAAGACTGTTAACACAGCTTAAGAAGGTTAGTGAAAAATCTAAAACCATTTGGGAAATTCCTGTCAGGTGCATTGAGGCTATGAATCTTTTACAAATCATACATTTTTCATATGCTCATGCATGATCCAATGCAAGTTCTGTCTGTATTCTCTCTAAGTTGTAAGATTCTACTACTGGGAAAGACTTAATGTGGATTTTAGCAGCATCAGGGTTGTGTTGCGGTTTCACGTGCTGTGTACATTTTTGTCTCTTTGATTTGGGGCAGGCATAGTTGTAATATTTTTTTCTATTATGTGCAGTATACATTCAACAGAGACAAGTTAACTTATTTTATTAGCTAAGACAGCTGATTGTTAAATAGAAGTGCAGTTAGAACCTTGTCATGACTAAACATCATTTAAGCACATTGCAGATAGAGCCTTGTCATTTTCATTGTTGTTTTATTTCTTTTCAGATGGCAACCAAACTCAGTTTTCTGTAAAGATACTATTTAAAACAGATAAATAAGCACATAATCTCAATTTAACCGAACTGTCAGTGAGAACCTTGTCAAACTCATTGACCCATTAATCCTGCGCGTTATAGCGCAACAAATAATAGCAGAAAACTACAACCAATACATCCACAGCTATACAAATGGATCTCTGGATATACAAGGAAGAAGTCAGGAGGGGGGGGGGCAGGATATTTTTATCCCTAGTATGCAAGAATCCTTCCTTGTACCAACTAACTCCTGCTTAAGTGTCGACACAGCTTCTGGCAATCAATGCAGCACTGACTTACTGCCTCACCTTAAACAACAAAAAAGTGTATCTTCACAGACTCACACACACCCTGCACTGCTATTACTACAACAATACAAACCATCAGGATACTATTTTAGAACAACCCACATATTCCACATAATCAAAAAACTGGAAAGAAACAAAACTGATGTAACTTTACAATGGATTCCCAGACAATAAATATTTCTGGTCACGAAAAGCAGATGAGATAGCTAAAGACGCAACTATGCTCTCACAAATACAGGAAAATGTAACATCACTACTGACCGTTACTTCGGAACTCAATAGAAGACTCACAAAGACATGGAAGGACACATGTTTAAATTCCAACAAAGGTTCAACATACAAACAGCACATCAGTGCACAAGATATCTGCACCTACAAAAACCTCCCTAGGAGTATTAACAATTTCGGCTCTAGAGGAAGACTTGGCCACATTGTAACTCAGCCATTATTATTATTAGAGGGGGTCCTACAGTCTACGCCGCATCCCGCATTTCAATCGCCATTTCTCCCTATCTTTCCAGTCATCGTCTTCAATAGCTCGATCTCTCATGCTTTCCCTAATTCCTGTTCTCCGTTGTGTTGTCAGTCTTCCTTTTCTTCTCCTGTTTTGTGGTGTATAAGTCAATGCTTTCTTGGGCCATCGTTTCTCCTCCATCCTCATTACGTGACCATACCATAGCAACTCTCTGGATTCTATTCTTTCTGCTGTTGTAAATATGCGCCCTGTTTTCCTTCTTATATCTTCGTTTCTAACACGTTGCATTCTAGAAATATGACACGCTCTTCTTAAGAAGCCCATTTCCACAGTTTCTATATTTTTCTCTTTATTTAACTCAGTCATATTTGTACAAATTCAACCTGACCCAAACTACTAATTGTCTCACTGACAATTAGTGGATGTCAGACAGACATCCCAGGAGTCTCAAGACTAAAATCAAATATGAACACAATATTAAATGACAACTCATATTGGACACTGGCAGAGAACAATACGGAAACAAGTAATAAGAAGAACCTTGTCAAACTATTGCAGCGATCTGTTTAATTTTGTATAACTATCATTTCCAAATTATGTGACATACTACCCTAGGTAGTTAATTCGTTCTACAATCTTGTCGTTACGTGTCTTCCAGACCACTTTATGATTGGTCACTCTACAATTGACACTTTGTTGTTTGCGGACTATCATGCTATTCTGTCGGACTGAAAACAGATTGCAGATGGATATACATTTGTTAAATGGAATCTCCAAAGACTCTGGATCGCAGATATCCACAATTAAAACCAAGGTGATGGCTTTTTGTGGAACTCATCCTGTACGGGGAAAAATTTTTATAGATGGTACTGTCCTGGAACAAGTTAAAAGTTTTGAATACCTGGGCTACAGTGTGTCTTACAATGAAAGCAACGACGTGGTGCATAAGTTGCATAAGTTCAATCTCGTGTGCGGGATCATCAAGCGAACCCTTAAGTCAGCAAGTAAAGGAACACACCTAAAATTCTACAAGGTGACGGCTCTTCCCACAATTCTTTATGGGTCTGAGAATTGGACTTTAACGAAAGGCCAGGCCAGTCGCACCCAAGCGGCTGAAATGAGATTTCTTAGGCACGTGGCAGGGTATACTCTCCATGATCATAGAAGAAATACAGATATACGGTAGGAACTGAATATTATGAGCATACTCAGCAGGATCGCCCAGTATCGGCTGAATTCATGGGAACATCTTTGCCGAATGGATGACTACTGCATTCGCAAACAACTATGGAACTATAAGCCAAGGGGACGGAGAGGTGTCGGATGTCCGAGGAAGTGCTGGAGTGACCAGCTGTAATATTTGCCTACTTGAGACCGGAACAAACCATTCTTGGTTTAAACCTTGAGGATGAAGAAGAAGAAGAAGAATCTTGTTGTTCTGGATACCTTTTACTTTCACATAGTTACTCACCTCTATACACCATAATAACTTTAGTTTTTGTTGTAGAGATATCAATATTCTATTCTTTTATTACTTCTATTAACATGTACATTGCCCCACACTGAAAATTATCTTCAGTTTCTGACATCACTGTCTGACTTTATGTAAAACGCATTGTATCTAGATTATTACAGCAATGAATTTAAAATTTGTAGGTAAACAAATTCTACTATTTGAAGTCCTTGGATTTCGTTGTCCATGACGTGTCCGTTACTTAACTAAATATCACTATAATATTGACGACTCGGAACACAAAGTTTTTTATAAGTAAAAACGTAAAGTTTTACCTTACAGCCTAAACCGGCTTTCACCATAGAAGGCTTCATCAGAGGCCTCTGAGTCTTTGATGAAGCCTTCTATAGGTGAAAGCCGGTTTAGGCTGTAAGGTAAAACTTTACGTTTTTACTTATAAAAAACTTTGTGTTCCGAGTCGTCAATATTATAGTGATATTTAGTCTACTATTTGCTAATGGTTTCAATCTAAATTTGTTTTTCATACAATTTTCTGACACACACATACACAAAAAAAGATAGCCCACAGGAATATTAATCATATTAATCCAGGTATTATAAGAGAGAAACAAAAAACACTTAGTCAACCAGTGAACCAGTTCAGTGCATCATTGCATCATATTCGTACACGAATGTGCAGATCATATTCATACATGAATGTCCAGAGTACAACGATACTGTGTGGCGCACCTGCGTGTAGCAAAGATCCGTGATGGGACAGCTGGGGCCCTAGTGGTGCCTGCAGTTGGGTTATGTTATGCCACCAAGCACAATCACAGCTAGTCCGAAACCAAACACATCTCATCGGGTTGTAACGGTACAGGTAGGCCCACCCAGGGATATATTGGTAATAATTAAAAATAATAAATTGTATTTGAAAAGTGTTGAAGAAACAACGTATGTGCACATAGTAGTGTCAAGGTCGGGTGAATCAAGCTGCTGGATACAGTTATTTTTAGAAGTTTGAACTCTGAACTATGCAAACATAATTAATGCGGTCCAAGTCAATGTATGATAATAATATAATTTACCTTATGATTTCCGTCAAGTGACTTCTAACGTAATTTGAGCTGGGTTACGCATTTCAGGTCATATCACCCATCTTCAGACCTTCACTCCAAAAGAGCTCGTTATATATTAAAATCCAGGGTAAAACAAACACCCAATAAATAAACACATAAAATACAATGAGTGATCATATTATCAGCACACTAGTAACCGACACGGTGCACCGCGGTAGCATGTCAAGACTGTGTCGATGGGCACTATTATTTAGTTTTATCTTTAAGCGATCGCAGCGCAGTATCGTACAGTGGGTTGGACCTGAAGTTGAGTTTATCGTTGAGTATGTCGTCACATACATCGGGGTTATTATGACCTCTATATATCTCGAATTCTTCGAGTGCATCCATGTAACGGCCCTTACTACAGTAATGTAGAGGTATAAGGTTAGCGTTGAAATTGGTATATGAGTGATTGCTTGAAATTAGATGTCGTGTAAAATTAGATTTAATATTTTCTAGGGAAAAATCACCCCTGTTAAAGTGGCTGTGTGGTGTGTGTTCACGGAATCGTTTGATGAAAGGTATACCCGTTTGGCCGATATAAAAACGGTCACAATCGTCGCATATAAGCTTATAGACACCGGTTTTAGATTCAATGTTGGTCTGAACGACTGGACGAACCAAGTTCCGTAGATGGTTGTTTGTTTTAAAGGTAACGGTGTAATCTATTTTACTTAAGGTGGATGATAGGATCTTAGGCATCAACTCGGTGTATGTTGTTGAGATGAATTTGTTATTAGGTGTATTATCTTGTGTCTGTCTGGAACAACGGGGTTTGTGTTTTTTAAGGATGTTGTCAATCATTTGGCACTCATAACCGTTGGCCATAGCTATGTGTTTAATTATGTTGAGTTCACTCTCGAAATCATCATTATTTAGGGGGATCATCAAAAGCCTGTGAATGAAACGGTTGTAGGCCGGTAATTTTTGAGAGAAAGGGTGGTGTGGTTCTGCATGTAAGGTCACGTCTGTGGTGTTAGGCTTTCTGTAAATTTTGAAATTTAAGTGGTTAAGTCGCCTAGTAACAGTAAGATCAAGAAAGTTGAGTTCATTGTTGGTCTCAGTTTCCATAGTAAACTGAATATTGTGAGTAACAGTATTCATATGGTTTTTCGGATTACTTATTTGGCGTAAAGTGCCATTAAAAATCAGGAAAGTGTCATCAACATATCGGCCATAGAAAACAATATTATTGACAAAGATGTTATTATTAAGGATGTAGTTCTTTTCATAAAAATCAAGATATATATCAACCAATAGGCCGGATAACGGTGAACCCATAGCCAGGCCATCTGTTTGAATATAGTAATTCCCCGTTGAAAGTAAAATAGTTTTGTTGAAGGATGAGCCTTAGTATGGTAATTAGTTCTTTAATGAGTTGTGTGTCCAGTTTGTTAGTAACGTGGAGATTGTCGTTCAAAATATCCAAAGTTTGGCTCACGGGTATGTTTTAACGAAGTCTTAACCGACGAATTTTTTAATCTCTGATGATGGATTAACATAATCCGAAACGCGTAAGAAGCAAAGAAGACAAAATTAAGCGGTCACATAGACGGATTAAGGTAAAAAACTTTAAATTTTAATTATAATTGTGACGCCGATACAAATACAATGACTTTAAAAATTAGGTAGGCAAAAGCATTGCCACAAATAGCACCGCCACAACACAATGCTTTTATCCTAAGGTTTGCACGGATTACAGTAATAAATCTAATCCCCTATTCTGCGAATCGGCAAGCCACATGCTACAATAGCCTCGTGTCTAGACTTCGTGGTAGGAGCAGCAGTTCAGTTGCTTATCTGCTTTGTGAGAAGTACACGTTATTATTTTGTCTTGTGCGAAAATATTTTACCAGGGACTTTTCAACTCTGTCTAACTTTAAGTTATATATCCATTTTAATTACTGTATTCTGTTAAGTATCTGTAAGGCTATATTCCGCTGTACTACAACACTGTTTATCGCATAATACAAATAAGGAATTTACACGGAAAAAACTACTTAAATTAACCAACAACTTACATAGTTAAAACTGTAGACTAAATATCGGCGAAAACAATATAAATATAAGCTTATTTTAACCGAAAATATCTGTAAATTTTAAAAATGATTTTCTTTTCTTTTGACCTTTTGACATGTAATGGTTATGTTTGTATTGTATACAAATGGTAGATTTAGGAATATCGAATTAGTAAATTCTAGTCACCGTTTGCAGATTTTAGTTCCTACTCCTAGATTTAAGGAACGTCTATAGTAAACTTTGGTTTTGCTAGTATCTACAGAATTAAGGAGTCAAAATTCACTAATTTAAGCAGAAATTTTGTAGAATTAAGTAGTTTTATTTTTCCGTATAGGTTATGAAGAAAACTCGTGACGTGTCCTAAATTGGGGAGGTCTCGAGTTCTCAAATTGGGGAGCAAACTTTGCCCTATTAGTGGTTTCAGTTTAGATAAGTTTAATATTTATAATTATTTCGAATTTTATTTTTAAGAGATGTCATCCCAGGTTTGGAAGTATTTTAAAATTGACGCTGCCGATAATCGGTTTGCCAAATGCAATATCTGCAGTAAATTAATTTCGAGAGGAGGAAGTAAGAGTACTCAAATTTAATGAAACATTTTAAAACGCATTCTAAAAGTACGCCGAATGCTCCTACTAATAGAGAGCCAGCCAAAACTCTGAGTATACCCAGTGGATCCATTTTAAGCAATTATTTTAGTAAAAATACAAATTCAGGCAGTAAAACTTCCAGCCCAGATATGGGCTTAAATGTAGAAGAAATAAGTGATGATAATTTACGCCTAAGTGTTGATGTTTCGGATACAGATGATCCAAACCCTCTGATGACTTCTCCAAATTTATCTGCTGTCACCAGCATCAACAACAGACCTAGTTGATAGTTCTGAGATTCACACTTCACCTAGATTCAGCCCTTACCCCAAAGCCATTCACTTAAGGAATCAAATGACCTTACAACAACAAACCTTACTAAGTGTGTATGACAAAATTAAAAAATTTAAGTCAGATAACATTAGGTCAAAAAATATTGACAAATTGATTGCTGAAATGGTTTGTTTGGATTTACAGCCTTTCTCTGTAGTAGAGAATAAAGGTTTTTGTAGGCTGATAAATAATCTAGAGCCTAGATATACAATACCGTCAAGAAAAACCTTGACCAACAAAATTATCTCCGACATGTATCAAAATCTGATCAGAGAAGTCAAAGAAGAGTTATCTCAAGCAACAAACATTGCTTTGACTACTGATATGTGGACATCTGTAAGCAACACTGACTACATGGCTGTTACAGCTCACTTTTACAGTAATGATGGCAACGCTTTCACTTTGACTCACAAGTGTCTAGAAGTGATACCCTTCGAGGAAGTGAGCCACTCAGCGGAAAATCTGAAGAATTTTCTGGTTAATGTCTTGCAGGAGTGGGGGATTTTAGAAAAAGTTGTAGGGATTTTAAGAGATAATGGGCCAGATATCACTGCAGCATTAGCCCGTACATCTTTTGAGGCAATTCCCTGCATTGCACATACTCTGCAGCTAGTCATAAAAGACAGTTTATTCCAAAATCAAAAGATCATGAATGTGGTATCAAAGTCAAAAAAGATAGTTGGTAGTTTCAAGCACTCCGCTAAAAATACAAAGATGCTTCTGAGCTGCCAAAAGCAACTGAAACTACCCGGATGCAACTACGAACACCGGATGATCCAGGATGAGCCCACCCGATGGAACAGCACGTTACATATGATGAAGAGACTACTGGAGCAGAAAGATGCTATTACTTTGGTGTCAAACAAGCCTGATGTTAAACTGGCAGCAGAACTAACCTGTGATGATTGGAAGACAATGGAATTTGCCATTAACATTCTAGATATTTTTGAAAAGGCAACATTGCAAGTAAGCAAGTCATCATCTTGCATTTCTGAGGTAAGTTTGTAAGACCAAAACTTAAGCATTTGTTTTATTTAATGTACTTGCTTGGCCATACTGTCTTGCCAATATTATCCTACTATATGTATTTTTTACTAAATGATCAATATTAGCTTACTATATGTATTTTTTTTTAAGTTTGTTTATGTTATTTTATTTTACTGATGGCCATAATCTTAATGCAATGATTTCTTTCCAGATGATACCTTTAATACATACAATAAAACATGTGTTGGAAAACCAAAATGTATCAGGATCTGGACTGACAGGCCTACAAAATGATTTGGTGGCATCATTGAAACGACGATACCCTAATGTTGAGAGTGAGACAGTGGCTGCCTGCGCTACTCTACTTGATCCACGCTTTAAGAGCACTCCATTTAAAAATAAAACTGGGTTGGAAGTTGCAAAAAGAAAATTGATTTCAGAAATGAAATCCAACTCATACGACTTTTCTCAGCCTACTGAGTCTTTTACTGAAGGTATGTCTGACAAATTGAAAATACTAATACAGTAACACGTTTAATAATTTTCTGAATTATTGAATTTTTTGTACTGGATTTAAAGTAGATAAAGTTCCACTTTAAAACAAAGGATAAATAAATATTGTATTAGTATCCACAAAATATATGTGTTATTCAATTGAAAATGACAGCTTAATATAGATTTATTTTATTTTTATATGTAGATTGGTCAGCTACCAATATATCTTCAAGCAGTGCAAAGGGTGGATTTTGGATGCACTATGAAGAAGCATTCGGTCAAACTGATTTGACCTGTACAAAATCGACACCTATCAGTTGTGAAGAAGAACTGAATAACTACCTAAAGGAAAGCAATATTGATCCTGAAAATGCAGACAAGGTAGGCCTAGTTAAAAATTTTGTACAGTTATCATTCTAAAGTTAAACTGCTTAAAGTTTTATTGAGAGCTGTAGACACGGACAAAGATATCATTTATTAGCACAAAATGTACAAGACAATACAAAATAGCCTACAGAGGTATAAGTACTTTGTCAATAGGCCTACACTTAAACTTAAGTATCTATGTTACATTCTTGATTCTTGTATTAATACTACGAATCCCACTTCTCATAAAAATTTTCTAAAGACATTTCATAATCAGATTTTTCAGTCAATATTATATTAACAGTCTGTAATTATTGGGCTTTATTTTGATGTGAAATATTCCTGGGTAATTTATTAAACACTCGCAAGGCTATATAAACTATATTGTCCTCAAATAATTGGATATGATGTGCTGGATACTGAAAAGAATTAAAATTACATGTATTATGGTTATGACTGAATTGAAAATTACAAAAAATTAAACTCTAAAATTCTTAAACGAAGGCTTACGGCTATATCTTCTGTAGTTACAAGCTATTGTCCTCATGACACTTGTAATACATGATAAGTGATGTTTGTTTCAGATTGGGCAGTACTGGTTCGAGTCCAGTTACAAGCGACTGCAACCACTGGCACTAAAATATTTGTGCATTCCCCCATCCACTGTGTTCAGCGAGAGACTTTTCAGCATTTCAGGGAATATTTGTGACACGAAACGCAACAGATTAGACCCTCTAAGAGTTAAAATGTTGGTGTTTTTGAACAAAAATTTAAAATGTAAATAAGTTTTTTACTTTGTCATTTTTTTACTCCACAAGTAAACGCATTTTAGAATTAATTTTGTTGATGTTTTTCTTTTCCCTCTAGCCCTAAAATACATTTTTAATTTTTGTTTTTAGGTACCGGTACCGGTACCGAGAATTGGGAATCGATTCTTATGGAATCGGTACTGGTACCGGGATCGGAAAAATTTGGTACCGACACATCCCTAATTATGACCATATGTAGTGTGGGCGAATAGAATACTTTGTTATGGGATAAGTATGTATTATATATGTTAATATTTCTGATGAAAAGTTATAACTTTACAATTAAAAATGGAAAATAATGAAACATATCAAGAAAACACTCTGACCAAGTCAATGATTATGAGCGGAATAACTGCTGAATCAACACCTACAGTCAGTAGAGTAGAAAAGGTATCAATAGACGACCTGTTTCATTTTATGAAAGCTAATTTTAATGAACAAAACAGTAAATTTGACGAACTCAAGGTTGATATAAATGCCGTAAGTGATAGCTGTGAAAGTAATTTTAAAGAGTTGGAACGAAATATTGAGAAAATGAAAGAGTGGAGAACAGATATAGGTAAGTGTAATATAAATGAAAATAACGAAGAGACAGACGACAATGGTGTCAACACAGGTGATGTAACAGTACATAATGACCCAGTACCATAATTATGGGTATAAAGGTATTTTTCAATGTTTTGTATTATTTAATCATTAAAACACAGAATGGTTAGGTCCATTGTCCCTCTGGAAAAAGGAACAACGCAAATTCAGCAAGAGTAAGACACCAAGGTCACCATAGGACATGCTGGAATCGGAAAAGGCCATGGCGGTGTTTGTGACGAAGGACTACAATATGAATTGTGATTGGATCATAGCACTGTTCCGTCATAACCAGAAACAATGACGCACTGAATACAATACGTGCAACGAGGCGTTGTCCAGTAAGACAAAGCTGAATGACGTAAGAACCACACACGCAAGCGCAAATTTACATTTGCCTCGTTCTCATTTCAACGCCGTTCTTCAGAGGGGACACAGCGATGTATCGTTGTGGGTACAATTTTCTAACAATAGTGTACAATAACTAAATCAAAATATTATCAATAATAGTGGAGCAATGAAGGCTCATCTTGTTTAACAGTATGAATATTAAAATGTAAAATCAGTGCACATATTTCTCCAGTTAAACTCAGCAGAATTAGAGGCGAACACCGGCCATCACCATGGGCGTCACCCACCAGCAACGGATGGACAACACCAAACGATAAGCAGAGAAGTCCCTTTTTATCATTTTTTATAGTTTAATGAGCTCATTAATACAGAATCACTAATTAAAAGAATGTACTGGTCTAAATGTGAATGCGTGTGAGAGTGAACGAGTGAACGTGTGGCCATAACCACAGATGCTGAGGGCATTGGTTTGTGTATTAACGAACTAACAATTAATAAATGGTTTTAAGCTGCAGCAATAAAGTTTACACTGATATTAATTTAGCAGACAAAAGAAGTATAGAGAGTAAAATGAGATATTAAAATAACCGCCATTTTGTTTTTTGGGTCATCTTATATGACGTCATTGTTTTGACCGCATGGTTGTCTCTGTAATACATTACAGCGAATTAAATATTGATGGTTATTTTCAACAATACCTTGTTATCATTTGTGTCGTCATCTGTGTCTCAAAATCTCGCTGTAAATGAACCCTGGCAGCCCTTAGGTAAAAACACGTTTATAAAAGAAGAATATGAGCCCGGCAACCTATGAAATTGGTAAGTACTTAGAGGTACCAAATTATGGTATTTGTTATACATATTTTATCAGAGTATGTGTAGTAATACATAAGAAAGTAAAAGAGAGTATTACAAATGGCGCCCGAACTGGGACATTATATAAAATTAATTTATATAAAACAGCCAGATTGAGAAACACAGAGGATGATATAAGACGATATATAATGAATGAGAGGTTATGTTGACGAAGTTGCATAGTTAATTACAAATTGAGTTAATTGCGTAGTTAAGTATAAATAAAAGATAAACAACCATTTAAATATTGAAGTAATGATGGCAGAAAATAATAATAGTATAGAAATGGACAATACAGACACGGAATCCATTTTATTAGGAAAACATGTTAGCTCGACACCTAGAGTAGCTGAAAATAAAATCTTATTAGAAGATTTACTCACGTTAATCAGTGACAAATTCGAACAACAAAATAGTAAGTTTGAAGACAAATTCAATCAAATGAATAGTACATTTAATGTAAAATTAGACAGTTTTGAGAATGAGCTCAAGAAGCAAAATACTTTACAAAATGTCAAATTAGATCAAGTAGAAGAGAAATTTGAAGAATTTGAAAATGAAATGTATAAACAAAATGTTGAGGTTAACAAGAAAATTAGTAAAATAGAGACACAGTATGATAATGTTAAAAGACAAACAGAAATTGTAAATGAGCAAGTTCAAACTAAGATAAGTAATTTAGATGACAAAGTCAAACAAATCAATGAAACCGTTCAAAATCGAATAGAAACCCAAAGTAGAGAAGTAGAAAATAAATATGTAGAGACAGTAGAACAGTTAGAAATTAAAACTAAGAATGAAGTAAATAAGCAGTTAGAATTGAGAACTCATATTTTACAAAATAAAGTAGAACAATGTGAATCAAATGTAGTAGACCTAACCAAAAGTATTCAGACAATAGATAGCACTATATCAAAACATGAAAATGATACAACAAATAAAATAAGTATGTTGCAGAATAGAGTTAAAGAAATAGATAGTTTATGTGTACAAAATTATAACGATGTGCATGATAGATATAACCTAGTTGAGAGTGATTTAACAAAAATGAAAAATGAGTTGCGGGGGGAGATTAGCAGAAATTTAACAGGAAATATGGAAAGGGTTGTTATTACGAGAGATTTTTACAATGAAATAGAGTTAGAATTATTCAGTTACGAAAACCGCTCAATACACCCCATGCGATTTATTAACCAAACCAGGGAGTACCACCATTTTAGTAATAGTAATTGGGAGATACAGTTAACCAAAATAATCAGGTGTTTCAAGGGTAGTGCCGCAGTATGGGCAGAAGCACACAGAGTAGAGTGGGGTAATTATGAGATGTTTGAACAAGCTTTTAAGGGAAAGTATTGGCCAGAGGAGGAACAAGAAGCGTTGAGGAGTAGAATAATGGGAACAGGTAGTTTCGGGAGCAATTCAAATAATAACATAACAATATATGTAACACAGCTGTACAATGAAGTTAAATATTTAGAACCTCAAATTCCTTTTAAATCATTTGTAAGGTATGTTAGTAAACATCTACCTCGAGAAGACAAATAACATTAATGACTAAGGAAATATCAAATTTAGGCAAACTTGAGAAAGTTCTTGATATTTTGCAGAGTATTAGGGATAGGGAAGTGAATAGGCGATCAACACCGGGTAACTATAAATCAAACCAGGTAGAGTATAATTCACAAAGAAACAATTACTATGAACATAATGTGACGAGTAGAGATAAACATTATAAACCAGGTGAGTGGAGATGTTATAGGTGTCAGCAGGAGAATTTCGCATTCCGGCGACAGTGTTTCAAATGTAGAACGCCTATAGAAGGACAACAGAGGAGAGAGGAGGCGAGGCGAGACAAACCACAAGGCAGAGAGACACCTGACACAAGAGGAGCGGTGAACAACAACCAGAGGCCAGATAAGGGACACAGAGGCCCCTCCACCAGCAGACACCAGGAAAACTAGAAACGACAGTGGTAGCCAGGACCCGACCACTGTTCAGGGAAACGCAGGAGGTCCAACCAGTAGAGGAGATACACAGCCATGTAATCAAAGCAGATATTGTAGCTGACCCGATGGAAGAAGAAAACAATGCCAACAGCGAGGTGAGAGCAGGACTGACAGAGATCCAGGTAACTGTAGGAAATAAGAATTTTAAAACATTGATAGATACGGGTAGCGAAATTTCCGTGATAGCAGAGAACATTTTAGCAGAATTAAGAGAGTTTAACAAAGATATTCCAATTTTACCAGTAGCAGGAGTCACGGTAATAGGAGTCACGGGTGTACGCAGTAAGAGAGTCACTAAACAGATAAATTTGAGTTTTCTAATAGATAATGTAGAATTTGTAAACACATTTTTGGTAGTAAGAGGGTTAAGTTTAGATGTCATACTGGGTAACGATTTTTTGCAAAGGACGAAAGCTGTTATAAATTTTAGAGAAAAGGTGATAGAGTTAGATGGGGGTGACCGGTCAGTAAGAGTAAAATTTGAGCACATAATAGGTAGAGTTAGAACGTGCGGAGTTAAAATACTACAGAAAGGGGTAAGTGAGAATAATTTAGATACCAAGGTAAGTGCATGTATAGAGGAAGAATATATGAGTGAGTCGGAGAGTGAAAAGAGTAATATTAATGATGCTGTATGGGAGTTAAGGGCGGATGAATTTTGTAGTGAAGGTGAGGTGGTAAGGAGTGGCCAGCGTGCAGCGTTATGGCAGGTGATAGTGCGGTACAGAGGAGTGTTTGCCGAGGTTCCAGGAAGGGCAAGAGAGTATGAATGTGTATTACAAATAAGGGAACACACACCGTTCATGCAAAGGAGCTACCCCGTCCCTTACTCAAAAAGAAGAGCGGTGCAGAGAGAACTCGACAGGATGGTAGAAACAGGTATAATCGAACGGTCAGTATCGCATTATTCTAATCCACTAGTAGTAGTAATCAAGAAGGACGGACGAGTACGTTTATGTCTAGATGCCAGAAGGATAAACCAAATCATAATTCCCGACCGAGAGTCACCAGAGCCTATAAATGAGATCTTCCAAAAGTTCAGTGGAGTAAAGTATATGACATCGTTGGATTTGACATCTGGATATTGGCAGGTTCCGCTAGCAGAGGTTAGTAGAAAGTACACAGCATTTTTGTTTAATGGCAAGAACTACCAGTTTCGACGTCTACCTTTCGGATTGAACACCAGCGTCGCCAGCTTTATAAAGTGTTTAGATAAAATTTTGTGGCCCAAGGACTTAGACTTTTTGACGGTCTACGTGGACGATATTTTGATTGCATCCAGGACCTTCGAGGACCATTTAGAGCACTTGGAATATGTATTGGCTAAACTAGAGGCAGGAGGACTTACAGTGAATTGGGATAAATCAACGTTTCTCCAGACACAGGTAAAGTTTTTAGGATTTATTATCACGCCTGAAGGAATCTCAACGAACCCCGACAAAGTCGAATCAATCATGCGTTTCCCTGAACCGAGGAATGTGAAACAATTACAAAGTTTCCTTGGGTTATGTAATTTCTACCGAAAATTTCAGCAGAACTATGCAGATTTAACCACAAGATTGAGCTCAGTACTCCAGAAAACCAAACAATGGAAATGGGGAGAGAAGGAGCGCACAGCATTTGAAGAGATTAAAAAGAAATTCAGTCAAATGGTAATGATGAACCACCCAGACTTCGAGAGAGTATTTTATTTACAAACGGATGCGAGCAATGTGGCCATCGGTGCTGAACTATACCAAGAAGGCGAGGACAAGGAGCATAAGGTAATAGCATTTGCAAGTAGATCATTGATCCAGGCAGAGAAGAACTATACGACAACGGAGAAGGAGTTATTGAGTATAGTATTCGCCGTTGGAAAGTTTCGAACATACATTCTAGGAAATCGCACGGTAATTAGGACGGACCACAAAGCTTTATCATTTTAAACACATGTAAACTTGCTCATAGCCGTCTAACCAGGTGGGTATTGATATTGCAGGAATATAATTTTGAGTGGGAATATATCAAGGGATCGGAGAACAAGGTGCCGGACACTCTGTCAAGGATAGACATGCTGCATAACAAAACAGGTAGAGATTTAAAGGAAATCGAGATTTTTAAGATCAGCCAAGAGGATAAAATTTTTGGAGAGGAGATGAGGGACATCCAGACCATGCAGCGAGCGGAGGACAAGTCAGGTAAGGTTATAGAGAGTTTAGAAAAGGAGGTAAGTGGATCAGAGTATAGTCAGTATTTTCAAGTTCATAATGGGTTGTTGTTTAAGAGGATAGTAGGGGGTGAGAGTGTTTGGAAATTAGTAGTTCCAGAAGGGTTAGTTGAGAAGGTTATTTGGGATTGTCATTTAAGGTATGGTCATTTCGGAGCGAAGAAGTGTGTGAGTGTATTGAAAGAGTCATGTGTTTTTAGAAATATGGAGAGAAGGGTTAGAAGGTTGTTAAAGAGTTGTGACTTATGCCAGAAATCAAAAGTAGTCAACTATAGGGTCGAAGGGGAGATGAATTTTGTAAAAGTGGAGAGACCATTCGATTTGGTTGCAGTGGATTTGTTCGGACCGTTACCAAAGGGTAGAGGCGGAGTGCAGTATGTGTTTGTAATGTTAGACATCTTTTCTAAGTATGTGAGGTTGTATAGTATTAAAAGAGCTACCAGTCGGGTATTGAGTGAGAAAGTGACTAAAGACTACATGATACAAGTGGGTAAGCCGAAAATAATCTTATCGGATCATGGACCGCAATTCATCAGTGGTAGATGGCGTCAGACGTTAGGATGGGAAGGAATCATCACGAAGCATACAGCTGTGTACCATCCCCAGTCCAATCAGGCTGAGCGTGTAATGAGAGAGATAGGCAGGATCTTTAGAGCCTATTGTCACGCTAAACACAGCGAGTGGCCGTTGTATGTCAAGAAGGTAGAGAGTTGGCTGAACAGTACCACCCACGAGTCCACCGGCTATACACCTCACGAGCTGATCAAAGGGACACGCCCTCCGAGAATATTGGAACAGTTATTTGATTACCCACCTGAGAGTACACCTGTGGACGTGAGCATCAAGATTCGTTTGGCGAATGAGAACCTTTTGAGCAAAGGAGAAAGACGGAAGAGTAGGCACGACACAAGAGGTAAGTGGATGAAATATGAAATAGGACAGTTGGTATTGGTGAAGTGGCACGATTTATCGAATGCACAGGAGAAGGAAATTAAGAAGTTCTTCCTGCTATACGAAGGACCTTATGAGGTAATTGAAGTTAAAATGCAGAATGCCTACGTATTACAGGATAGGGAGACTAAAGAAATAGTGGGTACACAAAATGCTAGCAATTTGAAGTTGTACTGGACAGCATAGAAAGTAACAATGGGTACTTGGTTAGATGTATGAATGAGAATTAATTGTGTATTGAAAAAAAAAAAAATGTATATATATATATATGTGTATTCTAGTAACAAATAGTTTCTTTGAAAATGTGAAGTAAAATATGTTAAAATTGTTGTAATTATAGAAATGAGTGTTGTTGGTTTTCCATCTGAAAACGAGGAAATATATGTATGTAAGGTAAGCAGAGCAGGTGATCCATTGTTGTCGTTCCTATCTTGTTATAGCAGTGAAATTAGTTGTGAAAAAAGGTAAAGCTCGAACTTGTAAAGTGTCTATGTGAAAATTTTAAATAATTAACGAACTTGTTTTTGAGCAAGAGTGAAGAATATTTTGTAGTTAGGTGGTGTTAGTGAATTATAAGTCAAGATTGGACTGTGAGAACAGTTGATGTAGGAGAAGTAAAGTATAAGTAATAGGCTAGGACAGTAGTGATATGTACTACTGTGGCTAGCGAAATGGGTTGATGAGCAACACATAGAATGCTGCCATCATCGGAGGCCTCATGTGGGCGTAAATACATTGTACACCTTGAAGGTAATTCATATTATATATGTTTTTAATTGTGCAGTGTATCAGTATTGTTAAAATGTAAAACATGAAAATGAAATTAATTTTCCCGACTTTTCGGGCGATTACTGCCTTACCAGCACTAATCGTGGTTTTGGCGAGCGGTCAGCTATGGCCATAATTTAAGTCCCTTGACCATAGCTGTCTTGAAATTGGTGTATAGTAGAAATTAACAGGGGGGTATACCTAGGGGGAAATTCCCCAGAACTATGGAACAGCGGCTGCCACTCTGTTCGAGGAGGAACAGCAGAGCCAGGTGGTAGAACCGTTTAAGGGCGTGTAATTATATAGGTTTAGATATTATCATATCTTGTTGTTTAAATGTGAAGCCAACACAAGGACACAGGAGACGACAAATTCCTCCACAATTACAGTCCTTGCAGAGGCACCCGAGCGCTACAGTTCGGTTGGGAGGCAATAGAGTGTGTGGTTAGGAGGTCGTTACAGGGGGTAATGACGTTAACAAGTGTCAAAATGTAGTAGATTTTAAAAGTTGAAAGTCTAAAGTTACAAATGAAGTTGAACAAAATCTTATAGTAAGATGCCATTTACAAAATAGAAGAAGTGAATCTAAGTTGAGTAACAAAATTTAAATAATAAAAGTGTCTGCCATAATAGTTGTAAGTTGAATCTATAGTAATAATTAGGTGAAGGTATTTTGGGGGTATATTAAAGAATTGTTTATATATTGTGTTATTTGTAGTTATATGTGTAGTTTGTTTTCTTACAAGGAAGAAATTGAGTTTGGTGGTGGTAAAGGAATATACATTTTGGAATCTTGTTATTGTTATGTTAACCTTTGAGAATAGAACAAACCAATGCCCAAACACAAACCAATGCGTCTAAAAGGGAACATATCAGTTGTAGATATGGAAATGTACTAGACCACTATTTTAAAATTTTGTATGCAATGTTTCAGAGTTTTGTGGTGTTGTGACCGCAGTCCTGGGCTGGCTAGAGCGTCATAACAGGAGTGTAGAGTGCCTTATGGCCTTATGGTGTAGGGATCTCTCAGGAGAAGTCCAGTAAGGTCAGAGGGTGCGACCAACATCATTGGACCAAGGGTAAGTGATGATAAATTTTTTTTGTATAGTAACGTTACAGGGGGTTGTGGTGTCATATTTAGACTGATCCTTTTAGGAAAGTGTGAATGAGTCAATGAAAGTTTTTGTGTTTCGACACAAAAATTTTCATTGAGGGGGTTTGTAACAGTACATAATGACCCAGTACCATAATTATGGGTATAAAGGTATTTTTCAATGTTTTGTATTATTTAATCATTAAAACACAGAATGGTTAGGTCCATTGTCCCTCTGGAAAAAGGAACAACGCAAATTCAGCAAGAGTAAGACACCAAGGTCACCATAGGACGTGCTGGAATCGGAAAAGGCCATGGCGGTGTTTGTGACGAAGGACTACAATATGAATTGTGATTGGATCATAGCACTGTTCCGTCATAACCAGAAACAATGACGCACTGAATACAATACGTGCAACGAGGCGTTGTCCAGTAAGACAAAGCTGAATGACGTAAGAACCACACACGCAAGCGCAAATTTACATTTGCCTCGTTCTCATTTCAACGCCGTTCTTCAGAGGAGACACAGCGATGTATCGTTGTGGGTACAATTTTCTAACAATAGTGTACAATAACTAAATCAAAATATTATCAATAATAGTGGAGCAATGAAGGCTCATCTTGTTTAACAGTATGAATATTAAAATGTAAAATCAGTGCACATATTTCTCCAGTTAAACTCAGCAGAATTAGAGGCGAACACCGGCCATCACCATGGGCGTCACCCACCAGCAACGGATGGACAACACCAAACGATAAGCAGAGAAGTCCCTTTTTATCATTTTTTATAGTTTAACGAGCTCATTAATACAGAATCACTAATTAAAAGAATGTACTGGTCTAAATGTGAATGCGTGTGAGAGTGAACGAGTGAACGTATGGCCATAACCACAGATGCTGAGGGCATTGGTTTGTGTATTAACGAACTAACAATTAATAAATGGTTTTAAGCTGCAGCAATAAAGTTTACACTGATATTAATTTAGCAGACAAAAGAAGTATAGAGAGTAAAATGAGATATTAAAATAACCGCCATTTTGTTTTTTGGGTCATCTTATATGACGTCATTGTTTTGACCGCATGGTTGTCTCTGTAATACATTACAGCGAATTAAATATTGATAGTTATTTTCAACAATACCTTGTTATCATTTGTGTCGTCATCTGTGTCTCAAAATCTCGCTGTAAATGAACCCTGGCAGCCCTTAGGTAAAAACACGTTTATAAAAGAAGAATATGAGCCCGGCAACCTATGAAATTGGTAAGTACTTAGAGGTACCAAATTATGGTATTTTTTATACATATTTTATCAGAGTATGTGTAGTAATACATAAGAAAGTAAAAGAGAGTATTACAGTGAGAATAATGGTAATATGACGAAAAATAACGAAGAAATAATTAACGAGGTAAGTGTTGGTTATAAAAATGAGTTAACAAGTAGTACTGGTAAGATAGTTGAAAACGGGGTATTTAAAGGTAATACAGAAATAATTAATAGTGATGATGAGAATATAGAGATAGTAAGCGAGTGAGAGAGTAATGGGAGTAGGGGGTTGTAAAGGGGTAGAAATAAGTGTTCATGAGTTAGAAAAGGAGTATGAAGAGAGTTATTTTGTGGATATGGGGCAGAGGGTAAATTTTCCCTGGGTATATTGTGAAAGAGAGATTTCACAAGTGTTTTTGAAGGGCAAGAGTCCCTTAGTGGAAGACGAGGTGTCTTCAAATTGTCCCTTGAGTTTTGGTGGTGTTCCTGGAAGAGCCAGGAGGTGTTTTTATGTTGCAGTGCCCTCTGCATGGATAGAGAAAGTGTGAAATGGGGTAGTGAAAGTGATAGAGTGGTTCAAGTTAAAGAGAGGGTATAGAATTAGTAGGGATGGTAGATATAGAGAGAGTTGATGATATTGAATTCTTACCTTGCGATGTGGTTTGTGCAGCAAGAGGCGATAATAATGTTGATAACTTACCTGTGTACAAAGTGGGGTTACTGGTAGTAGATGATTACTATAATGAGGAAACAATAAAGGATTTAATTGTAACAGGTAATACCAAAGGAGAATTGACCATACCGAATGTCGACAGGTTTTATGAATTAATAGTATGCAATAATGTTGGTAAATACTATTTTGATACAATGGGTAAAATTGATGATGGTTATTATAATAGTAATAACAAAATGTACTTAATTAAAAATGAATTGTGTAGACGTAAGACAAGATTATTGTTTGATGATGGAGGGTAAATATTTATTGTTCATGAACATTTAACTATGTGAGTGTAGTGGGTTTTGAAATGGACTGAATTATGAAATGATTTGTGGTAAACAATAACAGATAATGATGTAGATTGTATATACTTTGTGTTGATGTTAAATGTACTTATGTAATAAGGTTAAGTATACTCAAACTTTAATAATTGACAGTTGGTCATTGGGAATTTTGTTAAGGTAATTAAAGCAATTTGATAATTGAAGTAATTAAAATGTGTTAGATAAAATAGTTGAATTAATTCGAAAGGAGCTAATAAATGAAATGTTATATAAAATGAATGCTGATAATAAATTTAAATTTTTGGAGAATTTAATGGTATAACAAATGATAAATAATTAAAGGTTGATTGTTAAAAGGTTCAATAGAAAGTCAAAGTTGAAGTGATAATTGAAATTAAAGTTGTAATGTTTATAATTTTATGCAGATTTAGAATTGAGATGTTTATTTTAATGTAATAAGGTTAATGTTTAATTTGAGTGTTTATTATGTAAGTGTGTAGGAATCTAAAACATGTAATTGTATGTTTTAAAAGTGATTTCCCACTTTCGGGCGGTCCCGGCCTTACCACCCCAGACCGTGGTTTTGGCTGACAATCAGTTGTGGGCAGACCTATTGTACACTGACCATGGTTGGTTGCCTTTGAAATTGGTGCAATTTGGAAATTACCCTGGAGGTAAATCAGGGGAATCAACATAACTTCGGAACAGCGGCTACCACCAAATGGGGTGATAGAACCGTATTAAGGGCATATGAATCATTGTAGTAGGATTACTGGTGTCCTCGGATACCAGTAATGCCGAATTTTTATATAATGCTGAAGCAAGAACAGTGTAAGCAGCGTTTACACCCTAATAAACTTCAGTTCTTGTGTCGCAAATGGGCGCTACAGTCCAACATCACAAAGCAATAGAGTGTGTGGAAAGGGGCTGGCCGTTGCAAGCCAGGGGCATAAATAATAGAGTATTTATGTAACAAGGTAAATGCCTCGTCCGGTTTACCCGGAAGGTGATTTACCTAAATGTAACTGGGTTAAGGGGGGATGTTAGAAAATGATGTGTGAAGGAGGAAGTTGATAATCGTTAATAGGGTAAATAACCCTATGAAATGGAATTATCTTATGATGTAATTAAATGATTCTTGTGTTTACAAAACCTTTGTATTAATAGGTTTCACCAAATGCCTAACGAGTCATCAATTAATATCGTGATTCTTGTGTTGTTTTGAAGAGTATTATGAAGATGATTAACAATTTTGAGAGAAAATATAAGTAAATAATTTGTGATTATGTAATTGATTTAAACATGTTTAAGAGAATTTTAATAATGAATTTAATTATTTTGAGATTAAGTTGGGTAATGAAAGATATTTGTAATGATGTAACGGGAAGTGTTTATTTAAAGTCTGATTGGAATCAGGGAAATATTTTGAATTTTGGGATAAGAATTAATGAGAGAGGGGCATACAGATTGTTGATAGTAAAATTTGAAATGTTTCATGTTATGTTAAGCACACACACACACACACACGTGTTAGGAGTTAAGAAAAACCAGTGCTTCTTAACACAAACCAGCACAGCTAAGGGGAACGAGATCAGTTGCGGATATGGTATTATACAAGGCCACTATTTGATGTTTTTGATCTAATGTTTCAGTGTCTGGTGATGCTGTGGCGGCGGTCCTGTGCTGGCCTGCGCGTCAAGTGCCTGTCTGGCCTTGCGGTGTTGGGATCTCGAGAGGGAAGTCCAGTAAGGTCATTCAGGTGTGGCCACAGTCCCTGGACCAGGGGGTAAGTTACCCATGAATTTTAATAAAACAAAGGGGGTTGTGGCGACATATCCAGGCTGATCCCTTTAGGAAGTATGTGAGTGTCAATGAGTTTTTATGCTTCGGCATAAAACCTCTCATTGAGAGGGCATAACGGTACAGGTAGGCCCACCCAGGGATATATTGGTAATAATTAAAAATAATAAATTGTATTTGAAAAGTGTTGGGGAAACAACGTATGCGCACATAGTAGTGTCAAGGTCAGGTGAATCAAGCTGCTGGAGACAGTTATTTTTAGAAGTTTGAACTATGCACTGTAAGGGGTCACGCCATATGATGTCAATAGCCAAGCCCTGGTTATGTCACACTTTGGAATGCAGGAGTGTCTCGCTAACCGGCCAAGACGGTGTCAACAATTTGTGCTTCGCGTGAAGTCAGTCATCATCCAACACCTAACGGCGACTGATGCGGGCAGCTTTCGCCCCGGTTTTTAATATACCAAGTCGGCAAATAACATCGGACGTGGGCAGTTCACTTCATCACCGGTTAAACAGTTTCATATACGCCCATACACAAAATGTGATTTAAAGAATTATTATTATATCAGAATAACAATTTTATTATGAAATTTAAACAGAAAGTGAAGTGAGTAGTGATGTGGGCTGGGTAAATACCCAGTGGGTAGGGTATTTAAAAATGGGTATTTACCCTTGACTCGGGTAAATACCCAAAATCAGGGTATTCATAAATTAATGCATTAATTTTTAAATCTGGTACTTTTACTGTGCTTTTTGAATGATCTTTGTAGTTAGTTAGTTATCTTAGTAAATGATAATAATCAAATATATTGGAACTTACCGTCTGCGGTTTTCCAGAAACAGCATCTTTATAAATTTACATGTTTCGGGACCCTTGTCCCATCATCAGAATTTAAAAGTAATTGTGTATCATTTAAATATGATACACTTGTCAAACACTTGAAATATTAAAATCCAATATAAAATAACTTAATATAACATATATTATAATATTTACAGCGAGTACGAAGGTTACCGATGTACATCGTATGAAAACCGACCGCACACTAATTTATGTCTCGCTCCCACCACGACAGTAGCGCAAGGCAGTGTTGTACAATACATTTGATTTGAAGACCAATTTATCATTTAAAACATGCGGCTTGGTACCAATATTATTGTGTGCTTTATAAATTTCGTATTCTTCAAGAGCGTTCAAATATCGCCCTTTCTTACATATGTGAAGGGGTTTCAAATTAGTTTTAAAATTTGTGTAGCTATGATTTTCGGAAATGAGGTGTTCTGCAAATTTTGACTTGACACTGTCCAAACTGTGAAAATGTGTAGGCGGCCTATGTTCTATAAATCTTTTTAAAATGTTTAAAAAGGGCGATATTTGAACGCTCTTGAAGAATACGAAATTTATAAAGCACACAATAATATTGGTACCAAGCCGCATGTTTTAAATGATAAATTGGTCTTCAAATCAAATGTATTGTACAACACTGCCTTGCGCTACTGTCGTGGTGGGAGCGAGACATAAATTAGTGCGCGGTCGGTTTTCATACGATGTACATCGGTAACCTTCGTACTCGCTGTAAATATTATAATATGTTATATTAAGTTATTTTATATTGGATTTTAATATTTTAAGTGTTTGACAAGTGTATCATATTTAAATGATACACAATTACTTTTAAATTCTGGTGATGGGACAAGGGTCCCGAAACATGTAAATTTATAAAGACGCTGTTTCTGGAAAGCCGCAGACGGTAAGTTCCAATATATTTGATTGAACAACACGTGGCTTGGTACTAAACATTTGGGATTTATTCCTTTTAAACATAAAAATGATAAGAATACAATTTCATGAAATTGTATTATCTGATGTAAGAAAATAGTAAGCCTAATTCAGTCTACCCAAATCAAATTTCAAATCAGAATTTTAGTTTAGAGACAATTTTACTTGTTGATTTTAGATAATTCATTTCAATATAAAAAACATAATTACTTTATATACAGCTAATTGTTATAGGCCAGCTACAACATCATTTAATTCAATTCAAATAAATTGTATTTGAATAATATCACAACAGAACCAGAGGCTATATTTGTACTAAGATTGATTTAAGGATAAAGATTGATTTAGTTAAAGAGGGAAATTTTATTTTGCACTGCACTTCAGACAACTGGCAACACTATGAGACAGTTCTCCCCTCCACTCATATTTCAGCTTTTCTTTGTTTACAGGGTAATGCTGGTGGAGTGAATATAACATAACCTCTCTTTGTAAAGTGCTTGTTCTATCATAAGGTGTGAGTGTGAGTAGTACCGGTATTCAGTTTTCGAAAATGGGGAATAGAAAAGGACCTGCATGGGACTTTTTTAAAGAAAAAGGTTGTGGTGTGATATGTAAGTACTGTTGCAAAGCGTACAAACATGCTAATGTCAATAAAATGAGTAACCATATAAAAAAGTGTTTCAAGACTCCTGCAGATTTGAAAACAGTGTTAAATTCAAACATTTGTGCTACTGCTGTTTTAAAATCTTTTTCAACATCAACTCCACAAAATGAGTGTCCTGGAACCCTTGGAAATTGACACATCTTTTGAAACAGAACCAGAACCCGGGCCAAGTGCAAGTAGTAATGAGCATAATAGGCTTGCAAGCAGAAATTTAAACCTATCATCTTCATCCTCATCAGAAGTTTGGGGATTACAGCAATGTGGACAATCAAAAACTTTGTTGCAGTCTTCAACCTCTCAGTCTTCACAACAATCACAACTATTGTCATTTGTGGACCACATGGATACTCAAGAAAATGTAAGTACATAGTCTGCTTATTATTCAAATTATCTCAAAGATTATGTGGATTCAAATCCGTTATCTGCCAACCAAAGGTTACGTTAGGTCAAAACCGTCAGGTTCTGTGATAGAAAAAAGTTTAAGTTTGGTTTAAGATAATGCAATTCAACCGAATGTATGTACTGCATTGGTCTATATTTAACTAATCTTTTAAGCTAGGTATACGGTATACAACGTATACTTCGTCGAGTCTTCGTTAATAGGCCTATATTAATGGAAATGAAATTCGACGTCTAGCTTGATTTAATTTTAAACCGAACCGGGCATTTTTAAGTATTATATTTTAACATTTTAGGCCATTAGGGCTAGGTTCTACATTTAGCATGAGCATGTACTTTATCTTTAAAGAAATTCTATAATGGCTGTACACCAAGGTCACCTAAAAATTACAAATATATTTTTTTTACATTAGTCTCTCTAGGCCTACATGCAGTTAAATAATTACAAAAATGTAATTTTTCTTTGATGTATATCTTTTGGATGGAAGTTTAAAGTCACGGCGTTAGGAAGAGGCCTATTCACAAAAAAACAAAGGACCTAGTAGCTTAGTAGTGAATTTAGAAAATATATTTGCGTAATGCATAATAATTTATATGTTCATAAAATAATTGCTGAGTCTAACATGAAGATAGGCCTCCGAGTGAATTGAGTGGGAATATTTTGTAATTTCGCGTTCTCTTTAAACAAAGCAGAGTTCAGAGTTCATTTATTTAGTTTCTGTTTTAGAATTTTTGGTAGGTCTGATAGTGTTTCATTCATGCATATTTTCATTAAATAATGTATTAGTTAATTTCATTGCAAATTTCATAAAATTTGATAGTGAGTTTTTATGTAGCAGTCAATGGCTCAGTGCTCAGCTTGACGGACGGCTAATGGCCATGTCTATAAGATTACGATATTTTGTATCGTTTATCTGCTTTGTGTAATAAATCTTTTCATTATTATTATTAATAACTACAAAACTTGTCATGAAAACGCAAGAAAAAACTACCCACTACACCAGTACCCACAAGTACTTTATTGTGTATTTTAGTTATTACGCAGGCGTTTTTTAATCAAATAGTTGCTATGTTATCACATTAAGATTTTAAAATACGATACCTTACCCTAATCTAAACTACCTTACCTAACCTTACCCTAATCTAAACTGGAACATAAATGCCGGTCTCACTTTTGTTACAAAATTCGCAGTTATTTGGGCTTTAGGCTTTAAACATGTAATTTATTTGTTGCTAAGATCATTGTACATTTTTTCTGTAGGTTATCGGTTTTAATTTGTTTCTGTTCATGTGTTGCAGGAACGTCTAAATCAATACCTTGCTAAGGCCATATTTGTTAGTGGGTCTCCAGTGGCACTCGTTGAACATCCTCTGTGGATTGATTTCTTCAAGAAAATTCGACCATCTTATGTCCTACCTTCATGGTATCGTTTGGCTTCAACCTATTTAGATGCTCAATATACCGAAATACAGACTGAAGTAAGTAAACAGTTACAAGACTCAAAAGATCTACATTTGCAATGTGATGGATGGAGCAACTTAAACAATGAATCCATAATTAACTTTGTAGTTTCCAAACCGGATCCACTTTTTGTTGACTTTGTTATGACAAAAGACAATAGACACAATGCAAGGTATTTAGCTGAACTAATTGAAAAAATTCTTATAAAATATGGTCCAGAAAAATTTCTAGTCATTATTGCAGACAATGCTGCTAATATGAAGGCTGCGCTGAACATAGTTAAAGAAAAGTATCCTAACATTGTGCCCCTTGGTTGCCTTGCTCACTTGTTGCACCTGCTTTGTTCAGATATTTTACGCTGTACATCAGTGAAGTCCTTTATGGCTACTGTAATCGATATTGTGAAGACAATCAAAAACAGCCATATTTTAAAGGCACTGTTTGACCAGATCTCGGCTGAGAAAAAAAAGTTCAAGGATAGAGTTACATTAAAGCTACCAGGGAAAACTAGATGGGGCAGTCACTTGTTTTGTATAAAAAGTTTATTGGCAAATAAAGTCGTACTTCAAACACTTGCTGTCAGCGAACAGGCAGAACTCTCCACAGAAATGAAAAGAAGGTTGTTAGATGACTGTGTATTCTGGGTTCGTGTACAAAAAATGGTAGACATCTTAAATCCTATTGTACATCTGATAACTGCTTTTGAAAGTAACCAGCCACAGATACATAAGTATTTTCAAAATTCAGTGACTTGGAGAAAACTTTAATTGTACAGCTCCCACTTTCTCCATTACAAAAAGCAGAGAAGAGAAAAATGTTCTGAAGAAGTTTAAAAAGCGGAGAGATTTTGGCTTAGGGGAAATACACCTTGCAGCAGACCTACTAAATCCAGCTGCTCAAGGGAGCAGTTTAAAACCACTCGAGTTACTAGATGCAGTTAGCTTTGTTTGTGATGTTGGGCGGAAAATGGGTGTAAGCATCCCTAAAATAAAAGAAAATATAGCCGACTATAGAGACAAGCAAGGGATCTGGGGAAAAGAATTTGCGTGGGAAGGCATTGATGAATTGAGCCCAGTTCTGTGGTGGAGGGGATTAAGAGGAACATGTGAACTAGCAGATGTAGCTATTCGAATTTTAGGAGCACCTGTGACATCTGCTGCTACTGAACGTACATTCAGTTGGGTTCACAGCAAAAAAAGAAATCGCCTAAATTCACAAAGAGCTGCCAAGTTGACGTATTTATCATGCAATTGGAAGCTTTTAAATTGTAAGAGTAAGCCAAACAAGAGAAAGCGCTCTTGTGAAGAGCAGCAAGACAAAGGGGAAAAACCTTCAGAAAACAAAATTCCTGAAGATGAAGATAAAGATGAAAGTGATGTTGAAGATGAAGTTAAAGACCAGTGATTTTGAAGATGAAGATAAAGATGAAAGTGATTTTGAAGATGAAGATAAAGATGAAAGTGATGTTGAAGAGGAAGATAGACGAAAGTGATGCTGGAGTTACAGATGAAGATGAAAATGGTGTTGAAGATTCAGTTGTGTAATTATCAATTTGTTTTAATAAATACTTTTAAACTATAATCTACTATAATGTTTCTTTCATTGTAATGGTTTAATAAATACTTTCTTACTTGATAATCTTTCTTTCTTGATTCTTTAATTATCTTTACTAGTTCCCATGCATTCAAATTTTAATTAAGTTAAAATTGATTGTTGGATGGAAAAGAGCTTACATTTCATCATGTCTTTAAGAGTGTTAATTTATGATTATTAAAATTGAAATTCTGTTCAATTTGGAAAAAATAAAACAACCACTGTCGTAAGTACTTGGTTGTTCATGGCAAAATGTAGAATGCAACAGCTGATGAGCTGAATAAATTTTATACTGCCATATTCAGTTGGGTTTTCGAACACAAATATAATAATAAAAATATAATTAATATGTATACAGTCATGCCTTAAATGATTTTTATAAATACCCGGGTATTTACCCATTTTGGGTATTTACCCGGTGTAACGGGACGAATTATGAGGGGTTTTTACTTTATTAAATTTGGGTTCATTTTATAAAATATTCTAAATTCATTTTCCATCTGTGTATACGGCCACGTGTTTGAATAAAAGCATTGTGCGAACAAAGAAACAGAACGCAATAGCTGTTGTGAAACATTTGCAAAAGAATGTGCCAGACGTCAATTCTAAGAACTTTACGTTTGTGTGGTGTCTACGCCCAAACGCACTACACCAGCATGTGCGCAGAACGACGCCGAGTTGGTTAAAGCAAAATGGCTTGGGCGAATTTGATTCAGCAATGTGCGTTTAAGCTGGAGGAAATAAAGTGTAAGCCCAGCCTCTTTTGTGACGTCAACCAGTGCTCACCAAATGTCATCCACGTCCCCAACACACAAAAACACATGTGTTGAATGTGCCCCAGCAGTGACGATCAAATAGGAGGCATTGCTTTCCGCTTTGGCGGATGGCAACCTAGTTGAGAGTGAGCTTAGAGACGCTCTCCCCAGTTCTCTCACCGAAGCGTACCTGGCCAGGTAACCGACTCAAGGGGCTCATTCAAAATTAGTGACTATCAAGTAAAAGTGCATTTCAATTATCACAAAATGTGACAGTAGGGATAGTTTCAGCGAAAGAGTGCCATAAAATTTTTATTGTAAATCTTCTTTACAACATAGGCGAACTTTATAAAAACGAAGTAACAAGAGCTCGGGGAGACTCCATGTGGCCGGCAGGGGTATATATGGATCCATTCTAATTAAAATGGGGCGTTTTTATATTAAAAAGGGGTTTTAAGAGTGAATGTGAGAATGCTGGCAGACTGGGCTGTTTATGTGAGTAATAGATGAATAGTTTATGTGTTAATATAAGATGTAGATTTTAACTTTGTCAATATAAGATGTTTTGCCAAAACATGTAAGGAAATTTTAATTTGTCTTGATTTTTTTTTATTAGAAAAGAATAACAATACAAAACTGAAATAAGTACATATTAAAAAATTTTAATTCTCTTCAAAAAATGGGTTGCGTAAGTTATTTACATAACCTGTAAACCATGCTTGCATTCTAACGTTCGTGTGTCGGATCCTGGGTTCTTGGGCAAAATACAAGGTAGGTAAAAAATAATTTTATTTATTTATATTTGTAATTATAAAATATAATCACAATGGTGCAGCCGAAAGGGACCGTTTTTATAAATTAAAAATTTAATACAAAAACCACACCTACAAATAAGATGCAAGTATGGTTTGAAGGTTAAATAACGGTACATAAAAATTACGTAAAATACGCAAGACAATGAGTTAAGATTAGATCAAATATAAGATGTTGTAGAAGTAAGTCTAAGAGCAGTATATGTAAATTAAGAAAATCAGTAAATTTACAATTTAAAATGGCAGGTAACGAAAGCAATATAAATGAAACGACTAGTGTCAAAAATTTTGACGAGTCAAATGTTATGAATAATTTTGAGATACATTCGACTCCAAGTGCGAATCAAGAGAAAATAGAGTTAAATTTAACAGGTCCAAGTAATGTTACTGAGGACTCGGGGGTCCAGTTAACTCCCACCTCAACAAAATGTAATAAAGTAGATGATGAGATAATGAATATATTACGAACCATATCAATGGATATTCATGAACAGAAAAACGAAATCAAAGAAATTAAAAGTAGTTTTAATAATAAATTTAATGAACAGAATAATGAGATAAAATTAATGAGAGATGAAATTAAACAACAGAATTTTGATTTTAATAAACACATTAAGGAAATCGATGCACGTTGTAATAATATTAAAGAGCAGATATTAGAATCAGTAGACGATAAGTTCAATGAAAAAATTTGTGAAATCACACTAAATGTAGAAAGTAAAATCAGTAATATAAATGAGCAGATGGCAGACCAAATTAAAACACAAATTGAAGAGCAGTGTATAGAAATAGAAAATAAATGTGTAACTAAAATTAATGAAAGTAACCATGATGTAGAAATTAAAATAATGGAAGTAGAAAATGCATGTAAACAATCAATACAAGATACAATCAATATCAATAAACATAACCTTCAATATGCAAACAAATATGACAACAAATTTAGCATGATAGAGCAGAATATCATAGAAATTAAAGATGAATTACATGTGGCCGTCAGCCAAAATATAAATAACGTTGCGGAGCGAGTAGTGTATACTCGCGAAGCAAAAGATGACATAGAGCTAGAACAATTTAATTGTGATAACCGTAGAGTACACCCGATGCAATTTTTGAATAGGGTAAGGGAATTCAATCGATTTAATAGTAGTAGTTGGGAGATCAAATTACTGAAGATTTTGAAGTGTTTTAAGGGTAATGACGAAATATGGGCGGAAGTACATACTACAGAATGGAGTAGTTATGAGAAATTTGAGTTAGCATTCCGGAACAAGTATTGGTCAGAAGAGGACCAAGAAATTTTACGGAGCAAAATAACGGGGACTGGGAATTTTGGGAGAATCAATAACCATTTAACTATGTATGTAATGACAATATATAATGAGGCCAAGTACCTAGAACCGCCGTTGCCGTTCCGGTCATTTGTGAGACATATTAGCAAACACCTGCCTAGAGAGGTGCAAATTACATTAATGACGAGAGAAATCGGAAACATAAATGAGCTAGAGAGCATGTTAGATGTGTTACAAAATATCGGGGAACATGACATAGGGAGGCGTCCAAACCCACCAGTAGTACTAAACAACAATAATTACCATCAGCATAGGGGAACATCGAACTTTCATAGAGGAGCGCGTGGGGGAAACTTCAATAATAGGGGCGAGAATCGGAGATGTAGACTGTAATGTAGATAACTATGCTAATAGAACCACTTGTTTTATATGTCATAAAAACAGGGAGTGTGCACATAACGAGAGAATAGATCACCAGCCAAATCAGCAGCAGAGAGGAGCAGAATATAGTAGAGGAGCGCTGAGAGGAGGTGGGAATTACAATCGAGGAAGAGGAGGAAACAACCATGCCGCAGCAGGTCCCTCCACGGTAAACTAAGGAGGACAATGGAGAATCGGGCCCAACCATTGTCAACGGAGAACCGGGTCCAAGTAACAGACGAATACCTGAGTAATATCATCAAAGTGGACATGGCGAAGGAGTTATTGGAAGAAGAGGACACCAAAGTTGTGGACCGCAAAACCGGATTGACGGAGGTGACAGTCAACATAGAAGGTAAGAGTTATAAGACCTTGATTGATACCGGTAGTGAGATCTCTGTAATTTCTGAGAATGTAATGGGAGAATTAAAAGAAATAAATAAGAATATACCATCGTTGCCAGTTGCGGGAGTTACAGTAGTGGGGGTAACTGGGGTAAGAAGTAAAAGAATAACGAGACAAGTACATTAAATATTTTGATAAATGAAGTTGAGTTCGAAAACACATTCCTAGTGGTTAAGGGGTTGAGTTTAGATGTAATATTAGGAAATGACTTTTTGGAGAGAAATGGGGCAATAATAGATTTCAATAAACAAATAGTAAAATTTGAAAATGGGAGTAAACCAGTCGGGGTAAAGTTAAGAAAGTAGTAAATGAAGTTAAAGTTACGGGAATAAAAATGATACACAAGCAAGTAGGCGATGGAGAGATACAAACTAAAATAAATATGCGTCGAGAGAGTGAGAGTATAGAAAATGAGGAGGGAGATATGCATGTGAGTGATGAGAGTGTGTGGGTAGATAGAGCCAACAAATTTTTTAATGAAGGTGTAGTTGTAGGAAATACTCAGCGAGAGGAGTTGTGGGCAGTGGTGGAGCGTTTCAGAGATGTGTTTGATGAGTCGCCAGGGAGAGCGAAGGACTACATATGTGAGCTGAAGGTTCGGGAACACTCGCATGAACACTTCGGGAACCTTACATGCAGAGGAGTTATCCAGTACCATTTTCGAAGAGAAGAGCCGTGCAGGAGGAATTAGACTGGATGATGCAGGGAGACATAATTGAACGATCGATATCTCCTTACTCAAACCCTTTAGTCGTAGTGATTAAGAAGGATGGAAAGGTAAGACTATGTCTAGATGCTAGAAAGATAAATCAAATTATTATACCTGACCGGGAGTCGCCGGAACCAATTAATGAAATTTTACAGAAATTTAGTGGCGTTAAGTACATGACGTCATTAGACTTAACAGCAGGATATTGGCAGGTGCCGTTAGCAGTAGAGAGTAGAAGGTATACTGCCTTTCTTTTTAACGGTAAGAATTATCAGTTCAAACGTCTACCATTTGGATTAAACACCAGTGTTGCTAGTTTTATTAAATGTTTGGATAAGATATTACAACCTAAAGATTTAGATTTTTTAACAGTGTACGTAGATGACATACTGATAGCATCCAGAACATTTAGAGCATATAGAATATGTGTTAGATAAGTTACAAAAAGGGGGTCTGACAGTTAATTGGGATAAATCTAAGTTTTTACAAACAGAAATACACTTCTTAGGTTTTATTATTATGCAAGAGGGAATATTAGCCAACCCGGACAAAGTAGAAGCTATTATGCGCTTCCCAGAACCAAAAAACATTAAACAATTGCAAAGTTTTTTAGGTTTATGCAATTTCTATAGGAAGTTCCAAGAAAATTACGCACACACAACATCGAAACTAAGTGCAGTACTCCAGAAGAACAAGCAGTGGAAATGGGGAGATACGGAACGCAACGCATTCAACGAAATTAAGAGAAAATTTAGCCATATGATTATGATGAATCATCCTGATATTAATAAAACCTTTTATTTACAGACAGATGCAAGCAACGTAGCTTTAGGGGCGGAGCTCTACCAGGAGGGCTGCGATAAGGAACATCTTACCATCGCCTTCGCCAGTAGGTCGCTGCTGTCTGCTGAGAAAAATTATACCACCACTCAGAAGGAACTTTTAAGCATTGTGTTCGCCGTGGGGAAATTCCGGACATACATCCTGGGAAACGAAACAGTAATCCGAACGGACCACAAGGCACTATCATTTCTGAATTCGTGTAAATTAACGCATAGTCGTCTGACCAGGTGGGTATTAGCTTTACAAGAATATAACTTTTCCTGGGAGTACATAAAGGGGTCAGATAATAAAGTACCAGACACACTTTCCAGGGTAGATTTTATAGAAAATAAAACAAGTAGGGACCTTAAAGAGATAGAAATTTTTAGATTAACTAGAGAAGATAGAACTTTTGGTGAGGAGTTAAGGGACATTAAGAATATGCAAAGATCTGAAAGTAAATTGGGTAAAATAATTGTTAGTTTAGAAACGGAGGTAGATGGGTCTGAATATAGTACACGTTTTCAAGTATATCAAGGGATTCTGTTTAAAAAGGTAGAAGGTGGGGAGGTTAGTTATACCAGAAGGGTTGGTAGATAAAATTATTTGGGATTGCCATATAAGGTATGGGCATTTTGGGGCAAGAAAGTGTGCTAATGTCTTAAAGGAATCATGTATATTTAAGAATATGGAGAGGAGAGTTAGAAGAGTGTTAAGAGTGTGTGGTTTGTGTCAGAAATCGAAAGTAGTGAACTATAAAGTAGAAGGGGAGATGAATTATATAAAAGTTAAGAGACCATTTGATTTAGTTGCAGTTGATTTGTATGGGCCATTACCCAGAGGTAGAGGTGGTGTGTTGTATGTATTTGTAGTTTTAGACACTTTTTCAAAATTTGTTAAGTTGTATAGTATTAAGAGAGCGACGAGCAAAGTGCTCAGAGAAAAAATAGTAAGAGATTACATGATTAATGTAGGAAAACCAAAAATAATTTTATCTGACCATGGACCACAGTTTATAAGGGGCAAGTGGCGACAGACGCTTGGATGGGAAGGCATCATACCCAAGCATACGGCAGTGTACCATCCACAGTCGAACCAAGCAGAACGGGTGATGAGACAGATTGGTAGGATATTTCGGGCGTATTGTCACGCCAAACACACAGAATGGCCATCCTACATTAAGAAAGTAGAGGAGTGGCTGAATTGTACCACCCATGAATCCACCGGATTTACTTAGGGGAACAAGGCCACCCAGGATATTGGAACAACTCTTTGAATACCCACCAGAAAATCAAATTATGGATGTAAACATGAAGATTAGATTAGCAAATGAAAATTTACTTACAAAAGGAGAACGGAGGAAGCAGAGACACGATGCGAAGGGTAAATGTGTAACGGTACGGAATTGTGAGCCACCCCAGTTTAATTTCATATTAATTCAAATCATCATTTTAAGCACTTTCCAAATTGCCAGACTTTCACCTGTAAGGAGCCTCCAGTACAGCAATGCAACACACATACAGTCAGCCAAAACAACTGCCAGACGCATTGCGTAACCGCCAGCAGCAGCCTTGTGACACAGTCTCCAGTCTGCTGTGTGTCATCAGAGAGAGTGGTAATAAGCAGCATACAGTGCAGATAAAAATTACATAGTGGCCTCGGGTGTAAGATAGGCCGTAGTTAAGAGTAGGCCTATCTTTGAAAATACTAAAACTAATATAAAAAACTGTATAACGCACGGCCAGCCTAAGCGAGCTAAGTGTTCGAAAATTTATGTCGGCCGACAAAACAAAACGAAATATCATTTTAAAGAAAATAATAGTGGCGCATCAAAAACTTAATTTGAAATAAGCAATAACAGTACCGCGGTTAAACAGTGAAAACTAAATCATGGTGTGTTAAACAGTGCATTCACAGCAGAGGTACAAAACAGCGGAGTTCTTCAGACGTTAAGTATTAACTGAGTTTTAAACAAGATTATTTTCCCCTTTTCCACAGAGTATAAGTCAACATAAATAAATTGTAAATCTAAAATGTACATCAGAGATCTCAAAGTGGGGTTTAATAGAACGATAAAATCAAAGAACGAATGTGTGTGAGTGTGTAGCTAAAGCACGTATTGGTTCATGGCAAATAGTAAATAGTTGGGGTATACCATAGTTGTCATAAGCTAGCTAATTAAGAAATATTTTATTACTATGTTTGATTTCACAAATTGTTGCTCATTCTACAAGTATTTGCTCTAAATGTCATGAAAGAGAGACGAAGTAGTTATTTTGAATAATAAATCAGAGGCAACTTGTTTTAGCACAAACGGTGTATTTGATCTTTGCCTATATCAAATCCAAATAATCCTTTTTGCAGCAGTTTCGTCTGAACGACCCTTGGAGTAAAAAACCCGAAGGTAAGAGATAATTATAATGTAATTAAACGTAAAGTTTCATTGGCCCCAAACTGGGACAGCGAATATAATTTGTGGTTATATTCGCCGGACCTAACCAAGCTGCAGAACGGGTTGTTTGGGAGTGAGGGCGATTGTCAGTATAAGTATATAAATTGTGTATAAGTAAATACTTGAAAACATGGAAAACAATATTGATTTAACTAGCACTAGTGCTGAAAATCAAATAAGAACAAGAGTAAACGAAACGGTAGTAAATGAAAATATGTCAACCGAATCGGCCAATAAAAGCGATTCAGGTATTCAGACAGAGTCGCTGTCAATCAGTGACAGTAATGTAAACGGATCTGTAGTAATTAGTGAGGGGGGAGTAACTTCCACCCCTATTACAATTAAAACAAACATAAAAGAAAAAGAATTGTCATTGGAGGATATATTTGATTTTATGAAAAGTCGTTTTGATGTAAGTGATGTTAAATTCAATGAATTAAAGAGCGATATAAGTAATATTGACCAAAAATTTGATAAGCGTTTATATGATATGAAAGACAATATTAATAAACGCTTAAATGAGACGAATGAATGTTTCAATACATTTAAAGAACAAATAATAGAGTCAATAGGAGAACAGATTAAAAGTAATAGTAATAATGACAATAAAAAAGTAACAAGTGAGAGAGAAATAATGATGATATAATTAAGAATGTGGTATCAGAGAGTGATATGTTGAAAATAGATAGTGAAACAGTGAGTGAGAGAGAGAAAGTTATATGTAGTAACGAAGTTGTAATCAGTGTTGTTGAATTAGAAAAAGAATGGAAAGAAAGAGTAGATGAATGTGTAGGGCAGAGGGTAGATTTTCCCCTTATTTGTGATGAACCAGAGTGTTCAAAAGTGTTATTTTTGGGCAAGAGACCCTTATTAGTGAAAGATTTGAATTGTTTAATTTTGCTGAATAATTTTGTACCCTCTGCGTGGAATGATAAAAGTGTGATATGGTGTTATGATGATGAAAGATGTTTTGAGAGAGAGTTGTGCATTGATAAAGAAATAGAATTATATAAACTAATGAGAGATTATAATGAGTTGAAAGAGATGTTAGTCGATATGAAATACTTACCTGTTAAAATAGAGAGTGAAGATTATTTTGATAATACATGTTTAAATAATAATAATTTATTTTATGAAGAAAAAATAACCGACTTGACGAATATTACTAATGGAGACTGGACAGAAACAAATAATGTTGACTTGTTTTATGAGTATTTGAGTATGATGGATGAGTTTAGTTTGTATGGTTACCACACACAAAACAGTCATTTGTGTGCTAATAAAATTGAACGATGTTATGTGAAACCCCGACTGATTTTTGACGATGGAGGTTGAAATTCATAAGTGAACAATTTTAAATATGTCAATATATGATAATGACCTAGCTGATTTTGATATTGAAGTGTGATATAACTGAATAATTATTGTTGAAGAGTTGTAAATACATGTGTAGTGAAAGTAATTGTATGTATTATAAAATGTTGAATTGTTTGTATGAAATAACATTGTTGTTAAATGTTTCAGAGGTTACACGGAGATATTGGTGTGTGTGTGGTGTGTATTTTGTATTCATGTCAATAAGTGGATTGTAAGTATAAAGTTCATAATACTAACAGGTGTGAAAAATATTGATTCAATAATATGAATTGAGATAATAGCATTAAATAGAAATTGTATAATTTGCTTACAGGTGTGAAAAAATGTTGATTCAATAATATGATTTGAAATAATAGCATTAAATAGAAATTGTAATTAAAAGAGAAATAATAACTGAAAGGTGAATTAAAATCATATTTGGTTCGAATTGCAACAAATAAACTTTGACAAATATGTTAACAAGAAGAATTATAGAAATGAAAATTCTGCAGGAAATATATATATGCCAGTCCATGATGTAACCAGAATGTTTAGACGATGTGAGTCTTGCAGACTAGTGTTTATATAAACAGGTGTGGTATGTTGAGACTAATGTCTGTAGTCATGCTTGGTGACAATAACAAAAAATGTTGTAGTCTGCTGAATCAGTATCTTGAGTAAAACCTTATTGTGATAGAAAAGAATTGAAATTAAATTTTTTTACAGACCAAATAATAATGAGGCAATTACTGTAACTTTTGAGATTAATTGAATTAGTTAAAGTAAATTAAATACAATTAAATTAATTTAGTAATAAAATTAATAGAAACAATGATTTTTAACAATGAACTTAACTTTATTTTCATTTAAATTCAAATTGGAATTATAAATTAAATGCTAATTGATGCCAATAATGATTAAAACATTTATTTAACACTGACAACTGATGGAAAATGTTCAGGATGAGATAGTGTCTGGAAAATAAGATGTGTATATTACTGCCCAAGTAACTTGTATCAATGCTAATCTATATTTTATGTTTTAACTGTAGATTCCCCACCTAAGTGCGGTCATGACCTCACCGGACCATGACCGTGAAAGTAGTTAATTGTGGCAAATCATAAATTTTACTTGATATAACCGGCTTGTGGTTTGTTTTATTTTGTTAACCCGGTGGTTTGTTAGACTTAGTAGGGGGGTTATTTTTTGGGGAATCTACCAAATTTTGGAACAGGTCTATTTTCACCCAGATAGGGGTGGTAGTCCATTAGGGGTGTATAATATAAAAAAGAATAGTAGGTTATATGTATACCGAATTTCATTGTAACGCCGAAGCAAGGATGGGGGTGGAATAAAAGAAAAAATGTCCACCCCTTCCGCATCAGTCCTTGTGAAAGCAACTAGACGCCACAGTCTAGGGGGGGTAATAGTGAGTGTGGATGGGCAGTGACCCAGTTACAGGTCACGAGGGAGATGTGGGTTACGGCGAGGATGAGGCTGAAAAAGGCCAAGAAGCCTCGCGCAGAACACATTAAAATGTAACGGGTATCAGGGGTTAAGGGATTAAAAGGGGGTGTATATATATATATATATCTAGTAAAAGAAAAAAAAAAAAAATTTTTTTTGTTTATTCTATATAAACATGAGTAGGCAAATAAGAATATAATTTGTATTTACTGTGAGTTATGTTATTTTGTATAATTAATGTGTCATTTTGGCTGGGCAATATTGTACGGGGAATATTATTCAATTTAACTGGAATTTATGTATACCATTGTAAACCAATATTGTTTTATTAATACTATTGTTTAGGGTCTATAATATAAAATGAGCCAGTACGTTGTCAATGAACCAGTACGGCTAAGAGGAAACGAACCAGTTGTAGGATATGGAGTGATGGAAGGCTGTTTGTCAATTTTTTAATTCCATGGTATAAAGTCCGGCGATACTGGGTCGGGTATCTGTTCGATTTTTCGGTGTTGGGATCTCGAACAGAGAAGTCCAGTAAGATCGGATGGGTGCTGTCGCAGTCGCCAGACTAGGGGGGTAAAAACCCATGATTTAGTAGAATGTTCAGGGGGGTTGCGGCGCCATATCCTCACTGATCCTCTTAGGTTTAGGCAATAAGAGTTTGAACGCTTCGGCTTTCAACCTCTTATTGGGGGGGTATTGTAACGGTACGGAATTGTGAGCCACCCCAGTTTAATTTCATATTAATTCAAATCATCATTTTAAGCACTTTCCAAATTGCCAGACTTTCACCTGTAAGGAGCCTCCAGTACAGCAATGCAACACACATACAGTCAGCCAAAACAACTGCCAGACCCATTGCGTAACCGCCAGCAGCAGCCTTGTGACACAGTCTCCAGTCTGCTGTGTGTCATCAGAGAGAGTGGTAATAAGCAGCATACAGTGCAGATAAAAATTACATAGTGGCCTCGGGTGTAAGATAGGCCGTAGTTAAGAGTAGGCCTATCTTTGAAAATACTAAAACTAATATAAAAAACTGTATAACGCGCGGCCAGCCTAAGCGAGCTAAGTGTTCGAAAATTTATGTCGGCCGACAAAACAAAACGAAATATCATTTTAAAGAAAATAATAGTGGCGCATCAACTTAATTTGAAATAAGCAATAACAGTACCGCGGTTAAACAGTGAAAACTAAATCATGGTGTGTTAAACAGTGCATTCACAGCAGAGGTGCAAAACAGCGGAGTTCTTCAGACGTTACGTATTAACTGAGTTTTAAACAAGATTATTTTCCCCTTTTCCACAGAGTATAAGTCAACATAAATAAATTGTAAATCTAAAATGGACATCAGAGATCTCAAAGTGGGGTTTAATAGAACGATAAAATCAAAGAACGAATGTGTGTGAGTGTGTAGCTAAAGCACGTATTGGTTCATGGCAAATAGTAAATAGTTGGGGTATACCATAGTTGTCATAAGCTAGCTAATTAAGAAATATTTTATTACTATGTTTGATTTCACAAATTGTTGCTCATTCTACAAGTATTTGCTCTAAATGTCATGAAAGAGAGACGAAGTAGTTATTTTGAATAATAAATCAGAGGCAACTTGTTTTAGCACAAACGGTGTATTTGATCTTTGCCTATATCAAATCCAAATAATCCTTTTTGCAGCAGTTTCGTCTGAACGACCCTTGGAGTAAAAAACCGGAAGGTAAGAGATAATTATAATGTAATTAAACGTAAAGTTTCAAATGGACCAAATATGAGGTAGGCCAATTAGTGTTAGTAAAGAGGCATGATTTGTCAAGTGCCCAAGATAAAGAAATAAAGAAGTTTTTCTTGTTATATGAAGGGCCCTATGAAGTTGTAGAAATAAAGATGCAAAATGCGTATGTGTTACGGAATCCAACAACGCAGGAAATAGTAGGTACACAAAATGCGACGAACTTGAAGTTATATCGGTCACTTTAAATGTTTAAATTCTATAGATAGTATTTAAAATGTTGTTTTATGTTTTCAGAAGGGGCTCTCCCCCATTTTCGGGCGGTCACGACCTTACCAGTCCTGGCCGTGGTTTTCGGAACTTGGAGGCGGGCCATGGTTGGAGGATCTTCCTTCGGGTGGTGAACGCAACGATGGTCTGGCTCCACCAAAATTGGTCAAAAGTAGAAATCTACACCACATTTGAACGGGGAGGGGGACCCCAAAGGTACGTGACATACATTATTTTATCATATACACTCATGGTGCAACGGCCAGGTGTACCTGTCACGTGCCTGCACTGCCTTAGAGTGTCTGTAAATAATGGAGGCTGCACATAAATAAAAGGCAGTGCATACAAATTAATATTTCAGTGTCAATGGCGAAACCAAATTTAGCCATTGACAATAGTTTCAGTGTGATCTGAAAAGATTGAGTTTTGTGGCAAGGGGGATGGGGAACAGGTAGACGGCAGGTTAGAATAAATGGGAGATTGTAAGTAATGGGTTTTGTGTTAGAAGGAGGACGTAAATTCACGAAGTAGATCTACCGCGTCCCTATTCTCTTTGCGGCAGAATCCCCATCTTTCAGGGCGATTACTGTCTTACTACCACTTATCATAGGAATGTTAGTCAGCCTCCAGCGTAAATAGATATAAAATAATTTGGAATGTTTATAATTTTAAATTTATATAAATTTTAGTAAATAAGTGACCAAATAATTGTAAAGTTCATAGTATCAGTGAAAATGGGAACGTATTGAAGTGTGGAAAATAAATTAGAACTTGTTGTCAATACAAGATGTGGGGATAATTTTGGGGGGTAGATTGGTGCTCATAGAAGTGATATAATAATGGAGTGTAGAAACTGCAAATGAAGGAAGATTTAATTTAGCTATTAGTGGGCTATTGCTGTGGTGGCATGTGCCACAGTAGATAGCGGAAAGTGTTGGGGGTAATAGAGAGTGTTACCCCCATCGCAGGCCAACATGGCGTAAAATGCACGGCACACCCTTTTATACAACTTCATATTGTATACTGATAGATTTTTCGTGCCGTGCAGAGTAATGATGATTGTAACATGCCTGAAGGTAAAGATGATTTCCCCAACTTTTCGGGCAATTACTGCCTTACCAGCACTAATCGTGGCCACAATTTAAGTCCCTTGACCATAGCTGGCTTGAAATTGGTCTATATTAGAAATTAATGGGGGGTGAAACTAGGGGAAATCCCAGAAACTATGGAACAGCGGCTGCCACTCTGTCCGAGTAGGGACAGCAAAGCCAGGTGGTAGACCCGCATTAAGGGCGCATAACTATATAACAAAGATATGTTGATATCTAAACCTTTCAAATGTAACGCCAAAGCAAGGACAAGGAGATGGTCAATTCCTCCACCTATGCCGTCCTTGTGGAGGCCAATGGGCGCCACAGTCCAACAGAAAAAACAATAGTGTGTGTGGCTAGGGGTTTGCTCAGGTGAGCAACGAATTCAAATCTTATAACTTAAAGATGATAACTCATTTTTGCACTAATTAAATGCTTGTATTATGATTTGATAAACAGGTTTCGTATGCTTATTATACTGTGTTTATTCTGTCTTATAAATGTATTATTTTATTGTGTTAGAGATAAGGATTGATAAAAATATGTATTTCATGTAATTTGTGTAATTTTGAAATGTAGTTATAGTGAGGTCATTCACCTTGCTAAGAAAATCAGCTGATCCGCTGTAGAATGTCACTTATGAATTATTTGTAAATTTCCAAGGTAATCAATGCTTCAATATAATGTTTTAATGTGTTAAAGATTTTATGTTAAAGGATGAAAATAATTTGATATAGTTGAGAATTTTAAATGATTTGTAAAAGACAGTAAAAGGTAGATTTTGGGTGATTAATATTTTGTTGGGACACGTAGATCAGTCCAAGTTGAATTTAAAGTGGTACTAGAGAGAATAATGTTGTGAATTAATGTAATGTAGAATTTGAGAAGTATTGATAGTGACAGAGTCGATATGGGGAATATGTAGAGTATTGATTGATATATTGATGTAATAAGTAAATGATGATATTTTGTTGTAATTGAAGTGATGTAATGAGAATGGTAATTAGCGGATAGGAGTTTTGTAAGAGGGGGTGGTGTGATAGGAGTCCGCAACAAAAGGGTTGGGACGGGAAGGGACCGTTTAGCGCCAGAAAGGGTTGCCTTAGGTAGAATCCAGGGACCAAAATAAGGGAATGAGCTTGGGGGGGGGACACACATCCTGAATACAAAGGGTTAGAGAGTATTTTTTTTTATATAAGGGTAGAAGTGATGCGAATTGAGTTTAGTAGTAAGTTGGGTTTAGAGTGTTTGATAGATGTTTTGATAGAGATGGGTGTCATGTTTAGTTAAAGCTGTTAGTGGTATTAAGGTCAGAAGGAATAAAGATTATAAATGTATAAACGTCAAGTTGATACAATCAAGTTAGTATAAATAATTAAATCACCCAAACCAAAATTTATTGAGATTATTAAATAAAGAGAGTTATAGTAAAAATGTAAAATTTTGATTGAAACAAGTGACAATTTTAATAGAATTTGGGAATAAAGCAAAGTTGTAAACTGTGTAATTTTGGATTAATTTAAATATCAATTTTATTGTTAATTATAATAATACTTTGTTAATTTTAAATGTCTTATTTTATTATGTTTTTGTGTTTAAAGATAGAATTTTGAAGAGGTTCAATGTATTTTCTGTAGTAACTTATGTATAACTTCTGTAGGTCAAGGTTCTTGACTTGACCCAGTTTGATCAGCTGATGGGTGATGTTGTAAATTTGACCAGTTTTGGCAATGAAGTGATGCAAATTTTGTTTCTTAATTAATTTAAATAATTTTAATATGGAGAAAAAATATATTTTAATAAATTTAAATTTGGGGGGGATTTTATTTGATTTTTGCCTGCCATCTAACTGAGGTTTTGAATTTTGATTGTATTATTGTTTGCATGTATTAATAGTGTTTTTATTGAATCATATTGTTTAGGAGTCTTACTAGTGTTTCTATTGAATTGTATTGTTTAGGACATATGTATAATCAAATGTTAGGATAAGGAAGTTCATGTTTTTAACAATTGTTCAATTTATTTGTTTTCTAATTATCACTAATAACGAAGAGAATTATTCAATTCAGATAAAAGATTTGTATTTTGATTTTTGAGATTAATGGTAATATAGATTTAGTTTTAATTTAAAGGAAACTCCTAAATTTGATAACAAGATTTGATAGGATGTAGCAATAAGTGTGTGTACAAGCCCAGTAACTGCTAAAGGCAGCCCAGTGTGCATGATAAGGGGGAACATATTGGTTGAGGATCTGGCATGATATAAGACCAGGGATTTGGATTTTGGGGCTGCATGTTCGAAGGTTAGGTGTGCTGCGGTGCGTGTCTGTTCGATTTTATCGTGTTGGGATCTCGTACAGAGAAGTCCAGTGATCTCGTTCAGATGCGGCCATAGTCGCCGAGCCAGGGGGGTTGTTTACCCATGAAGTATAAGAACCATGGGGGGTTGTTGGCACCATATCCTCACCGGTCCTCTTAGGGGTTTTAACAATGAGATTTCTTCTGTTTCGACAGAAGACCTCTCATTGGGGGGGGGGGGTATTGTAACGGGACGAATTATGAGGGGTTTTTATTTTATTAAATTTGGGTTCATTTTATAAAATATTCTAAATTCATTTTCCATCTGTGTATACGGCCACGTGTTTGAATAAAAGCACTGTGCGAACAAAGAAACAGTACGCAATAGCTGTTGTGAAACATTTGCAAAAGAATGTGCCAGACGTCAATTCTAAGAACTTTACGTTTGTGTGGTGTCTACGCCCAAACGCACTACACCAGCATGTGCGCAGAACGACGCCGAGTTGGTTAAAGCAAAATGGCTTGGGCGAATTTGATTCAGCAATGTGCGTTTAAGCTGGAGGAAATAAAGTGTAAGCCCAGCCTCATTTGTGACGTCAACCAGTGCTCACCAAATGTCATCCACGTCCCCAACACACAAAAACACATGTGTTGAATATGCCCCAGCAGTGACGATCAAATAGAAGGCATTGCTTTCCGCTTTGGCGGACGGCAACCTAGTTGAGAGTGAGCTTAGAGACGCTCTCCCCAGTTCTCTCACCGAAGCGTACCTGGCCAGGTAACCGACTCAAGGGGCTCATTCAAAATTAGTGACTATCAAGTAAAAGTGCATTTCAATTATCACAAAATGTGACAGTAGGGATAGTTTCAGCGAAAGAGTGCCATAAAATTTTTATTGTAAATCTTCTTTACAACATAGGCGAACTTTATAAAAACGAAGTAACAAGAGCTCGGGGAGACTCCATGTGGCCGGCAGGGGTATACATGGATCCATTCTAATTAAAATGGGGCGTTTTTATATTAAAAAGAGGTTTTAAGAGTGAATGTGAGAATGCTGGCAGACTGGGCTGTTTATGTGAGTAATAGATGAATAGTTAATGTGTTAATATAAGATGTAGATTTTAACTTTGTCAATATAAGATATTTTGCCAAAAAATGTAAGGAAATTTTAATTTGTCTTGATTTTTTTTATTGGAAAAGAATAACAATACAAAACTGAAATAAGTACATATTAAAAAATTTTAATTCTCTTCAAAAAATGGGTTGCGTAAGTTATTTACATAACCTGTAAACTATGCTTGCATTCTAACGTTCGTGTGTCGGATCCTGGGTTCTTGGGTAAAATACAAGGTAGGTAAAAAATAATTTTATTTATTTATATTTGTAATTATAAAATATAATCACACCGGGTAAATACCCAGGGTATTTACCTTGAATTTTAAATACCCGGGTATTTTACATCAATAGAAGTGAGAGAAATGTGCCGAGTGAAAGAAAATACGCACAGGGACTGGACGGTTTCGGATCACCAAAAATATCAAGCTAAGTAATACCGGAGAGGGTAAAACCAAAACTTCAACCTCATTTTTTTATTATCATTTCAATTATTATTTATTATTATTGAGCTCAAAAGGGGAAATATAAAATATGTTCTGGGTGAGTGTGTGTCATAATTATATAATAAAAGTAAGAAGCGCTGGTTTGCGTTAAACGAAATTAATTCTGTTTTTAATTATTTCTATTTCTATTTTAAAGGTATGAAATCATGTATAATCAATGTTATTATTTTATATCTAAAAAAAGTCGTAGCAGAAATAAGAGAGGGAGAAGTGATATTGTACTCATGATGGGAGTCGAATGACTTAAACTTGCCTTTTTTGTAATTAAAATGGAGCGAATTTAAATTTAAAAACAGAATAAAAAGATATCAAGAAATGTATGAAAGAAATCAATGTTTTTTTTTTTCTTTAAATAACCTAATTTTGTTCTCCAGTTCGTCTAATCGAATCCTGGGCATTAGTAAGTAGATTGACACCGTTGGCAACAATTAAAGATGGCATCCAAAAAATGGACAAAAACACACCTATGTTCATAAACAAATGAAAGGTAAATAAAGGGTAAGTAATAATAAAAGTTACAGGGTTGTTAACAATGTACTGTATACTGTATTGTTACGGTTTATTGCCCTCACTAGTCTACTTGTGTAAATTATGACCTAAAAAAAAAGCTTATTACTTCTATTCAAGAAGAGAAAAACTGAGCCTTCACTAGACCAATTAACCAGTGGTCCACATCTATTAAACAAAGCAATTTTCTATGTGCAACCCTGTTTTGTCTTTGTATTTTGAAAACTGTTCTAATAAAGCAGATAGCCCTAATAACCAGAATACACTGTATATACAAAACTGTTGAAAAATACAACACTGCTTTGGGGAAAATCTTAACAAAGAATTGCTAAGCTACACCCATATCTGGTAGGCTTAATGAGTAGCGGCATTATGTTTAAGTTATATTTTTTAAAAAACTTACGTCTGTAGTACAAGCTGCCTGGTTTCAGGATCCTTTGTGACGTACGCGGTAAGACCTACAGCTGATGATCCTTTGCCACTGGTGTACTGACTCCTCGGCACCAAATTGTATATGTATGACAATAACTGAGACTTGCTTGTGCCTGGGTCACCACACAGAAGTATGTTAAGCTCAGCTCTGTAAATAATTTTCACATATTAATTTATTTACCAATTAATTTATCCAAATACATCAAAATCTAATTATTCCTAATCAACCGTAACGTAACACACTAAGATAATTGTTTCCCTTAAACATTGTATTATCTCCTCTTTCTGACTGCAGACAGATCTTTCCCCTATGTGCACACGCGCACGCACGCACACAGTTGAAGACACATAAAATTATAATACAAACCTAAAATTTGTTCTGCCTGATGTGCTGAAAGTCTTCTTCGTGCCACCAAACAACTGCAGAAGTATTCCTTTTTTAATGTCTTCATTTTCATATATGGATGGTGCAATCGCCCGGGCAAGTCTTTCATACACATCATCTCGTTCACTCAGTGCTTGTAAAACTTCAATGCGTTCAGGTGAGAATCGGTGGTCTTTTCTAAATAAACAAGAGATACAATAACCTTACAATCATGTCTACAAATGGTAATTCTTAAGTTTCAATATCATTCACAACTTGTATAATTTGGTGAGTATGGGGAAGGGTTTTACTCAACACTGGGATAGGCTGCAAGTGCTTGTTGTATGGATATTGCCGTGTCTCACATCCTGCGTCCCACAGGCTTTTTAAGTCTTGTTCCAAGACATCACATACATACTCCTTCCACAATCTCTTAGTCTATTCAATTTCCATCTTTTAGCTCGAACCTAGTTTAACACTTTCAAGATGACAGACATATTAACTTGTCTATCGAAAAAACGCCTTTACTTTACGAAAAAGTTAACACGTTTTCAATGCTTGTATTTCTTAAGCGACGACATATAATCATCAGCCTAAGGGCTGTAGTTATATAGTGAACAGCTGTAATAGGACTGTAGAACTCTCTTAGTAAACAAATATATTCATAGATGGCATCAGCACTATGGAAAGCGAATTATAGCGCATTTTCTATACACGTTATGAGACAGCTGTTTGTCATTCTCAGCCATAATTAGGTCATTGTAGCTTCCAGCTAACCTTTGTAGTTTCATGGTGTTTATCATTGTTTTTTTCAACTATTTAGACAATGTTAGTGTTCTATTTTAATTTTATTAGTATCACTTTTTATTATTATCGTGGCTTCACGAGACCAATATCTGTCCAAACAGGAACTTGAACAGATAGCAAACAAATCTGGTTCTGAAATGGGTGATAGTAACTTAGATGATGAAGATGTATATGAAATTGACAATGATAATTCTGAAGCAAATGTTAGTGGTGGTGTGCCAAATAAACAAGAAGAACCATGTATATGTTTCATCAACTCAATATTGCTGTCAGCCATGTAACGTTCCCCTGTGTATGTCAGAGTGCTTCAAAGCATTCCATACTAAAATAATTTATAATGCATAAATATTTTTTTTTAACTTTTATAAATAACTGTGCAGTATTTGTTGTGTTTTGGACACGTATATAAATAGATTTTGGGACACAACTTTACCAGTACAATGTGAAGAGTGATGTATGTGTGTGTGCTAACAATTTTTTAAGTTCAAAACATGGACACAATACAAAAATGTGAAAGCTATAAAAACGTTGGGTAAGTTGTGCAACATAACAAATTGAAGAAGAAATTCTCCTCTACAAAAGGATTATCTTACACAAAAGGAAAGTTGAAGTTTTTTAACAGTAAACATTAAAAATAAGGCAAAAATGTGCAGTTTCTGGTTGTTAGCTACATCTGGGAGGACCCAGTCTTGAAAGTGTTAACAACTTCCTGGGCCAACGATTATCAGGCAACTGTCCAACAATGATAGTAATATAATAATAATAATACAGGTGTAAGACAGGATGATGGTTTATCCCCAATTCTTTTTAACTGTATCCTGGAGAAAGTAGTGAGAATTTGGAATGAAAAATTAAAGGAATGCAAAATATCACCAATCATGTTGGGAAGAAGGAACAAACGTATTGAAATAAACTGTTTGGCATTTGCAGATGATTTTGCTATACTTTCTGAACATCTTACATCTGCAGTAACACAAGTTAATTTTTTAGAGGACATAGTCAGTAGAACAGGCTTAAGAATTTCTGCAGAAAAAACAAAATTTCTCACAAACATTAAAAACGCACCCAAATTCCTGGTAACATATTGGTCGAATAGAGTGGGTTCAAGTATGAAGGAGAGATAATTCAAGAGAATGGCTTGGAAAAATCTGCTATAGAAGAAAGGATTCATAAGATGGAAAGAGTATATGGTATAACTAAAGATATTTACAATAAAAAGTGCATATCTAAAAAAGCGAAAATAAGGCATTATAGTACAGTAGTGAAGCCAGAATGCCTACACGCAAGTGAATGTCTAGCATTGAATTATAATACAGACAAACTACAAATATTGGAAAGACGAATTATTAGGAAAATATTAGGCCCACGAAAAACTTCAGAAGGTTGGAAATTAAGAAGTAATGATGAAATATATCAAAGTATAGAAAATATAACAGAAACAATGAGGAAAAGAAGACTCAATAGTTTTTTGGACATTTATATACACTGGACGACAATAGATTGGCAAAGCAAATCTTCAAATATCTGTGGGGAAGAAGTCAACATCAAGTTGGATTAAAGAAGTCCAAATGGATTTAGAAAAAAATAATATACACGCAGAAGAGGCAATTGAAAGAGAAGTTTTTCAGGCAAAAGTGTTTAAAAATGGAGGGAGAAAAACCCAGGTTCAAAGTGGACTGAAGACAGGAAAAAGAGACACAGTGAGAAGATGAAAGAATATTGGAAAAAAAGAAAAGAACAAAGAATTGAAATTGGCATGTGGTCCTTAGATGGCGGATAAAAAATAATAATAATTTAGGAAAATGGTGTTGATAACACTGTTGTTGCAATTTAACCCGACCCAATAAAGCCCACCCGGGTTTTTTAAAAAAACTCAGCCAATAAAACCCACATAAAAAACCCACGTTGTAATGTGAAATCTTTAAGTTCAAATAAATGGTAAAAACACTGAGTTATGTTATTTCAGTTTTTGACTGAAAAACAAGGTAAAATAGGGAATAAAAAACAAGGACACTTCAGGTTCAGTTCTATTTAACGTAATTTATTTATTTCAGTTTATAATTATTTTTATGGTAACTGTTATTTATAATATTAAACTGATAGTTACAAGAGTAGTGTAAACAAGCACTATTTAATTTAATAATAGGTTTCAGATAATTTTTGTTCTATGAAAAAATGTTTACATGTATTTAAATATTTATTGATATAATCCACAGCCATCCATAATCACAAACTAACAAGTTTCATGTTGATTCACTCCTTATTTGAATGAAGAAATTTGTATATCTTCACCAGTTTTTTAGCTTTCTCCTCGCCCAACTGATTTCTAAGTTTTGACCATACAAGGCCAAAAGTGGAGAAAATTCGTTCAATACTTGCAGAGCTAGCTGGGCAACTGCTGAGGCTCTTCATAAAAGAACAAAATTCCTTCGGCAAGTTTCCTTTTTTTGATGATTTTACTTCCATTAACTTCCACCATTTGGGAGGACTAAATTGGTTTACAACAGCATCTAAAAACATTGATTCAGGAAAAATCTGAGGATCTGATATCCTAAATGCCATCATGCTGGTTAACCATTCTGGATGGGTTTCTATCAGCCAGTTTTCAGCTGCCTCTTCCTGCTTTGCAGACATCCTTCTACCTTTGAATCTTGGATCCAACAAATTGGCAAGAAAGTGGAATGGCTGTAATGCTTGATTTATTCTTCTCGTTATAGCATCCTTGTAAGGTTCCAAGTCAGGGTTTTCAGCTAGATCAAGCCACAGTTCCACAGCCTGTGTGATATTAGTAGAGTCAAGAAGATCCAACACTCTGCTCATCTCAGTCAGTTGTCGGAGAAGATGCACAGCATCTCTATATATAGTGACACTGTCCAGGATTTTAGCAATGTTTGCAGGGATTTCACGTAAGTGTTCAGTTATAATCTCTACATACTTAGAATAATTTTCAATGAAGGTGCTTACACACTCCTGCTGGGAGTTCCATCGTGTTGAATTTGGGAGCTGGGGCATACGACCTCCTTTTTCTCTCAACCACCCATGAGGCTGATGGTGACTGCGAAAAAACTTATGAACCTCTACTATGTGCTTTATTATCGTTTGTGGAGTTACTTCCACTTCCAAGAGATTTAGATAGTGTGCTGAGCAGCCATAGGTTAGCAAGTCAGGCAGATCGTCAGTTAGGAGTTGGCGCATCTTCACCATTTTGCTTTCACTGTCTGTACAAACAGCAAACACTTTCTTTCCAAATTTCTCCTCACACATTGTAATAGATTCCTTTGCACATTCTGCACAATATTTGGCTGTTTTTTGGTTTGATTCACAGTCCTTGGCATTTAATAACAATGAACCCTCCCCCGTGTGAATACTGGTTGCTATGATGGGATCATTTTTTTATATTAGACCAACCATCTTGAACAAGTGTGATGCTACTCAGTTCATTGCCCAACTGCATCTTTATTTCATTATCCACCTCATCTGCAACTTTATCCAGCAACGTACCAGCTAATGCGAACCGGTCAGGACCAGCATAACCAGGCTGCAGTGCTTCAATCATCTCTTTGTACTGTTTGCTGGAGGCCACATTGAAGGCAATGTTATTGGCACAAAAAAATTTTGCTATCACATAATCTAAATGTTCTTTTTGTTTATGAGTTGTTTTTATTGCAAAATCTCCCATACTGGTTTGTTTTCGTTTAGCTGGAGTTGAAATTTCCTGTTCAGTCACAGTCACACTAGAACTTGAACTGGAAGGGGAAGCCAATGCCACACTGTCTCGTGACCTAACCATTGTTGAACTGGTCATAGATGGTTCATAATCTACTTCTAATTCCAATGACCTTGAAAATTGTGTTCTCTTGGGGCATTTGTGCAGATGTACTCTTATTCTTTCTATTTTAGCACTTACCTCGCTATTACAGTGCTTACAAATAACTTTATTCTTCTTCTCATTCTCATCATCCTGCAGCATTTCAGCCCACTCTGGGGCTCCCTTTCTTCCAGAACCAAATGGCACATTGTGGTTTAAAATTTCCTGCAATAATTAATTAGAATTATGAGATATGAATTCTGGTTTTAATAGTTAGTATACACAAAAATACTATAATTTCACTTATAGATGTCTCGCACGGCACTTAGTGAAACATTTTATACTGTAGAAATAAGTACAAATAAGTCACTTGGTAACTGTTTCACAAATATAATTTTATTAAATAAAACTAACAATTGTTTCGGTCAGTCAGACCATATTCAGAGAGTACATATACAATACTGAGGCATTACAAATTTTGGCAGCAAACTGTAACGTGTTTACTAATTACATCCCTAATGTTACCAGTAAAATTAATAATAGGTTAAGAAAGTTTGATTTATAACCCATATCCTCAAACAAAAGGGACTTAAGCTCATTTTTGGTAAATAATAAAGAAAGACGCGATAAACTGTTCAAAAGTGGCATTTACCAAATTAATTGCAAAGACTGTAAGGCTATCTATCTTGGTCAAACAGGACGTTCGCTAAAAAAGCGTGTTTCTGATAACGCAAAAGCAATATTTAATAATAAAATAAATAGTGGTTTTGCCGAACATTGCATCTCCAACAATCACTCGCTGGATGTAAATAATATCCAGCTTCTACATTCACAAAATAAGGGCAAATGCTTAGATTTACTAGAAATTATCAAAATTAAAAAAGCCGTAAAATAAAATAAAAATATCACGAATGACCAGATAGACTTTGTCATTTCCCCTATTATACAGGCAGTAATTTAATAACCTTTATTTATAACTTTTGAAAGTTTGCTGACCTACATTTTTAGAACCCTTGTGTATTGTATAGGAGGTAGTACCCTCGTCATTTACACGCATGCACGCACACGCGCGCGCGCACACACACACACACCAAGCTGTGTACTTTCCTGTTTGCTGCTAAAATTTGTAACACCTCAGTATTGTATATGTACTCTCTGAAGATGGTCTGACTGACCGAAACAATTGTTAGAGTTTTATTTAATAAAATTATATTTGTGAAACAGTTACCAAGTGACTTATTTCTTATTTGTACTTATTTCTACAGCAAAAATACTATAACTTAAGTTTTAGGTTAGATGTAACAAAGGATAAAGGTACACTAGTAAATTCAAGCATTAAGCCTATATTGTTGATTTAAACCAAGAGAGACATACAGAATACTCTTTAAACAAGTAAACAAAAATTCTTACCTCTTCCCCTGTTTTGTGTTCACTATAATTCTGTTCACTACAATTTACAATGAATGCAAAGTTAATCAGTGGAATGTTACAGGCTGGCCAACTGAAAAGTATTTCAATATCTAATCTCCCCACTTGCCTACCAAAAATATCAAAAAAGTGTGATTAGGTATTAATTAAATTATTGGAGTAAATTAAACAGGAATAACTTTGTTGTTCAATGTAGGACAAAACAATTTATTTTTTACTTGTAATTGCAAAAGAACACAATGTAATGCACGTCCACACGCACGCACGCACACACACATACGCACGCACACACACACACACACACACACACGCACACACACAAACAAAATTACACTGCAAAAAACTCAATATAAAATAGAACTGGATACATTAAAAAACCCAATTAAACCCACACAAAAAAAAAACCCACCCGGGTTGGGGTTTTTTTTATATATAAAAAAAAAAAGGGTTTTCACAAAATGACATCAAGGACATGCGCAGATTGAAAGAATATGATAGTATTAAAAAATCTGGGCCAGCGTTATTTACTATATAAAGAATTTTGTTTTAATTTTAAGCAAGTGAACTAATTTTATGTTTTTGTGGGTATACACAAATATTAATGCAATCAGAAAAAGTTAAACAAATTGTGTACTATAATTCTGGGCAACATTCTTAACTCTTCTTTATAGTCAATAGAAAATAACTGTTTTACATTCAAAGCTCACAGCAACCATATCATGTTTTTTTGAACCAATAAAGACAAATAAGAAACTCACTCCCAAAAGCTTACTTTCAACCTGAGTTTGTTTAAAGCCACATCTGTTAACGTAGAACATTCTGAACACGAAATTGAGATTGTTACAACTTATAGTTAAGATACCGCCAGGTAATACTACATTGAAATTCGTAATAGCAGGTTCACTTGAAATTGACAACCAGGAATGTTTTAAAATTCCTTTCAAAAATACTATATTTCTATATTCAACTCATGAAAAATATTTCTACCAAAACTTCAACCATAGCTCTCGGGTCACTTACAAAAAACTTCAGAAACTGACATCAACCCAGCAAGAAATTTTTTGTATCTCGGAACAAGTATTAGTCTGACGAGACCAAATCTGGAGAATACAGAGCGTGGAGAACAATTTTGTAGCATAATTCTGACAGCTTTGCTGCTGCAACTGCAAATGAATTCATGAGCTGGAGCATGTCACGATGGAAAAGCACTTTCTTCTTCACTAAATGTGAAAGTTTGTTTTAATTTCACTATTTAAACAAACAAGAAAAGACTTGTAGTATTTTCCTGATTCTCGTTTTTTCTAAATAACTGAATGAATGAAGCAAATTCTCATTTTTAACTCAACCATTTGGCATTTGTCTTGTCTGTCTGTCTATTTGGGTTGTCTCAAATTACTTTTGAACGCATCAACCGATTTTTTAAACTCAGCATGCTTGTCCAGCCTTTACCCTACAAAATCCTATTGGTTTTAAGATTGAGCTACCCCCCCCCCCCAATGGGGAGGTGGGTGGCAAAAATCTGAGGTCAAAATTATATAAAAATCGCAAAAGCCAAAGCGGGGTGTATCAAATTAAAGAGAATGTAGTGTTAAGTTTTGGAAATTCCAAAATTTTGGGACCCCAGGGCCACAGGAGATTAAAAAAATTTGTAAAAATATGAACATCCAGCAGGATGTCAGATTAAAAGGAAATGTAACCCAGATCCAAATGTTTCAAAATTTTAGTGTTTATTGTATGATTGTGTGCTCTACAAAATTGTTACATTACTAAAAAACTGTAATCGGGTTTTTTCCATTTTTTGATATAATTGACAAATTATCTCATATCGAAATTTATGTAGTAATAAATGTACTTTATTCAAAATAGTGAGAGAGAGTTCTGCAGCTCAGGGAGCATAAATAGTCTATAAAGATTACATGCTGGGTGTCCCAAAAAACAGTGGCTGTTAACTTTTCCTGGCGAACCATTTTCGCTTTCCTTTGTGCAGGCTCTTCTGCTTTGACCCACTGTTTTGTCTGTTCTTTTCTTTCTGGTTGATAGTGATGTATCGACATCCACAATTTGGCTTTGGGGGGTGGGATCCGGGGTTGGATCAGCTTCATACAAAAGAAAAAACAAGTTAAGACTAATCAACATTACTGTCTTTGAAGTGGCTGAAAAATGCATGATAACATCCTGAAATCAGACCCATTATAGTAAGCGGTAATAACACAATAGCAATTATTGAAACATTGCTAAAACTGAATTGATTTTCTTATATTTCATATTTCAAACGTACGGGGGGGGGGGTACCCAAAAATAACCAGAATAGCGCTGCGATTGGCGGAGCTTATGTAGTATGCATTTCTCCCGCTAGGCGAGCGTAGCGCAACTCGTTCCGAGTTCAGTGCTGTCATTGTTGTCACCTGGGAAGGTTGTGTCCAGTCACAGTAATTCGTTTTGTAAAAGCAGTTTCGCTTGCTCCTCGTTTTTTGTCATGGCGGATTTAAGTGAACAGCACGCTGCTGTGAAATTTTGCTTCCTGCTTGGGAAAAACGCCGCAGAAACTGATGTGATGTTGAAAACAGCTTACAAGGATAGTGCTATGGGAAAAACTCAAGTGTACCAATGGTTTTCTCATTTCAAAGAAGGTGAAATGTCAATTGATGACAAACCTCGCTCTGGACGTCCGTCAACTTCCAGAATTGATGAAAATGTTGAAAAAGTTCATGCAATCGTGCTTGAAGACCGACGACGGACTATTGAAGAGATTAGTAAGTTATCTGGAATAACTTGGAGCTCAGTTCAGCGAATTTTATCAGAAGATTTGGGGATGAGATTTGGGTCACTGCAAAATTTGTGTCTCGGGTCCATTTCAGTGCGCCAGTTTTTAGCAAAAAAACAACATGACTCCCTTGCCCCATGCCCCTTACTCACCTGACCTCGCTCCGTGAGATTTCTTCTTGTTTCCGTGAATGGAGAGGGACATGAAAGGACGTTTTGACGACGTGGAAGCAGTAAAGAAAAAAACGAGGCAGGAGCTGTCAGCCATAACAACAGACGAGTTTGAAAAATGTTTCCAGGAATGGGATCGCAGATTGGACAAATGTATTAAGTGTTTTGGAGAGTATTTCGAAGGTGATAAGGTTGTTTTGTAAAAAAAAATTAAATACATAGCTTTAAAAAAAAATTCCTGTTATTTTTGGGTACCCCCTCGCATATTCTAATCTGCTTGTATATTTAAAAAAGAGCTGTACTACTATATTAGTGTACACAGAAGAAAAAAATAAAAGCCTAAAAATTAAGAAATTAACGACATTCATTAAGGCATTAACAAAATTCATCAACTTTTTCGACCCTCTGGGGGGTGGGGGTCCAGACCTGTTCCCCCCTGTAAATACGCCCCTGGAAGTATCCATGTTTCATCAACAGTTACAAAACAATTCAGAAATTAGTCAGGATTTCGATGGAAAAGCTACAAATTTTGTTTTAAAATGATAATTCATTCTTGGTTTTGATCAAAGGTTAGTAAGTGCGACATCTACCTTGCTGACTGCTTTCTGAAATCCAAATATTCATGCAAAATATTATATACGTGCTCTGAAGCGATGACAACAGCATCTGAAATATCACAATCTTCTTCGTCACCACATCATAAATTTTTTTGATAACTTTTGGCGCAGCAAGCTCACCAGTGTGACCGGAACGTCAGAATTCACTTATGCTCATTTGGCCACAACAAAAATCAGCAAATCAGTTATAAAAACATACAAGAAGGTGGATACTCACCATTATATTTAACAAGTGTCAATACGATTTTTTGCCTCTTAAAAAGTAATGACTTATTAACACGTGGAACTTGTTTTTTAATTAATTGTGCAAGCTATAACGAGAGCTGATCAGCTAAAATGCCTGTAAATCATAGAAAAAGCACCAAATTTGCTTAAAATGTGACAAGCATGGGTTTAAATAAATCAGATGTAAAAGTGCCAATATGCCAGTGCAGTGGCGTCCTCTCACATTTCGCATAAATTGATCAAACAAGTGCGACATCTACCTTGCCGACTGCTTTCTGAAATCCAAATATTCATGCAAAATATTATATACATGCTCTGAAGCAATTGTCGACAATAACATGGACATTCTACATGTACACACAAAAGGCCGAAAACTAGACACTCTAGAACAATTTGAAATGTACAAACACACGAAAACACATAAAAACGACATCCTACACAAACAGACACAATTCAAATCACACGCATTATTCGAACGTATCCCCCCCCCTACACAATATCGATCTTTCAAAAGTCGATACTGTCGCCAACAACAAGACGGACAGTGCTCCCAATGGCAGCCTCTGAAGAAGCTTTTTAAAAGTGAAAACCGGTTCAGGCTATAAGGTAAAACTTTTAAGTTTTTACCCATAAAAAATTTTTATCGTATACATATACACTAATCTTATTTAACCAAATTTTATGGGACCAGGGGTGATTTGGTTAAATGAAAAATACAGTTAAATCGAAAACACAGTACTGTACTGTAATTTACACTTTTTTAGTGAGAAAAGACGCTAAAGAACAACAAGTGCCTTTAATCATTCTTTAGAGAAACTAGCAGTACTCATGTGCCATTATTACATACTTCTATTAAAACGCAGACATCTTTAAAATAATGGGCTTTAAATACTGTAATTAAAGCATACAATATTACTGTATAGAAATTTAAAATAACTTTATTTTAACCAAACTAAAAACTATTTTTCATTCAACATTTCAAATACAGTAGTATGTATTTACGTCATTACAGTAGGTTTACATTAAAAAATTAACAAATAAGAAAAATTAATGAAAATGAATGAATGAAATGAAAAATAGAAAAGAACCCTTATTAATCTTACATTAGTTCAACTTTCTGAAAAAATTAGTAACTCACGTGTGAAGTACAGTACAATCGGTCACACATGCAGTACAGTCCGTCACACAAGTTATAAATGCTGTAAAGTTTAAAATATGCAAACTTCTTGAAAAAAGAAAATTACCGTGTCATCATTCGGTTAATCCGGAAATTTGGTGATTGTGACTCGGTTAATCAGAACTCTAGTGTAATTCTAACCCAACCCACTTAATGATTTCAGTGTGATTACAGTAATGCTTACCCTTCTTCAGTTTCGTACAGCCGTTTACTATCACATTTCCGAAAGTGAACAACATCAATGTGTGTTTTGTACACAGCTCGTATGTTCCTCTGTCTTGGGTTCACCTGTATTGGCACTGCTCTGTATATCCCCGTAACGGTCACCCTGTCACCAGGCTGCACAGCATCGACCAGATCATTGTGCGCAAATAAAACAACGGTATGAGGTGTCTGGCCAGCAGGCATGTCATCTGGAACAATAAATGTTCAATTTAAAACAACTTGAAAATAAAATTTAAAGCTTTCATGGTCTCATTATGGATAAATATGTTTACATACTGTTCAGTTCACTAATATATGTTGGATATCACACATCTTCATGTGAACCCCAAAAGTTTATAAATATGGGTGCCCTACAACCACTGTTCACTGTTTACCAACTGCTATAATTTGGTCAGCGTAACAGCCTTTTGCTATTCTATGCATTGAAGATGGCCGACAAAGGTGCAGCCAAAACGTCTGCAACCAACAACTTTAGACCACGGCCTTACAGCCTGGCAAGACAAAATTCTAACATTGATGCAGGCTGTGAAAGCCTCAGACATCAATTATTTTATAATTTTTTGTTTGGATCACTCCAATTTCTTCAAGGTTCTCTCAATTTCTAAAGCTTTGTATCTTCTTGCTTTCTCTACTCCTTTTCACATTACTTTCGTTTTTTTTCTTACCATTCTACTATTCCCTTTTTCTACATAACCTTAACAAATGTGGAGCCCTAGCCACCTTGGAGGGCTGCCTACTGCTAAGGTTAAAGTATTTTTTACATAAATTTAAACCCAATTAAGAAAAAACTTGAAAAAAATGTTTACTTATAGGCAGTGTACACATCCTGCATGTAAGCCAAATCATTCTCTCATATAACATGTGTCCCATAACATGTTACATGGAATCGACTGTAGGTATCCAAAATATACCATTTTAAATGAGATTCAGAATTATATCTGACATCAATATCTGCCCCAGAACTATTCAAAAAATTGTAAATTTCATCTTCAAAAGAATTGAAATTCATCTTCTCTATGAAGTGTTTCAAAAATTATGGAAACTATATAAAGTAGTTTGGGCTAAAGCCTAGATATAAATAAAGATGGCAGCGGTGACTGACACTTACCACATCGTAGGACACCAAAACACAACACAATACACATACACTACTTGTTTTTACATAAACAAGTAACTTAAAAAAAAAAAGCACCTGGTGATTCCTGAAGCTTGACCAACTGTTTATCAGTAAACTGCGATCGGTTGTGTATAAGAGTGAAACAGTGGTTGGTATTGCAGTTGCTGCATAGAGTCGGTTCTGCTATACGTCCTCGGTCAAGCTCAACCGACGTGGTCAGAGAACACACAATACACTTGAAGAACGACTCACGCATTTCAGGTATTATGTTGCTTGTACGGATCACCATTCCACTGATCGTGATCAGCTGATCAATATCTGTAACATTAATTCAATTTAAGCCAACATGGCACTGGTAAAACACACACACACACACACACACACACACACACACACACACACACACACACACACACACACACACACACACAGAGCAGAAAAACAAGTTATTCATTCATCATTAGGTTACATCTGTACAGTTTTATAGCTATTCAAGTGCGACAGTAGTCGCAGAAGAATCATGCACAGCACAGATTACCAAGTTTTAACCGTAGGGAAATATTAGGAATAATACATAATACGTGTGTCTGTGTAAAGTATAATGTCTAAAACACTGTTATAGATATTTCTCAATATAATTTCTAAAATCACTTGTTACTCAATTTAATTTATAACTGTTAAATTCTTGGATTTCGTTGTCCATTACGTGTCCGTTTAATTAAATATAATTATTTCACTACCGACTCGGAACACAAAGTTTTTTATGGGTAAACACATAAAAGGTTTACCTTAAAGCCTGAACCAGTTTTCGCTTTTAAAAAGCTTCTTCAGAGGCTGCCGCTGGGAGCAGTGTCCGTCTTGTTGTTGGCGACGGTATCGACTATTGAAAGATCGATATTGTGTGTGTGGGGTGTGATATGTTCGAATAATGCGTATGATTTGAACTGTGTCTGTTCATTTAGGATGTCGTTTTTATGTGTTTTCGTGTTTGTATATTTCCAATTGTTCTAGAGTGTCTAGTTTTCGGCCTTGTGTGTACGTGTAGAATGTCCATGTTATTGTCGATGTTTTTGTATGTTTGGTTTGCTTCAATGATGTGGTTTGCAAAGGTGGACTCTGTAGTGGAGTGTAGTGCCTTTGAGTGTTCAATGTATCTTTGTTTGAAGCTACATCCTGTCTGGCCTATGTAGAATTTGTTGCAATCTGAGCAATTTAGTTTGTAAACACTAACTTACAAACTTGTATTTACAAACTAAATTGCTCAGACTGCCACAAATTCTACATAGGCCACACAGGACGTAGCTTCAAAGATACACTGAACACAAAGGCACTACACTCCACTACAGAATCCACCTTTGCAAACCACACATACAAAACATCGACAATAACATGGACATTCTACACGTACACACAAAAGGGCGAAAACTAGACACTCTAGAACAATTGGAAATATACAAACACATGAAAACACATAAAAACGACATCCTACACGAACAGACAATTCAAATCACACACATTATTCGAACATATCACACCCCACACACACAATATCGATCTTTCAAAAGTCGATACCGTCACCAACAACAAGACGGATAGTGCTCCCAGCGGCAGCCTCTGAAGAAGCTTTTTAAAAGCGAAAACTGGTTCAGGCTATAGGGTAAAACTTTTACGTGTTTACCCATAAAAAACTGTGTTCTGAGTCAGTAGTGAAACAATTATATTTATAACTGTTTTTAAAATCTAAACCCCCAAAAGCCTAACAGCCAGCTGTGGGCACTGGTTTGGTTTGTCAAGACAGCCTGGTCAGTCCCAAGCCATAATTATAACCCTCTCTGCCTCAAGGTAGAAGACGAAGATGAAGCATCTATTAACTACCAATTAACAGAAAGACAGCCAGCCAAAGAGAACGGTCTAGCACCTTTTATGAATCTACAGAAAACAGGATGGAAAGTAAAAAATTGCTATGGAGAACCATAAATGACTTCCATGTGCAAAAAATTATTTGATTCTGTTTGAACTGCGGCAGTTATCATTCGCTGTAGAAAAAAATCTACACACACACACGTTTCAAAAATGACTTTTCTTCAAGTTTTGCAGGTAGTACGATCAGAATCAACCCTTATCTTGAACACGATTTTTTTTTTGTGATCACCATACTTCCATTTCCTTGGAAGTAACAAATTGCATTTACAATGGTATCTATTTATCTGGACACTACTGTAGAGCTAGGAAAATCATTAAAAATTTGACAGCGGCATCATCATCATTTTACTTTCACAGACTTTCCTGGGTGTTTTTCAAAACCTTTACGAGTAATTCCTACGTGTTCTGTACAAAATTAATTCTTTAACTGTAGAGACAAAAGTCACATTATAATCTTCCATAACTTTAACTCAGGTACACTCTGTAAGAGATGCCTTTAATTAATTGATTAATAACACATAGCTCATGAACACATAATCAACAACACTCAAAACAAATGAAAGTAAGGCAAATTACTGTTTGTCCTATCAACATTATGTAGTCTCATCTTTGAATTGTATAACTTTTGGTATATACAATAGTATTGGCACTATATCTTACAGTGTAACATAGTCAGGAATACTTGTACATAATTTGTTATGACACAGTGGAGAAAAGTCCCATAATTTATACACAAATGTTTTCTTGAATTGGGCAGTACAATATAAACAAATAACTTTTTACCTTCAGGGTTTAGTGCACGCATGTTTTTAGTTTTTTCAGCATTGAAAGGTCTGACTTGAATCTGGTGCTCAAGTACTGCTGCTTCATGTCTCTCAAAAAATAATTCATTGGCTGCCATATCAAATGTTGGTATTACTTCCTGCGGATAGCATACCAACTGCAGATACAGTTCCTTGTCAAACGCTTCCAAGTGTGCACAGTTGACATTTAAGAATGGTTCCTCTAATGTTTTGACCTATACAAAGTAGAAACAAAACAACGATTAATATAAAAATTATAAATAAACTTTTCAGTTTTATCAAGAAAATTACAAACAACAAAATGATAACCAACAACTTACAGTACAAAGTCACCAATTTTTTTTTTTTTTATCTAAAAATTAATAAGAAAAATACATCAGGCCATTTGGCAAAATGACAAATATATTTTTATATATTTTGTCACTGAAAAACATACTACAAATTGACAGAATCTTAAGACTTGAAATTTTAATTCAGGTCTTACCCGTAAAGTGCCTACACGTCGCCCCTACTTTTGTAATACGGTCATCGCATCCCCCACCATGTTCCAAATAAGTAGGGAGCACTGACTCCTGACTACACAAGCATCCATGCACACATACACTCTCTACACATAAAGAATCAGTATCATAAGCAATTTTCTGATCTGCATTGTCTTTAAATTTGTATTAGGCTAATTTTATTAATTTTGTAATAATTTTTAAACAGTTTATTTTATACATCTAAGAAAGGATCACAAAAAATATGGATTGGTTTTTATTATACGGATGGCCAAAACTTTTTGATGTGCAACATTTTCTCAAATAAATTATTTTGATACAACTTCCTCCACATAAATTCACGTAGGTTGGAGTCAGTTAAATTCAGACACATTTACCTTTAACTTTATTTCTGTGATTAATGGAACACAAAGTACTTTATATACACTTCGACTGTCACATTTGGACCACCAATCTTTTGGTAATAAATTTAATGTAAAAACTTTACACATAATATGCCGAGTCAACTCTCATGTAGGCTAGTTGTTTATTTCTGATTTCTTTTCACAAAATTTGGAAGGTTGAATATTGTCAAAAACGTGGCAAGCATATGTAAATAATTTTTTTTAATGGGACTTTGAACCTTCAAGCCATTATCACATCAAACCGGCTTAAAAAGGCAGCCTCATTAAAAAAAAAGCAACGTGAAAGTTGGTGGGATATAGTACACAGTGGGGGGGGGTTACTAAACAGTAGCAGGAACAGTGCCAATGGGGGGGGGGGGGCAGTGAAATGTAGGCACATAACACGTAAGACTTAATTCTTTAATTCTGCTTGATCTGACACATCTGGTTTATATTGGAGAATAAATCAAGCGTCATAGGGTAGGCCTATAGCTGACTGAAGATGGTTACTAATTTCAGCTGCACACAAGGGTGCATGGATTAAGTTAAAACTGAAACAGATTTTTATACAGCTGAAATAGACTTAAAATCTCTCCTCTTCTCTCTCTCTCTCTCTCACACACACACCTGCAATGCTAATGTTTAAATGAATTTCTGTATCTTTTTCGTTATCCCCCAGCAAATGAATTTGCTCACCGATCACACAGTTTTTACTCAACAGAGTAACTGTTCTTCTTTGAATTGACTACTGACTTATCTTCCATCACTTATTACCAAATCAGTGGGGTTTCAGTGAAATGTGCAGAGAAACAAAGGAATGCTGTTTGATTCCTCGTATAGATACGTCAGTTGCTAACTGGTGCCTTTGATAACACAACATGGTGCTCCTGGTAGCATTATGAGAAGGAACGAGTAGAAAGCTTACCGGAACAAAGGATGGCATTTTGTGCAACTATAAATCCTAGTGTGAACTTTGTTGACCCTCACAGTTTGTTGGAAGTATGTGAACAAAGATAAAGAAAAAGAATAAGAAGCAGAGGGAACATACCACTTTGTGGTCGAATCATATTTTTATGAATACATGTGAATTTTCTATTGTAGTGTATTTATTGTTCATAGCCTAAAGGTACCATACATACGATTTGCAATAAAATTTTTTATTACTCACATTCTTAAAAACAATTGATTTCGGTCATAGACCATCGTCAGGTTATATACAGCACACTTGCGGTCACAATATCATAAAACGGCCACTGTTTACAATATTATGTTTTACAATATTGAGACCGCAAGTGTGCTGTATATAACCTGACGATGGTCTATGACTGAAATCGATCGTTTTTAAGAATTTGAGTAATAAAAAAAACTTTATTGCAAATGGTATGTATGGTACCTTTAGGCTATAAACAATAAATACACTACAATAGAAAATTGAGATTATAGGTACCATTAGTAAACAATAAGTGTGTGTATATTATAAATACATCACATTATCATTAGTTGAATACATGTAACATAAGAAACATCAGGGAGAAACTTGTCTGAGCAAATGTTACTGATACTGTCTTCGTACCGCCACAGTACTGTACAATTTCCACTTATACACTTGCTGTTTTATTTCATTTTGTTAATAAGAAGGTTAACTTTGAAGCATTTTGATTTTTTGATAACTTAGATTTCACAATTTACCAAAATAACATTTGCTGGCAGGTAATGGGGAAGACTCACATTTTCACTACAGAGTGATGTGATATAAATCTATGAACTCCAAATATGTAAAAAAAATTCTTACCTCATCCAGTTTTTGAACATAAAAAGGTACAGTGTCGCTTTCATTTTGATTCAGTTCATCTTGTTCTGTATCTGCTGGTTGTGAAAAACTATTAAGGAAATTCTTAAACTTCTCTTTGCACTGACTGACGACAACATTCGTACCCCAGATTACCAGATGCGGTTGTGAAGCTGGTACATCTAACTCAGAAGAAGCTATTCTACCATCCCCTTCACCATCAACCTGAACATAAAATGCACACAACAGAACATAATATATGCACATACAACTGACAGATATTTACTCACTTAAGTATGTGATAAAAATGCTCAAACATACCGGATCAGAACTGATGTTGACTTGTCGTGTATGTCTATCTGGGCGGATATCTGGACGCAAGCGAATAGGGGTATTACGGATTCCAGCAGAACGCGGTGTCCTGACCGACGATATAGAACTTGGAGTTCCATAATTCAGTGGTGAACTCAGGTCTATTTCACTCATACCTAAGCAATACAATTTACATTAAGTCTAAGAATTTATCTTTCAAAACATATTTGACAAACACAACGTTTGTTCTATGAGCAAACCTCTATCGCTCACAGAATTGTCAATTAAATCCCACTTACCAGCTCCAAAAGGACTTGATGGAGCCACGTTTCCCTGCCCTGGTGAAGTCTGTGTCGTAGGAGGATCTGATGCTTCCACAATCCCATTTTCTTGTCCGTTCACTTGTCCCCTCTGGGCGCCAAATCGTAGCGGTGTGGTTCTTGGAGTACCAGTTTGTGACGACCGAGCAGGAGTACGTCTGGATGATGGTGTACGCAATACTCTATCACTCGGTGTACCGGGGCGATCTGCTTCCGATGACTGTCTGGACGGAGTTCGCCTGGTTGGTGTTATTAACAACCGATCACTTGGTGTACCAGGGCGATCTGCTTCCGACGAGTGTCTGGACGGAGTACGTGAACCTCGAGGACGTCTTGGACTTGACATAGTGTGGTCTAAACAAAACTAATAAAATCTTCGAGATTGCAATAGAAAACTTTCAAAGAACTATTCACAGACAATGTTTTCAGCTTATAATTAATATTATTAAAACAATTACCGTTTGAAAACTAAAACTTATTTAAAAATCACTCGATTTTAGTTAACATGAAACGCATCACTGAAAACAACGCTACGCACAGGAGAGAAAACGCGGGAATGTACTCGTAGCACCAACTGTGAAGTATGAAATATACATTTGTAAATTGTGTATTGTGAAATCCATATCAACCATATTTGATGGATTTAATCATGGCAATCATAGTAGTAAAATTTTCCAACTGTAATATATCTGCCTTTTAACAAATATATCAACAGAAACTAAACATTCAAGTCATTTGTTAAGTCTTTTAATATACAGCTATTATATATAAATAGAATGTAATGTTATTGGTATTTCCAGAAGGTTACACATATATTAAGTATCACCTTGATTTTTTTAATTTTATTTAGTAGTAGAAAACGCGTGTAATTTGGCGCGTAAATTTGATGAACTGCAGCGATAGGTAATCCAAATAATGACGCCATAACTCGTCTTTCGCTGTATGTGCGCCGTGTATTATTAGTGTATTAGTGCTTCGTCGCTCATTACATGTGTGTGTGGTGCGCTTGCATAGTGCATAGAAGTAGAAGTAATACTTTATTTCTCTCTCCATAGCAAGGTGGATTATTCAGTATTCTTGTCACAGTTTTTGTTGTTTAATGATGTAAATATTAACTAAGATATAATAGGCTTAGCTCATCCGCTTAAGGGTTTACTAATACGACTGTGTAGGTTGTGATTTGAATTTTGCTTTCGAAAAATGTTGAGTTGAAATAACCATTGATAAATGACAACAAGAATACAGTAACGTTGAAACATTTTTTATAGTTACATTTATAGATTGCAACACGTCTACAGTAGGTGAATATACATTTAGCTTGGCATTTGTGATAATGTTTTCATCGTTTATTGATTAAATACGCATCAAAAATAAAAATGTTGGTTAGAGTGGTCACTCGAGTTAACAAATTGGCCCAAATTGGAGACGAGAAATATATTGTTTACAGTAATTATTATTGCAAATGTAAACAAGAAAATAATATCATGCTCAGTGTATTATTATTGAAACCATTTATTATATAATTTATATTGAACTGAAGAATAAAATAAACTTCAAATTTTTGTAGACTTCCAAAACCAAAGTACATTAGAAAACATTTAGCCAAATAACACTTTCAGATTCTATACATAGTCATAGTTATTTTCAGTATATATTTCATGTATACCTACTTTTACTTGAATAAGTGTTTGTAATGTAAAGGCAGTGCAGTTCAGCTTGGTTAGGATCAAACTGTATCAATAAATAAATAGTAATGGAGCCATGTTATGTTGTACATGAAATAGCTTTATAGTTTTTGAGGAGAATTTTATTTTTGGAAGGGGTTGTATATAATATTATTGGTTTGGTCAGTATTGTATTGTATTAACGCAATTCATGGCATTTAATATTATTAAAATACACAGTGTAAACTAAAAATCTAATACACAAATGCACATGCTAACCAGCTACGAAATATCATAGTTTGGCCATGCAAAAACATTAATTATAAACAAACAGTTCAGTATAAACATAATGTTATTGTAACATTACATAATGTTGAACATCCGTATTTTGCTATATTAAATTGTGAAAATTCAGGTATATTTTTCTGAAAAATCATAATTTTATTTTTAATTCTATATGTTTAATATAACTTCTGTATTGACAGTGGGAGTGCAGATGTGGTGTTCTTTCATTCAGCCATTTGTAGCTGACATTAAGACGCCCCTCCCAACAGAGCAAATATATTTGAAGTATTTTAAACTTGCCAGATGTGTAAAACTTTTGTTGTAAATAACACTTTGCCATTAGGCTGCTTGTAGTATTGCAACATATTCTCACAACTGTCAGTTTGATACTTATATTAAACAAAATATAGAGTATAACTTCTGCAAACAATTTAACTCAGGGGTTTTATAACATTTTTAGTATTCAGTTGATATCAGAGTTTTATTTCTTTCTCCAAATAATTCTAAAATGATGTCAAGATTCTTAGCCTATAATTTTTGGTAAATAGGAATTAAAGTCTGGGTGAAAATATGGACAGAGACCGAAAAAAAATATGGACACAGACATGATGTGTGGTTTCCAAGAAAAGTGTACCTTTGTGGTGTAAACATTTTTTCAGGAACATCATTATAGTTAGCACTGTGTTTCAATACTCTTTTGTACATTGGTTCATCCCAGTTACATATGCAGGCAGCATTAATGTGAGTTCTCTACATAAGTTATCTCGAATCTTTTTTCAGCCAGAAACACTATTGTATTAACATGAAACTCCTCACACAAACTAAAATAAGGTACCCGTAGTGGTGAAACTGAGGTTTGACAATGTGAAGACATTGTTTATTAATAATGATATATGCATTAAATAGAAAACATTGTTCTTCATCGGACATTATTCTTGTGCTAACTTGTGTGTGATGCAGATTAGTCTTATAACTACCAGTGTTTTTTCATTTGTTTCAGGTGTTAACAAGAGTAATTTATCAATTATAAACAACAACAACAAAATGGAAAAGGTCAAATTTGAGGACAAGGTATACATTTTAAATGTAAAAACCATAGTTTTTACTATTAATATACGATTAACTTGCTACACATGTCATATGATACACTTACCTTATACTATACAACTTCTAAAGTGGAGTTGTCCACTCCACAAGTCTTCCTGATATTCTAATCAACTAATTTCTCCGTCCGGCCATCCGTCTCTCTCTCTCTCTCTCTCTCTCTCTCTCTCTCTCTCTCTCTCTCTCTCTCTCTCTCTCTCTCTCTCTCTCTCTCTCTCTCTCTCTTTTGTAAAGAAATATATTTAAAAGATTTTAAGAAAATGGCAGATAATAATGATATCAGTTTATCTGATAGCCAGATAACAAATCAAATAAGTAGCGACTCCGGAATTCAAACAACTGACAGTAGTCTTGAGGAGTCAAAAATAATACAGGCAGTTGAGATTCATTCAACACCTATTTTAGGAACTCAAAATAAGAAACCTGATAATGATGCTATGTTAGCAAGATTGTATGATATGATGTACAATAGTGTAGAAAAACAAGATAGTAATTTCAGAGAATTAAAAAACCAAATTAACGAAATAAAAAGTGATTCTGACGTTAAATTTAATATACAGAATGAGAAGTTCGATATTCAAAAGAATAGTTTTGAGGAGTTAAAAAATCAGAATAAAGAGTTAAAATATGAAATTAAAGAAATGAATAAATGTTTTAAAAATAATAATGAAGCAATAGTAACCAGTTTAAATAAATTAGAACAGAGTGTTGAGAAATTTGAGAAGGTAGGTGACCATGTTATAAGTATGACAAATAGTAATAATGACAAAGTAGTGGAAGATGTAGTTTTAAATAGTGATGATATTAATTACCATTCTGAAAGTATAGTGGGAGTAAAGAATAATGGAGAAACAAATGATGAAAATATAAAATATAGTACTAATGAAATTGCAGAATGTAGTGATTATGAGATGTTGAGATGTGTTGATGAAGTAGAGAGAGAGTGGAAAAATAATGTTGTAGTTGAATGGGGACAGAGGGCAAATTTTCCCCTTATTGTTTATAATGGTGATGATGATTTGATGTTGTTTTTTCAGGGCAAGAGACCCTTATTGTTAAATGAATTAATGTTGTACAATGTTGTACCCTCTGTCCGTAATAATTGTGAGAGTGTGATGTGGTGCTACGAAGAAAGAGAGTTATGTATTGAGAGTGAAATAGAACTATATAAGTTAGAAAGAAAGTATAATGAATTGAGGAAAATACTAGAAGGGGTGATGATGAATCATGTGAAATACGTACCTGTTGAAAGAGAGATAGAGAATAATTTTGATAATATCTTACCTAACTATAATGACTTACCTGACGTAGTAAGGAATACAAAAATGAGAAAACAATTTACCTGACATTAACAAATAACACTGATATAGACTTATGGTGACAAGATTTATAATGGTACAATGGATGAAATAGAGTTGATAGGTTATTATGATAGTAATAATTATAACAACTGGTATGTGGATAAAAATAATGTATGTCACAAATATATTCGATATTTATATGACGATGGAGGTTGAAATAAAAAATCAGTGAATAGACATTGTTGACTACTGTAAATTTTGGTAATGACCTTGCAGATTTGGACATATGACGAATATTTTGTAAATATAAATATTTTGTGAATTCATTTGTGTGTATTGTGAAATGTTAGGTAAGTAATGTGTATATGTATTAAAAAATGTTGTGTTAATAATAATAATATTATTAATATTTTGCATTCTAATTAAATGTTACAATAATTATGAAGACAATAATTAATGACTGGTAACTTTTGTGTTTTGAAATATGTTGTGTTTTAATAATCGATTGAAGTAAATAATTTCAGATGTTCAGATATTGTAGTTGAATGTTATGTGTTTGAATTTTATAATGAATTTGAATTGTTTGATGAGATTCTGATTTAATAATAATTAATAAATAAATGAAGATTAAATGGTTTATTTTGTGGAATATCATAATGGTTAAAAATATATGTTAATAATAAATTTGAGAAATTTTGAAAATCTGATTGCAACACAGGATAAATTCATAATGATGATAAATAAAAAGAGTTAATGAAAAAATTTTCAAATAATAATGTTTTTCAGTTTTATATAAATTATTTAAAGAAAAAATAGTTTGTTTAAATGTACACTAATAATCAAAGTTAATGTTTATTTGTTTATAATGTTATGTAATATATTATACAAAATGTGGGGATAATTTTGGGGGTAGATTGGTGCTCAATGAAGTGATAGAACAGTGGAGTGTGGAACTGCAACGGTTGAAAGTTTAGTTATCCATTGTAATTAATTAGTTAGTAAGTTGCTGTCGCTGGGGTGGCATGTGCCCCAGTAGATAGCGGAAAGTGTTGGGGGTAACCGAGAGTGTTACCTCCATCGGAGGCCAACATGGCGAATATGCACGGCACACCTTTTGTACAATTTTATATTGTAACTTGATAATTGCCGTGTCGTGCATAATAGTGATGATGTATACATGCCTGAAGGAAGAGATGATTTCCCCGACTTTTCGGGCGATTACTGCCTTACCAGCACTAATCGTGGTTTTGGCGAGCGGTTAGCTATGGTCATACCAAGTCCCTTGACCATAGCTGGCTTGAAATGGGTATAGATTTGAAATTTAATGGGGGGAGAACTTAGGGGAAATCCCAGGAACTATGGAACAGCGGCTGCCACTCTGTTCGAGGAGGAACAGCAGAGCCAGGTGGTAGATCCGTCTTAAGGGTGTAATTATTTAACAAGAACATGATGATGTTCACTAATTTTAAAACTTAATAGCGGAAGCAGAGACACGGAGAGGTAAAACCTGCTCCAAAATATACAGTCTCTGTGGAAGCGGAAAGGCGCCACAGTCTTACATAATTTGAAATAGTGTGTGTGGCTGGGAGGTTATCCAAGGGGATAACGTATTAGAAATGTTGTTGTATTTTAATAATGATGATTTGCTACTCAATAATTTTGTTTGAATTTGAAAAATAGATGCACTAAATACTTCCTATATTGTGTTTATTATGTCTTATTGTGTTAGTTGCATTTAGTATGTTAGGAATAAGAATTATAAAAATATGATAATATGTTTTCAATGTGTTTATAGATTTTAAAATAAAATGAAAAATAGTTGTGATAGGTAAAATTTTCAATGGGTTGCAAAAGATAGAAATGGGTGATAGTAATTATTTGAATAAAATGTTTGAGTCAGTCCAAGTTGAATTTTTGTGGGACATATAGATCTGTCCAAATTGAAGTCAGAGTTAAAGAAATAGTAGAGATGAAAATAATGCAATGTTGTTTTGAGTTAATGTATGTTATAGAATTTTGAGAAGTATAAGTGGAGACACAGTAGAATTGGAGAATTTATGTAGAGTTTTGAGCGATATATTGTTTATTTTGATGTTATTTTGTTGTAATTGTAGTGAGGTAATGAGATTGAGATTTTTTGGGGATGGCAATTTTGTAGTAGGGGTAGTGTATTGTGGGAGTCCGCAACATAAGGGTTGGGACGGGATTTGGTATAGTTTTAGTGGGAAGGGGTTGCCTTAGGTAAAATCCAGGAACCAGAGAACGGGAATTGAGCTTTTTTGGGGGGGGAAACACGTATCCTATGTACAAAGGGTTAGAGAGTATTTTTTTTTATATAAGAGTAGAAGGTGGCGAATTGAGTTAAAGTAGTAAGTAGTTAGAGGTAGAGAAGAGTTAGTAGATATTTTGATAGAGGGGTGTCATACTAGTTAAAGATTTTGTAAGGGAGCGTTAGAGTAATAAAAGGGTAAGATTATGAGTAAATGCCAAGTTGATAAAGTGAATTATAATGAATAACGTAGAATCACCCAGATTAATGAAAGGGAATAATAAATGAATGATGTGTAAAAAAAAAAAAAAAAAATTTTTGAGAAACGACTTAATAAAAGTTAAATGGAAATCTATGTATTTTATTATTGAAAGGTAATTTTCTGATTTTATATGCAAATTTAATGATGTAAAGTGTGTAACATTTTAAATGTAAGTTGTTTTATTTTAAGATGAATTATTAATGTACTATATTTTCCTATGTTATGTTATGTTGTTAGGTATTACGATATATATGTTAGTAATAAGTGAGTAAAAACAAAACCAGTGCTTCTTAGCGCAAACCAGCACCGCTAGGGGGAAACAGATCAGTTGGGGATATGGTGTTGTATAAGGCCACTATTTGATATTTTGATTTGTTGTTTCAGTGTTTGGTGGTGCTGTGGCGGCGGACCTGAGCTGGCCTGCGCGTCAGAGCAGGGGCGTTAAGTATCTGTCTGACTCTACGGTGTTGGGATCTCGAGAGAGAAGTCCAGTATGGTCATGCAGATGTGGTCACAGTCACCGGACCAAGGGTGAGTTGATTATAATTTTTTTGTTGTTGTAAACCATACAGGGGGTTGTGGCGACATATCCTGGCTGATCCCTCTAGCAAGTATGAATGTGTCAATGAGATTTTTTATGCTTCGGCATAAAATATCTCATTGAGGGGGTATTGTAGCGGGGCATTTTGGGCCCTATTTTGGGGCAATAACACAATTTATAATTTTTTTATGATAATAAATAACATGTTGAGTGATAGGGACAGAAATTATAAACTTCGGTAAATTTCCTGTTTGGAGCGATCACAACGGTGGCTGCACTGTTATTGACTTTATGAATGCAGAATTATTTAATAATATTGTGTGGACAGTTTTAATAACCGACAAACTGTGCAAAAGTCAGATCAAGGACAAATACAACAGTAAACAAATTATGCAACAAGTTACAAACCAGGTCAGACCATCTGACGTCAGCGCATTATATAACATGAATGCAGGGTGTGTCACGCCAGCAACATTGTGACACACAGACAGAACAAAGACTCAGTCGGAAATTAACATCTCAGCAGACCAGACGCAAAAACAACTGTCGCGTCTGCCCGGCTCGCGCCGGTTTTGGACGAAGTTTTGTGTGTTCGCCGACGCGCCCGCAACATATAAAAAATGTGAAGGAATCTTCTTTTAAAAAAGTGAATAACAGTCTTTAATGAAATAACAGTTTCGGCGTTATATAGTGAAAGCAAGAAGAAGGGTGCGGAATGACGGAAAATACGGGGCAGTTTTTCTGGACTCAAATATCAGCTAAGTAGCCATGTTGCCAGTTTAAAGTTTTAACAAAGTTTTCTTTTCAAAATTAACTACATAATGGGGGAAAAAAATAAATTTAAATGAAACATAAAATGAGAGCTCTCAGATCACAAATAGGTGTGTGTGCGTGAGTGTGTGAGGAAATATATTTAAATGAAGAAGTCTGGTTTGTGTTTGTAAAAAAAAATTATTTAGTTTTATTTCTATTTAATATCTTGATTTTTCTGTTAATTAAAATTTTATATGAGGTTTCAATTTTATTCATGTGAGTTTCTTTTGATGAGAATTATGTAACAGCTGAAGGAGGTAGTTTGATGATGATTTTAAAATGATGTGAATATCTAATCATTAATAAACCTCAGTAATTCTTGGGAAACTAGTAAAGTTTTCTTTATTTAAACAACCATAATCTGTTTCTCCTGTTCGCTTATAAGAACCCTGGTGTGTAATAATTTTACGTGTATAGGTGGTAACAACAAGATGGTGCCTAACAAAATCAAACCGTAAAAGTAAGTATGCTCACTCACGTTTATTTATTTTATTAATGTCAATAAATCAAAACATATCACGATTTGCATGCACAATTTGATGAATTTTGACAATGTTTTCGCCGTTCGGCTTGTTACTGGCCGCGCTACCCTTTCTTCACCAGTCACTTGTTCCCTCCCCTCAGAAAACCATTTAATCCATTTGTACACCGCTGGTTTCTTCATAGTAATCTCGGCATACACCTGCACTAACATTTCCTGTATTTCACTTCCACTCTTGCCCTGTTTCACCAGAAATTTGATGTTTGTTGCTTTAATTCCAGCTTAGACATTTTCACGACTGCACACAAGACACTGAAATGCCAAAATTATAAAATACATCTTACAGAACTGCTTGTATAGTGCTGCCCTCAGTGCCAAACGGTGGTGAGTTAGAGAACTTAATTGTCATGCCTCGTACATTAGTTTCAGTATTGGACACAATATTAGATTATATACTCTTATTTTTGTGTCCTGTCTCAGATATTTTTTAGCCAAACAGTATGAGGCAGGCACACAACATGAGTGTTCATGACTTGCATTGAACTTTCTATCCGACCAGCCGCTCTTGTGACAATCACTCTCAGGTATTTTATTCTCCAGTTGTCTCACTCCCCATGTCCACATTGTCAGTCTTTACTAACTAATCTTCAACTCTTCATTTTGTTAGTGTTTACTTTCTATTATATGCTTCAGGTATGTGAACATGTGTGTACCAATAGTCTGCTGACTTGTGTTCTGTGTGTCATTTGTTTTTGAGTATTTGTACTCATTACATGTCCTCATGCATGTTTGTTAATATTTCAATGCAATTGTGTTATTTGTGCTGGCAGTCTTAATGTGCATTGCTGTTTTCTTTTCCTCCATTGTACAATTTCCACCCCATAAGTGCAATTTCTCTACCAAAATTAAAACAAAAGTCATTTCCATAACACCACTGAGAGAACTTTATTATTTTCTTTCAATCTTAGTTTTATTTTTACAATTTTTGAAAAATCCTTTTTATAATAATTACTGTACTGCACAAATTTTTGAACCAGAATTTTGTAAAAAAAAAGACTTCTATGTGTTTTTATTGTACAGTATATTGTAGTATATTTGTGTATATATTTTTGAATACATAATTTTTTAAATTATTAAAAATCATGGGTAATATTTTTGAATGAGTAAGTACTTAATGTGTTATGGCATAAGACACTTTTAGTAAGTGTCTTATGTAGTTTTATCCCCAGAAATTTTGCCCTTCACCAACTCCTTTCTGGGATAGGTGTAGCCAGGATTCCTGTGGTGGCAGGCGGGAGGACATATGTTGGGGGAGTCCAAAATTTGCCATTCGTTAGCCACTGTTAATGTTATTATAATAACCATTGGTGATACATTTGCATCCTTCAGAATTTATACACATGAGTCAGTAACTCAGTCACCCTCCATGCTAAGCCACTGCTCTCTAGATTACTTATGAATAACAGTAAATCAGGCACACAGTAGGCACGGTGCTTTTAACTGTAAAATTAACAAACTATTATAATTTTGTTTACTTTATAGTAGAGAACTAATCACATTTGACATTCAAATATCGTACTTGCCTTTTACCTATCTTACTTCAATATCATTCAAATTCATATTGCCTCATCATAACTAATAAACTTTAGTGTAACAGTATATTATTAAAATGTGGTTGAAACATGGTGTTTCTCAGGTCAGATTATTTATCCTTTCATGTACCTTTCAGGTATATACTAGGGCAATTTGAAATGTTTATGACCTGATAATGAAAGACTTTTTCTTTCTGGAATCATTTTTATATTTCAACATAGTCTCCATGTAATTCAATATACTTGGTCCAGCAATGCTTGAAGCGGTTCAGTGTTTAAAATTGTGTAATAATTGACTACGTGTTAAAGGTTAACCAAGGATATCGTTTAGCCTACTTGGCAGAGAATAATAGGCAAATACAATTAAACAAAATACATAGGCTATTTATAAAGTCAAAATAAAATATTCTTTTATTTTCCTTTAACCTGACATTCTCTCTAAATGAAAACATCTATTCTGCCATGAGGCGCAATTGATAAAAACAAGTTACAAATAATTATTACCATTAACATTTTACTCTCGTAAAAAATAGATTATACTAAATCATCAGTTTAACTATATATATATTTGATCGCAAACCCAGCACTTCTTAAATATATATTCTTTATTCACCCAACCACACACATTTTCATACAGTACATTTTTTATATTCCCCTTTTTGAGCTCATTTTATGTATTTCGTAAAATTGCCAGATTTTATTGATTCTAGTATGATTTACTTCCCTTTCATGATTCATAGAGGCGCGTCCATGGGATGTCTCCTCGTGCACGCGCACTACCTAGATGTCTCCTCGTTTTCACCTTTTTGTTTTACCGCCGAACTGTCATTTTGCTTCAATTTGTCACTGTATTTATTTTTCGAATCAAAATACTGTTTTTTAGATTTAGTATGTAAAATTTCACATTTGGTGATGTGCGGCCACCTGGGATTTTGTTCCGGCACTTTTACGGCTGTACAGCACGAAGGAAGATGGTTGACTGGGGCTTCGTAAAGATGACGATTCTTAATTTGGCGAACGATCACGTGGTCTGGTTTCATTGTTCTTTTTGTGTTTCAACACCAATTTTGACGGGATCATTAATTTGGATCGACATTCCAGCGGTGACGGATCGCTGGGATCGGCTCTGACGTCATGTTTTGCTCGCCGTTTACATAGGTCAAAGTTCGTTCGGCTAAAAATAGCTGCTACTCTGTTGTTTTGCTGTTAACTTGACACGAATTCACTCACACTGAATACGTTGTTTCTTGTTCCCAAATAAAATTTATCATTTTAATTTATTTTTGTTTATGTTCCCCAAAATATTCTTAGGTGGGCTTAAACGTCCCATTACAATACCCCCTCAATGAGCGGTTTTATGCCGAAGCATAAAAACTCTCATTGACACTCTCTTACTTCCTAAAGGGATCAGCAGGGATATGTCGCCACAACCTTTTTTTTTTTTTTTTTTTTTTTTTTTTAGCGAATTGACCACTTAGGATCACACTACAACTTTATTTTACAACTTTATTTCTTTTTCTTTGCCTGGAGTTTCCTCTGTCTCCAATACTCCGTCATACGCTCACTGGCTTGTTTCCTTTGATCCTCTGTCCAAGTTCGTCCACTTCTATTAGGTCTTCCTGCATCTTGAAACAATTCCAGATTTTTCACTGTACTCCTAAATTCACTTCTTTCTAACATTTGGGACTCTGTGATATTTGACTTTTCTAAATCTTCCTTAATCCACGTTGTAGTGGTCTTCTTATTCCAGAGGTAGTCGAATATTTGTTTGGTTAATCGATTTTTGTCCATTCTGTATAGATGTCCGATAACTGTCAGCCTCCTCCTCCTCCTCCACAACCCCTTTATGTTTTATTAAAAATCGTGGTTAACTCACCCCCTGGTCCAGTGATTGTGGCTGCACCTGAATGACCTTGCTGGACTTCTCTCTTGAGATCCCAACACCGCAAGGCCAGACAGGCACTTGACGTGCAGGCCAGCACAGGACCGCCGCCACAGCATCACCAGACACTGAAACATGAAATCAAAATATCAAATAGTGGCCTTGTATAATACCATATTCCTAACTGATCTGGTCCCCCTTAGCTGTGCTGGTTTGCGTTAAGAAGCACTGGTTTTTCTTAACTTCTAACATATACATGGATACATACTTAACGTGACATAAAACATTTAAACTTCAATACCAACATTCTGAGCACCCTTCTCTCGTTAACTCTTATCCCAAAATTGAAAATTATTGCCCTGCTTCCCATCAGAATTTAAATAAACATTTCCCATTACAACATACAAATACCTTCCCTTATATAATTCACATTTCAAAATTAATAAACTTCTTATATAGAGTAAAACACATTTATATCAACTACATCAGAACAAATTATTTACTTAACAATCGTTTAGCATCCTTGAGTATCATAATACTCCTTAAATCAATACAAAATCATTCAGTTACCTCAGAAAATCAATTACACACTCTATATCATTGATGTAACTCATTTTAGTATTTAATAACTCGTTACTAACAACTTAGTAACCACCTTCTCCATCATCATCTAATATCCCCCCTTATTGATCCCTTAACCCCTGATACCCCGTGTTCAAAAGTGTCAGTGACCTCAAGGACTTTCACCTATCTTAGTATGACACAAGCTCGCATAAATGAAGCCTCTCCCTCGCAGCATGTAACGTTGCCACCGGCCATCCATCTCTCTATGTCCCCCCATGTCTGGACTGCTGCGCCCAATGGCTTCCACAAGGACTGGATCGGCTAGGGTGTAAACATTATTTACCCCGTTCTTGCTTCAGCGTTATAATAAAATTCGGCATTACTGGTATCCGAGGACACCAGTAATCCTACTACAATGATTCATACGCCCTTAATACGGTTCTATCACCCCATTCGGTGGTAGCCGCTGTTCCAAAGTTATGGTGATTCCCCTGATTAAAACCCCCTGTTAATTTCTAAATTGTACCAATTTCATAGGCAACCAACTATGGTCAGTTTACAATAAGTCTGCCCACAGCTAGTTATCATCCAAAACCACAGTCTGGGCTGGTAAGGCCAGGACCACCCGAAAGTGGGGAATCTATTTAAAACATACAATTGTAATCTATTGTCCCTGTTCTTTCGGGCGCAATATGTAATCTATTACTTTTATCGTTTTATTACTTATAGTGAAAAATGTATTTTCGTCTATACTTAAATAATCTCGGTCGCCATGTTTGTAAAAGGTAACATGATCGAAATCTACTTTTAGGGCCAGAATTCGTGTAACACGAACCAGTTAGTGAAACAATTTACCTGAAATAAAAAAATACACCAAATAACATATAAAGTATTTTATTAGTATTTAAAGTGATAGTTACTACATAATGAAATATATATGACCCACATATTGCCATGGGCGTTTCAAGAATCAATTTCCCCTCCAAAATCCTTACATATATCAAAAAATGTGTTGTCTTAGCTAATTATGATATAGATATGATAAACAATTTTATATAGATTTCCGCACAACCCAGCTCTTAGAAATTATAACCCACACACGCAACCTCTCTCTCTCTTTCACACTCATGGTACAATTTTTTATTATTAATGTTGGAGCTCCTTATAAATAATTGAAATTTTGAATAATTGATTTCTGCAACAAAATTTTACTGGGAAATAATGAAATAAGGATTTAAAATACACAAAGAACGGTCTCACCCATTTCGTTTCTGTTCCTGGTTGTTGTTTCGGTGCGGTAAAACTTCGCGTCCAGTACCGCGAGTTTTACGTGTATACGTTACGGTCACATTTTTGTAGTTGACGCACTTATACTGTTTATTAACCACCTACGGTGGTCTAAAAAGTTAAAATTCACTCGTAAGTGAATAGGTTGCCGGCCGGCGTTGATCACAGCTGCAGAAGAAATGACCACAAGTCTTTGTTAGATTTTGCGGAAGTGGGGTGAACCTACGTCACAATCCCATTGTTAAAACTGTTGACAGCGTTGTTGTTGATGTCAACACATTCTCCGCCTCTGACGTAATTAAGGTTCGGCTCTCTTATCGCAATAACTGCACACTGTTTTTTGTGATGTTTCACAGTTTTTGCTATGAATTGGTTCAAATCCTGACAAATATTGTTATACACTCCACTCACTGTATATTCGTATCGGGTGTTTAAGGTTGGGTTTAGTATGACAAAAATAGAAAAATACAATAGTTATGTTCTATTTACCATATTTAAAGTTAATTATAAATGTACCATGATTGTACCATCACACAATTACATGTTTTAGATCCCTACACTTACATAATACATAATAATATACAACATAAACACTCCTAATAAACATTGCTATTATTGCATCAAGACAAACATTTCAAATTTAAGTTTGACCAAAAATTACACACCTTTCATTTCTGGATCTGAACAAAATCTATAATCACAACAATTGTGATTTCAATTTAAAAACTTTCTTAATCGTTATATAATCAACTATGACTCCATCTTATTATTGATCACTTTCTAGAATGGAATGTACATCATGCCAACTTACATTTCCTACTAAGTTACTTTATTATTTCATTTCTCTTAAGAAGATTTTAACTTTAATTTAACTGACTAATTTAAGAACACAAAATGTAAATGCTACCTTTATACACTCCTTCGATACTTGCGATTCATAATTACTCACTTATGGAGCCTTATGTACCCCACATTTCATTAAATTATAAAATAATCTGTATTTATTTATTAATGATTTTAATGAATTAAAAGAATAATTAACATTACTCAAATAAATAATACCTTTTTAATTGTGTTACATTATAAGTTCCTTTTATTTCTCGGGTTTGCAGGTCTATTAATACATAAGCATTTTCCATTTTTACTTTACTAACCTCATATGGACCTGCGTATAACAAGAAGAATTTTTTAATCTCTTTAAAATATTTCAAAATTCGTACCAATTTTATTTCCCAACTTTCTTTGTTATACTTATTAATACTTTTTATTGAATTTAAAAATTGTATGTGGTTCACCCCCTTATGCTCATTACTGAAATAACCTAACTCAACGTCAACGTTCACTCTCTCACTCATATTGGTTAGTTTTTGATTAATTGCTAAGTTTAGATCTTCTCTAACTTTAATTACTTCTTGTTCATGTTTTGTTTGTTTACTTTTTAAATTAGTTACACTAGCTTTAATTGTATCAATTTGTTCAGTGTTACTGTTGAATCCATTATTAACACCCTCTTGTAGCTTATTTGCATTTTTAATCTGTTCACATTCAACAATTACATCTTGAACACTACTCTCAATTTCTATTTTATATTCCTCTATCTTTGTAACAATTTTCTTGTTCATGTCCATTTCAACTCAGCTTTAAACTTCTCCATGTTATCGTCAATTTTTTCATTTTGTTTTTTAAGTTTATCGTTTAATTTATTAGTTAATGCATCAACTTTTTTGTCTGTCTCTAGCAGTTTCTCCTCCTGCTTTTCACTAATTGTTTTTATATCATTTTTATCTCAATTTGTATTTTATTTATATTTATAGTCATTTCACCTTTCACTCCTGCAATAGTCTCACTCTGTTTCTCTAGTTTATTATTTATTTCAACGAACTTCTCACTCACTCCATTAAAATTTATAATTTATTTTTGTTTATTTTCCCCAAAATATTCTTAGATGGGCTTACACGTCCCATTACATGCTGCAGTGCTTTTGTCCGATTGCAGAACTTTGGTTGTTCTAGGTACTCAAAACAACGTTAACTGCCGCCCTCCCCCAGGGAAGTTTTGACATTTGGGAGTAGTTAAAAGTCAGATGGAGCTAAATGAGGGAAATAAGGCTGATACTACAGCAGATCGTACTTCAACTCGGCAATTTTTGCCATACAAACAATGCTTGCACGAAGTCTTGCATTATCCTGCTGCTATTTCTGTACTTAACCTGATATTTATTTCACAAATGTTTTCATTTATTTGGTGTAAAAGGTTAGCGTGGTGCCTCTTCATCATTTGACCCTTTCGTGATAATCTTTTAACAATACTCCCTTAGCATCTCAGACAATCAAAGTCGGCTTTCCAGCAGGTAAAATTGATTTTCCTTTTTTGGAAATTGAGAACAACTGTACATACATTGTTTTGACTGGTGTTTTGTTTTGGAATGAAATGATGGACCCAGTTTGTATTACCCATTACAAGTCTACAAATAAACTGTAGTAAATGATCACCCAACATATCTTTCATCTCTTTAAAAATTTGTGTTGGTGTTAACCTTTTTCTAACAAGAAATTTGATAGTGCATGACGTTAGACCTTCCCTTTTTTCAACAGCGCACCGAGGAGAAATGATCTTGAGGGATGACTTTGTTTACACAACTGTTTGTTATTAACAACACAGCAGACCAGCTAGATGCTTTACATCTATTCATGAGGCAAATGTAGTGGCATAGTCCAGTGAAAAACAGAAACGCAGAAATACCTCTAGATTGTAGATCACGATCTTTTTAAATTCCCCTTGTATGAAGATCACTAGATGCAGAAATTTCTGTTGGGAAAAGGCAATAATGAAAGGTTTAAGATTACACCGTTAACTTATCTGTCTTTTATCATAACATGTACTTGCTTTGATGCGGTTCTTAGGCTCTTCGTATCGTTATGCTCATCTTTGTCTGTAGTGCTTACAGCGTCCCTTAATGTCAACAGTCAACTCCAGTCTCTGCCTTCCTCTGTGGTACTTACCATTCACTGGGCTCCCATCACCAAAATCATTACTCCTGGCTGTCTCAACGAGTGACCCACCACTCCATGGTCTTGTCTTCACAAACCACTCCATTCGCCCATTGTTTCCACAACCTGTTAATTTTTTTAAAATTATTTTGCCCATCCAGTATATTGTTAATGTTCTTCAGCACATGTTACCATATAGCAGCACAATTCAAATGCTTCTGTGGTTCTTTCTTTCACCTTTCCAAATGATCTAGATTCCACATCCAGCGTGTGTAGTGCGATGCTGCAGACATGTAACTTGAGGAATTTCTTCCTAATTCCTAGCCCAGTATTTGACAACAGCAAATTAGTTTCTCCATTTGGCCTGTGCTGTGACACCACTTCCTCCAAGTTACCGGTTGCCGGTTTTAATATTTACAGAATCTCTACTTTTGTTTCCAACTTCTGTTATTGTAATCATTTGTCTATAAAATTCAATGCTGTTTATAAATTTACCTTGTTCTCTACAAGTCATATTATCAGTGTAACAGTACAGATTTACCTGTACCAGAATAATGGTATGAGGCATATTGTCATTGTAAATTTTATTGTGTTTATACATATTAACAAGGGCAAGGTTAGTTTACCCAAGTCCCAGTAGATACGCAAATTCACCAGAGGGGAGCCGATCCAAGGTCAGCAGAGTACGAGTGAAATTAAACAATGGTAATGGCGATTTAGGCGCTACAAATTGACAATACGAACTTTTCATTGGCCCACTGAAACAAATCGTCACCACCAAACAATGACGATATAAAACAATTACGTATTAACCGGGGCGGTGTTTGGAAAACAATAGATGGTGACGTCAGATGCACGACCACTTACATAACAATTACGTCTGACCCAGCCCCAGTCTTCAGCAACAACTTAGAGAGCACACACGCTCAAACAGTGTAGTGGGCAGTAATGCCATAAAAAAAGTAAATTTGTTCAAAAACGTAATCACAACAGTAAAGTAAAGTCAGTGGACCACAATGTAGAGAAAAAAGTAAATTCAGTGCACTTAAATAAAACAGTAAAAGTTCGGCCAAACACCTGCCAGCCAACATGGGAGTCTGCCGAGGATAGTCAACGCCGCATCATTTCAGGAAAGCCCTTTAAAATTCTTTTCTAAATTTAAAACAGAAAAATGAGCTCTAATCAGAAAAAATAATCAATGTGTTCAATATTATAGTATGATTGGTTTGAGTGAGAGAGTGAAAGTGCGAGTGGGCCCACTTTAAAGTAACTATATCTGAGGCGTTGGTTTGTGGTGTATTGTAGAGTAATTATTCATGTCAAAGAAATAAATAACACTTTTGAAGGTTAACTACAGTAAAGAAGTTGATAAAAGAATTATTTTAAAGAAAACAAGAGTATATCCATATAGAATTAAAAGCATGGTGAAAGGCGGAAGCAATGTAGCCGCCATGTTGAAATTTAATAGTCGTTTGAAGACTCCTATTGTTTATAGCATTTAGATACTGATATAAATAAAATTAATCTGTTTGCCACATGTTAATTGGATGTTATTTCGAAACCCTTACTGCCTCTGATTTCTCGCTTAACGCAACCTTGGACCCGAAAAGCCTAATGTACATTGATAAACTGAGCACATGGTCACACCGGATGTCTGGTGTACAGTATTTAAGTACAATCGAATACAAATACATAATTATCAGATATACATTTATTATTAATTATTACAGAAGAAGAACGTAATTTAACAGATGGCTGCCCGAACGGTGACTTTAAATAAAATAAAAATTATATAAATAAGCAGAAAAGCAGAGGTGGAAGGGTAAAGAAATAAACATAAAAGAGAGGTTATCTATGGAAATTACATATAGTATAAAGAGACGTACATAGCAAATAAAATAAAATTTAGTACCATCAGTACGACAAAATGGCAGATAACGAAAGCATTAACGTAGAAAATACAAATACAGAATCATTGATGTTGAGCGCACCACAGGCGAACTCAACGCCTATAGTAAATAACAGAACGGAAGAAAATGACATAACAAAAATGATGAAACTGCTTTTCAATGAGCAGAGCGTCAAATTTGATCAATTCGATGTACAATTGAGTGATATCAAAAAAGAAATTAAGAACAAGTTTGCAATTTTGACAAAAGATTAAATGAAATAGGTACAAAGTTAGAAAAAATAGAATTAGAAAAGAAGAAATTAGAATTAGACAGATTAGAATTGAACAAAGATGACAAGGTAAGTAGTAGTGGAAATGACGATAAAATAAATAAAAATAATAGTGTGGATGTTGGTAGTAATAGTGAGATTTTAATGAGAATAGAGGTTAATGGTGAGGTGACAGTTGTAGATGAGAGTGAAAGTGGGGGTAAGAAGAGTTTAAGTGAGTATAGTGAGCAGAGGGCAAATTTTCCCAGTGGTATAGTTGGAGTAAAGACTCCGAAATTGTTATTTGAGGAGGAAGGTTCCTCTAGAGTTTATCCCTTAGTTTTTTGGGTTAGTATACCTGATGAGGCCAGGAGGTGTTTTTATGGAGTAGTAGTGCCCGATGCAAATGTGGAAAGAGAGAGATGGTATGATAGTGAGAGATATATTGAGAGAAACAGAGAAGTAGAAATTATTTTTAAGATATGTAGAAATTATGAAGAGTTTATAGAAAGGTTAGGTGGAGAGAGAAGTGAAAATAATAGCAAGTACTTACCTTGTATTGAAACTGAGGTAGTAGGAGATGATGTTGATGATAATGAGAATAATGACTTGACGAAATACATAATTATGACTGGTTTTACTGAAGAAGGATGTTAGTATAAAATATCTAATATTAAACCATGTATATAGTTTTAAGGTTCGATTGTTATTTGACGATGGAGGTTAGTTGTTCTTATTGTGGTTATGAACATTTAATTATGTGAACAGTGTTTTTTAAGATGGACTGTTTATGACTGAGTTTTGGTAAACGATTTAATGATAATGTGGATTGTATATTTTTGTGTATATTGATGTCAATGTATTTGTGTAATTTTGCTGTTGTGTATTTTATGTATTTTTTATGTAAACCATGTACTGTAGAATGTTAAATATTCAAGAATAATTAAGTTTAATAATGATTTTAAAGGATATTATGAGATTCAGATTCTAATGGTTAGTAGATGATTATATATTTGGATATTGAGAGGTATTGTTGTTAGTAGACAAGTGATGAATTTTCTAGTGATATATTAAGGTGAAATGTTGTAAAGAGTTTGGGTAATAGTGATAAATAAGGGCATTGGAGTTAGTTAAACAGAGTTAATGGGAGTTAGTGAAAATAAGAATGTTGAGATACTGATAATATATAAAGAGGTGATAGATATTTTAGGGACACAGTGGTTAGCGATTATATGTAGAGGTGAGTAATGTGAATGGTAATTTTATAGCTGTTGTTGATGATATTTTGTAGTAAGGATCCGGTGTTAAGGAGTGATCAACGAGCGACGTGGCAAGGGACCAGCGTGCAGCGTTGTGGCAGGCGGAGCAATTTTGGGTTAGAGTGTTTGCCGATATTTGGTGGAGGGCAAATGGTTATGAATGGATATGGCCAGGTAGGTAACATACATCCTTATAAAAAACAAAATGAGCGGTGCCAGAGGTTTTAAATGGGATTTGTGAAGGGGGTTATTATTGAGATATTGGTGTCATATTATGTAAATGGTTAGAAGCGGTTGTTAGTGGAGAAAAGGGGGTAGTAAGGTTAGATTGACAATGCCAAAATAAGATAGAGAAAATAGTGAATAATAGAGAGGCACCCAAACTAAATAAGGATAAAAAGGTTAGAAAGGAAAATTCATGGTAGAAAGGTAATGTAACAGAGGGATTGATGATAAATTTGAGATTTTTTGTATAGAATCTGATGAGTGTTAAATGATTAAAAGTTGAATAGAGAGTTGATAAAAATAGTAATGTCTTGTTAAAATTTTGCTACAAGTTATGTAAATATGAATTAAGTAATGTGAATTGTTCAATGTTAGTGTTTAATGTACAATGTTCTATTATGTTTATGGTACAAGAGGTCAGGAGGTTACTGTAAGGGTAGTGACGATAATAATATTAAATTTTATGTTAGAGTAACAAGTCTCTAAAAAAAAAAAAATGATTCTGTTATAAAAGGATAAAATTAAAGTAAAGAAAATGAGTAAAGAAATTTAGATAGTTTTAAAATGCTGCCATGCTAGATAAATGTACTTATATTATTTGAAATAAATGAATAAAAATAGTAGTTGTTGTTTGAGAGTAAAATTTGTTTTGTGTTTAGTATAAGAGTATAATTTCTTATGATGAAAGAAGCAAATTGATATTGACTGGAGTCAGAGCAATTGATAAAAAATGTATAGGAGTGTTGCCAAGTAGAGGGATGATCTATCTTAAACCTTGTTATAATTTTTGAGTTATTTGGAATTTTATAAATAAATAAAACCAACGCCTCTAATCACAAGCCAATGCATCTAAGAGGAAACATATCAGTTGCGGATATGTAGATGAATAAGGCCACTATTTTAAAATTTTGTATTGAATGTTTCAGAGTTTTTATGGTGTTGTGACCACGGTCCTGCGCTGGCCGGAGCGTCAGAACAGGAGCGTGCAGTGCCTCATGGCCTTATGGTGTAGGGATCTCTAAGGAGAAGTCCAGTAAGGTCAGACAGGTACGATCGACACTATAGGACCAAGGGTAAGTGATTGAGATTTTTTTTATGTTAACACTACAGGGGGTTGTGGCACATATCTGAGCTGATCCTTTTAGAAAAGTATGAATGAGAATGAAAGTTTTTGTGTCTCGACACAAAACCTTTCATTGAGGGGGTTTTGTAACAGTACAGATTTACCTGTACCAGAATAATGGTATGAGGCATATTGTCATTGTAAATTTTATTGTGTTTATACATATTAACAAGGGCAAGGTTAGTTTACCCAAGTCCCAGTAGATACGCAAATTCACCAGAGGGGAGCCGATCCAAGGTCAGCAGAGTACGAGTGAAATTAAACAATGGTAATGGCGATTTAGGCGCTACAAATTGACAATACGAACTTTTCATTGGCCCACTGAAACAAATCGTCACCACCAAACAATGACGATATAAAACAATTACGTATTAACCGGGGCGGTGGTTGGAAAACAATAGACGGTGACGTCAGATGCACGACCACTTACATAACAATTACGTCTGACCCAGCCCCAGTCTTCAGCAACAACTTAGAGAGCACACACGCTCAAACAGTGTAGTGGGCAGTAATGCCATAAAAAAATGTAAATTTGTTCAAAAACGTAATCACAACAGTAAAGTAAAGTCAGTAGACCACAATGTAGAGAAAAAAGTAAATTCAGTGCACTTAAATAAAACAGTAAAAGTTCGGCCAAACACCTGCCAGTCAACATGGGAGTCTGCCGAGGATAGTCAACACCGCATCATTTCAGGAAAGCCCTTTAAAATTCTTTTCTAAATTTAAAACAGAAAAATGAGCTCTAATCAGAAAAAATAATCAATGTGTTCAATATTATAGTATGATTGGTTTGAGTGAGAGAGTGAAAGTGCGAGTGGGCCCACTTTAAAGTAACTATATCTGAGGCGTTGGTTTGTGGTGAATTGTAGAGTAATTATTCATGTCAAAGAAATAAATAACACTTTTGAAAGTTAACTACAGTAAAGAAGTTGATAAAAGAATTATTTTAAAGAAAACAAGAGTATATCCATATAGAATTAAAAGCATGGTGAAAGGCGGAAGCAATGTAGCCGCCATGTTGAAATTTAATAGTCGTTTGAAGACTCCTATTGCTTATAGCATTTAGATACTGATGTAAATAAAATTAATCTGTTTGCCACATGTTAATTGGATGTTATTTCGAAACCCTTACTGCCTCCGATTTCTCGCTTAACGCAACCTTGGGCCCGAAAAGCCTAATGTACATTGATAAACTGAGCACATGGTCACACCGGATGTCTGGTGTACAGTATTTAAGTACAATCGAATACAAATACATAATTATCAGATATACATTTATTATTAATTATTACAGAAGAAGAAACGTAATTTAACATCAGTAAATCTTAACATTTTTATACTCTTTCCATAAGGTGTTATTCCAATCTTGAAAGTCTATTATTTCCTTTGCAGCACATGTAAAGCATTCTCCTGTAATGGTGATAAATTTTTATAATTGTAAATTTAATTCTTTTTATTTGTAGGATGTTTTAACGGATATTATAAAGAAAGAAGTGGATGTTATAACACTAATATTTCTCTTATATTGTTTATTCTTTTATTTTAAAAAGCCACACGTTGGTTGCATCACTTCTATTTGTAAAAACTTTACTGTTTGTTGAATTTAACACTCGCGTTCATTAAATATATTCTTCAATTTTTTTTTTATTTATGTTAATGGTTTAATTCGATTTTGAGGTTTTTGTTTATTTATATTTGAGTAACTATTTGATTGTAGATCCGTTGATGAATGTAGACAGTTGCGTAGATCTCTTGACGTTAGTTCACTCTCCTGTTGAATAGTGTTGTCTGTGTGTGTCAGTGTATAGTCTAGACAAAGTTATTTTACATAAGTCAAACCTTTACGTACCTGTGATGTAGTACTAGACTTTCAGTTGGTCATAGGTGGTTAATAACCTGTCAAGCTTTCGATCAAACAGTATATTAATGCTGTGGAAGCTTTTTGTAAACACTTTTAAATTTTATTTGGGCGCCATATGGGCTTTCGAGAGAAATGACCCATAAAAAGAATTCTTCTGAATAAATTAATAGTTAATTCTGATATTTTATAAATCAATAATTGATTAAATGGTTAGATCAATATCATGCATTAAATTTCTGTTTATTGGTTTACTATAACAATGCAACTCAGTAATTAGTAATACTAATTAATTACTATTTGAAATAATTGTGGACAAGTGTTGTTACTTTACAATTCTGTTATTTATTATGCATTATGGAATAAATTCAATTAAATACATTCATTTGAAAATAACAAACGGATCACAGATCATCCGGTTTCTTTACTTTTATCTAGCTCAGTTTAGTTAACATGAAAACTCTAGTTATAATCGATAGATTATTTATAATTGTTATTTATGTCAAGGGTGACTTCTTTTAAGTTACATAATAGAATGCCACAGCCTTATTTTACAATGCTATTATGATATATCATATTGTTAGGTTAGTCACCTTTAGTTAACAAACGAAAAGTTCGTTTGTTCTGAATAAATTTTAGGTTAGTTATAAAAACGTTAATACATGAAATCTTACGTCGGAATCTGTTAATTCCTCTAAATAACTTTAAAACAGTGTTAGTTACTTATAGTAGGCCTATTATTGTTTCTTGCGTCAGTACATTTGTGTATTATTCTATATTGTTATTGGCTAAAATGTAAACAAAGTAAGTATGAGCACTGTACTCCCTGGTGATTAATCGCAATGATTAATTTATTAACACTTTTAACGATCTTATTCAATGATCGTGTTTACACTTCACTGATTTTCGCACTTGAACGGGTTAATTTTCTTCTTGAATAAGCTACAGCTTTGGTTATGTTGATACCTAACCTCGTTCGTTCACACGCACTTCTGGTTAAAGTTTCACTACTATTGTCGATGCACTGATTGAATTATACTTCTTCTTTATTGTTGAATTATTAAATTTTGATGATTAGTTGGCCTGGATTTGTTGTTGCTGGTTGAGTGAAATTAGACAAAATGCTTCTCTGTTTACAATGACCATCGTTTATATACTTTTTTCAGAAAGCCGCTAGGCGCTCCAAAGGTCTTACTAAAATTGTTCGTGATTAGTCCGAAATTATGTCATGATGACGTAATTCTATTAATAGGCATTACATATTTGTATTTTGCTAGCCGTTGTCGATTGTCTTGTTATTACTTGCATTTATTCAGTATTCTACAAATGATGCTATGATGCTAACGTTTATATCTCAATTATTACAATCTCAATTCGGGTTCTATTACTATTATTGTACAGCTTATTTCTTAATCTTTATTTTGACATGGCTTGATGACAGTTTGGTCACAGTTTTCATTAATATTTCATTACTTTAAACTTACTAGTACATTGTTTACATGCATCGTCTGCTAAATGTTGCAAATCCGACTATTAACTTTTTTTCTAATATTTGTTTAATTATTCTTAATTTCTACTTTGAACATGATTAATTGATTAAAAAGAATACCTTATTATATATAAATGCTGCATTCAGCTGAACAATATTAATTATCTGTTTACATTTGTTGATTTACTAACATAAACTTCCATATTTTATTATTTTTATTTTAGTATGTCCTTCTCATCTCTTATTTTTATAACATCCTACATGTGGTGGTACTTTACATGCTTTTCATCATTGTCATGATTCTACAGCATAATGCTTAGTAGGGTTTCTATTTAATTCTTATTTCTTTGATTTAAATTGGTCATTCAGGGTCTGTTATCATTATGCTACAATGTTTTGTTCCTTGACTATTATTATATTTTGTACACATTCTACTTACTTATGAAGTTACCTAAACACATACAGTGCTTACATTTATAGTTATTCTTAATCTATAATAATACATATTTGGGTTTCACATTATCTTTTACAGTTTGTGACTATTCCTAGCTAGTTCATTATATTTGTCTTTTTTATATCATTGTTTTGACTTAGATCAGCTAATGTGCTGTTTTTTATTCATAATATATATAGTACAATACTATTCAAGTATTTGTTATTTTATTTATTCAGTTTGATTTTATTTATCAAATGTTTTTATGGAACTCACTTGACAGTGGGAAACTTGTCTTGTCATTTCGTCTTTGTCATTCAGTTTATTTTATGTTGTAGTGTCATTTAGTACATGTAGTGGATTTGTCACTGTTTACTTTGTAATAAATCGAATGTTTATTTATGTTTATATTTAAAATATTAAATGTTGTAGTGGTTGAAAATTGAAAGTTACTAATTTTATAAAGTAATTAAAATGTCGCATTAGAGGTTATTAAAAGTGTGTTTACAATTGCAAAATTATAAGTGTCTGAAAAGAACTCTTTTAGATAAAAAATAAGATAATTGCATTAATATTATTTCAACAATAACGTTGCTTAAATTTAAAAATAAAGTGTACTAGCTGGTCGCTTGATGATGGTGACCGTCGTGCTGATACTAGCAGCGAAACTCCTCCTCCAGGTTGATAGTCGTCTAAGTACGTAAAGTCTAGTAACGTCTGGACAATAGAATTAATAAAATACACTTCCACGTACCTGTTCGTGTTTTCTGGAAGTTCAGAAGTTCAATAAATCAATAAGCTGCCAAGACGGTTTACAAAACCAGCTTACTCTATCTACAAGGTTAGGTTACCTTGTTTAATAATGGGCGCCACACAGGTTTATTTCGGGAAAATCCCATGGAAAACCCATTAATAGAATCAAATAATAATTTTAAAAAATTGAAATCGTGTTTATTGCCCTTATGGCAATGCAATTCAACAATATTTAATCGCAACTAAAAGTTGTTTTGATTCTTCTGAATGAATTATTTATCTGTTTTTTAGAAATAAATTAAGTCAAGTTATGCTGCTAATAATTGGGTTTTATTTGTACCCTTGATAGTGAATTCAAACAAATATAATTAAAAGAATACATTGATGTACAATTGCAAATATTTTGTTACATACCCTATATGACTGGCTCAGAGCATAAACAATAATTCTGGTTAAGTCCAGATGCTCTTTACTTTAAACATTAATATTATTTATATCTCAGGCGTAAGTTCTTTGAAACACAAAAAAGAATGCTCATGCCTACACAATAGCTAATTATTTCATAATATAATATCGACTAGTAATGCCTTTTAGTTTACTAATATAAAAATCGAACCTATTTTATAGGTTAGGCGTTCATCACGCTTGATTAATTATTCACAAAGTTATATGGTGAGATCACTTATGGCTAACATCCAACTTAAATAGGATTGACAAATCCATTAAATAAATTCAGACATGGTGTAATACAGAAAATGTTTCAGTGTTATGCGTCAGTACAGATTTGTTTACAAAAAACATATAGGTTATTGGACTCGGTGTAATGGAATAAATTGTCAAACAGTATAACATTGCCAAACCCTGATCACATTTGATATTAATAAGTATGTAAAAAATGCTAAGAAATAATATATATTGATAAATAAATAAGAAATACGAACTAGACTGACAGACAACTGACATTGACCCAACCCCAGAGATTGGCCAGATATTAACCAAAATAAAGCGAGACAAGAAGACAGTGGGGAAAAAAAAAAAAAAAAAAAAAAAAAAAAAAAAAAAAAAAAAAAAAAAAAAAAAACGAGTAACAAGCAAAAAATACCGTTAGATTTTTTTGACTGAATGCATGACGCTTTAATGGTATAGACGCTAATTTTCGAGTGACCAAAAATTGTCAATTAAAACATAGAAAATATCAGAAGAAGTTACTACTAAGTGTATACCAAGACGTAGGACGAGGACTGGAACCATATTACTGAAGTTGAGGCCAAATTAACGAAAAAAGAAAATAAATTACTACCAATTAAACTGGAAAAGTTGCCTGATGTCCCAAACCAATGCAAATTAAAGAAGATTGCAGTATAACCCATGAATAACAGATCGCATGAACTCGCATCATCTACTGAAGCGATAAGTACCTATTAAATTACCCAAAATTTATAAATAAACTCACGTTAATTATTTCTCACTAAAGGTCGAAATCTCACTAAACTGAAATTAATTACTTTCAAAGATTAAAAAGAATACTAAGTCACTGTCAATTTATAAACTAACCAATATAAACTGTTGTTAATTATCCATAACTTGTGAACACTTTTACTACGCTACACTAAACAAATTATACCTACACAATATGTTAGTTAAGTTTACTTGATGTAAGGGTGTGTATTTTTATTGTTTTAAACATTTGTAATCCTTTTAACGTAATCTCAAGAACCCATGACAAACGAACATTAATAATTTGTACAATTTCCAACAGACGCCATTACTAAAAGTCTGTTTATCGATTTGTCAAACCCTGTAATTGTCTCATAAATAACCGGAGCATTTGTAGTAGAATAATTTGTATTAAATGAATAACTAATCACTAATAAAAAATTTATAAGTATTGAGTGTAACCACGGTGTTATAATTTCATTAGGAGGTGCACAATATTTTATGTACATTTTAGCAGACGACTAACGATTTACACAGCACACGCAACGAACTACGGAGCGCTACAGTTGGCTTAGGCGGGCGGAAATATTTGAATTATTCAAACCGCCTGAACTGCGCTGGTCATACGCCTTTGAATTTTATTTTAATTGTTTTAAGAAAACAATTTGGCGCCACCGGGATTTTCATACCCCTAGTGAACATCAGGTAAGAACATCAAGACCTGGTTATTCGTACGTTCGCAACGGACGAAATCTGCGGAAGTTGCACGCATTTGAACTACAGATAGAGAAGACACGTTACACCCATCACACACAAATTGTACATTATTCACATTTTGCAGAGTAAAACGGTAGCCGTACACACGACTCCTTTACAAATTGGCGACCAACCGGTGGAGCTAGAAGAGAGAGAAATACGAAATTCTAGCGGCGATTACGAAAGGTTGCAATATGCACACCAGAGGATTGTCGAAAAAATTGGCAAAGGAGAAGGTGATGGAAGAAAACAGAGGGGAAGAAGAGGAAGGAACACCGATTGAAGAAGTGGAGACAGTAATAACCACAACAGAACCAAGCCAAGACGAAGAAATGGAAACAGGCTGGAGATAGGGAGGAAGCCAGAGGAGGAATGGATTTACAAAAATTATGGGAGTTGATTAATGGAAAATTAGACAAGAACGTGAAGGAGATGAACAATAAATTCGACAAGAATGAGGAGAGTTTGAAGGAGATGAACAATAAATTCGACAAGAATGAGGAGAGTTTGAAGGAGATGAACAATAAATTCGACGGCATGAAGAAAGAAACCAGTGACAATTTGAAACAGATCAATGAAAAAATAGTGAGTACTAAGGAAGAATTGAGGAAAACAGTCAACCAAAATAATGAAACACTACAACAACGATTACTGGAGGAAATTCAGCAAAGAAATGAAGATTTGAAGGAAGAATTGAAGGAACAGCTGAAGGAGGACCACGAGAAAAATAAAGAAGAAATGAAGCTACAGATGGCACACCAATTAATGGAGTACCGAGAAGAAGCAAAGCAGCAGATTACGGAAATCAATGACAAATAGAGGAGACTTGGGAGAAGCTAGAAAAAACCAACGAAAATGTTTCTGAAGTCCGTGAGGAGGTAATCAATAAAATCAACAACCTCGAAGGAGAAACCAAAAAGAGAATTGAGGAATGTCACGAAGAAACAACCAAAAGGTGGGAACAAGTGAACCAGGACGTGCATCAAGTCCGGGAAGAGAATCAGAAGGAGACAGCAGTGATACGAACAGACCTGGGAGAAAGGATGGAAGGAGTGTACAGCAATTTGAATAAAATCGACAGTAAAGTGGACAAGAACAAACAAAAAATTGAAGAGATACATAGACGAGAAGAATTATTACAGGAAGAAGTGGACGCCTGGCGTGACCGATCATGTAACCACAACCAAATATTTAACAATGACAATAGAGATACAATAAATTTCCGCAACTATAAGCGCAACCCGATGGAGTTTTTGAAGAGAGTAGAAGAACTGATAATAAAGAACCGTGAAACACGATGGACAGCAGTGAGGGGAATGTTAGATGACATGTTTAAGGAAACATGACAACTGGTGGACCGCTACACAACCAGACATCCAGAGTATCCAAGAATTCAAAACCCAATTCAAAGCAAAGTACTGGTCCGAGTCAACCCAGAACATGGTCCGTAACAATTTAAGTAATGGGAGGTGTGAAAACCAAAACGGACAAACATTAACCTCATATTTTCTAGGAAAAATCTGCATGGCCAGGAATTTGGAACCACGCATTCCGGAAGAGTGTTTAGTAATACAATTATCGTACCACTATGACGATGCGATCCAGAAAGCCCGTATGTATAGTCAAGTCAAGACAATTCAGGACATGGCTAGTTTATTAGAGAGCCATGAACACGAATGGCAGTACCGCAAGAACAGATTCACGAGTTTCCGAAATAGCAGACCAAATGAAGGGCCATCCACACCAAACCAACAGGGTGACAATAAACCACCACCGAACAACACAAATAACTACCAAGGAAATCAACGTGGGAATAATGCGCCCAGGAACTATCACCCAAACCACAACAATAATGGCAATTTCAGAAACGATTACAGAGGGAATCAACAACGGAACGGTCCTAATAATTATTACCATCCAGGAAATGGTAACAACAACAACAACAACAACCGAGGATACCGACCGCAAGTGAATTATGTGAGGTGTCAAGCACGACGTAGTCCAGTAAGGAATTATTCTCAGGTAAATAACCGACCAACGTACTATAACCAGGTATCAAATACAAGAGTCCACACCTTCGAAGAAAATGTCAGGAATGATGGCGATGACACAAACCACCAACAGGAACCATCAACAAGCCAACAAATGAACACAAATGAGGTCAGAACCAATGAGACCAGTCCTCATTTAAACGAATAAGGTCGGTGAGAACTGTGAACAGCCCATCACTGGACCAGTCTCTTGGGGAATATAAGACAACAGAATAGCCGAAAAGGTAGAGCAACAAAAGAATAAGTACGCTAAGAACCAGAAAAAGCTATTAAGTACGATGTAGGAGAAAGGGTACTTTTAAAAAACAGAGAATTACCCAGCTCCATAGAAGGCATCACTAGAAAGTTACTATTATTATACGTGGGACCATACACTATAACAAAAGACAAGGGCAATAACACTTACGAGATCACTCACCCTGTCACCAAGAAAATAAAAGGGGTATACAATCAAGCCTCAATTAAGAAATATTATGACAATCAACAATGACTGTAAAAAACAATTTAAAGTAAAAAACCAACAAAAATACTTTAAATAAAAGAAAAAAAAATAAAGTGACAAACAAACAAGTTTGCCAATGTCATAAAGAAAAGATCTCTAAAGAATGTCAAAATTCCAAAACATTGGTAAGTACAGCTTACACTAAGCATTAGAGAAACCATTATGATGAATAAAAATTGTAAAAAATCAAAAACGATATGTAAGAAAAGCTTACCCAAATATCTCGATAATATTTTAGAACAATTAAAAATGGAGAGATAAAAGTTACAAGGCATTCACATAAAGTAAGAGCAACTGACTTACTACAATATCTAAATAAAAATATAATAATAGAGGACTGTATTCACAAAACATTCCTACAAAATAAGGTTAAATTACCATAATATTTAGCCAAAAAATGAGGCATAAAAAGCATAACATACTGTAAAGGAATAAGCTACAAAAAATTCCTAACTAGTAAGAAGCAATAACTTACTATGATATTTAAAAATTGTGAAGAAAAAAATATTAATCAAAATGATCAGCTTCCACAACTATTTAGAAAGAGGGGAAGTAAAATTACCCAAACCAATGATCACCAAACGATATAATTGAAATAAACATTCTAAGAGTTATAATGTGAAATGAGATGAAACAAAGAGTAATTAAAAATGAATAAAAATGTGAATTGTATCAATAAAAAACAATGCTTCGAATAGTATCAAATAGTATCTATAAAGAAAGATGGAACAATATATGACTCGAACTGAGCAATAATGAAGTATAAAAGTAAAAAATTCCCAACAAATATTATGATTATGATTATTATTATTTTGAGTCACGAGTTGACTATATTTAAGAATTGTTGATTGAGATTGTTTGTTGAATGAACCAGCAATCATTTTACTGAGCAGGGATGATGTTCCCCTGATATCAGTATAAGAGTAGTTTTGATGGAAAATAAGATTTATAGGGAATAAGTTATAATAAAAAATCAATAAGCCAGTTCGCAATATGAGAAAATAATGAAGAAAAGACTAAGAAGAATGGAAATAAAAGATACAGAATTAATTATAAAAAATGAATGAGAAGCAGGAGAATTTGAAAAAAAAAAATGATACGATACAATTGATAATTTCATCAAACTTAGAATCACGTTTTATAAAATGATCAATTTTGGTGGAAGGGCATTATATAACATTGCCAAACCCTGATCACATTTGATATTAATAAGTATGTAAAAAATGCTAAGAAATAATATATATTGATAAATAAATAAGAAATACGAACTAGACTGACAGACAACTGACATTGACCCAACCCCAGAGATTGGCCAGATATTAACCAAAATAAAGCGAGACAAGAAGACAGTGGGAAAAAAAAAAACTGGAGTAACAAGCAAAAAATACCGTTAGATTTTTTTGACTGAATGCATGACGCTTTAATGGTATAGACGCTAATTTTCGAGTGACCAAAAATTGTCAATTAAAACATAGAAAATATCAGAAGAAGTTACTACTAAGTGTATACCAAGACGTAGGACGAGGACTGGAACCATATTACTGAAGTTGAGGCCAAATTAACGAAAAAAGAAAATAAATTACTACCAATTAAACTGGAAAAGTTGCCTGATGTCCCAAACCAATGCAAATTAAAGAAGATTGCAGTATAACCCATGAATAACAGATCGCATGAACTCGCATCATCTACTGAAGCGATAAGTACCTATTAAATTACCCAAAATTTATAAATAAACTCACGTTAATTATTTCTCACTAAAGGTCGAAATCTTTGTTTTCTTTTATAACATTTGTTTTATAACAGTACTACAACTTTCTTCAATTTCGTTTAAACGTTTGTTCATATTCATTTCGAAGTTAACATTATCATTGGTTAGTTCATTTAATTTACTGGTTTGTTCATTTAATTTACTGTTTTGTTCATATAATTTACTGTTTTTTTAATTTAATTTGATATCATTTATATCAAAGCGTTTATTAATATCACTCTTCTGTTCATCAAACTGTACATCTAACATCAATTTTACATTGTATTTTTTTCTAAAATCAACTGCATCATTTTCATCATATCATGATCATCAGCTTTTTTAATTTGGACTGGCGTTGAATGAATTACATCATCCATTATTTTAGATTCAGTTACACTACTCTCTGTACTTACTACAGTATTTGACTGCATTTCTATTTCGTTAATGACGGTTAAGTCAGACAATCTGACTTCCTCATCGTTACTCTCCATATTTTATTTATTGTTTAATCAACTGATTAATAATCGATTATCACTTATTGTACAAACTGGATACACAATTATAAACAAATTTTAAATTTAACTCAAGATCTTACGTTATCAACCCTATTCCATGATCTACAAACATAACCTGTAATCTCGCATTTATACTTAACTTACACCAAAAACCGCCATTATCCCAAAATAACCCATCTCTGTACCCAAAAGTAGATCTAGCTTATATAAATAAGTTTATATAAGCGTCCCTGCTGTTCGGGCGCCAATTGTAACAGTTACAATAATATACAATACAAAATACGAAAATTACGTTCGTGACTTACCTTCAAGAGTCACGCCAAGGTCGATTAGATGAACTTTTTAGGTACAGCTTTGGGTTAGTGGCGCATTAATTACATTAACATATGAAATACTGGTAAACTTCTGATTTTATTCATAAAACACAAAATTATTGAGCAACACTCGTTAAACGATTCATCTCACAAAAATTATTATCCAAAATTATAATATATGCAACCCAGTACTTTGTCACACACACACACTCTCATTCTTTTACATATCGATATATATATCTTTTATTTATCGAGATCTCATTTATGATTTATTCATTGAAATTGATTTTGGTTTTTTGGCCAAGTTACGTATCTAAAATGTATTCTCGCCATTAGTTCATTACTTGTTGTACAACACTTTTCCTGGAAGAAACTATTACACTTACTGTCCGAAACTTTGAAATATTGATCTTCGATGTTGTTCCATCACTTTAAAAAGAACTTTGAGAGTTAATTTATGGTTTAAACACAATTTAGTGGGTGTAGATCTACGTAATAGCCCGCGGGTACTCAGCACGGGCGTGCTGTTCAGCGTTTGTCTCGAGACTGCCGTTCAGCGTTTGTGACTTCGCCTAAGTTTTTCGTTTGGTGACGTTTAAAACCAGTTCATTCCGTTCCCCGCCATACGTCTCGTCCTTGGTATTGAAAAGTTCCGTTATGCTTTGTATCACCTCTTCAACTCACCACAAACAGATTTCCGTCAACAAAATTCTTTTGGTGTTAGTCACTGGCCACAAATAAACTCTCGATTTGCTTCAAAACCGTATATGGTTATGAAGCTCTCCCTGGCTGTCGCATCACCTTATATGGGCCTCATCTTCCAATGTTACGTTATTTCCATGAAGTTATTTATAAAATTATTATATAAATTTTGCCCCGTTACAACTCAAATATCTTGATAAGCCAAAACAAATTGCAGTTGATATAATTAAATTACCTTTCGGTCCACCTTAGTGACACTGGCTTCTAGTCGTTTAATGATGCGTTTCGGGATGAAATCCCATCTTCAGATACACACTATCAAAATATAAATGTATACCACAATTTGTGGTTTGTCATAATTTAAAATATTTAAAACTTTTAAATAAAATATATATAAAATAAAAACGTAACAATTGAATCGCTCGGAGCGCTCGCATGCATGCACGCTGTACTACGACTTCCTCACGACTGGCTATACTTATCATTCAACCGTATGGCAGTGTCAAACAGGTTATTAGAACCAAAGTTCATCTGATCATTTAATATGTTATTTTTGGTCATTTATATTTTGATAGTGTGTATCTGAAGATGGGATTTCATCCCGAAACGCGTCATTAAACGACTAGAAGCCAGTGTTACTAAGGTGGACCGAAAGGTAATTTAATTATATTAACCATAAAGTGACTCGGACGTAAAACATGAATAGATTGAAATTGCAGTTGATTTGGTCCCGGGCAAATCGCTTTGTCCTTCATGTTACAAAAAAATATTTTTCGTATTGTTTAAATTAGCAGCCATCCTTACTATTTCTTTTATGAATTTGCTAACTGCTATAATTTTTATTGTTCGACTAAGCTTTTCGTCATCACTGACATCTTCAGGTCTTAAACAACGCTATAATTTTTATTGTTCGACTAAGCTTTTCGTCATCACTGACATCTTCAGGTTTAAACAACGTTGTTTAAGACCTGAAGATGTCAGTGATGACGAAAAGCTTAGTCGAACAATAAAAATTATAGCAGTTAGCAAATTCATAAAAGAAATAAAAAAATATTTACTTTTGAAAAAAATCCCTCAACAAATGACAATGACCTTTTTACTGATTCAGTAGAACTTTCTGAAAAAGAAACTTTAAATGAAATAAACTCTGTTACAAATTACATATTTCCCCAGCCACAAAAATAATCAAGCTAAATAAATCCCAACGGGTTTCTGCGCTGGAAAAGAAAACAAAAAATTTCAGATGCAATTAAAAGAAACCTAGAGGAATCGTTTGATGAAAAATTAACTGACGTCACAGCTCCCTCTACCAGTACCAGTACTGGGCGTGAATATGATGAATTAATAGAGAAACGTAAAGAAAAATGTGCATTAGGTAGTAAAGAAGAAAGAATCAAAATAATTAGTTTGCTACCTAAGTCTTGGTCAAGGAAAAAAATTTGTGATGAGTTTAAAGTAACTGATTATTTGGTACGACTTACAAGGGATCTAGTGAAATCTCAAGGAATTCTTCCTGATTTGACCAAAAAAAGCATGTAATCCTTTGAGTGAGGAGGTTGTTAATGCTGTGATAGAGTTCTACCAAGAGGATGAGAATAGCAGGGTCTGTCCAGGAAAGAAAGATTGTATTTCTGTTGGTAATAAAGTTTATAAACAAAAGAGGTTGCTTTTATTAACACTAAATGAATTATTTGTACAATTCAAGCAACCTTATCCTCAATACATAATTGGACATTCTTCATTTTGTGCCTTAAGACCTAAGTGGTGTGTGTTGCCAGGATCTTCAAGGTACACACAATGTATGTGTGTGTAAATATCACCAGAACATAAAACTCATGACTGAAGGCTTAAAAATCAATGTAGAGTATAAAGACCTACTGGATTTTATGGTCTGCAGTACTGAAAATGAAGCTTGTATGTTTAATGATGTAACGGTACAGAAATGGGAATTTTATTTTATATAAATCAGTATTCAATTCAGTTCAAGTATCAAATTGTTAATTTTCACCTGTAAGGAGCCCCAGTGCAACATACATACAGTTAGCCTAAACAATTGCCAGACGTATTGCGTAACCGCCCAGCGGCAGGCTTGTGTGAAACCCAGTCTGCAGATTGTCACCATTGAATGAGCATCAGACAGTAAAGTTGTGTGAATTGAAAAATAGTGGCCTCGGGTGCAATATAGGCCGTAAAATTAATTCAGCCTATCTTTTAAAGTGTAATAATTATACTTTAAATTAAAGAAAAAAAAATTAAAAGTTGTACAAACAGTATAACGTGCGGCCAGCCTAAAAAAAAACTTCAAGTGACTTTCTAAGTGCGAATAAAATTACGTCGGCCGACTTTATCATATTGTATAATGTGGAACCAATAAAACAGTAAGAACCTTTAAACACAAACAGTAAACGTATTAAACGAGTATCGGAGTGCGTGAGATCGAAGCAAGTATTCAACACCAGTTCATGCAACCAACCCTATGAGTACGCTGCGTATGGGTAACTAGAAACATTTAATATGCATATTAAAACCAATGCCAAATAACCGGTGATTGTTCATTATAAAAGGAAAATATAAAACACCAATACTTTGTACGATAGAGTTCTCTCAGGGGCGGAGTTTATTTAAAGATCAATGTAACAGAATGAGAGTGCGTGTGCTAATATAGAGGTTATACACTGGTTCATTTTCAATGTTTTATTTATTTAACAATATCACTTATAATAGTAGCTAAAATAAAACTCAATAGAGATAAGAAATAATTTCAACCAGTTGTACTATCGTTGAAAGATTGTAATAACGTAAAAGAAAGGCGAATTTTTGATAAATAAAAATAAGTATGTGTTTTAGACAGTATCAAATGTGTTAACGTAATTATTGAACATATCAAATCCAAATAATCCTTTCTGTAGCAGTTTCGTCTGTACGACTCTGGAATACAAACCTAAGGTAAGAGTTAATTATAATTTTATAATTAATTGAGCAGTTTCAATGGCCCCGAACTAGGGACCCGAGTATTTTATAATTTGGCGTAAATTCACAAAGTTTCAGTGGCCCCCGTACAGTGACGCGAGTATAGGGTTTATAACCTATATCCGCCAGACCTAAATAAGCTGCAGAACGGGTTACTTGGAAGTGAGGGTGAGGGTAAATAAAGTAATTTTATAATGGAGAATGAAAATATGTCAACTGAGTCGGCCAATAAGGGCGATTCAGGTATTCAAACAGAGTCACTATTAACGAGTGAAAGTAATATAGACGAATCGAAAATGATGAATGAAGTTGCAATTCATTCAACACCTATTGTAGCAAATCAAAATAAAAAAGTTGACGACAGTAGAATGTTAAAAGATTTATACAGTTTGATATGCAGTATGAAAGAAAATTCAGAGAAACAACACGATGAAGTAAATAACAAATTTGAGACAATGAATAATAAATTTGATTGTCGTTTTGATGAAATAAATAAGCAGAATGCCAAGTTTGAGGTTAATATGAATAAACGTTTAAATGAGATGGATGAATGTTTTAACACTATTAAAGAACAAGTGGTAGAACAAATTGAGAAACAAATACAAAAGGTAATTGAAAATTTTGAGTATAAAACAAATGAGAATTATAATATGTGTAAAAACGTGGTAGTTGAGAATAAGGAGATTAATGTTGAGAGTGATGAGGAAGATTTTGTTGAAGTAGAGTTTAGTAATGAAGTGTTGCTAGCAAATGTCAATGAGAATGAGAGAGAGTGTGCAGACAGTTTAAGTGTAGAGGGTGAAAAGAGGGCAAATTTTTCTTGTGAGATGGGTGAAGAAAATGCTTCACTAGTATTGTTGGAGGACAAAGGTTCCTCCTTAGTTTTTGTAAAAGACAAAAGGTCTTTGAATTATTTTTGTGTATCTGGTAAAGCCAGACGTTGTAATAATGTTGTGTTGCCCTCTGTATGGAATGAGAATGTGAACTGTTGTGAGAAGTATTGCAATGAAAGCAATTATGAGAAAATTAGAGAGAAAGAAACAGAAATATTCAAGTTAAATAGAGATTATAGAGAGTTGAGCGAGAATATGAATATTAAGAGAGTTATAGTAAACACTGAGTGTATTGTAGTTGATGACTGTAATAATGATGTAATGGCAATAACAAAAAACACTGACGGAGACTTTACAAATAATACTGATGTCGACTTGATTTATGTTAAGATAATTTTGGGGGTAACCCTATAGATTATTGTTTTGGTACAATGGAAAAAATAAGTTTTTGTGGTTCTAATACAAAAAATAACCATATGTGGCGTATCAATAAAATTGAAAAGTGTTATATAAAGACCAGACTAATTTTTGACGATGGTGGCTGAGCCTGAAATTCACAAATGAACAATTGTAAATATTTTGTTTTACGGTTCTGACCTCGCAACCTTGGACAATGAAGTGTGATATAACTGAATAATTAATGATGATGATTTGTAAATAAATGATGTGAAATTAATTGTGTGTATTGTAAGATGTTAGGTAAACAATGTGTGTACGTAGTAGAAATTGTTGAGATAATAATAATATTAATATTTTGCAGCCTAAATGAATAACAAAAATAATTTGGAAGAGGATAACTAATGAGTTGTAATTATTATACCTAGTGAAAGTAATTAAAAATGTTGTTTTCAATAATTGATCTAATTAAAATAATTCGAAATGTTTAAATATTTTGCTTGACTTAAATGTTATATGGTTGAATTTTTCTAATGAGTTTAAATTGTTTTATGAGATTTGATATTAATAAATAAATGTTAAATTGTTTGGTATGAAATAACATTGTTGTTAAATGTTTCAGAGGCTACATGGAGATATTGGTGTGTGTGTGTGGTGTGTATTTTGTATTCATGTCAATAGGTGGATAATGTACTGTAAGTATAAAGCTTCTAATACCAATTAGATAGAATAAAATGTTTACAGGTGTGAAAAGATTTGGATTCAATAATAAAAAATTAATTGAGATAATGGTATTAAATAGAAATTGTAATTAAAAAGTAATAATAACTGAAAGGTAAATTAAAATTATATTTGGTTTGAACTGTAATAAATAGACTTTGACAAATTTGTTAACATTAAAAGATTTATAGAAAAGTACAGGTAGTAGAGGTGAGGTAACCAGAATGTTTAGACTATGTGAGTGTTTATAACTGTGTTTATGAACACAAGTCTGGCAGACCATTGTTTATGTAAACAGGTGTGTTGTATGTTGTGACTAATGTCTACCGGCACGTTGAGTTGACAATAACAAAAATGTTGTAGTCTGCTGAATTATTGCCAGTAGGAAAATCCCATTATGAAATTAAAAAAAAAATACCATTATTAAGGAATGTAAATTTTTGAATAACGAGGGTAATACTTTATGCCGAATCATTTGATCAAATGTAATTAATTTTGAAACTGTTAATTAAATAAAAAGTAAATTAATTTGGTAATTAAATAATTAAAAAGATAATTTTTGACAATGACTTCGAATCTATTTTGACCTGAATTTGATGGATGGTAAAATAAATAATTGATAGAAAATATAATGATTAAAATATTCATTTAAATTAAAAATTGAAAGAACGCTAAAGATGAGATAGTGTCTGGAAACTAAGATGTGTATATTACTGTTCATGTAAAATTTTATAAATGTCAATATTATAGGATTCAATTTGATTGGAATTTATGTGTACTACTGTAAACCTATATTGTTTTATTAACACTATTTTCTAGGGTTTATAATACAAAATGAGCCAGTACGTTGTCAATGAACCAGTACGGCTAAGAGGAAACAAATCAGTTGTGGGATATGGAGTGATGGAAGGCCGCTTGTCAATTTTTTAATTAAATGTTCTAAAGTCAGGCGATACTGGGGCGGGTATCTGTCCGAGCTTATGGTGGTGGGATCTCGAGTAAAGAAGTCCCGTAAGGTCGGATGGGTGCTGCCGCAGTCGCCAGACTAGGGGGGTAAAAACCCATGATTTTAGTAGAGTGTTCAGGGGGGTTTAGGCAATAAGAGTTTGAACGCTCCGGCCTTCAACCTCTTATTGGGGGGGTATTGTAACGGTACAGAAATGGGAATTTTATTTTATATAAATCAGTATTCAATTCAGTTCAAGTATCAAATTGTTAATTTTCACCTGTAAGGAGCCTCAGTGCAACATACATACAGTTAGCCTAAACAATTGCCAGGACGTATTGCGTAACCGCCCAGCGGCAGGCTTGTGTGAAACCCAGTCTGCAGATTGTCACCATTGAATGAGCATCAGACAGTAAAGTTGTGTGAATTGAAAAATAGTGGCCTCGGGTGCAATATAGGCCGTAAAATTAATTCGGCCTATCTTTTAAAGTGTAATAATTATACTTTAAATTAAAGAAAAAAAAATTAAAAGTTGTACAAACAGTATAACGCGCGGCCAGCCTAAAAAAAAACTTCAAGTGACTTTCTAAGTGCGAATAAAATTACATCGGCCGACTTTATCATATTGTATAATGTGGAACCAATAAAACAGTAAGAACCTTTAAACACAAACAGTAAACGTATTAAACGAGTATCGGAGTGCGTGAGATCGAAGCAAGTATTCAACACCAGTTCATGCAACCAACCCTATGAGTACGCTGCGTATGGGTAACTAGAAACATTTAATATGCATATTAAAACCAATGCCAAATAACCGGTGATTGTTCGTTATAAAAGGAAAATATAAAACACCAATACTTTGTACGATAGAGTTCTCTCAGGGGCGGAGTTTATTTAAAGATCAATGTAACAGAATGAGTATGCGTGTGCTAATATAGAGGTTATACACTGGTTCATTTTCAATGTTTTATTTATTTAACAATATCACTTATAATAGTAGCTAAAATAAAACTCAATAGAGATAAGAAATAATTTCAACCAGTTGTACTATCGTTGAAAGATTGTAATAACGTAAAAGAAAGGCGAATTTTTGATAAATAAAAATAAGTATGTGTTTTAGACAGTATCAAATGTGTTAACGTAATTATTGAACATATCAAATCCAAATAATCCTTTCTGCAGCAGTTTCGTCTGTACGACTCTGGAATACAAACCTAAGGTAAGAGTTAATTATAATTTTATAATTAATTGAGCAGTTTCAATTAAATTGTTTTATAATTAACAGTTTTATAATTAATTGACTCATGTCCAGGACCCGACCTATTAAAGGAAATGCTTCAAAATGAACTGGAAGACCTGCCTGATCAAATATCATTTAAACAGTGGATCAGCACTGATAGAGCTAACTTGATCACTGAAGTTTTACATGTGGATGAATTTTTTGAAGCTCTGATAGAGAAGCTAACCTTTTAAAGAAACACCACTTCATCTCCAAAGTTCAGTCAAAGTACTTAAAACAACTAAAGATACGATGACAGAGGAAATCTGTATCACTCTGGGCGACTTTGCTGAGAATTTCACCTTCGTCATTCAAGACGAAATTCAGAGTTATCATTGGTGCAACCCACAGGTTACCCTGCACCCTATTATTTAAATGATGGTAAAGTTTGTTCCAGAAGCCTTTGTGTTATAAGTGACTGTTTAGACCATAGTACCGTGGCTGTGCACTGTTTTCAAAATCATTTGACTGAAGATGTCAAAAAAGTTGCCCCTTCAGTCACAAAAATAGTTTATTTTAGCAATGGAGCTGGCAGCCAGTACAAAAAAAAACTTTTTGAATATTTGCAACCACTCTAAAGACTTCGGTCTTGACGCTGAATGGCATTTTTTTGCCACTTCTCACAGGAAGAATGCCTGTGATGGGATTGGAGGGGCTACAAAGAGGGCTGTCTCAATGGGTAGTTTGCAAAGACCATATTCGGACCAGATACTTTCAGCAGAAGAAATGTTCAAATTTTGCTCTGAAGAAATTAAATGTATTTCCTACATATTTGTACCTTTGGAAGAAGTTGAAAGAAATTAAGCAAAACTGAGCCAAAGGTTTAAAACCTGTAAAAAAATTACCAGAAACAAGAACACATCACAAGTTTGTTCCACAAAATCCTAGCGTCATAAGGTGTTATGTTCACTCAAACAGTGACATTTACAGTGAACACAGTGTTTCCATTTTACCATATTTTGAAATTAGGTCTTTCAAAGTAAATGACATTGTAGCCTGTATTTATGATCAGAACTGGCGGATTGGTGAAGTTGAAAATGTGAGTATGGGAAACAGTGACTTGATGATTCATTTTTACCGTCCACACAGCCCTCAAACATCATGCAAGATTTCAAAGAGTGACAGAGTGTACGTACCAGTGACAAAGGTTTTGAGGAAATTATCACCATTGGAACTTACAACCATGACTGGTCGTGGATACAACATAACAGAAAAATTATCTCTACAAATAACTCATTTGTACAATACAGTGGTTTCTTTTGGACAATTACAGTAGAGTAAAAGAACTTTTTATCATGCCTAAGGATCAGTCTAAACACATGAACTATAAAAATATTCAATATAAGATTTAAATATGTTCAGAAGTCAATAAGGATTGAGTAAAATCCAAACTACAATAAAATGTAAGTTCACCTAGTTTTATTTAAGACTTTCAATTTTTTTGTTGCAACAGCTTAATCGCAAATAACTTTTTTTGCACATTGTATGTAAATATATATATTACTTTAGTCTTTGTTAACAGTTTAGGTATTTATACATCTAATTCTAATGTTCAAATTTAGTAGGCCAATATCATTTTTAGATTGCTAACTATTGTTTTTTACCTATTGCGTAAATTTAAATTTTTCAAAAATTGTAACTTTCTAATACAATTTGTAGTTAAAACACGATGAAATTTTATATGTTGATTACTAGTTACTAGAAGAATATTTTGAGAAAATTTCAGTTTTTTTTTTGTTCAGTCCCTTTAGAGATATACCAATTTGAAAATCAGCAATTTTTGCCAAATCTCAATGTTTGAAGGCTCGTAAAACCTAAAGGATGGATGTAAATGATCTCAAATTTTAATAACATCTAGTGGTCTATTATATCTTTGTGGAAAAAAATATTTAATGTGTGTTTGCATCCCTTCTATGAAAAAAATTGTTTTAAAATCGTTAATTTATTCTAATCAAAACACGATTTCTAATCAAGTTTTAGGTTACTTCCTTAAAACCTAACAAATTTTTGGTCATAACATGAATTGTAGATGGTTTCATATAGATTAAGATGGTTTTTATTTCAAGTTGATATCTTAATAAATAAAATAGTTATTTAACTTACCGTTAACCTTTGAAAATGCCATAAATGACAGATCCTTCTAAACAAAATGGCCACTAGAAGCCAAAGTGTTAGTGATAAAAATGTGAAAAAAATTGTTTTGTACTCCCAGATATATATAGAAACAGAAAATGTATAATTAAAAATAAAATCAAATATGTCAGCAACAAATTATTTTATAATTGGTTGATTTCATATGGATTGGCCCTTGTATTACATGGCTCAGTTAACATAGAATCTGGAGAGGGGAAGCGTAGCAGCACTGCCACTGCCAGTTGCGTGACGGTTCAGTATGTTCCCCTACGCTGGTTGACGTTTGTACAGTCAAAGTAAAACTCATACGCGACTAGATAATTTACTCGTGCAAAAATTAAAGTTAGAGCATTATAATACTTAAACTGTACACACATGGTGTCAAAATTGTTATTCTACACCGTTTCAAAAATTATTAAATTACTTTGACCATAAACATAAACAATATTTGCAATAAACTCCACAATTTCAATTAGGTATTGACTTGTAAAACATAACTAGTTGTGTCTCTGTTGTTGATCAACATAAATTATTGTTACTTCAGTTTGGAGCTTAATATGTCAATAAGGCTATTCAATGTTTAACTTTGTACTTTTCATACATGTATAAAGTTATGTTTCTTTTTCTCATGATTTTTTCGAATTGCAACATGAATCGTTAGCTGGTAGAGAAAGGTTTTGCTATTACAAATGGTAGTTCTATTAACGAGTGAAATTATATGAAACAAGTGAATTTAATTTCTATTCAATTAGCAAGTTTCTAACGTGATATTGTGTGTACCACGTTATAAACACGATATCACGTTATAAACAGACTTGGGAAAGCTCATAATAATTGTTAACTGATCAAAGTTAAAGTTACTGCCCAAACAAACTAACTAAGTTAAAGTTACAGTTAATAGTTACAAAAACTAACTGATTAAAGTTAAAATAAAATTAACTGATTAAAAGTTAAACTATTTTTGGTTGCTTTTTTGTTTTATTATTATTGAGTAAAGTACTTAGATTTTTGAAGTAATTAAAATCGGATTAAAATATGTAGTTAATGAGTTTATAGAGAACTTTAATTATTCTTTAAAGTTATCACTGTATTATTCTATTTAGTATTTAATTTAGAAATAAGTGTTCCATAGTAGGAAATAATGAATTACCTATTACTGATACTTCACTAAGTTATGAACAACAAGATCTAATGTTTTACAAAGGACAGGTTGACAAGTCGGTAGGTATTAATAAGTCTGAACAAAGTGGCTAATCTTACAAAGCAATAACGGTATATTGGTAAAGGGTAGGGCGTTATTGTTGTAGATCAGGTAAGTTATTTCCATCAAAGACAATTTACAAAGGTACTCTCATAATAGTTTTTATGGTAGGATATATAAGAGAAATATTTCAAACAAAATGACTGATTTTGTTCTGTCTCCAACAGAACAGGTTTTACGTACGAAACAACAGTGATCAGTATCACTGAGTAAATCATAATTGTATTTATTTGGAACTCGATGTAAACAATGAAGTAATGACACTTTGCTTTTTACGTTTTTTGTAATTCTCAGTTTGGCTATAATGCCCATATACTAATTATTGTGTGTTATTCGTTAGTATTAAAGACAAAATTATTATCACTGCTAATTCGTGGTTGTGAATTAAATTACCTTTTAATAAATAATGGAAAAAATCTTACCGTGATGAAATTTTTAGAAGCGTATCTTGAGAAGTTGCATTCAAGTGTCTTTCAAACAATTATATCACTAAAACTATAACTTTGTCTTATTTTTTAAAACAATACCGCGAGAAATAAATTAAAACGCACATGCTAATTTGTACCGGAAAAAACATAACATTGTAAATAATTAGTAGAAGAAAAAAAATAGTTGGACTATTCACTCAACACAAATTTTATGTTGTGAAAGCACTGATACAGTTTTCATATTAAGTGGCATTCTATTCTAATTCTTCAACACCAGACATTTCACATCCATCCGATAAATTACTAAAGCATTCACTGTCGTCGTCTGTATCAGTGGAAGTGTCAGAAGATTCTTCTCCCCCAACCGATATTATAATCTTCTCTATTTCGTCTTCCATCAAAGCATCAGTTTCCCAGTATTTATCTTCCTCTCTTTTTACATGCTGTATAGCTTTCTTCCAGTCACTTTCTGAAATAGAAGCAATAACATTTTCGGTGAGGTTTTTAATATCACCTGCTTTCTGATCGACATTGAATTTTGCTACTTGTCCCATAACTATGTTCCATACGTACTCAATGGCATTCAGGGTGCAGTGGTATGGAAAGTAATCTTATCACTTCGTGCCCTTTTTCTTTAAAAATCGTATCTACTTTATACGTTGGTGATGGCTTTCAAAAGCGAACTATTTCCAATAATTCACTTTTCGTCATATCTTCTGAAAACTGACTCCCATTTTTCTTAGCCACTCCTGGATTTCCGCTTTTCGAGAAGCTGTAGTTGGCGGTTTGTTTTCTTGTACACTGTGGTGTGGTGCATTGTCCATAACAACTGTGCCGGTTTTTTGAGAAACCGGCATTTGTATAAAATAGAATTATTAAGGTTGGCGAAGTCGTCAGTCAGAATCGTTCTGTACTACCATGTGTCGGGGGTAAGGCGTGCCCGAACGATCTAGTGGGGAATACGATTAGGTTCGCTGATCAGCGAACTGCACATTTGAGTGAGTTAGTCACCGGCCTGCAACAGAAGCGAACACAGCTGTTTACACGTCTCCCGGCAGCGCAGAGCTTGTATAATTGTGGGTATTTTCTTCTCTTTTATGCCTAAGTAAAAGCTCAATCGACCTCCGGGTTCCTGAGGTGGTCGGAGATCTGACTCCAGCATGGTGTAACTCCACCTTCACCATGAACTGAACTCCATTAGACTCTAGTTCCGCTGCTGCTGGAAGGGACACCACTGTAAGGCATTCCACTGTAACTCTGGACCAAAATGAGGTGATATTTAAGCATTTTATTAACTACACTAGGCCTCTACAGCAAACACCATGTTTTGTGAATTTAACCATCCATAAAAAAAAACTCAAGTTATTCTTCATTGTGCTCATTATGTAATTACGCTCCAGATTAATTGTAAGCCTGGTCGCCGGCATGTGTCTGGCGGATATTAATTTTATGCTTTTTTTTGGGTGATTCTGGATGGGGTTGTAGAGGATTGAGGGGAATCTGTATTTCCATTAAGTAGATGGGTGCTGTTTGTACAGGATGAACTGAACCGGCTGGTTTGGTTTTTATTTTATCACGATGTTTTTGCACTATTTTACTTGCCTTTTAAAGAAGGGTTGGGAGTCTTTTTATCTGCCTTAGGCCTGTTCCCACATTATAACCTTGGGTAGGCACCTGGTGGTGCAAATCCATGCAGGCTCCTGGACATGTTCCCCTTTGTCGGGTCAAGCCCTGGCACATGTCCGCGGCCGGGTCAGTTCAGATTTTCTTTAAGTTTTTATATTTTTATAAAATTAAAATCTTACCATTTTCATAAAATTATACAGGCTGTACTGCCACTTAAATTTATGATTGTATTTTCTTGCTGTTATGGTCAATTCAGATTTTCTTTAAGTTTTTATATTTTCATAAAATGAAAGATTTTACAATGTTTATAAAATTATACAGGCTGTGATGACACGTTAACCTTGTAATTGTATTTTTGCTATCATGGATCAATCCACATATTTTTTCTTTACATTCATAAATGTATTTTTTTTATAAAACCACACAGGCTGTGCTGACACTTTAACTTTGTAATTATATTTTGCTATTATGGGCCATTCAGATTGTCTTTCAAATTAATAAATGTACTTCTTATAAAACTATACAGGCTGTGATGACACTTTAAATGGGAACTGTCTTTTTGCTATTATGGGCCAATCCAATTTTCTTAAATTTATAAATGTACTTTTGATAAAATTGTACAGGATTGTTACAAGCATTTTAAAATTATGTATGTGGTATTTTTTTGACTAAGCTATACATGCTGGCTATAGGCTTTTTCACTTTATACATGGTATCTCTTTAATAAAACTAGCAGGGTTGGTGGCAGCCATTTTAAATTTCTAAATTGTGTGGCGATAAAAATACACAGGGGGGCGCAAAGCTTTTATATTTATAATGATAGCGGGGATTTATATTTGTTATCTTTGTGCATTATGTGTGGTCTTTATGTTATGTTATGTGTTACGTGAATGAAGAATAGTTGCAATGTAAAGGAAAGGAAAATGTTATATTAACGATAATATAAATGAATGAATAATATATAGATATATTTAAAATGTTCAAAGATTTATTATGTCTGCAATACTATTCTGGGAATTTGTGATATTAAATTTTTTTTCTGAATTATCAATATGATTTAAATACAAAATATACCAAGAATATGAATTATGTGAATTATGAAAACACATGAAATAATAAAAGTTGTTATTTGTTTGTTAATAAAGAAATTTGTGTTAGTGGTTAAAATCACAATCAGAATGATCACTGTTGCACACCACTATATAAAAATTATCGGAATAATTTTTATATAGTGGTGTGCAACAGTGATCATTCTGATTGTTTGTTAATAGAGAGTTTTAATTGCAAGTTCCGTCTCACTGGACCCAGCACATTTTATGCTTCTTCTAGGCCTTCTGCCTAGTCATAAATATCTAGTAGCCTCTCTTTAAAAAAAAATTGAAACACCCACAAATAAAAAGAGGGGTTACAAATGGTAGCAGAGCATGGTTCTATCTAGGGTTGAACCCTTGGGTCCTTTGGTGTGACGGGGCTTGCAAACTCGGAAATAGTCTACAAAAAAATCATCACTTAGAAAAGGTAAGGGAGATTGATATATATGCCTGTGTTGTGTTATGTTCAGTGTTTTATATATTATGTTGATGTCCGCTAGTCAGCCTGTTTTGATTTTGTAAACTGGGTGCCACCACGAGGCATGCATTTTTAGTTGGAATTTTTTTTTTTTGAGACGAATTACCGGAGATCTGGGGCGTTGTGATGGGAGTAGACTGTATCATTAATCGATATTCGAATAATAGCGCGTGCGTTTAGAAGGATGCGGTATGGCCCGATCGGAAGTCAGTATGGTCAGGCATACCGACAGAGTTCATTGTTCAAGTTTTTTGTGGAAATTCAGTATTGGCTTTTGATGGTTGTTAAGTATGGGTTTGTGAAATGTGTTGTGTGTTAGGTGTTGGGGTTTTCAGGTGTTATGTTAGTGTCAAAAGTTGTTTGTCCTCTTGTGTGGTGTGAACAAGAGCTAGTTCAGGAGTGGGTCAGGTCTCCGCAGCGCTAGGGAACCCGGGGTCCACTTGATGGAAGAATAGTACTCAGGTTTTTCTGACTTTCGTGATTGTGGTCTTGTTGTATTGTGGTGTATATTGTGTGTGGTGTAGAACTATTCGGGCGGCTCAGGGATGAGTGGCATTAATCCCGACTTATTCCTCAAGCACGAGCTCGAGTTTGAGATTAGGTCCTGGTGTGGGAGGCCCCAGGGAGACGTCACTTCACTGAGGAAGTAGTTGACGTCCGCCGTCAAATTGACTGATGTGACAGCGGAAGTAGAGCTCTGCCAGGAGAAGTGGGGTGAGTTGTGGGAGCTGATTGAGGGTCTTGAGTCGGCCCCACCCACCCTGCGGGCCAGGCAGAGGGTCCGGCAGCGTTTGGGACACCTAGAACACCGACTGGAGAACTTGCCCGCACAGACGACGATTGCAGAGATCAGCACCACAGTTAAGTCACTTACGGATCAAGTGGTGACACCATTGCTGGGCTTTGAGCCGGGCCAATCTCGCACTCCCGTGGCTTCTCCCTAACCTCCTGAGTTGAATACAGAGCGGACGCAAAATCTAGTGGCTCAGTTGCCTGCTTTCTCGGGGATGGCGGGCGCCTCTTATCATAAGTTGCCGAATCCTCTCTCTACAATCATCCAGCAGCTGCCGGTGGTAGATGGGCTGGATGTGGACGGTTTAATGTCTTTTTTTCCGAATATTTTTTCAGTTGTCCGACTTCCCAGGAATGTCAGATCGGACCCTCCTCGAGCTCGTGTATCCCTACTGTCGCGGGTCCATGGCTAAGTGGGTCGCGCAGACAATACGATGTGGCGGCAGTGTAACGTCTTTTCACCGGGGGGTGTTGGACGCATGCGTGCCCGGCAGATTGCGTGAGCAATTAAGACACATTTCTACCGGGTACAATTAAACGGTGAGAGTCTAGCTGATTTTGTACACAGCATCCGCGATGCTGCGCGAATACTGGGGCTGGGATTGTCGGAGGAAGAGATCGTCCAAATTATTTTAGAAGGTGTGACGCCCCAGGAGAGGTCGCGCTTGGTCTTTGCGGAGTGGCCACGCAGTTTTGTGGACCTCGATAAGTTGTGTGTGTTATCCCGAGCTATACAGGGCAATGACGAGTTGAGAGGATCCGGAGGGACGAGTCAGCCCGATTTTCGAAGGGGGAGCGATGTGTCGTACAGTCCCAGCCCCGACCGGGGCAGTCCGCCGATGACAGGCGTGGCATTTCTAGAGGTGTCATTTGTTTCCGATGTAATAGACAGGGGCACGTTGCCCGAAATTGTCCGGAGGGTGGTGTGCATCCATCGCTTTCCCCGAGAGTCCGGTCTACAAAAACTAAGCAGCCAGGGGAAGATATGTCGGAGGATGTGTTCCCCTCGGTCTGGGTCTTTTCCGTATCCTATTACCTCCAAGCCAGTGACAGGGCCCGACTCTTCTGACATCAAGGTCCTGACTACCATCCCGCAACATACTTCTGTATGCCCCTTTCTATCGCTCAAGGTGAAGGGGAGTTAGCTCAGAGTTTTGGTTGACTCCGGTTCAGCCCGATCTATCATCTCATCCCGAGTGTATGCGGACCTTGAAAAACAGGGCTTAATAAAGGGAGCGGATCTGTCTTCGGTGGTATGCTGGACTGCTCACGGGAAATCCTGCCCATCTCCTGGGTGATTTCCTTTAAATTCAAAATCGACGGTTTTTCCTGGGTGTGGCCTTTTCTGGTTTCTCCGGCTCTGGGAGTAGATTGCATTGTTGGTGCCGACTTCATCGCTAAAAGTGGTCTCGTGTTGGACATCCATGGGCACCAATGTTATTTTAAGTTCAATCGGGGAGTCGTTATTCCGTTCCTTGGATACCAGGGAGCTAAGGGAGGTATCCAAGAGGTGGCTTGTCCCGATTCTGCATGAGACCATCTCACTCAGTCCCAGCAGAAGGCCCTAGACCAACTGTGTGAAGAATTTCCCTCGGTGTTAACTCCTACCTTGGGACTCACACATTTGTTGGAGTATAAAATCCGTCTTACAGACTCCAAAATAGTGAGGTCACACCCGTATAAATTCGCACCTCCAAAAATGGCCATTCTGAGAGAGAAGGTTCAAGAGTTATTAGAGCAAGGGGTGATTGAACCTTCTAATTCCAGCTATGCTAGTCCAGCGTTTCTGGTACCCAAGCCTGGGGGTAAACACCGACTGGTCATAGACTATAGAAAATTGAATGCAAATATTGAAGTGGATTCTGTTCCACTTCCGGATCTCCACTCAGCTTTTGACTGGTTTAGCGAGGCCAAGTACTTCACCGTGATTGACCTCAACACTGCATATCACCAGATCCCTTTATCTAAGGAAAGCAGACCATACACGGCGTTCTGTGTACCGTGGAATTTGTATCAGTACACTCGAGTTCCCGTGGGCCTGGCAGTGGGCGCCCAAACCCTCACGCGTCTACTCGACCATGTGTTCCACGACGTCAAGTTCAAATTTATTTTCAATTATTTAGAAGACTTGCTCGTGTATAGCAAGACTTACGAGGAACATCTATGTCATCTAAGGGAGGTGATGTGCAGATTGAGGAGCGCGGGTCTCACAGTTAATCCAAAGAAGGTGCGTTTCGCACAAGAAAGTATTTCCTTTTTGGGGCATCTTGTCTCGCACCGGGGTGTCACGGTGGATCCCGAAAGGACACAGGGCATCCGGGATTTTTCCCCTCCTAGGGATGCCAAAGGCATTGCTAGATCTGTTGGCATGGTCAGCTTCTACCGTAGATTTATTCGGAATGCAGCGGAGATCACTGCTCCATTAAACGAATTGAGAAAAAAAGGGACCAAGTTTGTGTGGGGTGAGAGACAACAGAAGGCCTTTGATACCTTGAAGGAGGCTATCATCTCCCCACCGGTGCTACGGATGCCAGATTTTTCACAGCCTTTCATACTGCAGACAGACGCTAGTTCAGTGGCGCTCGGAGCGGTTCTGTCCCAAGTTGTTGATGGTGCTAGGCAGCCTGTGGCCTTTATATCCCAAACGTTGACCCAGCAAGAAAGAAAATCTTCAGTATATGAGCTAGAGTGTTTAGCTGTTGTGTACGCTCTAGATAAGTTCAGGCGTTTTCTGGAATATGCTGAGTTCCTGCTCGAGACCGACAATCAGGCTCTCTCTTGACTTCTTGCTCATCCCTGGCAACTGGGTAAAATTGGTAGACAGGTGGTCAAGATTTCAAGTTCAAGGTGTGCAACACATTAGGGGAACTCAAAATGTGGTTGCAGATGCTTTGTCATGCATGTTTTCCCAACCCAGTGAAGTCCAATCTGAGCAACCCTGTTCAGTCCTGTTAGATTTTCCATTAGCCTTCACTGATGTGTTACCGCATCAGTTATATGACGAGGAGCTGGGTCCTATCATCCAGAACATAAAGGAGGGTAACGTACAGGCCCATTACTTCCTGTCCAAGGGCGTCCTGTGTTGTAGGGAGAAAAAGGGACGTGCCCCTAAGATCGTGCTGCCTAGCAAGTTAGTGCCCATGGTCTTCAGCTATTATCACAATTCCACAGTAGGTGGGCATAAGGGAATTTCGAAGACCATTTCCAGTGTTAGGCGACATTTCATCTGGAAGGGCATGGATAGGGATATTGCGAACCGTGTGAAGAATTGTCATCTCTGTGGCTTAAGTAAGCCTGCCCAGAACACCAAGTTAGGGTTGTTGTCATCTGATGTGGTGAGCAGACTGATGGAGAAGCTATTCATCGACTACGTGGGACCTTTCCCCCGTAGCAAGTCTGGTAATGCTTACCTACTTGTATGTGTGGATGCTTTTTCAAAGTTTGCCTGGCTATTGCCCTTACAGCAGGCAACGGCTCGTTTGACCGTTCTTGTATTTCAGCATTTCGGTCTTCCGACCATCATTGTCTCTGACAATGGTCTGCAGTTTATTTCAGGTGAGTTTCGGCGAATGTGTTTTGGCCAGTGGGACCAAGCATGTAACCACTTCTCCTTATTACCCACAGCCGTCCCACGCAGAGAGATTCAACAGGAATCTCAGGTCCGCGCTTATTGCTTATCATGCAGAGCAACAAACCACCTGGGACCAGAATCTTAAGTGGTTACAGCTAGCCTTTAATACAGCCCTGCATGACAGTCACCAGGCCGTTCCCTTTGAAATTATGTTTGGATTCTCGCCCGCACTCCCGCTGACTAACTTGTGGAACATTGAGGATCTTCTGCCACGGGAGCCAGATAGTGGAACAGCGGAGAGGTGGAAGGAGGCTCAGAAGAATTTGCTGTGAGCGCACGAGCGGGTCCATTGTCAATATAATGGGGGCGAATTCCTAACCCCTTCCAGCCAGGGGACTGGGTCTACTGCCAAAGCCATCCGATCAGCTCAGCCGTGGACAAGAGAGCCGCAAAATTATGTTATTGCTGGTTGGGCCCATATCGTATCCTGGGTTTCGCATCGCCGGTGACGGCTAGGTTGGGCGAACCGGGGAGCGATTCAAAAGAAATAACCGCACACTTCTAAACTGAAGCTCTGTCGCAGGGGGTAGACGGGCTGGTATGGGGAGGAATTTTGATGGTCTCCGTGTTGGTAAAGGTGTTCATCTTCCTGAGGGTGGCATGCGCTGAGGGGTTGCCTTGCAGTGAGAGAGACTCGGGTAGCGGGTAGATGTTCCCCACAGACCCAGTGGTGTTCGTCTACTTCAGGGACACGCCTCTCCCTGCGTGAGCCTTGGTTTTCTCCATTTATCCTTATTTCCGGAGGAAGCCATGTCCTTACCTTTAGTCCTAGCTCTTGACCTTCCAATGATCCTTGCCCTTTTCCTCTTCCCAATTTTCCTAACCCTCACCTTACAAAACAAAATATAAAAAAAAAAATTAGAAAAAGAATGGAAAAACAAAAAAAAGGAGTTAAGAGAGAGGAGTGAAACCTACCGGGTCGACGGGGACGGTTGTGGACCTCGTCAACCCGGTATGTTTTGACATACCCTTGGATCATGCTACCAGTAGTGTTATATAAATTTGGGCCTCTGGCATTGACGAGCATTTTAGGCAGTCATGCCGTCTGCTGGCCATTTACCACCTTCGGGTCAGTTATCTTAGATTATAGTCTCATGGAGACCATCATTCCCCCCCCCGTCTTGAGAATGTTGGATGAATCGATAGTAGGGAGTTGTTTTGTTGTTGGATAGCTCCTCCCCGTGTAAATATGGAGCATGAGGCCCTGTTCAAGTGGGTAAGAAATGGTGTCTCAAAACGTAAGTGGGAGGGCGTAGGAGGTCAGAACTCTGGGAGCTCCCGAAATTCTCTTTCTTCTTTTCTTCTTCTGTCCCTTCTTGCTGTATGCTGGCCCTGATCAAGTCAGCGTGCAGTGCCTGCACACTTACACAAGTACTTACATGCACACAAGTATACCCACTACACTTCTTCTTTCCATCTCTTTTGTTTTCCTTCTGAGCCTCTGTTCTCCTAAGAGCGATATTTATTGAGACTTACCGGAGAGACTGTGGTATAGAAGATTGTAGGGGGTACTATGTCGGGTACCCAAGTTTCTAGTGTTGGGCAACCATGTTGCCCTTTTGGGGTGGGAGGGTGCCGGTTTTTTGAGAAACTGGCATTTGTATAGAATAGAATGATTAAGGTTGGCAAAGTCATCAGTCAGAATCGTTCTGTATTACCATGTGTCGGCGGTTAAGGCATACCCGCGCGATCTAGTGGGGAATACGATTAGGTTCGCTGATCAGCGAACGCACGTTTGAGTGAGATAGTCGCCGGCCTGCAACAGAAGCGAACACAGCTGTCTACACGTCTCTCCCGGCAGCGCAGAGCTTGTATAATTGTGGGTTTTTTCTTCTCTTTTATGCCTAAGTAAAAGCTCAATCGACCTCCGGGTTCCCGAGGTAGTCGGAGATCTGACTCCAGCATGGTGTAACTCCACCTTCACCATGAACTGAACTCCATTAGACTCTAGTTCCGCTGCTGCTGGAAGGGACACCACTGTAAGGCATGCCACTGTAACTCTGGACCAAAATGAGGTGATATTTAAGCATTTTATTAACTACACTAGGCCTCTACAGCAAACAAATAAAGACTTTTCTGGAAGGTTTGGCAACAGTTTTTCCTTAACCCGCCGGGAAAAATTTTCAAAGTTCATCTCGTGGTGGTAGTCTCCACTTGTAGTTTGAGACTTGAACATAAGTAAGGCTTCAGGAATGAAACCTTTCTCCCAACCTGCATGAACAATGATCCAGCATTGTCCAGTACTATTATTTTTTAAAACTACTACTTGTAGGATCCTGTCAACATTTGTTCACTGTGTAAGTGGGACGGACGAGTGTCTCGTCGAGAAAAATAACAGGTCGCTTATTGTCACAGGTGTCATTCCTCCTAATCCTTCGTAAGTATCTAGCTCGCCATGCAACTGTTTCGTTTCTCTCCATCAATATACTTCTTTTATTTTTACATTTTTTAAATCAGAATCCAAGCTTACGTATAATTCTGCATAAAGTTTCCTTGAATCCCTTAAAATTTATGTCACTTTTTAATTAAGAAAGAACCGATTGTAACGTAGGAACCTGCTTTTTAATAGTATAAAAAGTATGTATTGTACAGCGGACTGCACATAAATCAAAATCATCTAAAACAATTTTTCTTGTACTCTGCTGATGTGTCTTTCCAGGAGTGCTCAGTTTTCTACCAGTCGATTTTGACACTTTTATGTCTTTCCGTATCTTACAAATTGTGTTTTCTGACTTTCCTGTTGCAGCTGCTGCTTGCTTTGTCGCGTTGTTTATTGGGTACTTATAACAACCACTGTTCTTTTCTCCATCAAAAAATTGAATAACTCACCCAACTATTTGGCGTCCTTGACTGCGAATTGTAGGCCTTTCTTTGTTACTTGTCATCTTTCAATTCTACAGTTAATGAGTTTTAAAAGTGTGGTGTTAAAAGTCTGGAAATTACACTGTATAAAAAGTACAGTATGAAAATTACACTCACAATACTCACAATTAGTAAATATAAATTCAAATGAAAAAACTGTAAACGAACACGCACAAATATTAATTATACCACAGATCAATGCTACGATACTCTCAGTTAGTAAATATAAATTCAAATGACAAACTCTGTAACATGGACACACACAAATATGAATTATACCGCAGATCAATGATACACACAATTAGTAAACATAAATACAAATGACAAACTCTGTAACACGAACACGCACAAATATTAGACTAGTACTTGTAACGTAAATCGATGCTCACAATATTCACCGCTGGGAAAACATACATTCAAATGACAAACTTTTGAGTATGACTGTAAACTGCTTGGTTGGGTGAGATGCGCTTGCACATTTGTCTCTGAACTCCGTTAGTTCACTATTTTTCCTGCATGTTTTGTTGACTCGGTCAGATAATACATCTGACCAAACTTTTCTACCATACCTCTGTGTGTGTGTGTGTGTGTGTGTGTGTGTGTGTGTGTGTGTGTGTGTGTGTGTGTGTGTGTGTGTGTGTGTGTGTGTGTGTGTGTGTGTGTGTGTGTGTGTGTGTGTGTGTGGTTTAAACTGTTCTACTAAATAAGGCAGTACTTGATTTGAAAAAATATAATAATTTCGTATTAGATAGGTGTTTTATTGTTTTAAAAAAGCACAGGTGTGTATTCAGATATAATTATAACTGTTACGCTACAGTGCTTTGTTTGAAATTGAAAGAAAGACTGATATCAACTGATTGTTGGTAAACAATTTGTATTTTGTTTCAGCGGTTTTTTCAAGACATCAGTACCGTTGTGAAGGATGAAATTGATTTAGAAGAAGTGAAAATAGAAGAGAATGCACAAGAGGTAAAGGATTTTTAACATACAAACAATCTTTCTTCTGTAGACAAGTAAGATTCATTTGTAGTCTTCCGTCAAAGGCTGTCACATAATTAGCAAATAATTTTTGAAATTGAACATTTGTAGTTAAGTTGTTTGAAGTCATTCAGCATTTGTGTAGTCATTTGAAGGTTAGATTGAGTCCTAAAAAAAGATAGACACCTGAGAAGTCTTGCATGTGTTGTGTTATTTATTACTACTCTTAAATGAGAGATGGGCCCCATGATTCTGACCAAAGACAACATGACTATATTTATTTACATAATTTTCTTTATTTAAATAATATTTAAGTGTTTGTTTTGCTGACAGGCCAATAAAAAAGGTACTGGTTATCTCCAGCTAAGATTCATGCGCCTTGAAGTTATATCAAGTGCAGAGATGTTATCTCATCCCTGGCCTGCATCCTCAGATAAACAGAAAGAGCCTATAAAAAAATTAGCATCCTCTATAAAATTTTTAGCAAAAGAGGGATCTGACAGATTAAACCAGTGACCTAGTTCACTGTGCTAGTTCGCGCTGAGATGACCAACCTAGATATGATCAGTTCATTTCAGTAAACTACATTGCTCATCTCTAATACTCTATTAGTATTACTATTGTAGCATGTGGCCCATAGTTATCCCTCACTTGTGCAAACTATGTATTCAAAAGTTATCTGAGGAATAATGGGATGAATTTTCCTGTTGGGTCAACACTGGTTGAGGAAAAAACAAGTATGTAAAAACGAACATAATGAAACAAGAGTGGCAAGCAGTAAAGGAGTTATGGGAAAATAAAGAGCTTTCTGTTAGAAAAGTGGATAAGGGAGGGGAGATATTCCTGTTATACACTTCTTATTATTATGATAGAATAATAGGAGACATTGTAAAATTGAATGAACGTATTTCAGTAAACAAAAATCATACCTCCCAAATAGAGAGGAAGGACTGAAAGTGTTCAGTTAAGTATAAGTAGTGTGTTCCTTGTAAAATGGCTTATCATGTAACATAACTTAATGCCTCATCATTTAATGTTCCACACATTTATGGATTATCTAAGGTATACAAAGTAAACATCCCACTGAGACCGATAGCTTTTGGTTTGGTCCTGAATTATGTAATGTATCGATAATTCGTATTTATAATGTTTACAATTGGAGAATGTCTACTCACCAGTTCGGCCGTTTAAATTCGTATTTACTGCCTCACCGTCGTGTTGGCCAACTCTCCTTAGTCAACCAAAATTTTAAAGTTTACTATTCTATATTTTGTGCTCAAATTTTAAATATTAGTTGAATAAAATCAAACATACAGTTTACTGTTTCTATTTTGTTTATTAAAAATTATTAATTGTGTTCAAATTCTACAATTTCCTTCAAATTATAATTCTTATTTTTGCGCCGGCATGTTTAATTATTCGCGGGTGGCTATTCTGTCCGCTAGTTCCTGTCGAGACTCACGCATACAGTTGATTTTTGGTTATTTATAATCTCAGGTCGAAGTTCTTGTGACTACAGAAAATGTTAAATGGACTAATAAAAGTACAAAATTTTACAAATACCATATAAATATTATAGAACAGGTGATATACTTATAATTACAGTGGTAAATTATATCTATGGGAATTAGCGTTTTATAGGTTATTTACGGTTAGTGAACCTTCCGTTTTTTTAAACATATTCCTTAAAAAACCAATGTTGGATTGATGTAGTCATTCAAATTGAGGTGTTTGTTAAATAAAATCAAGTTCAAGTGTTTATTAAAAGTGATAAGTGATGTGGAAAGTATAGTTCACTTATGGTTGGTTGTTCTTGTGTTTTTCTGTGAAGTCGTACTTAAAATATACTTAACAATCCTTCGTCTCTGCTATCCAGGGTATTAATTCTCTCGAATACTGCTGCTTGTCCTTTCTTGGGTGGTCCGGTTAATTCCAAGTGCAAATTTCGTAGTTCTCTGGTTACGTTGTTTAATTTCCCTTAGTCATACTGGTTAAGTCCGGTTCCATGGTTCATTTACGTGTTCATATATTTTCTTCCTTCTGGTTAAATTTTAATTTCTTCTGGTGAGTTTATTAATTTGTTTAGTATCAATGTTACTACTGTGATTTAATTTATCCTCTTGATCATTACTTTTGATAAAATTGGTTTAATTACTACTTTTTTATTCTTTGTGGGTTTAATACATCTACCCTACTCAAACTCTAATAATGGAATGATACAATTTATTAACGGTTCCTTTCTAACAAGGTTTGGTTGTTATGGCAACTCCCTGTCAAACACTAGTTCCTATTGGTTGATAATTTATAACATTGTTATATCAAAACTAACGTTTTTCTATACAAAATTATTAAAAATCGTTAAATTATTATAACTCCCTTAAACTACCTGTAATATTAAATACAATAACACCATTAATTTGCTCTTTGTTTACAAATTATTTTGATACCACACAAAGTTACCTTTTGTCAAATTATTACAGATTACTATTTTTTCATTTGGTTTTTCTTTTGTTAATTACATTTAAACTAATTATTATCTATCCATTTGTGCATCCTACACTATTATTATGAAACCTAAACAGATTATACACTTGATTTTATAAATGGCTATTCCTTTATCTTAATTTTCACCAATTACTGGTTATCAGTTCTAGGCCTAATGCCTATAGTTCATAATTCATCTACCCTATACTCATTACAATTGTTTATAGTCATTTATGTTAATTTTATATGTTACTAAACATTATTACTGAAACAAACTAACTTAAATCATAACATTTGATTATTTTTAATCATCATATAACATTATATAACTACTTAATAACTCTTTTTAGGTCCATGCCTGTATCTGAAGTTTTACATGTGTTTGAATGGTTTTGTTTTAACAATTTTCAACATAACAATATTTCGGTTAATTACAATCAAAGAAGCCTATAACAAAAATGAACATTAAATATGCACTAATATTCCCTTATAAACTCACTTTAGAGAATATAGTGTCTAACTCCAAATTTTAGTGTCCTTTATCCATATTTTCTATGTGATTAATATAACTTTATAACATTCCTTCATTAAAATTAAAACAATATATCCCTTATCATACTTATACTATACTATAACTGGGTTAATAGATTACTTATAATCTATTATTACAAGTTTATTATTTTATTTTTTGACTACATTGCACTTTCTTAGCTAGTGTGTTTATATAATTCATTTACTATCACTGGGTCCTATAATGGTTTATTATTGATTATTAACCTTCTTAATCATTTATCACTTTTAGTGTTCACCTCCTAACATCTTAATCTAGGTTTCATGTATTTATCTTTGCTGGGTCCTATCAATGTTTGTTACGTATCACCTTCCCAATGAATCATTGTTATTCAAGTTTTTTTATATTAGTGTCTTTTGATTTATTAACATTCTTTTTATATTTTATTAGTATATTTGTTTTTACATTTCCTTTTTCTTTTTATCTTTCCTATAGGTTACATATTATTTATTTTCCTATCTAATTTTGTACTTTTAATTTTTTTATATATCATTCTTGTTAATACTTGGGTTCGTATAGTTGTTATATAGTGGCTTGAAGTATTGTCTCTGTCTCACCTTATCCAATCTATTGGGTCTAGTCATCATCTTTGTCTAAGTCAACATTAGTTAGTGTTGTGCTGTCATTCTTCATTTAATAATTTTTTTATTTTCCTTTAGTGTACAGCTTTTCTTCCATTAATTATACTTGTAAATCTTGTGCTGTCGTATGTCACGTTACAACTATCAAAATATTTGTTACCTATGATTACTCCCCTTGCTGAGAGTTAGAGTTACATTGTCAAAGATTCAATGCATTTTGATAACATTATTAGGAATTCTGTATTTGATAATGACATATTAGTAAGTTTTGGTCAATGTCTTTCCAAGCATGAAAACAAATAAGTACTGTTCTTATATACTCAACACTCAGAATACACCTGGTGGCATAGTGATTCAAACTATTAACATTCTTTATTCATTCATTCTACCTCCATTCTGACTTAAGACAAAAATTATAAAACACTGTGGGTCCCAGATCCAAGGTGGTGGCAAAAGAAGGCAATTGTTAAGTGGCGTATATGGAGGGCATATTGGATGGATGCCACAGTAAATGCAACTTTTGAAGTTCTGGTGCTGGGCTGAAAGTTACGTGTGTGCGCATGCGTGTCTGTGTGTGTTGTAATTATTTAATTAAATCAGGCATAAAAATATAAGCAGAAAAGAAAGAAGGAATTAAGCCCCGTTACTACTTTCTTACTTACCTACTTACGGAAGATTTCCAAAAACACCAAAGTCCGACGGTCACCACCACATTTTAATAGGAGGAAATGTGGAAACTGTATCACTTTCCCCATGAAACCAATTTAAAATAAAAACTTTCCCTCACAGAACACCTAGGTCCATTAGACACCCCGTTGGAACACAGATCATAGGTTAGGTAGGTGACGTAAAAATAATTTAACACATTTATCATCATTTACCAAAATGTATTAATTGATGTCACTATTGTCGATTTGTTCATTAATATAGCGTCTACAAATGATGATAATTCAACACGTGTTATATAATATATCATCCTGTATAGGGTAACCTATCTAAACGGTTATTCTCTGTGGTGCAATCACTTTTATGTGAGATAATTTTGGAAAACTACATTTGAATTATTAACAGCATGGTCTTATCTAAATACATATAATTATTTTATCAAATTATAGTATAAAATCAATACAAAATCAGTACTTTAAGTCTGTCCGAAAGTCAAAAACTGGTAATAGTGAGTAACTTTGAAAACTTCACTGATGTAATAACAGTACCTTATTGTAGGCCTACATCTTTTACGACTGTGGGCACCGAATTACTGTAATTATGATGCGTGCATTGTTTGGTGAGTGTTTTCACCACTTTCTAAAACTGAAAAATTAATTATTCATACTATTTTCACAATGAGCACAGCTTGCTTGAGTCACTGCCATCTATTCTACTTGGTGTGAAAACTGTGACTGCTTTGTATATGAGACGCGGTCTGCTCTCTCCAATGTATTTTTCCACAACTAACTGATGCTATCGCTGAACCGTCCTACCCCTACCTCCCTCCGTGTCCTGCGTTAACCAGTTTGGTTTGCTTTCCTGGTGATGTTTAATAGTGCAGTTGGCTGATGCAATGATCCTTGGGCATGTGGAGTTCATTCAAAAATCACGTACACTTACCAACTGCGGCAAACAAAAGTCACGTACACCAAATTCCATTCTCTCACTTTCTGACCTCACTCGCACACGAAAATAGAATTTTACGTTACTTCAGGAAATGTAATTCATGAAATCAAGCATTATATCTTATTGGAAGAAAAGGCAATCATATCAAATATTTGTAAGTATTTTCTGCAGGCAAGCATAGAGGCCATAAAAATTTACAAATATAAGAATAGTTCTAACAGAGACAGTAGTTAGAAGTTGCTGGATGTTTGAAAACTGGTTTACGTAATATGACAGGATCAGTATAATAAAAAAAAATAATAATTTGTGTTTTAACCATGATAAATGTTTTGTGTTCGAATTGTTGAAGTGTAATATGTTCCAGTTTTTATATATGATGTAATGATGTACCTTTATATATGATGTCATATCATATATATAATGATGTAAGAGTTACTATTGTAATGATGATTTGTACTCTTAAAGATAAATAGACATAACTTAATTTTTGCAAGCTGAAAACAGATTCACAGATACTAGTTCCTAAGGTAAATTTCCACTGATTACAAGCAGTAATAACTGATGATTTATTATTAATGTTGTGTAATCATTTGTTTCAGTTATATTTATTTACACCCATGAATAAGATTATGTGTGAAAAAGTGGATTCTATTGAGGCATCTGAACTATATACAAGAAATTCACATCAGAATCCATCTGTTTTTTCGCCCACACCTGTGCTATTACAGCAGTGCACACCACTTCACAAAAAGAATAATAATCAGTGTGATAATTGTACAAAATCATTTAAACGATCAGGCAATTTGCCACAACGTAAGTTAATACATTCTGGGATTAAGCAGTACCAGTGCGATGTTTGTACAAAATCATTTACTTATCCCAGCTATTTGTCAAAACATAAGTTAATACATTCTGGGATTAAACAGTACCAGTGCGATGTTTGTACAAAATCATTTACACGACCAGGTTATTTGGCAGAACATAAGTTAATACATTCTGGGATAAAGCAGTACCAGTGCGATGTTTGTACAAAATCATTTACACGACCAGGTTATTTAGCAAAACATAAGTTAATACATTCTGGGATTAAGCAGTACCAGTGCGATGTTTGTACAAAATCATTTACACGATCATGCTATTTGGCACAACATAAATTAATACATTCTGGGATTAAGCAGTACCAGTGCGATGTTTGTACAAAATCATTTACTCATGCCAGCTATTTGGCACAACACAAGTTGGTACATTCTGGGATTAAGCAATACCAGTGCGATGTTTGTACAAAAGCATTTACACAATCAGGTCATTTGGCAGAACATAAGTTATTACATTCTGGGATTAAGCAGTACCAGTGCGATGTTTGTACAAAATCATTTACACGATCATGCTTATTGGTACAACATAAGTTAGTACATTCTGGGATTAAGCAGTACCAGTGCGATGTTTGTACAAAATCATTTAGACGATCAGGCCATTTGGCAGAACATAAGTTAATGCATTCTGGGATTAAGCAGTTCCAGTGCGATGTTTGTACACAATCATTTAAATTTCGCAGCTCTGTGTCACGACATAAATTAATACAGTGTGGCATTAAGAAGTAGCAGTGCAATGTTTGTACAAAATCATTTACTTGTGCCAGCTATTTGTCACAACACAAATCAACATATTGTGCATTAAGAAGTACTAGTCCGACATTTGGACAAAAGCATTTACTCTGTCACAACACAAGTTAATGCAGTCTCACTAAGAAGTACCAGTCCGATGTTTGTACAAAAATGTTTACCAGGCAAGCTGTTTGTTACAACAGAAGTCAGTACATAAACATTAACTGTGGCATCCACTTTGTGTTATGAGTAATACATGCTACATTAAAAAAAGCAGTGTGATATTTGTTACAAATTCTTTTCTGCATTGATTTACCAGAGAGAAAATAATCAATTGATAATTTTTCTGAGATAAATTGATCTATTCTACTATTTTAAATGCCTCAGTGTGAAAAAATATGTATGAAAATGTTAAAACCCAAGACGTTTTAAAAAACGATGAATTAAAATTTGCCATTCTAAAATGTGTAAACAAAATCCTCACAAATAAGAATTTTAACACAAATAGAATAATACATGCTCTAATAAGTGGTATTGTAATACTTGGCACAGGAGAACGTGATATTTGTAATAAAGTTTAACGTATGAGTTAAAATCATATATGTTGCTTTATAGTGGGAAATTGTTGATAAATGTTTGAGTCTGTAATTTGGTTTATCACAGCATGAATAAATTGATAGTTGTATTTTAACAGTATTGGTATGATATTTATAACATCTATATTTGCTGTTGTGGTTCACATCTTTGTTGTTGTTGGAAGAAATGTAATGACTAGTTATATAACAGTAATCTGTATTTAGTTTCCATTCACATTTTACTAATCATCAACACTGTCCAGTCTTAGTGTATAGTTCCACTACACACACACTACACTACACTGTACAACTGTACAGTCCTTCCAGTCTAATTTTGCTTACTTCCTTGTACTGTATTTCTTAAAATTTTTTTACATGTATTACATATAAAATAAAAATTCAAACATTACTTCATTAAAATATAACATCAATATGTAGATAAAATTGCAAATAAAATACACTATTTTTTTTTCATAACATCAATTTTCTATAAAAGAAAAGATAAGAACAGCCAGGTTCTAGAGGCAATTGGCAACTGTGTGGCACAATTGGAAACATTCTAGCATACACGAGGGCTCTACGTTAATTGTGTTTAATACTTTATTCATAAAAACAATGAACATTTGCTAATGATAAATGTAAAACAAAACAGGTTAGAAACCACACTGTAAACAAATTGTATCAACTGTTTAAAATTCAATTGTCTTTAGGAAAATTAAAACCAGACTGCATTGTACACAATTGTATATTGATGCAAAAGCATTTTGTGACGACTAAATTTGAGATTCCGTAATGTGACAGTAAAGTGAGCAAATACAGAGTCCGAGGTATACTTGGGCTGCAGCCACTAGGAAAAAGTATACTGCCCAACATTTATTTGGGCTTTGACTGTATAGCATTAATGGAATCTTATAGTTACGGACATATACATATTACAATGTTTGAGTACTATATTTAGCTGTTGTGCCTTGATTTTAACACTTTCAGGTCTGGCGTTTTGTACAAATTTATCCCGCTCTGGACCGGGGTTGTTTTGTATATTTCATATTTTTTTGTGAATCCGTCTTTACATATTTAACAAAGAATCAAATGTTTTCTTAAAGTACCGTCTTTTCTCTATCAAAAAATGTGTGTTAATTTAAGATATGTTAAAAAAAAATTTTTATTAAATAATTTATACTTACTGTTTCTGAGTTAAAAAAAAATTTTCTATGCTGCAGCCATCCTCTTGAAGTAGATTATGTAATATGTTTTAATGTTGTTTTAATATTTTTTTAAATCATTACGATTGACAAAAGAGTAGAGAAAGCTTAAATACTATTTCTGAAACTCAAACATTTTTTGTTATGATGTTGGAAACATAATAAAATGCATTGTCACAAATATTTACTTTTCACGTACTAAGTTACTTTACAGATATATTACTATAACCATTTACAGTTGTTTTCATTACAGTATAGTCACTTTCTTATAAAACAAAATAATCTAATAAACTCACAAAATAAAAATTTATAATTAAAAACTGTTTACTAAATCTAATTACACATCATACTTGGCTTTTGTATGAAATAAGCGAAAACAATTCGGGACACAGAGCTACACCACAATCTTTGCAGTAGTATCTACTTTCTTTTCTGATCCTTTTACCAGCCTGTGTTTTTCCACTATCAGAACATACCTTGCAGTATCTGGTAGGATTTGCTTTTTTGCTGTCGGAGGAATTTTAACTTGAAAATGCCTGGCTGATAATCGGGCTGCAGATGACTGTGGCACTTCATTGTTTGCTTCCATTCCCCTCTTTATTTGCCAATGCCTTTGTTAGAGCTATAATAAATGATCTGAGTTGGCAGTTTTTATCAGGATGTGTTTGTACAATATAAAACTATTTACTATGGCTCTTGAAAATAAATGAAAAATAGTTTTTTCCACCACTTCATTGTCTTTCTGTGAAAGGGAAATATGCAACCAGCTGATCTCCATGATCAACCCCTGCTTTGTACATATTGTAATCTATTACTACATCAGGCTTTGATTTTTGTATGTTTCCACCTTTACTTTTCACAGTGACAAAAGAAGTTGATTTATGTTTACTTGATAACATAAACACATCTCGTGTATCACACCACTTCACTGCAAGTAGATGGTTTTTGCGCTGAAACACGGCTTCACCTTTCTTCAAGTTACTTGTTTTAAACACTTCAGATAATCCTTTTCTTCTTTGCATTACAGTCCCAACAGCTAATATTTTATTGTGCCACAGATAGTCAAAAACTAGGGGGCTGGTATAGAATCTGTCCATATAAATTGTATGTCCTTTACCAAGGTATTTATTACAAAGCCTTTCTACAAGATCCTGTATTGCATGTTTCTTATTTCCAGCACTGCCTCAATAAACTTCACAGTTAAGAAGATACCCAGTAGTAGCATCAGAAACTATATACAGCTTTATTCCATACTTTTCTGGTTTACTTGGTATGTACACTTTAAAGTGAATTCGACCACGAAAAGGACAAATAACTTCATCAATAGTAAGGTTCTGGCCAGGGTAAAATGAGCTACTAGGTGCTGCTATAAAACTGTCAAAAAAAGGTCTAATTTTATGTAAAGGGTCATGATTGATGTGAGTTATTGGTACATAAGAACTATTGTCATTCAGATGTAGCATGGACAAAATGGATTTGAATCTATCCCTAGAAAGGAGAGACTTTGCAAAAACACTGCAAAACTATGTCAGTAGACCGGTAGTCGTTTATGGCTGGTTTTTGTACTACACATATATGTAGAACTATAGCAAAGAAGTGGTATATTTCAGTAACCGTGACAGCACTCCGTTTACCCCACAATGAATTTGGCCTAATGTTTTGCTGTTTCATTCTTTCAATATATGAACCAGCATATCGGTTAGTCTAACTTTTGATTTTCTTTATGCTGTCTGTACTGAAAAATGTTAGAAAACAGTCTAACTCACTACTCTCTGAATTTATCGGAACTTTTACAGGAGTTTGTTCGTCAAAAACTGGAAGAGTAGGTTGATTGTCATCACTTGACCAACCATCATTACGACATAATGTGTCTCTACGTCTATGGTTTCTAACTGAAGCTGTTGATGGACCAGGCTCTAAACAACAAAGAAATCACCAAGCTAGTACTAGGAATCTATTAAGAAAAGGCAATATTTCTAACTGTTTGAATATATAAAGCATATGAAAGTGACTGCTAACCTGAGACGTCAACATCCTGAGTGTTCTGATTAGGGGGATTTTCAACAGCCTCAGCACCATTGTAATTGCTGTCATTACCATTTTCTGTAATAATATATTTATTTTTATATTTAAAAGAAAATGTAGCTGTTAAAATAAAATAATGAATGGAATTCAACGTATTTTACAAATGTAAACAAAACAAAGGGTTATGTTTTGTTACGAAAGTTTCAACCATATTTTCACAAAAGAAAAAACGCTTATTACCTGAAACACTGTCTTCTGGTTCATAACTCGGGTCATTGTCACTCATTTCTGAACCACTATCGTTCACAAAATACTCAATAATTTGTGATTCTGTAAGATATTCCGGCACGCGACGAGCAGCCATTTTCACATATAACACCAACCACAGAGGTTGGCCAACCTCAAGGCTTTACAAATTTCGTTGCCACAAACATTCACTTTGGTGCTGCACACGTGAATTTTTTTTGGAACTAAAACAAGAATTGATCTTTCAAACAATGAAAACAGCAATCGAATACAGCTGGAGGGAAAGAAGTTATAACCTTGTAAACGTACGCTTGAGTGACAGCCGAGCGTCGTCTACTGCCAATAAACTGCCCTCTCGAGCTGGACTCGGGCATTGGCCTGAATGTGTTAAAGCAGTTTGGTGTGTGTCCCTTTACAACCTGAAATTTAAAAAAAAAATTTTTTTTGTAGTTACTTATGTTCCATAGGCATGTTTAATAAAACACAATAAATAAAAATTTTGAAAGTTTGATCTCTTAACGGTTTACAAACACCCTCACAGTCATGAGTGTCAGGTTTTACTTAGATTTGTGTCACAAAAAATAATTATATTTATAATGCTTAACCCTTTCGCTGCTACTAACAATGATCTACCCTACACCCCAGTGCTGGCCAAATTTTTGTGTTCACATGTTCTATAACTAAACTTTCCAAACTATATTTTAACTGATTTTTAAGCATTTTTACTTACCAATAATCAACCCTTGTTCATAAACAATGAACCCACAATATTCTATGTATCATTTATGACTTTTGTCACTTAAATCCTAATTTATTAACATAAACTTAACGTTTCACTTCACTGTATTTATATTTCACAGTAGACAACAGATGGGCAGCACAAATCAGAAATTGAGTTAATTCAATAACACCAATAAGGGCGCAAATTTCAAATCGAATATACTTGAGCGCAGCAGTAGTGGCGTGATTTGCGAACATCGAGGATACTCGATTGCAGCAGTGAAAGGGTTAGGTTTTATTAGGTTCTGGTTTATTTTGTGAAAGATAAATAAAAATAATAATAGAATTACAAATTATCAAATTTATTAACAATAAGTTTTCTGAAAAATATAAAAAATATTAAATGAGCAAAGTTTGGATCTCAAACCTATTTCTTTTTATGAAATAGCTTAAAACTAATTTAAAACCACAGCAATCACTAATAAATAAATATTTTAAAAATTAGTCAGTACTTAGAATTTGACGTTTTCATGAAATCTAACCCACTAAGAAAATGGCTGGCAAACTGATCAGATGCTGACAGAGCTGCATCCTAATGGTCAAACGGTGAACTACTACTACCCAAGACACCATCATGAGCATGTGAGGCCAGTTTTACTACAGTGTTAAACCTTTAAAACATTTATAAAATCAGCTGTTCGACCCTCATGATCGTGAGAGTCAGGTCGTAAGGGATATATGGTGCTTGTATGAACACCCAGCAAGTGGTAATAGGAGAGTGGCCTGCTAATGATGCATAATCAGGTTCTTCTACTGCAATCCAAACCACTGTAGAACGTGATATACAGTATCATAGAAAACAACTGAGGCACAGTGGCATTAATAAGTTGCTTTAAGGTTTACTAACACACTCGTATGTTGTACTCCTAGGAAGGAAACCTCAAATAGAACATGTAATTCGTTTTTGTATTGTGTACAGTATCTCACACATTATTAGGTAGCCGGATATCTACTATCTGTATACATCGCAATAACCAACCAGTTATTCATCCTTTAAAATGTGAATTGTTTGTAACACATGGTTTACCTTTCAAAGATTCATTAAATCTTCAATTTGTTTCATTATTGCTTCCTATATAATACCAGGGAATCATTAAGCAACCAGGGAACTCAAACTAAACCTTTCAGTACCATGGGTCGATCATGTCAGCCCTGCAATACGTGCTGAAGGTGCCAGGTCCAATTCAATTTCCTGCCAAGGTTCTCAGTGTTGTAGTTTCGTTATTCACTAACAGATGGCATTCAATTTTATACCACTAGAATGAGGCATTATTAGTTTACACTGAAAATTGTACCTTTCTATCCAAGAGGGTTTGGTTTAACATGAGACTGAATAGGCTGTTGCTTGTTTACATTTTTGTTTGTTGTGGTCTCGTGTGCTGTCGTGTTGTGTTCAGTAATTTCATGTTTATTCAAAAATGAGTGTTTGTATTAGAAAGGGAAATAGAACGATTTATTAACTCAAGTGAGAGTGGAAGTTATATAACCAGTGACAGTGAAAACGATTTTGGTGACAGCAAATTGCAAAACAGTAACAGTGATATTTATAACCCGTCAACGTATGAGCTTTTGATACATTCTGCTGAAATTATTGAATAGAAGGAATTTGTAAGCACAGAAAAGGATGTGAGTAATATTTTTGATATTCATTAACTGTCATGAACAAAATGTGTTCAAATATCCAAGCCCCAATCGACTTCTTTAACTTGTTTTTTACAGCCCAATACTTTCCATAATATCAACAGAAACAAACCAATATGCCAAACAGTTTCAAATAAAAAATGACTCAATTATTTATGACAACACTAGTAAAGATACGGCAGTACAAAAAATTACAGGCTTCATAGGCTGTCTCATTAACACAGGTCTGATTAGAAAACCTTCAATATATATATATCAAATCATTACTGATTAATAATTATATAAAACAATTAAAAGCACCCAAAAATTAAACTTCCCCTTTTTTATATTTTCATTCTTACCTTTGTTTGGAACCAAGGTTCTATGTACGAACTCATGACCTGCAAAAGTGGTTGCTGGGTTTTACGTTCTCATTGTTTAATCAACTTTGTTTATTAAAATCATCTTTAACATCTCTCTCTGCTTTCTTTACCTTATTCTTTATGAAGTTATTACTGACTCTTCAACTACTTTCCACAACAACACAACTATTAATCAATTTACTTAATCAAACGGCTATATTATATATCCTGTAAGGCAATCCAGCACTTTGCTCATTCACACTCCCCCCTTATTTAGAGCTCTTTTTATCTTTGCATTTTATTGAATTTGATATATTTATTTTCCTGTTATGGCCTCCGACACGTGGTTGAAACACTACCGGAGGTTCATTATTCGTTCGCTGTTTTGTCCGAGAAATAATTGTAACCGCTTAATAATTCAAACTTGTGAAGTCCATTGATACTGCTTACATTTTCTTTTTTACTGTTCCATTTTAATTCACAATACTTTTTGCTGGTCGACCGTATATTTGCTCAAGCACTATTTTATATGACCGCGCGGTCTGATGGTGTTCGCCGACACGCTCAAAGTCAAGCGTCTTCAAAATGGCCAGCGTCCCTCTGAGCATGGCAACTTGCCTTCTCATTGGCTGAGCACATGTCTCGTTATTTATCATAATCTCGTAGCTGGCGACAAGGAAAACTGTACATGATCTTCACTATGTCAAAGTCAGCACACGCGCGCTCATACACATTGCGATGCTCCAGGTTTCGTCGCACCTCGCCTGGCTTATTGCACAAACTGACAACTGGGTGTTTCAAAAAGTAAGCTTTGATTATTAAAACCGGGGCTCAGGGTGGGTGACTCCACTTATTACAATTATTAAAGAATAAAATAAATCCCAATAGTTTGTCCCGTTACAATACCCCCTCAATGAGAGGTCTTCTGTTGAAACAGAAAACCTCATTGCTAAACACCTAAGAGGACCAGCTAAGATATGGCGCCACTAACCCCCCATTAATTCTTATTACAATCATGGGTAACTTACCCCCCTAGGCCGGCGACTATGGCTCCACCTGAATGACATTACTGGACTTCCCTTTCAAGATCCCAACACTGCAAAGTCAGACAGGCACCCGACACAGTATCACCAGGCTCTGTAACATTCAAACAAATTGTCAATAATTGGACTTCCACCAAACCAGATCCTCAACTGATTTATTTCCCTCTTAGACGTACTGGATTGCCTTTAGCAAAGTACTGGTTGCGTATCTATGTGTCTTCTTAATATAAACATACCATTATTCCACAAAACCTAACCTCAAAACAAACATTACCAACTTTAAGTTAACATAAACTACAATTCACTAGCATTATACGTTTTATTTCAATGTCTGTTAATCAAACATTTTAATGTTTATCTTTCATTACCATCTCAAATCAAAAATTAAATGATTCAATTTTCAATCATTGCATTTTGATCAGTTGTTATCATTTATTTTATAATTCAAACCAAAATAAATCTAAGTTCATTACCAAAATTCACATTTTAGATTAATTAGACTGTCTCTTTCCATTAATTACTTTAATTGCATTATTCAAAACAAGTCAGTTAATTTAATTTCATGTTGTATTTATTTACTTTCATAATGACATTTATCTATCATTTTCTATAACCTCCAAATCCAAACTAATCAAAATAATTTACTACCAACATTTCTATCTTTTAAATGAATTTAATTTTCAGAATTATAGTGACAATTATTAAAACAATAAAAAAACTTATTACAAATCAATTACAATTATACACCGATTACACCATGCATCAGCTGATGTTTTATCAGCATATGAACATAACCTTACTCTAAGTACCTTTAACACAAGTAAACCAAATACACAAAGTTATCTATAATATATGTGAGATAATAGTTTAAAAAGATGGAAAGTCAGATGGCTTTCTTACATGATAATTTAATAGCCTCTGGTGAGCTCGAAAGCAGCAGCATGCAGAATTGCTAATCAGACATAAATAATATAAAAATGACTTACCGTATCTCACAACGGGGTTGATCCTGACACTCGAGGCAGGATAGACTGGTTGGGAAAAGGATGGGTAAAATACACGGATTTCTACCTGCTGAGGAGAGCCCGACTCGTGGACGACACTGAGATGGCTGGCGTACGACAAAAGCTACGAGTTCATATGCAGGTATGAGCTCTACAAAAGCCACAGTGCCAACTTCGGAAAATGAAAAGAATGACCGGTTCGATCCGAAATATCGAACACCGGCCCCCGTTGACCGCAATGGGTCAACCACCAACTACACCAAAAGACGTGGCCAAAAATGCAGTACAAAAATTTGGCTTTTGGTGAACAGGAACATTCTCTGAAAATTACCCTCCAACCTAGGAGGGGGTCACACGCAAACACAAGAAAATACAAATATACAGAAAAACATGCAATTAATTAGAACCCTGCCGAATAACTCCGCCGCGGGCGCATCGACCAGGCGAGCAATCCGAAAGGTTCGGGTAGAGCAGACCAAACCCATTAACATCCAATAAACAATGGCCCAGCCAAACACAATGTAAAACTCAGCAAATCAACTTAGTTAGTTCCCTAGGTTTTTTTACATTTTTTTTCCTTTTTTATTTATTTTTTTTTTTTTTATTGTTGATTTGTTGAGCATCCATAACTCCCAATGAACTGGCACAACGCCATGCCAGAAACATTCCACAATGTAAAATTCACTGCGGACAACAGCTGGAAGGAATCACCTGGGAAATCCCAGCAAAGTGTCCAGTAAGTCCACAACAATCATTGAAACTAATTCTGCTCACCCGAAAAAACAAGATAAACCCAATCAAGAAGATATGGGCAACCGGTATAATTTAATAGCCGGTCGTTCAAAAGAACCTGTGGATGTTTTAACTGAAGCGCGACGAACAACCCCGTCGCTCCCCGGAAACACAGCTGAAACTCGGCCAAGAGGCCACATCAGGGGGGGAGAATTCTGTTCCTCCATAACCACCAGGTCCCCAACCATTAAATTTCTTGACTTAGACGACCACTTCGATCGGGCATGAAGTGCCGTCAAGTATTCCAAACGCCACCTTTTCCAAAAGGCTTGGAGCAAAGCGGCAATTTGTTTGAAATGACGGACGGTCCCTTCATTTAATGAGACTTCAGCTTCCGGGGGCGCGGTAATGGGGCAGCCAACCAAAAAATGACCAGGCGTTAGAGCCTGGTAATCACTCGGATCTGAGAATAGGGCAGTCAAAGGACGGGAATTTAAGATTCCCTCAATGCGAATGCATAACGATGAAAATTCTGCTATGGTCAGCGACCTGGTCCCAGTCATACGTTTCATGTGAAACTTGGCCGACTGGACAGCCCGTTCCCACAAGCCACCCTGATGCGGGGCAGACGGAGGGATAAATTTAAATTCAATGTTATTGTCAACAGCAAAAGCTGTTATCTGAGCTGACTGGTCAGGATTGGAAAGCACATTTTGGAGCTCCCGTTTCAGTTCGGAGCGCGACCCCACAAAATTCCTACCACAATCCGAATACAGTGTTTTCGGAGCCCCACGGCGACTAATAAACCGCCTCAACACATCAATAAACTGGGGCGTTGAAAGATCCATAGCCACTTCAAAGTGAACTGCTTTAGTGGCTAAGCAGATGAAGATGCAGAGATACGCCTTGACTACAGGTGCCTTCCGAACAGTGTAGGCCCGTACCAAAAAGGGGCCAGCATAATCCATGCCGGAAGAATAAAATGGAGGTGCCGGATTAACCCTAGGAACTGGCAGATCCCCCATTAACGGGTTGGTGGGGCGGACAAGGAAGACATTTCCAAATTATGGTTCTTATTGCCTGACGTGCGGACAAAATCCAATAATTTTGGGCAAGCTGAAATTGAACTTGCAAGGGCCCAGCATGACCTAACCACACATGGGTGTGATGAATTAGCAACCCTACTAGGTGGTGATGCTTGGGCAGTAAAATCGGAAAACGATTTCTAGTAACCGCAGAGTTGGTCAAGCGACCGCGTACTCGAATGAGGCCAAAATCATCTATAAACGGGACCAGGCGCTGAATGCGGACCGGGAGCCGCGAGCTCCTGTCCAAACACGCTGCGCTGAATGTAGCGTAAAATATACTTAACAGCCAACTTCTTCCAAGCCATGGCTGTGGAAGCTTCAATCCGCGAAGGCATAGCCCACCTTAAGATGACTGAGGTAACCCCCACCACTAAGGGCCACGAGGACAAGTGCTCAAACAATTCCACCCGGGGCTCCTGAGTGAGAAACGAAGAGACCTTGGTTTCCAAGGCAACATCTTGCACGTCGTGATTCGGGCGATAATTAATAAGGGGCCAGCATAGAGCATCAAGCTTTAACCAATCTGGCCCAGACCACCACAATGTCGACGACCGGAGGCAGGAGAGTGACGTGCCTCTAGAGGCTAAATCAGCGGGGTTAGAAACACCATGCACATGACGCCAAGATTTAGTATCGGTCCACTCGGTAATGGCAGCCACCCGATTAGCACTAAATGTCTTCAATTTAAAAGTAGGCATATTCAGCCAATCCAAGACAATCGTCGAGTCCGTCCATAAGAAAACTTGACTCAATTGAATACATGATGAGAATAAGCCAACATAATGACGAACAAGTTTGGCTAAAAGATAAGCTCCCAACAACTCCAAACGTGGGATTGATAAAGTTTTAAGAGGTGCCACTTTAGTTTTAGACGACACCAACGAAACCACCGGAGGACCAGAGTCAGTATAAATGGACAGATAGAGGACGGCCGCGTAACCCAACTGGGAAGCATCACAGAAACCATGCAATATTACCCTGTCAATATGCCCACCTTTAGGGAAGAATGGCCGGGAAATAGTAATTACCGGAAGATGATTCAAAGAGGACAGGAATTGACTCCAATAATCGTTTAAGTCATCACTTAGAGGAGCATTCCAGTCCAAGCCCTCAGCCCAGAGTTTTTGGAAAAAAGCCTTGGCCCTGAAAATCACTGGTGAAAGCCAACCACATGGTCAAATAATTGTGCCATCTGAGATAACACGACACGTTTGGTAAATTGAACCTGAGCATTGCTGCAACAGGCCAAAGGAGGAAAGGAGAAGCAATCGGTAAAATGGTCCCAACTTAAACCCAGAATATCCTTATCCTTAGCAACGACGGAATCACTTGGAGCGGCTGATTCAGGTAGGCAGTCGGGTTGATTAGTGCACCATTTTTTCAAATTGAACCCTCCTGAAGACAACAACAGAATTAATTCCCGTTGTAATTTGCAAAGCTCTGATTTTAAATCAGCGCCAGCAGCAATATCATCCACAAAAATATTACGGCTAAGTACCGCTGCTCCCGCAGGAAAATTAACTGCCTCATCCTGAGCCAGCCGCTGCAAGGTTCGCAACGCCTGAAAAGGGGTGCAAGCCAGCCCGTAAGTAACGGTACGCAAAGCGATAACCCTTAGTGGGGCGGTAACCTCCTCACGCCATAAAATACACAGGTACGCCGAGTCATCAGGATGCATAGCAATTTGGCGATACATCTGTTCGATGTCGCACGTAAAAACATGGCTAAACCGCCGAAACAAAGTCAAAACGTCGGACAGTAAGGTCTGCAACTTAGGGCCGACACATAACACATCATTTAAGGAAATCCCAGAGGACGTCTTCATGCTGGCGTCAAACACCACTCTTATTTTTGAAGTATCACCTCTCACTTTAAAGATACCATGATGAGGGATGAAATATTTTGGAAAATTGGGGTCAGACACCAATGACATATGCCCCTGAGCGACATAATCCGTTATAAATTGTATATACTGGCTCTTAAACTGACTGTTCACCGCAAATTTCCTTTCCAACACAAAAAACCGAGACATGGCTCCCTTAAGGGAATTTCCCAAAATGTGAGAAGAGTTTTTGAAGAACGGCAAGCGCACCTGGTAACGACCCGACGGCAACCGACTTGTTGACTCCATGTAAAACCTTTCAGCAAAGTGATCCTCTTCAGATAATTGGTGGGGTACAGCTGGAGGCTCTTCGACCTCCCAAAAACGATGAACTTGCTCAAGTAGGTTTGTTGTATCCGTTGATAACGTTGTGACGGAAGGATAAAAGTGGTGGAAATGACAGTGAAGCTGATGTGCAGATACTAGATCCAAAGGAAGGCCAGTGAGACCGCTAGCACAAGTCAATGCACAATTAAGTGAAATTGGGGCTCTACCCATAATCACAAACCCAAAACGTGTCCTAACTGCAACAGGCAAACCTGCACCCAAAGGAATAGTCTCTCCCATAAGAATAGCCGCTACAATATCGGCTCCAAACAACGCATCAATTGGGGCTGCTACATCGAAGGTAGGGTCAGCTAACAAAAGATCTTTTGTAGCCTGCTTAACTTCAGGCAACACCTGGAACCTAGGTGAGTCCGACGAGATCTTAGAAAGAATTATAAAGTCATGGTTAGATGCCACAACCTCGCGTTTTAAAGTTTCCAAGGACAGATGGCACACCTTTTTTGCTTTGGTGGCAATATCACCTACCCCATTGACACTTACTGAAGCGTCAAAACAAGCACACTTTAAGCGAGATGCACATGCTTCAGTGATGAAAGAAGCATGGGACGCGCTATCCAGGATGGCCCTAACTACAATATAACCACCATTCGGAGACGACAAGACTGCTAGACAGGTGGCTAACAGAACCCCTGCAGGATGGGGCAGAGACACGGTCAGAGTAGTGCTAGACAGATCAACCAGCGATGACTCCGAAGCCTCGAGTTCAGCTGTGTCAGAAATCTGTGAACGAGACGGAGACGGATGGGCACTTTTGAAATGAAGTAAAGTGTGGTGGTACTTAGAGCCACACTTTTTGCACCAGCCCGAATGTTTCTGTTGGAGGCACGAAAGACAACATTTTTTATTTTTAAGACTCTGAAATCGCGCCCTAGGGTCCTTACTCAGCCACGCCGGACACTTGAGAAGCACATGGGTCCGGGAATCGCAATGAAGGCAACGTGAACTAGATGCATCCCATTGCATAACCTCCGCAGATAATGTAGACACAGCAAGAGGAGTAGCCTTAGAAAAAGAAACCTCCTGGGTTTTCTGGTGGCTAGTGCTGGGAAGAGCAGGTAAAGCCGATTCCAAAGATGCCTGTTCTTTCTGTTCCGCCATAGCGGTTAAAAATGTCATAATTTCTGTTAGGGCAGGGAGATTCTCTTTGTCCGTAACAGACGCCTCAAAACGTTCACGCAATGATAGATCCAGCCTAGACAATACAAAAGACGCATATATTGCTTGATATATATCAGCAATGTTTAGAGCTGACAACGCTGAAAAGTTAGCATTGAAGCTGTCCACCAACTTTCTAATAGACGCAGCTGATCGCATAGAAGCGGCTGGTAACTGAAGCAGATTGGTACAATAAACCCGAGCGGCCAAACGAGGATTGTGATAACGACTTTTAAGAGTTGACAGTGCAAGCGAATAACTATCATCAACTATGGGAAGCGCGGCAACCTTCTCATAAGCCTCACCCTTAAGATGAGTCAGTAAATATAACAACTTTTGTTTTGGGGTGAGGGCAGGACTTTCGTCCACTAATGTGGTGAACTTTGACCAAAACTCGGACCAACATTTGGCCTGGCCATCAAAACAAGGTAACGAAAGCTTCGGCAACTCATGAACGAGAACACCTGAGTGCCCGCCACTTGCCGATGAGAACCAACCGGTATCTCTGGTTTTGTTAGTTTCGAAGCTAAAATGCTACCCCGGACATAAATATCCTCAATTTGCGCTACCACTGAAAAAATGTGGTCCTCGGGCAATGACTCTGCCTTCTAGGTAAGGATCCACCTTACCTAGAAGATCTTGATATTTTTCGGACAACCTGGAGGCCAAGATACCGGCTTCATGTTGATCCACGACCCTTAATTGCGGCAACCCTTCCAACCTATTTATTAAATGCTGCAACGCAAGTATTCCCACCGAAGTGGTCCGGTCAAAAGCTGCCAGCGACAACTTAGCAGGCATATTGAATTAAAAAATATTGCGCAACCGACAAACACCCTTAACAAGAGAATTAGAAATTGAACAATAATCACGACCCGACAGCCTAACCGTGATCGAGATAACTAGGCGTCTCACACAACTACTTTGCATAAACAATACCGAGCAAGACAAATACATAAGTAAATTAGTGCAAGGCAAAATACAACTTACACAATCCAACAGGCAAATAATGCCAAACACAATAAATTAAACACGCAACAAATTGATTTACACAGCACAAAAGCACGACAACAAAAACACAAGTTACACAAGATTACAGCACATACGGTGCAAAATAATGGTACACAAAAGTGCACCCAAAAACAAACATGTATAATACCAAATAGAGTAAATACACACAAAACACAGCAAAGTACAATGTACAACAATTCACCAGTTACCGAACCAAACACAATAACTGGGACCCAATAAATGCCAAAATTGATGGTCAACGCGTCGTGTATGGACAGGATATCGCATATGCAAAATATAAATCGCACCTAAAGGTATTAGTCATGCCAAAAAATTAAATTAAATACAAAGGCAGGCTAATCCGAAATCCAGATAACCTAAAACCGTTCCCTTTACGCCTGACAGTCACAAACACGTAGCGCACAATTTCACGTGGGACCCAAACCGTAACAGGATGGTAACAAACTTTACCAGACTTGACCCAGTAATTAAACGACTACCCCAAAAAACAAGGTGCAAAATTTTACACAAAATCTGCCCACCTGGCGATGCGCACACGACGACACTGCTGACCACAAGCTACAGCCATAAACGCAAACTCTTAGTTCACATGCCTACGTATTATACCAACGTGCTTCCGTGCAATAGCATGCAAATGACAAACATTCATGAAATTTAAAAAATTAACCGCATGCAACACCCATGAGCAGGCACAAAAAACGAAACGGCACGGCACGTTGGTAATTAAAATAAAAATCACGCAGCCAAAACTGACTTACAACCCAATTACTGAAACTCAACCCACCAGCAGCATCATGCACAAAATTACGAAGCACGTGCTCCCAGTCGTGACGGCAAAATATTTAATTGAAAAGCTAGCAACCTCATGAAACCTCTGGTAGTAAATATATGTGAGATAATAGTTTAAAAAGATGGAAAGTCAGACGGCTTTCTTACATGATAATTTAATAGCCTCTGGTGAGCTCGAAAGCAGCAGCATGCAGAATTGCTAATCAGACATAAATAATATAAAAATGACTTACCGTATCTCACGACGGGGTTGATCCTGACACTCAAGGCAGGATAGACTGGTTGGGAAAAGGATGGGTGAAATACACGGATTTCTACCTGCCGAGGAGGGCCCGACTCGTGGACGTTGACACTGAGATGGCTGGCGTACGACAAAAGCTACGAGTTCATATGCAGGTATGAGCTCTACAAAAGCCATAGTGCCAACTTCGGAAAATGAAAAGAATGACCGGTTCGATCCGAAATATCGAACAATATACTTCATTACATGTTCTTGTTAACCCTAAAATCATTATAGTATTGAGTCCAGTATTTAAAACCATTAAGTCTCATAATTGAATGTTCATTAATATCTATTTAACCACCATCATTGAAAATTAACTTTCTTTTAACACAAAACAGCATAACCATTGCAGAACAGTAATTGAATCACATCAATAACAACCTCTCTAATCAGAGCAAAGTAAACTTGATTTCATCGTGATTACGGTCAAGTAATTCCTAACTGAATATTCAGTTACTTCTCCTTCTACATCATTTTATCATATTCCCCCCCTAACCCAGTTACAGTTAGGTAAATCACCTTCCGGGTAAACTGGACGAGGCATTTACCTTGTAAATACTCTATTATTTATGCCCCTGGCTTGTAACGGCCAGCTCCTTTCCACACACTCTCTTGCTTAATGATGTTGGACTGTAGCACCCATTTGCTTTCACAAGAACTGAAGTTTTTTAGGGTGTAGACGCTGCCTACACCGTTCTTGCTTCCGCGTTACTGATGTCTGAGGACGCCAGTAATCCTACTAAAAATTAGTTATATGCCCTTATACGGTCTACTATCCCATTCGATGGATAGCCGCTGTTCCATAGCTGTGGTGATTCCCCTAATTCATCCCCCGGTTAATTTCTAAAGTCACCAATTTTGAAAATAATAACAAGTATGGTTAGGGTACAATATGCCTAACCACACCTTGTTACCAATAATCCAAATCCGCGGTCAGGGTTCGGTGACGCCGTGACCGCCCGAAAGTGGGGAATCACATGTAAAATACACTACATACATGTTTTAGATCCCTACACTTACATAATCAATATATACAACATATTAAACACTTAACTTGAACATTAACATAACATAAACATTTCAAATTGTACCAAAAATTACACACCTTCCCTAAGTTAAATTCTTTCATACTCATTTAATTTCATTATTAAAACATTTTACTTTTCTTCAGTTTCATTATAAAATTCATACTTACATATGGTCAATCATTCAATCAAATAAAAACATAATCACCTGTCATAGACTCAAAAATATAAACATTCATTGCAACTATAACTTACATAACCATATGTACCTTCTGATACATTATAATAACAATATGACTCAACACCTAAACACATTTTACTTTTACTCATTTACTATTTATTATAGTAAATTATTATAAATAAATCACCTTATATCCGTCGTGTGACTTCGTTACGTCGATTAAAATGACGCGTTTTGGAACATCTGTTCCATCATCAGATAAAATCGCTCTATTGAGGTCGTTAAACGTTAAAAACACATGTTACACATAATTGTCCACTATGTAATTCGCTTGCTTCCTAAATGGTGCGCACCACGACGAAGCCGATCGGACACTGAACTATTATCTGAGTGATTACGCCTAAGCAGGTTCAAAGCTGTATCGTATAGCGGGTTGGATTTAAAATTTAAGTGGTCATTCAATATGAAGTCTCGGCTGTTTATGTTATTATATGCTTTGTATATTTCGAACTCCTCTATTGCGTCCATGTAACGGCCTTTGTTGCACACATGTAGGGGTATTAAATTAGATTTAAAATCAGTATAATTATGATTGTGTAAGATTAAGTGGCAGGCAAAGTTGGACTTGATATTATTTAACAAAGTGAGATTATTTAGGTGACGTTTTGGTGTGTGTTCTTTAAATCGTTTGAGGAAACCTCTCCCCATTTGACCAATGTAAAAACTGTTGCAGTCGTTACATGATAATTTATATATGCCGGATTTCTTTTCTAAAGGTATGGGTTTTCTATGACGTAGTATTTTTAATAGACTATTGTTTGTTTTGAAGGTAGCAGTAATATTCAATTTATTAAATGTGGAGGTTAGAATCTTTGGCATTATATTTGTGTATGCGGTAGAAATAAATGTTATTTTTGTATCCTTATTTATTGGGGGCTTGGATTTTCGAATTTTATGTTTCTTGATGAGATTATCAATCAACGTGTTTTGGTAACCATTAGCTAAAGCTATATGTTTAATGGTATTCACCTCCTCACGGTAATCATCATCACTGAGAGGTACTGCCAACAATCTGCGGATAAAGTAATTATAAGCTGCCAACTTTTGCGAAAATGGATGATAAGAGTCAGCATGTATTGTCACATCAGTGATAGTCGGTTTTCTATAAATATTAAATTTCAATTTATTTACGTGTTTAGTGACAGACAAATCTAAAAAATTCAATTTATTATCCACTTCAGTTTCCAACGTGAATTGAATGTTTTTATTAATATTATTCATATAATGTTTTAGGTTTTCGATCTGTCGTACAGTACCATTGAAAATTAGAAAGGTATCGTCTACATAACGTGCATAAAATATTATATCATTTTTGTATTTGTTATGTGAGAGCAAATGAGAGTTTTCATAAAAATTCAAGTAAACGTCAGCCAATAGACCAGAGAGAGGTGAACCCATGGCCAATCCATCGTCCTGAATGAAAAATTGGTTATTGAAAGCAAAGTAATTTTGTTCTAAGATAGTTTCAAGTAAACCAATTAACTCGTTTATCGTCTGTATATTTAATTTATTATTCTCTAATAAATTTTCTTTTAAGATATTTAGTGTTTCCTTTACTGGTATGTTGGTATACAAATTTACTATATCAAACGATGCTAACTTATAATTAGGTAGTATATCAACATTTTTACATTTATTAATAAAATCCGTGTTGTTTGTGACACTATGATTGTTCTTTAAATTTATGCTTTCTTTGATTACTTTGACGAGTTTTTTAGCTGCTTTGTATGCGGGCGCTGTGGTAAAATTAACGAGTGGTCTGACCGGTATGTCGTGTTTATGAATTTTGGGTAGGCCAGTGAGTTCGGGAGCTTTAGCATTAATAGGCTTCAGGAAGCGACGTGTGCATTCGCTAAACAAATTTACGCAATTATTGATTTTGTTATTCAATGTCTTGACATACATATCAGTAGGATCAGATTTCAAGGTTCTAATATTATTGTTTGAAATAAAGTCGTTTACTTTCGTTTTATACACGTCAAAGTCCATGACAACAAGAGTATTCCCCTTATCTGCCTTAGTAATTAGAGCATTATTATCAACTAATTTAGCTTTTATTTGTTTCAATAACTTAAACTCGTTGGAAAATCTTATATGTTTCTGTAAACCATGAGGTGAATGGTTGTCAAAATTATGGTGTTTTATGGTATTATTAAATTTATTATTTACTAAAATGCGTGCTTCAGTTTGTAGTTTTGGATCGGCAATTGTTTTTACTGCAGTTTCTGCATTGATAATTTCTTGTACGATTTGATGTTTATTATTAAGAGGCAAGTTATACTTGATGCCTTTATTAAGGATGTTCATTTCGTCATCATTAAAAGCTATCGTAGTTAAATTAGACACACGAGGATAAAATGTGTGTTTACAAGTGATGTCGGTCTCATGGCGATGTTTACTCTTTAAATTATGAATTTTACGCGTCTGTTTAAAGTATGTATTGTGAGTAACGTCAGAGACGTATTTATGTACTGATTCCATAACATTATTTACGATGGCCGGATGAATATCGTTCAAAATATGTAAATGCAATTTATAAAGGCGTGTATTGAGTGTAGATTTCTTAATATACAAAGATTTGATTTCTTCCTTGATCCGAAAAATCTCAGCATGTTTTTTGGTTGCTTTAGCAGCCCTAGAGAGGGCCTTCACATTTATAACTGCATATTTTGGTATTAAATGATTTTTTAAACAGATATTATTAAATTTAATGTGTAAGTTAGTTTTTAGTAACTGGATTTTAACGTTTTGATACTTATATACCACGCTTGCTTGACTAGCCTCCAATTTAAAATGCATATTAGTTCTAGGTATCCAAGTCACGTATGAACAGTAAATTATTATAAATAAATCACCTTATATCCGTCGTGTGACTTCGTTACGTCGATTAAAATGACGCGTTTCGGAACATCTGTTCCATCATCAGATAAAATCGCTCTATTGAGGTCGTTAAACGTTAAAAACACATGTTACACATAATTGTCCACTATGTAATTCGCTTGCTTCCTAAATGGTGCGCACCACGACGAAGCCGATCGGACACTGAACTATTATCTGAGTGATTACGCCTAAGCAGGTTCAAAGCTGTATCGTATAGCGGGTTGGATTTAAAATTTAAGTGGTCATTCAATATGAAGTCTCGGCTGTTTATGTTATTATATGCTTTGTATATTTCGAACTCCTCTATTGCGTCCATGTAACGGCCTTTGTTGCACACATGTAGGGGTATTAAATTAGATTTAAAATCAGTATAATTATGATTGTGTAAGATTAAGTGGCGGGCAAAGTTGGACTTGATATTATTTAACAAAGTGAGATTATTTAGGTGACGTTTTGGTGTGTGTTCTTTAAATCGTTTGAGGAAACCTCTCCCCGTTTGACCAATGTAAAAACTGTTGCAGTCGTTACATGATAATTTATATATGCCGGATTTCTTTTCTAAAGGTATGGGTTTTCTATGACGTAGTATTTTTAATAGACTATTGTTTGTTTTGAAGGTAGCAGTAATATTCAATTTATTAAATGTGGAGGTTAGAATCTTTGGCATTATATTTGTGTATGCGGTAGAAATAAATGTTATTTTTGTATCCTTATTTATTGGGGGCTTGGATTTTCGAATTTTATGTTTCTTGATGAGATTATCAATCAACGTGTTTTGGTAACCATTAGCTAAAGCTATATGTTTAATGGTATTCACCTCCTCACGGTAATCATCATCACTGAGAGGTACTGCCAACAATCTGCGGATAAAGTAATTATAAGCTGCCAACTTTTGCGAAAATGGATGATAAGAGTCAGCATGTATTGTCACATCAGTGATAGTCGGTTTTCTATAAATATTAAATTTCAATTTATTTACGTGTTTAGTGACAGACAAATCTAAAAAATTCAATTTATTATCCACTTCAGTTTCCAACGTGAATTGAATGTTTTTATTAATATTATTCATATAATGTTTTAGGTTTTCGATCTGTCGTACAGTACCGTACAGTACTTTATATATTTATTATAAAGTATAAATCTCAGAAAAATCATTTAAATTCATTACCAAAATTCATCTATACAATATGCTAAATTAATTAATTAATCTCCAATTATTTAATTCAATCAGTTTCTTAAAATACTAATTTGTTTTAATTACCTTATTCAGAACAATTTCAATTCAGTTACTCTCATTATAAACTCCACAGTTATTCTCGTTATTTATTTAGTCTGGCAAAGTATTGTTATTATTTTTATAAAATCAATCCCTACTCCATACATACATTGTTTACATAAAATACAGAGTACCACATAACCTATTACACAAATACATTTGACGTCAATACAAAAGTATATACAATCCACATTGTTATCTGTTATTATTTACCACAAATCATTTCATAATTCAGTCCATCTCAAAACCCACTACACTCACATAATTAAATGTTCATTAACAATACTCTTTACCCTCCATCATCAAACAGCAATCTTATGTTTTTATAACACAATTCACTTTTAATTAATAATATTTTGTTATTATTATTACAATAACTATTCAGTATTTTAAATTGTTCCGTTATACCCATATAATAATCTACTGGACTATCCCACATTATAATCAAATCATATAACCTGTCTATATCAGTAACTCTGGTCTTGTCACCGTCAGTATTCTTTGTCACACTTAAATAGTTTCTATTATCATCATCATAGTAATCAGCTGTTACTAGTACGTTAATTCTCCTAGCAGGTAAGTGTATATCATCATCAACATCAATGTAATCATCGTTTATTACTACACTATTCTCACAAGATAAGTTTTTTTCTTTTATTTACTCTCTCACTATTTATTCTCTTTAATAATTCTTCATAACTTCTAATAACATTAAACAACTCTATCTCCCTCTCTCTCAACTTGAACAACTCTGTATCTCTCACTCTCTCACAATACCTCTCATCATAACACCATTTCACTTTTTCTCTATCATTCCATGCAAAGGCAACACAACATTATCATAACACCTCCTGGCTTTTCCAGGGAACTCATGATACACAGGGGACCTACTTAGAGACACCTCGTCTCTCACACTGGAGGAAACTCTGTCCTTATAAATCACTAGTGGAATCTTTACTCCACTTAAACCACGGGGAAAATTTGTCCTTTGCCAATCTAACCTCTCATCAACCACTATCTTATTACTACTCTCTATTTCCACTAAAACTTCCTCACCATTATTCTCACTTACCTTTTCAACTACTACCTTACTTGCATCAATATTATTTGTAATTATCTGCCCATTAAAATCATCACTTGTTTTAAAATCACTTATTTTGACCACATTACTCACCTTGTTCTCCGTTATTCCATTGTCTATATTCTCGTTAAACTTGCCTCTCGTTCTGTTACTGTCCTTTCTTTTTCTGATGTCATTTACATCGTCTTGTATTTGTTTCTCCCAAGTACTAAAATGTTCGTCTATAGCATTCAGGTGCTTATTAATATTGTCTTCAAACTTAACACTTTGTTGTTTCATATCATACCAACGCTTATCAAATTTTTCGTGAATATTATTTGTGTCACCCTTTAATTCATGAAATTTAACATTCTGTTCATCGAATTTAACACACAACATTGCATTCATGCCGCACAAATACCTCATCACATCACTATTGTCAGATTGATTATTTTTATTCGTTGAGATTGGGGTTATTTGAATCCCAGAGTAATCTATAACATTTGACTCGTCTAATTTATTGTCTTGACCTACATTCAGGGTTGAATGAATTTCAGTCCCACTCATGACGGTTGACTCATTCACGCCAGTTACATCAATTTCTTTATTTTCTTCCATCTTTTATAAATTTACTTATTGTCCGTTAAATATATACCTTTTAACTTGCATATATGACAACAACAAAATCTTACACTTCTCAATTATTTTATCAGTCACTTAACTATAGCATAACATAATATTTATTTGTACGTAATTTATATGTAATCTGCCTTAACTTCCAGCAATCTCACTTTTACATTCGCAAGTAAGTACAGTTCGTTTATAATAAATTAATATAAACCGTCCATGTTCGAGGCGCCATTGAAACAATCATTCCTATCAAATAACTTTGTCCCTAGTTCGGACGCCATTGAGACGATCATTACTCATTAATAATTATATAAAACAATTAAAACCACCCAAAAATTCAAATTCCCCTTTTTTATATTTTCATTCTTACCTTTGTTTGGATCCAAGGTTCTATGTACAAACTCGTGACCTGCAAAAGTGGTTGCTGGGTTTTACGTTCTCATTTACTACGTTTAATCAACTTTGGTTATTAAAATCACCTTTAACATCTCTCTCTGCTTTCTTTACCTTATTCTTTATGAAGTTATTACTGACTCTTAACTACTTTCCACAACAACACAACTATTAATCAATTTACTTATTCAAATGGCTATATTATATATCCTATAAGGCAATCCAGCACTTTGCTCATTCACTCTCTCCCTTTCACACTCTCCCCTCTTATTTAGAGCTCTTTTTATCTTTGCATTTTATTGAATTTGATATATTTACTTTCCTCTTATGGCCTCCAACACGTGGTTGAAACACTACCGGGGGTTCGTTCTTCGTTCACTGTTTTGTCCGAGAAATAATTTTAACTGTTTAATAATTCAAACTTGTGAAGTCTGTTAATACTGCTTACATTTTCTTTTTTACTGTTCCACTTTAATTCACAATACTTTTTGCTGGTCGACCGTATATTTGCTCGAGCACTATTTTATATGACCGCGCAGTCTGATGGTGTTCGCCGACTGACGCTCAAAGTCAAGCGTCTTCAAAATGGCCAGCGTCCCTCTGAGCATGGTAACTTGCCTTCTCATTGGCTGAGCCCATGTCTCATTATTTATCGTAATCTCGTAGCTGGCAACAAGGAAAACTGTACGTGATCTTCACTATGTCAAAGTCGGCACACGTGCGCTCGTACACATTGCGATGCTCCAGGTTTCGTCGCACCTCGCCTGGCTTATTGCACAAACTGACAACTGGGTGTTTCAAAAAGTAAGCTTTGATTATTATTAAAACCGGGGCTCAGGGTGGGTGACTCCACTTATTACAATTATTAAAGAAAAAAATAAATCCCAATAGTTTGTCCCGTTACACATTGGTGTGCAGGCAGTAACTTATCAACACCATTGGTTTCATAAAATGTTTCCTAGAAACAGATTTCAATTATTATTAACATTTTTCCTTAAATACAATGTCACCACGTGTTTCCAGACCGGAAGAAACGTGTACATCAATTTTACAATACAAAGGTTTTACAATGAAATAGGCTTTACAGACGTCTGGGCCACACAAACATAACACATAAGCCATCATTAAATGAACATAGAATAATATAATTGAGCCTAACCTGAAAACCCTTTACTGGATTACGAAGTCATGTGGAAAGATTTACGAAACACTTAACCCTGGGCCGTCAGACCATTAAACTTGAAGGTTGGCTAAGGAATGAGAATGATGCCTAGATTAGTCGGTCCCACTATCCGGCATAAAAGCGACCTGTTCCGATTTGCCGATCAGAACCTTTGGTAAGCTGCTTACTAACTGTACAACGAACAGCTGATACAGTTGGGTAGGCCTACTAAATTGTGTTGCCGTGGTGCAGACATGGCCTGGCAATCACATCTTAATACTGTAATCGGGGTAGCTGTGGCGAGCACAGCTGCTACGCGCGTTGGCGGCACTGATCGCTTTCAAACCGTGCCGGGAAAATTTAGACCCCGGCACATTATTATTTTCATGTTTATTCCAATTATTTATTATATAATTTAAATAATCTTATGATGATGCAAAATGTGACAAACAAAATAAATATGTATTCATATGTTCTTTAAAGCAAACTGTTAATGGTATGTGAACATTATAACCAATGGTAGAATTTATTGTACAATGTTTCCACCACTTAGTAATAATTTTAGTAAATGACAGTGTTTGTAATCTCAGTAACATGTTGTGTTTGTCTAACATGCTGATTGCCCTTTACTATATGGTCTATATAATTAATATCCTTTGTTTTTTTTAAAGTATGGGCATTTTTTTAGTAACCTCTACTGCCTCTCTTAACTAGTCTGAGGAATTAATTGAGCTGCTGCACTGTGACAACCGATTTGATAAGACACATGTCACAGCGGACAGGTTAGGCTCAGCTTTACCACTGAGAATGCCACAACTTTAATTCAGGAAATATTTCCAGTTCTTGGTGTGGCCTGTGTTACAGATTTAAAGAAACATGAACATGATAAAAAACTATTTGCATAAAATAAGTATGTTTTAACAAAAGTTGAGCATTCTGACCTTTACATAAGCATTTTTACAAAAATGGCGGGAGACGGAGGGTTATCGACAATCTTAATGCAGGTTTCTCTTTCAATCTGCAAAATTGCTACATCGTTTTTCTACCCTAAAGCACACACACGCTGAAGGTACTAGGAATAGATGGGTTATACAAAAATATTACAAACTGAAACATTTAATGCATACGAAATAAAACTTTTATTACAAACACAATTTAGTAATACAAACAAAAACAATTTATTTCAAAATAGGCCTAGGCCTATAATGCAGCAATTTAGTTAAACAAAATGTAGATTTGGCGAATTATAAACATAGTAGAAATAGTCTTCTTGCAACTTCATGCATGGCAGTTGTTTCTTCAATCACATTAATTCTGAAAAATAATATTATCTCATATTATCACATTAATTCTGTTATCTACTCATATAGAAATTTACGTTTTGTGCACATCGTGTTATGTATATGTATTCACACAATCCTCCAGCTCAATTTTTAAAAGGTGCTGGAGGACAAATAACTTGTGATACACTGATCTGAACTGGAAAGCCAGGCAGGGCCGCCCAGAGACATTTGGGGCCTGGGGCAAAAGGTCTTTCGGGGGCCCCCCTTGGTCAGGCCTCTACCCCTACCCAACCCACCATCAAAAGCCATGATGACGCCACACCTTCACCCCTCAGGAAGGAAAATAAGAGAAAAAATAAACACATATTCAGATGAATCAGACAATACGTTTATTTATTAAGTATTCTATTCAATGTTTAAGATAAGTAAATACAGTAATGTTTTATGTATGATCAAATCATTGATGAAACGCTTTACAGTAATAAGCAGTTGATTGAAATTCTAAACATAAGAGATAGGCCTACCTTATTGCAGTTCTTACATCATTTGCTTAAGTAAACTAAATACATAGTTTTCTTTATAACATAAACTACTCTCATAACATTTACTTTTTTAAACTTAAGCTATTATAAAAAAGACTGGTGTTCCCCTTTCTTAGTTTACATGTTTATGTTTCTTGCCTTCACTTTGGCGAATTCGTCAATAACATTATCAGAGTTAATGGTTTTTACCAATTCATGTTCTATACTTAAAATTAATAAATGATTTAGCCTATCCTCATGCATGGTTGATCTTGGGCGATTTTTCACTAGAGACACTTTACTTAAAGCCCGTTCTCCTATTGCGACTGAAACTGGCAGAACGGCTAGAGCCTTAAACAAACACAAACCTGGGGCAAAATTATTTTTAAATCCTTCTCTATAAATGATGTTTAGCAAATTAACAACGGAATTTAAGTTTACATCAATGCAAGTCAGAGATTCTTTAATGATGTTGTAATAAATCTTCAATTCATCACAGAGATTGTCTTTATTCATCTTTTATCATCGTTGGGGTACTTATTGGCTAGTTCTTCTGCTATCGTTTCTATCTGAACCTCATTTGAATTGATATCTGGAGAAATTATTGGAGAAAATACATTTGAGAATTCCTGCATTCTCTCTGCTAAGAACCTGATTTCCAAGGCGAGAAGATCTATGGAAGGTAGGAAAACTTGAACTTTAAATCGTGATTTATGAAAATCAAAAGTGTGGTCGGCACCCATGAATCATCGAAAAATGATTTCTTTTTTCTCATTGTAGTTCTTTTTAGCTGAGTTGTCACTTTAAAGTTTGAAGCTACTAATTTAGCTTTGTTCCTCCGTCTTCAGAGACCCGCAATGCAAATTTTTCGTCTCACGGCATTTTTTGTTACAACGTCTGAGCGTCCTTTTTAACCGTTCGGCGCAGGTGAGGCGCTCATGCATATGGACTTACATTGTGTACGTGACCATTCTTGACTTTTGTACTGCACACACCGTTCCAGACTAACGTGTGTTTAAAAAGCTCTGCTGTAGTTCTTTGTTCAAAATGTCAGGGGAATTCGCAGTGTTAATTTTAATATAGAAATTAATAAAATAAACCTTCCCAGTTTGTCCTATTACAGTGTTGACTTCTTCCTGGAGACGCAACTCTCGTAATCGGAATTCTTCTATCTTCTCTTCATGGGCAGTTGTTGTACCCTTGACTTCGTATACTGATGCATCTAAATGGTTGCATCTCTCCTCAGCTCTTGTCTGTATTTGCCCAATCTCCTCCTTCTGAACTTGGTGCACTTCTTGTTTAAATTGCTCGAACTTTTCAGCTGTTTCCTGTTGGAGTCCTTCAACCCTCCTTTTACCTTCATCGTCAGCTTCGTTTATTTTGTTTAATATTTCCTCACGGACTTGTATCACTGTCTCTTGGGTCTTTTCTATTTTTTTCTTCAGTCTCCGTTATTGTCTGCTTTATTTCTTTACGATACTCTATTAATTGTTGTAATGTTTCCTGGTTACCTTTGATTTTATTATTCAGTGTCTCAATATCCTCCTTTATTTGTTGTCTTAATATTTCGTGGTTTTCCTTAGATGTTTCATTATTCTTCTCATTATTCTCTTTCATTTCCTGTCTTAATGTTTCGATATTCTTTTCGTTATTTTTGTCTATTTTTTCAATATCCTCCTTCTGTTTCTTAAAATTGTCATTTGTTTCTTCCGTCATTTTGTCTATCTTCCCATTTGTTTGCTTATTATCTTCCTTGATACTGTCGAATTTCGTTCATATTTTCCTTCATTTGTTTCAAATTTTCATTCATTTGTTCTTTCTGTTTCCTAGAGTCTTCTTTAATTGATTCTCATAGTTGTTGGGCCTCCTCTGGCTTCCTGGAGAAGCCAGGAAGAATACTGTATTCTGGGTAGAATACAGTACATATTTTTAGCCGTTCCTACGGGAACCACCACATCGTAACTGTTTACATCAGGGAAAGTGGCCCCATAAAAGTGGGAATATACAAATTCAATATTTAATGAAATGATAAACACTTAAGCCAGGGAGGCCAGCTCTTCGCCTGAATTTTTCCGTGTTTCTTTTGGTAATGATTGTGGGGCAGGAGGGTCTGGGCGGCCCTGAAGCCAGGGCATGCAATAGGGAGGAATGGGATGGACTCTTGGAGCAGGCCAAGACCCACCAAGTCATGGCTGATGTTAATGATACTAGTCTAAAATACCGGTACATTACATTATACATAAGACAACTTAGAGCCTTAAAAATACAGTTTTCTTGTTCAGATGTAAATTCCATTAAAGTTATTGCAAGTAAACTAACACTTTATTAAATTTCATTAAAATGTATGCTAATAAACTAATTGATAAAATAGTTATTAATCATTCTGATAATTGTCCAGGTTTTTTAATAGCAAAATGGAAATTTTAATTGTTACTGAATCAGCTGTTAATTTATCTGCTGGTATCAGTTTGCTAAAAATGTATATGTAATTATACAGAAAGGAATTTTGTAAACTTAAGGTGTACAAAAAAAAGTGTTCACAAATAAATAAGATATAAAGTTTGTCGATATGGCAATATTATGATTGTATAGTCATTACTATTATTGTAATTTATTATTTGACTGTTATGAGAAGATACATTAATAAATTTTGTATAATTGTCTCATTTTTTTTTAGAAAACTATTTAAACTTCTTGTGTTTCTATAAATTGTAACAATTCCATGAAAATCAAATGTATTTTGTTGTAAATAAATATGAATTCCAAACAACCAATGGATCAACAAAACTGTGCTTTATGTTATTATTTATGTACTTTTCACCTACTCGAGGCAGTAAGCCAGGGGACAGAACTCACTAACATGCACACATAAATGCAGTGGATTAGAGTCCGGTCTGTAGTTTAGAAATTTGATTCACCAAGTGGACATCCTTTTATCTAATAATGATGTGCTGATTATCAAATTAAGTAACAAAATGGTTGTTATTTTCAGATTCTAAATAAATGCCTAATTACTTGTATTAAGTAAAAATTTAAACATTTTATGACTGTGCAGGGGAGCAGCCAGGATTTTGTTTGGGGTGGGGTGGAGAAGTAGTTTTTGTTTTAATTTCTGTGAATAAAACCCCCAAAGAATAAAAGAAAAAGAACTCATTGTTTTCTATTCATTTTGGTGTAATCAGAAAGGTAAGTGCATGGAAACATCAGGGTTATATTAGTAGATATCTAAAATTTAGCAAAGTCACAAAGCAATAAAGTTGGCACCAGGGCCGGACTGGCCCTCAGGAAAAGACGCAGACCTTAGGTTTTTGAGGGTGGACCCCTCAAGTGGAGTTTAATGTAATCCCGACCTGGAAACTCGTCATACAACACCGTTTTGCCAAGAATACCATTTTGTTAATATTGTATTGTTCACTATTGATTGCCGTTAACGTTTTACTATTGTAAATGAGTGTTAATATTTACTAGCAATAAATACCACTTCCTGAGGCAGTTCCTATAAAGCTGAGAATGAAATAAAGAACAGACACACAAGAGTTGCATATCTAAAAAAAAAAGGATAAAGTACGGTATTTGAAATAATTTACAATTTGAAATTAAGCTTTTTTTAATGTTACAAATGTTTGTACTACAAACAAAAATAAAGAAAAAATAGATCATTACTTTTGAATGGAGACATATTTGATTGATATTTTTATACATCAACAAAATACCTTTAAAATCAAATGTAATTCTACATTCTTGTGTACAATAAAGATCAATGTTGCTATCAAGATCTTACCAGCGTTTTAAATAAAATACTGAAATTAATACATAAAAATTAGTAAAGGATCTACTCTGTACACATTTTTGTTATCAATAAATAATAAAATATAAAAAACAAAGTTTTAACTTGAATCTGTAAGGAGGCTGTAAGTATAGGCAAATTTTAAAAACAAGCTACAAAACTTTTACTAATTTGCTGCCGACTTTATATTTTTCTAACCAGGAAATAAAGTCAATCTATTGCAAATATGAGACAAAAACGAAAATAAATAACTTAAGGATAGTACACTTTTTACAATGTCTAACTCTTATCAGCGGCGTGCTGGCTACCCCAAGAGGGCGGTGGATGACCGGTACGGGGGTGCCGACTACTGGGGGGCTGGCATACCCCCCAAGAAAGGGGGGTTCGGGGGTCCTCCCCCGGTAAATTTTAAATTAAAAGATGCCTAAAAACACGATTTTAGACTATCTAATGATATCGTTTTAGAAGGCTTTAATTAAAAATCTGATTGAAAAATTTGGATGAAACGATGATATTTAAATTACAGGAAGGGTTATAGTTACCTCATTCGAATTTTCTGGCCTTCCTATGTTAAACTTATTTTCACAGCATAGTCAGAATTTTTGGCATACTCCTCTGATATCTCCAACTAACTATGGTGTATTTATTTAAAACCTGAGATGAGTCCAAATTTTTCTTACAAAACATTCATTCTAAATTTCTGCGTCGTAAAACAGCTTTAAATATTAAGAGAGGGGAAAAATAATTAACATAACGAATTTCGTTGCTATAATATGTATATATTAAAAGGCCTAGATACTATATGTACATTTGTTGAATACATCATACATCATGAAATAAACAGGATTTATTTGATGAACTGAATACATCATCAGGTACTTGTTAGGCTCAAGTGTAGTTTAACAAATGGTAAATATAAAATTAATGAATACCTATATCATACTGTCATTAGAATTCATTGAATAGTCATTCAAAATTGCTTAGTTTTATTATTATCTAAAAACTAAGCAATCGTCTCATTTCAGAGCTCGATTGACACAACTTGTCAATTATGGTGTCACTGTCTATGGAGTTTAATATATGTTTCGGATTGCATTAATAATAATGTCTCCAAGTTTTCATTGCTTAAAGTGGATCTTAATCTTGTTTTAATAATCTTGAGCTTGGAAAAACCCTTTCACATGTTACTTGAGTCATCGGGATAGTCAAGAGCAGCTTATATACTTCGTCTGACGAGAGTACATGCTATAGTTAAGAAGCACTTTGTAAGCACATTTTAAGCAAGAATTGCACTCCTTTTTATTGCAAGGTTGAAATGTTGGGCTCTCCTCTTCGTCGAAGTCATCATCAGACAAATCACATTCTGTGAGATCTTCTTCTTGATACTCATCACTGATTGTCTTGTTGCTTATTCGTGGCCATACCTCAGCAAATGAAGTAGTCTCTTCAACAAGCTTTCCTTTATCATGTCCTGGAAGAATCTCCACTATTTTGTCCAAGGCTTTGGGAGGCAAGGGCTCTTTATTACCAAACTGCTTAGGGTCAAACCAGGCTAGATCTAAGTACAAAGTTTGTGCTGGAGAAATCTGCTTTCCATTGTATTGTTAAGAGTATCTATTACACAGTAAAATGTTGATATTCTAAAACCATCTTCTGGTGTATGACCAACATTTCAATATTTTCATGACCAGCAACTTCTCCGGGTAGCTTTTTCACTTCCTTCTGTCGCTTCTGTTTAAGTCACTTTCTATGCAAATGGTTTCCAAAGATTCATCTCGTTCAGCTCTTTCATCTAAGTTTCTAGTCATTACAGATACAAATGTTCTTGCAGCTTGTAAAGTTTCATCGAACTTTTCATGTAGTTCTTTGAGTTTTAAGTGAGAAGTTTCGATGAGCCTCCATGCTTGAACAACTCAAGATTCTTAGTCTGTAAGTAGTCAGATAAAGGAGTAGTTATCTTAAAAATTTGCAGAAACAACATCGCTACTAATATTGTTTCAAAATTTGTGAACTTTGTGAGAAGACCTTCAGCATCAGTTCTTGTTTTTGAGTTGAACTCAGGACAACTCGATATCTTGACCAAGGGAATGACTAAGTCTAGGTAGATGAGTTTTGTAGTCTGAGAGTTTTCACAACCATTCCAATTGTCAATCCTTCCAAATATCTTTACTGTAGCATTATTGTGGCTCCACCACATGGTCATGGCAATAGCATCCAGTTTAAAAGAAGGGGTTTCATCAATGAACTTTTGTAGTCTTTTAATTGAATCCTTCATAAACACTTCAGTTTTTTGAAGTACGTCAGACAGTAATATGGTTACAATGATACATTGGGCAGTATCAGTAAGAATGAGGTTTATCACGTGCATAGCACTAAGTATGAATGTGGTTTGGAATTACTTCAGATAATGTTGCTGTCAATCCCTTATACTGACCACTCATGTTAGAAGCTTCCATCAAATGCATTAGCAACGCAGTTCTCTATTGGTATGTTGGATGCACTGAAAACGATATGAACGGATGCGATTTGAACGATAATTTCGTACCATTTATCTCAAATGCTTAGTCTTATTTTCCTAAATCTAATAACTTCTCCAATATGAATATTTTACATTATTAGGCCGATGGCAAGAGGGCGCCATGAGAGGAGGGCGCACCGGGACATGTCCTGGTGGGCCAGCACGCCCCTGACTCTAATAATTTAGTATTCAGTAGTAGAGTAGGCATTGCATTTCTTCACTCTGACTGAAACCAAGTCGCACAGCACAGACGGGCACTTGTTCAATGCCTGCATCCGATTCACCTACTTTCCTAGGAAATGGCGTTCGGCTACGGTCACGATGATCCCGAAGCCGGGCAAAGACCCCAAGTTTGCCGAGAACCTCCGGCCTATCAGCCTGCTGTCCACATCCAAAAATTCTTCGAATGACTAGTCCAGCGGCGACTAGCGGATCACCTTCAACGGTTAGATATTCTGGTCCCCGAGCAATTCGGTTTTCATGCCAGGCAATCCTCGACGCATCAATTGATGCGCTTCATGGAGACCATGGCCGAGGCCGGTTGCTCGCGAGAGCAGACCGTCGCTGTTTTCCTTGATGTTGAGAAGGCGTTCGATCGTGCTTGGCATCCAAGCCTCCTGTACAAACTTACGGAGATTCTGCTTCCAGATTGCTACATTCATTTGATTGCTAGCTTTCTTCGGAACAGAACCTTTTGCGTGAGACTTGATAGCACCCTTTCTTCGGCAAGGGCTATTACGGCTGGTGTACCTCAGGGAAGCGTCTTGGGCCCCTTGCTTTTCTCTGTGTACGCCAATGACGTGCCCAAGTTGCCTGGCAACAGGTTGGCCATGTTCGCTGACGACACGGCGGTGTATGCCGTCGATCGTCGAGCTGAAACGGCAGTTATCTGGCTCCAGGAACCAAAGCCAACGTATTGAACGAATACGTTGAGTGGGCAGAGAGATGGAGGGTTGCCATCAACGCGGCCAAGAGCACAGCAGTAGTCTTCTCCAGACGCTTAAGGCTCCCCGACAGACTATACGTAGGCGATACTCAGTTGCCCTGGTCTCGAGAGGTCAAGTACCTCGGGGGTCCACCTCGATCGTCGTCTTACCTGGCGGACACACTCCGCACAAGTAGCCCGCAAGACCGCCAATCGCTTATATCAACTCCGCCCTCTACTGTGCAGCAACGCCATGACCCGCCGCCTAGGGAAACTTATCGTCTCCACCTATGTGGTGCCGATGGTTACCTATGCGATCCCCGTATGGGGCTACTTGGCCAAGACCCAAAAGCGAAAGCTCAGTCTCTCCTTGACCGAGGATAGCGCTGGGCGTGCAAAGCCCACTATCTGACATCAAATAGAACCATCCGAGAAGCCCTGTGTGTCCGTTCCTTGGACGCCACTATACGGACACTGTCCCGCAAATTTTATCGCCGTTTCACCTGATTCCAGGGCAACCACCTCATTAGCGCCCTCAGTCACTACCAATCTGTGCCAGGAGAATCTTGGACCCGGCCTCGGCATATTCTCACCCTCAATTAATTAATTAATTAATTGACCACCCACGGCCAGTAGCAGGCCACACCCTAAAGCCAGCCCCATCCAGGGCCGGATCTAGGTACCGCCAGTCCTCGCATTGCAGGGGGCCCGCGCCATGGCCTGGGTGCGGCTCGAAATAGCTCGGTAAGGCACGTCGTCGTCTATAAATAACATGGTTGGGTGGCGCACGCATGCGCAAGGCCATCAGCGCCACTTGTCAGATTCAGTCGCTCACTGCTCACTCAGTCAGATGGTACGTGTTGCTGTACTGCAGAGCTGTCACACACATCTGTCGCATGTCTGCTCCTGGTTTACATGTACTTATAGGTTATAGTTATACGAGACGCAAATAAATAAAAGGAATGGAGCAGGAACCTAGTTCAACTAGCGGTGCCGCTAAACGAAGAAGAAAGCATTAGAAGAAGAGTCTATAAAATGGACAAATAAGACAATAACTTCATTCCTGTCTAAAAAACCAAAGACCTCTGACGAGAACCAAGCTCTTCAGGTTCCTGATGCAGGTATGTTAAGCAACAAAACTTGACAGTATTTTAATTTTAGTTGTGTACATGCTAAAGGGTTAAATTACCGGTACAGTTAAAAAAAAAAATCAGTAAATTCACCAACAATTTTGTATTTAACTTTTCATTAACACACATTGTTTTTAAAATTTATTAATTAAGATTTTACAAATAAAAAAGTACAGTCTGAAAGACACCTGTGGTAGTGCCAGGACCTTTGGGAAGTACGTATTCATTTTTCAAATTCAAAGATTTTGTGCATACTTCTCACTGGATCTGTCACTCGTGACTCGATACTTCTGCTTTGAATTACAAATATCATTTACAGTTTAAAAGCTGAGTGGTTTTAAAAAATGGATTTCGGCTTAAAACTGGCATTATAAAAAAAAATAGTAAGATATTTTATAACAGAATATTGTGCAGTAATAATTTAAGATAATACTAACATATTTTATACTAACTGGTATAATGTATATATATTTGTATTTATTTTCATGCTGAATATCACATGTATTAACCACGAAAGTCTTTGAGCTCACTAAACTTTTGTTTGTTGACTTTGAGATAATGTCCTCCAGTTTCCCTAAAGTGCTAACAGCCTTGACATTGTTTCTAACCCTGCCCGTAACGGTTGCATCAGCCGAAAGATCATTTTCCGCACTCAAGAGGATAAAAAGTTACCTGAGGAGCACAATGGGTCAAGACAGACTGAGCGCTTTGGGATTCATTGCCATCAACAACGCTGAGGCATCAACAATTGATAAGAAGGAGCTTATAAAACGCTTTTCTGAAATGAAATCAAGGAAGAAAACTTTTTGATATTATGTATATAGTACACACTGTAACATTCTTTGATCAACAATTTGTGTGTAATTAGTAAATAAAGTAAATTTATTATATCTACAAACGTGTGTTCAATTTAATACATAACCAGTGTCCATCACAGCCTTAAGACTTAGGTGTTACAGACATTTTTTTACAGACAAAGAAAACAAGTAACGAAAATTCAGGGCCCGTGAAGGATTTTCACTGGGGGACGAACAATTTTTAGATCCGGCCCTGGCCCCATCAATTGTCCCTGCGGCAGGAGCTCTATTTGAAGCTCGGGACGCAGTGTACGAGCGGGCGACGGGCATCGCACAGCCCCACTGGTCAAGCTCGGATGGGTATGTACGGCACACACCCTCACTGCGCAGCGCTCTGCCAGACTCGTACTCGCACACGTCATTTTCCGTTGCATAGGGTAGACCGGGGCAATTCTGACACCTGGGGCAATACCGACACAGTACTTTTTCGTCGTAGTTTTAGTGACAGGTGGTGCTGAATGGTGTTGCTACCTTGTGGTCGACACTGAAACTAGCGCTCAGTGCGTTTCTGTCATCTAAGGGAAGTAGTTGTTGTGTCGTGAAGTAAAACGTATTTTCCCAGTTTTTGATCTAAAATTAGACTTCTATACTAATTAAGGTAAGGGTTTTACTAACTGTTTAAGAATAATATCACACAGCTTACTAGAAAGTACATATTTTAACGAACATTTTAGTATAACTGTTGTTAAAATTTGAGGTATAGAGTAGTCTGTAGCATTATATATCCGCCATCTTGTCCTCCCGGGGTAATGTCAACATACCACTACGGGGAAATATCGACAGCGTGTCGGTATTTCCCCAGTTATCATATAATTTTTTATGGGATCGCTAGTATCTAAATGTTTGTTTTGAATGTCTTCCAGATGGTGAGATCGAAAAAAAGAACTACTGAGAGAAGTAAATGGGATGAGGAAACCCTTAAAAGGGCCTTTGAATTGGTTGCAAGTGGAAGATCGGTGAAAAGTGTGGCAGCCGAAACAGGCATCCCAAGAATCACTCTTCACGACCGCCTAAAATCAAAATGCACAGCTCAACCAGCCTTGGGTAGAAAATCCTATTTTACCCCTGAACAAGAAAGCATATTAGCTGATCATATAAAGCAATTATCAAACCAGTTCTATGGTATTACATTAACTGACTTACGGCGACTTGCCTATGAATTGAGTCCGATTGACTTTATATCGTTATTACTGAAAAGAACTACAACTTATAAATGCCCCTCAGTTTTGTGACAGAGAAGTTTAAATTTCATTATGTGGGCTAACTATATGCACATTAATTACTAAAATTTCACAGTGCACAGAAAAAATTCATAAACTTAGTAGAATTTAATTACTTTGAAGTTTTTTGGAAGTTTAGCTGTAATCAGTTTGTTTAAAATTGCTTATTTTAATACAGAAAACTTGAAACCTACATGACTGACTGTGCAGATCCTAATTCTAATTTAGATTTGATTGTCCAGGTGGTTTATAGACCAGAAGCCTGGCTCCACAAAATTTTGTGGAAAGAATTTTGGTTAGGCCTATTTTGGTTAATTGGTAGTTGTGACTAACTTTAATTCATAAGCTTTCTGGTATTACAATATACCAAAATACTAAGTGGCTTATGTTGTTTGTGGTTTTAAGGTTAACTGAGAGCTTTTGGTGGTAGAAGACATATTGCCCATTCTTGAGGTAGACCCATTGCAGGTTCCCAATCAGTATCTGCATTTTTCAAAATTTTGTGTTTGTTTTGTCTAAGCTAATTGTTCATGTTATTTCTTCACAGTTTGTGCGTGTGTGTGTGTGTGTGTGTGCTAGTAGTCTATGTTGTTATAACATTAGTGGAAGTATGTAGTGATCCCCTTCATTTAGTAAGTCATCTGCTTTGTGATTTGGAAGGGGGACACTAATTTTAATATTGCATACAGATGTATTTTTAATATTTTGAATAGGTATAATCTGTGTAATTATTGAACAGATTCTTTATGAATCACTGCGTTTTTACATTCACGATAATTTCTTTTTCAAACTCTATAATGAGTTCTTAGATTTTGTTGTCCATGATGTGTCCATTGATTAACTAAATATAATTATATCACTACCGACTTGGAACAGAAAGTTTTTTATTGGTAAAAACGTAAAAATTTTACCTTATAGCCTGAACCAGTTTTTGCTTATTACAAGTTTCGTCAGAGGCTGCCACTGCGAGCACTCTCCGTCTTGTTCTTGGCGATGGCGTCGACTTTTGAAGGGTCGATGTTGTGTGTGTGGGGTGTGATATGTTTTAATAATACATTTGATTTGAATTGTGTCTGCTCGTTTAGGATGTCATTTTTATGTGTTTGTATATTTCCAATTGTTCAAGAGTGTGTAGTTTTTGGCCTTTTGTGTGTACGTGTAGAATATCCATGTTGTTGTCGATGTTTGTGTATGTGTGGTTTGCTTCAATGAGGTGGTTTGCAAAGGTGGATTCGGTAGTGGTGTGTAGTGCTTTTGTATGTTCAATAATTACTGTGCGAATGCCACTTCAGAAACTGGTGAAAACATTATCGTAGAACGTATGTACCCTGCAAACTTTTCCTCAGAGTTATTTTTTGCCGTAAAGTTTGTGGCAATGTTTTCACTTCATTGGCGTTTTTACTGTTAAACAACTCGGCAACAGTTGAAATGGAAAGAAAAAAATATTGTAATAAAACTAGATCAGTCGTAGTAATTTATGTAATTTTAATTATGTTTGTTTTAATTAATTTAATTATTTATATTGATTTAATTTTTGTTTGTGGTTTTAGTTATTATTAAAGGTCGTTGTTTTAAAGCGTTCACGATTAATTTTTCTGGTTTAGCCGGCTCCTTGTTTGTCGAATGTTGAGTATCAGACAGAGTTGGTTTCCTCTTCTCTCGTAGATATTTTCGGTGGCGTTGGTCAAGTCAAACCTCCGCTCAACAGTCCCTGAAAGGACCAAGGCATACCGCGCGGCTGTGTGCAATGTGACGGTTGCATGGCCAGTACAACGCGCCACCAGCCGCTAGTTGCGGTATTCACAGCCAGGAGGCGGCGCTGTTATCTCAGCGCCTACTCAGTTCGGCCTCACGACGCTGAGTGCACGCCGTACGGAGCCTCCGCCGGGAATTGAACCCGGAACCACGAGCGCATCAAGCGCCCGCGCTAGCCAATAGACCACCAGGAGGCTCGGCGTTGGTACCTACTGTAATTAAGACATTTTTGTATAAAGGTACTTACTTGGTGTGATGTTCTCAGGAGCAGGTACAGTGTGTCAGCTTCCCTAAATGAAACAACATCAATTCAAATAATTTGTGGTGCCATTTGCGTTGCCAACTGTCGCATGTCGTCTGCCAAGCCTGTAAATTCCTATCTATTTGAAATAATCGGGCCAACTCTAATTATTCTTTTGAACATAATTTATTTATTGTGGGTGTTTTGTTCATTTATCTCATTAACCTTTAACAATATAAGATTAAATCTTTACAAATACCTTTCATTACTTATTAGACTCTTTTCAGAATGCCTCAGGGTGGTTATTCTGTGTACGTGTATTCCATACTTTACAATGTTTATTTACTATTAAAATAATCAATACGGGGTTCTTGGAGCATACAATACACGAAAACGTTAATACAAAACAATTATTATTATTTAATAGGAGAGTGGTCACCTCGGATCACTGTAATCTCAATTCATTACTTTCATAAAAATGTAAACAGACGTCATGCGTCAACTTATAGGTTAGATCTGGCGTGTCTAATATAATGCCAGTTACATTCGTTAAACATTTGAGTGGTCAATTGACAAAGTTATGATCTCTTCAGTAGATCCAACTATCATTGGGATAATAACATGGATATCCTTTATCAGGTAAATTACTTATTAAATACAGGCATGTCCATGGTTTATCAAATGGTGGTACATCGACTTAACCTATTTTGGTTCAGTAGAACCTGCTGTCTTCACACTATTAATAAACATTCATTTATAATTAGGTACAATAAATTTCATTAATGTTTATTTGACTCTATGAGGTTCAACGCCTCTTGAAAGTTCCTTTATTTATTCTTAATTCTACTTAGTGTCAAGTTATGTTCACTTCTTAGTCTACAAGGATGATATCACCATACTCCCTTTTATTTATATAATACCGCGATTGCCTGGGATTATACACTGACAATCGTGTACGCACTACACTTTTCTTTCTTATTTCACTTAATTCACTTTATAAATATCTTTTAGACATTTGATTCGTAATTGTACTGAATCATACGTTACTCTCCGCACAGGTTAGGTAAAAATTTACTTTTATTTCGTCAAGAACTCTCGTCGTGTTTCCTCCGTTGATCGTACAATAAGAATGATGCTTAACTTGGCGTGCCCTTGCTTGTCAAGCCTCGCTACAGGTAATTTGATTGGTTCTAATTTCGACGACACCTCACTGATAATTTCCTGTCGCGTGGGTCTTCTGGTCGGAGAGTACGAAAATATTTCCATTTTTTTACACAAATATTTAAAAAGGCATTTCACTTTCTTATGGTACTTGGGAGTTCTAACTGACTAATCTCAATCGTTTTTAATTGTTTGTTCTCTAGATCAATTAGGTACCCCTCAAGCCATAATTCTGTTAATGTTTGACACTTTTTTAATTTCACCACTTAGGCCTATTACATTTTTCAATTAAAACTATCTTACTTTCTATTATTTACAATTCAATTTCACAATTAGGTTTATTGATGATATTCAGTCTCTTTCTGTCCTTTAATCATATTATAAACCAGTTATCTGTGATAACAACTCTAAAATCGAGCATCAACCTTGCTGTACAGGTAGCATTATGGTTTGGATTTACCTTATATTATTTATTGAAGGTATTTTAAGAATCAGTTACACTTCACTTCTGTTCTTAAAGGTCCCCTCCAACTTCTGGCTATCAGGGCTGACTTAATCAATACCCCTTCTTGTAATATTTTAACTCTTATTGATTTTTTAAATTGAGTGATCATTCTCCTTTACAAGATAGTGATAGTAATTATGCAGGTGTTACCATCATTTGATTGGTAATAGTGTGTCACCTTGCTTTGTTAATACAATAAAACATCTTGCATCTGGTGTCAAGATGCCAGTACGTCTATTTTCTATTATCTTGTGACTTTAATCTATTTATAATTGGTTTACCTTATATAAGTGAAATAGAACCATGCTGGTTCTATTGATACTAATTTCTCATCTCCTTTATCTCATATTGTTACAGTTTTAGTAAGATTTGTTAGGTAACATCAAAATGTCTAACTTATTGTTTGTACCTATACTAATTTCAATACAATTCTACTGGTTCTATACATTGATTCTGCGTTGGTACCACCTCTTTAACATTTAGGTTCATTACCCTCCAACAGAAATTAGATTATTAGGCATTTAGTTACTTAACTCTCCTGTTTTAGGTGCATAATTCACATATAGTGAAGTTAAGAGTCCTATCATGGTTTGGCAACAATGTGTTTGTTTTATAATGATTTCAATGTCTTTTCATTTCACATTATTATATGATTACTAATGTTATTTATGATTTTAAGTTTATTATACACCCTTTTGTCTCTATTACCCATTTTAAACAGTATTTATACACATCATTCGGTAAGTAATATCCCTACATTTTCTCTAGTTACAGGCTGGTCTATATGATTCATGATTGTTATTCTTCCAGATACACAGTTAATTTATACCTTTACTAATTTTATTTCACTCTGCTGACCTTTGTTCATTGTCTCATTTAATTACTACATAAGCTTTCTTTGTCGGCATAGTTATTTACATTAGTTCATCAGGCATCATTATTACTCTGCCCTTTACTCTGGGCTTTCTTGTCATGCTTTGTTACTGTTGGATTATTGGTTGTTTGGGACCCTGGTGGTCGTGATCTTATGTAACATTACAGAATTGCCCCCTTCAAAAAATGATTATATCTGATAATATCTGCATGGTACCGGTATTGAAGAAATTATCATTACTTATGGCTCTCATTACTCATAGTATTTCTTCAACGACGCTTGGTTGAATGTACCCTTGGTTTTCATACTCACTGGATCTGAAATCTCATGTGTTGTTCTGGTTATTCTTGGTGATGGTATACGGACCTGTATACAGTAATAGTAGTTTCTTCGTGATACCCTCCATTGTGCTGGGTAATTCTCGATGTTTTAGTAATATTCTATCCCCTACTTGGTACTGTATTATTTTCTGTGGTGTTTTGTTCTGGTACTTTCTTCTACCTTCTCTATAATCTTATTATGAAATTGGACCTTGTTGAACTGGTATTCCTGGCTTTGGGGAAATTTAGTAATGTCAGTGATTTCTCGGGGTGGTGGTTTCTCAAACATGGCATTATATGGTGTGGTTTCAATGGATTGGTGATGAGCTAGATTTATGAAATCTTCTGCTGCCGATATGTACTCATTGCATTTCCATTGTTGGTTGGAGCAGTATGTCCTGATGATTCTCCCCACTTCTCTCAGGACTCTTTCTGCAGGGTTGCTGCTGGGATGGTATACTGAAGTTTTGTAAGTTCTTACACCATGATCTAGCAGTGTGTCCTTCCACTTCCTCCCCTTGAATTGGAACCTCCACTGCGAGGGAAAGGACCGCAGATGTCTACGAAAACCTTTTCTAATTTGTTTGATGAAGTTATAGGTATCATTATCCCTTCTTTCTTCTCGTTGTTGCATTTTACTAATTGACATGTGGCAATTTCTAATATAATTACGCACCCTTCTGTTTATGTCCTTGATGTACAGGTGTTCTTCCAGTGCCCTTATCACTTTCAACGCTCCCATGTGTCCATAACGTATGTGATAATCGATGATGATTTCCTTCTCTAGCGTTCGGGGTATTACTAACTTCCATGTATTATTGTGGTATCTTGTCTTGATGAATAAAAGATTGTAATGTATACAATAGTAAGGTATTATCCTATTGTCCTGTGCACCTAATCTCTGTTGAATCTGCAGTAACTTGGTGTCTTGCTTCTGGTGTTGTTCGATTCCTTTAACTATTTCTTCTAGGTCCAATCGACCCTTAATGATGTGATAGATTTTTGCAATTGTTTCCTTCTTTCCTTCGTAGGTTTGATTGGTTATATTGATACGTGACAATACGTCGGCTGCTATATTCTTTTTGCCTGGAATGTACTCCCAACTGATGTTATATTCCTGTAAGGCTAGGGTCCATCTTGTCAATCTACCGTGGCTTAATTTACAGTTCTTCAGGAATGATATGGACTTGTGGTCAGTCCGCACGGTTATTGAATATCCCAAAATATAGGTCTGGAATTTTCTGCAGGCAAACACTACGCTTAACAGTTCTTTTTCTGTCACATTGTAATTTCGCTCGCACTTGTTCAGTGTTCTACTGGCAAAGCTTATAACCAGGTGGTTTCCTTCCTCATCCTCTTGGTACAGTGCAGATCCTAAACTGATGTCACTTGCATCACAATTCAAGTAGAATAGCTTATTGAAATCTGGGTGATGCAGCATTACCGTTTCCAGAAACTTGTTCTTAATCAATTGAAATACTGTGTCTTGGTTTGGTCCCCACGTCCATTTGTCCTTTGAAGATAATTGTGGCGATGATTAGTTGTTAATTCTGAATAATTACTCTGGAATTTACGATAATAGTTGCACAGACCTAAGAAAGACTGTAACTGCTTTTTGTTTTTCAGGGTGGGGACTTGTTGGATTGATTCTACCTTGTCTCTTGAGGGGGTTATTCCATGCTCTGATAAATGGAAACCTAAAAACTGTACTTCTTTAGCTATAAATTGCTATTTCTCTAGTTTTAATGTAATGTTGTTTTCTGACAGCTTATTTAATACATGTTCTATTCTACAACAATGATCCTCCCAATTGGCAGAAGTTATGAGTAGATCGTCTACGTATATGGTAGTGAACTGGAGCGCTTCTTGACCTAATACCTGGTCCATACATTTAATAAACACCGGTACAGAGTTCACTAATCTGAAGGGCAATCGCTTAAATTGGTAATTGCGCCCTTCGAATATGAACGCCATATACCTACGGCTGTTTGGGTGTAGCTCCACCTGCCAGTACCCGCAGACAGTGTCCCAGGAACTAATAAACTGCGTGCCATGAAACTTCTTCAAAATCTCTTCTATTTCTCCTGGAGATGTTCTGTTAATAATTAAAGTTTTATTGATCTCCCTAGCATCCAAACAAAGTCTTACTTTCCCGTTCTTCTTCCGGATAGCTACAATAGGGCTGGTATAAGGTGACTGACTGCACTCAATGATGTCATCTTTTAATAGTCGGTTGATTTCCGTCCTGACTGCCTCTTTTAGAGAATATGCAATAGGGTAGGATTTCCTATTAAAAGTTACCGGTTCTCTAAACTTTAGTTCACATTGGTAATTCTTGACCTTACCCGGGGTGTCTGAGAATACATTTCTATATCTGTTATATATGTTTATTAACTTTTCAATTTGATCTTGATTTAGTGGATTGTCTCTCTTTGTCGACTAAAATTGGCAGATTTCTTCGATCTTCTCGTTCCATAAACTGTTATTGTTTTCTTGATATTTAATTTCCTCCTTGGGTGTCTGATTCCTATAACTTTGTGATTCCCTAACGTGGAAAATGGTACGGTCCTGAGGGGTTTCTTTGCTTCCAATTAACTCAGCCATCCATTCCAAATCTCGTTAGCTCAGAGTTACTCTCGCTCTGCTCATGTCAATAATTGCTGAGTATTTTCTCAGAATATCGCAGCCGATTAAACTGCAAAAAGGTAAGCCATTGGCTACTAAAAATATCATAGGAATTTTGACCCCATGACTAGTCACTTCTACCCTGACCTGTTTCTTGACGGTCTTATTTTGTCGCCCAGTCGCTCCCACTAGTATTATGTTGTTGATCGGTTGGTATTACCGATTTACATTCTCCTTGTATTCTGTTGATCTCAGTGCTGTCAATTAAAGAGACGTTCGCACCCGTGTCGATCATTAATGTGGTGGTCACCCCGTTTATTTCAGCAGTCACATATGCTATTTGATTATTGCAGTGGACATTGCCGATCTCCTTCTCTTCAAGTAGCTCCTGTCTGATATTCTTTAAATAATGACCCCGTATTATAGTTATCGTCTTGTCTAAGTTTTGTTCGTCATGTCCATAATTGTACCCAATAGACTGGTTCAGTGAGAGGTCTTGTTGGTTTCTCACTGCCGCTGTTCGTTTAAAGAGAGTTCATTCTCTTCCTCCCGTCTGTCCGGCATGTTTGCTTGATTCATCTCGTTTATTTCGGGTCGTCCTCCAGGGTGATGGTTTAATTCGTCGGAGTTTCTCCTCCTGCCGTCTTCATTACTTCGGCTCCTTCGTGGTTCCTTCCTTGAATTTCCCCTGTCGTTGTGATGGTACGCCCTATCATCATGTCCGTTAAAGCTCCGGCGTCTCTGGTAATATCGCCTCCTCCCATAATCATTATTGGCTTGGACATAATTAACCCTTCTGTATGGTTGGTGTTGATTATTTCCGCCTTGGTTGTTTGGTCGGTTTTGGTTATAATTATTATATGGAGGCCGTCTCATGTTATTATTATTATTGTCAGTGTGGTTGTTACCCGGATTGTTCGGTCGGTGATTGGTTTCGCTGTTTCTGTTGACATTGTTGTCGTAGTTATTTCGGTTGTTCCGGTAATTTGGGTTGTTATTACCACTTTGGTTATTATTCCTATCCAGGTAATAATCGTTCCTCCTACGACTTCTTCTGTAGTAAACCTCATGCTCATGGTTCTCGAGTAGCGCCGCCATGGATTGGATGGTTTTAATCTGTCCTCACTGCCGTGCTCGCGCTATTCCCTCCTCGTAGTGATACGATAATTTCGTGGCCAGGCATTCCTCCGGTATTTTAGGTTCGAGGTTCCTCGCCAAGCATACTTTACCGAGGAAGTAAGCGGTTGGTGTCGTCCCTCGACTGGCGTCGTACTTGCCATTACATATGTCGTCTCGTACAATATTTTGAGTGGACTCTGACCAATACTTAGCCCTGAAGAGCGTCTTGAACTCCTCATAATTTTGAATCTCGTGTCGAGTTGCCGTCCACCAGTTGTCGTGTATTTCTTTAAAATACTCATCAATTAAACTGCATATCACGGTCCATCTATTCTCTCAAATTCTGGCCAAGTTCTCTTCTACTCTTTCTAGAAATTCGATTGGATTCTTTTTGTAATTTTTGAAATTGATGTTGTCGCGATTGTCGGTGTTTTGCATGTATTGACCCGGAGGTGGTCGATTACGAATTGTTTTGAGTTCCTCTTGTATCTGCAGGATCTCCCATTGTCGCGACTCTTCAATTTTCTCTTTGTTATTTATGGTCAGGCTTTGTACGTTGTTTACTGATGCGTCTATTTCCTCGCATCACTCCCCTATGTCCGTTCATACACGTTTTATTTCTTCCTGATTAATCCTCTTCAGAGATTCTATTCTGACTTCGTTAACTTCTTCGAGGCTGTTTATCCGTCCATCAACCTCTTCTCTAGTTTGCTGTAACTCTTGATTGTACTGTTCACACCTCTCGTGTACTTCCGCGATCTCTCTTCTAATGACTGTTATTTCTCCGTCTATTTTCGTGTTTATCTTCACGTTGTTGTCCTCTATTCTTTTGCTGATGTTGTCGATTTTCTCCTCCATTTTCTTGCCGTTGTCGTCTAATTTTTTATTTAGATCTTCCTTTAATGACTCGATATTCTTGTTGGTTTCCTTCAACTCTTCCTTTAATGATTCAATTGATTTGTTGGTATTTTCTTCCATCCTCTTACTCAAGGCGTCCATAGTTTTATTATTACCTTCCATAATCATCCGCATCATTTCCTGGTAATTCACGTCCCCTGTTTGTGTGGGTCTCTCAGGTAGTTCTGCTGGTCGTATGGTTTTGATAGGTTCCGTGGGAGTTAATATCGCTTCGATATCTTTGACTGGCGTCGCCTCCTTGTCATCCATATCCAATTCTTTTTCAGCTTCCGCCGCGCGTTTCTTCGAGGTGGCTCTCCGGTGCATTTTCTGTTTGTTCGTATTGCAGCTGCCACTAGAAGTTAGGTTGTTTCAAAAATATTATTTTTTGTTTATTTTGAATTAGATTTCACCTAATTCTTGCCTCTAACGTTGGTCGCCAATTTGTAATAAAACTAGATCCGTCGTAGTAATTTATGTAATTTTAATTATGTTTGTTTTAATTAATTTCATTATTTATATTGATTTAATTTTTGTTTGTGGTTTTAGTTATTATTAAAGGTCGTTGTTTTAAAGTGTTCACGATTAATTTTTCTGGTTTAGCCGGCTCCTTGTTTGTCAAATGTTGAGTATCGGACAGAGTTGGTTTCCTCTTCTCTCGTAGATATTTTCGGTGGCGTTGGTACCAACTGTAATTAAGACATTTTTGTATAAAGGTACTTACTTGGTGTGATGTTCTCAGGAGCAGGTACAGTGTGTCAGCTTCCCTAAAAGAAACAACATCAATTCAAATAATTTATGGCGCCGTTTGCGTTGCCAACTATCGCATGTCGTCTGCCAAGTCTGTAAATTCCTATCTATTTGAAATAATCGGGCCAACTCTAATTATTCTTTTGAACATAATTTATTTATTGTGGATGTTTGATCATTTATCATACAACAGAACATAATATATGCACATACAACTGACAGATATTTAATCACTTAAGTATGTGATAAAAATGCTCAAACATACCGGATCAGAACTGATGTTGACTTGTCGTGTATGTCTATCTGGGCGGATATCTGGACGCAAGCGAATAGGGGTATTACGGATTCCAGCAGAACGCGGTGTCCTGACCGACGATATAGAACTTGGAGTTCCATAATTCAGTGGTGAACTCAGGTCTATTTCACTCATACCTAAGCAATGCAATTTACAGTAAGTCTAAGAATTTATCTTTCAAAACATATTTGACAAACACAACGTTTTTTTTCTATGAGCAAACCTCTATGGCTCACAGAATTATGTCAATTAAATCCCACTTACCAGCTCCAAAAGGACTTGATGGAGCCACGTTTCCCTGCCCTGGTGAAGTCTGTGTCGTAGGAGGATCTGATGCTTCCACAATCCCATTTTCTTGTCCATTCGCTTGTCCCCTCTGGGCGCCAAATCGTAGCGGTGTGGTTCTTGGAGTACCAGTTTGTGAGGACCGAGCAGGAGTACATCTGGATGATGGTGTACACAATACTCTATCACTCGGTGTACCAGGGCGATCTGCTTCCGATGACTGTCTGGACGGAGTTCGCCTGGTTGGTGTTATTAACAACCGATCACTTGGTGTACCAGGGCGATCTGCTTCCGACGAGTGTCTGGACGGAGTACGTGAACCTCGAGGACGTCTTGGACTTGAGATAGTGTGGTCTAAACAAAACTAATAAAATCTTCGAGATTGCAATAGAAAACTTTCAAAGAACTATTCACAGACAATGTTTTCAGCTTGTAATTAATATTATTAAAACAATTACTGTTTGAAAACTAAAACTTACTTAAAAATCACTCGATTTTAGTTAACATGAAACGCATCACTGTAAACAACGCTACGCACAGGAGAGAAAACGCGGGAATGTACTCGTAGCACCAAATGTGAAGTATAAAATATACATTTGTAAATTGTGTATTGTGAAATCCATATCAACCATATTTGATGGATTTAATCATGGCAATCATAGTAGTAAAATTTTCCAACTGTGATATATCTGCCTTTTAACAAATATATCAACAGAAACTAAACATTCTAGTCATTTGTTAAGTCTTTTAATATACAGCTATTATATATAAATAGAATGTAATGTTATTGGTATTTCCAGGAGGTTGCACATATATTAATTGATTTCCGATTTTTTTAAATTTTATTTAGTAGTAGAAAACGCGTGTAATTTGGCGCGTAAAATTGATGAACTGCAGCGATAGGTAATCCACGTAATGACGTCATAACTCGTCATTCGCTGTGATTAGTGCGCCGTCGCTCACATGTGTGTGTGTGTGCACTTGCATAGAAGTAGAAGTGATACTTTATTTCTCTCTCCATAGCAAGGTGGATTATTTAGTATTCTTGTCACAGTTTTTGTTGTTTAATTATGTAAATATTAACTAAGATATAATAGGATTAACTCATCCGCTTAAGGGTTTACTAATACGACTGTGTAGGTATATATTCGTACTCTGTGGTGTAGGTTGTGATTTGACTGTTGCTTTCGAAAAATGTTGAGTTGAAATAACCATTGATAAATGACAACAAGAATACAGTAACATTGAAACATTTTATACAGTTACATTTATAGATTGCAACACGTCTACAGTAGGTGAATATACGTTTAGCTTGGCATTTGTGATAATGTTTTCATATTGATTCAATACGCATCAAAAATAAAAATGGTGGTTAGAGTGGTAACTCAAGTTAAATTGGAGACGAGAAATATATTGTTTACAATAATTATTATTGCAAATGGAAACAATAAAATAATATCATGCTCAGTATATTATTATTGAAACCATTTATTATATAATTTGTATTGAACTGAAGAATAAAATAAACTTCAAATTTTTGAATAAACCAAAGTAGATTAGAAAACATTTAGCCAAATAACACTTTCAGATTCTATACATAGTCATAGTTATTTTCAGTATATATTTCATGTATACCTACTTTTACTTGAATAAGTGTTTGTAATGTAAAGGCAGTGCAGTTCAGCTTGGTTAGGATCAAACTGTATCAATAAATAAATAGTAATGGAGCCATGTTATGTTGTACATGAAATAGCTTTATAGTTTTTGAGGAGAATTTTATTTTTGGAAGGGGTTGTATATAATATTTTTGGTTTGGTCAGTGTTGTATTGTATTAACGCAATTCATGGCATTTAATATTATTAAAATACACAGTGTAAACTAAAAATTAGTGTTGTATTGTATTAACGCAATTCATGGCATTTAATATTATTAAAATACACAGTGTAAACTAAAAATTAATACACAAATGCACATGCTAACCAGCTACGAAATATCATAGTTTGGCCATGCACAAACATTAATTATAAACAAACAGTTCAGTATAAACATAATGTTATTGTAACATTACATAATGTTGAACATCCGTATTTTGCTATATTAAATTGTGAAAATTCAGGTATATTTTTCTGAGAAATCATAATTTTATTTTTAATTCTATATTACGTTTAATGTAACTTCTGTATTGACAGTGGGAACACAGTGGGAGTGCAGATGTGGTGTTCTTTCATTTAACCATTTGTAGCTGACATTAAGACGCCCCTCCCAACAGAGCAAATATATTTGAAGTATTTTAAACTTGCCAGATGTGTAAAACTTTTGTTGTAAATAACACTTTGCCATTAGGCTGCTTGTAGTATTGCAACATATTCTCACAACTGTCAGTTTGACACTTATATTAAACAAAATATAGAGTATAACTTCTGCAAACAATTTAACTCAGGGCTTTTATAACATTTTTAGTATTCAGTTGATATCAGAGTTTTATTTCTTTCTCCAAATAATTCTAAAATGATGTCAAGATTCTTAGCGTATAATTTTTGGTAAATAGGAATTAAAGTCTGGGTGAAAATATGGACAGACCGAAAAAAAATATGGACACAGACAGGCTGTGTGGTTTCCAAGAAAAGTGTACCTTTATGGTGTAAACATTTTTTCAGGAACATCATTATAGTTAGCACTGTGTTTCAGTACTCTTCTGTTCATTGGTTCATCCCAGTTACATATGCAGGCAGCATTAATGTGAGTTCTCCTCTACATAAGTTATCTCGAATCTTTTTTCAGCCAGAAACACTTTATTGTATTTACATGAAACTCCTCACACAAACTAAAATAAGGTACCCATAGTGGTGAAACTGAGGTTTGACAATGTGAAGACATTGTTTATTAATAATGATGCATTAAATAGAAAACATTGTTCTTCATTGGACGTTATTCTTGTGCTAACTTGTGTGTGATGCAGATTTAGTCTTATAACTACCAGTGTTTTTTCATTTGTTTCAGGTGTTAACAAGAGTAATTTATCAATTATAAACAACAACAACAAAATGGAAAAGGTCAAATTTGAGGACAAGGTATACATTTTAAATGTAAAAACCATAGTTTTTACTATTAATATACGATTAACTTGCTACACATGTCATATGATACACTTACCTTATACTATACAACTTCTAAAGTGGAGTTGTCCACTCCACAAGTCTTCCTGATATTCTAATCAACTAATTTCTCCGTCCGGCCATCCGTCTCTCTCTCTCTCTCTCTCTCTCTCTCTCTCTCTCTCTCTCTCTCTCTCCTCTCTACCTCCCCCCCATAATGCTGCCTTGGTATGCTCCAGAACACCTCACTTATGATGTCTCAATTTGCTGTTTTGACTTCACTGTAACCACTCGCACCCAGTTTCTGCAGAGTACAAGGTATGTCAACTTCTCGAACATCCTAGAAAATATGCTACAAACACTTATTGCTGAGTAACGCTGTGGTCATAGGTTACAAAGAAACGTGTTAATTTTTGATTTTGATTGACATAATTTTTCTGTCATGGAGAATCAGGTGAGTTCCATTGGGCACTTTTTCACTTTGGTTCAGGGTCATATGCAAAGATCCAGGTTTCGTCACCTGTGATTATTTGGCCCAAAATATCGTCTTGCCTCTCCAACAGGTGTGTGTACAGTTCAACCCTCCTTTGCTTTTGTTCATCGGTGAGCTTCTTTGGGACCATTTTGGCACACATCTTGCGGATGCCAAGGTCTTCAGTTACAACTGTCTGCACAGTTTCACTATCAATGTTCACTTGGTCTGTTATGGATCTCATGGTCAGTGACCAATTTGCATGCACAATTTGATGAATTTTGGCAGTGTTTTCACCGTTCGGCTTGTTACTGGCCGCGCTACCCTTTCTTCATCAGTCACTTGTTCCCTCCCCTCAGAAAACCATTTAATCCATTTGTACACCGCTGGTTTCTTCATAGTAATCTCGGCATACACCTGCACTAACATTTCCTGTATTTCACTTCCACTCTTGCCCTGTTTCACCAGAAATTTGATGTTTGTTGCTCTAATTCCAGCTTAGACATTTTCACAACTGCACACAAGACACTGAAATGCCAAGATTATAAAATAAATCTTACAGAGCTGCTTGTATAGTGCTGCCCTCAGTGCCAAACGGTGGTGAGTTAGAGAACTTAATTGTCATACCTCGTACATTAGCTTCAGTATTGGACACAATATTAGATTATATACTCTTACTTTTGTGTCCTGTCTCAGATATTTTTTAGCCAAACAGTATGAGGCAGGCACACAACATGAGTGATCATGACTTGTATTGAACTTTCTGTCCGACCAGCCGCTCTTGTGACAATCACTCTCAGGTATTTTATTCTCCAGTTGTCTCACTCCCCACATCCACATTATCCACATTGTCAGTCTTTACTAATTAATCTTCAACTCTTCATTTTGTTAGTGTTTACTTTCTATTATATGCTTCGGGTATGTGAACATGTGTGTACCAATAGTCTGCTGACTTGTGTTCTGCGTGTCATTTGTTTTTGAGTATTTGTACTCATTACATGTCCTCATACATGTTTGTTAATATTTCAGTGCAATTGTGTTATTTGTGCTGGCAGTCCTAATGTGCATTGCTGTTTTCTTTTCCTCCATTGTACAATTTCCACCACATAAGTGCAATTTCTCGACCAAAATTAAAACAAAAGTCATTTCCATAACACCACTGAGGGAACTTTATTATTTTCTTTCAATCTTAGTTTTATTTTACAATTTTTGAAAAATCCTTTTTATAATAATTACTGTACTGCACAAATTTTTGAACCAGAATTTTGTAAAAAAAAGACTTCTATGTGTTTTTATTGTACAGTATATTGTAGTATATTTGTGTATATATTTTTGAATACATAATTTTTTAAATTATTAAAAATCATTGGGTAATATTTTTGAATGAGTAAGTACTTAATGTGTTACGGCGTAAGACACTTTTAGTAAGTGTCTTATGTAGTTTTATCCCCATAAATTTCCCCCTCCACCAACTCCTTTCTGGGTCATTCCATCGGAAATCATTCAATGGTGGTTGCTTGAAAATTTGGAAAAAAATTTATTTTTTTATATGTTGTTCCTATATACAAACTAGTAACAAAATGATGTTTGAACAAAAATTTTATGTCTTAGTTTGTCGACAGTGGCCATTTTTCCCACATGGCCGACACACAATTTCTTCAAAATTGTCTTTTGCGGAAAGTTATATATATCTCTAAGATATATAGGTTATATATCTGAGCTATAAGAGGTAGACCTGTAAAATAAAAACCATGTTGTAGGTACTGACATGGGCTATCTTTCTGTATAATAACCTTCGTGATGTGTGCTTTAGAAAGTAGGTAAATTAAATCTTAAAACTTAGTAAAACAATTGCTTAAATTGTCATTTTTTGGATTTTTTTTAGGTATGAAGGGGATATTTCTAGAAGTTAAAATTGTTATCACTAATAACTGTATCTCTATGGAATTTATATAAAAAAATGAAACTTCTGATGATTACCCTTTCCATTATATAAAATGTTAAAATTTGAAAATTTTCAGTAAAGCCAAAGTTTAGAGCCTAATATCTCTGGTGGGGGACCTCCTAAAAATCTCAAAATTTCTGAAAATCAAGTCATCTTAGATACCTATCAAACCAAACTACTTTCATGTTTTAGACTTTTGCAGTATAACAATTATAAATTTTTAAATATCGTGAAAAACATGTTTAAAATGCATGCTGATAACCAGTTGCTATAAGCAGCATGAAAGGTATAAAAAAAAACTGTCAAGTTCTTATCACTTTTCATTTTTTTGTTGCCTATAAAAACAAATAATGACATTAAAAGATTTTTAAGTTTCAGTGTAAATATTTTAAGTAGCCTAATTTCAAAATTATGTTATTATTTAAACGAAAAAGTCAGTTACTATTAAAAAAAATAATTAAATATAACTTTGACAATTGTAGACTGATTATTATATCTAAGAATATTTTCTTTTATGTTCAGAAACATTAGCGTTAGTCTCTCATCCATTCACTGGACAGCCACTTGACTCATGTTGTTACAGCTTGTTTACTGACATGTCTTAACCTGAAAGTTCCAATACAGTACTCTGCAATGCTCTTCTTCTCAGTTTATTGTTCACTGTGGCTGAGTGATGTTGTTTCATCATACTAATCTTTTAGTAGTGCTAAGTGATTATGTGGGTTGACCCTAAATGTTTTATTAAATATACATATGATATTTTTTAACTGTACAGTTTAATACTGTAGTGTTTTGTGTATAAATTAGTGATGTTATAATTTTGATAAAATGGAGTGTAGTGTTGGTTTATTGACTAAGGATACCTGTCGCAAAGAAACCTATGGTAAAGTAAGTAAAGACTTGATTAATTTTAATGAGCTTGTTGGGGAAAGCCAAGAACTACTTTCACTTAGGTTAAATTCAGATGACATTAATACTTTGTGTGAATACCATAAAAAAAAGTTTTTGCTCAAATTTAACCACCTTTTTGGAATTACCTGTTGTGATCCACTTGATTATTACAAAAGTTTAAAGAAAAAGGGATCAAAAGGTTGTATAGAAATTAAGTTGGAACATGTCAATAAAACTAAAACCCAAGAAATAAAACTTATACCAGGAAAATCTGTTTGTCCAATATGCTATAAAAAAATTGTTTGCTGCTATTCAGAGAGCAGCAACGCCACTGAGGACAAGGATGAGGATGGAGATTGTTTTATCCCCCCTCACGACACACTAAAAAATCTTGACGATTTATATTCAGCATTGGATATTTCTCCTGCATCAAAAACTACTAAAGTTAGTACGGAAAAAAGGAAAACTGCTGTGGCTTCCAAAACAGATAGAATAGCCAAAGCCATGGAACACAAACTTGAAGACTCGTTTGAGGAAACTACAGTTACAGAAGTACAAGAAGGAAGCAGTAGTATGTCTAATTCTCTTTGTGAGCAATATAGTGACCTTATTGAAAAATTGAAAGACAAATGTAGTCTGACATCAAGTAATCAAATAAAAGCTAATGCAATAAGTGTAATGCCTTCAAACTGGTCAAGGTCTAAAATATGTCAGGAGTTTAAAGTTTCAGATTATCTTGTTCGAAAAACCAAAGAGCTAATGAAACAGCAGGGTATATTACCAATTTTTGCAAGAGAAAAGAGTGTCAGCAGATAAGTGAACAAACAGTAGCGATGGTTAGAGATTTTTATGAGTTAGAGGAAAATAGAATCCTACCTGGAAAAAAAGACTGTGTCTCTGTAAGATTAGACGGAAGTAAAGTACAAAAACAAACAAGACTTGTACTATATAATTTAAAGGAAATTTACTTGCATTTTAAAAATACATATCCAGACGTGAAGATTGGTTTGTCAACATTCTGTTCCTTAAGGCCTAGGTGTAAACTTGCAGGTTCAGCTGGTACACATTCAGTTTGCGTGTGCATATATCACCAGAATATTAAATTAATGCTAGAGGGTGCCAATATGAATGTGGATTATAAAGACTTGTTAGCTCTACTTGCTTGTGACATAGAAAACTACGACTGTATGTTAGGTAACTGCGAAGGCTGTGGGAATGCTGAAATGTTGAAAACAATGCTGGAAGAAGAGTTTTCTGAGGTGGAGGAAGAAATATCTTCTAAGTTATGGACCAGTACAGATAGATCAAATTTAATTGAAGTAGTCCAATCTGCTGATGAATTCGTAGAAAGTCTTTTGGAAAAACTAATCCAATTGAAAAAACACCATTACATAGCTAAAGTGGAAGCTTCGTATTTGAGAGAAAAGAAAGAAAACCTAACAGAATCTGAATATATTGTACTGGCGGATTTTGCTGAAAATTATTCATTTGTGGTACAGGATGAGTCCCAAGGGTTTCACTGGATGAAATCTCAGTAGACTGTCCACCCATTTGTAGTTTATTTTAAAGATGGTGATAAAGTCATGTCGAAAAGCCTCTGTGTCATTAGTGACTATTTGAAACATGATACTGTTGCTGTTCATGTTTTTCAAAAGCATTTATTAGCAAAAATCAAAGAAGAAGTAGTACCTCAGGTTAAAAAAGTTGTGTATTTTAGTGATGGGGCATCAAGCCAATACAAAAATAGGAAAAACTTTGCAAATCTATGTCATCACAAGAAAGACTTTGGTCTTGATGCAGAGTGGCATTTTTTTGCCACTGCACATGGCAAAAATGCATGTGATGGGGTCGGAGCGACCACTAAAAGAGAGACTGCAAGAGCTAGTTTGCAGAGGCCATATAAAGAACAGATTATGACAATTCAACAATTTTTTGAATTTTGTGATGAGCATATTCAGGGGATAAAATACATATTGGTGAAAGAAGAAGAAATAGAACAAGGTGAGAAAAAGATTTGATAACTGTTGTGCTATACGTGACACAAGAGAAAGGCATCGTCTAGTTCCCATAGATGAAAACACAGTGCGATGCTATCTGATATCCAATTCAAGTGAGTATGAAGACATTTCAATAACCGCTGCACCACACATAGACATTTCTGAACTGAAGCAAAAAGATTTAGTTGTATGTGTATATGATCATGAATGGTATGCAGCTGAAATCGAAGCTGTCAACACTGAACACAATGATGTATTTGTCATATTTTTTATGCCACCCGGACCACGAACATCCTTCAGAAAAAGTGCAGAAAAGTGTTGGGTACGTACCCATTGGAAATGTTTTATTGAAATTTACACTACTTCAACTAAGTAGGTCTAGTGGTAGAAACACTTACCAAATCACAGAAAAATTATGTAATGAGGTATCAGCATTGTTCATGAGATCCAGGAAAACACACAACGTAAGTATAATAAATAATTTTAAAACATTCTTTGAAGTTTTATATCAATGCTTAAAATATTTTTATGATATTATTTGTTTTTTTATGTCATAACAGAGTAAAATGTCATAAGAATTTGACAGTTCTGCTGCTTCTAACAACTGGTTATCAGCATGCATTTTAAACATGTTTTTCACGGTTTTTAAAAATTTATAGTTGTTATACTGCAAAAGTCTAAAACATGAAACTAGTTTGGTTTGATAGGTATCTAAGATGACTTGATTTTCAGATTTTTAGGAGGTCCCCCACCAGAGATATTAGGCTCTAAACTTGGCTTTTTTGAAAATTTTCAAACTTTAACATTTTATATAATGGAAAGGGTAATCATCAGAAGATTCATTTTTTTTATATAAATTCTATAGAGATACAGTTATTAGTGATAACAATTTTAACTTCTAGAAATATCCCCTTCATACCTAAAAAAAATCCAAAAAATGACAATTTAAGCAATTGTTTTACTAAGTTTTAAGATTTAATTTACCTACTTTCTAAAGCACACATCATGAAGGTTATTATACAGAAAGATAGCCCATGTCAGTACCTACAACATGGTTTTTATTTTACAGGTCTACCTCGTATAGGTCAAGAGATATATAAGTTTCCACAAAAGACAATTTTGAAGAAATTGAATGTCGGCCATGTTGGAAAAATGGCCGCTGGCGACAAACGAAAACAAAAAAATTTTTTCAAATATAATTTTGTTACTTGTTTGTATATAGGAACAACATTTAAAAAAATAAATTTTTTTCAAAATGGTGGAGCAACTAGTTTATTTATTTTTGGATGATTTCCGATGGAATGACCCTTCTGGGATAGGTGTAGCCAGGATTCCTGTGGTGGCAGGCGGGAGGACATATGTTGGGGGAGTCCAAAATTCGCCATTCGTTAGCCACTGTTAATGTTATTATAATAACCATTGGTGATACATTTGCATCCTTCAGAATTTATATACATGAGTCAGTAACTCAGTCACCCTCCATGCTAAGCCACTGCTCTCTAGATTACTTATGAATAACAGTAAATCAGGCACACAGTAGGCACGGTGCTTTTAACTGTAAAATTAACAAACTATTATAATTTTGTTTACTTTACAGTAGAGAACTAATCACATTTGACATTCAAATATCGTACTTGCCTTTTAGCTATCTTACTTCAATATCATTCAAATTCATATTGCCTCATCATAACTAATAAACTTTAGTGTAACAATATATTATTAAAATCTGGTTGAAACATGGTGTTTCTCAGGTCAGATTATTTATCCTTTCATGTACCTTTCAGGTATATACTAGGGCAATTTGAAATGTTTATGACCTGATAATGAAAGACTTTTTCTTTCTGGAATCATTTTTATATTTCAACATAGTCTCCGTGTAATTCAATATACTTGGTCCAGCAATGCTTGAAGCAGTTCAGTATTTACAATTGTGTAATAATTGACTTTACGTGTTAAAGGTTAACCAAGGATATCGTTTAGCGTACTTGGCAGAGAATAATAGGCAAATACAATTAAACAAAATACATAGGCTATTTATAAAGTCAAAATAAAATATTCTTTTATTTTCCTTTAACCTGACATTCTCTCTAAATGAAAACATCTATTCTGCCATGAGGCGCAATTGATAAAAACAAGTTACAAGTAATTATTACCATTAACATTTTACTCTCGTAAAAAATAGATTACACTAAATCATCAGTTGAACTATATATTGTAACGTAGCGGTTTTTATAGAGGTTTTAGCGAAAACTTTGTATGTTGCTTATTGGGTGTTCGTCTTATTTAAGTAAACTCCCAATGTTGTGTACGCCAATCTGTAGTGTAGCGGTTTAGAGGTACTAGTGTACTACAGTTACAGGTATATAGTTAATTCAGCCCCACTGTTGTAAGCACCAATCTTGTAACGTAGCGGTTAATGAGGTACTAGCGAAACGTCCACCTTTAGTCAAGCCCCACTATTGGGTTCGCCAATCTTGTAACGTAACGCAGTGAGGTATAGTAGAGTTATATTATATGCCCCCCGTTGTTATGCGCCAAGCTGTAATGTACTGGTTTTGAGATATTAAAGTTTCCGCCTCTCCGCAGTCGCCACTTATGAATTATAATAACTGAAGTTTAAAAAATAAAGCATTTTGTAATGTTACTCAATCTAAGCAGAAATCGAGAGTGTGTGATTTGGGGTCAAGTAGGGAAGTTGTTCAGCCTTATGAGGAAGAGAGAGTAAGTACCGATTATTTACACTTGGTTTAGGCGATTTCTGAAATTTTTCCAAATTGTTCGCTGTGATTTAAATCAGCGGATTGTGAGACGAGTTTCCACGCCTAGTTCAACCAACCTACACTATGGCAAAATATGACCCGATGGATTGATCTCTTCTGTTTTTGTGCTGAAATCTATTACAACTACCCACTACAAAAATTACAACACATTTTTATTATTCAATATCATTTTTCAATAATATTATTTATTCATATTATTGGTTTTTGTTTCCTGCCACCAAAATACAAGTATCACAATTGATCTTTCTTTAAATAAAACATAAGATCGACTTCATCGAGTGAACATGGAATTGTCTAAAGAAAAAAAAAAACATATATGGTTTCGTTTACCAAACTTTACACTATTTTTTAAAACATCAATTAATATATAATTCTTTATAATTCCCCAGGGTTAAGGGTAAGTTCTTTTTGTTATGAGATGGTCAGAAATGGATAATTACTAAGCTTTACAAATACCGAAAAAATATTAAATAAAATTTGTTTATTTTTTTATTTAGTATGTAGTTCCAGAAATGTCCGTAAGAGAGCAGCGTGCTTTTGTTTACTTGAACACATATGATTAAATTTGACTAGTTTTGTGTTCTATATCACCATTCGGAATGCGTTTTCTTCGTTAACTATTAGACAAAATGTTTATATTACCTCTCTTCTTATAGCTCTTACTGGAATGAAGCCTTTTCTCTGGTGAGGTCCGTCTTGAGTTATAATTTCATTACCGTCTGGCTCATATTCTATCGTTAACTGGAAACATGGCGAAACTAGGCCGAATCATCAGAAGGTTTTCTTTCACTGTTTATTAGGGATTATAACCATTTAATTTTGATAAATAAGGTATGATTATATAGTGTTCATATTGCTTTTTAATTTTGTACTAATTTTCACTTCTCCAAAGTTTCAGAAAGGATATTTTATTAGAATTGTAGTAGCATCATTTTGTCAACTCGCCAGGTTTTTTCTTCAAATTTTATTATTAACAATACTTGTTATTTCCGTCACTCTTAGTAACCCATAATATTTTTATTATACAGGCAGTTTGTAATTATTAAAAATTTATATTTTATTTACCGAAAAATAATTCTTTTCCATTCCGGTTTCTTTACCAATTTGGTTTACATAATAGGTTTTTGTTCATTTTCTTATGACCTTGTATATAAGTATTTGATATTTTTATTATCTTTAAATAAATTTATATATTATTTATCAGTTTTTCATAGTATTCCTACACTGCACTACTTCCTGTTGCCAGTTCCCTCATATAGTATTATTTTAATTTTTGTATTATCCTTTGACATTTAAACTTTTTATGTTTTTTAAAACGAACCCTGGGTTATCTTATATTATAACACAAATATTTGAAAAATATAAAATTAACTTAGGTATTACAATTGGTTGTCTACACAATATAAATATTACAATAAATAAATAAAATACAGAATCAGTTAGTAGCATTATAGTCTACTCTCATAGTTTTATAATTCCCAAACCTACAGCACAATTCTGTAAGAAGTTCATTCACTTTCACTTTTACCTCCGTGGGTACACTATAACTCACTTGTCACTGTATATCACTCGAATTGTTTATCATGTTTATTGATATACTTTAATTTAGAGCTAGTTATAGGTTACCCATTTCTGACCTTTATGTTCTTACATGATTTAAGTTATTGGGACCGGGTTATGTAACGTTACATAAAGCCCCCCCACTAGAACAAATTTATTTTGGTTTACTCATTTATTAAAATAAATTGTTGATTGTTTCAATTCTTCTAATAGTCTTGGCTTTATCTTCATAATAGTGTTTCATTTCCGACTGATTATACACTCCCTTTATTCTATTATATTTTATTTATTTGCTAATTGTTTTAATTTCGTAAGTATTATTCCCCTTCACCTGAGTTATGAGGTAAGGGCCAGTATAAAGTAACAGTAGCTTCCGAGCAATACCCTCTATAGAACTGGGTAGTTGTCTATTTTTGATTAGTACCTTATCTCCCATCTGGTATGTATCCAATCTTCTCCTTTTTTACTTGATCCCTTTTTTTTTGAAGTTCCACTTTATGCAACACTCTGTTGTGCATTTCCACTTGGTCGAACTCTACTCTCTCTCCTGGAGGGAAATTTATCAATGAGGTAATTTCTCTTGGTGGTGGTTTATCAAACATTACCTGATAAGGGCTAGTACCGATAGTGTCATGGTATGACCAATTAAGGAAAGTCTCTGCTGGTTCAATATACTGACTCCAGTTTTTATGTTCTTGATGACAGTAGGTACGTAGAATTCTGCCAACTTCCCTTAATACACGTTCAGCAGGATTGCTACTAGGGTGGTACACTGATGTCTTGTAGGTTCTTATTTGCCAATTTCTCAATTCTTCTTTCCACCTTTTTCCCCGAAATTGCGTTCCATGATCAGTTATAATCATTTCCGGTTTTCCCACCTCAGGTAAGTATTTTTTTATAATTACTTCTAGAATTTTCTTCGTTGTGGCTCTACTAATAGCGTAGAGTTTTGTGTATTTCGTATAATGATCAAATAATATGATGATATATTTATATTTATGTCTTCCTCCACTTCTGGGAAAAGGTCCACAGATATCCAAGAATGTCTTTTCAAGTTTATTATTAGATTTTATTGTAATCATGGTGCCCGTTCTCTTCTCATTATTTACTTTTACTAGCTGGCATATGTTACAGGTTTTTACTATCTCCCTTACTCTTTTATTTATAGCTTTCACGTAACAATGTTCAGATAAAGCTTTAATAACTTTGAGTGATCCCATGTGGCCATACCCTTCATGATAATCCTGAATCAATGCTACTTCTGATGCTGCTGGCACATACATCTTCCAGACATGATCCTTAATGGTAGGACGAATAAAAAGGACCTCTTCATAAACACAAAAAAATTTCATTATTATAGGGTCATGTTGTAATATTCGTTCCTTAATTTTTTTTAAATTTAGTGTCCCTTTGTTGATCGACTTTTATTTTATTAATTATATCTTGTAACTCCTTTGCCATCTTAATAATGTAATATATTTTTCCAATACTTTCTGGTTCTATTTCACAAGTTCCTTTTTCGAGGTTAATCCGGGATAATCGGTCTGCTATTACATTCTTCTTACCCGGAATATATTCCCAGTCTAAATTATATTCTTGAAGTATTAATGTCCATCTAGTAAGTCTGCCGTGGTTAAGTTTACAATTTTTTAAAAACGAAATTGATCTATGATCAGTTCTGATGGTCACTGGGTATCCCAAAATAAATGTTCGAAATTTTATACATGAGAACACAACACTCGGCAGTTCTTTTTCAGTTACTGTATAATTTCTTTCACAACTACTCAGTACTCTGCTTGCAAAACTGATAACCCCATGATTGCCTTCCTCATCTTCCTGATATAGCTCACTTCCAAGGCTAATGTTACTAGCATCACAATTTATGAAAAAACGTTTATTAAAATTTGGGTGATGTAACATGATGCTGTCAAGAAATTTCTTTTTTACTATCTGGAAATTATCATCTTCACTTTCTTCCCATCTCCATTTGTTTTTCTTTGAAAGTAAACATTGAAATTTAGCTGTTACTTCTGAATAATTCTGTTGAAATTTTCTATAATAGTTGCATATCCCCAAAAAGGATTGTAAGGCTTCTATTACACTAGGCAACATGTGGCGGGCAACTAGTTGTCCGACCTCGGACAACTAGTTGACAAGGGCTAAAAATGGTGCGCAACTCTCGGCCACATGTTGATGATTTAAGTCGAGAAAATAGCGTCAAGGAATGAAGAGCTTCTGCTGCTCGCTTTATTATTAAATAAAAGAAGACGCAGAGCTCGGAGAAGACGTATGCACGTACATACACCCTATGTTATCAACAAGGATGGATAAAGGATTATACTACACACTGTTCGATGATCTGTGCGTGGACGAAAATAATTTTGTTAACTATTTTCGTATGTCAAAACAATCATTTGATGAATTGTTGGACTTGATCAAAGCAGACATAACTGCGTATTGAATGCGAAATGACAACTGGGCCTGCCGTCCCGGACACAGTTAAGGTGATGTCTGTGGCGAAGTGCGCATGCGCGGAAGCGGGAGTGGTGCGCCACATGTTGCCCAGTGTAATAGCTCCCATCTGAAACAATGCCCCACGTCCAGCGTCAGCAACTTCCGAGTGGTCGGGAAGTTGCCGATCTCGTCCACCGTCATCCACTAGTTGTCGACCCATATCAACAAGTGGCTTAGTATAATAGGCTCCCATATAAACAATGTTACTAGACGACCACGGCAACAAGTTGCCCGCCACATGTTGCCTAGTGTAATAGAGGGCTAATTGTTTCAAGTTTCTTGGTTTAGGAAAATCTTGAATAGCCTTTACTTTTTCAGGAGATGGTTTAATTCCAGTAGCAGATAAAATGAACCCTAAAAATGGTAGTTCATGTGTGATAAATTTAGATTTATCCAGTTTTAAAGTTATATTATGTTGCAAAAGTTTATTTAACACTGTTTCCACTCGGTTACAATGCTCCTCCCAAGTACAAGACGTAATTAATATGTCATCCACATATATGGTAGTAAAATCTAAAACTTCCTTACCTAAAATTTGGTCCATGCACTGGATGAACACGGCCACAGAATTTACCAATCCAAAAGGCAAACGCTTAAAATGATAATTTCGTCCTTCGAATATGAAAGCAACATATTGTCTGCTGTTAGGGTGCAACTCTATTTGCCAGTATCCACAGACTGCATCCCAAGTACTCATGTACTTGCATCCATAGAATTTTTACATTATCTCTTCAATCTCACCTGGAGACGTGCGATCGTTAATGAGCATTTTATTCAACTCCCGAGCATCAAGACATAGTCTGACTTGACCATCTTTCTTCGGTATAGCTACCAATGGGCTGGTATATGGAGAACTACTTCTTTCAATTATGTCTTCTAATATCATTCTTTGAATTTCTTTCCTTGCTGCCTCTTTCAAAGCTTGAGCAATAGGGTACGATCGTTTATTAAAATTTACATTTTCCTTTAACTTTAGTTCACACAAGAAGTTTTTTGCTTTTCCTGGTGATTCTGAGAATACTGATTTATATTTATTATAAATTTTCATAAGTTGTTGTTTCTGTTCTACACTAATTATTTCCGGTGCCTGCCTAAACTCCATTATTTCTTCTTTCTTCTCTTGCCAAATCTTTGATTCTGTTACTTCTATATTGTTACCTAGGGTTAATCTATTATCCTCCCTAACAAAAAATGAGCTCGGACACTGAGGGGCACTTTGGCTACCAATTATCTCAGCCGTTAACTCACCATTTTCTGTGCTCAAGGTTACTATACCCCTGGCCAGATTTATAATTGCAGTGTGTCGCCGTAGCATATCACACCCTATTAACACCCTAAACGGTAGCCCTTTTGCTACTAAAAATCCCATAGGTATTCCTATTCCATTAGTGGTAACATTCAAAGACACTTGTTTTTTGATTGTTTTATTTTGTTTCCCGGTAGCACCAACAATTGTTAAATTGTTAATTGGTAAAGTAGGTATTCTCTCAGTAGTTAACTCAGTAATACGATCTAGTTCTAATTGATCAATAATTGAAATATTGGCTCCTGTATCAATCATGGCCTCTGCTGACACTCCATTTAATTTTATTTGTATATAGACTATGTCATTGTTTGGTGATGACTCTTTAATTGCTCTTTCTTCCATTAACTCGGACTGTATATTCTTTAGAAAATTATTTCTGATAATGGTTATTGGTTGATTTAATTTAGTATTATAATTGGGTGTATGGTAAATTCTGTGCCCTGTTGTTTCTAGCAGTGACAGGCAATCACATCTTCTCACTGCTGGTACCCGTTTCCCCTATTTCCATCATTATTATTGTTTGGTTCAACATTTTCATTATGTTGAATATTGCTTATCGGTCTCCTTTCTTCATCACTCTCTCTGAATCTAGGTTGCTCAGCGTTCATACTCCTTTGTGGACCTTCGTCTCGGTGATAAGAATCATGTCTGTAATTCTGTCGATTATTATTAGGCCATCTTCCTCGATATCTATTATTGAAATAATTGTTATTAGCATGCACATAATTAACTCTGGGCCGATTCTCTCTTGGTGGTTCATTCCTCCGCTCCTCGGTATTCCCTGACCTCCATCTACTTCTCCTATAATAAGATTCCTGTTCATAATTTTCTAGTAGCGTTTCCATGCCTCCAATAGTTTTTATTTGTCCACTTAAGCGGGCACTAATGATCTTCTCTTCGAAATGATACGCCATTTTGGTCACTAGACACTCTTCAGGTATCTTAGGGTCTAAATACTTTGCTATACACACCTTCCCCAAAAAATAAGCAGTAGGTGTTTGTCCCACTGTACGGTCATACCTACCATGACAGATATCGTCCCTAATAATGTTTTGTAGTGACTCTGACCAGTACTTAAGTTTGAACATTGTTTTGAAACCCCCATAATCACACACCTCGTTCCTAATTGCTGTCCACCAATTATCATTGATATTTTTGAACGATTCGTCTAATATACCTTTTATCATATTCCATCGATTCTCCTTTGATCTATTCAAAATTTCGTCTATTCTCCCTAAAAATTCAATTGGGTTTCTGCGATAATCCCGAAAGTTTACACTTTCCTTACTATCTTGATAAACATGAGGACTGCTGCATGCAGATCTAGCACTTTTCTATCTACATCACCTTGAAAATTGGTTTGTATTTGTTGCAAACTATCTAATTTCTCTGCTTGGCTATCACACTGATTTTTTACATTCTCTACTGTTTTATGAAACTCTGAAAATTTACAGTTTAGACTGCTTTTGATACTATCTAACTGGTCATTGTTTTCTTGTCGTATGGCCATTACACGAACTTGATTATCTTGTTCTTCTTTTTCCATTCGTGCCTCGACTCCAGTTTTAATTAGTTCCTCTTATCTTCAGTTTTATCTAATCTTTGGTTAGTTTCTATTAATTTCTTCTCTGCCTCTTCCTTATATTCATCTACTCTTTGGCTTAACGTATTATTGACCAGTTCAATTTTACCTTCTAGATTTTCTCTTAATTCCTTGTTGAAACTCTCCATTTTACCCTCAAATTGTTTTAAATTTTCTTCGTTTATTTTCTCAATTTGTTTTAAACTATCCCTCAAAGTTTCATTTTGCTTCCTAGAGTTCTCTTCCTGTTTCTTAAAATTCTCATCTATTTTATCGAATTTTTCGCTCTAGGTTTCATTTTGTTTCCTTGAGTTCTCATCTATTTTATCAAATTTTTCCTCCTGTCTCCTAAAATTTTCTTTATTTTCCTCATTGGTTTGTCTCAAGTTTTCCTCCTGTTTCTTAAATTGTTCATTAGTTTGTTTATTCTGTTCCTTAAATTGTTCTGCCATAAATTTCATCATGTCTTGCCAATTAGGTTCTTTTCTGGCTACCGCTTTGTCTGGTTGGTCCCCTTGGGCATCCTCTTCCACTATTTCCTTTTCTGTATCCATAATTACTTCGGTTTCTTCTTTATCGCTTGTCTGTTGGTCCATTTCACTGTCCGTGACTAACTCTATTTCTTGTTCCTGTCCACCTTCTTCAATCTCCTTTTCTTCTGTCCTCTTCTTCGATCTGCCTCGGATATTACGCATTTCTTGTTTTCTCATAACTGCCGACGATAATTAGATTTTTTGGTATATATTTTTATTAAATATCAAAATTCTTTTCTAATTACAGCCCTTTTACGTTGAGCGCCAATCTTGTAACGTAGCGGTTTTTGTAGAGGTTTTAGCGAAAACTTTGTATGTTGCTTATTGGGTGTTCGTCTTATTTAATTAAACTCCCAATGTTGTGTACGCCAATCTGTAATGTAGCGGTTTAGAGGTACTAGTGTACTACAGTTACAGGTATATAGTTAATTCAGCCCCACTGTTGTAAGCACCAATCTTGTAACGTAGCGGTTAATGAGGTACTTGCGAAACGTCCACCTTTAGTCAAGCCCCACTATTGAGTTCGCCAATCTTGTAACGTAACGCAGTGAGGTATAGTAGAGTTATATTATATGCCCCCCGTTGTTATGCGCCAAGCTGTAATGTACTGGTTTTGAGATATTAAAGTTTCCGCCTCTCCGCAGTCGCCACTTATGAATTATAATAACTGAAGTTTAAAAAATAAAGCATTTTGTAATGTTACTCAATCTAAGCAGAAATCGAGAGTGTGTGATTTGGGGTCAAGTAGGGAAGTTGTTCAGCCTTATGAGGAAGAGAGAGTAAGTACCGATTATTTACACTCGGTTTAGGCGATTTCTGAAATTTTTCCAAATTGTTCGCTGTGATTTAAATCAGCGGATTGTGAGACGAGTTTCCACGCCTAGTTCAACCAACCTACACTATGGCAAAATATGACCCGATGGATTGATCTCTTCTGTTTTTGTGCTGAAATCTATTACAACTACCCACTACAAAAATTATAACACATTTTTATTATTCAATATCATTTTTCTATAATATTATTTATTCATATTATTGGTTTTTGTTTCCTGCCACCAAAATACAAGTATCACAATTGATCTTTCTTTAAATAAAACATAAGATCGACTTCATCGAGTGAACATGGAATTGTCTAAAGAAAAAAAAAACATATATGGTTTCGTTTACCAAACTTTACATTATTTTTTAAAACATCAATTAATATATAATTCTTTATAATTCCCCAGGGTTAAGGGTAAGTTCTTTTTGTTATGAGATGGTCAGAAATGGATAATTACTAAGCTTTACAAATACCGAAAAAATATTAAATAAAATTTGTTTATTTTTTATTTAGTATGTAGTTCCAGAAATGTCCGTAAGAGAGCAGCGTGCTTTTGTTTACTTGAACACATATGATTAAATTTGACTAGTTTTGTGTTCTATATCACCATTCGGAATGCGTTTTCTTCGTTAACTATTAGACAAAATGTTTATATTACCTCTCTTCTTATAGCTCTTACTGGAATGAAGCCTTTTCTCTGGTGAGGTCCGTCTTGAGTTATAATTTCATTACCGTCTGGCTCATATTCTATCGTTAACTGGAAACATGGCGAAACTAGGCCGAATCATCAGAAGGTTTTCTTTCACTGTTTATTAGGGATTATAACCATTTAATTTTGATAAATAAGGTATGATTATATAGTGTTCATATTGCTTTTTAATTTTGTACTAATTTTCACTTCTCCAAAGTTTCAGAAAGGATATTTTATTAGAATTGTAGTAGCATCATTTTGTCAACTCGCCAGGTTTTTTCTTCAAATTTTATTATTAACAATACTTGTTATTTCCGTCACTCTTAGTAACCCATAATATTTTTATTATACAGGCAGTTTGTAATTATTAAAAATTTATATTTTATTTACCGAAAAATAATTCTTTTCCATTCCGGTTTCTTTACCAATTTGGTTTACATAATAGGTTTTTGTTCATTTTCTTATGACCTTGTATATAAGTATTTGATATTTTTATTATCTTTAAATAAATTTATATATTATTTATCAGTTTTTCATAGTATTCCTACACTGCACTACTTCCTGTTGCCAGTTCCCTCATATAGTATTATTTTAATTTTTGTATTATCCTTTGACATTTAAACTTTTTATGTTTTTTAAAACGAACCCTGGGTTATCTTATATTATAACACAAATATTTGAAAAATATAAAATTAACTTAGGTATTACAATTGGTTGTCTACACAATATAAATATTACAATAAATAAATAAAATACAGAATCAGTTAGTAGCATTATAGTCTACTCTCATAGTTTTATAATTCCCAAACCTACAGCACAATTCTGTAAGAAGTTCATTCACTTTCACTTTTACCTCCATGGGTACACTATAACTCACTTGTCACTGTATATCACTCGAATTGTTTATCATGTTTATTGATATACTTTAATTTAGAGCTAGTTATAGGTTACCCATTTCTGACCTTTATGTTCTTACATGATTTAAGTTATTGGGACCGGGTTATGTAACATTACAATATATATATATATATATATATATATATATTTGATCGCAAAACCAACACTTCTTAAATATATATTCTTTAGTCACCCAACCACACACACTTTCATACAGTACATTTTTTATATTCCCCTTTTTGAGCTCATCTTATGTATTTCATAAAATTGCCAGATTTTATTGATTCTAGTATGATTTACTTCCCTTTCATGATTCTTAGAGGCGCATCCATGGGATGTCTCCTCGTGCACGCGCACTACCTAGATGTCTCCTCGTTTTCACCTTTTTATTTTACCGCCGAACTGTCATTTTGCTTCAATTTGTCACTGTATTTATTTTTCGAATCAAAATACTGATTTTAGATTTAGTATGTGAAACTTCACATTTGGTGATGTGCAGCCGCCTGAGATTTTGTTCCGGCACTTTTACGGCTGTACAGCACGAAGGAAGATGGTCGACTGGGGCTTCGTAAAGATGATGATTCTTAATTTGGCGAACGATCACGTGGTCTGGTTTCATTGTTCTTTTTGTGTTTCAACACCAATTTTGACGGGATCATTAATTTGGATCGACATTCCAGTGGTGACAGATCGCTGGGATCGGCTCTGACGTCAGATGTTTTGCTCGCCGTTTACATAGGTCAAAGTTCGTTCGGCTAAAAATAGCTGCTACTCTATTGTTTCGCTGTTGACTTGACACGAATTCACTCACACTGAATACGTTGTTTCTTGTTCCCAAATAAAATTTACCATTATACCGTTACAATACCCCCTCAATGAGAGGTTTTATGCTGAAGCATAAAAACTCTCATTGATACTCTCTTACTTCCTAAAGGGATCAGTAGGGATATGTCGCCACAACCCCCTTTATGTTTTATTAAAAATCATGGTTAACTCACCCCCTGGTCCAATGATTGTGGCCGCACCTGAATGACCTTACTGGACTTCTCTCTCGAGATCCCAACACCACAAGGCCAGACAGGCACTTGACGCGCAGGCCAGCACAGGACCGCCGCCACAGCATCACCAGACACTGAAACATGAATTCAAAATATCAAATAGTGGCCTTGTATAATACCATATCCCTAACTGATCTGGTCCCCCTTAGCTGTGCTGGTTTGTGTTAAGAAGCACTGGTTTTTCTTAATTTCTAACATATACATGGATACATACTTAACATGACATAAAACATTTAAACTTCTATACCAACATTCTGAGCACCCTTCTCTCGTTAACTCTTATCCCAAAATTCAAAATTATTGCCCTGCTTCCCATCAGAATTTAAATAAACATTTCCCAATACAACATACAAATACCTTCCCTTATATAATTCACATTTCAAAATTAATAAACTTCTTATATAGAGTAAAACACATTTATATCAACTACATCAGAACAAATTATTTACTTAACAATCGTTTAGCATCCTTGAGTATCATAATACTCCTTAAATCAATACAAAATCATTCACTTACCTCAGAAAATCAATTACACACTCTACATCATTGATGTAACTCATTTTAATATTTAATAACTCGTTACTAACAACTTAGTAACCACCTTCTCCATCATCATCTAATATCCCCCCTTATTGATCCCTTAACCCCTGATACTCCGCATTACAAAAGTGTCAGTGACCTCAAGGACTTTCACCTATCTTAGTATGACACAAGCTCGCATAAATGAAACCTCTCCCTCGCAGCATGTAACGTTGCCACCGGCCATCCATCTCTCTATGTCCCCCCATGTCTGGACTGCTGCGCCCAATGGCTTCCACAAGGACTGGATCGGCTAGGGTGTAAACATTATTTACCTCGTCCTTGCTTCGGCGTTATAATAAAATTCGGCATTACTGGTATCCGAGGACACAGTAATCCTACTACAATGATTCATACGCCCAACATAAACACTCCTAATAAACATTGCTATTATTACATCAAGACAAACATTTCAAATTTAAGTTTGACCAAAAATTACACACCTTTCATTTCTGGATCTGAACAAAATCTATAAATACAACAAGTGTGATTTCAATTTAAAAAAACTTTCTTAATCGTTATATTATATAATCAACTATGACTCCATCTTATTATTGATCACTTTCTAGAATGGAATGTACATCATGCCAACTTACATTTCCTACTAAGTTACTTTTGTGAAGTTATTTATAAATACATTTATAGAATTATATATATATATATATATATATATATATATCACCTACCTTTATTGAGCCCAGGGTTACGTCGCACGATCTGTGAATACAAACATGATTTCAAGGTTGTATTAGTAACGTACTCGACTCTCATTTATGTAATATAACTCAAATTTTATTTCATTCTTTATGCTCCTTCAAATTTACTCATCTTTTCTCTCAAAATTAAAATATTACTGTTTCTTTCAAATATGAATAACACAAAACATTTATTTCAACATTGTATACTTATTCTAATCCTTATCTTAATTAAGGCGACCCGGCTTGGTCATTCTCACATTCATACTTTTAAAAACCCCATTTATTTTATTTAGAACCCTTTAAAAAGAAATTATTGATACAGTGAAATTGGTCGTGGTTTACTTAACCATCGGCGTTCCTCCCCGTCTCATGCCTCACTGAGTGTATGTCCGAAAGGTTTTTTTCTTTTCACAACATTGTTAATTTTGCTTCTTCACTTCACTTACTTCATTCTGAGATACCGTTTTACTATTTATGTCAGTTGGTCACTTTCTATTAAGAGTTAAAAGAATTTATTTGGGGCACACGAGTTCTTTTGTCCAACCGGCCGGGTAAGCGTTGTTAGTCGAACTGCCTTTTACTATTTTCACATTTTTTAGATCAAATTTTGCCCGGCCGGCGATGCACACCACTACTTGCGCCCGCTACTCTGAAATGTTAATCGTCGACTGCCGCGGAGAGCACCAACCAACTCCCCACTACATCTAGTTGTTCAACCGGAAAAGCACTGCCTTCAGGCGACAATTTTTTCGTAGTTGTTCACAGCGTATGGATTTATCTATGAGCCACATGGGCTAAGGTTGTTAAATGTTGACGATATAGAAGGCTTTTGTGGGTGTGGCCTCTTACTGGATTTCCTTCGTCTTGAAAGCACGTGGTCTGACAAACGTTATGTCTCGCCATTTTTCGTGGCGTCGGTTTTAATGTTTATGCGTAGTAGTTGCGCCCCGTCGTGTGTGTGTGCGCAGCGGACGTGACAAACACTGAATTTACAAACGAGTGTCGCATTCTTCAACTACACTCCACTCAAAAAATTATGTTCCTGTTCATCGTTTGAATACGACATTAATTTACAGGGGACTTGCAATGCTGACCATAAACAAGTTTAAATAAATTTAATAGAAATAAAATCCCCCTTTTTGCCCCATTACAATACCCCCCCAATGAGAGGTTTTATGCCCGAGAGCATAAAAACTCTCATTGCTAAACCTAAGAGGATCGGTGAGAATATGGTGCCAACAACCCCCCGTTAATTTCTAAACATGTCATGGGTAAACTACCCCCCTAGCGGTTCACCTGCCACAACGCCTTTCGTTGAGGACTCCTTATCACACCACCCCATTTACAAAATTCCTCCATCATCTAATTACTATCCAATTACCTTACTCTCATTACTCTACATATATTCACTATCGCTACTGTGTCCCTACTAATACTCAGTTTCTGTACTACTTTTATTCCCAAGAATCTTATTCTGTTTAACACCCCTTTAAAATTAACTCTGACTAATTCAAATGCTTTATTTAAATATTTATCAACCAAATTCTAACCTTTATTACCCATTGAAAATTCATAACTATCTCAGATTAATTTCATCATTTAATTTAAAACCTCTTAAACACATTGAAAATTTATTATTCAAACATTTAATTATATTGACAAAATCTGCAAATCAATTATAAGTGACATACTACATATATAACTCCAGCCATCAGCTGATATCTCATGGTCAGGCGAATGACCCTATGCTAGACCTACTGCATACAATTTACACAAATACACAAATAATATAGTTCTCATCATAAAATGTTCTTCTAGATTAACATCATTATAACTGACCCTAACACTTAAAATCGGTTGTTCTCATGAGTGAAATAAATCACTAATCATCGAATCATAGTTATAGCAACTGTTACTGAACAGGAACTGGGTCGTGAACCACCAACTCTCTCTTTAGAGTAAGTGAAATTGATCGGCCTGGTGTTTACAGATGTCGTCACCCTCTCACTGATTTCTCAGTTACCCTCCTACTACATCGTTTTCTTAAATTCCCCCCTTTACCCAGTTACAATTAGGTAACCACCCGCCGGATAAACCGGATCGAGTGTTTGCCTTATGCACAGATGCGTTAGCTGTGCCCTGGCTTGTAACGGCCAGCTCCTTTTCCACACACTATTGTTTCCTGCTGGTGGACTGTAGCGCCCATTTGCATCCCCAAGAACTGAAGTTTATATAGGGTATAGACGCTGCCTATACCGTTCTTGGTTCAACATTATAAAAATTCGGCATTACTGATGTCCGAGGACACCAGTAATCCTACTAAATATGATTCACACACCCTTAAAACGGCACTATCACCACCTTCGATGATAGCCGCTGTTCCATAATTATGTAGGTTCCCCTGAGTTACCCCCCTGTTAATTTCTATGTTCACCAATTTAGAATATATTTACATTATAAATCCACAGTCAGGGTTCGGTGAAGCCATGACCGCCGAAATGTAGGGGAAACTACCAAAAGACATATAATGTTCCCACCGACACCGTTACTACAATTCTCGGATGGTAAACTCTTATATGTTTGGTTATATTATCATTTATCACCTCTTAGACTCATTTACCATTTATTATTCGTCCATTTCAACATTAGACTTTATTGAAATTGCATTATAAAATTCATACTTACATTACATCACTCATATACTCGAATACAACATGATTACTATTAGAGACACAAAACATAAACATTCATCACCACCAAATAATATACACAACTCCATGTATCTTCTGAAACATTATAACAATCATATGATTCCACAACTAAATACATTTTACATTTATTCATTTACCATTTATTATCAAGTTCAAATCATTTAAATTCGTTATCAAAATTTATCTCTACACAGCAATTAATTAATCTCAAATTCTTTAACTCAATCAGTTGTTTAAAACACAAGTTATTTTAATTACCTTACTCCGAAACAATTACAATTCATTTATTGTCGCCTTCATAATTATTCTCATTATTTATTTAGTCTGCCAAAATATTATTATTATTACATCAATTTCTACTACATACACATTGTTTACATAAAGCACACTTTACAACATAGACACAATTAATTTCAGTATAAATTTATTTACAAATTTTTTGTCATTAATTTTCTGTTTACCACACCTCATTTCCTAATTTAGCCAGGTCATTACCATAAACTAAAATATCTAAAATGTCCATTCACTGATTTTTTATTTAACCCCCATCATCATATAATAGTCTAATCTTATGACTACACCATTCATTTACAATTGAATACATATGGCTATTATAATTATAATAGTCATCATTATTACTTTGTTCCATTATATCAATACTATTGATAATACAAATATTATTGTATACCATTATTTCAAAATTCCTTTCGACATCGGGTAGGGTAATTTCTCCTTTAGTATTTTCTGTCAAAGTAAGGTAAGTTAATAATTCGTCAACATTATCATCTACTTCTGCTACTACCTCGGTCTCATTACCAGGTAAGTACTCGATATAATTCCCAGCTCTCTCTACATCTAACCTTTCTACAAATTCTTCATAATTTCCTTTCGACATCGGGTAGGGTAATTTCTCCTTTAGTATTTTCTGTCAAAGTAAGGTAAGTTAATAATTCGTCAACATTATCATCTACTTCTGCTACTACCTCGGTCTCACTACCAGGTAAGTACTCGATATAATTCCCAGCTCTCTCTACATCTAACCTTTCTACAAATTCTTCATAATTTCTATTCACCTTAAATAATTTTATCTCTCTATCTACACACAACTCTCTCTCTAAATATCTCTCACCATAACACCATATCACACTTTCTCTACCATCCCATACAGAGGGCACTAACTCATAAAAATTCAGGGAACAACTCAAAGACCTCATGTCTTCCAATAACAAGGGACTCTTGCCCTTCAACAACATTTGTAAACACCTTGGTTCACAATAAACCTTGGGAAAATTTACCCTCTGCAACCCCTCTACCTCTATACTATCTCTCCACTTTCTCTCTGACTCATCAACACACACTACCATTCCATTATTACATCTTACTCTCTCTAAAATTTTATCAGTGCTATCAATATTCCCAACCTTACTCTCTAACACCACATGTTTAATTATATCATGATAATTCACCCCTACTTACCTCATTACATGTCATCTGACCATCTTTATTTACATTAATTTATCTGTTTCTCCACTATTCTTTACTCCCACTGTACTGTCAGAATTGTAATTAACCTCATTATCATCACTATTCAATACTTTATTATCTAACACTACCTCTTCCACTATTTTGTCATTATTAATATTTGTCATGACTATAACATTGTCACCTAACTTCTTATTCATTATCTGATTTAATTTACCGTCTAAATTTTTATTCATTTCATCAACCATCTTCTCACAATTGTTATTTATAGATTTTATTACATGTTCTTTAATATTATTAAAACATGTATTAATTTCATCTACTTGCTTACTAAAATTAATATTTTGTTGTTTAATTTCATCTCTGATCTCGTTCAACTTCTCAGTAAAATTCTTTTTAATTTTATCATTTTGTTCATCAAATCTAGCATCAAAACTACTCTTTTGTTCATCAAATTCGGCATTAAAATTACTATTTTGAACATCAAATTTAATATCATTAAGATCAAATCTATTATTTATATTCTCAGACATGGTTTTCATAAAGTTCATCATATCAGCTATTGTACACTCTTTTTCTTGTATTTTAGTCGCTACTGGAGTAGATTTTGCTTCTGCATTATTTATTATTACAGATTCGTCTATCAGGCTGGGAGTTGTCTCCATTCCTGAATCGTTTACATCATCTACTTCGCCTAAAACATTTTCTTTGCCCACATTCGGGTCTGAATGAATTTCCATCTCCCCCGTGACCGTTACATCACTCATATTGGCTGTACTTTCATTATCCATTTTTAGTTTAGTTTATTTATGAGGTTTCCCTCTACATAAAATCAATCTTAATTGTATTCAGTAGTATAACATAAGCATCACTTAATTCTACTTATTATCTTTTATATGTAGTTAGTACGTACATTACCCAACCTCCAGATCATGCTATTCACATGTAGGTGCGGTTTATGTATAAAATTTAATTTATAAAACTTGTCCCTGTTCGGGCGCCAATTGTGAAATTATTTATTAATACATTTATAGAATTATATATATATATATATATCTCACCTACCTTTATTGAGCCCAGGGTTACGTCGCACGAACTGTGAATACAAACATGATTTCAAGGTTGTATTAGTAACGTACTCGACTCTCATTTATGTAATATAACTCAAATTTTATTTCATTCTTTATGCTCCTTCAAATTTACTCATCTTTTCTCTCAAAATTAAAATATTACCGTTTCTTTCAAATATGAATAACACAAAACATTTATTTCAACATTGTATACTTATTCTAATCCTTATCTTAATTAAGGCGACCCAGCTTGGTCATTCTCACATTCATACTTTTAAAACCCCCATTTATTTTATTTAGAACCCTTTAAAAAGAAATTATTGATACAGTGAAATTGGCCATGGTTTACTTAACCATCGGCGTTCCTCCCTCCCCGTCTCGTGCTGCACTGAGTGTATGTCCGAAAGTTTTTTTTCTTTTCACAACATTGTTAATTTTGCTTCTTCATTTCACTTACTTCATTCTGAGATACCGTTTTACTATTTATGTCAGTTGGTCACTTTCTATTAAGAGTTAAAAGAATTTATTTGGGGCACACGAGTTCTTTTGTCCAACCGGCCGGGTAAGCGTTGTTAGTCGAACTGCCTTTTACTATTTTCACATTTTTTAGATCAAATTTTGCCCGGCCGGCGACGCACACCACTACCCACTACATCTAGTTGTTCAACCGGAAAAGCACTGCCTTCAGGCGACAATTTTTTCGTAGTCGTTCACAGTGTATGGATTTGTCTATGAGCCACATGGGCTAAGGTTGTTAAATATTGACGATATATTAGGCTTTTGTGGATGTGGCCTCTTACTGGATTTCCTTCGTCTTGAAAGCACGTGGTCTGACAAACGTTATGCTTCGCCATTTTTCGTGGCGTCGGTTTTAATGTTTATGCGTAGTAGTTGGGCCTGTAGCGGGTCATTTTTGGGTGTTTTTATTTTTAACAGTATGGGGCATTTATATTTTTTATTTCTTTTATTTTGGGCGGGTTTGTCAAAAGTTGTGAAAATTATTGTGCAACGTATTTTTCCGTGTAACAGAACGATGTTAAGACACAGTGAAACAAAGCAGTAAGACGCAGTTGTTATTGTGTAACGCGGCGAGCGAAGTATTTACCCCCTTCAAAATTCGCAGAACTCTGTACATGTGTGGGAGTGCACACACGCCACTACTCGAGCATGGGCGCCAACCCACGCGCTGGTAAAAAACTAAGATGGCCAGAGCGCAAGAATATTCGTCGTCTTCTCCAAGACCTTCCGGAAATACTGCTAACGCCCCGCCTACTGTTGGTGACATCAGCAGAGCAGAAGCCAATATCGTGCTCTGGTACCCGGAATATAACTCCCATATTCCATATATAAAATGGTTACCTCACAACAACTGAGGCTTGAGCGACGAAAACATAGTGGCAGTGAACGGCAGCTTCCTACCGCCTATGCCAGTCGATCTTAGTGAGAGACGCCACACAGTCCACGAGCTACAGAGTACATATACACACGTAGTTACGACTCGCGGGCCCCGGTCGGGTCGAACTTTTAAATATGGATGAATTAAGGGTAATAACGTTTTAATACCGACCGGGACCCAAGAAGTTAATCAATCCACCACAGTGAGAAAATTGTGACATTGTAGGCAGTAAAACAATTCAGTACAGACCTTTTGTAAGCGCGGAACAATGCCACGTGTTTGGTCGGCCTCGCTATAGTGCGGTTCCCCGAGTTAAAACGAAAATTTCTAAGATGTTGAGGGGTTAATAAATAGTGGGTATAAATGTGTGAGTGCATTGCAGGCTGGGCAGTCTAGTAGTAAGTAATAGAATGTAAATATAACTGGATAAAACATAGTGTAAAGGTGTACGAAAGTTTTAAGTCAAGTTATTAAAAGATTAATAGCACAAATTTTTTTTTTTGTTGGTAATTGCTCATTAAAAAATAATGATTCTCTTTGAAATAATGTGTTAGACTAAGTTATTTCGTCATTACCACTGTCTCATTTCTGTGTTGAAAAAATTCGTCTAACGTTCCGGAATCTTCTGAATTATTAATTGGGTGGGGTCAGATTGCTAAATTGTCCGTTTTATTGTCCATTTATCTCTGACTTTATTTCAGTTTTATTGTCAGGTGAAGTGTAAAGGTCTCCATATCTGTCCTTCAAAGATATAGGTGGCGACTCTGGGCTTCTGATGAAATTTCTGCAACAGGTAAGTCCTGGTAGTGGTTTGTATTTATTATATATTTCGGCGAATATTTTTTAACGTTACAGGCCCCGTCATGTGTGTGTGAGCAGCGGACGTGACAAACACGGAATTTACAAACGAGTGTCGCATTCTTCAACTACACTCCACTCAAAAAGTTATGTTCCTGTTCATCGTTTGAATATGACATTAATTTACAGGGGACTTGCAATGCTGACCATAAACAAGTTTAAATAAATTTAATAAAAATAAAATCCCCCTTTTTGCCCCATTACACTTTATTGTTTCATTAACTTTAATTTAACTGACTAATTTAAGAACACAAAACGTAAATGCTACCTTTATACACTCCTTCGATAGTTGCGATTCATAATTACTCACTTATGGATCCTTATGTACCCCACATTTCATTAAATTATAAAATAATCTGTATTTATTTATTAATGATTTTAATGAATTAAAAGAATAATTAATATTACTCAAATAAATAATACCTTTTTAATTGTGTTACATTATAAGTTCCTTTTATTTCTCGGGTTTGCAGGTCTATTAATACATAAGCATTTTCCATTTTTACTTTATTAACCTCATATGGACCTGCGTATAACAAGAAGAATTTTTTAATCTCTTTAAAATATTTCAAAATTCGTACCAATTTTATTTCCCAACTTTCTTTGTTATACTTATTAAAACTTTTTATTGAATTTAAAAATTGTATGGGGTTCACCCCCTTACGCTCATTACTGAAATAACCTAACTCAACGTCAACGTTCACTGTCTCACTCATATTGGTTAGTTTTTGATTAATTGCTAAGCGTAGATCTTCTCTAACTTTAATTATTTCTTGTTCATGTTTTGTTTGTTTACTTTTTTAATTAGTTACACTAGCTTTAATTGTATCAATTTGTTCAATGTTACTTTTGAATCCATTATTAACACCCTCTTGTAGCTTATTTGCTTTTTTAATCTGTTCACATTCATCAATTACATCTTGAACACTACTCTCAATTTCTACTTTATATTCCTGTATCTTTGTAACAATTTTCTTGTTCATGTCCATTTCAAACTCAGCTTTAAACTTCTCCATGTTATCGTCAATTTTTTCATTTTGTTTTTTAAGTTTATCGTTAAATTTATTAGTTAACGCATCAACTTTTTGGTCTGCCTCTAGCAGTTTCTCCTCCTGCGTTTCACTAATTGTTTTTATATCATTTTCTATCTCGGTTTGTATTTTATTTATATTTATAGTCAGTTCACCTTTCACTCCAGCAATAGTCTCACTCTGTTTCTCTAGTTTATTATTTATTTCAACGAACTTCTCACTCACTCCATTATAACTCTCACTTATACTTTCAAATTGGTTATTCATACTTAAATTAGTCATTTTTGTTTCGCTTCTTACGTTCACAAATTCGTTATTTGTCTCCTAATTTCTCGTCTTGTTTGTTAAGTCTATTATTTATTTCATTTATCTCTGCTTTTATTTCAGTTTTCAGCTCTATGTTACTTGCATTTATCTCTGACTTTATTTCAGTTTTAAATTCATTCAAACTTGTGTTCAAATTATCATTCATTTTGCTGATATTATTTATATCTGACTTGAACTCTACGCTACTTGCCCTCATATTCTTGTTTTGTTGGTCAAATTTATTATTCATTATTTCTATGATCATTGCTAATTGATTAAGTATATTTACATCATTACTTTTACTACTCTCAGCTTCTACCGTCTCAGTTACATCTGTTGCTATCTCGCCTACACTCTCATTGACATTTTCATTTTGTGTCAAGTTATTTGTGGTTATTACATCATATTGTGTGGCATCCAATATGGATTCCACAGATGCATTCTCATCTCCATCCTCATTCTTGTACAATTTTGTATTTGTATTTTACTCTGCTATTTTCGACTAAGTTGTAAATTTAAATTTAATTTACGTCACTGTTATCGGGCGCCAACAGAAGCGGTTCAGTGTTTAAAATTGTGTAATAATTGACTTTACGTGTTAAAGGTTAACCAAGGATATCGTTTAGTGTACTTGGCAGAGAAAATAGGCAAATACAATTAAACAAAATACATATTTATAAAGTCAAAATAAAATATTCTTTTATTTTCCTTTAACCTGACATTCTCTCTAAATGAAAACATCTATTCTGCCATGAGGCGCAATTGATAAAAACAAGTTACAAGTAATTATTACCATTAACATTTTACTCTCTCGTGAAAAATAGATTATACTGTTAAGAAACATCCGAATTACAAATAAATAAATAAAATACAAACTGCCAGAACCTTACCTGCGATCTTTTGTCGCTGACTTACCTTTTTATAAAACACCAATCAGAAGTTCAGGGTCGCCACGATGTTTTAGGTTATACATCGAAACCTTTACACTATTCCTTAATTAAAACTGGATACTTTGCAATCTGACATCCCCCCAATTCAGAAGATTCCCGGAAACGTTAGACGAATTTTTCAGCACAGAATAGGAAATGGTAATTGCATAATAACTTACTCTAACACATGGTTATATTGAAAACAAGCCTTATTTATTATCCCATTAATTATTCTTCTTTATTGCATAACATAAACATATTACTTCTTTTTTGAATTAATTTCGGAATTGGAATCCGACAGATTTTAACATTGAGGCATAAACCCCATTTAACAAAGACATTAAAGTGAAAAGTTACTTAGATTCTATAAAAAAAAAACCCCCAGCATTTGCTTACACGCACTCTTTCACGCTCTTTTACCCCTGTTATTTAGATTTAGCGCTTTTAATTGATTATATTTTTTGTTAGTTGATTTTGCAATGATTACTTTCCTGGAGTTGTATCCATGACGACCACGTGTTGAATTTAGTCCATTTTTGTTCACCTTTTGTTCAATCGTTTTCACTGTTTGAACCTTTAACGTTTATCTTGATTAACTTTTCACTGTTCAAATTTTGCACTGTTTATGGTTTTTAAATTTACATTTCTACACTAAAAATATTTCTTTCGGCTCATGAGCCTATTGTTCAGCCGGCAACCACCATAGTGGTGAGACGACAACGACTGATGCTAACAACGGTGTCTCTCACGGCCACTTCCGCTACAGGTTCAACAGCTTGCGCTGTGATTCGTCAATACAGTCACGTGACAGGTTAATTGGTTACTTTTTAGTTGACTTCCGTTAGTGACTTTGGGCCCGAGAGTACAAACAGCGGCACACACGCGCGCTCACCCTCACATTCCAATGTTATCATCGTCTCGTACCTGCCTCTGCCTGGTACCGAGTTAAATACAGGGTGTTACATAAATCAAGTTTTCGTGGCAATAAATGGTCCCCAAACAGATTGGCCCCAAATTATTATAAAATTTAAAAAATAGATCCTCCTCTTTATTCGCCCCGTTACAATACTAAATCATCAGTTTAACTATATATTTTAAACTCATGTTCTCTGGTATCCAAGTCACGATTCAATACAGAGTAAAATTAATTTACCTTTTTTCATCCGTCGTGTGACTTCTTATTGTATTTAATTAAATAACGCGTTTCGAGGCTCAAGGCCTCATCTTCAGATTTCAGTCCCGTGTGGACGTCGTTAACACATTAAAACTAAACTACTACACATTAAAATAAAACACACTACACAAGTTAACCGATGTCTGGGTGCGCACCCTTTGCCGGCTCGCGACGCACTGCCTGCAACTCATCTACGGTCTCGTCACAACGCCCCACCATCGATTGCTGTCTATTCCTGCTTAATATGAATTTGTCCACAACCACATCGTATAGCTGATGTGATTTAAAATTTAGCTGGTCATTTAGCATGTTACTAGGGTTGCACTTAAATGCCCGGTATATTTCAAATTCTTCAGCTGCGTTCATGTATCGTCCCTTATTGCAGAGATGTAATGGCTTGCAGTTGGTGTCAAAGTCAGTATAATTATGGTTATGCACCATTAAGTGTTCGGCATATTTTGATTTACAGGCTTTTAAGTTATTTTTAGGTAGATGTTCTTTAAACCTCTGTCTAAATGCCCTGCCTGTCTGACCGATATACACCATATCGCAATCATTACAAACCATTTTGTAAACACCTGTTCTTTTTTCTTTGAACTGTTGTGTTTTAGGCCGTAATAATTTTTGAACATTATTTGTGGTACAGAACGATACTAGGATGTTATGTTTCCGAAATTCGTTTTTTACAACCATAGATATATTATTGGTGTACTCAGTTGAAATAAACTTAACTTTATTATTTTTGTTACGTGTACTGATGACGTTCTTCTTTTTATGTTTACGTAATAACCGTTCGACCATTGAGCTTCGGTACCCATTCACTTCCGCTATATATTTAATTGTATTTAATTAATCTATATAATCATCGTGCTCAAGAGGTATACTTGTCAACCGGTGTAAAGGCTATTGAAAGCGGCCATTTTTTGAGTATATGGGTGATAAGATTTGGCGTGTATAACGGAATCAGTTGCTGTAGGTTTTCTGTATATCTTGTAATGAAATCTATTGTTATGTCTTATTAAAGTTAAATCTAAGAAATTTATTTCATTATTTGTTTCTACTTCTGCTGTGAATTGTAGTTTTGTATTGATACTATTCATAAAAGACTTTAGATTATCTATTTGTCTCATTGTCCCATTGAAAATAACAAAGGTATCATCTACATATCGTCTGTAAAAAATAATCTGGTTATTGAATTTATTGGTTACCGAAAGCAAATATGTATTTTCAAAATGATTAAGGTATATGTCAGACAAGAGTCCAGATACAGGTGAACCCATAGCGAGTCCCTTTTCTTGAATAAAAAATCGATTATCAAATGAAAAATAGTTCTGTTTTAAAATGACACCAAGAATATATAGTAATTAATTTATTTCTTGAGGACCTAAACTGCCAGATTTTTCCAAGTTGTTTTTCAGAATCTCAACCGTGGCTTGAACCGGTACATTTGTGTATAGGTTATTCACATCAAAAGACACTAATTTATATTGAATTTCGATATTAATATCTCTTGTTAGGTCCACTAACTCTGAACTATTTTTAATACTGTGATTATTTTCTAATGTTATATTGTTTTTTTTATTATCTCAGCTAATTTCTTGGCTGCTTTGTATCCTGGTGCTGTAGTGTAATTTATAAGAGGTCTTATAGGTGTGTCTTCTTTATGGATTTTCAGTAGACCGATAAAATGAGGTGCTTGTGCAGCCATTGGTTTCAGGTACCGACGTGTGGTATCATTAAAGAGATGTGTGCATTTATTGATTGCATTATTAAGACTTTTCACAAATTTGGAAGTGGGATCTACATCAATGGGTTTTATATTATTGTTGTGGATGAAGTCGTAAACTTTTTGCTGGTATACCTCTCTTGATATAATAACTAACGTGTTACCTTTGTCCGCTTTAGTAACTATAGCATTATTTTCCTCAACTTTCTTTCTAATTTGTTTAATAACTCTTAAATCATTTAAATAGACCGATGTAAACCCTCTTTCAATTTTTTTTTAGACTTTATAAAAAAAACTTTTTTTTTTAAAGAGGAGCCACTAGTTATTTAAAACTAGGCCTAGGGCCTAGAGAAGCTAAAAATGCGCTGGGTCCAGTGGGACGGGACTTTCAATTAAACTCGGTGGTTAAACAACAATAACCAATTTTATTAGAAATTTCAAGTCTTGACATTCAATCTTGATACAAAATGTAATTTTTGTTTAATTTCCATAATACAATTTTAAGCTGAAATTACAACTTTAATTTCTGGTTCAATACTAATGCAAGGTATAAGGTTTGGATCTTGATATTCTAATTTACAATATAAAATATAAACTTCAAAGTGTAATACATTTTCCCAAATTCGCAATTAAAAAAATTAACATCATAAGTGAGTATCCATCTCACCATTCTGAAAGCTTCATTTTATCTTAAATGTGGATAAATGCATAGTTTCATGAATACTCCTCACCTTGTAATTATAAACAATCATATTATTTCCATAACGCTTAATCTTATACATAGGACGAATGAAATATGTAATTATATAGATTATCCTTAAAACTACTCAACATTACGACATCTAATCACACATAAAAAATACATATACACAAAACACATATCACAGTTATAGCACAGCATAACGGAATACAGCTGGTTAATTTCGACAGGCAGCCTGTACCTTCCCATTGCACCCATACCTGAATGGGAGACCACAGGACCCGTCATCCTGTAGCAAGACTCAATTAATCGTTTAAATGGCAAACACCTCCTTATATAGCCTCCAAGTAAAAAAAAACAAAACCCATTAACTCACAAGAGCGAGTAAAAAGAAATAACGGAAAGAAAAATATTAGTAACGGAAAGTAAAGCAACCTGAATAAAAGGTGGAGTTAGGAAATTACAAAATTTACGTGGGCAAGGTCACCCCGCATATCAGTAATTACGAACCGAAATTCAAAAATTCCCCTTTTAGAAGCATGCCTTTACGTAGTTAACATAGCTATATTTTATTTTTATAAATAGTAAGTTTTTATAGAGATAAAAATTCAGGCATTTACAAACTCCCAAGTGGACATGACCACCAGCAATTAAGTATAAAAAAAAAAAACTAAAATTACAACATTATAAATCTGGTATGAAGTAGTAAAAATTCTCTTATAAGGTATAGAAATACTACACATTATTATAGCTTAACACATTCTGAAATAAAAATGGGAGTGATAAAGTTTCTAAATCGTGTTACATGTTTCATACTTTCATTAAATTACAAAATACTTTTACTTAAAGGAGCAATTATCTGGATATACATATGAATACATACTGGTATATGGCTTTACAACTGGAATTGACCTGACCGAGTAGACACGCCCGGCCTGATCGAGCAATTAACAACACGCCCAGAACCTGCATAAAACTGCCCCTGCCGCAGGCACATGAATCAATTAAAGAAATCAAAATCCCTTAAGATCACCCGCCCCTTATTAAAGAACGTTATTTAGTGTAGAATAAAGAGAACTAGACACCGATATAAGAAAGAATTCAGAATGGTCACAACTTTTGCAACATCAAATTTTGCTACCCCAAAATTATTAAAATAATTACTTGAACGCCGGGCACGTCCCCTCGGCAAGGCCTACATAAGATTGGGACGTAATTACATCAATAAATTATTCCAGTAGAGTTCATCACCCCACCCAATTATGTCTAGTTAGCCGCGGCACCATAACGTAGAGCTCGTTAATGGCAAAATGTCCCACACAGGAGGTTTGCTACAGAGGCCAAATGTGTATAAAAGATTAAATTTCACCTTATAGTCCAGGTATGTCTTATGAGGGGCATTTTCGGCATGACGTGAGACGCTCCTCCAGCCGGACCCGCATCGAGTCTGTGATTGTTGCTTGTGGCCGTTGTACTGCCAACTGCTGGAATGGATTGGATCTCCCGGTAGTGCGAAAACCCTTAAACATTTTTAAGGAAAAATTACTATGGTTACTCATACTTTCTCAACACTCCCATCCAACAGCCAAAACCCACTCAGCACATTACAACCAGTTTTGAGCCCAAGTTTCGTTTTAAATTTTCTTTTGGCATACTAGAATACACTCACGTCCCCCCATTGCTTCAATATTAATAAATATCTCCTCATAACTGACAATACGCATTGTATTATAGCCCAGAAAATGATGACACTACACAAACTGACAAACTCGGACAGGCATGAGTACCTAGAAGCACGTGCTACTATATAATAAGACTTTCTCATATTACAATTATAACTCATCTCTTTTATGTCCCAATAGTTATAGTTAATTATAGTTACAATAATTAATTACAATAGCAATTGTCATGCTGTACAAGATCAACAAAATCACAATCAAACATTCGCCCATGAACAAGCCATTCACGCACCACGCGGCAACACGCAATTTCAATTGGCCTACAATCCAGTTAATTTCAACATTACGTTTTCCAACCTTCATAAAATAGTTAACTATATAACTTAAATGGGACTTACCGAGGATCACAGTAAAATCTACTCAATCATAGTAGATAGTTTTGTACAATCAAGCAACAAGGTCGGCTGGCAAGAAACGTCTGATCCAAACGAATCAGCTGTCCCGTCGAAACTGAAACATAGCTACAAATTGCAAGTCGGAAACCGCGACTCCGCTCCCCTCCACCAGAGAGCAGCATTAAGCAGGCCCGTTCAAATCACGGCTACAATATCGCCCGCATGCGCGCACTTACCAAATAACAATGTCAGGATTTAGACCCTTTTATATATATATATATATATATATATCCTTTTTTCTATTCCGTTTATTGCACGCCGGGTTTTTAACAAAACACGGCACACTGATTTTAAATTAAAAGGTCGTGAATGATTAGTGAATGATTTCCTGTTAATCAAAACTCTTAGTTCGTTTTGTGAATTTACGTTGGGCACTGTTTTTGAAAGTCTTGAAATAGAAGATGATTTCAGTAGAGGAAAATGTGGTAAGGCATATTTAAGGATAAAATCGTTACAGTGGAAGCATAAGACTCGAAGTAATGTTGTTAAGGATAAAAATGGTAAAATACTTTTCGAAAATGATAAGGTCAGCGAGCGTTGGAAGGAGTATATAGAGGAACTATATGACGGGGAAGCTGTGGTAGTCATGCAAGAGTTTCTAGAAAATGAGAATGCTATAGATAGAGATATGGTAGGACCGCCAATTAGCAGGGTGGAATTTGATTATGCCCTTAAAGGTCTGAGTATGAAGAAAGCGACAGGGCCTGACAGTCTACCAGCAGAGCTTTTGAAAAATATAGGGGAGAGAACGAAAGACCAGCTATTTCGAATAATTACTGGGTGCTATGAAGAGGGAGTATTGCCAATTGATTTCATTAAAAGTAGAACAATCACAATACCAAAGAAAGGTAAAGTAGACGACTGTGCTAATTATAGAACGATAGCCTTAATATCTCATGCTGCTAAGATTTTGCTGAACATAGTGAAGAACAGACTGGAAGGAAAGATTGATCACACTTTGGAGGAGGATCAGTTTGGATTTAGAGCAGGTAGAGGAACCAGAGAAGCAATCTTGGCTCTGCGGCAGATCTTGGAGAGGAGAATTGAAGTGAATAGGAAAACCTATTTAGTATTTGTGGATCTCAAGAAGGCGTTCGACAATGTTGATTGGAAGCTGTTGTTTCAAACTATGAGGAAGTCAGGACTTGACTGGAAAGTTAGAAGGGTAATCTTCAATATTTATAGGTTGCAAAGTACTGAAATAGACATAAATGGATGTAAACAGGAAGCAATAATAAGAAGAGGGTAAGACAAGGTTGCCCACTGTCACCGTACTTGTTTAATTTGTTATAGAAGATGTTGTAACTCAGATGAAAAGGAGTTCTAGGGGAATTAAAATAAATGGGGAACGGATACACAGTATTCGCTTCGCAAATGATATTGTACTGATGGCTGACTCATAAAAGGATATGACCCGAATGTTAGGTACGTTTAACAGAATTCTTCACACTTGGAGATTGAGGATAAATGTTAAGAAAACTAAAATAATGGTTGTAAGTAAAAAAGAGAAGACATTAAATCAACCATTATGTTGAACAACACTATATTGGAGCACGTTACTGAATTTTGTTACCTGGGTAGCATAGTTACAAGTGAGAATAAGTGTCTGGCAGAGAGTAAGAGGAGAGTAGCTCTGGCAAAACAAGCATTCCAGAGCAAAAGGAACTTATTAACAAACAACCATATTAGTATTGAAACAAGGAAAAAGTTTGTTAAGGTATTTGTATGGAGTGTTTTAACTTACGGGTGTGAATCGTGGACCTTAGGGGGGGTGGAGAGTGACAGACTTCAGGCAATGGAGATGTGGATTTGGCGGAGAATGACAAAAACTAGTTGGACAGATAGGAAGACGAATGAACAGATGTTGGAGGAAATAAATGAGAATAGAACACTGCTAAGGAGTATAGAGGTGAGGAAGATTAAGTTGATAGGGCATGTGATCAGACATAGTGCTTTTTTAACTAACATCTTTGAGGGCAAAGTAGTGGGGAAGAAGCCCAAAGGAAGACCAAGAACTGCATACTTCTGCAGCACAATGAGTGTCGTGAATAGTGGGTCCTATGGAGAAATGAAGAATATCGCAAGGGATAGAGTGACATGGCTACAGCGACAAGGCATTGCCTTTAGGAGTTAATAATATATTATAACAGCACCAAATATTAATTATTTGGGGTTATATGTTGCCCGCATACTGAAAGCATATTTAAATAAATTATAACAGTCAAAACTCCATTTGAATGTAGAGCGTTGAAAATAATGCTTAGTAAAGCGACGCACACGTGGTCATTATGTAATCAGTTCGCTGTACAAGGAAGCGGCCACACCCAATCTGTTAATTATTAATGTCTCGGAAACTAATGAATTAAGGCGAAACCCAAGATAGCCAAAATGTTTACAGAGATATTAATAATGACGTGTGCAAATTTTACGCAATATAATTAACAAATGAAAGAGTTAATTGAATATAATTGAATAACTTCTGTAAAAATAGAGTTACATTAATGAGATTTTAGTATGTTATGAAGATAATAATTTCAGACAGATTGTATATTTTAGATTTCACACAACTTGGTTTGCAACCAAGTTATTGCAAAATTAAATAAGCACAGGAAATCTGGACCGACAATTTGGTTCCGCTGAATAATAATAGTATTAAAAATAGTATTAATTCTCCGTCTGTGGGAACCTAACTTCATGCTCACGGACCAAGGGAATTCAAATTTTATGTAGTGGGGAGAGTGTGTCAGCCAATCAAATCACTTGACGCGAGCCCCGACCAGCGAGGTGTTTTCAGGCTGAAACATCACTCTTCTGCCAGTACTCACGAAGTTAAGACGTAATTCTTCGATCGTCTAGTAACCATAGTGGTGAAGATCAACAAGAAGACTCTACGTGGTCAACACACACGCAATTACGGACACAATAAACACAGATCAACTGTATAGCTCGTAATTGTGGCGTAAAGGCAAGATACTCTTCAGTACATCAACCAAGCTTATTGTGTACTACCAGTTAGTCATAAGCATGCAAGAGATCCACCCGACTTCAAGACCAGACTTCAAGAATACAGCAGAGAGGCCGTCTAAATTATTGGTGAACAGCTGACGAGCAGAGCTACCACTCGAACGAAGCACACACACACACGCTGACGTGCGACGTGCGAATCGACGAGGGACAGGAACCAGTTCCAGCAGAGAGCCGCAGACGTTAAAATATTCACAAACAGCAAGGAAGCAGAGTGTTGCCGAATTTTGAACTCCACGATCGAATCCAGCAGCTCTAAGCAGATTACTTTCTCTAGCGAAGGACTCGAATCGACGAGGGAAAATCGGAACGACATCCTCTTCAATAACAGGAAAGCAAAATCCACTTATTTATTTTTCAACATTAAATTTTCTATTTTTCATTTAAAAACATTGTAAATTCAAATAATTCAGGTGCCATACAAAAATCAAAGACTCTAGTAATTAAGAATAAATTCATTGTGATAATCTGTATTGCAGTTTAAGTCATTAGTATGCTATAGTTAAGAAATAGAAGTAGTAGAAAAGCGCTATACAAATCTTAACTAACAATCTAATTATTAGTTCATACTGCAGTATAACAGAAGTCGAATCACTAGAAATGAAATAACGTGAACTAGACTGTCACGTCTAATTTATTTTGGAAAATTATTCTAATTAACTTCAGAGTTTTATATTTTGGTTCATGAACATCTAAATTCAATTTAGTAAAAGAAATTTAATCAAATCAAATCAATTAATTAATTAAAATTTAAATTGCAATCAACTCGCCAAAGAACGAGTTTAGTTTCTTTTCAATTATTAACCAATCGAAAAACATTGATTCATTGTTTAGACTGTAAGAAATTGATAATATAATAACCATTTATTTCTTGCGTGTTGTTGGAGTAATAAACAACGTTTTATTACCCCATATAACAGTGTTTTATTGTTGTACGATAAAGCCTACCAGTCTCACAAAACTCTCCCCCTTTAAAGTAACCTATTTTGTGTGTTGTTACAATAAATTTGAGATTACTAGCTTGCGAACTTCAAATCCAAAATCCACACGCCCTAGCCGGAAGAATCCGCAAGATCGGACAGCAGGTAGGTACTCATACACAACACGACACAACAATAACGCATATAAGTAGAGTTACAATATATATATTGCAACGAATCACAGGATCATGATAGGCGGGGCAAGTCATATATTACACAGACAATGGACATTCATATTATATGCGTATATGGTTAAGTTTGGTTGTTATCAATTGTATTTAGAAAGGTTAAGGGTTTAGTTTAGGATAACTGTGCATTATTATTTATGGTGATCCATGTGCTGTGTTGTGGAAATGTGCGCGCGTGCGCGAGTGGTAAACGTTTCCCGGGTGGCGCGTGAAGTATTATCGTTGTGTGGCCATTAACTGAACTTAGACGTATGTATCGCTACAATCCCTATACCTGTCGGACTATTGTTTACGTTCTTGTATATTATTAGTATGTAGTCAGCATGCATGAGATACGAGTAGTCTGATTACCGCTATGCATGCTGTTACAAGGTAAATGCACTTTAATGCATGAAAAGTGCATGGTCACCTTTACTTACCATGTGACTTCCATCCACCAATAGAATGCGGACTGGTGGTTGGAAATTTTCTTAAGCCTGTCGTTACACAGGCAGTTCTTCTACGCCATCTACCGCGAACGGGTCGTGCACTCCTTGTACAAGAATTCTACCGCTTGCAAGGTGCTGTAAAACTATTCGTCGTTAGTGAAACGGGAAGACTCAGAACTGTGTGTGTGGTACATTTGCACACACCAGTGTTTTAACGCATTGTGCGTAAAATTACAAGCAGTTCTTCACTGCTGCTACCGCGAACGGTACATTCAATTCCTTGTACAAGACTCTACCGCTTGCAAGGATCTGTTAAGACTTTTCGGGGATAGTAACGCGTGTGACGCATAACAATTGATTTTATAGCTTTACACATGATATTAATATTGTAGTATTACGTGTGTAAGAAGTGAGTGTAACTGTACCACTGTGCGAGATTTTCCGCAGTGACAGTATCATTAATTGTTACGCAATAGTTCCATCAAGACGTTTCCGTGCTAGTGCAAGATTTCCTCATAGGGTGGTCTGCTGATCGCGGTAGACCTTGTTATTCGCGAGAACACTTGAAGAAGCCGGAGAGGTATAAGCTCAATATACCGTTATTGATTAAACTCACTGTCACCTGAGATATTACTTGGTCTTAAACTCTATATAAGTTTTGCGGGTAATAAAATCCGTAGTACCGTTGTTTGTGCGAAGTGTCGGATTCATCGTGGGAATTGCAGGACATCAGCCCAGCTGTTACAGGACATCAGCCCAGCTGTTACAGGACATCAGCCCAGCTGTTATAGGACATCAGCCCAGCTGTCATAGGACCAGCCCAGCTGTTACAGGACATCAGCCAAGCTGTTACAGGACGCCAGCCCAGCTGTAAACGTTTCTGGGAAAACGTCTGTCATTTGTAAGCCACACCTGACGAACCAACTACACCGCAAAGACCGGCCCTTCTATTCAACAACATCATCGGGGGAGTCTTCTTATGTAACGTATCACGTCTTGCGTATGAACATTATTTAACATTTTAAAAGAAAGACTCTTTATCAAACATTACATTCTGTACATTACAAATATACCATATAAACTATAACTTGTGTTTGTACAATAAATAATCTTAAACCCTCCAATATAGACTTGTAATTTGAAATACACATACTATCATATCCTATGCGCCAATAGTTTAGTAATTTGTGTTGTCGCAATATATATATATATATATATATTTGATCGCAATCCCAGCACTTCTTAAATATATATTCTTTATTCACCCAACCACACACACTTTCATACGGTACATTTTTTATATTCCCCTTTTTGAGCTCATTTTTGTATTTCATAAAATTGCCAGATTTGATTGATTCTAGTATGATTTACTTCCCTTTCATGATCCGTAGAGGCGCATCCATGGGATGTCTCCTCGTGCACGCGCAGTACCTAGATGTCTCCTCGTTTTCACCTTTTTATTTTACCGCCGAACTGTCATTTTGCTTCAATTTGTCACTGTATTTATTTTGCGAATCAAAATACTGTTTTTTAGATTTAGTATGTAAAATTTCATATTTGGTGATGTGCGGGTGCCTGCGATTTTGTTCCAGCACTTTTACGGCTGTACAGCACAAAGGAAGATGGTCGACTGGGGTTCGTAAAGATGACGATTCTTAATTTGGCGAACGATCATGTGGTCTGGTTTCATTGTTCTTTTTGTGTTTCAACACCAATTTTGATGGGATCATTAATTTGGGTCGACATTCCAGCGGTGACGGATCGCTGGGATCGGCTCTGATGTCAGATGTTTTGCTCGCCGTTTACATAGGTCAAAGTTCGTTCGGCTAAAAATAGCTGCTACTCTGTCGTTTTTCTGTTGACCTTGACATGAATTCACTCACACTGAATACGTCGTTTCTTGTTTCCAAATAAAATTTACCATTATAATTTATTTTTGTTTATGTTCCCCAAAATATTCTTAGGTGGGCTTACACGTCCCATTACATGCTGCAGTGCTTTTATCCGATCACAGAACTTTGGTTGTTCTAGGTCCTCAAAACAACTTTAACTGCCGCCCTCCCCCAGGGAAGTTTTGACATTTGGGAGTAGTTAAAAGTCAGATGGAGCTAAATGAGGGAAATAAGGCTGATACTACAGCAGATCGTACTTCAACTCGGCAATTTTTGCCATACAAACAATGCTTGCATGAAGTCTTGCATTATCCTGCTGCTATTTCTGTACTTAACCTGATATTTATTTCACAAATGTTTTTCATTTATTTGGTGTAAAAGGTTAGCGTGGTGCCTCTTCATCATTTGACCCTTTCGTGATAATCTTTTAACAATACTCCCTTAGCATCTCAGACAACCAAAGTCGGCTTTCCAGCAGATAAAATTGATTTTGCCTTTTTTGGAAACAGAGAACAACTGTACATACATTGTTTTGACTGGTGTTTTGTTTTGGAATGAAATGATGGACCCAGTTTGTATTACCCATTACAAGTCTACAAATAAACTGTAGTAAATGATCACCCAACATATCTTTCATCTCGTTAAAAATTTGTGTTGGTGTTAACCTTTTTCTAACAAGAAATTTGATGGTGCATGACGTTAGACCTTCCCTTTTTTCAACAGCGCACCAAGGAAAAATGACCTTGAGAGAGGACTTTGTTTACACAACTGTTTGTTATTAACAACACAGCAGACCAACTAGATGCTTTACATCTATTCATGGGGCAAATGTAGTGTCATAGTCCAGTGAAAAACAGAAATGCAGAAATACCTCTAGATTGTAGACAACGATCTTTTTAAATTCTCCTTGTATGAAGATCACTAGATGCAGAAATTTCTGTTGGGAAAAGGCAATAATGAAAGGTTTAAGATTACACCGTTAACTTATCTGTCTTTTATCATAACATGTACTTGCTTTGATGCGGTTCTTAGGCTCTTCGTATCGTTATGCTCATCTTTGTCTGTAGTGCTTACAGCGTCCCTTAATGTCAACAGTCAACTCCAGTCTCTGCCTTCCTCTACGGTACTTACCATTCACTGGGCTCCCATCACCAAAATCATTACTCCTGGCTGTCTCAACGAGTGACCCACCACTCCATGGTCTTGTCTTCACAAACCACTCCATTGTCCCATTGTTTCCAGAACCTGTTAATTTTTTTAAAATTATTTTGTCCATTAAATTATGTTGTTAATGTTCTTCAGCACATGTTAGCATATAGCAGCACAATTCAAATGCTTCTGTGGTTCTTTCTTTCACCTTTCCAAATGATCTAGATTCCACATCCAGCGTGTGTAGTGCGATGCTGCAGACATGTAACTTGAGGAATTTCTTCCTAATTCCTAGCCCAGTATTTGACAACAGCAAATTAGTTTCTCCATTTGGCCTGTGCTGTGACACCGCTTCCTCCAAGTTACCGGTTGACGGTTTTAATATTTACAGAATCTCTACTTTTGTTTCCAACTTCTGTTATTGTAATCATTTGTCTATAAAATTCAATGCTGTTTATAAATTTACCTTGTTTTCTACAAGTCATATTATCAGTAAATCTAAAACATTTTTATACTCTTTCCATGAGATGTTATTCCAATCTTGAAAGTCTATTATTTCCTTTGCAGCACATGTAAAGCATTCTCCTGTAATGGTGATAAATTTTTATAATTGTAAATTTAATTCTTTATTATTTGTAGGATGTTTCAACGGATATTATAAAGAAAGAAGTGGATGTTATAACACTAATATTTCTCTTATATTGTTTATTCTTTTATTTTAAAAAGCCACACGTTGGTTGCGTCAATTCTATTTGTAAAAACTTTTACTGTTTGTTGAATTTAACACTCGCGTTCATTAAATATATTCTTCAATTATTTTTTATTTATGTTAATGGTTTAATTCGATTTTGAGGTTTTTGTTTATTTATATTTGAGTAACTATTTGATTGTAGATCCGTTGATGAATGTAGACAGTTGCGTAGATCTCTTGACGTTAGTTCACTCTCCTGTTGAATAGTGTTGTCTGTGTGTGTCAGTGTATAGTCTTGACAAAGTTATTTTACATAAATCAAACCTTCACGTACCTGTGACGTAGTACTAGACTTTCAGTTGGTCATAGGTGGTTAATAACCTGTCAAGCTTTTGATCAAACAGTATATTAATGCTGTGGAAGCTTTTTGTAAACACTTTTAAATTTTATTTTGGCGCCATATGGGCTTTCGAGAGAAATGACCCATAAAAAGAATTCTACTGAATAAATTAATAGTTAATTGATATTTTATAAATCAATAATTGATTAAATGGTTAGATCAATATCATGCATTAAATTTCTGTTTATTGGTTTACTATAACAATGCAACTCAGTAATTAGTAATACTGATTAATTACTATTTGAAATAATTATGGACAAGTGTTGTTACTTTACAATTCTGTTATTTATTATTCATTATGGAATAAATTCAATTAAGTACATTCATTTGAAAATAACAAACGGATCACAGATCATCCGGTTTCTTTACTTTTATCTAGCTCAGTTTAGTTAACATGAAAACTCTAGTTATAATCGATAGATTATTTATAATTGTTATTTATGTCAAGGGTGACTTCTTTTAAGTTACATAATAGAATGCCACAGCCTTATTTTACAATGCTATTATGATATATCATATTGTTAGGTTAGACACCTTTAGTTAACAAACGAAAAGTTCGTTTATTCTGAATAAATTTTAGGTTAGTTATAAAAATGTTAATACATGAAATCCTACGTCGGAATCTGTTAATTCCTCTAAATAACTTTAAAACAGTGTTAGTTACTTATAGTATTATTGTTTCTTGCGTCAGTACATTTGTGCATTATTCTATATTGTTATTGGCTAAAATGTAAACAAAGTAAGTATGAGCACTGTACTCCCTGGTGATTAATCGCAATGATTAATTTATTAACACTTTTAACGATCTTATTCAATGATCGTGTTTACACTTCACTGATTTTCGCACTTGAACGGGTTAATTTTCTTCTTGAATAAGCTACAGCTTTGGTTATGTTGATACCTAACCTCGTTCGTTCACATGCACTTCTGGTTAAAGATTCACTACTATTGTCAATGCACTGATTGAATTATACTTCTTCTTTATCGTTGAATTATTAAATTTTGATGATTAGTTGGCTTGGATTTGTTGTTGCTGGTTGAGTGAAATTAGACAAAATGCTTCTCTGTTTACAATGACCCTCGTTTATATACTTTTTTCAGAAAGCCGCTAGGCGCTCCAGAGGTCTTACTAAAATCGTTCGTGATTGGTCCGAAATTATGTCATGATGACGTAATTCTATTAATAGGCATTACATGTTTGTATTTTGCTAGCTGTTGTCGATTGTCTTGTTATTACTTGCATTTATTCAGTATTCTCCAAATTTATGATGCTAACGTTTATATCTCAATTATTACAATCTCAATTCGGGTTCTATTACTATTATTGTACAGCTTATTTCTTAATCTTTATTTTGACATGGCTTGATGCCAGTTTGGTCACAGTTTTCATTAATATTTCATTACTTTAAACTTACTAGTACATTGTTTACATGCGTCGTCTGCTAAATGTTGCAAATCCGACTATTAACTTTTTTTCTAATATTTGTTTAATTATTCTTAATTTCTACTTTGAACATGATTAATTGATTAAAAAGAATACCTTATTATATATAAATGCTGCATTCAGCTGAACAATATTAATTATCTGTTTACATTTGTTGATTTACTAACATAAACTTCCATATTTTATTATTTTTATTTTATATTCCTTCTCATCTCTTATTTTTATAACATCCCACATGTGGTGGTACTTTACATTCTTTTCATCATTGTCATGATTCTACAGCATTATGCTTAGTAAGGTTTCTATTTAATTCTTATTTCTTTGATTTAAATTGGTTATTCAGGGTCTGTTATCATTATGCTACAAGGTTTTGTTCCCTGACTATTATTATCTTTTGTACACATTCTACTTACTTATGAAGTTACCTAAACACATACAGTGCTTACATTTATAGTTATTCTTAATCTATAATAATACATATTTGGGTTTCACATTATCTTTTACAGTTTGTGATTATTCCTAGCATAGTTCATTATATTTGTCTTTTATATATCATTGTTTTGACTTAGATCAGCTAATGTGCTTTTTTTATTCGTAATATATATAGTACAATACTATTCAAGTATTTGTTATTTTATTTTTCAGTTTGATTTTATTTATCAAATGTTTTTATTGAACTCACTTGACAGTTTATGTGGGAAACTTATCTTGTCATTTCGTCTTTGTCATTCAGTTTATTTTGTATTGTAGTGTCATTTAGTGCATGTAGTGGATTTGTCACTGTTTACTTGAATTCCTTCTCTTCTTTTCTTCTTTATTGTTTTATTATTTTTACTGTTACATTCTTTCTTGTTACTCATTTATAGTTCTTTTAGTATTATTCACCCTTCTGGTGTTCATTATTATTATGGAACATTTTGTGATGTTACAATGTAGAAGAAGAGACTAAACAGGTAAAATATGCACAAACCTGATTATGTAACCCACAGCTAATGTGTTAGGTTGTTCAATGCCTTGTACCTCTTGAGACTGAGTTTAGGATTACATTCATTTGTAGATGTTTAATTTAAATATCAACAGAATACACAGAATACCAGTCTCACAGTATTGTAAGTGGAAAAGCAAGATGTGATTAAGTAAGTAAAATCACACACACACACACACACACGCGCGCGCGCGCGTTGTACAGAGTGCAGATATTTATTAGAAAAATTGATGGATAATATTCTATTTATTTCATATTTATTTTTAACACGTTATTATGTACTCTGTAAGTCACGGAGAAGACTAATTAAATGTTATAATTTTTCAATTTGCAGTATATATTGCCACTTGTAAATTCTATCCTAAAAGAAGAACTATCTGCAAAAGAAGAACAATCTGTAAAAGAACAACTGTCTTTAAAAGAAGAACTGTGTGTAAAAGAAGTACTAATCAAAGAACAGAATGATCAGTTTATTGATCAGGTATAGTACATTTGACGCTGATGGACGTCAATTGACGTCCTTTGAAAACTTCTGAGAATGCCGATGGACGTCAATTGCTTTCCTGAAGTTTCAATGTGTTTTTATGATGTCAGGCCTTGTAGTACCCAAATCATCCGCTAGATCGCATATGCGTTCAATTTCATAGGTATAGTTGACATGAAACGTAGCACAGCAAACTGTTACATTAGTTGGCTAAACACCACGTGCGTGTCAAAATGACAAGCGTTTCTTGTAAAAAAAATTACATAAGTACACCTTTCTAAACCAATATATATTATAAGCATTCAGTGGTGGCTCGTGAGTACATCTACAGGGGGTTCACAATTAATAATTTTCAGTTTTTGAGATACACTGTGTCAAACACTTGTGTGTCGCTTGCAATATTCATATAATTTAGGCGCTGCTATACCTTGATGTAATGTATTAATTTTGAAACGAAATGTTATTATAGATATTACTGTACTTTAACTATTTCACAACTTAATAATAAAGAATTACTTTATTGATCATACTTGTTATAATATGCTAATTGTTCTTTTTTACTAAAACAATTATTTTCATTTAATTTTAAAGTAGTAAAATAAACGCAAAACAGAAAGCTTGTTTTAAGTGTTAAATATTTAGATAGTCATAAGGCCTCATGCTCTCAATTATTAGATTAGATTATTAAACACACAGAAAAAGGAAAATAATCAAAGCTGCTGCATATGATGGTAAGGTCTAGTATTTACTTACACAAATTTGCTTGGATGGTAGCTTACACAAATATTTTCTTTAAGTACAGTTTTTGTAAACAAAGTCCATCCTTCTATCTTTTCTAAATTTATTATTCTAGTGCCATAACAATCTGAGGAATCTCAATCTGAAAGTGTGGTGATTAACTTGTACAAATTTCAAGTCTGTAGCACAAAATAGATGCTGAGAAAATGGCATTTTAACATGTACGGTTCCCACCCCCCCTTAAACTGACAAGACTCCTTTGAAATGTTATACGAACTTCACATCGGACACTTACAGTGCGTGTACCTAATAAAAACTGTTACACTAAAAATAAAATGACAAAACTTTAAAATGAAACATCGAAATGCTTACAGGACATGTATAGGTAGGTTAGACACGAATACACACAGACACTTGAATACACGAAAAATTTACTCTTGAGTTTACGTATTTGAAGCCGTGAACGTAATAAAATTATTGTGCTAAAATAAATACACAAACTTTAACCAAACGTTTACAAAACTCACATCTGACAACAGAATATAGGCGGGCATAGATGAGAACGAAGGTAGCCGAAGTTGCCCGAGTGGCTTCACGTTGTCAGTCTGCAGACTCAAGTCCGTGCAGCTACTGAGCTGAGCTGTGTCAGAGGCAGCTCATCGGTATTCTCCGTTAAGCCGCTTGTAAACATGTTTCCCCCCTACCGCGAGCAAATGGACTCGCCCGTCTGTCGCATATCCCGTGTGTACAGCGTCGAGAGCGGCGCATTCAGTCCGCTCCTAGTCACTTGGTGCGCTCTACGCTGTTTTTCATTGTCCGCTCTTTTAAACTTACTGAAGATAAGCCATTTTAGTACTGCGTCAATAAAGATGTATAATTTATATCGTATAATTATTTTTATAGGGGGTTCACGTGCTCATGTGCTCTTATGGACGAGCCGCCACTGTAAGCATTATGTAATGTATTGTTTAATCCGTTTATAACAATTAAAAATAAAATTGTGAGTTTCTAGTAACAACATGTGTTTTGGCCATTTTTTTCCAAAAACATCACTTTTTTGAAAAGCAATTTCAGGGAAAATAACCAACACAATGTCATACAGTATAACACCATTTTAAAGAAGGCCCTTAGATCTTCATAAAAACATAGGTAGCATATTTTTTTACCATATAGTTAAGAAGATACAACATTTTAAATATATGCAGAAATGGCCCACCATGGGCGAAGGACCCACTATGTTAAGGGCCCGGCGTCAAAGTGTTAATGTATGCTTTCCTTAGTTCACATGATTCAGCCAAAACATTTTGTATCAGTCACCATTTTGTAAGTTACAAAGGTTGGCATTTTGTAACCCATTCATGTTGCTGGTAGCCAACACTACAGTGGCACCTTATCACCTTGAATTATTAGGCAATTATCTTCTTGCTAAATTGGTACATCTCTATGTGCAGCTCTTCCGAACATCTCTGTCCTTTAGTCAAATTTGCCATTGTACTAACTCTAATTGTATTATACTGGGTAAATACTCTGTCCTACAGACTTGAACTTTTTTAAGCAACTGGGTGGCTGCCACTAGTGAATGGATGACCCTGCCATCTTGGCAACACACTTCTTCCCACTTGAATCCTGTTGACTGTGCTCCGGTGTACTGGTCTTTGCGTGAAGTTGTTGTGGATCACTATTGTGAAGACCAGTCCAGTTGGGCATCATCTCCACTGCTGTCAGGCAAATTTATTGGCAACCTAAAATTCAAATCTGACTGTCAGTCTTGTGTGTCTGCGTTTTGTGCAGACATTTTCTCCTGGCCTCAGTTTGGTGGGAGTCTTTAGTTAGTTTGTAAAATTTCTCAAGTTACGATTGGGGACTATACTGTCATCACTTGCTCTCGGGCAACTGGCTTATAAATACAAATGCCAATACGTTGAGGCTTGTTACTTCTCTACAGAACTCTTGAGACATTGGGGCTGGTTGTACAATTTGCCCAAGAATAAAATGGATTGCACCTGTTGTCGAAGAGTTCAATTTAATAAGATGTCTTTGCACCTTTTTTCGAAGAGTTCAATTTAATAAGATGTCTTTGGCAAAATAGTAATAGGACTGCACATAGTCCAGTTTTACTGTGTAAGGATTGTCGATTTGTGATACTAAGTAGGCATAGTCATACTCCAGCGCTGCAATTATGTCCTTTGACAGGGGTACTTACCTTCTGACCACTCAATCCCTCCACTTCCATTTGTTAGTGTACTTTCGTGACATCATTGCTTGAAGGTATATGTCATACGTGTGTCTGCCATAACCACTGTGGAGATGTAATGTTTTCATTTACTAATTAGGGTTTTGTATTCTGTGTTTTATTTGGGTCAGTTTGAGTAATTGATTTTTTTTCTAACCCCCGTCCCAGGTTTAATTTACAGCTTTGGCTTGTAATCTTCTCTACTGTTTTACATTTAATTACTTACCATTTTTATACACCAAGGTCAACCCAGAGTTCGTGTATTTCATGATTATGAAATTAAAATAAACCCCTTGGTTTTGCCCCGTTACAGGCTCTTATGGGAGCTGTCGCGCTCTGTCTTACCCATATGTTTCTCCTATACTTTTGTCCTTTTCTGTCGTTCCAATGTTGCCATTCGTACTAAATGTGAAGTAAAAATTTTAAAGAGTTTTAAATTTTATTGATGTTCTACATGCTGTGCTGCACATTTCTGAATAAATTACATGTCTGTAACAGAATTACCGTCTTCATAAAACAAATATTTTATAAATTTTATGTTTACTTGTAGATGTTAGAGCAGTGTTTCATTCAACCAGTGACTGTTACCCTATTATTACATTTATGGAGTTAATTTTAACCACGTTTTATTTAAAATAAATTTCCTTTGTTATAAGCACATTTTAAAAGCCAAAGCGCAATAAATAAAATTTTTACTGATTTTTTTATCTCTGCCTATTAATGTCGTCCGTGTGTGTATTAAAATTTTCGGTCTGTGAGGAAATTTTTTATTTCTTGAGATAGACATATAGTATAAGCGTTAAGTTGTAGTAAATAGTCTAAAGTTAATTTTAATTCAAATTCTAATGTTCAACTTAAGGTGCTTTGGACCATATATACAATTATTTGTAATCATTATAGCGGACGCTTCGGGAGACGCGCGCCAAGTCTTGTCGCCACCTTATTCACGTTAACTCTTCTTGGTTATAGACTGCGTTAGTAATAAAAACCTTTATACAAATTTCATATCCAGCTTACATATACAAATTTCGTGTCCTTGGGATACAGCTATTTTTCTTACCCAAGACGCTGACTAAAAACGTACGTTTCACAATTTACTAAACTGCTCATTCTGTGTGGTGACCGAACATACTTTAAGCTTAATCACAAACAAACAATACCTAACGCAAATGTTTAAATTTCTCTTTTTCATTAACACCAACTTTTCATAGTATATATAAATATACTATAAGAAAATATTGTGCCTTACAAATTGTTGTATATTAGTAGTACAGCAATATGTGGATGTTGCGATATTATGTGTACTAAAGATTTTAATTTGGTATTAATTGGCAATTCCTAACATTACTTTTATATTTCATATTTTACATTATATTACTAAAGCATTGCGCGTATGCGCGCACACACGCGCGTGCACGTGTGTGTGTGTCTGTGTGTGTGTACGCGATGCAACGTAAAAGATGTCCTCATTATACATATTCGAATTTATGCGTCAGTATAAGAAAAAAGTTCCTATTAACCTTAGACTGAAAAAGTCTCACTTTCCTCCGACTCTCCGCCATTTTGTGTTTTTAAATAAAACTTTATATCTAAAGAGGCAGTAGATGTTAGGATGGGACGGAAATATTTTTATTATTATTATTATTTTTTTTTTGATTCGCTATACCGCGGAAAACTTGCCCCAAGGACACATAAGTAAAATAAAAAAATAATAATAAAAAATCGGTTAATATCTTCCGGTCGTGCATCACCCCGAAAATAATAAAAACTGATAAATTTTAACAATTTTTTGTACTTAGAAAAACGAAACTTTTTCTGTGCAAGTCAAATGGTAGACCTACAGCTTTAGATAAGTAAAGAATAGCAAAGGGAAGATAAATACATTTAAAAAGCATAGATATTTCAACTTTTATGGGTTGCGCATTGCACGTGAAAAACACATTTTTAACATTAAATTGCAAATTTTACACTTTGACATAAAATAATTAATGATAATTGTTACAAGCTATGGCATTATGTCAATAGCCTTTTACTCATTCTTTTTGGTACTAGCTATTTTAAACTCCGATTTGTGTGAAAAACGTGGCATGATGGATCGTGAAAGAACCATCGTTCTGATGAACCCATCTCTGGACTTGGCATCAACGCCTTTTTTTGTGACGCTTCTGTCACCACCTTCACACACTGCTCCACTGCTTGTGTATGACATGGAAACTTGTCAAAATTCCATTCAGCTCCTGTTCCTGATTTTATTACAGATGAATCTCCACAAAAGATTAAAGACGTACTATCTACAAAGCGTAGGCTACAAGCCCTTGAAAATGTTGACTATGAACAGAGACGGGCATTTTGTTTACTTTTCTACACAAAATTGCAATTGGTCCCCACTTATTCAGTCCCTCATATATTCACTGATGATGAAGTCTTACATGAAATGAAGTTATTAATGTCCATGATAATCATTACTGGGTAGAAAAAACCCCATTACACAAGTGTTTTTAAATTTGATAGAAGTTATTAATTCTAATTTCATTAAAAACCAAGTTAGTGAGGCAATTTTAAAATATCGGTATGGAGAACCATACATGACTTCCATGTTCTAAGATTTATATTTAAAATCATTTTCACAATGAAATATTTCCGTAGAAACTACTTCTTTCTACTTATTGCTTCAGCCTTAACTACAGTACTGTGGTCACTAATGTATACCACCTCATGTTATCGCACTCGATTTTTACTGATGATGGCAGTCGATGGCACTGCCGAAACGTCTGGTTTTGCAGAAAACATTGGACTATGGCCAAACAGCCGAGAAAGGAATTTTAACAACAAACTACTTCTTTGTTGCCAATAACGTAGTACACATATAAAAAATTATCCACACTCCAACTATAATTTTCATTTATAGAAAATTACCCCCACCCCGTTCAACTAGCCTCTTCATTTATAGATATTTAATCTATGTTTCTACAGTGGATTGTTATGATCTTATCTGATACTTTATCTATCAAAATTAAGTACTTTACTCTTATTAAAATATAAAATATTGCTGGTAAACTACCCTTTTCCCATAACTGATCTTCACCAAAATCAATAGCCCTCAAGTCTTCTACAACTCAGGCAACATATGTAAAAAATTATTTGATTCTGTTTGAATTTACGGCAGTTACCGTTCATCATAAAAAAAAATTACTCTTGTTAAAACATAAAATGTTGCCAGTAAACTACCCCTTTCCCTTAACCGATCGTCACGAAAAACAATAGGCCTTGTGTCCTCTACAATTCATAGATGTATGCAGAAAATTATTTGATTCTGTTTGAATTTGCGGCTGTTATTGTTTGCCATAGAAAAATTCTACACACAGGCAGACACACACACACACACTTTTTGAAAAACTACTTTTCATGTTTTGAGGCTAGTACAATCAGAATCAGCCTTTATCTCGAACACAATTTTTTTCGCCACGACCATACTTCCATTTCCTTATGGAACATGGAAGTAAAATTACCCTTGTTAAAACATAAAATGTTGCACATAAACTACCCCTTTCTCTTAACCGATCTTCACCAAAATCAATAAGGCCTTGAGTTCTCTACAATTCAGGGATGTGTGCAAAAAATTATTTGATTCTGTTTGACTTTACGGCAGTTATCGTTCGTCATAGAAAAAATTACCCTTATTAAAACTTAATATGTTGTAGGTAAACTACCCCTTTCCCTTAACCGATGTTCACCAAAATCAATAGGCCTTGAGATCTCTGCAATTCACAGATGTATGCAAAAAACTATTTGATTCTGTTTGAATGTGGGGCAGTTATCGTTCGTTATAGAAAAAATTACCCTTGTTAAAACATAAAATGTTGTAGGTAAACTACCCCTTTCCCTTAACCGATCTTCATCAAAAACAAGAGGCCTTGAGTACTCTACAATTCAGGACTATGCAAAAAATTATTTGATTCTGTTTGAATTTGCGGCTGTTATTGTTTGTCATAGAAACAATTCTACACACAGACATCATTTCTCCATATCGGTATGGAGAACCGTACATGACTTCCATGTTCCAAGATTTATATTTAAAATCATTTTCGAAATGAAATATTTCCATAGAAACTACTTCTTTTTACTTACTGCTTCAGCTTTGACCACAGTACTGTGGTCACTAACATATACCACCTCATGTTATCGCATTCGATATTCACTGATGATGGAAGTCGATGGCACTGCCGAAATGTCTGGTTTTGCAGAAAACATTGGACTACGGCCAAACAGCCCGGGAAGGAATTTTAACAACAAACTACTTCTTTGTTGCCGATAACGTAGTACACATATAAATATCGGTATGGAGAACCATATATGACTTTCATGTTCTAAGATTTATACTTAAAATCATTTTCGATATGAAATATTTCCATAGAAACTACTTCTTTCTTCAGCCTTAACCACAGTACTGTGGTCACTAACGTATACCACCTCACGTTAGTGCACTCAGTTTTCACTGATGATGGCAGTCGATAGCACTGCCAAAACGTCTGGTTTTGTAGAAAACATTGGATCAAGCCCAAACAGCCCAGGAAGGAGTTTTAACAACAAACTACTTCTTTGTTGCCGATAACGTAGTACACATGACATATAAATAAAAATTATCCCCACCCCCATCAACTATCATTTTCATTTATAAAAAATTACCACCACCCCATTCAACTAGACTCTTTATTTATAGATATTTCATCTAATTTTCTATAGTGGATTATTATGACCTTATCAGGATACTTTATTTATCAAAATTAAGTTGTCTTGATTATTCATCTCTTCTTTCACAGCACTAACACTTAACTAAAAATGAACTTTTTTCATGTGAAAAACTTACTATTTTATCGGACGCGTTTCGGCTTAGTATCCGCCTTCTTCAGCTTTGGTAACAGACTGCCAGCATTTTGTAACGGTTGTGTGGAAGGTGAAGTGGGGGTGGTGTGTGGCGGAAGGGGATTGGCGCGGGGATTCAATTTACTGTTTGTTTTCTGTATTTCTGTATTGTTTTTGACACAATTATACAGAAAACAAACAGTAAATTGAATCCCCGCGCCAATCCCCTTCCGCCACACACCACCCCCACTTCACCTTCCACACAACCGTTACAAAATGCTGGCAGTCTGTTACCAAAGCTGAAGAAGGCGGATACTAAGCCGAAACGCGTCCGATAAAATAGTAAGTTTTTCACATGAAAAAAGTTCATTTTTAGTTAAGCAAAATTAAGTACCGGTACTTTTCTATTGTTAAAACTGAAACTGTACGAGTTTAAAATAAATATTAAAATCTAGAAATCTGTGCCTATTAATAAGCGGCAACTGAAACTTTACTTGTTTTTTAAAATTAAAATATTCAAATTTGTCCCACTTACCTTCATCACGAAATACCAGGGTGTCGTCTGATGTACTTAGGCAGAGAAAAACAACAGGTAATGCAATGACAAACACATATTTTGCGAACACAAATAAAATGGTATTTTATTTGTTTCTGTTTACTTTGTTATTAAAATTGTGACAAAACTACTACTCTGCATCTCGATTATTTTTCTTAAATAATTACAGAAACTTGGATTATTTTTTACATGACCAATACGCTAATAACTAGTTGCAACTGTAACTTAAAAAACTGACAAACTAAATAATTAAACTGTTAAGACGACCCAGATTGCTCACTCTCTCCCTCTCATACTGTAAAATGCCCCATAATTTAATTATAACCCCTTTTTATAAATTTGAAGATTAATTGATTAATTTAATTTTGAGTCGACTACTTAACCCGCGTCCTTCTTGTAACCACGTGCTGCATCTCGTATGTATACGAATGTTTCGTTTATTTGTCACATTTCTCGATTTTGCTGTCCACTCCGCTAACTTCGTCTAAACTGTCGGATTTAACTGTTTCTCTTCAAACTTTTTGTTACACTTTGGAATATGTTAAAATACAAAATTTAAAGTTCGCAAACTGCGTAACTTGTCCCGGCCGGGAACGGGTGATTTCATCGACTGGGTGACACTACCAAGTGCATTGGTCCAAATCATTTCCGTCAGCATGATCGGTGATTGGCCGAGACGCTCATGTGGCCAGTTAATTAGCCACATTGCGTTACTTCCGCTGATATACTTTGGTGTCGAGAGTATTGTAGAGGCCCACGGGCACACACTTACAGCTGCATTCCAAACGTTACTGGTGACAGGCTACAAAGTTTTTTTTACACTTTTCCCCAACAGAAAATTCACGCATGTGCGCATAGGCTTACATTCCAACGCTGTTATCGTTTGTGCCAAGCACGGACTGATACGGAATTGCATACAGGGTGTCCAATCCAGCATGTCTGAGTGACGCAAAGGGTGTCCAAACAAATCAGTCCCAAATATTTATAAATTGAATAAAAATATCCACTTCAAAATAGCCCCGTTACAATACCCCCCCAATGAGATATCTTCTGCCGAAACAGAAGAAATCTCATTGCTAAACCCCTAAGAGGTGAGGATATGGTGCCAACAACCCCCTTTAGTCCTTTTACATCATGGGTAAACTACCCCCCTGGCTCGGCGACTACGGCTGCACCTGAACGAGATTACTGGACTTCTCTATTCGAGATCCCAACACCATAAAATCGAACAGACACGCACCACAGCGCACCTAACCTTCTAACATGCCACCCCAAAATCCAAACCCCTGGTCTTATACCACGCCAGATCCTCAACCGATATGTTCCCCCTTACCATGCACACTGGGTCGCCTTCAGCAATACTGGGCGCATACATATACTTATTAATACAGTTTTAAGTTTTAAATTCAAAATATTTATCGTTAAAGCAAACTCATTTAAGTGACCTCCTAAAATTAAAAAAAAAAAAAAAAAATCTGTTACATGAATTCATCACTCTATTAATTCTCTTCATTGTTATGATACCAATAAAAAAATAAATTGAATACCTTACTAAAATATGAAGGCACTTACTCTAACATCTGTTTACATCTGTATTCTAAACAATATAATTAAAACTCAAACATCATCTATATGGGAGACATAAAAATCAAAATTTTTTTTCCAAAAAATTTATATTTATCAAAACATTATTTTACCAATTTCAGAAAAATCAAAAATCATTTAATTCAATTAAGCAACCAAATTACATCAATCCCTTGCCAGAAAATGGTCTAGTTTATAACATCAGCCATCAGCTGATCAAACTGGGTCAGGTCAACAACCTTGACCTACATAGGTTATACATAGGCTATATTATGGAATACAGGAAACATCTTTAAAATTTTTATCTTCAAACATAATACGATAAGACATTTAAAATTAACATAGTTATTATTACAATTAACAATACAATTGACATTTAAATTAATCAAAAATTACACATTTTATAGCTTTACTTATTTTCAACTTCTATCAAAATCTGTCACTTGTACCAATCAATTATTTAATTATATTCAAATATTTAACTCCATTGAGAAATTTTCAAATCATTTATAAGTGATACACTACAGCTGATAAGTTGATTTTCTTAGCAAGGTGAAAGACCTTACCCTAACTACATTTCTAAAAATTACATCATGTGAAATACATTACACGTTGACAAACCTTATATCCTAACATGATAAAATAAAACACAGTAAGACATACTAAATACAATATGATAAACATCTGATGCACCTATTTGTCAAATCAAACTACAATTCTTTAATTACTGCAAGAGCGAGTCATCATCATTAAGTTACAAAATTTTAATTCGTTACTCCCCTTTGAGTAACCATCCTGCCACACACACTATTGTTTTCTGAGGGTGGACTGTTGCGTCCATTTGCATCCACAAGGACGGCATTGGTGGAGGAATTTATCATCTCCGTGTCATTGCTTCCGTGTTACATTTAAAATTGGTAGATATCATCATATCTATGTTATAAATTTATATGCCCTTAAAACGGGTCTACCACCTGGCTTGCTGTTCCTACTCGAACAGAGTGGCAGCCACTGTTCCATAGTTCCGGGGATTTCCCCTAAAGTCACCCCCCAATAATTTCAAATATACACCAATTTCAAGCCAGCTATGGTCAAGGTTCTTAATTTATGGCCATAGCCGACCGCTATCCAAAACCACGATTAGTGCTGGTAAGGCAGTAATCGCCCGAAAAGTCGGGGAAATCAACTCTAAATTCGGGCATGTTCTCTACATCATTTTTATACACGGCACGGCAATCTATCAGTATATAATACAAAATTATATAAAAGGGTGTGCCGTGTATTTTACGCCATTTTGGCCTCCGATGGAGGTAACACTCTCTGTTACCCCCAACACTTATCACTATCTACCGTGGCACATGCCACCACGGCAATAGCTAACCTAATAACTAAACTAAACCTTCTGCACTTGCAGTTTCTACACTCCCTAGGTATAGCACTTCTATTAATACCACTCAACCCCCCAAAATTGCCCACATATCTTGTATGATAACAAGTTTTTATTTTATTTAACACATTTTTTACACAAACACCTTTGCAAGTCCAAACTTTTTCTCTATGACCAAAATAGGAACTACAACAATGGATCATCTTACAAATTTACCTTAAAAGTACAATACATTTTGTTTTCTGAAGGAAAACAACTTCTTGAAAAGTTAAGTATTTAAGTTACATAATTTCGGTTGTTTCATTCTGAAATTTTCCAATTGCTAAGATTTTTCTTTCTAATTTTCCAGTTTCAATTTCTAAAACAACCTACTGTAGTTCGTGGAAAATATGACCATTTTTTTTTTTTTTTTTAAATACCTTACCTTTTCACGAAACTAGGGGTCCCCCTCCCCGTTCAATGATAATGTTAAATTTCTAGTTTACACCAATTTGTGGATTAGGACCATCGTTGATTTCACCCTTTGCGGGGCTACCGTCAACCATGGTCTGCCTCCAGAATGCCAAAAACCACGATCAGAGGTATTGAATCTGTGACCGCCCAAAAATGGGGGAGGATCCCTTCTACTTTTAAAATACCATAACGTGTGTATAAATAATAATAAAATACAAAATGCCTGTCTATGTATGAAAATTTTAATAATTACAAATATATCTATCATCACTCAGCTAGATAATACTTTTTTAATTGGGTCACATTATAAGTTCCTTTTATTTCTCGAGTTTGCAAATCTACTAAAACATAAGCATTCTCCATTTTCACTTGGCTAACCTCATATGGACCGTCATACAATATGAAGAATTTTTTAATTTCTTTGTCCAACGCTGATGATTGATCGTGATTTTTTATTAATACTAGTTGTCCTACCTCGCATTGTATGGGTGTTAAATTCCGGTCATGTCTCCGTTTCCGCTGTTCAGACTTACTCAGCAGGCGCCCCCTAGCGATTACCAGTTTCCTATCATGTGGTATATCCGTCCGGGTTGGAAATTTTACTAGTTCTTCTAATATGCGTGATGGCCTTCTCTGAAACATTAACTCACATGGGCTGTAGCTAGTGGATTCATGTAAACTATTGTTAATATACCCTTCTATCTTGCACACAAAGGTAGCCCACAAAGAATGTTTTTTGTGGCAAAAGGTTCTAAACATCCTACCTAGCTCCCGCATAACACGCTCACTAGGATTTGACTGTGGATGATACACTGATGTATGTTTAACTAAGATGTTTTCCCAGCCTAAAGTTTCCTGCCAGGTGTTGCTGGTAAATTGAGAACCATGATCTGATAATACTATTTTAGGTTTACCTACTTCAATAAGGTATTCATTTACTATCTTCCTAGCTAATACTGAGGAGGTTGCCTTTTTAATCGGGTACAATTTTACAAATTTGGTAAAAACATCTAACACAACAAATAAATAATTCACCCCTCCACAACCTTTGGGTAAGGGGCCATATAAATCAACGGCAACTAATGCTAAAGGACTGTCTGGCATTACATGCTGCATTAAACCCTCCTGTTTACGATTGTTTACTTTAGCTTTCTGACAAATTTCGCATGTTTGTAATACCGGGTGGCCCATAAGTCAGTTGGCACTAGCAGTATGTAGACGCTCGATTGACTAGCATAGTAGTTACTTGACTTGACTAGAAAAGGATGGAGGCCACTTTGAGCATTTCTTGTAGGTCATGAGAACTATGCTAGTAACTATCTGTATGCGTTATCTGTATCTGTATCCCTGCTGCACCTCTACAATGAAAGTGCTATTTGCAATTTTGCCAACTGACTTATGGGCCACCCTGTATTTTACGCACCGTTCTTTCCATATTATTGAATTTACATGACTCTTTTAATATGTCACTACATTTCTTGGGGCCTATATGACCATACCTTAGATGGCAATCTCTCACTACTTCAGGTATTATAACTTTAGGGATGCACACTTTCCAATCGTCCCCCTGTTCATTTGCCCAGTGAAATAAGTGTTTATTAAACAAACTAAAATGTTTCTCCCACTTGTGAGGTACGTTGGGTATTTGACTCAAAGCTAATATTATTTTACCAAGTTCGGTGTCTCTTTCTTGTTCTGTTGCTAAGTTACTTATTAATTTTTTCATATTTATTTCCCCCACTTCTTTTGCTATAAATATTTTGTACGTATTTGCTAGGTCTACTTCGGTGTTATTATCAAAATCTGTCCTGGATAGGACATCAGCTACTATATTTTCTTTACCCTTACAATACTCAATTGTTAAGTCATATTCTTGTAATATTAGCATCCACCGCACTAACCTACCATGTGTTAATTTACAGTTCTTTAAAAACATCAAAGCTTGATGGTCGGATCTTATGATTACCTTATTTCCTAATAGGTACGTTCTGAACTTTCTACAGGCGAAAACTATTGATAACGCCTCCTTCTCCGTCGTAGTATAGTTCTTTTCACTAGTTAATAGAGATCTACTTGCAAAAGCTACTACTTTGTGGTTACCACTCCCATCTAACTGAAACAACTCTACTCCCAAGGCAATGTCTGACGCATCTGTGTGTATATAAAATGGTTCTGAAAAATTAGGATGAGCTAATATCACTGTGCTTAAGAATTTATTTTTTATCAGCTCGAATATATTTTGCTCTTTTAAATTCCACTGCCATCGATTGTCTTTATTTAATAAATGTCCCAATTGTACTGTTAAATATGAATATTTGTCTACAAATTGCCTATAATAATTGCACAAACCTAAGAAACTTTGCAACTGTTTAACATTTTTTGGTATCGGAAAATTTTGTATTATTTCTATTTTCTTAGGGTCTGTACTGATACCCCTTGCTGCTTGCTGATTATATGTCCTAAAAAATTAACTTGTTCTTTCAAAAATTCCGACTTCTTAAATTTAACTGTTATGCCATATTCATACAGTCTACCTAGCACTCTATCTAACCTTTCACAGTGTGTATCAATATCTGGTGATGTAATTACTATATCGTCTACATAAACGGTTGTGAATTCTAAAATCTCTCTCCCTAATACATAATCCAGGCATTTGATAAAAATTGAAACACTTACGTTTAGTCCAAATGGTAGCCTGCAAAATTGGTAATTCCTACCATTGTATAAAAAGGCCGCATACTGTTGAGACTCCTCTTCCAGCTCTATCTGCCAGTAGCCTGCAGTCAAGTCCAAGGTGGTGATGTATTTGGTCCCACTAAAACGTTGCAGAATTTCGCTTACTGGTTCCGGTGATTCTCTGTCTGGAACAATTATTCTGTTTACTTGTCTTGCGTCCAAACATAATCTTATCGATAAATCTTTGTTTGTTACCACTACTAAAGGGTTGGAATATGGTGAAGTAGATTTTTCTATGATACCTTCCCTCAACATTTTATTTATTTCCTCCTGTACTAAACCCCTCTTGGAGTATGGTACTGGGTAGGTTTTAGGTGCAAAGGGTGTTTTTTCTAACGACTAATTTACCCTTAAAATTCTTTACTAAACTGGGTTCGTCTGAAAAAACTGATTTATTTTTGTTTATTATTAGTACTATTTTTTCCCTGTCTTGGTAGCTAAATTCCCCATCTTGATATAGGATTTTATTCATTTTTTCCTCCCAACTATTTTCATTTTCAAATAATTCAGTATTATTTACTCGCAAGTTACAATAATTTATCATTAAAGGCATACACTCGTTTATATCGTTATCAGAAATTAACATTCCCTTACTAATTATTTTTAAAGCTTTCATTCCTACAGTTTTCTTTTGTATGAATGGTATTTCAATTATATTATTATTATTGTTTAATTTCATAGTCTGTGTGTAATAGTTTAACTCTACTTTGAAATTATTTAAAAAATCATTACCTATTATAGCTCCCATATTTAATCCTGGAATGACCAAAAAAGGTACATTTATTGTGTTTTTATTTACTTTTAATTGTAGCATTATTTGTTTAGTTACTTTTTTACTGCGAACACCCGTTACCCCTATAACACTAATTCCCAGTACTGGTAATTGTGGAATTGTCTCTGTAGTCTGATTTTTGATTTTTTCAAACATTCTATCGTCTATAGCAGTCAGTTCACTCCCTGAATCTACTAGAAAAATGTATTTAGAATTAAACACTTCGGCTTCAAATTCTGCCATCCCAAAAGCATTACTACTCTCTCCCGCTTCTTCGTCGGATAGATCATTATGTATATTGGTAATTAGTGACCCTATTGTCAGGTGATTACTAGACGGCTGGGGGCTTTCTTTTTCAACCGCCCTGATTAGTTTAACGGTATTGGAGGTGGTGGTTCACTGTAAACCCCCCTACTGTTTTGATTATGAGCTGGTGCTTCCACGCCCCGAGTTTCATTTGGGTTGCTAACATATCCCCCTCTCCCTCTATGATTAAAGTTTCCTGACACTCTCCGATTGTTGGTGAAACCTCTCCCTCTATGATTCCCTCTAAACTGATCGAAACCCCTATTATAATTCTCCACTCTCCCTTGGGCACTACTCCTCGGACCCTGACACCTGTAACATTGATTCCGCGACCCGTTATAATTACTAGCTCCACAACTAGGGTTTGGACATAACCACGCCCCCTCCCCTGATCTATTCACATTATTAACAAAATGGTCTGGTTGTCTTACTTCGGTATTTATTTGATTTGATTCATTAATTCTAAACTGGTATTTATTATCTTCTTCCTCTTTCATACTCAGGTATGCTTCTAATATTTTTTCTATTTCTGCAATATTAGCAAAATCCCGGGTTCTGATTGTGGACCGTATGTCCTTAGGTAAATGTTTTCTAATGTATCTTATAAAAGATGAAAGAGGCATTGGTGGTTCTAAATATTTAACCTGACTATATAGTCTTGTCACATACGATGTAATACTCATGTTTTTTATATTAAAATTTCCCCATCCCATTATGGTACTACGTAATCCCTCTTGTTTCTCTTCTGACCAGTACTTATTTCTAAATGCTTGCTCAAACTCATTAAAATCTACCCAGTTATCGTTATGAGCATCCGCCCATATTTTAGCATCCCCTTTAAAGTACTTTAAAATTCTTACTAATTTAATCTCCCAACTTTCTTGGTTATATTTATTGAAGCTTTTTATAGAGTTCAAAAATTGTATGGGGTTCACTCCCCTACTTTCATTACTAAAATACCCTAATTCTACTTCCACATTCACTCTCTCACTCACATTAGTTAATTTCTGATTAATGGTTACACTCAAGTCTTCTCTGACTTTAATTATTTCACGCTCATGTTCTGCTTGTTTATTCTTTAAACTACAGTAGTTACATTAATCTTAATTGCATCAACTTGTTCAAAGTTACTTCTGAATTCATCATTTATATTTTCTTGCATTTTGTTGCTTGTTTGATTTGCTCACACTCATTAATTATACATTGAACATTACTGTCAATTTTGTCATTCTGCTTTTTAATTTTGTCATTAAGTTTATTCGTCAATGTGTCAAATTGTTTATTTGTCTCTAATATTTTCTCTTTTTGTTTTTCGTTAATTATTTTTATCTCGTTTTTCATTTCTGTTTGTATCTTATTTATGTCACTAGTCAGTTCATCTTTCACTCCAACAATAGCCTCATTCATACTTTCCAAACGGCTATTCATATTTATTTCACTCACTCTCAATTCGCTCCTTACATTCATGAACTCGTTATTTAAATCGGCAAGTTTATCATTTACTGTGTTTATCTCTGATTTGATTTCAGTTTTAAATTCATTTAAACTCATGTTTAATTTATTATTTTCTGATTTGACTTCCGTTCTCATTCCTGACATCATTTCCATCATCAACGCTAATTGGTTAAATATATTTACATTATCGCTTATTTTTGTGTCTACTGTCTCAATCGTTACTTCGTGTGTTGTATTGTCTACGCTCTCATTAATATTTGTCGATATTATATCATCTTGCGTAACATTTAAAACAGATTCCTCTACACTACTTCCACCTAAATCTGCATTCTTATTTTTCTCTGCCATTTTCGATCAGTTTGTAAATTAATTTAATTTTATTATTTTACAAAGTCACTGTTCATGGGCGCCAACTGAAGCTGTACGAGTTTAAAAATAAATATTACAATCTAGAAATCTGTGCCTATTAATAAGCGGCAACTGAAACTTTACTTGTTTTTTAAAATTAAAATATTCAAATTTGTCCCACTTACCTTCAGCACGAAATACCAGGGTGTCGTCTGATGTACTTAGGCAGAGAAAAACAACAGGTAATGCAATGACAAACACATATTTTGTGAACACAAATAAAATGGTATTTTATTTGTTTCTGTTTACTTTGTTATTAAAATTGTGACAAAACTACTACTCTGCATCTCGATTATTTTTCTTAAAGAATTACAGAAACTTCGATTATTTTTTACATGACCAATACACTAATAACTAGTTGTAACTGTAACTTAAAAAACTGACAAACTAAATAATTATACTGTTAAGACGACTCAGATTGCTCACTCTCTCCCTCTCATACTGTAAAATGCCCCATAATTTAATTATAACCCCTTTTTATAAATTTGAAGATTAATTGATTAATTTAATTTTGAGTCGACTACTTAACCCGCGTCCTTCTGATGACCACGTGCTGCATCTCGTATGTATACGAATGTTTCGTTTATTTGTCACATTTCTCGATTTTGCTGTCCACTCCTCTAACTTAGTCTAAACAGTCGGATTTAACTGTTTCTCTTCAAACTTTCTGTTACACTTCGGAATATGTTAAAATACAAAATTTAAAGTTAGCGAACTGCGTAACTTGTCCCGGCCGGGAACGGGTGATTTCGTCGACTGGGTGACGCTACCAAGTGCGTTGGTCCAAATCATTTCCGTCAGCATGATCGGTGATTGGCCGAGACGCTCACGTGGCCAGTTAATTAGCCACGTTGCGTTACTTCCGCTGATATACTTTGGTGTCGAGAGTATTGTAGAGGCCCACGGGCGCACACTTACAGCTGCATTCCAAACGTTACTGGTGACAGGCTACAAAGTTTTCTTACACTTTTCCCCAATGGAAAATTCATGCATGTGCGCATAGGCTTACATTCCAACGCTGTTATCTTTTGTGCCAAGCACGGACTGATACGGAATTGCATACAGAGTGTCCAATCCAGCATGTCTGAGTGACGCAAAGGGTGTCCAAACAAATCAGTCCCAAATATTTATAAATTGAATTAAAATATGCACTTCAAAATAGCCCCGTTACAAAATATAAAACGTTGCAGGTAAACTACCCTTTCCCCATAACCGATCTTCACCAAAATCAATAGGCCTTGAGTCCTCTACAATTCTGACACATGTAAAAAATTATTTGGTTCTGTTTGAATTTGTGGCAGTTATCCTTCATCATGAAAAAATTACTCTTGTTAAAACATAAAATGTTGCAGGTAAACTATGCCTTTCTCTTAACCGATCTTCACCAAAATCAAAAAGCCTTGAGCACTCTACAATTCAGGGATGTATGCAAAACATTATTTGATTCTGTTTGACTGTACGGCAGTTATCGTTCGTCATAGAAAAATTACCCTTGTTAAAACATAAAACGTTACAGGTAAACTACTCCTTTCCCTTAACCGATTTTCACCAAAAACAAAAGGCCTTGAGTTCTCTACAATTCAAGGATGTTTGCAAACAATTATTTGATTTTGTTTGAATTTACGGCAGTTATCGTTCGACATAGAAAAAATTACCCTTCTTAAAACATAAAACGTTTAAGAAGGCACAGCCTTTGTGATCTAGACACGTTCACTGGCATCTCTGCTGTTCTGATTGCGACTATCACTAATACACTTTAAAAACTCTTAATTACATTTTCTATCTGTGACACTACTGACAGTAATTTACTCAACACTCAGCTGTTTATATCTTAGTATCAAAGCACAGCCTTTGTGATCCCGACATGGTCACTGGCGTCTGCTCTCTTTGATGTTTAACTGGCGACTGCCTACCGCATGGATTGGCGTTACTCACTCCACTTCCACGCTAAACTGTTTTTTTCCAGCTCTCCTGTGAGAATATTGACAGTTGCGACCTCCTTTTCACCTGGTACGATACTACAAAGTACGTGAAAATGAGTTTTGAGCACGTACACCTGTCAAAAAATTATGCACTTCCCAGGCCAAAGTCGTGTACAAAAATTCCACTAAAGAAAAAATTCTAACAAAAAAAGCCCCCAAGAAACAAATCCCCAGTCACCCACCATCTGTATGTGGAAACTTATCACTATCGCAGGTATTCACAATTTCACAAATTTTCTCTTAAAAGAAATCCCTCCCCTACCACAGGACTGGTAGGTGTATCCACTTACCACAGAACAGAATATGGTAGGGTGATATCTGAAATAATTCATAATTAATTATTCTAGCAGACATTTTACTACTATTGCTCAATATATCATTTTAGATACCCCATTTTCATTTATATCATCATTATTCTTATTCACCATTATTTCACTATCATTATCATCATTATGATTAACACCATTACTTACCTTCTCAACTGTTACCTGATTTGCACTTAAACTAACACCATTATTATTATTTTCATTACTCTTACCTTTATCTCTCTTACTCTCTTTTCTCTTTCTAATTTCGTTTACATCGTCTTGCATTTGTTTTATAACGGTACTACAACTTTCATCAATTTCGTTTAAACGTTTGTTCATATTCATTTCGAATTTAACATTATCATTGCTTAGTTCATTTAATTTACTGTTTTGTTCATTTAATTTGATATCATTTATATCAAAGTGTTTATTAATATCACTCTTCTGTTCATCAAACTGTACATCTAATATCGATTGTAACATTGTATTTTTTTTCTAAAATCAACTGCATCATTTTCATCATATCATGATCATCAGCTTTTTTAATTTGGACTGGCGTTGAATGAATTACATCATCCATTATTTTAGATTCAGTTACACTACTCTCTGTACTTACTACAGTACTTGACTGCATTTCTATTTCGTTAATGACGGTTAAGTCAGACAATCTGACTTCCTCGTCGTTACTCTCCATATTTTATTTATTGCTTAATCAACTGATTAATAATCGATTATCACTTATTATACAAACTGGATACACAATTATAAACAAATTTTAAATTTAACTCAAGATCTTATGTTATCAACCCTGTTCCATGATCTACAAACATAACCTGTAATCTCGCATTTATACTTACCTTACACCAAAAAACGCCACTATTCCAAAATCACCCATCTGTGTACCCAAAAGTAGATCTAGCTTATATAAATAAGTTTATATAACCGTCCCTGCTGTTCGGGCACCAATTGTAACAGTTACAATAATATACAATACAAAATACGAAAATTACATTCGTGACTTACCTTCAAGAGTCACGCCAAGGTCGATTAGATGAACTTTTTAGGTACAGCTTTGGGTTAGTGGCGCATTAATTACACTAACACATGAAATACTGGTAAACTTCTGATTTTATTCATAAAACACAAAATTATTGAGCAACACTCGTTAAACGATTCATCTCACAAAAATTATTATCAAAAAATTATAATAAATGCAACCCACTCTCTCTCTCTCTCTCTCTCTCTCTCTCTCTCTCTCTCTCTCTCTCTCTCTCTCTCTCTCTCTCTCTCTCTCTCTCTCTCTCTCTCTCTCTCTCTCTCTCTCTCTCATTCTTTTACATATTGATATATATATATATAAATCTTTTATTTATTGAGATCTCACTTATGATTTATTCATTGAAATTGATTTTGTTTTTTTGGCCAAGTTAGATATCTGAAATGTATTCTCGCCGTTAGTTCATCACTTGTTGTACAATACTTTTCCTGGAAGAAACTATTACACTTACTGTCCGAAACTTTGAAATATTGATCTTCGATGTTGTTCCATCACTTTAAAAAGAACTTTGAGTGTTAATTTATGGTTTAAACACAATTTAGTGGGTGTAGATCTACGTAATGGCCCGCAGGCACTCAGCACGGGCGTGCTGTTCAGCGTTTGTCTCGAGACTGCCGTTCAGGGTTTGTGACTTCACCAAGTTTTTCGTTTGGTAACGTTTAAAACCAGTTCATTCCGTTCCCCGCCATACGTCTCGTCCTTGGTATTGAAAAGTTCCGTTATGCTTTGTATCACCTCTTCAACTCACCACAAACAGATTTCCGTCAACAAAATTCTTTCAGTGTTAGTCACTGGCCACAAATAAACTCTCGATTTGCTTCAAAACCGTATATGGTTATGAAGCTCTCCCGGCTCTCGCATCACCTTATGTGGGCCTCATCTTCCAATGTTAGGTTATTTCCATGAAGTTATTTACAAAATTATTATATAAATTTTGCCCCGTTACAACTCGAATATCTTGATAAGCCAAAACAAATTGCAGTTGATTTGGTCCCGGGCAAATCTGTTTGTCTTTCATGTTACAAAAAAAAAAATTACTTTTGAAGAAAATCCCTCAACAAATGACATTGACCTTTTTACTGATTCAGTAGAACTTTCTGAAAAAGAAACTTTAAATGAAATAAACTCTGTTACAAATTACATATTTCCGCAGCCACAAAAATAATCAAGCTAAATAAATCCCAACGGGTTTCTGTGCTGGAAAAGAAAACACAAAAAATTTCAGATGCAATTAAAAGAAAACTAGAGGAATCGTTTGATGAAAAATTAACTGACGTCACAGCTCCCTCTACCAGTACCAGTACTGGGCGTGAATATGATGAATTAATAGAGAAACTTAAAGAAAAATGTGCATTAGGTAGTAAAGAAGAAAGAATCAAAATAATTAGTTTGCTACCTAAGTCTTGGTCAAGGAAAAAAATTTGTGATGAGTTTAAAGTAACTGATTATTTGGTACGACTTACAAGGGATCTAGTGAAATCTCAAGGAATTCTTCCTGATTTGACCAAAAAAAGCAGGTAATCCTTTGAGCGAGGAGGTTGTTAATGCTGTGATAGAATTCTACCAAGAGGATGAGAATAGCAGGGTCTGTCCAGGAAAGAAAGATTGTATTTCTGTTGGTAATAAAGTTTATAAACAAAAGAGGTTGCTTTTATTAACACTAAATGAATTATTTGTACAATTCAAGCAACCTTATCCTCAATACATAATTGGACGTTCTTCATTTTGTGCCTTAAGACCTAAATGGTGTGTGTTGCCAGGATCTTCAGGTACACACAATGTATGTGTGTGTGTGTAAATATCACCAGAACGTAAAACTCATGACTGAAGGCTTAAAAATCAATGTAGAGTATAAAGACCTACTGGATTTTATGGTCTGTAGTACTGAAAATGAAGCTTGTATGTTTAATGAATGCACATCATGTCCAGGACCCGACCTATTAAAGGAAATGCTTCAAAATGAACTGGAAGACCTGCCTAATCAAATATCATTTAAACAGTGGATCAGCACTGATAGAGCTAACTTGATACTGAAGTTTTACCTGTGGATGAATTTTTTGAAGCTCTGATAGAGAAGCTAATGCTTTTAAAGAAACACCACTTCATCTCCAAAGTTCAGTCAAAGTACTTAAAACAACTTAAAGATACAATGACAGAGGAAATCTGTATCACTCTGGGCGACTTTGCTGAGAATTTCACCTTCGTCATTCAAGACGAAATTCAGAGTTATCATTGGTGTAACTCACAGGTTACCCTGCACCCAATTATTTAAATGATGGTGAAGTTTGTTCCAGAAGCCTTTGTGTTATAAGTGACTGTTTAGACCATAGTACCGTGGCTGTGCACTGTTTTCAAAATCATTTGACTGAAGATGTCAAAAAAGTTGCCCCTTCAGTTACAAAAATAGTGTATTTTAGCGATGGAGCTGGCAGTCAGTAAAAAAAAAAAACTTTTTGAATATTTGCAACCACTCTAAAGACTTTGGTCTTGACGCTGAATGGCATTTTTTTTTTTGCCACTTCTCACAGGAAGAATGCCTGTGATGGGATTGGAGGGGCTACAAAGAGGGCTGTCTCAATGGATAGTTTGCGAAGACCATATTCGGACCAGATACTTTCAGCAGAAGAAATGTTCAAATTTTGCTCTGAAGAAATTAAATGTATTTCCTATATATTTGTACCTTTAAAAGAAGTTGAAAGAAATGAAGCAAAACTGAGCAAAGGTTTAAAACCTGTAAAAAATTACCAGAAACAAGAACACATCACAAGTTTGTTCCACAAAATCCTAGCGTCATAAGGTGTTATGTTCACTCAAACAGTGACATTTACAGTGAACATAGTGTTTCCATTTTACCATATTTTGAAATTAGGTCTTTCAAAGTAAATGACATTGTAGCCTGTATTTATGATCAGAACTGGCGGTTTGGTGAAGTTGAAAATGTGAGTATGGGAAACAGTGACTTGATGATTCATTTTTACCGTCCACACAGCCCTCAAACATCATTCAAGATTTCAAAGAGTGACAGAGTGTAGGTACCAGTGACAAAGGTTTTGAGGAAATTATCACCATTGGAACTTACAACCATGACTGGTCGTGGATACAACATAACAGAAAAATTATCTCTACAAATAACTCATTTGTACAATACAGTGGTTTCTTTTGGACAATTACAGTAGAGTAAAAGAACTTTTTATCATGCCTAATGATCAGTCTAAACACATGAACTATAAAAATATTCTATTAATATAAGATTTAAATATGTTCAGAAGTCAATAAGGATTGAGTAAAATCCAAACTATGTAACCCTTAACTTTTTCTTAACTTTTATTTATTCAAATTACAACTCCCACTTACCTTTCATCTTTGATCTGGCCGGATCGCGTAGTGTGGACAAACCCATTTCGTTCGACGAACTCTGACAGGACATAAACGAATTAAGGCCTTGAAAGAATTTAACTCTCAATTTTTTGGAAGAGAAATTATTTTTTTCTTTTTTATTAATCAGAAATGTTGAATTGATAGATATTCGTGTTACATGTTGTGCAACTCTGGCACCTTACTGACTATGGCTTACCTTATCCTTTATACAGGTACAAACAATTATACACATAAACAGCCCAGCATTGCTCACGCACACTTACACACAGAATTTATAATGCCCTTAACATTTTGATACTGATAAACTTCCCCCCACGGCGGACACGCACGCGGTCTTCGTGCACACTCATCTCCTCATGAAATTTCTTGTTTGATATTATCCAAAAGTTATAAATGATAGTGTCTCTTCTAAAATCGACCGCGGTCACATGAATTCAAATGATTATTCCACTCTTTAACTGTTAAAATAAAAACTTTTTTGACGAGCCTACTTTGGCCGTCCCTGTACCGGGGAGTTCAGCTGGTAGACTGCGAACAATAACGTAACAGGTACGGCTGAGATGATCTCATGCTTTCTACGGAAAGCACTGCCTGGATCTTCGTCGTCGTGGCTTAGTCCTATGTTAAGCATGTAGTTTTGGAAGTTAAGATAGCGAACGATCTCAGCTAGGCATTGGCTGACGTCATAAAAAAGGCCGGACTTAAGACATTATTTCCTGCTGTTCACGACCATGTGCTCGTGGAGTTGCTTGCTTTTAGCCATTTTGAGTTTCTTACGGTGTCACTCCAGCGCCCCGCCCGGCTATGCTAAGTGCGAGCGTGATCACACATATACAAAGTTCTTAGAATTTCAAAGGGGGCACGAATTCCTTTGCCGCCTTACTCAACTGCAAACTGCGTTTCGCTTTGTTACACCACTGTTTCTCAATACGTGTTCTGTTATAATGAAATGAATCTTCATCATAATATGCAATTTCACAATGTTTAAATAAAACTCCCGCACAAAACGAAATAAATAAAAATACCAATGCCCCATACCGTAAAAAAAATAAAAGGACCCAAAATTGACCCGCTACAATACCCCCTCGATGAGAATGCTGCTGTTCACAACAGAAGAAATCTCATCGACAAACCCCGAAGAGGACCGGTGAGGAACTGGTGCCAACAACCCCCTCTTGTTCTTAATCCGCGTGGGTACATGACCCCCCTGGCTCAGCGACCATGGACTCATCTGAACGAGATCACTGGACTTCTCCGTAAGAGATCCCAACACCGAGAAATCGAACAGACTCGTACCACAGCGCACCTTACCTTCTAACATGCTACCCCCCAAAATCCTCCATCCCTGGCTTAAATTATGCCAGATCCTCCACCGATGTGTTCCCTCTTTTATGCAAGCTGGGCTGCCTTTAGCAGACACTGGGCTCACACACACTCACACTACATATTGACATAGCACATTGTAAAATTGAAAAATTATTTTAAAATTTATTATTTCATTTAAGAAACAAAATCCAGAATTCCAAATAAAGTCTTGTATTCAAAAAATTCTCTTCCTTGTTTTCTGTTTTTTAGTTAAACTAAGTCAATTTAACCATTTCTTATGATTAATACATCCTTAGCCTAACATGTGCATACTTAGAGTCTAACAATACAGTGCAATACAAGAAATCAACAAAATAAACATGGTTAACATACAAATAATTTAAAATTCAAAAAAATTTTAATTTTAATTAAATGTTTCCTTTATATGCAGAAATTATTTAAAATTTGGTTTAAGTTGATTAAATAAACAAATTAAATTGACTTCCTATTATACAAGCTTAGTATGTGTGTGACCTCATCAGCTGATCGAAACTAGGTCAAGTCCAAGACCCTTGACCTACATATGTTATGTATACTTTCTGAAAATACATTTAACATCTGTAACAATCTAATTTGAAACACAAAACAATAAAATAAAACATTTAAAATTAACAAAATATTATTATACATAATAAGCAAATTGACATTTAAATCATTTAAAATAAACAATTCTTAATTTCACATTACCAAACTCTATCAAAGTTTTGTCACTGGTTTAAAAAATGAAATTTTATATTCTATTATAAATCTCTTTCTTTATTCAACAATCTTACTCTCCCTTACTGTGGGTGATGAAAATTATTTATTCTCATTGACTGTACTACTAGATCTGTATACATATATAATCTTTCTCCCTATGGCTCTAATATTAATCAACTTCAACTACCATGACACCCATCTCTATTTAAAATATCTATCCCAAAACACTCTAAACCCCAACTTATCATGAAACTCAAATAGCTACCTTCTCTCTAAAAATACTCTCTAACCCTTTGTACATAGGATATGTGTTTCCCCGCCCCCAAAAAACTCAATTCCCTCATTTGGCCCCTGGATTCTACCTAAGGCGGCCCCTCCTCACTAAATCGGTACCTATCCCATCCCAACCCTTGTTGCAGACTCCTACATTACACTATCCCCTAATACAAAATTGCCATCCCCAAAAATCTCAATCTCATTACCTTACTACAACTACAACAAAATAACATCATTAATTATAAACAACAACATATCATTCAAAACTCTACAATTATTCTCCGTAACTACTGTGTCAACATCAATACTTTACAAAATTCTATTACATTACATTAACTCAAAAACAACATTACATTATTTTCATCTCTACTAATTCAACTTTAACTTTGACTTTAACTTGGACAGATCTATATGCCCCACAAAATATTTATCACCCAAAAACTATCGCTTATTATCTTCCACAAATTGTTACTTTATTTCTCATTTTATCAAATTATTTTTCCCATTACTTTAAAACATCCGTAATACCTTAAAACATTACATCAAACATTAATTACTTAAAACATTTATAACTAATATACCAGTGACATGTTATTGCTGATCAGCTGATATCATAACATAATGAAAACACATCTCAAATTTGAACAAATTACATGGAATATACATATTTATTTATCATTACTCCTCACCTTCTTGTTTCCCATTTCTCTGATTCTGATAATTCATATTGACTGCCTGCCAGACGATTTAATTATTGGCTTAGAAAAAAATATACACATAATGAAAACACTTTTTATCAACAACTATATCTATTTACTACAATAAAATAATACATTTAAAATTATAGTATGAACACCTTATATTAAGAGTCTGAGCATCTAATTATTTGAACAGAGCACAAGCGTTTTTGATTGGATCAAAATTCGAATTAAACAAAAAAATTTTTTATGTGGTAAAATTTAAATTCGTGGCTCATCCGAGCCACCTCCCAGCCACACACACTATTTCAAATTATGGAGGACTGTCTCGCCCTTGCGCTTCGACAAAGACTGTATATTTTGGAGCAGGTTTTACCTCTCCGTGTCTTTGCTTCCGCTATTTCGTTTAAACATTGTCGAATATCAACATATTCTCGTTACATAATTACACACCCTTAATGCGGGTCTACCACCTGTCTTTGCTACCCCCAAGCGGGCAGAGTGGCAGCCGCTGTTTCATAGTTCCCGGAGATTTCCCCTAGTTGTCTCCCCCCATTGAATTTCTAATATGTACCAATTTCAAGTCAGCTATGGTCAAGGGACTTGATATGACCATAGCTAACCGCTAGCCAAATCCACGATTAGTGCTGGTAAAGCAGTAATCGCCCGAAAAGTCGGGGAAATCTAATTTGCATTTCACTGCCTGTTACAATCATTACTATTATGTGCGACACGGTCGTTTAGCAGTGTGTAAATTTTAATTTACACTAAAAAGGTGTGCCGCACATTTTCGCCCTTTTGGCAGTGTTACAGGGTAACACTCCCTGTTACCCACAACCCATTCCGCTATTTACGAGGGCACAGGCCACCCCCGCAATAGCAACTTACTAACTAACTAATTAATTAAAAAATTTTATATACATTCTACGATAATATTTTCATCAATAATCATTTAACCCAATTCACAACTTTTTACCATTTGACTTTCTTAAAATTTTCAAAATTTATATTTAATAATCATTATATATCATTTTTCATTTATTATTAAAAAATCTTTTAATTATCATATTTATTAAACACAATGATTGCATTAAAATCTCACTATTGCATTAACACCTCAATCACACCTGTAAACATTTTTATTATACATGATTATCAAATTTTTTCTACTTACAATCCATTTAACATGATATACACCCAAAACATAATCACCACCATCTCTGAAACATTTCACAAAATTTATTAGTTTAAATTAAATAATTTGTCATTCATTACCAAATTTCCATCTCGTAAGATAAATTAAATTCATAAAAAAATTTAATTAATTAACATTTAAATGAGCAATCAAAATATTTAAGCATATCAAATTGGTTTAATTTAATTAATGACTGACAATATAAATTATATAGTTATCGAAACAATCACCATTAGTCAATTACTGTTTTCAAAATTAATTCTGATATTTATTTAACTTGCAAATATTTCAATATTCTTATCACAACAATCATCTTACGTACACACATTATCTATTTAACGTTCCACCATGCACACCAAGAAATTCACTATATGTTATTTAAAAACTCTTGTTATTAATTGTTCAGTTTTTTCCGCACTTCATTGTCCAACTCTGCCATGTCAAGAAACCATAAAACAATGTTTACACTGTCTTTTATTGTTTTAATAGTTTATCCTCCATCGTCCCAGATCAACCTTGGTTTTACATAACATCGTTCACTTTTATTACCACACAAATGACCGTTTTGTGTGGTGTAACCATACAAACTAAATCCATTCAACTTATTCAAATACTCATGCAACCGGTCTACATTAGGTATTTTTGTTAAGTCTCCGTCATTAAATTCGCTCATTATCGGGTTAATTATTTTTATTAAATCATTGTAATCATTGTTGTTCAAATATATTTTTAAACTTTCTTTCCATTTGTTATATTTCCTATTTAAATCATACAATTCTGTTTCTTTACTAACATACAATTCTCACCTTATGTCTCTCTCATCACAATACCAAATCATACCTTCCACATCATTATTACAGACAGAGGGTACAACATTATACAACATCAATAAACACTTCAATTCATCTACTAATATGGGTCTCTTGCCCTGCAAAACCAACATCTGTGAACACCTTGGTTCAGAAAAATTAATGGGAAAATTTACCCTCTGCCCACATTCTGCCACCATACTATTTTTTCTCTCTCTCTCTCTAATTCATACATACACATTAACATTTCATTATCACTACATTCTGCAAACTCATCAGTACTCTCTGATATTATACTTTCAATTACATTATCATCATCAATTGTTAGCTCTTTATCTAACACAACATTGCCACTATAACTCTCATTTGTATTACTCGTACTTGATTCTACTTTATTCGAATTATTGCTTATTTTATTGGTACTTTCAAGACGTTCATTCTTGTCTTGTATATTATTTATCAACTCATCAAATTTCATATTTATATTCTGCTGCAATTGAACATTCTGTTGTTCACATTTTCTTCTCTGTTCATCTAATTTATCGTTGAAATCACTTTTCATCTTATTTAAAATTACTTCGTTATCATCAAAACGACTATTCATTTCATTAAATTTGGTCTCAAAATTACTATTCATTCTCTCGAATTGACTGAGCATAACACTCATTATATTTGTTTCCTCTGATTGTTTATTTTTTTTAGTTGAAACTGGGGTCAACTGGACCCCAGAGTCAACATTTGCTTCGTTTACTTGTGTTTGAAACGCAATCGGAGTTGAATGAACGATTATATTACCTACAGCTGTTTCTGTAACAGCGCCCGTCCCCACAATATCACTTTCATTCAGCGATTGCGACTCAAGGTCACTTTCACTCATAATTGAATCTATTACTATATTTTTCTCTGTTTTTTTCAGACATTTTTTACTTAATATATTTGTTCTTTCTTATGTAACAACTGCCAATTATTGATTTTATTTCAAAACTGATGTTTTAACATATACAGAATCAATTTTGCTTTCGCAACCGTATTTCGCCATGTACCGTCAGATGTAGGTCTGCGTAATATAAGCCCTTTTCCAGTTATATCACATCCTGGTAATTCACGGCACCAATTGTTACCCTTAACGTTTTCGTAACTTTTATTTATTCAAATTACAACTCCCACTTACCTTTCATCTTTGATCTGGCCGGATCGCGTAGTGTGGACAAACCCATTTCGTTCGACGAACTCTGACAGTACATAAACGAATGAAGGCCTTGAAAGAATTTAACTCTCAATTTTTTGGAAGAGAAATTATTTTTTTCTTTTTTATTAATCAGAAATGTTGAATTGATAGATATTCGTGTTACATGTTGTGCAACTCTGGCACCTTACTGACTATGGCTTACCTTATCCTTTATACAGGTACAAACAATTATACACATAAACAGCCCAGCATTGCTCACGCACACTTACACACAGAATTTATAATGCCCTTAACATTTTGATACTGATAAACTTCCCCCCACGGCGGACACGCGGTCTTCGTGCACACTCATCTCCTCATGAAATTTCTTGTTTGATATTATCCAAAAGTTATAAATGATACTGTCTCTTCTAAAATCGACCGCGGTCACATGAATTCAAATGATTATTCCACTCTTTAACTGTTAAAATAAAAACTTTTTTGACGAGCCTACTTTGGCCGTCCCGGTACCGGGGAGTTCAGCTGGTAGACTGCGAACAATAACGTAACAGGTACGGCTGAGATGATCTCATGCTTTCTACGGAAAGCACTGCCTGGATCTTCGTCGTCGTGGCTTAGTCCTATGTTAAGCATGTAGTTTTGGAAGTTAAGATAGCGAACGATCTCAGCTAGGCATTGGCTGACGTCATAAAAAAGGCCGGACTTAAGACATTATTTCCTGCTGTTCACGACCATGTGCTCGTGGAGTTGCTTGCTTTTAGCCATTTTGAGTTTCTTACGGCGTCACTCCAGCGCCCCGCCCGGCTATGCTAAGTGCGAGCGTGATCACACATATACAAAGTTCTTAGAATTTCGAAGGGGGCACGAATTCCTTTGCCGCCTTACTCAACTGCAAACTGCGTTTCGCTTTGTTACACCACTGTTTCTCAATACGTGTTCTGTTATAATGAAATGAATCTTCATCGTAATATGCAATTTCACAATGTTTAAATAAAACTCCCGCACAAAACGAAATAAATAAAAATACCAATGCCCCATACCGTAAAAAAATAAAAGGACCCAAAATTGACCCACTACAACTACAATAAAATGTAAGTTTACCTAGTTTTATTTAAGACTTTCAATTTTTTTGTTGCAACAGCTTAATCGCAAATAACTTTTTTTGCACATTGTATGTAAATATATATATTACTTTAATCTTTGTTAACAGTTTAGATATTTATACATCTAATTCTAATGTTAAAATTTAGTAGGCCAATATCATTTTTAGATTGCTACCTATTGTTTTTTACCTATTGTGTAAATTTAAATTTTTCAAAAATTGTAACTTTCTAATACAATTTGTAGTTAAAACACAATGATGAAATTTTATATATTGATTACTAGTTACTAGAAGAATATTTTGAGAAAATTTCAGTTTTTTTTGTTCAGTCCCTTTTGAGATACAGTAAAACCTCTCTAATTCGGATTATATGGGGCGAAGCCTAGTCCGAATTAGAGAAAAATCCGAATTATAGAATATTTTATAGAAATTCATACTACAGTGTAGGTAAAGTGCTGTAAAAATAAATATTAAAACTACCTAAATATTAATGGAAATTTAAATTGATTGTACAGTACTTATAAAATGGATAACTAAATTCACATAAACAACAATCTTTCACCATCAATGTTTTCAAGTTAAGTTCGCACGCAAAAAGTTTATAAGTAATGCACACCTGCAATTATTAATGTACGTAAATATTAATGGAAATTTAATTTTATTGTGAAATATTCGTCCATCGGCTAATACAACAAGCACAAGTATATAGTGGCACGTAATTTTTCATTTCCCGTAATCTACTGTTACAGATTTGGTTCCCTTTTTGTCCACCGTAAATATACGTAAATAAAAAATAAAAATACGGGCGTTTCATCTGCATTTCCCATGTGTTCAAGTGAATAATTATACTTCTTGCATAAATGAATGACAAACCGCTGATACTGTAGGAGTTTTTCTTCGTAGTCACTCGGTAGTTTTAGCGCGAGTGATGTACGTCATTTAAGCGCAAATCCATTTCGCCGCATCATTCGTCTTATACACCCGAAGCTGGCTTTGAAACCGGAGACTTTTTATTCTGCGATTTCTAAAGCTTTTAATTTTAAAACATGTCTAATGACAGGGAGTCCTTGCCTTCTTAAAAGCCGTATGTATTCACAGATGCTGGACTCTACTGCTACAAAACGCCCAACTTGAGGTCCCGCGAATGCTCGTTGCGCAGTATTTGCATGTAAAAGTCGTTCCTTCTGTTTTCTCCATTGTCGAATACAGGATTCATCAATATCGAATTTCCTTGCGGCTTCGCGATTGCACGTTTTTTCTACATTTTGAATCACAATTAATTTATAATTCGCATCGTACGGGTTATGTTTAATTTGATTTGACCGCGTGCCTTTAGTCTCCACAGTATCACTCATACCGCAAACGCACTACAAAAACGCCGAATGAAAACAAAGTACAGATAAGCGATGTTGTCGCTGTTACAATAGAAAACCACTCTGTCAGTTTACCCGTTATTTAGAAACATGTTACTCACACCCCCTCTACTCATCCTTTGTCTTGCTGCCTACAGAAGGGTGCGAGCACGCCCACGTGCGCACGCACTTACACTTTATCTTCCTATTCTTTCTTCAGTTTTGCTGTTAAAACATTCGGTTGTAGTCATAAATCATAATGCCAGAGTTAACTACAGCCAGGCAAACTGCTGTTGCTTAGGCAGTAAACAACTCATAGATACCAAAAGCGTTCGTCCCGCCAGAAGTCAAAAAAAATAAATAAATAACTTCGAATTTCGTTAGCGTGCGAATGCAAGCTGCAGGCCAAATTAGCGACCATGTTTTTAGGAGAAAAAGTGTGGCTTGTATTCGAAACAACACGGTATTTGCATGATATTAATAGTATTAAAATTTAAAGTGTTATAGGCCTATTTGATTTAAATATATCCTCAAAAAACAAAATTTGCGATTTAACAGACTTTCGATTTTACGGACACCCCTCAGCCCCAATTAGTCCGTTAAATCGAGAGTTTACTGTATTTACCTCTAGCACTCATATTGTAATACAGTACTGTAAATTAATACTAAACAGTGTTTGAAGAAAGTGCGGTTTGAAAAGCTGTACGCAACTAAGAAATAACTTCAGTACAATAGAACGCACACGAATACAATAACAATGACGCACACACTACCAAAGCAGCAGTTGAAACTAGACTAAACTGGGGGTGCGTATCGCACATTTTGCCAACATAACACTTTAATAATTCCCTAAAGGCAAATGTTTCACAAAGAATTCACAAAATTAATTTTTTTTTGAATTATAATTTTTTTTTTAGTGAGTCCGAATTATCGTAAATTCCGAATTAGAGAAGTCCGAATTAGAGAGGTTTCACTGTATACCAATTTTAAAATCAGCAATTTTAGCCAAATCTCGATGTTTGAAGGCTCGTAAAACCTAAAGGATGGATGTAAATGATCTCAAATTTTAATAACATCTAGTGGTCTATTATATCTTTGTGGAAAAATATATTTAATGTGTGTTTTCATCCCTTTTATGAAAAAAACTGTTTTAAAATCGTCAATTTATTCTAATCAAAACACGATTTTCTAATCAAGTTTTAGGTTACTTCCTTAAAACCTAACAAATTTTTGGTCATAACATGAATTGTAGATGGTTTCATATAGATTAAGATGGTTTTTATTTCAAGTTGATATCTTAATAAATAAAATAGTTATTTAACGTACCATTAACCTTTGAAAATGCCATAAATGACAGATCCTTGTAAACAAAATGGCCACTAGAAGCCAAAGTGTTAGTGATAAAAATGTGAAAAAAATTGGTTTGTACTCCCAGATATATTTAGAAACAGAAAATGTATAATTAAAAATAAAATCAAATATGTTAGCAACAAATTATTTTATAATTGGTTGATTTCATATGGATTGATCCTTGTATTACATGGCTCAGTTAACATAGAATCTGCAGAGGGGAAGCGTAGCAGCACTGCCACTGCCAGTTGCGTGACGGTTCAGTACGTTCCCCTACGCTGGTTGACGTTTGTACAGTCAAAGTAAAACTCATACGCGACTAGATAATTTACTCGTGCAAAAATTAAAGTTAGAGCATTATAATACTTAAACTGTACGCACATGGTGTCAAAATTGTTGTTCTACACCGTTTCAAAAATTATTAAATTACTTTGACCATAAACATAAACAATATGAGCAATAAACTCCACAATTTCAATTAGGTATTGACCTGTAAAACATAACTAGTTGTGTCTCTGTTGTTGATCAACATAAATTATTGTTACTTCAGTTTGGAGCTTAATATGTCAATAAGGCTATTCAATGTTTAACTTTGTTTGTACTCTTCATACATGTATAAAGTTATGTTACTTTTGCTCATGATTTTTTCAAATTACAACATGAATCGTTAGCTGGTAGAGAAAGGTTTTGCTATTACAAATAGTAGTTCTATTAACGAATGAAATTATGTGAAACAGTGAATTTAATTTCTATTCAATTAGCAAGTTTCTAACGTGATATTGTGTGTACCACGTTATAAATACGATATCACGTTATAAACAGACTTGGGAAAGCTCATAATAATTGTTAACTGATCAAAGTTAAAGTTACTGTCCAAACAAACTAACCAAGTTAAAGTTACAGTTAATTGTTACAAAAACTAACTGATTAAAGTTAAAATAAAATTAACTGATTAAAAGTTAAACTATTTTTGGTTTGCTTTTTTGTTTTATTATTATTGAGTAAAGTACTTAGATTTTTAAAATAATTAAAATCGGATTAAAATATGTAGTTAATGAGTTTATAGAGAACTTTAATTATCTTTAAAGTTATCACTGTATTATTCTATTTAGTATTTAATTTACAAATAAGTGTTCCAAGGAAATAATGAATTACCTATTACTGATACTTCAGCACGTTATGAACAACAAGATCTAATATTTTACAAAGGACAGGTTCACAAGTCGGTAGGTATTAATAAGTCTGAACAAAGTGGCTAATCTTACAAAGCAATAACGGTATATTGGTAAAGGGTAGGGCGTTATTGTTGTGGATCAGGTAAGTTATTTCCATCAAAGACAATTTACAAAGGTACTTTCATAATAGTTTTTATGGTAGGATATATAAGAGAAATATTTCAAACAAAATGACTGATTTTGTTCTGTCTCCAACAGAACAGGTTTTACGTACGAAACAACAATGATCAGTATCACTGAGTAAATCATAATTGTATTTATTTGGAACTCGATGTAAACAATGAAGTAATGACACTTTGCTTTTTACGTTTTTTGTAATTCTCAGTTTGGCTATAAAGCCCATATACTAATTATTGTGTTATTCGTTAGTATTAAAGAGAGAATTATTATCACTGCTAATTCGTGGTTGTGAATTAAATTACCTTTTAATAGATAATGGAAAAAATCTTACCTTGATGAAATTTTTAGAAGCGTATCTTGAGAAGTTGCATTCAAGTGTCTTTCAAACAATTATATCACTAAAACTATAACTTTGTCTTATTTTTTAAAACATAACACCGCGAGAAATAAATTAAAACGCACATGCTAATTTGTACCGGAAAAAACATAACATTGTAAATAATTAGTAGAAGAAAAAAAATAGTTGGACTATTCACTCAAATTCACTTCACTCAACACAAATTTTATGTTGTGAAAGCACTGATACAGTTTTCATATTAACTGGCATTCTATTCTAATTCTTCAACACCAGACATTTCACATCCATCCGATAAATTACTAAAGCATTCACTGTCGTCGTCTGTGTCAGTGGAAGTGTCAGAAGATTCTTCTCCCCCAACCGATATTATAATCTTCTCTATTTCATCTTCCATCAAAGCATCAGTTTCCCAGTATTTATCTTCCTCACTTTTTACATGCTGTATAGCTTTCTTCCAGTCACTTTCTGAAATAGAAGCAATAACATTTTCGGTGAGGTTTTTAATATCACCTGCTTTCTGATCAACGTTGAATTTTGCTACTTGTCCCTTAACTATGTTCCATACGTACTCAATGGCATTCAGGTTGCAGTGGTATGGAAAGTAATCTTATCACTTCGTGCCCTTTTTCTTTAAAAATCGTATCTACTTTATACGTTGGTGATGGCTTTCGAAGACGAACTATTTCCAATAATTCACTTTTCGTCATATCTTCTGAAAAACTGACTCCCATTTTTCTTAGCCACTCCTGGATTTCCGCTTTTCGAGAAGCTGTAGTCGGCGGTTTGTTTTCTTGTACACTGTGGTATGGTGCATTGTACATAACAACTGTGCCGGTTTTTTGAGAAACCGGCGTTTGTATAAAATAGAATTATTAAGGTTGGCGAAGTCGTCAGTCAGAATCGTTCTGTATTACCATGTGTCGGCGGTTAAGGCATGCCCGCGCGATCTAGTGGGGAATACGATTAGGTTCGCTGATCAGCGAACTGCACGTTTGAGTGAGTTAGTCACCGGCCTGCAACAGAAGCGAACACAGCTGTCTACACGTCTCTCCCGGCAGCGCAGAGCTTGTATAATTGTGGGTTTTTTCTTCTCTTTTATGCCTAAGTAAAAGCTCAATCGACCTCCGGGTTCCTGAGGTGGTCGGAGATCTGACTCCAGCATGGTGTAACTCCACCTTCACCATGAACTGAACTCCATTAGACTCTAGTTCCGCTGCTGCTGGAAGGGACACCACTGTAAGGCATTCCACTGTAACTCTGGACCAAAATGAGGTGATATTTAAGCATTTTATTAACTACACTAGGCCTCTACAGCAAACACCATGTTTTGTGAATTTAACCATCCATAAAAAAAACTCAAAGTTATTCTTCATTGTGCTCATTATGTAATTACGCTCCAGATTAATTGTAAGCCTGGTCGCCGGCATGTGTCTGGCGGATATTAATTTTATGCTTTTTTTTGGGTGATTCTGGATGGGGTTGTAGAGGATTGAGGGGAATCTGTATTTCCATTAAGTAGATGGGTGCTGTTTGTACAGGATGAACTGACCGGCTGGTTTGGTTTTTATCTTATCACGATGTTTTTGCACTATTTTACTTGCCTTTTAAAGAATGGTTGGGAGTTTTTTATCTGCCTTAGGCCTGTTCCCACATTATAACCTTGGATAGGCACCTGTTGGTGCAAATCCATGCAGGCTCCTGGACATGTTCCCCTTTGTCGGGTCAAGCCCTGGCACATGTCCGCGGCCGGGTCAAGTTTTTATCTATCTATTTATATAAAAGAGAAATACCACTGACTCACTGACTGACTCACTGATTCGTCATGAAATCTCCGAAACTATAACACCTCGAAACTTGAAATTTGGCATGTAGGTTCCTTATGTGATGTAGGTATCCTCTAAGAAGGGATTTTTGGAAATTCGACCTTTAAAGGGGGAAAAAGGGGGGAAGTTTGCCTGACTGACTGACATAGAATCAACGTAGAGCAAAAACTACTGAATGGATATCAATGTAACTTTGAACATAGCTTCATCATAGGTCTTAGGTGCTCACTAAGAAACGGTTTTAAAAACTTTCACTCCTAAGGGGCAAACCCCCCCCCCATTGTATGTATGTATCTATGTATGTATGTTCCACATCTCCTCCTAAACCACTGGACCGATTTCAACCAAACTTGGCACAAATATATTACGCGACAGGAGAACCAACATAGGATAGGTGTTTTTTCGATGGGGTCCTTTGGGGGGTTCTTTGGGATCTTCCACATCTCCTCCTAAACCACTACACCAATTTCAACCAAACTTGGCACAAATATTTTACGCAATGGGAGAACCAACATAGGATAGGTGTTTTTTAGATGGGGTCCTTTTGGGGGTTCTTTGGGGTCTTTCACATCTCCTCCTAAACCACTGGACCGATTTCAACCAAACTTGGCACAAATATTTTACGCAACAGGAGAACCAATATAGGATAGGTGTTTTATTCGATGGGGTCCTTTGGGGGGTTCTTTGGGGTCTTCCACATCTCCTCCTAAACCACTGGACCGATTTCAACCAAACTTGGCACAAATATTTTATGCAACGGGAGAACCAACATAGGGTAGGTGTTTTTTTCGATACAATCCTTCGGGGGGTCCTTTGGGGTCTTCCACATCTCCTCCTAAACCACTGGACCGATTTCAACCAAACTTGGCACAAATATTTTACCCAACGGGAGAACCAACATAGGACAGTTGTTTTTTTCGATACGGTCCTCTGGGGGGTCCTTTGGGTCTTAAAAATCTATTAGATCTGGTTAATATGGCAACCCAATAGAATACATTCTGGTTACCATAGCATCAGTGGAAGTCTCCCGCATAGGAAGTAGTGCGGGAGTCATCCGACTGGCCTTCCCCGGAGTCCATCCACGGAACCCGGGGAGTCTTAGGTCGGATTCCACGAAAGACGTCGGGGCCAGAGTCCACGGTTCTTATAAATAAAGATATAGGTTATGATATCAAAGGTGGTGTATGCAAAGCAGTAAGAAAATACAATGAAAAGAGGTCACTTATTCCCTGGAAGATAAAATCTTTGTCAGGCTTTAAATATGACTAATACTGACTACAACAATGACAAGATTTTATCTATTGGTGATTTTATACAATGTAAATGCTGTAATGCTAAAAAGTGGAAAGAGGAAAGTCCTGGGTTATGTTGTAGCAACGGAAAATTCCACCTTCCTCATTAAAGAACTACTAGAACCTCTCCACAGCCTTCTGAGGGAAGACTGTTTCTCTCATGGCCAGTTGTACGTTGCCTGTTCAAGAGTTAGCACTCCTGACAGTCTGGTTATTCTTCACCCAGAAGGAAAAACTAAAAACTTTGTGTACAAAGAAGTTCTTTAATGATCCGATGATTAGTTCTTCATTACAAGTTCATAAATTGAAGAAATGTTTATTTTAAATAAAATATATAAGAGGTTTTAATTATTTATTTATAAGAAACCTACTTTAATTGAACTTTATTAATTAAATAAGATTTTCATTACGTACAACGTATAACCCAAATACCACTGACTGACTCACTGATCACGATATCTCTGAAACCACTGAATGGATATCAATGAAACTTTGAACATAGCTTCATCATAGGTCTTAGGTGCTCACTAAGAAACGGTTTTAAAAACTTTCACTCCTAAGGGTCAAAAAACCAAATACTGTACTGAAATTTATCGCGGGAATTGCATACTTGGTAAATGAAGTGGTTGACATCTCAGTTTACTGGAAACCCCAAATACATTTAGTCCTGAGTTTTTAATCATTGTTTTAAATTGAAAAAACTTCGTTGTTTGCAGGTTCTTATAGTCGAGAAAATTTCGAAGTTCAATTAATTAATAAATGTATGTCCTTTTTTTCTCGGAAATGGCTCTAATGATTTTCTCAAAATAAATAATAAATAGCTGTTGCTATGAATATAAATAAACAAACTAAGAGTTGAGAATTTGTACAATCTATCTAATCCTATACTATTAAGCGAGCAATAATTGTATTGAACGATTTTCTCGAAAGTTGGTACTTAAGGGTATTTTGATACCAGAAATCGATTGGACTCTGTCACATTTTCCGCAAAATTCGTTTAACTCTTTAATGGGCTATGGGAAGTATACTTCCCAGTGTATTTTTTAGTGTATTTTTGAAGTGAAAACTTCTATAGACACGTTGGGCGATTTTTTGGATGGGTAAAATCTTATGAGTTCGCGTCACCGACATGCTAATGTTAACAGTATGACTCTGTAGCTATAAGTATGATGTGTAGCGCGTGGCCAGCAGTGAAAGTATAGATTATACTTGTGTGTAATACTATTATTTATACTATTTAACACACTTATCGTTTACGTACTTTATTTTGGAGTTTCTTACACTGCCGAATTTGCTATCGCGTGTTCGATCCCTAGCGCGATTTTGGCTTTCTGTATTAACAGTTAACACAATACTTATGATCTATTGTAACATTAGTGTTGTGTATATGTATATAAGTAAAGTTAAATTGACTACGTGGAAAGTTTAATGTGTGTATACTGTGCATTGTTTAAATTGTGTTTTAGTTTGATCATTATTTTAAATGTTCAAATGTAGGCTCACTGTGCAATACAAAAGTGAGTACTAAATATGTTAATCAATCTAAACATTATAATGGTACTGTACGACAGATCTAAAACCTAAAACATTATATGAATAGTATTAATAAAAACATTCAATTCACGTTGGAAACTGAAGTGGATAATAAATTGAATTTTTTAGATTTGTCTGTCACTAAACACGTAAATAAATTGAAATTTAATATTTATAGAAAACCGACTATCACTGATGTGACAATACATGCTGACTCTTCTCATCCATTTTTGCAAAAGTTGGCAGCTTATAATTACTTTATCCGCAGATTGCTGGCAGTACCTCTCAGTGATAATGATTACCATGAGGAGTTGAATACCATTAAACATATAGCTTTAGCTAATGGTTACCAAAACACGTTAATTGATAATCTCATCAAGAAACATAAAATTCAAACATCCAAGCCCCCAATAGATAAGGATACAAAAATAACATTTATTTCTACCGCATACACAAATATAATGCCAAAGATTCTAACCTCCACATTTAATAAATTGAATATTACTGCTACCTTCAAAACAAACAATAGTCTATTAAAAATACTATGTCATAGAAAACCCATACCTTTAGAAAAGAAATCTGGCATATATAAATTATTATGTAACGACTGCAACAGTTTTTACATTGGCCAAACGGGGAGAGGTTTCCTCAAACGATTTAAAGAGCACACTAAAACGTCACCTAAATAATCTCACTTTGTTAAATAATATCAAGTCCAACTTTGCCCGCCACTTAATCTTACACAGTCATAATTATACTGATTTTAAAACTAATTTAATACACCTACATGTGTGCAACAAAGACCGTTACAAGGACGCAATAGAAGAGTTCGAAATATACAAAGCATATAATAACAAACAGCCGAGACTTCATATTGAATGACCACTTAAATTTTAAATCCAACCCGCTATACGATACAGCTTTGAACCTGCTTAGGCATAATCACTCAGATAATAGTTCAGTGTCCGATCGGCTTCGTCGTGGTGCGCACCATTTAGGAAGCAAGTGAATTACATAGTGGACAATTATGTGTAACATGTGTTTTTTAACGTTTAACGACCTCAATAGAGCGATTTATCTGATGATGGAGCAGATGTTCCGAAACGCGTCATTGTAATCAACGTAATGAAGTCACACGACGGATATAAGGTGATTTATTTATAATAATTTACCTTTCTTTGTTACTTGTCATCTTTCAATTCTACAGTTAATGAATTTTAAAAGTGTGGTGTTAAAAGTCTGGAAATTACACTGTAAAAAAGTACAGTATAAAAATTACACTCACAATTAGTAAATATAAATTTAAATGAAAAAACTCTGTAACACGAACACGCACAAATATTAATTATACGCAGATCAATGCTACGATACTCTCAGTTAGTAAATATAAATTCAAATGACAAACTCTGTAACACAAACACACACAAATATTAATTATACCACAGATCAATGATACACACAATTAGTAAATATAAATACAAATGACAAACTCTGTAACACGAACACGCACAAATATTAGACTAGTACTTGTAACATAAATCGATGCTCATGATATTCACCACTGGGAAAATATACATTCAAATGACAAACTTTTGAGTATGACTGTAAACTGCTTGTTTGGGTGAGACGCGCTTGCGCATTTGTCTCTGAACTCCATTAGTTCACATTTTTCCTGCATGTTTTGTTGACTCGGTCAGATAATACATCTGACCAAACTTCTCTACCATACCTGTGTGTGTGTGTGTGTGTGTGTGTGTGTGTGTGTGTGTGTGTGTGTGTGTGTGTGTGTGTGTGTGTGTGTGTGTGTGTGTGTGTGTGTGCATCCGATTTAAACTGTTCTACTAAATAAGGCAGTACTTGATTTGAAAAAATATAATTTCGTATTAGATAGGTGTTTTATTGTTTTAAAAAAGCACAGGTGTGTATTCAGATGTAATTATAACTGTTACGCTACAGTGCTTTGTTTGAAATTGAAAGAAAGACTGATATGAACTGATTGTTGGTAAACAATTTTTATTTTGTTTCAGCGGTTTTTTCAAGAAATCACTACCGTTGTGAAGGATGAAATTGATTTAGAAGAAGTGAAAATAGAAGAGAATGCACAAGAGGTAAAGGTTTTTTTAACATACAAACAATCTCCTTCTGTAGACAAGTAAGATTCATTTGTAGTCTTCCGTCAAAGGCTGTCACATAATTAGCAAATAATTTTTGAAATTGAACATTTGTAGTAAGCAGTGAAGGAGTTATGGGAAAACAAAGAGCTTTCTGTTAGAAAAGTGGATAAGGGAGGGGAGATATTCCTGTTATATACTTCTGATTATTATGATAGAATAATAGGAGACATTGTAAAATTGAATGAACGTATTTCAGTAAACAAAAATCATACCTCCCAAATAGAGAGGAAGGACTGAAAGTGTTCAGTTAAGTATAAGTAGTGTGTTCCTTGTAAAATGACATCATGTAACATAAATTAACGCCTCATCATTTAATGTTCCACACATTTATGGATTATCTAAGGTGTACAAAGTAAACATCCCGCTGAGACCGATAGCTTTTGGTTTGGTCCTGTATTATGTAATGTATCGATAATTCGTATTTATAATGTTTACAATTGGAGAATGTCTACTCACCAGTTCGGCCGTTCAAATTCGTATTTACTGCCTCACCGTTGGGTTGGCCAACTCTTCTTAGTCAACCAAAATTTTAAAGTTTACTGTTCTATATTTTGTGCTCAAATTTTAAATATTAGTTGAATAAAATCAAACACAGTTTACTGTTTCTATTTTGTTTATTAACAATTATTAATTGTGTTCAAATTCTACAATTTCCTTCAAATTATAATTCTTATTTTTGCGCCGGCATGTTTAATTATTCGCGGTTGGCTATTCTGTCCGCTAGTTGCTGTCGAGACTCACGCATACAGTTGATTTTTGGTTATTTATAATCTCAGGTCGAAGTTCTTGTGACTACAGAAAATGTTGTTAAATGGACTAATAAAAATACAAAATTTTACAAATACCATATAAATATTATAGAACAGGTGATATACTTATAATTACAGTGGTAAATTATATCTATGGGAATTAGCATTTTATAGGTTATTTACGGTTAGTGAACCTTATGTTTTTAAAACATATTCCTTAAAAAACCAATGTTGGATTGATGTAGTTATTCAAATTGAGGTGTTTGTTAAATAAAATCAAGTTCAAGTGTTTATTAAAAGTGATAAGTGATGTGGAAAGTATAGTTCACTTATGGTTGGTTGTTCTTGTGTTTTTCTGTGAAGTCGTATTTAAAATATACTTAACAATCCTTCGTCTCTGCTATCCAGGGTATTAATTCTCTCGAATACTGCTGCTTGTCCTTTCTTGGGTGGTCTGGTTAATTCCAAGTGCAAATTTCGTAGTTCTCTGGTTACGTTGTTTAATTTCCCTTAGTCATACTGGTTAAGGCCGGTTCCATGGTTCATTTACGTGTTCATATATTTTCTTCCTTCAGTTGGTTATTATTCCTTCACTTGGGCTTCTTCAGCAATTCCTCCAGGTTAAATTTTAACGTCGTCTGGTGAATTTATTAATTTGTTTAGTATCAATGTTACTACTGTGATTTAATTTATCCTCTTGATAAAATTGGTTGAATTACTTCTTTGTGGGTTTAATAAATCTACCCTACTCAAACTCTAATAATGGAATGATACAATTTATTAACAGTTCCTTTCTAACAAGGTTTGGTTGTTATGGCAACTCCCTGTCAAACACTAGTTCCCATTGGTTGATAATTTATAACATTGTTATATCAAAATTAACGTTTTTCTATACAAAATTATTAAAAATCTTTAAATTATTATAACTCCCTTAAACTACCTGTAATATTAAATACAATAACACCATTAGTTTGCTCTTTGTTTACAAATTATTTTGATACCACACAAAGTTACCTTTTGTCAAATTATTACAGATTACCATTTTTTCATTTGGTTTTTCTTTTGTTAATTACATTTTTAAACTAATTATTATCTATCCAGTTGTGCATCCTACACTATTATTATGAAACCTAAACAGATTATACACTTGATTTTATCAATGGCTATTGCTTTGTCTTAATTTTCACTAATTTCTGTTTATCAGTTCTAGGCCTAATGCCTATAGTTCATAATTCACCTACCCTATACTCATTACAATTGTTTATAGTCATTTATGTTAATTTTATATGTTACTAAACATTATTACTGAAACAAACTACTTAAATCATAACATTTGATTATTTTTAATCATCATAACATTATATAACTACTTAATAACTCTTTTTAGGTCCATGCCTGTATCTGAAGTTTTACATGTGTTTGAATGGTTTTGTTTTAACATAATTTTCAACATAACAATATTTCGGTTAATTACAATCAAAGAAACCTATAACAAAAATGAACATTAAATATGCACTAATATTCTCTTATAAACTCACTTTAGAGAATATAGTGTCTAACTCCCCACTGTATTCAACCTACCATATTAGTCCTTTATCCATATTTTCTATGTGGTTAATATAACTTTATAACATTCCTTCATTAAAATTAAAACAATATATCCCTTATCATACTTATACTATACTATTATAACTGGGTTAATAGATTACTTATAATCTATTATTACAAGTTTATTATTTTATTTTTTGACTACACTGCACTTTCTTAGCTAGTGTGTTTATATAATTCATTTACTATCACTGGGTCCTATAATGGTTTATTATTGATTATTAACCTTCTTAATCATTTATCACTTTTGGTGTTCACCTCCTAACATCTTAATCTAGGTTTCATGTATTTATCTTTGCTGGGTCCTATCAATGTTTGTTACTTATCATCACCTTCCCAATGAATCATTGTTATTCAAGTTTTTTTTTATATTAGTGTCTTTTGATTTATTAACATTCTTTTTATATTTTATTAGTATATTTGTTTTTACATTTCCTTTTTCTTTTTATCTGTCCTATAGGTTACATATTATTTATTTTCCTATCTAATTTTGTACTTTTAATTTTTTATGTATCATTCTTGTTAATACTTGGGTTCGTATAATTGTTGTTATATAGTGCCTTGAAGTATTGTCTCTGTCTCACCTTATCCAATCTATTGGGTCTAGTCATCATCTTTGTCTAAGTCAAAATTAGTTAGTGTTGTGCTATCATTCTTCATTTAATAATTTTGTTGTTTTCCTTTAGTGTACAGCTTTTCTTCCATTAATTATACTTGTAAATCTTGTGCTTCGTATGTCACGTTACAACTATCAAAATATTTGTTACCTATCATTACTCCCCTTGCTGAGAGTTACAGTTACATTGTCAAAGATTCAATGCATTTTGATAACATTATTAGGAATTCTGTACTTGATAATGACATATTAGTAAGTTTTGGTCAATGTCTTTCCAAGCATGAAAACAAATAAGTACTGTTCTTATATACTCAACACTCAGAATACACCTGGTGGCATAGTGATTCAAACTATTAATATTCTTTATTCATTCATTCTACCTCCATTCTGACTTCAGATAAAAATTATAAAACACTGTGGGTCCCAGATTCAAGGTGATGGCAAAAGAAGGCAATTGTTAAGTGGCGTATATGGAGGGCATATTGGATGGATGCCACAGTAAATGCAACTTTTGAAGTTCTGGTGCTGGGCTGAAAGTTACACACGTGCGCATGCGTGTCTGTGTGTGTGTTATAATTATTTAATTAAATCAGGCATAAAAATATAAGTAGAAAAGAAATGAAGGAATTAAGCCCTGTTACTACTTTCTTACTTACCTACTTATGGAAGATTCCCAAAAACACCAAAGTCCGACAGTCACCACCACATTTTTATAGGAGGAAATGTGGAAACCATATCACTTTCCCCATGAAACCAATTTAAAATAAAAACTCCCTCACAGAACACCTAGGTCCGTTAGACAAACTGTTGGAACACAGATCATAGGTTAGGTAGATGACGTAAAAATAATTTAACACATATTTATCATCGTTTACCAAAATGTATTAATTGATGTCACTATTGTCGATTTGTTCATTAATATAGCTTCTACAAATGATGATAATTCAACACGTGTTATATATCGTCCTGTATAGGGTAACCTATCTAAACGGTTACTCTCTGTGGTGCAATCACTTTTGTGTGAGATAATTTTGGAAAACTACATTTGAATTATTAACAGCATGGTCTTATCTAAATACATATAATTATTTTATCAAATTATAGTATAAAATCAATACAAAATCAGTACTTTGAGTCCGCCTGAAAGTCAAAAACTGGTAATAGTGAGTAACTTTGAAAACTTCACTGATGTAATAACAGTACCTTATTGTAGGCCTACATCTTTTACGACCGCGGGCACCGAATTACTGTAATTATGATGCGTGCATTGTTTGGTGAGTGTTTTCACCACTTTTTAAAACTGAAAAATTAATTATTCATACTATTTTCACAATGAGCACAGCCTGCTTGAGTCACTGCCGTCTATTCTACTTGGTGTCAAAACTGTGACTGCTTTGTATATGAGACGCGGTTTGCTCTCTCCAATGTATTTTTCCGCGACTGACTGATGCTATCGCTGAACCGTCCTACCCCTACCTCCCTCCATGTCCTGCGTTAACCAGTTTGGTCAGCTTTCCAGGTGATGTTTAATAGTGCAATTGGCTGATGCAATGATCCTTGGGCGTGTGGAATTTGTTCAAAAATCATGTACACTTACCAACTGCGACAAACAAAAGTCAGGTACACCAAATTCTATTCTCTCACTTTCTGCTCTCACTCGCACACGAAAATAGGTTTTTACGTTACTTCAGGAAATGTAATTCATGAAATCAAGCATTATATCTTATTGGAAGAAAAGGCAATCATATCAAATATTTGTAAGTATTTTCTGCAGGCAAGCATAGAGGCCATAAAAATTTACAAATATAAGAATATTTCTAACAGAAACAGTAGTTAGAAGTTGCTGGATGTTTGGAAACTGGTTTAAGTAATATGACAGGATCAGTATAATAAAAAAAAATAATAATTTGTGTTGTAACCATGATAAATGTTTTGTGTTCGAATTGTTGAAGTGTAATATATTCCAGTTTTTATATATGATGTAATGATGTACCTTTATATATGATGTCATATATCATATATATAATGATGTAAGAGTTACTGTTCTAATGATGATTTGTACTCTTAAAGATAAATAGACAGAACTTAATTTTTGCAAGCTGAAAACAGATTCACAGATACTAGTTTCTAAGGTAAATTTCTACTGATTACAAGCAGTAATAACTGATGATTTATTATTAATGTTGTGTATTCATTTGTTTCAGTTATATTTATTTACACCCATGAATAAGATTATGTGTGAAAAAGTGGATTCTATTGAGGCATCTGAACTATATACAAGAAACTCACATCAGAATCCATCTGTTTTTTCGCCCACACCTGTGCTATTACAGCAGTGCACACAACTTCACAAAAACAATAACAATCAGTGTGATAATTGTACAAAATCATTTAAACGATCAGGCAATTTGCCACAACATAAGTTAATACATTCTGGGATTAAGCAGTACCAGTGCGATGTTTGTACAAAATCATTTACACGACCAGGTTATTTGGCAGAACATAAGTTAATACATTCTGGGATTAAGCAGTACCAGTGCGATGTTTGTACAAAATCATTTACACGACCAGGTTATTTAAGAAAACATAAGTTAATACATTCTGGGATTAAGCAGTACCAGTGCGATGTTTGTACAAAATCATTTACACGATCATGCTATTTGGCACAACATACGTTAATACATTCTGGGATTAAGCAGTACCAGTGTGATGTTTGTACAAAATCATTTACTCGTGCCTGCTATTTGGCACAACATAAGTTAATACATTCTGGGATTAAGCAGTACCAGTGCGATGTTTGTACAAAATCATTTACACGACCAGGTTATTTGCCACAACATAAGTTAATACATTCTGGGATTAAGCAGTACCAGTGCGATATTTGTACAAAGTCATTTACACGATCATGTTTATTGGCACAACATAAGTTAGTACATTCTGGGATTAAGCAGTACCAGTGCGATGTTTGTACAAAATCATTTACACGACCAGGTTATTTGGCAGAACATAAGTTAATACATTCTGGGATTAAGCAGTACCAGTGTGATGTTTGTACAAAATCATTTACACGATCATGCTATTTGGCACAACATAAGTTAGTACATTCTGGGATTAAGCAGTACCAGTGTGATGTTTGTACAAAATCATTTAGACGATCAGACTATTTGGCACAACATAAGTTAATACATTCTGGGATTAAGCAGTACCAGTGCGATGTTTGTACAAAATCATTTACACAATCAGGTCATTTGGCAGAACACAAGTTTTTACATTCTGGGATTAAGCAGTACCAGTGCGATATTTGTACAAAATCATTTACACGATCACGTTTATTGGCACAACATAAGTTAGTACATTCTGGGATTAAGCAGTACCAGTGCGATGTTTGTACAAAATCATTTAGACGATCGAGCCATTTGGCAGAACATAAGTTAATGCATTCTAGGATTAAGCAGTTCCAGTGCGATGTTTGTACAAAATCATTTAAATTTCGCAGCTCTGTGTCACGACATAAATTAATACAGTGTGGCATTAAGAAGTAGCAGTGCAATGTTTGTACAAAATCATTTACTCGTGCCAGCTATTTGTCACTACACAAATCAACATATTATGCATTAAGAAGTACTAGTGCGACATTTGGACAAAAGCATTTACTCTGTCACAACACAAGTTAATGCAGTCTGTCACTAAGAAGTAACAGTTCGATGTTTGTACAAAAATGTTTACCAGGCAAGCTGTTTGTTACAACAGAAGTCAGTACATAAACATTAACTGTGGCATCCTCTATGTGTCGAGTAATACATGCTACATTACAAAAAGCAGTGTGATATTTATTACAAATTCTTTTCTGCATTGATTTACCAGAGAGAAAATAATCCGTTGATAATTTTCTGAGATAAATTGATCTATTCTACTATTTCAGATGCCTCAGTGTGAAAAAATATGTATGAAAATGTTTAAAACCCAAGACGTTTTGAAAAACAATGAATTAAAACTTGCCACTCTAAAATGTGTAAACAAAATCCTCACAAATAAGAATTTTAACACAAATAGAATAATACATGCTCTAATAAGTGGCAGTGCAATACTTGGCACAGGAAAACATGATATTTGTAATAAAGTTTAACGTATGAGTTAAAATCATATATGTTACTTTATAGTGGGAAATTGTTGGTAAATGTTTTAGTCTTATTTTTTTATCACTGCATGAATAAATTGATAGTTGTATTTTAACAGTATTGGTATGATATTTATAACAACATCTATATTTGCTGCTGTGGTTCACATCTTTGTTGTTGTTGGAAGAAATGTAATGACTAGTGATATAACAGTAATTTGTATTTACAGTTTCCATTCACATTTTACTAATCATAAACACTGTCCAGTCTTAGTGTATAGTTCCACTACACTGTACAGTCTTTCCAGTCTAATTTTGCTTACTTCCTTGTACTGTATTTCTTAAAATTTTTACATGTATTACATATGAAATAAAAATTCAAACATTACTTCATTAAAATATAACATCAATATGTAGATAAAATTGCAAATAAAATAACACTATTTTTTTCATAACATCAAATTTCCATAAAAGAAAAGATAAGAATGGCCAGGTTCTAGAGGCAATTGGCAACTGTGTGGCACAATTGGAAGCATTCTGGCATACAGTACATGAGGGCTCTACGTTAATTGTGTTTAATACTTTATTCACTGTATTTATAAAAACAATGAACATATGCTAATGATAAATGTAAAACAAAACAGGTTAGAAACCACACTGTAAACAAATTGTATCAACTGTTTAAAATTCAATTATCTTTGGGAAAATTAAAACCAGACTGCATTATACACAATTGTATATTGATGCAAAAGCATTTTGTGATGACTAAATCTGAGATTTACCCGTAATGTGACAGTAAAGTGAGCAAATACAGAGCCCGAGGTATACTTGGGCTGCAGCCACTAGGCAAAAGTATACTGCCCAACATTTATTTGGGCTTTGACTGCATAGCATTAATGGAATCTTATAGTTATGGACATATGTATTGTATGAGTACTATATTTAGCTGTTGTGCCGTGATTTTAAAGCAGTTTGGTGTCTGTCCCTTTACAACCTTAAATTTTTTGAAAAAATTATTTTTTTGTAGTTACTTATGTTTCATAGGCATGTTTAATAAAACACGATAAATAAAAATTTTGAAAGTCGGATCTCTTAACGGTTTACAAACACCCTCACAGTCATGAGTGTCAGGTTCTACTTAGATTTGTGTCACAAAAAATAATCATGTTTATGATGCTTAACCTTTTCGCTGCTACTAACATAAGTGATCTACCCTACACCCCAGTGCTGGCCAAATTTTTGTGTTCACATGTGTTCTATAACTAAACTTTCCAAACTATATTTTAACTGATTTTTAAGCATTTTTACTTACCAATAATCAACCCTTGTTCATAAACAATGAATCCACAATATTCTATGTATCATTTATGACTTTTGTCACTTAAAATCCTAATTTATTAACAAACTAATAAACTTAACGTTTCACTTCACTGTATTTATATTTCACAACATATACACTAATTCACACTTCTATATTAAAAAGTTGTGTATTATTATTAAATAATTATATTGTGTTTTTAATTCAGATTAGACAGATGCAGAAGCCAAATCATTTATTTCGTCTACACTCTGAAGTGGTTCACTCTCGTCACCAAAATCATCTGATTGATAAATAATATCTAAAATTTCTTTTTTCATAAGGGTTACACGATTAGACATATTCAAACAGTTACAAAAGTGTAGGCCAAAAAATCTTGAGAGTAAGCAGTAAATAGCAACAAAATACATGAAAAGCTACTAACAAAAATTACAAACGAATTTATACACGCAGAAACTAAACACTACATATGGTCTAAAAATTAACCAGTTAATACTTTACAAAAATAACAAAATAGTTCAAAATAAAAAAATAAGACATGCAAGGAAACAAAAAGACACACTGAACTATATAGGTGTTTATGCACATGTAAGCATAAAGCAGACAAAGAATAATATCAGTGTTAGTTTATTTTTGATACTGAACCAAATGTTCAATGTAGTGCGAATAGTAGACAACAGATGGGCAGCACAAATCAAAAATTGAGTTAATTCGATAACACCAATAAGGGCGAATATACTTTCAAATCGAATATACTTGAGCGCAGCAGTAGTGGCGTGATTTGCGAACATCGAGGATACTCGATTGCAGCAGTGAAAGGGTTAGGTTTTATTAGGTTCTGGTTTATTTTGTGAAAGATAAATAAAAATAATAATAGAATTACAAATTATCAAATTTATTAACAATAAGCTTTCTGAAAAATATAAAAATATATTAAATGAGCAAAGTTTGGATCTCAAACCTATTTCTTTTTATGAAATAGCTTAAAACTAATTTAAAACCACAGCAATCACTAATAAATAAATATTTTAAAAAATTTGTCAGTACTTAGAATTTGACGTTTTCATGAAATCTAACCCACTAAGAAAATGGCTGGCAAACTGATCAGATGCTGACAGAGCTGCATCCTAATGGTTAAACGGTGAACTACTACCACCCAAGACACCATCATGAGCATGTGAGGCCAGTTTTACTACAGTGTTAAACCTTTAAAACATTTCTAAAACCAGCTACGACCCTCATGATCGTGAGAGTCAGGTCGTAAGGGATAGATGGTGCTTGTATGAACACCCAGCAAGTGGTAATAGGAGAGTGGCCTGCTAGTGATGCATAATCAGGTTGTTCTACTGCAATCCAAACCACTGTACAACTTGATATACAGTATCATAGAAAACAACTGAGGCACAGTGGCATTAATAAGTTGCTTTAAGGTTTACTAACAATTACACTCATATGTTGTACTCCTAGGAAGGAAACCTCAAATAGAACATGTAATTCGTTTTTGTATTGTGTACAGTATCTCGCACATTATTAGGTAACCTGATATCTACTATCTGTATACACCGCAATAACCAACCAGTTATTCATCCTTTAAAATGTGAATTGTTTGTAACACATGGTTTACCTTTCAAAGATTCATTAAATCTTCAATTTGTTTCATTATTGCTTCCTATATAATACCAGGGAATCATTAAGCAACCAGGGAACTCAAACTAAACCTTTCAGTACCATGGGTCAATCATATCAGCCCTGCAATACATGCTGAAGGTGCCAGGTCCAATTCAATTTGCTGCCAAGGTTCTCAGTGTTGTAGTTTTGTTATTCACTAACAGATGGCATTCAATTTTATACCACTAGAATGAGGCATTATTAGTTTATACCAAGAGGCTTTGGTTTAACATGAGACTGAATAGGCTGTTGCTTGTTTACATTTTTGTTTGTTGTGGTCTCATGTGTGCTGTCGTGTTGTGTTCAGTAATTTCATGTTTATTCAAAAATGAGTGTTTGTATTAGAAAGGGAAATAGAACGATTTATTAACTCAAGTGAGAGTGGAAGTTATGTAACCAGTGACAGTGAAAATGATTTTGGTGAAGCAAATTGCAAAACAGTAACAGTGATATTTATAACCCATCAGCGCATGAGCTTTTGATACATTCTGCTGAAATTATTGAATAGAAGAAATTTGTAAGCACAGAAAAGGATGTGAGTAATCATATTTTTGATATTCATTAACTCTCATGAACAAAATGTGTTCAAATATCCAAGCCCCAATTGACTTCTTTAATTTGTTTTTTACAGCCCAATACTTTCCATAATATCAACAGAAACAAACGAATATGCCAAACAGTTTCAAATAAAAAATGACTCCATTGTTTATGACAACACTAGTAAAGATACAGCAGTACAAAAATTACAGGCTTCATAGGCTGTCTCATTAACACAGGTCTGATTAGAAAACCTTCAATATATATATATATATATATATATATATATATATATATATCAAATCATTACTGATTAATAATTATATAAAACAATTAAAACCACCCAAAAATTAAACTTCCCCTTTTTTATATTTTCATTCTTACCTTTGTTTGGATCCAAGGTTCTATGTACGAACTCGTGACCTGCAAAAGTGGTTGCTGGGTTTTACGTTCTCATTTACTACTTTTAATCAACTTTGTTTATTAAAATCACCTTTAACATCTCTCTCTGCTTTCTATACCTTATTCTTTATGAAGTTATTACTGACTCTTAACTACTTTCCACAACAACACAACTATTAATCAATTTACTTAATCAAATGGCTATATTATATATCCTGTAAGGCAATCCAGCACTTTGCTCATTCACTCTCTCTCCCTTTCACACTCCCCCCCCTTATTTAGAGCTCTTTTTATCTTTGCATTTGAATTTGATATATTTACTTTCCTGTTATGGCCTCCGACACGTGGTTGAAACACTACCGGGGGTTCATTATTCGTTCACTGTTTTGTCCGAGAAATAATTTTAACTGTTTAATAATTCAAACTTGTGAAGTCCGTTGATACTGCTTACATTTTCTTTTTTACTGTTCCATTTTAATTCACAATACTTTTTGCTGGTCGACCGTATATTTGCTCAAGCACTATTTTATATGACTACACGGTCTGATGGTGTTCGCCGACTGACGCTCAAAGTCAAGCGTCTTCAAAATAGCCAGCGTCCCTCTGAGCATGGCAACTTGCCTTTTCATTGGCTGAGCGCATGTCTCGTTATTTATCGTAATCTCGTAGCTGGCAACACGGAAAACTGTACGTGATCTTCACTATGTCAAAGTCGGCACACGCGCGCTCGTACACATTTCGTCGCACCTCGCCTGGCTTATTGCACAAACTGACAACTGGGTGTTTCAAAAAGTAAGCTTTGATTATTAAAACTGGGGCTCAGGGTTGGTGACTCCACTTATTACAATTATTAAAGACTAAAATAAATCCCAATAGTTTGTCCCATTACAATACCCCCTCAATGAGAGGTCTTCTGTTGAAACAGAAAAACTCGTTGCTAAAAACCTCAGAGGACCAGCTAAAATATGGTGCCACTAACCCCCGTTAATTCTTATTACAATCATGGGTAACTTACCCCCCTAGTCCGGCGACTATGGCTGCACCTGAATGACATTACTGGACTTCGCTTTCGAGATCCCAACACTGCAAAGTCAGACAGGCACCCGCCACAGTATCACCAGGCTCTGTAACAGTCAAACAAAATGTCAATAATTGGACTTCCACCAAACCAGATCCTCAACTGATTTATTTCCCTCTTAGACGTACTTGATTGCCTTTAGCAAAGTACTGGTTGTGTAGCTATGTGTCTTCTTAATATAAACATATAACATTCTTATTCCACAAAACCTAACCTCAAAACAAACATTACCAACTTTAAGTTAACATAAACTACAATTCACTAGCATTATACGTTTTATTTCAATGTCTATTAATCAAACATTTTAAATTCATTACCATCTCAAATCAAAAATTAAATGATTCAATTTTCAATCATTGCATTTTCATCAGTTATCATTTATTTTATAATTCAAACCAAAATAAATCTAAGTTCATTACCAAAATTCACATTTTAGATTAATTAGACCATCTCTTTCCATTAATTACTTTAATTGCATTATTCAAAACAAGTCAGTTAATTTAATTTCATCTTGTATTTATTTACTTTCATAATGACATTTATCTATCATTTTCTATAACCTCCAAATCCAAACTAATCAAAACAATTTACTAACAACATTTCTATCTTTTAAATGAATTTAATTTTCAGAATTATATTGACAATTATTAAAACAATAAAAAACTTATTACAAATCAATTACAATTATACACCGATTACACCATGCATCAGCTGATGTTTTATCAGCATATGAACATAACCTTACTCTAAGTACCTGTAACACAAGTAAACCAAATACAAAAAATTATCTATAATATACTTCATTACATGTTCTTGTTAACCCTAAAATCATTATAGTATTGAGTCCAGTATTTAAAACAATTAATTCTCATAACTGAGTGTTCATTAATATCTATTTAACCACCATCATTGAAAATTAACTTTCTTTTAACACAAAACAAAGCTTAACCATTACAGAACAGTAATTGAGTCACATCAATAACAACCTCTCTAATCAGAGCAAAGTAAACTTGATTTCACCGTGATTACGGTCAGTAATTCTTAACTGAATATTCAGTTACTTCTCCTTCTACTTCATTTTATCATATCCCCCCTAACCCAGTTACAATTAGGTAAATCACCTTCCGGGTAAACTGGACGAGGCATTTACCTTGTTACATAAATACTCTATTATTTATGCCCCTGGCTTGTAACGGCCAGCTCCTTTCCACACACTCTCTTGCTTAATGATGTTGGACTGTAGCACCCATTTGCTTTCACAAGAACTGAAGTTTTTTAGGGTGTAGACGCTGCCTACACCGTTCTTGCTTCGGCGTTACTGATGTCTGAGGACACCAGTAATCCTACTAAAAATTAGTTGTATGCCCTTATACGGTCTACCATCCCATTCGATGGATAGCCGCTGTTCCATAGCTGTGGTGATTCCCCTAATTCATCCCCTGGTTAATTTCTAAAGTCACCAATTTTGAAAATAATAACAAGTATGTTTAGGATACAATATGCCTAACCACACCTTGTTACCAATAATCCAAATCCACGGTCAGGGTTCGGTGACGCCATGACCACCCGAAAGTGGGGAATCACATGTAAAATACACTACATACATGTTTTAGATCCCTACACTTACATAATCAACATATACAACATAATAAACACTTAACTTGAACATTAACATAACATAAACATTTCAAATTGTACCAAAAATTACACACCTTCCCTAAGTTAAATTCTTTCAAACTCATTTAATTTCATTATTAAAACATTTTACTTTTCTTCAGTTTCATTATAAAATTCATACTTACATATAGTCAATCATTCAATCAAATAAAAACATAATCACCTGTCATAGACTCAAAAATATAAACATTCATTGCAACTATAACTTTTTGATTTAAATGGAATAAATCCTATTGTAGTCCCAAGCCACGTGTTTGTTAACCAAATACACTGTACTCACCGTCTATGGCCTTTTTCCGTGATGTTTTTTCCGTGTTTACATGTTTCAAGGCACTTGCCTCATCATCAGAACTTATAAAATCAATCTATGTCATAAATAACGACATTTGTCAAAATATTAAAAACACAATACGGCAATTAAACTATGTACATAAATTCGCTTTAAAAATGTTCGGTGTGCCTTGCAAGACAACACGCGCCGTACTGACGTAATCTAAGCCTTATCTCGACCATATCTCATAGCGGTATCGTACAGTATATTTGATTTATACTGTAATTGGTCGTTCAACACATGTGGCTTGGTACTGGCGTCGTTGTATGCTTTGTAAATTTCATATTCTTCAAGGGTGTTCAAATAACCCCCTTTACTGCAGAAATGAAGGGGTATTAAATTTGAGCTAAAATCCGTGTAACTGTGACTGTTGTCTATGAGGTGCTTGGCAAAATTTGACTTGATATTGTCGAAGTTGTAAACTCGTGTAGGGGGTCTATGTTCAGAAAATCTTTTCAAAAAACCTCGACCTGTCTGGCCCACATAAAAAGCCTCACAGTCGTTGCAGACTAGCTTATAAACACCCGTTTTACTTTCAAGACTGGTATGTTCACGGGTGCGGAGATTATTCAAGATGTTATTACTAGTCTTATAGGAAACGACTATGTTGTTGACTTTATTAATGGTTGACTTAAAAATCCCCGGCATGAAATGCGTATAAGGTGCCGCAATGTACTTGCGTGCCTTTGTTTCGAGGTTCTCATTTCTATTATTTATATCTTTAGTTTCATTTTTAATAGTGTTACTCTTCTTTTTCTTTTGTTTTTTTAAAATATTATCTATTATTCTTTCGTTGTACCCGTTGTTAAACGCAATGACTTTAATGGTATTTAATCCTCTTCGATATAATCCTCGATGCTAAGGGGTATAGACAACAAGCGATGTATCATGCTATGGAATGCAGCTAATTTCTGTGAAATGGGGTGGAACGATGAGGCATGTATGACAGCGTCAGTCATCGTGGGCTTCCTAAATATATTAAAACATAGTTTTTTAGTAACAAAATCCTTAGTTACTGTCAAATCCAGAAAATGTAACCGACCTCCAACTTCATTCTCCAAAGTAAACTGTATCTTGTTGTTAATGCCATTCAAGTAATTGTGGAGCTTGTCAATTTGGCGATTTGTGCCTTTATACACCATAAAAGTGTCGTCGACATATCTACCATAGAACACCACATTGTAATTATATGTAGGGTTTGCAAACAAGAAAGAATTTTCAAAGTAATTTAAGTATACCTCTGCTAGAATACTAGAGAGTGGGGAACCCATAGCTAACCCCTCCAGCTGTCTGAAAAACTGTTTGTTATGTGTGAAATAATTCTGGTCCAAAATCACTTCCAACAATTCTAATATTTCATTTATGCAATTAGCATCCAGTTTATTGGTGTTAACAAGGTTAGATCTTAATAGGCGTAAGGTTTCACTCACCGGTACATTTGTATACAAGTTCACAATATCAAAAGAAATAAGTTTATAGTGGGGTTCAATCATCAGGTTTTTCACTTTTTCAACGAAATCACAACTATTAATCAAACTTCGATTATTAATCAAATGTAAATTATGTTTTAATATACTCACTAATTTTCTAGCTGCTTTGTAACCGGGTGCAGTGGTAAAATTTACTAGTGGTCTAATAGGAATCCCCTCCTTGTGAAGCTTTGGCAGACCTGACAAAACGGGCGCTTTAGAATTAATTGGTTTTAAAGAACGTCTAGTACGTTCATCAAAGAGATGTGTACACATGTTTAAGCTACGATTAAGACGTTTTACATATAAATCCGTGGGGTCAGAGGTTAGCAGGGTGATATTATTTGCAATGAAATCGCGTATTTTATCGTCATAATCATTCTTATTTATAATAACCAGAGTGTTACCCTTATCCGCTTTAGTGGCAAGGGCTTGATCGTCAGATAGTTTTTTCTATAATGTTTTTAAAATCCTACGTTCGGCATTATAATTAGTCATAGAAGGAATGGGAGAATGTACGTTATTAAGTTGGTTACGTATAATTTTGTTAAATTTGTTATTTATTATGAACCGTGCTTCATCTTGTTCTTTTTGTTCATTAATTGCTTTAATCACAGTTTCGGCACTAGCAACTTCAGTTAGAATGTGCCTTGTGTTGAAGTTCGGCTTATGTAATGGGAGATTGTATTTTAATCCTTTATTTAAAAGATTTTCTTCGTCAGTATTTAATTCAATCGAAGTCAAATTACATAGTCGTGTATGGAATACGTGTTTACAACTAGTATTACTGGTTTTAGGTATTTGATCGTCTATTAACCTTTGTAACTTGTTAAGCTGCGTCGTATGCATATTGTAAACAACAATTTCTATCGTACTGTTTATAAATTCCAGATAATTATCTAGTGCAGCTGGATGTACGTCATCAAGTAGTTGTAAGTGTGCTCCATACAATTTAGAATTAAGAAATGATTTCTTAATATATAACGACCTCAATTCCTCTTTAATTCTAAAACTCTCTGCACGTTTTTTAGCTTTCATATCTGCAATAGACGTGCCTTTAAACTTTATAATAGCGTAATTCGGGATAACCTTATTTTTCAAGCATGCTTTATTAAATCTAATATGCAGAATGGTCTTATGCAATTGTGTTTTAATATTCTGAAATCTGCGTACTACGTTATCATGACTATTGTTATTCATTTTGATTTAAATGGAATAAATCCTATTGTAGTCCCAAGCTACGTGTTTGTTAACCAAATACACTGTACTCACCATCTATGGCCTTTTTCCATGATGTTTTTTCCGTGTTTACATGTTTCAAGGCACTTGCCTCATCATCAGAACTTATAAAATCAATCTATGTCATAAATAATGACATTTATCAAAATATTAAAAACAATACGGCAATTAAACTATGTACATAAATTCTCTTTAAAAATGTTCGGTGTGCCTTGCAAGACAACACGCGCCGTACTGACGTAATCTAAGCCTTATCTCGACCATATCTCATAGCGGTATCGTACAGTATATTTGATTTATACTGTAAATGGTCGTTCAAAACCGGTTGAATTGGTCAATTCAATCCTTTTAAATAAAGGATTAAAATACAATCTCCCATTACATAAGCCGAACTTCAACACATGGCACATTCTAACTGAAGTTGCTAGTGCCGAAACTGTGATTAAAGCAATTAATGAACAAAAAGAACAAGATGAAGCACGGTTCATAATAAATAACAAATTTAACAAAATTATACGTAACCAACTTAATAACGTACATTCTCCCATTCCTTCTATGACTAGTTATAATGCCGAACGTAGGATTTTGAAAACATTAAAGAAAAAACTATCTGACGATCAAGCCCTTGCCACTAAAGCGGATAAGGGTAACACTCTGGTTATTATAAATAAGAATGATTATGACGATAAAATACGCGATTTCATTGCAAATAATATCACCCTGCTAACCTCTGACCCCACGGATTTATATGTAAAACGTCTTAATCGTAGCTTAAACATGTGTACACATCTCTTTGATGAACGTACTAGACGTTCTTTAAAACCAATTAATTCTAAAGCGCCCGTTTTGTCAGGTCTGCCAAAGCTTCACAAGGAGGGGATTCCTATTAGACCACTAGTAAATTTTACCACTGCACCCGGTTACAAAGCAGCTAGAAAATTAGTGAGTATATTAAAACATAATTTACATTTGATTAATAATCGAAGTTTGATTAATAGTTGTGATTTCGTTGAAAAAGTGAAAAACCTGATGATTGAACCCCACTATAAACTTATTTCTTTTGATATTGTGAACTTGTATACAAATGTACCGGTGAGTGAAACCTTACGCCTATTAAGATCTAACCTTGTTAACACCAATAAACTGGATGCTAATTGCATAAATGAAATATTAGAATTGTTGGAAGTGATTTTGGACCAGAATTATTTCACACATAACAAACAGTTTTTCAGACAGCTGGAGGGGTTAGCTATGGGTTCCCCACTCTCTAGTATTCTAGCAGAGGTATACTTAAATTACTTTGAAAATTCTTTCTTGTTTGCAAACCCTACATATAATTACAATGTGGTGTTCTATGGTAGATATGTCGACGACACTTTTATGGTGTATAAAGGCACAAATCGCCAAATTGACAAGCTCCACAATTACTTGAATGGCATTAACAACAAGATACAGTTTACTTTGGAGAATGAAGTTGGAGGTCGGTTACATTTTCTGGATTTGACAGTAACTAAGGATTTTGTTACTAAAAAACTATGTTTTAATATATTTAGGAAGCCCACGATGACTGACGCTGTCATACATGCCTCATCGTTCCACCCCATTTCACAGAAATTAGCTGCATTCCATAGCATGATACATCGCTTGTTGTCTATACCCCTTAGCATCGAGGATTATATCGAAGAGTTAAATACCATTAAAGTCATTGCGTTTAACAACGGGTACAACGAAAGAATAATAGATAATATTTTAAAAAAACAAAAGAAAAAGAAGAGTAACACTATTAAAAATGAAACTAAAGATATAAATAATAGAAATGAGAACCTCGAAACAAAGGCACGCAAGTACATTGCGGCACCTTATACGCATTTCATGCCGGGGATTTTTAAGTCAACCATTAATAAAGTCAACAACATAGTCGTTTCCTATAAGACTAGTAATAACATCTTGAATAATCTCCGCACCCGTGAACATACCAGTCTTGAAAGTAAAACGGGTGTTTATAAGCTAGTCTGCAACGACTGTGAGGCTTTTTATGTGGGCCAGACAGGTCGAGGTTTTTTGAAAAGATTTTCTGAACATAGACCCCCTACACGAGTTTACAACTTCGACAATATCAAGTCAAATTTTGCCAAGCACCTCATAGACAACAGTCACAGTTACACGGATTTTAGCTCAAATTTAATACCCCTTCATTTCTGCAGTAAAGGGGGTTATTTGAACACCCTTGAAGAATATGAAATTTACAAAGCATACAACGACGCCAGTACCAAGCCACATGTGTTGAACGACCAATTACAGTATAAATCAAATATACTGTACGATACCGCTATGAGATATGGTCGAGATAAGGCTTAGATTACGTCAGTACGGCGCGTGTTGTCTTGCAAGGCACACCGAACATTTTTAAAGCGAATTTATGTACATAGTTTAATTGCCGTATTGTGTTTTTAATATTTTGACAAATGTCGTTATTTATGACATAGATTGATTTTATAAGTTCTGATGATGAGGCAAGTGCCTTGAAACATGTAAACACGGAAAAAACATCACGGAAAAAGGCCATAGACGGTGAGTACAGTGTATTTGGTTAACTTTAACTTACATAACCACATGTACCTTCTGATACATTATAATAACAATATGACTCAACACCTAAACACATTTTACTTTTACTCATTTACTATTTATTATAAAGTATAAATCTCAGAAAAATCATTTAAATTCATTACCAAAATTCATCTATACAACATGCTAAATTAATTAATTAATCTCCAATTATTTAATTAAATCAGTTTCTTAAAACACTAATTTGTTTTAATTACCTTATTCAGAACAATTTCAATTCAGTTACTCTCATTATAAACTCCACAGTTATTCTCGTTATTTATTTAGTCTGGCAAAGTATTATTATTATTTTTATAAAATCAATCCCTACTCCATACATACATTGTTTACATGAAATACAGAGTACCACATAACCTATTACACAAATACATTTGACGTCAATACAAAAGTATATACAATCCACATTGTTATCTGTTATTATTTACCACATATCATTTCATAATTCAGTCCATCTCAAAACCCACTACATTCACATAATTAAATGTTCATTAACAATACTCTTTACCCTCCATCATCAAACAGCAATCTTATATTTTTATAACGCAATTCACTTTTAATTAATAATATTTTGTTATTATTATTACAATAACTATTCAGTATTTTAAATTGTTCCGTTATACCCATATAATAATCTACTGGACTATCCCACATTATAATCAAATCATATAACCTGTCTATATCAGTAACTCTGGTCTTGTCACCGTCAGTATTCTTTGTCACACTTAAATAGTTTCTACTATCATCATCATAGTAATCAGCTGTTACTAGTACATTAAATCTCCTAGCAGGTAAGTGTATATCATCATCAACATCAATGTAATCATCGTTTATTACAACACTATTCTCACAACAAGATAAGTTTTTTCTTTTATTTACTCTCTCACTATTTATTCTCTTTAATAATTCTTCATAACTTCTAATACCATTAAACAACTCTATCTCCCTCTCTCTCAACTTGAACAACTCTATATCTCTCGCTCTCTCACAATACCTCTCATCATAACACCATTTCACTTTTTCTTTATCATTCCATGCAAAGGCAACACAACGTTATCATAACACCTCCTGGCTTTTCCAGGGAACTCATGATACACAGGGGACCTACTTAGAGACACCTCGTCTCTCACACTGGAGGAAACTCTGTCCTCATAAATCACTAGTGGAATCTTTACTCCACTTAAACCATGGGGAAAATTTGCCCTTTGCCAATCTAACCTCTCTTCAACCACTATCTTATTACTACTCTCTATTTCCGCTAAAACTTCCTCACCATTATTCTCACTTACCTTTTCAACTACTACCTTACTTGCATCAATATTATTTGTAATTATCTGCCCATTAAAATCATCACTTGTTTTAAAATCACTTATTTTGACCACATTACTCACCTTGTTCTCCATTATTCCATTGTCTATATTGTCGTTAAACTTGCCTCTCGTTCTGTTACTCTCCTTTCTTTTTCTGATGTCATTTACATCGTCTTGTATTTGTTTCTCCCAAGTACTAAAATGTTCGTCTATAGCATTCAGGTGCTTATTAATATTGTCTTCAAACTTAACACTTTGTTGTTTCATATCATACAAATGCTTATCAAATTTTTCGTGAATATTATTTATGTCACCCTTTAATTCATGAAATTTAACATTCTGTTCATCGAATTTAACACACAACATTGCATTCATGCCGCACAAATACCTCATCACATCACTATTGTCAGATTGATTATTTTTATTCGTTGAGATTGGGGTTATTTGAATCCCAGAGTAATCTATAACATTTGACTCGTCTAATATATTGTCTTGACCTACATTCAGGGTTGAATGAATTTCAGTCCCACTCATGACGGTTGACTCATTCACGCCAGTTACATCAATTTCTTTATTTTCTTCCATCTTTTATAAATTTACTTATTTTCGGTTAAATATATACCTTTTAACTTACATATATGACAACAACAAAATCTTACACTTCTCAATTATTTTATCAGTCACTTAACTATAGCATAACATAATATTTATTTGTACGTAATTTATACGTAATCTGCCTTAACTTCCAGCAATCTCACTTTTACATTCGCAAGTAAGTACAGTTCGTATATAATAAATTAATACAAACCGTCCGTGTTCGAGGCGCCATTGAAACAATCATTCCTATCAAATAACTTTGTCCCTACTTTGGACGCTATTGAGACAATCATTACTGATTAATAATTATATAAAACAATTAAAACCACCCAAAAATTCAAATTCCCCTTTTTTATATTTTCATTCTTACCTTTGTTTGGATCCAAGGTTCTATGTACGAACTCGTGACCTGCAAAAGTGGTTGCTGGGTTTTACATTCTCATTTACTACGTTTAATCAACTTTGTTTATTAAAATCACCTTTAACATCTCTCTCTGCTTTCTTTACCTTATTCTTTATGAAGTTATTACTGACTCTTAACTACTTTCCACAACAACACAACTATTAATCAATTTACTTATTCAAATGGCTATATTATATATCCTATAAGGCAATCCAGCACTTTGCTCATTCACTCTCTCCCATTCACACTCCCCCCCTCTTATTTAGAGCTCTTTTTATCTTTGCATTTTATTGAATTTGATATATTTACTTTCCTGTTATGGCCTCTGACACGTGGTTGAAACACTACCGGGGGTTCGTTCTTCGTTCACTGTTTTGTCCGAGAAATAATTTTAACTGTTTAATAATTCAAACTTGTGAAGTCCGTTGATACTGCTTACATTTTCTTTTTGACTGTTCCACTTTAATTCACAATACTTTTTGCTGGTCGACCATATATTTGCTCAAGCACTATTTTATATGACCGCGCAGTCTGATGGTGTTCGCCGACTGACGCTCAAAGTCAAGCGTCTTCAAAATGGCCAGCGTCCCTCTGAGCATGGCAACTTGCCTTCTCATTGGTTGAGCCCATGTCTCATTATTTATCGTAATCTCGTAGCTGGCAACAAGGAAAACTGTACGTGATCTTCACTATGCCAAAGTCGGCACACGCGCACTCGTACACATTGCGATGCTCCAGGTTTCGTCGCACCTCGCCTGGCTTATTGCACAAACTGACAACTTGGTGTTTCAAAAAGTAAGCTTTGATTATTAAAACCGGGGCTCAGGGTGGGTGACTCCACTTATTACAATTATTAAAGAATAAAATAAATCCCAATAGTTTGTCCTGTTACACATTGGTGTGCAGGCAGTAACTTATCAACACCATTGGTTTCGTAAAATGTTTCCTAGAAACAGATTTCAACTATTATTAACATTTTTCCTTAAATACATACAATGTCACCACGTGTTTCCAGACCGGAAGTAACGTGTACATCAGTTTTACAATACAAAGGTTTTACAATGAAATAGGCTTTACAGACGTCTGGGCCACACAAACATAACACATAAGCCATCATTAAATGAACATAGAATAATATAATTGAGTCTAACCTGAAAATCCTTTACTGGATTACGAAGTCATGTGGAAAGATTTACGAAACACTTAACCCTGGGCCGTCAGACCATTGAACTTGAAGGTTGGCTAAGGAATGAGAATGATGCCTGGATTAGTCGGTCCCACCATCCGGCATAAAAGCGACCTGTCCCGATTTGCCGATCAGAACCTTTGGTAAGCTGCTTACTAACTGTACAACAAACAGCTGATACAGTTGGGTAGGCCTGCTAAATTGTGTTGCTGTGGTGCAGACATGGCCTGGCAATCACATCTTAATAATCGGGGTAGCTGTGGCGAGCACAGCTGCTACGCTCATTGGCGGACTGATTGCTTTCAAACTGTGCCGGGAAAATTCAGACCCTGGCACATTATTATTATTATTATTATTTTCATGTTTATTCCAATTATTTATTATATAATTTAAATAATCTTATGATGATGCAAAATGTGACAAACAAAATAAATATGTATCCATATGTTCTTTAAACCAAACTGTTGATGGTATGTGAACATTACAACCAATGGTAGAATTTATTGTACAATGTTTCCACCACTTAGTAATAATTTTAGTAAATGACAGTGTTTGTAATCTCAGTAACACGTTGTGTTTGTCTAACATGTTGATTGCCCTTTACTATATGGTCTATATAATTAATATCCTTTGTTTTTTTTAAGTATGGGCATTTTTTTAGTAACCTCTACTGCCTCTCTAACTAGTCTGAGGAATTAATTGAGCTGCTGCACTGTGACAACTGATTTGATAAGACACATGTCACAGCGGACAGGTTAGGCTCAGCTTTACCACTGAGAATGCCACAACTTTAATTCAGGAAATATTTCCAGTTCTTGGTGTGGCCTGTGTTACAGATTTAAAGAAACATGAACATGATAAAAAATTATTTGCATAAAATAAGTATGTTTTAACAAAAGTTGAGCATTCTGACCTTTACATAAGCATTTTTACAAAAATGGCGGGAGACGGAGGGTTATCGACAAACTTAACGCAGGTTTCTCTCTCAGTCTGAAAAATTGCTACATCGTTTTTCTACCCTAAAGCACACACACACTGAAGGTACTAGGAATAGATGGGTATACAAAAATATTACAAACTGAAACATTTAATGCGTACGAAATAAAACTCTTATTACAAACACAATTTAGTAATACAAACAAAAACAATTTATTTCAAAATAGGCCTAGGCCTATAATGCAGCAATTTAGTTAAACAAAATGTAGATTTGGCGAATTATAAACATAGTAGAAATAGTCTTCTTGCAATTTCATGCATGGCAGTTGTTTCTTCAATCACATTAATTCTGAAAAATAATATTATCTCATATCATCACATTAATTCTGTTATCTACTCATATAGAAATTTACGTTTTGTGCACATCGTGTTATGTATATGTATTCACACAATCCTCCAGCTCAATTTTTAAAAGGTGCTGGAGGACAAATAACTTGTGATACACTGATCTGAACTGGAAAGCCAGGCAGGGCCGCCCAGAGACATTTGGGGCCTGGGGAAAAAGGTCTTTCAGGGGTCCCCCTTGGTCAGGCCTCTACCCCCACCCAACCCACCATCAAAAGCCATGATGACGCCACACCTTCACCCCTCAGGAAGGAAAATAAGAGAAAAAATAAACACATATTCAGATGAATCAGACAATACGTTTATTTATTAAGTATTCTATTCAATGTTTAAGATAAGTAAATACAGTAATGTTTTATGTATGATCAAATCATTGATGAAACGCTTTACAGTAATAAGCAGTTGATTGAAATTCTAAACATAAGAGATAGGCCTACCTTATTGCAGTTCTTACATCATTTGCTTAAGTAAACTAAATACATAGTTTTCTTTATAACATAAACTACTCTCATAACATTTACTTTTTTAAACTTAAGCTATTATGAAAAAGACTGGTGTTCCCCTTTCTTAGTTTACATGTTTATGTTTCTTGCCTTCACTTTGGCGAATTCGTCAATAACATTATCAGAGTTAATGGTTTTTACCAATTCATGTTCTATACTTAAAATTAATAAATGATTTAGCCTATCCTCATGCATGGTTGATCTTGGGCGATTTTTCACTAGAGACACTTTACTTAAAGCCCGTTCTCCTATTGCGACTGAAACTGGCAGAACGGCTAAGAGCCTTAAACAAACACAAACCTGGGGCAAAATTATTTTTAAATCCTTTTCTATAAATGATGTTTAGCAAATTAACAACGGAATTTAAGTTTACATCAATGCATGTCAGAGATTCTTTAATGATGTAATAAATCTTCAATTCATCACAGAGATTGTCTTTATTCATATTTTATCATCGTTGGGGTACTTATTGGCTAGTTCTTCTGCTATCGTTTCTATCTGAACCTCATTTGAATTGATATCTGCAGAAATTATTGGAGAAAATACATTTGAGAATTCCTGCATTCTCTCTGCTAAGAACCTGATTTCCAAGGCGAGAAGATCTATGGAAGGTAGGAAAACTTGAACTTTAAATCGTGATTTATGAAAATCAAAAGTGTGGTCGGCACCCATGAATCATCGAAAAATGATTTCTTTTTTCTCATTGTAGTTCTTTTTAGCTGAGTTGTCACTTTAAAGTTTGAAGCTACTAATTTAGCTTTGTTCCTCCGTCTTCAGAGACCCGCAATGCAAATTTTTCGTCTCACGGCATTTTTTGTTACAACGTCTGAGCGTCCTTTTTAACTGTTCGGCGCAGGTGAGGCGCTCGTGCATATGGACTTACATTCTGTACGTGACCATTCTTGACTTTTGTACTGCACACACCGTTCCAGACTAACGTGTGTTTAAAAAGCTCTGCTGTAGTTCTTTGTTCAAAATGTCAGGGGAATTCGCAGTGTTAATTTTAATATAGAAATTAATAAAATAAACCTTCCCAGTTTGTCCTATTACAGTGTTGACTTCTTCCTGGAGACGCAACTCTCGTAATCGGAATTCTTCTATCTTCTCTTCATGGGCAGTTGTTGTACCCTTGACTTCGTATACTGATGCATCTAAATGGTTGCATCTCTCCTCAGCTCTTGTCTGTACTTGCCCAATCTCCTCCTTCTGAACTTGGTGCACTTCTTGTTTAAATTGCTCGAACTTTTCTGCTGTTTCCTGTTGGAGTCCTTCAACCCTCCTTTTACCTTCATCGTCAGCTTCGTTTATTTTGTTTAATATTTCCTCACGGACTTGTATCGCTGTCTCTTGGGTCTTTTCTATTTTTTTCTTCAGTCTCCGTTATTGTCTGCTTTATTTCTTTACGATACTCTATTAATTGTTGTAATGTTTCCTGGTTACCTTTGATTTTATTATTCAGTGTCTCAATATCCTCCTTTATTTGTTGTCTTAATATTTCGTGGTTTTCCTTAGATGTTTCATTATTCTTCTCATTATTCTCTTTCATTTCCTGTCTTAATGTTTAGATATTCTTTTCGTTATTTTTGTCTATTTTTTCAATATCCTCCTTCTGTTTCTTAAAATTGTCATTTGTTTCTTCCATCATTTTGTCTATGTTCCCATTTGTTTGCTTATTATCTTCCTTGATACTGTCGAATTTCGTTCATATTTTCCTTCATTTGTTTCAAATTTTCATTCATTTGTTCTTTCTGTTTCCTAGAGTCTTCTTTAATTGATTCCCATAGTTGTTGGGCCTCCTCTGGCTTCCTGGAGAAGCCAGGAAGAATACTGTATTCCGGGTAGAATACAGTACATATTTTTAGCCGTTCCTACGGGGCCCACCACATCGTAACTGTTTACATCAGGGAAAGTGGCCCCATAAAAGTGGGAATATACAAATTCAATATTTAATGAAATGATAAACACTTAAGCCAGGGAGGCCAGCTCTTCGCCTGAATTTTTCCGTGTTTCTTTTGGTAATGATTGTGGGGCAGGAGGGTCTGGGCGGCCCTGAAGCCAGGGCATGCAATAGGGAGGAATGGGATGGACTCTTGGAGCAGGCCAAGACCCACCAAGTCATGGCTGATGTTAATGATACTAATCTAAAATACCGGTACATTACATTATACATAAGACAACTTAGAGCCTTAAAAATACAGTTTTCTTGTTCAGATGTAAATTCCATTAAAGTTATTGCAAGTAAACTAACACTTTATTAAATTTCATTAAAATGTATGCTAATAAACTAATTGATAAAATAGTTATTAATCATTCTGATAATTGTCCAGGTTTTTTAATAGCAAAATGGAAATTTTAATTGTTACTGAATCAGCTGTTAATTTATCTGCTGGTATCAGTTTGCTAAAAATGTATATGTAATTATACAGAAAGGAATTTTGTAAACTTAAGGTGTACAAAAAAAAGTGTTTCACAAATAAATAAGATATAAAGTTTGTCGATATGGCAATATTATGATTGTATAGTCATTACTATTATTGTAATTTATTATTTGACTGTTATGAGAAGATACATTAATAAATTTTGTATAATTGTCTCATTTTTTTTTTAGAAAACTATTTAAACTTCTTGTGTTTCTATAAATTGTAACAATTCCATGAAAATCAAATGTATTTTGTTGTAAATAAATATGAATTCCAAACAACCAATGGATCAACAAAACTGTGCTTTATGTTATTATTTATGTACTTTTCACCTACTCGAGGCAGTAAGCCAGGGGACAGAACTCACTAACATGCACACATAAATGCAGTGGATTAGAGTCCGGTCTGTAGTTTAGAAATTTGATTCACCAAGTGGACATCCTTTTATCTAATAATGATGTGCTGATTATCAAATTAAGTAACGAAATGGTTGTTATTTTCAGATTCTAAATAAATGCCTAATTACTTGTATTAAGTAAAAATTTAAACATTTTATGACTGTGCAGGGGAGCAGCCAGGATTTTGTTTGGGGTGGGGTGGAGAAGTAGTTTTTTGTTTTAATTTCTGTGAATAAAACCCCCAAAGAATAAAAGAAAAAGAACTCATTGTTTTCTATTCATTTTGGTGTAATCAGAAAGGTAAGTGCATGGAAACATCAGGGTTATATTAGTAGATATCTAAAATTTAGCAAAGTCACAAAGCAATAAAGTTGGCACCAGGGCCGGACTGGCCCTCAGGAAAAGACGCAGACCTTAGGTTTTTGAGGGCGCACCCCTCAAGTGGAGTTTAATGTAATCCCGACCTGGAAACTCGTCATACAACACCGTTTTGCCAAGAATACCATTTTGTTAATATTGTATTGTTCACTATTGATTGCCGTTAACGTTTTACTATTGTAAATGAGTGTTAATATTTACTAGCAATAAATACCACTTCCTGAGGCAGTTCCTATAAAGCTGAGAATGAAATAAAGAACAGACACACAAGAGTTGCATATCTAAAAAAAAAAGGATAAAGTACGGTATTTGAAATAATTTACAATTTGAAATTAAGCCTTTTTTAATGTTACAAATGTTTGTACTACAAATAAAAATAAAGGAAAAATAGAACATTACCTTTCAATGGAAACAAAATGTTGATTGATATTTTTGTACATCAACAAAATACCTTTAAAAATCAAACGTAGTATTAAATTTTTTGTTCAAAAAATATCAATGTCACTTTTAAGAATTTACGGTACCAACATCTTAAATAAAACACTGAAATTGATACATAATAATTAGTGAAGCAAAATTCTACTCTGTACAACTTTTGTTATCAAGAAACAATTAAATAATTTAAAATTAAAATTTTTTATGTACAAGTGTTTGTTTGTGCTAAAACAAAAATAAAGAAAAAATAGATCATTACTTTTGAATGGAGACATATTTGATTGATATTTTTATACATCAACAAAATACCTTTAAAATCAAATGTAATTCTACATTCTTGTGTACAATAAAGATCAATGTTGCTATCAAGATCTTACCAGCGTTTTAAATAAAATACTGAAATTAATACATAAAAATTAGTAAAGGATCTACTCTGTACACATTTTTGTTATCAATAAATAATAAAATATAAAAAACAAAGTTTTAACTTGAATCTGTAAGTATAGGCAAATTTTAAAAACAAGCTACAAAACTTTTACTAATTTGCTGCCGACTTTATATTTTTCTAACCAGGAAATAAAGTCAATCTATTGCAAATATGAGACAAAAACGAAAATAAATAACTTAAGGATAGTACACTTTTTACAATGTCTAACTCTTATCAGGGGCGTGCTGGCTACCCCAAGAGGGCGGTGGATAGACCGGTACGGGGGTGCCGACTACTGGGGGGCTGGCATACCCCCCAAGAAAGGGGGGTTCGGGGGTCCTCCCCCGGTAAATTTTAAATTAAAAGATGCCTAAAAACACGATTTTAGACTATCTAATGATATCGTTTTAGAAGGCTTTAATTAAAAATCTGATTGCAAAATTTGGATGAAATGATGATATTTAAATTACAGGAAGGGTTATAGTTACCTCATTCGAATTTTCTGGCCTTCCTATGTTAAACTTATTTTCACAGCATAGTCAGAATTTTTGGCATAGTCCTCTGATATCTCCAACTAACTATGGTGTATTTATTTAAAACCTGAGATGAGTCCAAATTTTTCTTACAAAACATTCATTCTAAATTTCTGCGTCGTAAAACAGCTTTAAATATTAAGAGAGGGGAAAAATAATTAACATAACGAATTTTGTTGCTATAATATGTATATATTAAAAGGCCTAGATACTATATGCACATTTGTTGAATACATCATACATCATGAAATAAACAGGATTTATTTGATGAACTGAATACATCATCAGGTACTTGTTAGGCTCAAGTGTAGTTTAACAAATGGTAAATATAAAATTAATGAATACCTATATCATACTGTCATTAGAATTCATTGAATAGTCATTCAAAATTGCTTAGTTTTATTATTATCTAAAAACTAAGCAATCGTCTCATTTCAGAGCTCGATTGACACAACTTGTCAATTATGGTGTCACTGTCTATGGAGTTTAATATATCTGTTTCGGATTGCATTAATAATAATGTCTCCAAGTTTTCATTGCTTAAAGTGGATCTTAATCTTGTTTTAATAATCTTGAGCTTGGAAAAACCCTTTCACATGTTACTTGAGTCATCGGGATAGTCAAGAGCAGCTTATATACTTTGTCTGACGAGAGTACATGCTATAGTTAAGAAGCACTTTGTAAGCACATTTTAAGCAAGAATTGCACTCCTTTTTATTGCAAGGTTGAAATGTTGGGCTCTCCTCTTCGTCGAAGTCATCATCAGACAAATCACATTCTGTGAGATCTTCTTCTTGATACTCATCACTGATTGTCTTGTTGCTTATTCGTGGCCATACCTCAGCAAATGAAGTAATCTCTTCAACAAGCTTTCCTTTATCAAGTCCTGGAAGAATCTCAACTATTTTGTCCAAGGCTTTGGGAGGCAAGGGCTCTTTATTACCAGACTGCTTAGGGTCAAACCAGGCTAGATCTAAGTACAAAGTTTGTGCTGGAGAAATCTACTTTCCATTATATTGTTAAGAGTATCTATTACACAGTAAAATGTTGATATTCTAAAACCATCTTCTGGTGTATGACCAACATTTCAATATTTTCATGACCAGCAACTTCTCCGGGTAGCTTTTTCACTTCCTTCTGTCGCTTCTGTTTAAGTCACTTTCTATGCAAATGGTTTCCAAAGATTCGTCTCGTTCAGCTCTTTCATCTAAGTTTCTAGTCATTACAGATACAAATGTTCTTGCAGCTTGTAAAGTTTCATCGAACTTTTCATGTAGTTCTTTGAGTTTTAAGTGAGAAGTTTCGATGAGCCTCCATGCTTGAACAACTCAAGATTCTTAGTCTGTAAGTAGTCAGATAAAGGAGTAGTTATCTTAAAAATTTGCAGAAACAACATCGCTACTAATATTGTTTCAAAATTTGTGAACTTTGTGAGAAGACCTTAAGCATCAGTTCTTGTTTTAGAGTTGAACTCAGGACAACTCGATATCTTGACCAAGGGAATGACTAAGTCTAAGTAGATGAGTTTTGTAGTCTGAGAGTTTTCACAACCATTCCAATTGTCAATCCTTCTAAATATCTTTACCGTAGCATTATTGTGGCTCCACCACATGGTCATGCCAATAGCCTCCAGTTTAAAAGAAGGGGTTTCATCAATGAACTTTTGTAGTCTTTTAATTGAATCCTTCATAAACACTTCAGTTTTTTGAAGTACGTCAGACAGTAATATGGTTACAATGATACATTGGGCAGTATCAGTAAGAATGAGGTTTATCACATGTGCATAGCACTAAGTATGAATGTGTTTTGGAATTACTTCAGATAATCTTGCTGTCAATCCCTTATACTGACCACTCATGTTAGAAGCTTCCATCAAATGCATTAGCAACGCAGTTCTCTATTGGTATGTTGGATGCACTCAAAACGATATGAACGGATGCGATTTGAACGATAATTTCGTACCATTTATCTCAAATGCTTGGTCTTATTTTCCTAAATCTAATAACTTCTCCAATATGAATATTTTACATTATTAGGCCGATGGCAAGAGGGCGTCATGAGAGGAGGGCGCACCGGGACATGTCCTGGTGGGCCAGCACGCCCCTGACTCTAATAATTTAGTATTCAATAGTAGAGTAGGCATTGCATTTCTTCACTCTGACTGAAACCAAGTCGCACAGCACAGACGGGCACTTGTTCAATGCCTGCATCCGATTCGCCTACTTTCCTAGGAAATGGCGTTCGGCTACGGTCACGATGATCCCGAAGCCGGGCAAAGACCCCAAGTTTGCCGAGAACCTCCGGCCTATCAGCCTGCTGTCCACATCCAAAAATTCTTTGAACGACTAGTCCAGCGGCGACTAGCGGATCACCTTCAACGGTTAGATATTCTGGTCCCCGAGCAATTCGGTTTTCATGCCGGGCACTCCTCGACGCATCAATTGATGCGCTTCATGGAGACCATGGCCGAGGCCGGTTGCTCGCGAGAGCAGACCGTCGCTGTTTTCCTTGATGTTGAGAAGGCGTTCGATCGTGCTTGGCATCCAAGCCTCCTGTACAAACTTACGGAGATTCTGCTTCCAGATTGCTACATTCATTTGATTGCTAGCTTTCTTCGGAACAGAACCTTTTGCGTGAGATTTGATAGCACCCTTTCTTCGGCAAGGGCTATTACGGCTGGTGTACCTCAGGGAAGCGTCTTGGGCCCCTTGCTTTTCTCTGTGTACGCGAATGACGTGCCCAAGTTGCCTGGCAACAGGTTGGCCATGTTCGCTGACGACACGGCGGTGTATGCCGTCGATCGTCGAGCTGAAACGGCAGTTATCTGGCTCCAGGAACCAAAGCCAACGTATTGAACGAATACGTTGAGTGGGCAGAGAGATGGAGGGTTGCCATCAACGCGGCCAAGAGCACAGCAGTAGTCTTCTCCAGACGCTTAAGGCTCCCCGACAGACTATATGTAGGCGATACTCAGTTGCCCTGGTCTCGAGAGGTCAAGTACCTCGGGGGTCCACCTAGATCGTCGTCTTACCTGGCGGACACACTCCGCACAAGTAGCCCGCAAGACCGCCAATCGCTTATATCAACTCCGCCCTCTGCTGTGCAGCAACGCCATGACCCGCCGCCTAGGGAAACTTATCGTCTCCACCTATGTGGTGCCGATGGTTACCTATGCGATCCCCGTATGGGGCTACTTGGCCAAGACCCAAAAGCGAAAGCTCAGTCTCTGCTTGACCGAGGATAGCGCTGGGCGTGCAAAGCCCACTATCTGACATCAAATAGAACCATCCGAGAAGCCCTGTGTGTCCGTTCCTTGGACGCCACTATACGGACACTGTCCCGCAAATTTTATCGCCGTTCCACCTGATTCCAGGGCAACCACCTCATTAGCGCCCTCAGTCACTACCAATCTGTTCCAGGAGAATCTTGGACCCGGCCTCGGCATATTCTCACCCTCAATTAATTAATTAATTAATTGACCACCCACGGCCAGTAGCAGGCCACACCCTAAAGCCAGCCCCATCCAGGGCCGGATCTAGGTACCGCCAGTCCTCGCATTGCAGGGGGTCCGCGCCATGGCCTGGGTGCGGCTCGAAATAGCTCGGTAAGGCGCGTCGTCGTCTATAAATAAAATGGTCGGGTGGCGCACGCATGCACAAGGCCGTCAGCGCCACTTGTCAGATTCAGTCGCTCACTGCTCACTCAGTCAGATGGTACGTGTTGCTGTACTGCAGAGCTGTCACACACATCTGTCGCATGTCTGCTCCTGGTTTACATGTACTTATAGGTTATAGTTATACGAGACGCAAATAAATAAAAGGAATGGAGCAGGAACCTAGTTCAACTAGCGGTGCCGCTAAACGAAGAAGAAAGCATTAGAAGAAGAGTCTATAAAACAGACAAATAAGACAATAACTTCATTCCTGTCTAAAAAACCAAAGACCTCTGACGAGAACCAAGCTCTTCAGGTTCCTGATGCAGGTATGTTAAGCAACAAAACTTGACAGTATTTTAATTTTAGTTGTGTACATGCTAAAGGGTTAAATTACCGGTACAGTTAAAAAAAAAAAATCATCAGTAAATTCACCAACAATTTTGTATTTAACTTTTCATTAACACACATTGTTTTTAAAATTTTTATAATTTATTAATTAAGATTGTACAAATAAAAAAGTACAGTCTGAAAGACACCTGTGGTAGTGCCAGGACCTTTGGGAAGTACGTATTCATTTTTCAAATTCAAAGATTTTGTGCATACTTCTCACTGGATCTGTCACTCGTGACTCGATACTTCTGCTTTGAATTACAAATATCATTTACAGTTTAAAAGCTGAGTGATTTTAAAAAATGGATTTCGGCTTAAAACTGGCATTATAAAAAAAAATAGAAAGATATTTTATAACAGAATATTGTGCAGTAATAATTTAAGATAATACTAACATATTTTATACTAACTGGTATAATGTATATATATTTGTATTTATTTTCATGCTGAATATCACATGTATTAACCACGAAAGTCTTTGAGCTCACTAAACTTTTGTTTGTTGACTTTGAGATAATGTCCTCCAGTTTCCCTAAAGTGCTAACAGCCTTGACATTGTTTCTAACCCTGCCCGTAACGGTTGCATCAGCCGAAAGATCATTTTCCACACTCAAGAGAATAAAAAGTTACCTGAGGAGCACAATGGGTCAAGACAGACTGAGCGCTTTGGGATTCATTGCCATCAACAACGCTGAGGCATCAACAATTATTGATAAGAAGGAGCTTATAAAACGCTTTTCTGAAATGAAATCAAGGAAGAAAACTTTTTGATATTATGTATATAGTACACACTGTAACATTCTTTGATCAACAATTTGTGTGTAATTAGTAAATAAAGTAAATTTATTATATCTACAAACGTGTGTTCAATTTAATACATAACCAGTGTCCATCACAGCCTTAAGACTTAGGTGTTACAGACTTTTTTTACAGACAAAGAAAACAAGTGACGAAAATTCAGGGCCCGTGAAGGATTTTCGCTGGGGGACGAACAATTTTTAGATCCGGCCCTGGCCCCATCAATTGTCCCTGCGGCAGGAGCTCTATTTGAAGCTCGGGACGCAGTATACGAGCGGGCGACGGGCATCGCACAGCCCCACTGGTCAAGCTCGGACGGGTATGTACGGCGCACACCCTCACTGCGCAGCGCTCTGCCAGACTCGCGTCATTTTCTGTTGCATAGGGTAGACCGGGGCAATTCTGACACCTGGGGCAATACCGACACAGTACTTTTTGGTCGTAGTTTTAGTGACAAGTGGTGCTGAATGGTGTTGCTACCTTGTGGTCGACACTGAAACTAGCGCTCAGTGCGTTTCTGTCGTCTAAGGGAAGTAGTTGTTGTGTCATGAAGTAAAACGTATTTTCCCAGTTTTTGATCTAAAATTAGACTTCTATACTAATTAAGGTAAGGGTTTTACTAACTGTTTAAGAATAATATCACACAGCTTACTAGAAAGTACATACTGTATTTTAACGAACATTTTAGTATAACTGTTGTTAAAATTTGAGGTATAGAGTAGTCTGTAGCATTATATATCCGCCATCTTGTCCTCCCGGGGTAATGTCGACATACCACTATGGGGAAATATCGACAGCGTGTCGGTATTTCCCCAGTTATCATATAATTTTTTATGGGATCGCTAGTATCTAAATGTTTGTTTTGAATGTCTTCCAGATGGTGAGATCGAGAAAAAGAACTACTGAGAGAAGTAAATGGGATGAGGAAACCCTTAAAAGGGCCTTTGAATTGGTTGCAAGTGGAAGATCGGTGAAAAGTGTGGCAGCCGAAACAGGCATCCCAAGAATCACTCTTCACACCGCCTAAAATCAAAATGCACAGCTAAACCAGCCTTGGGTAGAAAATCCTATATTACCTCTGAACAAGAAAGCATATTAGCTGATCATATAAAGCAATTATCAAACCAGTTCTATGGTATTACATTAACTGACTTACGGCGACTTGCCTATGAATTGAGTCCGATTGACTTTATATCGTTATTACTGAAAAGAACTACAACTTATAAATGCCCCTCAGTTTTGTGACAGAGAAGTTTAAATTTCATTATGTGGGCTAACTATATGCACATTAATTACTAAAATTTCACAGTGCACAGAAAAAATTCATAAACTTAGTAGAATTTAATTACTTTGAAGTTTTTTGGAAGTTTAGCTGTAATCAGTTTGTTTAAAATTGCTTATTTTAATACAGAAAACTTGAAACCTACATGACTGACTGTGCAGATCCTAATTCTAATTTAGATTTGATTGTCCAGGTGGTTTATAGACCAGAAGCCTGGCTCCACAAAATTTTGTGGAAAGAATTTTGGTTAGGCCTATTTTGGTTAATTGGTAGTTGTGACTAACTTTAATTCATAAGCTTTCTGGTATTACAATATACCAAAATACTAAGTGGCTTATGTTGTTTGTGGTTTTAAGGTTAACTGAGAGCTTTTGGTGGTAGAAGACATATTGCCCATTCTTGAGGTAGACCCATTGCAGGTTCCCAATCAGTATCTGCATTTTTCAAAATTTTGTGTTTGTTTTGTCTAAGCTAATTGTTCATGTTATTTCTTCACAGTTTGTGCGTGTGTGTATGTGTTTGTGCTAGTAGTCTTTGTTGTTATAACATTAGTGGAAGTATGTAGTGATCCCCTTCATTTGGTAAGTCATCTGCTTTGTGATTTGGAAGGGGGACACTAATTTTAATATTGCATACAGATGTATTTTTAATATTTTGAATAGGTATAATCTGTGTAATTATTGAACAGATTCTTTATGAATCACTGCGTTTTTACATTCACGATAATTTCTTTTTCAAACTCTATAATGAGTTCTTAGATTTTGTTGTCCATGATGTGTCCATTGATTAACTAAATATAATTATATCACTACCGACTTGGAACAGAAAGTTTTTTATTGGTAAAAACGTAAAAATTTTACCTTATAGCCTGAACCAGTTTTTGCTTATTACAAGTTTCGTCAGAGGCTGCCACTGCGAGCACTCTCCGTCTTGTTCTTGGCGATGGCGTCGACTTCTGAAGGGTCGATGTTGTGTGTGTGGGGTGTGATATGTTTTAATAATACATTTGATTTGAATTGTGTCTGCTCGTTTAGGATGCCATTTTTATGTGTTTGTATATTGCCAATTGTTCAAGAGTGTGTAGTTTTTGGCCTTTTGTGTGTACGTGTAGAATATCCATGTTGTTGTCGATGTTTGTGTATGTGTGGTTTGCTTCAATGAGGTGGTTTGCAAAGGTGGATTCGGTAGTGGTGTGTAGTGCTTTTGTATGTTCAATAATTACTGTGCGAATGCCACTTCAGAAACTGTTGAAAACATTATCGTAGAACGTATGTACCCTGCAAACTTTTCCTCAGAGTTACTTTTTGCCGTAAAGTTTGTGGCAATGTTTTCACTTCATTGGCGTTTTTACTGTTAAACAACTCGGCAACAGTTGAAATGGAAAGAAAAAAATATTGTAATAAAACTAGATCAGTCGTAGTAATTTATGTAATTTTAATTATGTTTGTTTTAATTAATTTAATTATTTATATTGATTTAATTTTTGTTTGTGGTTTTAGTTATTATTAAAGGTCATTGTTTTAAAGCGTTCACGATTAATTTTTCTGGTTTAGCCGGCTCCTTGTTTGTCGAATGTTGAGTATCGGACAGAGTTGGTTTCCTCTTCTCTCGTAGATATTTTCGGTGACGTTGGTCAAGTCAAACCTCCGCTCAACAGTCCCTGAAAGGACCAAGGCATACCGCGCGGCTGTGTGCAATGTGACGGTTGCATGGCCAGTACAACGCGCCACCAGCCGCTAGTTGCGGTATTCACAGCCAGGAGGCGGCGCTGTTATCTCAGCGCCTACTCAGTTCGGCCTCACGACGCTGAGTGCACGCCGTACGGAGCCTCCGCCGGGAATTGAACCCGGAACCACGAGCGCATCAAGCGCCCGCGCTAGCCACTAGACCATCAGGAGGCTCGGCATTGGTACCTACTGTAATTAAGACATTTTTGTATAAAGGTACTTACTTGGTGTGATGTTCTCAGGAGCAGGTACAGTGTGTCAGCTTCCCTAAATGAAACAACATCAATTCAAATAATTTGTGGTGCCATTTGCGTTGCCAACTGTCGCATGTCGTCTGCCAAGCCTGTAAATTCCTATCTATTTGAAATAATCGGGCCAACTCTAATTATTCTTTTGAACATAATTTATTTATTGTGGGTGTTTTGTTCATTTATCTCATTAACCTTTAACAATATAAGATTAAATCTTTACAAATACCTTTCATTACTTATTAGACTCTTTTCAAAATGCCTCAGGGTGGTTATTCTGTGTACGTGTATTCCATACTTTACAATGTTTATTTACTATTAAAATAATCAATACGGGGTTCTTGGAGCATACAATATACGAAAACGTTAATACAAAACAATTATTATTATTTAATAGGAGAGTGGTCACCTCGGATCACTGTAATCTCAATTCATTACTTTCATAAAAATGTAAACAGACGTCATGCGTCAACTTATAGGTTAGATCTGGCGTGTCTAATATAATGCCAGTTACATTCGTTAAACATTTGAGTGGTCAATTGACAAAGTTATGATCTCTTCAGTAGATCCAACTATCATTGGGATAATAACATGGATATCCTTTATCAGGTAAATTACTTATTAAATACAGGCATGTCCATGGTTTATCAAATGGTGGTACATCGACTTAACCTATTTTGGTTCAGTAGAACCTGCTGTCTTCACACTATTAATAAACATTCATTTATAATTAGGTACAATAAATTTCATTAATGTTTATTTGACTCTATGAGGTTCAACGCCTCTTGAAAGTTCCTTTATTTATTCTTAATTCTACTTAGTGTCAAGTTATGTTCACTTCTTAGTCTACAAGAATGATATCACCATACTCCCTTTTATTTATATAATACCGCGATTGCCTGGGATTATACACTGACAATCGTGTACGCACTACATTTTTCTTTCTTATTTCACTTAATTCACTTTATAAATGTCTTTTAGACATTTGATTCGTAATTGTACTGAATCATACGTTACTCTCCGCACAGGTTAGGTAAAAATTTACTTTTATTTCATCAAGAACTCTTGTCGTGTTTCCTCCGTTGATCGTACAATAAGAATGATGCTTAACTTGGCGTCCCCTTGCTCGTCAAGCCTCGCTACAGGTAATTTGATTGGTTCTAATTTCGACGACACCTCACTGATAATTTCCTGTCGCGTGGGTCTTCTGGTCGGAAAGTACGAAAATATTTCCATTAATTTACACAAATATTTAAAAAGGCATTTCACTTTCTTATGGTACTTGGGAGTTCTAACTGACTAATCTCAATCGTTTTTAATTGTTTGTTCTCTAGATCAATTAGGTACCCCTCAAGCCATAATTCTGTTAATGTTTGACACTTTTTTAATTTCACCACTTAGGCCTATTACATTTTTCAATTAAAACTATCTTACTTTCTATTATTTACAATTCAATTTCACAATTAGGTTTATTGATGATTATTCAGTCTCTTTCTGTCCTTTAATCATATTATAAACCAGTTATCTGTGATAACAACTCTAAAATCGAGCATCAACCTTGCTGTACAGGTAGCATTATGGTTTGGATTTACCTTATATTATTTATTGAAGGTATTTTAAGAATCAGTTACACTTCACTTCTGTTCTTAAAGGTCCCCTCCAACTTCTGGCTATCAGGGCTGACTTAATCAATACCCCTTCTTGTAATATTTTAACTCTTATTGATTTTTTAAATTGAGTGATCATTCTCCTTTACAAGATAGTGATAGTAATTATGCAGGTGTTACCATCATTTGATTGGTAATAGTATGTCACCTTGCTTTGTTAATACAATAAAACATCTTGCATCTGGTGTCAAGATGCCAGTACGTCTATTTTCTATTATCTTGTGAATTTAATCTATTTATAATTGGTTTACCTTATATAAGTGAAATAGAACCTTGCTGGTTCTATTGACATTAATTTGTCCTCTCCTTTATCTCATATTGTTACAGTTTTAGTAAGATTTGTTAGGTAACATCAAAATGTCTAACTTATTGTTTGTACCTATACTAATTTCAATACAATTCTACTGGTTCTATACATTGATTCTGCGTTGGTACCACCTCTTTAACATTTAGGTTCATTACCCTCCAACAGAAATTAGATTATTAGGCATTTAGTTACTTAACTCTCCTGTTTTAGGTGCATAATTCACATATAGTGAGGTTAAGAGTCCTATCATGGTTTGGCAACAATGTGTTTGTTTTATAATGATTTCAATGTCTTTTCATTTCACATTATTATATGATTACTAATGTTATTTATGATTTTAGGTTTATTATACACCCTTTTGTCTCTATTACCCATTTTAAACAGTATTTATACACATCATTTGGTAAGTAATATCCCTACATTTTCTCTAGTTACATTCTGGTCTATATGATTCATGATTGTTATTCTTCCAGATACACAGTTAATTTATACCTTTACTAATTTTATTTCACTCTGCTGACCTTTGTTCATTGTCTCATTTAATTACTACATAAGCTTTCTTTGTCGGCATAGTTATTTACATTAGTTCATCAGGCATCATTATTACTCTGCCCTTTACTCTGGGCTTTCTTGTCATGATCCATTCATCTTGTCTTAACTCTTCTTTGGTTTTGAGTAGGGCACATCTTATTCTTCATTCTGTTTTGGTATCTAGTTAGGCTTTGTAGTGATCTTGTTTACTCCATTTATAGTTTCTTCTCTCTGTCTTTGGTATTCACATTTTCACCTAATCTATTGGGTTAGTTGTCATTTAATTACATTTCGTCTAAGTGATTGTTATTATTTCCTTGATCATCTTCATCAGTGTGTTAAAGATGTATTCTTTATTTATTTAAAATCACCTTCTACTTGTCTTGGTTATTAACATTAAAGTTGTATGTAGCATTCTTTATGCTTTGTTACTGTTGGATTATTGGTTGTTTGGGACCCTGGTGGTCGTGATCTTATGTAACATTACAGAATTGCCCCCTTCAAAAAATGATTATATCTGATAATATCTGCATGGTACCGGTATTGAAGAAATTATCATTACTTATGGCTCTCATTACTCATAGTATTTCTTCAACGACGCTTGGTTGAATGTACCCTTGGTTTTCTTACTCACTGGATCTGAAATCTCATATGTGTTGTTCTGGTTATTCTTGGTGATGGTATACGGACCTGTATACAGTAATAGTAGTTTCTTCGTGATACCCTCCGTTGTGCTGGGTAATTCTCGATGTTTTAGTAATATTCTATCCCCTACTTGGTACTGTATTATTTTCTGTGGTGTTTTGTTCTGGTACTTTCTTCTACCTTCTCTATAATCTTATTATGAAATTGGACCTTGTTGAACTGGTATTCCTGGCTTTGGGGAAATTTAGTAATGTCAGTGATTTCTCGGGGTGGTGGTTTCTCAAACATGGCATTATATGGTGTGGTTTCGATGGATTGGTGATGAGCTAGATTTATGAAATCTTCTGCTGCCGATATGTACTCATTGCATTTCCATTGTTGGTTGGAGCAGCATGTCCTGATGATTCTCCCCACTTCTCTCAGGACTCTTTCTGCAGGGTTGCTGCTGGGATGGTATACTGAAGTTTTGTAAGTTCTTACACCATGATCTAGCAGTGTGTCCTTCCACTTCCTCCCCTTGAATTGGAACCTCCACTGCGAGGGAAAGGACCGCAGATGTCTACGAAAACCTTTTCTAATTTGTTTGATGAAGTTATAGGTATCATTATCCCTTCTTTCTTCTCGTTGTTGCATTTTACTAATTGACATGTGGCAATTTCTAATATAATTACGCACCCTTCTGTTAATGTCCTTGATGTACAGGTGTTCTTCCAGTGCCCTTATCACTTTCAACGCTCCCATGTGTCCATAACGTATGTGATAATCGATGATGATTTCCTTCTCTAGCGTTCGGGGTATTACTAACTTCCATGTATTATTGTGGTATCTTGTCTTGATGAATAAAAGATTGTAATGTATACAATAGTAAGGTATTATCCTATTGTCCTGTGCACCTAATCTCTGTTGAATCTGCAGTAACTTGGTGTCTTGCTTCTGGTGTTGTTCGATTCCTTTAACTATTTCTTCTAGGTCCAATCGACCCTTAATGATGTGATAGATTTTTGCAATTGTTTCCTTCTCTCCTTCATAGGTTTGATTGGTTATATTGATACGTGACAATACGTCGGCTGCTATATTCTTTTTGCCTGGAATGTACTCCCAACTGATGTTATATTCCTGTAAGGCTAGGGTCCATCTTGTCAATCTACCGTGGCTTAATTTACAGTTCTTCAGGAATGATATGGACTTGTGGTCAGTCCGCACGGTTATTGAATACCCCAAAATATAGGTCCGGAATTTTCTGCAGGCAAACACTACGCTTAACAGTTCTTTTTCTGTCACATTGTAATTTCGCTCGCACTTGTTCAGTGTTCTACTGGCAAAGCTTATAACCAGGTGGTTTCCTTCCTCGTCCTCTTGGTACAGTGCAGATCCTAAACTGATGTCATTTGCATCACAATTCAAGTAGAATAGCTTATTGAAATCTGGGTGATGCAGCATTACCGTTTCCAGAAACTTGTTCTTAATCAATTGAAATACTGTGTCTTGGTTTGGTCCCCACGTCCATTTGTCCTTTGAAGATAATTGTGGCGATGATTAGTTGTTAATTCTGAATAATTACTCTGGAATTTACGATAATAGTTGCACAGACCTAAGAAAGACTGTAACTGCTTTTTGTTTTTCAGGGTGGGGACTTGTTGGATTGATTCTACCTTGTCTCTTGAGGGGGTTATTCCATGCTCTGATAAATGGAAACCTAAAAACTGTACTTCTGTAGCTATAAATTGCGATTTCTCTAGTTTTAATGTAATGTTGTTTTCTGACAGCTTATTTAATACATGTTCTATTCTACAACAATGATCCTCCCAATTGGCAGAAGTTATGAGTAGATCGTCTACGTATATGGTAGTGAACTGGAGCGCTTCTTGACCTAATACCTGGTCCATACATTTAATAAACACCGGTAGAGAGTTCACTAATCTGAAGGGCAATCGCTTAAATTGGTAATTGCGCCCTTCGAATATGAACGCCATATACCTACGGCTGTTTGGGTGTAGCTCCACCTGCCAGTACCCGCAGACAGTGTCCCAGGAACTAATAAACTGCGTGCCATGAAACTTCTTCAGAGTCTCTTCTATTTCTCCTGGAGATGTTCTGTTAATAATTAAAGTTTTATTGATCTCCCTAGCATCCAAACAAAGTCTTACTTTCCCGTTCTTCTTCCGGATAGCTACAATAGGGCTGGTATAAGGTGACTGACTGCACTCAATGATGTCATCTTTTAATAGTCGGTTGATTTCCGTCCTGACTGCCTCTTTTAGAGAATATGCAATAGGGTAGGATTTCCTATTAAAAGTTACCGGTTCTCTAAACTTTAGTTCACATTGGTAATTCTTGACCTTACCCGGGGTGTCTGAGAATACATTTCTATATCTGTTATATATGTTTATTAACTTTTCAGTTTGATCTTGATTTAGTGGATTGTCTCCCTTCGTCGACTTAAATTGGCAGATTTCTTCGATCTTCTCGTTCCATAAACTGTTATTGTTTTCTTGATATTTAATTTCCTCCTTGGGTGTCTGATTCCTATAACTTTGTAATTCCCTAACGTGGAAAATGGTACGGTCCTGAGGGGTTTCTTTGCTTCCAATTAACTCAGCCGTCCATTCCAAATCTCGTGAGCTCAGAGTTACTCTCGCTCTGCTCATGTCAATAATTGCTGAGTATTTTCTCAGAATATCGCAGCCGATTAAACTGCAAAAAGGTAAGCCATTGGCTACTAAAAATATCATAGGAATTTTGACCCCATGACTAGTCACTTCTACCCTGACCTGTTTCTTGACGGTCTTATTTTGTCGCCCAGTCGCTCCCACTAGTATTATGTTGTTGATCGGTTGGTATTACCGATTTACATTCTCCTTGTATTCTGTTGATCTCAGTGCTGTCAATTAAAGAGACGTTCGCACCCGTGTCGATCATTAATGTGGTGGTCACCCCGTTTATTTCAGCAGTCACATATGCTATTTGATTATTGCAGTGGACGTTGCCGATCTCCTTCTCTTCAAGTAGCTCCTGTCGGATATTCTTTAAATAATGACCCCGTATTATAGTTATGGTCTTGTCTAAGTTTTGTTCGTCATGTCCATAATTGTACCCAATAGACTGGTTCAGTGAGAGGTCTTGTTGGTTTCTCACTGCCGCTGTTCGTTTAAAGAGAGTTCATTCTCTTCCTCCCGTCTGTCCGGCATGTTTGCTTGATTCATCTCGTTTATTTCGGGTCGTCCTCCAGGGTGATGGTTTAATTCGTCGGAGTTTCTCCTCCTGCCGTCTTCATTACTTTGGCTCCTTCGTGGTTCCCTCCTTGAATTTCCCCTGTCATTGTGATGGTACGCCCTATCATCATGTCCGTTAAAGCTCCGGCGTCTCTGGTAATATCGCCTCCTCCCATAATCATTATTGGCTTGGACATAATTAACCCTTCTGTATGGTTGGTGTTGATTATTTCTGCCTTGGTTGTTTGGTCGGTTTTGGTTATAATTATTATATGGAGGCCGTCTCATGTTATTATTATTATTGTCAGCGTGGTTGTTACCCGGATTGTTTGGTCGGTGATTGGTTTCGCTGTTTCTGTTGACATTGTTGTCGTAGTTATTTCGGTTGTTCCGGTAATTTGGGTTGTTATTACCACTTTGGTTATTATTCCTATCCAGGTAATAATCATTCCTCCTACGACTTCTTCTGTAGTAAACCTCATGCTCATGGTTCTCGAGTAGCGCCGCCATGGATTGGATGGTTTTAATCTGTCCTCACTGCCGTGCTCGCGCTATTCCCTCCTCGTAGTGATACGATAATTTCGTGACCAGGCATTCCTCCGGTATTTTAGGTTCGAGGTTCCTCGCCAAGCATACTTTACCGAGGAAGTAAGTCGTCCCTCGACTGGCGTCGTACTTGCCATTACATATGTCGTCTCGTACAATATTTTGAGTGGACTCTGACCAATACTTAGCCCTGAAGAGCGTCTTGAACTCCTCATAATTTTGAATCTCGTGTCGAGTTGCCGTCCACCAGTTGTCGTGTATTTCTTTAAAATACTCATCAATTAAACTGCATATCACGGTCCATATATTCTCTCAAATTCTGGCCAAGTTCTCTTCTACTCTTTCTAGAAATTCGATTGGATTCTTTTTGTAATTTTTGAAATTCATGTTGTCGCGATTGTCGGTGTTTTGCATGTATTGACCCGGAGGTGGTCGATTACGAATTGTTTTGAGTTCCTCTCGTATCTGCAGGATCTCCCATTGTCGCAACTCTTCAATTTTCTCTTTGTTATTTATGGTCAGGCTTCGTACGTTGTTTACTGATGCGTCTACTTCCTCGCATCCCTCCCCTACGTCCGTTCGTACACGTTTTATTTCTTCCTGATTCATCCTCTTCAGAGATTCTATTCTGACTTCGTTAACTTCTTCGAGGCTGTTTATCCGTCCATCAACCTCTTCTCTAGTTTGCTGTAACTCTTGATTGTACTGTTCACACCTCTCGTGTACTTCCGCGATCTCTCTTCTAATGACTGTTATTTCTCCGTCTATTTTCGTGTTTATCTTCACGTTGTTGTCCTCTATTCTTTTGCTGATGTCGTCGATTTTCTCCTCCATTTTCTTGCCGTTGTCGTCTAATTTTTTATTTAGATCTTCCTTTAATGACTCGATATTCTTGTTGGTTTCCTTCAACTCTTCCTTTAATGATTCAATTGATTTGTTGGTATTTTCTTCCATCCTCGTACTCAAGGCGTCCATAGTTTTATTATTACCTTCCATAATCATCCGCATCATTTCCTGGTAATTCACGTCCCCTGTTTGTGTGGGTCTCTCAGGTAGTTCTGCTGGTCGTGTGGTTTTGATAGGTTCCGCGGGAGTTAATATCGCTTTGATATCTTTGACTGGCGTCGCCTCCTTGTCGTCCATATCCAATTCTTTTTCGGCTTCCGCCGCGCGTTTCTTCGAGGTGGCTCTCCGGTGCATTTTCCGTTTGTTCATATTGCAGCTGCCACTAGAAGTTAGTTTGTTTCAAAAATATTATTTTTTGTTTATTTTGAATTAGATTTCACCTAATTCTAGCCTCTAACGTTGGTCGCCAATTTGTAATAAAACTAGATCCGTTGTAGTAATTTATGTAATTTTAATTATGTTTGTTTTAATTAATTTCATTATTTATATTGATTTAATTTTTGTTTGTGGTTTTAGTTATTATTAAATGTCGTTGTTTTAAAGTGTTCACGATTAATTTTTCTGGTTTAGCCGGCTCCTTGTTTGTCAAATGTTGAGTATCGGACAGAGTTGCTTTCCTCTTCTCTCGTAGATATTTTCGGTGGCGTTGGTACCAACTGTAATTAAGACTTTTTTGTATAAAGGTACTTACTTGGTGTGATGTTCTCAGGAGCAGGTACAGTGTGTCAGCTTCCCTAAAAGAAACAACATCAATTCAAATAATTCATGGCGCCGTTTGCGTTGCCAACTATCGCATGTCGTCTGCCAAGTCTGTAAATTCCTATCTATTTGAAATAATCGGGCCAACTCTAATTATTCTTTTGAACATAATTTATTTATTGTGGATGTTTGATCATTTATCATACAACAGAACATAATATATGCACATACAACTGACAGATATTTAATCACTTAAGTATGTGATAAAAATGCTCAAACATACCGGATCAGAACTGATGTTGACTTGTCGTGTATGTCTATCTGGGTGGATATCTGGACGCAAGCGAATAGGGGTATTACGGATTCCAGCAGAACGCGGTGTCCTGACCGACAATATAGAACTTGGAGTTCCATAATTCAGTGGTGAACTCAGGTCTATTTCACTCATACCTAAGCAATGCAATTTACAGTAAGTCTAAGAATTTATCTTTCAAAACATATTTGACAAACACAACGTTTTTTTCTATGAGCAAACCTCTATGGCTCACAGAATTATGTCAATTAAATCCCACGTACCAGCTCCAAAAGGACTTGATGGAGCCACGTTTCCCTGCCCTGGTGAAGTCTGTGTCGTAGGAGGATCTGATGCTTCCACAATCCCATTTTCTTGTCCGTTCGCTTGTCCCCTCTGGGCGCCAAATCGTAGCGGTGTGGTTCTTGGAGTACCAGTTTGTGACGACCGAGCAGGAGTACATCTGGATGATGGTGTACACAATACTCTATCACTCGGTGTACCAGGGCAATCTGCTTCCGATGACTGTCTGGACGGAGTTCGCCTGGTTGGTGTTATTAACAACCGATCACTTGGTGTACCAGGGCGATCTGCTTCCGACGAGTGTCTGGACGGAGTACGTGAACCTCGAGGACGTCTTGGACTTGAGATAGTGTGGTCTAAACAAAACTAATAAAATCTTCGAGATTGCAATAGAAAACTTTCAAAGAACTATTCACAGACAATGTTTTCAGCTTGTAATTAATATTATTAAAACAATTACTGTTTGAAAACTAAAACTTACTTAAAAATCACTCGATTTTAGTTAACATGAAACGCATCACTGTAAACAACGCTACACACAGGAGAGAAAACGCGGGAATGTACTCGTAGCACCAACTGTGAAGTATGAAATATACATTTGTAAATTGTGTATTGTGAAATCCATATCAACCATATTTGATGGATTTAATCATGGCAATCATAGTAGTAAAATTTTCCAACTGTGATATATCTGCCTTTTAACAAATATATCAACAGAAACTAAACATTCTAGTCATTTGTTAAGTCTTTTAATATACAGCTATTATATATAAATAGAATGTAATGTTATTGGTATTTCCAGGAGGTTGCACATATATTAATTGATTTTTTGGTTAATATTTACCTGTGCCACACCATACAATCTTGAAGTGAAATATTTTTTTTTCTATTCTTCTATGTTATATAAACACACGAAAATTAATTTTAAACGGGGGTCGAAGCTATTTACGAAGAAAAAAAATAAAATAAATACTCCCATAAGCATGCATGCAAAGGTGAATGATCACCATATTAACTGTGTAGATGGTGAGAAATGACATTTAACCTATCTTGCTTACACAGTCGTTTATATGCGATAACGGCTTCACTGATATCACTGTATACTATTTTTCGAATTGTTTCACTACAGTTTTGGATCACAAACAGCACAATTCACAATAGCACCACTAACCTTTTACTTTTCAACATATTTTACTTTAATTCACGCGTTATGTAGTGGCGGGTCGTTCGCGAATGGCTTAGCCAAAAAGAACTACTCCGTCAAGTGAACTATTGACTACAGTCGTTCACGCCGCTGAACGGTAGTTCGCATTAGCCACGCTCCTATTGGCCATTTATAAAACTAATCAGCGGCTTTTGGATTTGTATAAGTCTATCAGTTTCGATGAATCGGAACTGAGTGAGAGAACAGACTATTTGAAACTTTTGTTTTATTATCTGATTTTTGTTCTTTCCACAAATTTTGGGATAAGTGTGATAAAAATAAAATATCAGAGAATATCGTATTCTGGGATTGGGAGAAGTCGATTTACAAATTACATAACTGAAAAGAATAATTTTTGTTACTTTAGATGTGTTATATTATTTATTACGATTCTTAAATGAGAGATAGGTATCACGATTCTGGCCGAAGGCGACATGAATAAATTTATTTTCATAAAATCTTTATGTTGAAACACCAAAAAATATTGGGAGGGCGTGCATGCTTAGTAAAAATAAGCATGTCATTGTCAATTTACCTTTAAAGATTCGTATTTTGCGTGTTACTTTTTTATTATTGTTAAATGGTAATTTTACGATTATTTCAAAGGCGATGCATTTTTTATTTGTTTTCGTGTGTTTAAACGACATCCTAAACGAACAGACACAATTCAAATCGCACGCATTATTCGAACATATCTCACCCCACACACACAACATCGATCTTTCGAAATTCGATTCCGTCGCCCACAACAGGACGGACAGCGCTACCAGCGGCAACCTCTGAAGAAGCTTTTTAAAAGTGAAAACCGGTTCAGGTTGTAAGGTAAAACTTTGTGTTTTTACTCATAAAAAACTTGTGTTCCGAGTCGTTAATGAAATTGTTGTATATATAAATCATTTGCTAATAGTAAATAAATAATACATTCAAAACAGGCAGACGCGCCCCCATATCCCCCACAAGTTAATACTTAATTTTTACTTCAAACTTAAGTGATTAAATTACAATAATAATTTTTTGTAACCTCGGAGGCTACCCAAAATCACTCTCAGTGGTGGATACTGTAGGAAACTGATGAGCCGGCCACGCACAGTAAATCGCTACTATAACTCTCGAACCGCATTATCCTTGACACAGGCCAAACGCCCGAGCGAAGTCCGGCACAGTCGAGAAGATTCTCGCAAAATGCGTATAGTAGCACGTACGCCACACGCGTTACATTGAGATCCTTCTGGCACATTCGATAAACGCGTAGATTGTTCTGGGCTGTCGTAGCAATACATAAAACCACCTACATTAACAAAAACAGAAACCTCTTTAAATGACTGTCAGGTTTGTTTACTCCTAGTGTGACGATTTAAATTTAAAACAAATAAAAAAATTTAATAATAAAAATATAAAATGGGAAGTTAGTGAAAACCATTAAATCGCACTATTAAACCGAAGAATACCCCTGAACTAACTCATAATAGTAATGAGAATTAAAAAGGGAATTTAACTAAAATAATTAACTAAAACTGAGAAAGCAAGAGTTTAAAAGCTGTTAACCCTTTATTAAATTATCATGCTATGATCTGTGTATACCGGATCCAACTTGCATACCGACCCGGCATTAAATAAAAAATACCTGTAAACTATAATGTAAATAATAAATAATTCAAAGTCACTAGTAGTAGTTGTAATAAATTCTGTAGACAAGCAAAGTCTTGATTGTTTATTATGTCGAACTGTAAGACTGTATTACTAATTAAAAGTTGGAACTATGTTATGGCGGAGTATTCACTCCGCGTCGTTACAATTTTCCTGTTGTAACAATGTAGTATTTGAGATGCGACGTTCAATCTGTAAACAGCTCCAAGCGGAGCGCTGCACAAAATGTTTGTTTTTAATTTTGTTATTAGCTTCAACTAACAGTGTGGAGATCTATGTAACTAAAATGTAGTGTGTTTTAACACAAAGATGTGAAAGAATAAAATAAGTGTGTAAGGTGACATCTCCTATTAAAAATATAGTTCAAGTTATTTTAGGGTTCCGTCATAATGTGTAACGCATATGTAAACTCAAATACTACTGTACTATTACAAATGTGATGTGAATAACTGTGAAAAGTGAAGACTAAGACCTCAACTGCATTTACCTACCACTGAGAAACAGAACGACTTCACTCTAGATGACTCTTGTGATGTAGCTTTGGAACATCGCACAACAAAATAATACCATTCTTCAAATGGTATTTTAAGTAATAATGTAATTGACTAAAGAAGTAGAGTAAATTTGAAAATTCCTAACTAGTTTAAAGAGACTCGGATCCGAGGTAAATACACTAACTGTATTATCATTCTTAATGCAGAAAACCCCCTTACAATTTCAGTGTAAGCTAAAAATTTTATTTGTAATGTATTATCAATCATACGTAAATAAAGAGATGTCATCTTTGTTACATACTAAATTGAGTGCATAAATCAGCAGACTTCCCTCCCCAGTTTCCTTTTATTAGAGTACTTATAATTATTGATAGTGATTTGATTAATTTTCAGTTTTTTACAACGAAGGCAGCCTGTATAATTGGCCAGAGTCAATTATCACGGGTTCCCTAGGTTATAACGTAGCCGACACGTTATACTAGTGAAAGTTTAGTTAGTTTGGTAATTCTCAAAAGAGAAATTTTACCTTCTCCACTCTGTCCTAACGTAGTGGTCGGCAGTGAAAACTGCTATCACAACTTCCTTAGCTGAAGAGGCGAACTGAAGCCGAAACAGAGACAAGCAAAAATAACCAGAGCGTAATGCTCAAAGTATAAGTTTGTGTTTGTCAAGCAATCTTTGTCAAACGGTAGTCCTTCAAAGCATTTAGTGAGAATTACCAAATTGTAATTTTGATACAAAACTCCTCAGTGCCAAACTTCGCTTGTACTTTGTCTTTCGACTTTGACTCGCGTACTTTGTTCAACATTAAATTAGTATTCCCAAAGAGAGATAGACCTATAAACTCTCTTATTTTCTTTTAAACAGTAAAAGCTGAAAATCACAGTGTAAAGTAACATTGTTAATACTTTTCTAAAACTAATTACCTAAAACTTTGTGGTAGTTATCGATAGTATGAAAATCGCAACTGAACCATCGATAGTAAAAATTTCGAAAAACGCCGCGGTGACATCACAACGATGTAACCAATGGCATTGGTTTGATGCAAATAAACCCGCGAATTTATCGAAACCGCGTTATAAAGCTGATGCTTGATTGGTAGATACAAAAAAAAGCGCGTTTGTACAACGTTAATTTTAAAATTTTGCATATTCTCAAATGTGATTGGTTGATAATGTGTGTGTGTGTGTGTGTGTGTGAGAGTAAACGCCGGCAACAGTACCGTGTATTCTCAGTTCCGTGTTGTAACGAACCTCGTAAGCTACGGTAATCGTGTATTTAATTATTTTGTGAATTCAGTGTTTTCGTTTGTGTTATTGTGTGGTGTTATTATTAATTATTATTTCTGTTGTTTAGGGTTATTATTATAATATACCATATATTATTTATTTAACATTTTTCACTGAAATGGCCTGCCATGATATTCAGTGCGGTGGGACGTCAGACGAATGGATTCGAATGACTGAGTCTGAGATTATTGACTTTTTAATTTCCCACGAGGTTATTAAAGGGTCAATAAATTATCCTTCGTGTGGGTCCTCGTCGTCGACCTACAATTTTTGTCGAGAAGTTTTTATTTTCGACGCCCAGCGCACTTCAGCTAAGCTGGGGGACCCTGGAAAGACTGTAGAAGTCGACGAAGCCAAATTTGGCCGTCGGAAATATAATCGGGGCAGGTTCATTGAAGGACAGTGGGTGTTCGGGGGAGTGGAACGCGGTTCTGGCAAGTGTTTTTTGATACCGGTTGAGCGCCGGGTTCCGCTACTCTCCTCAAAATAATTGAGGAGTGGATTAAGGTAAGAGTTTCATCTTTTCATAATTATGGTAATGCATGCATTTCATGTGAGCGCGCGCGCGCGTGTGCGTGTGTGAGTGAAATATTTCTTTTTCTATTCTTCTATGTTATATAAACACGGGAAAAATAATTTTAAACGGTGGTCGAACCTATTTACGAAAAAATAAATAAAATAATTACTCCCATAAGACGCCATATTAACTGTGACAAATTACATTTAAAGATTTTTTAATTTTATTTAGTAGTAGAAAAACGCGTGTTATTTGGCGCGTAAATTTGATGAACTTCAGTCATAGGTAATCCGCGCATGACTCGTCATTCGCTGTCCATTAGTGTGCCGCCGCCCGACTTCGGTGATCCGACTCAGTTAATATGGCGCTCATTCTCTTTCCATGCGCACTTATGGGAGTATTTATTTTATTTTTTTTTCTTCGTAAATAGCTTTGACCCCCGTTTAAAATTAATTTTCGCGTGTTTATATAACATAGACGAATAGAAAAAAAATATTTCACTTCAAGATTGTATGGTGTGGCACAGGTAAATATTTACCGATTTTTTTTAATTTTATTTAGTAGTAGAAAACGCGTGTAATTTGGCGCGTAAAATTGATGAACTGCAGCGATAGGTAATCCACGTAATGACGTCATAACTCGTCATTCGCTGTGTATTAGTGCGCCGTCGCTCACATGTGTGTGTGTGTGTGTGTGCACTTGCATAGTGCATAGAAGTAGAAGTGATACTTTATTTCTCTCTCCATAGCAAGGTGGATTATTTAGTATTCTTGTCACAGTTTTTGTTGTTTAATTATGTAAATATTAACTAAGATATAATAGGATTAACTCATCCGCTTAAGGGTTTACTAATACGACTGTGTAGGTATATATTTGTACTCTGTGGTATAGGTTGTGATTTGACTTTTGCTTTCGAAAAATGTTGAGTTGAAATAACCATTGATAAATGACAACAAGAATACAGTAACATTGAAACATTTTTTTATAGTTACATTTATAGACTGCAACACGTCTACAGTAGGTGAATATACGTTTAGCTTGGCATTTGTGATAATGTTTTCATAGTGATTCAATACGCATCAAAAATAAAAATGGTGGTTAGAGTGGTAACTCAAGTTAAATTGGAGACGAGAAATATATTGTTTACAATAATTATTATTGCAAATGGAAACAATAAAATAATATCATGCTCAGTATATTATTATTGAACCATTTATTATATAATTTGTATTGAACTGAAGAATAAAATAAACTTCAAATTTTTGAATAAACCAAAGTACATTAGAAAACATTTAGCCAAATAACACTTTCAGATTCTATACATAGTCATAGTTATTTTCAGTATATATTTCATGTATACCTACTTTTACTTGAATAAGTGTTTGTAATGTAAAAGGCAGTGCAGTTCAGCTTGGTTAGGATCAAACTGTATCAGTAAATAAATAGTAATGGAGCCATATTATGTTGTACATGAAATAGCTTTATAGTTTTTGAGGAGAATTTTATTTTTGGAAGGGGTTGTATATAATATTATTGGTTTGGTCAGTATTGTATTGTATTAACGCAATTCATGGCATTTAATGTTATTAAAATACACAGTGTAAACTAAAAATTAATACACAAATGCACATGCTAACCAGCTACGAAATATCATAGTTTGGCCATGCACAAACATTAATTATAAACAAACAGTTCAGTATAAACATAATGTTATTGTAACATTACAGAATGTTGAACATCCGTATTTTGCTATATGAAATTGTGAAAATTCAGGTATATTTTTCTGAGAAATCATAATTTTATTTTTAATTCTATATTACGTTTAATGTAACTTCTGTATTGACAGTGGGAGTGCAGATGTGGTGTTCTTTCATTTAACCATTTGTAGCTGACATTAAGACGCCCCTCCCAACAGAGCAAATATATTTGAAGTATTTTAAACTTGCCAGATGTGTAAAACTTTTTTTGTTGTAAATAACACTTTGCCATTAGGCTGCTTGTAGTATTGCAACATATTCTCACAACTGTCAGTTTGATACTTATATTAAACAAAATATAGAGTATAACTTCTGCAAACAATTTAACTGAGGGCTTTTATAACATTTTTAGTATTCAGTTGATATCAGAGTTTTATTTCTTTCTCCAAATAATTCTAAAATGATGTCAAGCTTCTTAGCCTATAATTTTTGGTAAATAGGAATTAAAGTCTGGGTGAAAATATGGACAGACCGAAAAAAAATATGGACACAGACATGATGTGTGGTTTCCAAGAAAAGTGTACCTTTATGGTGTAAACATTTTTTCAGGAACATCATTATAGTTAGCACTGTGTTTCAATACTCTTCTGTTCATTGGTTCATCCCAGTTACATATGCAGGCAGCATTAATGTGAGTTCTCCTCTACATAAGTTATCTCGAATCTTTTTTCAGCCAGAAACACTTTATTGTATTTACATGAAACTCCTCACACAAACTAAAATAAGGTACCCATAGTGGTGAAACTCTGGTTTGACAATGTGAAGACATTGTTTATTAATAATGATGCATTAAATAGAAAACATTGTTCTTCATCGGACGTTATTCTTGTGCTAATTTGTGTGTGATGCAGATTTAGTCTTATAACTACCAGTCTTTTTTCATTTGTTTCAGGTGTTAACAAGAGTAATTTATCAATTATAAACAACAACAACAAAATGGAAAAGGTCAAATTTGAGGACAAGGTATACATTTTAAATGTAAAAACCATAGTTTTTACTATTAATATACGATTAACTTGCTACACATGTCATATGATACACTTACCTTATACTATACAACTTCTAAAGTGGAGTTGTCCACTCCACAAGTGTTCCTGATATTCTAATCAACTAATTTCTCCGTCCGGCCATCCGTCTCTCTCTCTCTCTCTCCCCACTCCTCTCTACCTCCCCCCCATAATGCTGCCTTGGTATGCTCCAGAACACCTCACTTATGATGTCTCAATTTGCTGTTTTGACTTCACTGTAACCACTCGCACCCAGTTTCTGCAGAGTACAAGGTATGTCAACTTCTCGAACATCCTAGAAAATATGCTACAAACACTTATTGCTGAGTAACGCTGTGGTCATAGGTTACAAAGAAACGTGTTAATTTTTGATTTTGATTGACATAATTTTTCTGTCATGGAGAATCAGGTGAGTTCCATTGGGCACTTTTTCACTTTGGTTCAGGGTCATATGCAAAGATCCAGGTTTTGTCACCTGTGATTATTCGGCCCAAAATATCGTCTTGCCTCTCCAACAGGTGTGTGTACAGTTCAACCCTCCTTTGCTTTTGTTCATCGGTGAGCTTCTTTGGGACCATTTTGGCACACATCTTGCGGATGCCAAGGTCTTCAGTTACAACTGTCTGCACAGTTTCACTATCAATGTTCACTTGGTCTGTTATGGATCTCATGGTCAGTGACCAATTTGTATGCACAATTTGATGAATTTTGGCAGTGTTTTCACCGTTCGGCTTGTTACTGGCCGCGCTACCCTTTCTTCATCAGTCACTTGTTCCCTCCCCTCAGAAAACCATTTAATCCATTTGTACACCGCTGGTTTCTTCATAGTAATCTCGGCATACACCTGCACTAACATTTCCTGTATTTCACTTCCACTCTTGCCCTGTTTCACAAGAAATTTGATGTTTGTTGCTCTAATTCCAGCTTAGACATTTTCACAACTGCACACAAGACACTGAAATGCCAAGATTATAAAATAAATCTTACAGAGCTGCTTGTATAGTGCTGCCCTCAGTGCCAAACGGTGGTGAGTTAGAGAACTTAATTGTCATACCTCGTACATTAGCTTCAGTATTGGACACAATATTAGATTATATACTCTTACTTTTGTGTCCTGTCTCAGATATTTTTTAGCCAAACAGTATGAGGCAGGCACACAACATGAGTGATCATGACTTGTATTGAACTTTCTATCCGACCAGCCGCTCTTGTGACAATCACTCTCAGGTATTTTATTCTCCAGTTGTCTCACTCCCCACATCCACATTGTCAGTCTTTACTAATTAATCTTCAACTCTTCATTTTGTTAGTGTTTACTTTCTATTATATGCTTCGGGTATGTGAACATGTGTGTACCAATAGTCTGCTGACTTGTGTTCTGCGTGTCATTTGTTTTTGAGTATTTGTACTCATTACATGTCCTCATACATGTTTGTTAATATTTCAGTGCAATTGTGTTATTTGTGCTGGCAGTCTTAATGTGCATTGCTGTTTTCTTTTCCTCCATTGTACAATTTCCACCACATAAGTGCAATTTCTCTACCAAAATTAAAACAAAAGTCATTTCCATAACACCACTGAGAGAACTTTATTATTTTCTTTCAATCTTAGTTTTATTTTTACAATTTTTGAAAAATCCTTTTTATAATAATTACTGTACTGCACAAATTTTTGAACCAGAATTTTGTAAAAAAAAAGACTTTTCTATGTGTTTTTATTGTACAGTATATTGTAGTATATTTGTGTATATATTTTTGAATACATAATTTTTTAAATTATTAAAAATCATTGGGTAATATTTTTGAATGAGTAAGTACTTAATGTGTTACGGCGTAAGACACTTTTAGTAAGTGTCTTATGTAGTTTTATCCCCAGAAATTTCCCCCTCCACCAACTCCTTTCTGGGTCATTCCATCGGAAATCATTCAATGGTGGTTGCTTGAAAATTTGGAAAAAAATTAATTTTTTTATATGTTGTTCCTATATACAAACTAGTAACAAAACGATGTTTGAACAAAAATTTTATGTCTTAGTTTGTCGACAGTGGCCATTTTTCCAACATGGCCGACACACAATTTCTTCAAAATTGTCTTTTGCGGAAAGTTATATATATCTCTAAGATATATAGGTTATATATCTGAGCTATAAGAGGTAGACCTGTAAAATAAAAACCATGTTGTAGGTACTGACATGGGCTATCTTTCTGTATAATAACCTTCGTGATGTGTGCTTTAGAAAGTAGGTAAATTAAATCTTAAAACTTAGTAAAACAATTGCTTAAATTGTCATTTTTTGGATTTTTTTAGGTATGAAGGGGATATTTCTAGAAGTTAAAATTGTTATCACTAATAACTGTATCTCTATAGAATTTATATAAAAATGAAACTTCTGATGATTACCCTTTCCATTATATAAACTGTTAAAATTTGAAAATTTTCAGTAAAGCCAAAGTTTAGAGCCTAATATCTCTGGTGGGGGACCTCCTAAAAATCTCAAAATTTCTGAAAATCAAGTCATCTTAGATACCTATCAAACCAAACTAATTTCATGTTTTAGACTTTTGCAGTATAACAATTATAAATTTTTAAAAATCGTGAAAAACATGTTTAAAATGCATGCTGATAACCAGTTGCTATAAGCAGCATGAAAGGTATAAAAAAAACTGTCAAGTTCTTATCACTTTTCATTTTTTTGTTGCCTATAAAAACAAATAATGACATTAAAAGATTTTTTAAGTTTCAGTGTAAATATTTTAAGTAGCCTAATTTCAAAATTATGTTATTATTTAAACGAAAAAGTCAGTTACTATTAAAAAAAATAATTAAATATAACTTTGACAATTGTAGACTGATTATTCTATCTAAGAATATTTAGAAACATAAATATATATATAACATAACATAAACATAAACATAAACATATTTATATTTTTTTTTTTTGTTTATGTTCAGAAACATTAGCATTAGTCTCTCATGCATTCACTGGACAGCCACTTGACTCATGTTGTTACAGCTTGTTTACTGACATGTCTTAACCTGAAAGTTCCAATACAGTACTCTGCAATGCTCTTCTTCTCAGTTTATTGTTCACTGTGGCTGAGTGATGTTGTTTCATCATACTAATCTTTTAGTAGTGCTAAGTGATTATGTGGGTTGACCATAAATGTTTTATTAAATATAATTATGATATTTTTTAACTGTACAGTTTAATACTGTAGTGTTTTGTGTATAAATTAGTGATGTTATAATTTTGATAAAATGGAGTGTAGTGTTGGTTTATTGACTAAGGAAACCTGTCGCAAAGAAACCTATGGTAAAGTAAGTAAAGACTTGATTAATTTTAATGAGCTTGTTGGGGAAAGCCAAGAACTACTTTCACTTAGGTTAAATTCAGATGACATTACTTTGTGTGAATACCATAAAAAAAAGTTTTTGCTCAAATTTAACCACCTTTTTGGAATTACCTGTTGTGATCCACTTGATTATTACAAAAGTTTAAAGAAAAAGGGATCAAAAGGTTGTATAGAAATTAAGTTGAAACATGTCAATAAAACTAAAACCCAAGAAATAAAACTTATACCAGGAAAATCTGTTTGTCCAACATGCTATAAAAAAATTGTTTGCTGCTATTCAGAGAGCAGCAACGCCACTGAGGACAAGGATGAGGATGGAGATTGTTTTATCCCCCCTCACGACACACTAAAAAATCTTGACGATTTATATTCAGCATTGGATATTTCTCCTGCATCAAAAATTACTAAAGTTAGTACGGAAAAAAGGAAAACTGCTGTGGCTTCCAAAACAGATAGAATAGCCAAAGCCATGAAACACAAACTTGAAGACTCGTTTGAGGAAACTACAGTTACAGAGGTACAAGAAGGAAGTAGTAGTATGTCTAATTCTCTTTGTGAGCAATATAGTGACCTTATTGAAAAATTGAAAGACAAATGTAGTCTGACATCAAGTAATCAAATAAAAGCTAATGCAATAAGTGTAATGCCTTCAAACTGGTCAAGGTCTAAAATATGTCAGGAGTTTAAAGTTTCAGATTATCTTGTTCAAAAAACCAAAGAGCTAATGAAACAGCAGGGTATATTACCAATTTTTGCAAGAGAAAAGAGTGTCAGCAGATAAGTGAACAAACATTAGCGATGGTTAGAGATTTTTATGAGTTAGAGGAAAATAGTAGAATCCTACCTGGAAAAAAAGACTGTGTCTCTGTAAGATTAGACGGAAGTAAAGTACAAAAACAAACAAGACTTGTACTATATAATTTAAAGGAAATTTACTTGCATTTTAAAAATACATATCCAGACGTGAAGATTGGTTTGTCAACATTCTGTTCCTTAAGGCCTAGGTGTAAACTTGCAGGTTCAGCTGGTACACATTCAGTTTGCGTGTGCATATATCACCAGAATATTAAATTAATGCTAGAGGGTGCCAATATGAATGTGGATTATAAAGACTTGTTAGCTCTACTTGCTTGTGACATAGAAAACTACGACTGTATGTTAGGTAACTGCGAAGGCTGTGAGAGTGCTGAAATGTTGAAAACAATGCTGGAAGAAGAGTTTTCTGAGGTGGAGGAAGAAATATCTTCTAAGTTATGGACCAGTACAGATAGATCAAATTTAATTGAAGTAGTCCAATCTGCTGATGAATTCGTAGAAATGTTTTATTGAAATTTACACTACTTCAACTAAGTAGGTCTAGTGGTAGAAACACTTACCAAATCACAGAAAAATTATGTAATGAGGTATCAGCATTGTTCATGAGATCCAGGAAAACACACAACGTAAGTATAATAAAATAATTTTAAAACATTCTTTGAAGTTTTATATCAATGCTTAAAATATTTTTATGATATTATTTGTTTTTTTATGTCATAAGAGAGTAAAATGTCATAAGAATTTGACAGTTCTGCTGCTTCTAACAACTGGTTATCAGCGTGCATTTTAAACATGTTTTTCACGGATTTAAAAAATTTATAGTTGTTATACTGCAAAAGTCTAAAACATGAAACTAGTTTGGTTTGATAGGTATCTGAGATGACTTGATTTTCAGATTTTTAGGAGGTATTAGCAGAGATATTAGGCTCTAAACTTTGGCTTTTTGAAAATTTTCAAACTTTAACATTTTATATAATGGAAAGGGTAATCATCAGAAGATTCATTTTTTTTATATAAATTCTATAGAGATACAGTTATTAGTGATAACAATTTTAACTTCTAGAAATATCCCCTTCATACCTAAAAAAAATCCAAAAAATGACAATTTAAGCAATTGTTTTACTAAGTTTTAAGATTTAATTTACCTACTTTCTAGAGCACACATCACGAAGGTTATTATACAGAAAGATAGCCCATGTCAGTACCTACAACATGGTTTTTATTTTACAGGTCTACCTTGTATAGATCAAGAGATATATAAGTTTCCACAAAAGACAATTTTGAAGAAATTGTGTGTCGGCCATGTTAGAAAAATGGCCACTGGCGACAAACGAAAACAAAAAAATTTTTTCAAACATAATTTTGTTACTTGTTTGTATATAGGAACAACATTTAAAAAAATAAATTTTTTTCAAAATGGTGGAGCAACCAGTTTATTTATTTTTGGATGATTTCCGATGGAATGACCCTTCTGGGATAGGTGTAGCCAGGATTCCTGTGGTGGCAGGCGGGAGGACATATGTTGGGGGAGTCCAAAATTCGCCATTCGTTAGCCACTGTTAATGTTATTATAATAACCATTGGTGATACATTTGCATCCTTCAGAATTTATATACATGAGTCAGTAACTCAGTCACCCTCCATGCTAAGCCACTGCTCTCTAGATTACTTATGAATAACAGTAAATCAGGCACACAGTAGGCACGGTGCTTTTAACTGTAAAATTAACAAACTATTATAATTTTGTTTACTTTACAGTAGAGAACTAATCACATTTGACATTCAAATATCGTACTTGCCTTTTACCTATCACTTCAATATCATTCAAATTCATATTGCCTCATCATAACTAATAAACTTTAGTGTAACAAAATATTATTAAAATCTGGTTGAAACATGGTGTTTCTCAGGTCAGATTATTTATCCTTTCATGTACCTTTCAGGTATATACTAGGGCAATTTGAAATGTTTATGACCTGATAATGAAAGACTTTTTCTTTCTGGAATCATTTTTATATTTCAACATAGTCTCCGTGTAATTCAATATACTTGGTCAAGCAATGCTTGAAGCAGTTCAGTGTTTAAAATTGTGTAATAATTGACTTTACGTGTTAAAGGTTAACCAAGGATATCGTTTAGCGTACTTGGCAGAGAATAATAGGCAAATACAATTAAACAAAATACATAGGCTATTTATAAAGTCAAAATAAAATATTCTTTTATTTTCCTTTAACCTGACATTCTCTCTAAATGAAAACATCTATTCTGCCATGAGGCGCAATTGATAAAAACAAGTTACAAGTAATTATTACCATTAACATTTTACTCTCGTAAAAAATAGATTACACTAAATCATCAGTTGAACTATATATATATATATATTTGATCGCAAAACCAGCACTTCTTAAATATATATTCTTTAGTCACCCAACCACACACACTTTCATACAGTACATTTTTTATATTCCCCTTTTTTCATAAAATTGCCAGATTTTATTGATTCTAGTATGATTTACTTCCCTTTCATGATTCTTAGAGGCGCGTCCATGGGATGTCTCCTCGTGCACGCGCACTACCTAGATGTTTCCTCGTTTTCACCTTTTTATTTTACCGCCGAACTGTCATTTTGCTTCAATTTGTCACTGTATTTATTTTTCGAATCAAAATACTGATTTTAGATTTAGTATGTAAAATTTCACATTTGGTGATGTGCGGCCGCCTGAGATTTTGTTCCGGCACTTTTACGGCTGTACAGCACGAAGGAAGATGGTCGACTGGGGCTTCGTAAAGATGATGATTCTTAATTTGGCGAACAATCACGTGGTCTGGTTTCATTGTTCTTTTTGTGTTTCAACACCAATTTTGACGGGATCATTAATTTGGATCGACATTCCAGTGGTGACGGATCGCTGGGATCGGCTCTGACGTCAGATGTTTTGCTTGCCGTTTACATAGGTGAAAGTTCGTTCGGCTAAAAATAGCTGCTACTCTGTTGTTTCACTGTTGACTTGACACGAATTCACTCACACTGAATACGTTGTTTCTTGTTCCCAAATAAAATTTACCATTATAATTTATGTTTGTTTATGTTCCCCAAAATATTCTTAGGTGGGCTTAAACGTCCCGTTACAATACCCCCTCAATGAGAGGTTTTATGCCGAAGCATAAAAACTCTCATTGATACTCTCTTACTTCCTAAAGGGATCAGCAGGGATATGTCGCCACAACCCCCTTTATGTTTTATTAAAAATCATGGTTAACTCACCCCCTGGTCCAGTGATTGTGGCCGCACCTGAATGACCTTACTGGACTTCTCTCTCGAGATCCCAACACCGCAAGGCCAGACAGGCACTTGACGCGCAGGCCAGCACAGGACCGCCGCCACAGCATCACCAGACACTGAAACATGAATTCAAAATATCAAATAGTGGCCTTGTATAATACCATATCCCTAACTGATCTGGTCCCCCTTAGCTGTGCTGGTTTGCGTTAAGAAGCACTGGTTTTTCTTAACTTCTAACATATACATGGATACATACTTAACATGACATAAAACATTTAAACTTCAATACCAACATTCTGAGCACCCTTCTCTCGTTAACTCTTATCCCAAAATTCAAAATTATTGCCCTGCTTCCCATCAGAATTTAAATAAACATTTCCCAATACAACATACAAATACCTTCCCTTATATAATTCACATTTCAAAATTAATAAACTTCTTATATAGAGTAAAACACATTTATATCAACTACATCAGAACAAATTATTTACTTAACAATCGTTTAGCATCCTTGAGTATCATAATACTCCTTAAATCAATACAAAATCATTCAGTTACCTCAGAAAATCAATTACACACTCTACATCATTGATGTAACTCATTTTAATATTTAATAACTCGTTACTAACAACTTAGTAACCACCTTCTCCATCATCATCTAATATCCCCCCTTATTGATCCCTTAACCCCTGATACTCCGCATTACAAAAGTGTCAGTGACCTCAAGGACTTTCACCTATCTTAGTATGACACAAGCTCGCATAAATGAAACCTCTCCCTCGCAGCATGTAACGTTGCCACCGGCCATCCATCTCTCTATGTCCCCCCATGTCTGGACTGCTGCGCCCAATGGCTTCCACAAGGACTGGATCGGCTAGGGTGTAAACATTATTTACCTCGTCCTTGCTTCGGCGTTATAATAAAATTCGGCATTACTGGTATCCGAGGAGACCAGTAATCCTACTACAATGATTCATATGCCCAACATAAACACTCCTAATAAACATTGCTATTATTACATCAAGACAAACATTTCAAATTTAAGTTTGACCAAAAATTACACACCTTTCATTTCTGGATCTGAACAAAATCTATAAACACAACAAGTGTGATTTCAATTTAAAAAAAACTTTCTTAATCGTTATATTATATAATCAACTATGACTCCATCTTATTATTGATCACTTTCTAGAATGGAATGTACATCATGCCAACTTACATTTCCTACTAAGTTACTTTTGTGAAGTTATTTATAAATACATTTATAGAATTATATATATATATATATATATATATATATATATCACCTACCTTTATTGAGCCCAGGGTTACGTCGCACGATCTGTGAATACAAACATGATTTCAAGGTTGTATTAGTAACGTACTCTACTCTCATTTATGTAATATAACTCAAATTTTATTTCATTCTTTATGCTCCTTCAAATTTATGGATTACTCATCTTTTCTCTCAAAATTAAAATATTACTGTTTCTTTCAAATATGAATAACACAAAACATTTATTTCAACATTGTATACTTATTCTAATCCTTATCTTAATTAAGGCGACCCGGCTTGGTCATTCTCACATTCATACTTTTAAAACCCCCATTTATTTTATTTAGAACCCTTTAAAAAGAAATTATTGATACAGTGAAATTGGTCGTGGTTTACTTAACCATCGGCGTTCCTCCCCGTCTCGTGCCTCACTGAGTGTATGTCCGAAAGGTTTTTTCTTTTCACAACATTGTTAATTTTGCTTCTTCACTTCACTTACTTCATTCTGAGATACCGTTTTACTATTTATGTCAGTTGGTCACTTTCTATTAAGAGTTAAAAGAATTTATTTGGGGCACACGAGTTCTTTTGTCCAACCGGCCGGGTAAGCGTTGTTAGTCGAACTGCCTTTTACTATTTTCACATTTTTTAGATCAAATTTTGCCCGGCCGGCGATGCACACCACTACTTGCACCCGCTACTCTGAAATGTTAATCGTCGACTACCGCGGAGAGCACCAACCAACTCCCCACTACATCTAGTTGTTCAACCGGAAAAGCACTGCCTTCAGGCGACAATTTTTTCGTAGTTGTTCACAGCGTATGGATTTGTCTATGAGCCACATGGGCTAAGGTTGTTAAATGTTGACGATATAGAAGGCTTTTGTGGGTGTGGCCTCTTACTGGATTTCCTTCGTCTTGAAAGCACGTGGTCTGACAAACGTTATGTCTCGCCATTTTTCGTGGCGTCGGTTTTAATGTTTATGCATAGTAGTTGCGCCCCGTCGTGTGTGTGCGCAGTGGACGTGACAAACACTGAATTTAGAAACGAGTGTCGCATTCTTCAACTACACTCCACTCAAAAAATTATGTTCCTGTTCATCGTTTGAATACGACATTAATTTACAGGGGACTTGCAATGCTGACCATAAACAAGTTTAAATAAATTTAATAAAAATAAAATCCCCCTTTTTGCCCCATTACAATCCCCCCCCCCCCCCAATGAGAGGTTTTATGCCCTAGAGCATAAAAACTCTCATTGCTAAACCTAAGAGGATCGGTGAGGATATGGCGCCAACAACCCCCTGTTAATTTCTAAACATGTCATGGGTAAACTACCCCCCTAGCGGTTCACCTGCCACAACGCCTTTCGTTGAGGACTCCTTATCACACCACCCCATTTACAAAATTCCTGCATCATCTAATTACTATCCAATTACCTTACTCTCATTACTCTACATATATTCACTATCGCTACTGTGTCCCTACTAATACTCAGTTTCTGTACTACTTTTATTCCCAAGAATCTTATTCTGTTTAACACCCCTTTAAAATTAACTCTGACTAATTCAAATGCTTTATTTAAATATTTATCACCCAAATTCTAACCTTTATTACCCATTGAAAATTCATAACTATCTCAGATTAATTTCATCATTTAATTTAAAACCTCTTAAACACATTGAAAATTTATCATTCAAACATTTAATTATATTGACAAAATCTGCAAATCAATTATAAGTGACATACTACATATATAACTCCAGCCATCAGCTGATATCTCATGGTCAGGCGAATGACCCTATGCTAGACCTACTGCATACAATTTACACAAATACACAAATAATATAGTTCTCATCATAAAATGTTCTTCTAGATTAACATCATTATAACTGACCCTAACACTTAAAATCGGTTGTTCTCATGAGTGAAATAAATCACTAATCATCGAATCATAGTTATAGCAACTGTTACTGAACAGGAACTGGGTCGTGAACCACCAACTCTCTTTAGAGTAAGTGAAATTGATCGGCCTGCTGTTTACAGATGTCGTCACCCTCTCACTGATTTCTCAGTTACCCTCCTACTACATCGTTTTCTTAAATTCCCCCCTTTACCCAGTTACAATTAGGTAACCACCCGCCGGATAAACCGGATCGAGTGTTTGCCTTATGCACAGATGCGTTAGCTGTGCCCCTGGCTTGTAACGGCCAGCTCCTTTTCCACACACTATTGTTTCCTGCTGGTGGACTGTAGCGCCCAAGCATCCCCAAGAACTGAAGTTTATATAGGGTATAGATGCTGCCTATACCGTTCTTGGTTCAACGTTATAAAAATTCGGCATTACTGATGTCCGAGGACACCAGTAATCCTACTAAATATGATTCACACACCCTTAAAACGGCACTATCACCACCTTCAATGATAGCCGCTGTTCCATAGTTATGTAGGTTCCCCTGAGTTACCCCCCTGTTAATTTCTATGTTCACCAATTTAGAATATATTTACATTATAAATCCACGGTCAGGGTTCGGTGAAGCCGTGACCGCCCGAAATGTAGGGGAAACTACCAAAAGACATATAATGTTCCCACCGACACCGTTACTACAATTCTCGGATGGTAAACATTCATATGTTTGGTTATATTATCATTTATCACCTCTTAGACTCATTTACCATATATTATTCGTCCATTTCAACATTAGACTTTATTGAAATTGCATTATAAAATTCATACTTACATTACATCACTCATATACTCGAATACAACATGATTACTGTTATAGACACAAAACATAAACATTCATCACCACCAAATAATATACACAACTCCATGTATCTTCTGAAACATTATAACAATCATATGATTCCACAACTAAATACATTTTACATTTATTCATTTACTATTTATTATCAAGTTCAAATCATTTAAATTCGTTAACAAAATTTATCTCTACACAGCAATTAATTAATCTCAAATTCTTTAACTCAATCAGTTGTTTAAAACACAAGTTATTTTAATTACCTTACTCCGAAACAATTACAATTCATTTATTGTCACCTTCATAATTATTCTCATTATTTATTTAGTCTGCCAAAATATTATTATTATTACATCAATTTCTACTACATACACATTGTTTACATAAAGCACACTTTACAACATAGACACAATTAATTTCAGTATAAATTTATTTACAAATTTTTTGTCATTAATTTTTCTGTTTACCACACCTCATTTCCTAATTTAGCCAGGTCATTACCATAAACTAAAATATCTAAAATGTCCATTCACTGATTTTTTATTTAACCCCCATCATCATATAATAGTCTAATCTTATGACTACACCATTCATTTACAATTGAATACATATGGCTATTATAATTATAATAGTCATCATTATTACTTTGTTCCATTATATCAATACTATTGATAATACAAATATTATTGTATACCATTATTTCAAAATTCCTTTCGACATCAGGTAGGGTAATTTCTCCTTTAGTATTTTCTGTCAAAGTAAGGTAAGTTAATAATTCGTCAACATTATCATCTACTTCTGCTACTACCTCGGTCTCACTACCAGGTAAGTACTCGATATAATTCCCAGCTCTCTCTACATCTAACCTTTCTACAAATTCTTCATAATTTCTATTCACCTTAAATAATTTTATCTCTCTATCTACACACAACTCTCTCTCTAAATATCTCTCACCATAACACCATATCACACTTTCTCTACCATCCCATACAGAGGGCACTAACTCATAAAAATTCAGGGAACAACTCAAAGACCTCATGTCTTCCAATAACAAGGGACTCTTGCCCTTCAACAACAACATTTGTAAACACCTTGGTTCACAATAAACCTGGGGAAAATTTACCCTCTGCAACCCCTCTACCTCTGTACTATCTCTCCACTTTCTCTCTGACTCATCAACACACACTACCATTCCATTATTACATCTTACTCTCTCTAAAATTTCATCAGTGCTATCAATATTCCCAACCTTACTCTCTAACACCACATGTTTAATTATATCATGATAATTCACCCCTACTTACCTCATTACATGTCATCTGACCATCTTTATTTACATTTAATTTATCTGTTTCTCCACTATTCTTTACTCCCACTGTACTGTCAGAATTGTAATTAACCTCATTATCATCACTATTCAATACTTTATTATCTAACACTACCTCTTCCACTATTTTGTCATTATTAATATTTGTCATGACTATAACATTGTCACCTAACTTCTTATTCATTATCTGATTTAATTTACCGTCTAAATTTTTATTCATTTCGTCAACCATCTTCTCACAATTGTTATTTATAGATTTTATTACATGTTCTTTAATATTATTAAAACGTGTATTAATTTCATCTACTTGCTTACTAAAATTAATATTTTGTTGTTTAATTTCATCTCTGATCTCGTTCAACTTCTCAGTAAAATTCTTTTTAATTTTATCATTTTGTTCATCAAATCTAGCGTCAAAACTACTCTTTTGTTCATCAAATTCGGCATTAAAATTACTATTTTGAACATCAAATTTAATATCATTAACATCAAATCTATTATTTATATTCTCAGACGTGGTTTTCATAAAGTTCATCATATCAGCTATTGTACACTCTTTTTCTTTTATTTTAGTCGCTACTGGAGTAGATTTTGCTTCTGCATTATTTATTATTACAGATTCGTCTATCAGGCTGGGAGTTGTCTCCATTCCTGAATCGTTTACATCATCTACTTCGCCTAAAACATTTTCTTTGCCCACATTCGGGTCTGAATGAATTTCCATCTCCCCCGTGACCGTTACATCACTTATATTGGCTGTACTTTCATTATCCATTTTTAGTTTAGTTTATTTATGAGGTTTCCCTCTACATAAAATCAATCTTAATTGTATTCAGTAGTATAACATAAGCATCACTTAATTCTACTTATTATCTTTTATATGTAATTAGTACGTACATTACCCAACCTCCAAATCACGCTATTCACATGTAGGTGCGGTTTATGTATAAAATTTAATTTATAAAACTTGTCCCTGTTCGGGCGCCAATTGTGAAGTTATTTATTAATACATTTATAGAATAATATATATATATCTCACCTACCTTTATTGAGCCCAGGGTTACGTCGCACGAACTGTGAATACAAACATGATTTCAAGGTTGTATTAGTAACGTACTCGACTCTCATTTATGTAATATAACTCAAATTTTATTTCATTCTTTATGCTCCTTCAAATTTATGGATTACTCACCTTTTCTCTCAAAATTAAAATATTACCGTTTCTTTCAAATATGAATAACACAAAACATTTATTTCAACATTGTATACTTATTCTAATCCTTATCTTAATTAAGGCGACCCAGCTTGGTCATTCTCACATTCATACTTTTAAAACCCCCATTTATTTTATTTAGAACCCTTTAAAAAGAAATTGTTGATACAGTGAAATTGGCCGTGGTTTACTTAACCATCGGCGTTCCTCCCTCCCCATCTCGTGCTGCACTGAGTGTATGTCCGAAAGTGTTTTTTCTTTTCACAACATTGTTAATTTTGCTTCTTCATTTCACTTACTTCATTCTGAGATACCGTTTTACTATTTATGTCAGTTGGTCACTTTCTATTAAGAGTTAAAAGAATTTATTTGGGGCACACGAGTTCTTTTGTCCAACCGGCCGGGTAAGCGTTGTTAGTCGAACTGCCTTTTACTATTTTCACATTTTTTAGATCAAATTTTGCCCGGCCGGCGACGCACACCACTACCCACTACATCTAGTTGTTCAACCGGAAAAGCACTGCCTTCAGGCGACAATTTTTTCGTAGTCGTCCACAGTGTATGGATTTGTCTATGAGCCACAGGGGCTAAGGTTGTTAAATGTTGACGATATATTAGGCTTTTGTGGATGTGGCCTCTTACTGGATTTCCTTCGTCTTGAAAGCACGTGGTCCGACAAACGTTATGCTTCGCCATTTTTCGTGGCGTCAGTTTTAATGTTTATGCGTAGTAGTTGGGCCCCGTCATGTGTGTGTGAGCAGCGGACGTGACAAACACGGAATTTACAAACGAGTGTCGCATTCTTCAACTACACTCCACTCAAAAAGTTATGTTCCTGTTCATCGTTTGAATACGACATTAATTTACAGGGGACTTGCAATGCTGACCATAAACAAGTTTAAATAAATTTAATAAAAATAAAATCCCTCTTTTTGCCCCATTACACTTTATTGTTTCATTTCTCTTAAGAAGATTTTAACTTTAATTTAACTGACTACTTTAAGAACACAAAACGTAAATGCTACCTTTATACACTCCTTCGATAGTTGCGATTCATAATTACTCACTTATGGAGCCTTATGTACCCCACATTTCATTAAATTATAAAATAATCTGTATTTATTTAGTAATGATTTTAATGAATTAAAAGAATAATTAACATTACTCAAATAAATAATACCTTTTTAATTGTGTTACATTATAAGTTCCTTTTATTTCTTGGGTTTGCAGGTCTATTAATACATAAGCATTTTCCATTTTTACTTTATTAACCTCATATGGACCTGCGTATAACAAGAAGAATTTTTTAATCTCTTTAAAATATTTCAAAATTCGTACCAATTTTATTTCCCAACTTTCTTTGTTATACTTATTAAAACTTTTTATTGAATTTAAAAATTGTATGGGGTTCACCCCCTTACACTCATTACTGAAATAACCTAACTCAACGTCAACGTTCACTGTCTCACTCATATTGGTTAGTTTTTGATTAATTGCTAAGCATAGATCTTCTCTAACTTTAATTATTTCTTGTTCATGTTTTGTTTGTTTACTTTTTAAATTAGTTACACTAGCTTTAATTGTATCAATTTGTTCAATGTTACTTTTGAATCCATTATTAACACCCTCGTGTAGCTTATTTGCTTTTTTAATCTGTTCACATTCATCAATTACATCTTGAACACTACTCTCAATTTCTACTTTATATTCCTGTATCTTTGTAACAATTTTCTTGTTCATGTCCATTTCAAACTCAGCTTTAAACTTCTCCATGTTATCGTCAATTTTTTCATTTTGTTTTTTAAGTTTATCGTTAAATTTATTAGTTAACGCATCAACTTTTTTGTCTGTCTCTAGCAGTTTCTCCTCCTGCTTTTCACTAATTATTTTTATATCATTTTCTATCTCGGTTTGTATTTTATTTATATTTATAGTCATTTCACCTTTCACTCCAGCAATAGTCTCACTCTGTTTCTCTAGTTTATTATTTATTTCAACGAACTTCTCACTCACTCCATTAAAACTCTCACTTATACTTTCAAATTGGTTATTCATACTTAAATTACTCATTTTTGTTTCGCTTCTTACGTTCACAAATTCGTTATTTGTCTCCTAATTTCTCGTCTTGTTTGTTAAGTCTATTATTTATTTCATTTATCTCTGCTTTTATTTCAGTTTTCAGCTCTGTGTTACTTGCATTTATCTCTGACTTTATTTCAGTTTTAAATTCATTCAAACTTGTGTTCAAATTATCATTCATTTTACTGATATTATTTATATCTGACTTTAACTCTACGCTACTTGCCCTCATATTCTTGTTTTGTTGGTCAAATTTATTATTCATTATTTCTATGATCATTGCTAATTGATTAAGTGTATTTACATCATTACTTTTACTACTCTCAGCTTCTACCGTCTCAGTTACATCTGTTGCTATCTCGCCTACACTCTCATTGACATTTTCATTTTGTGTCAAGTTATTTGTGGTTATTACATCATATTGTGTGGCATCCAATATGGATTCCACAGATGCATTCTCATCTCCATCCTCATTCTTGTACAATTTTGTATTTGTATTTTACTCTGCTATTTTCGACTAAGTTGTAAATTTAAATTTAATTTACATCACTGTTATCGGGCGCCAACAGAAGCGGTTCAATGTTTAAAATTGTGTAATAATTGACTTTATGTGTTAAAGGTTAACCAAGGATATCGTTTAGTGTACTTGGCAGAGAAAATAGGCAAATACAATTAAACAAAATACATATTTATAAAGTCAAAATAAAATATTCTTTTATTTTCCTTTAACCTGACATTCTCTCTAAATGAAAACATCTATTCTGCCATGAGGCGCAATTGATAAAAACAAGTTACAAGTAATTATTACCATTAACATTTTACTCTCTCGTAAAAAATAGATTATACTGTTAAGAAGCATCCGAATTACAAATAAATAAATAAAATACAAACTGCCAGAACCTTACCTGCGATCTTTTCTCGCTGACTTACCTTTTTATAAAACACCAATCAGAGGTTCAGGGTCGCCACGATGTTTTAGGTTATACATCGAAACCTTTACACTATTCCTTAATTAAAACTGGATACTTGTGCAATCTGACTTCCCCCCAATTCAGAAGATTCCCGGAAACGTTAGACGAATTTTTCAGCACAGAATAGGAAATGGTAATTGCGTAATAACTTACTCTAACACATGGTTATATTGAAAACAAGCCTTATTTATTATCCCATTAATTATTCTTCTTTATTGCATAACATAAACATATTACTTCTTTTTTGAATTAATTTCGGAATTGGAATCCGACAGATTTTAACATTGAGGCATAAACCCCATTTAACAAAGACATTAAAGTGAAAAGTTACTTAGATTCTATAAAAAAAAACCCCAGCATTTGCTTACACGCACTCTTTCACGCTCTTTTACCCCTGTTATTTAGATTTAGCGCTTTTAATTGATTATATTTTTTGTTAGTTGATTTTGCAATGATTACTTTCCTGGAGTTGTATCCATGACGACCACGTGTTGAATTTAGGCCATTTTTGTTCACCTTTTGTTCGAATCGTTTTCACTGTTTGAACCTTTAACGTTTATCTTGATTAACTTTTCACTGTTCAAATTTTGCACTGTTTATGGTTTTTAAATTTACATTTCTACACTAAAAATATTTCTTTCGGCTCATGAGCCTATTGTTCAGCCGGCAACCACCATAGTGGTGAGACGACAACGACACGCTAACAACGGTGTCTCTCACGGCCACTTCCGCTACAGGTTCAACAGCTTGCGCTGTGATTCGTCAATACAGTCACGTGACAGGTTAATTGGTTACTTTTTAGTTCACTTCCGTTAGTGACTTTGGGCCCGAGAGTACAAACAGCGGCACACACGTGCGCTCACCCTCACATTCCAATGTTATCATCGTCTCGTACCTGCCTCTGCCTGGTACCGAGTTAAATACAGGGTGTTACATAAATCAAGTTTTCGTGGCAATAAATGGTGCCCAAACAGATTGGCCCCAAATTATTATAAAATTTAAAAAATAGACCCTCCTCTTTATTCGCCCCGTTACAATACTAAATCATCGGTTTAACTATATATTTTAAACTCATGTTCTCTGGTATCCAAGTCACGATTCAATACAGAGTAAAATTAATTTACCTTTTTTCATCCGTCGTGTGACTTCTTATTGTATTTAATTAAATAACGCGTTTCGAGGCTCAAGGCCTCATCTTTAGATTTCAGTCCCGTGTGGACGCCGTTAACACATTAAAACTAAACTACTACACATTAAAATAAAACACACTACACAAGTTAACCGATGTCTGGGTGCGCACCCTTTGCCGGCTCGCGACGCACTGCCTGCAACTCATCTACGGTCTCGTCACAACGCCCCACCATCGATTGCTGTCTATTCCTGCTTAATATGAATTTGTCCACAACCATATCGTATAGCTGATGTGATTTAAAATTCAGCTGGTCATTTAGCATGTTACTAGGGTTGCACTTAAATGCCCGGTATATTTCAAATTCTTCAGCTGCGTTCATGTATCGTCCCTTATTGCAGAGATGTAATGGCTTGCAGTTGGTGTCAAAGTCAGTATAATTATGGTTATGCACCATTAAGTGTTCGGCATATTTTGATTTACAGGCTTTTAAGTTATTTTTAGGTAGATGTTCTTTAAACCTCTGTCTAAATGCCCTGCCTGTCTGACCGATATACACCATATCACAATCATTACAAACCATTTTGTAAACACCTGTTCTTTTTTCTTTGAACTGTTGTGTTTTAGGCCGTAATAATTTTTGAACATAATTTGTGGTACAGAACGATACTAGGATGTTATGTTTCCGAAATTCGTTTTTTACAACCATAGATATATTATTGGTGTACTCAGTTGAAATAAACTTAACTTTATTATTTTTGTTACGTGTACTGATGACGTTCTTCTTTTTATGTTTACGTAATAACCATTCGACCATTGAGCTTCGGTACCCATTCACTTCCGCTATATATTTAATTGTATTTAATTCATCTATATAATCATCGTGCTCAAGAGGTATACTTGTCAACCGGTGTAAGAGGCTATTGAAAGCGGCCATTTTTTGAGTATACGGGTGATAAGATTTGGCGTGTATAACGGAATCAGTTGCTGTAGGTTTTCTGTATATCTTGTAACGAAATCTATTGTTATGTCTTATTAAAGTTAAATCTAAGAAATTTATTTCATTATATGTTTCTGCTTCTGCTGTGAATTGTAGTTTTGTATTGATACTATTCATAAAAGACTTTAGATTATCTATTTGTCTCATTGTCCCATTGAAAATAACAAAGGTATCATCTACATATCGTCTGTAAAAAATAATCTGGTTATTGAATTTATTGGTTACCGAAAGCAAATATGTATTTTCAAAATGATTAAGGTATATGTCAGACAAGAGTCCAGATAAAGGTGAACCCATAGCGAGTCCCTTTTCTTGAATAAAAAATCGATTATCAAATGAAAAATAGTTCTGTTTTAAAATGACACCAAGAATATATAGTAATTCATTTATTTCTTGAGGACCTAAACTGCCAGATTTTTCCAAGTTGTTTTTCAGAATCTCAACCGTGGCTTGAACCGGTACATTTGTGTATAGGTTATTCACATCAAAAGACACTAATTTATATTGAATTTCGATATTAATATCTCTTAATTAATGCTTGATGCCTTTACTTGGTGAAAATCCATTGTAAATTATAGTAAAAAATAAAACCATAAAATAGTTTTTGTGATTTCCACTCGTCAATTTATTAAAATTATAAAACCATGACAGCTGTTTCGGCAACACAGTGCCTTCATCAGATGGTATAAGCTGACTAATTTTCGTACAAACAATACAGAATATAAAATATAATACAAGTGCTGTTGTATAGAGAGCGATAGTAATCTCGTGTCAATAAGATTTATACACATTACACAAATATATAACATAACATATACCAAGTCTATTTATACAAATTAAGCAGAGGCGAGCTATTTAGATCTAACTGATCATTTAATAATACATTTAAATATTTGTGTTTATTAATTTCAAGGGTTTCTAATAAATCAAGCTTTGGACCTTTATCAGATAAATGTAAAATTTCAAAATTGTCATTATAACTATGGTCTTTTTCTAACAAGTGATTTGCATAATTTGATTTGCCATCATTATATCTAAAACTATAATTGTGACCATACATTCTTTTTTCGAAAGATCTACCTGTCTGTCCGATATACACTTTATTACAAGACCCACAGGATAATTTGTATACACCAGACTTTTGCAGTTTATCTGTTTTACTCTTATTATTTTTAATATATTTTCCCAAAGAAGACTGCGTCTTAAAAGCTATATTTACATTCCTTTGCGTGAAATATTTACCAATATTATCAGAAGCAGAACCTATGTAAGTGAGAGTGTGATATCTTTTAATCTGTGTTGAGGGAGGGTAAACTAGTTTTAAAGCTTGTGAATACAATTTTTTGTTTAACAAGTGATCTATGAGGCTAGGTTGGTAACCATTGTTGACAGCTATTTGTTTAATAATGTTAAGTTCTGATTGGAAATTTGAGTCTGATAACGGAATACTAACTAGTCTGTGGATAAAACTGTGAAAAGCAGCCAATTTATGTGAGTATGGATGTGTGGAAGTAATGTGTATTGTCATATCTGTATGTGTAGGCTTATGAAAAATACCGAAGTCTAATTTATTATTGCATTTTGTTATTGTAAGGTCTAAAAAATTGATACTATTATTATCTTCTAATTCTAAGGTAAAGCTAATATTTTTGTGTAAATTGTTAATAAAATTAAGAAAGATCTGTAATTGTCTACGTGTACCTAGAAAAATTGCTAAAATATCGTCCACATATCTATACCAAAAAATAAACAATTTGAAATAAGGGTGTGCTCTAATTTTAGTTTCTATGTAGTCCATAAAGATTTCAGCTGCCAAAGGGCTAAGTGGATTTCCCATTGCAAGCCCTTCTTTGCCAATATAGATCTTTCCATTAAATTCAAAGTAGTTTTGATTAAGGCAAACCTTCAGTAAATTCAAGATATCCTCTCTCATAAAGGGGTTATTACAATTTTCAATTAATAATTTTTCTACAATATCTATTACATCAGTCGGTGGAATACTCGGAAACAAATTTTTCACATCAAATGATAATAAAACAGCTTTGTCTGGGATATGTGAATCTTTAATTCTGTTAATTAAGTCTAGTGAATTTTTAATACTATGTGTTGACTGAAATTTGCATTGTGTTTGTATAATCTTAATTAGTCTTTTAGATAATTTAACAGAAGGAGCAGTTACATATGATACCACTGGTCTAATTGGATGGTTATCCTTATGCAATTTAATTAAAGAGTAAAGCTTTGGTGGCTGAGGATTCATTACTGATAAAAAATCCAAATCTCGATTATCAAAGAAAGAACAATTCTTTATAGCCTGTTTAACATCTATTTGAAATTTAAAAGTCGGGTTAGTATCAATGGGTTCAAAAGAGTTCAAACATTCAAGTGTCTTGTTTACATATTCGCCTTTGTCGATAGCAATAACAGTATTGCCCTTGTCAGCGCGGGTAAATATTATATTATTAACTACAGATTTTCTCTTAATTGAATTAATAGTTAGTCTATTTTTATTGTTAAATGGTAGAGTCTTAATTTGTTTCGCATAAAGAGAAGTTAATTTATCCGCTACAATGTATTTGTTCAATGGTATTGATTCGGAATTTTCATGAAATTTATTGTACTTATTACAAGCTAACTCACAATCCACACCTAAAATTTCAAACTCCTTTTTATAATTTGACGGTTGTATATTATATTTGAAACCCTTTTCGATCAGTTTAGTTTCAAAACTATTAAAAGTTACGTTGGTCAAATTCATAAAACGCTGATAAAATATATGGTTAGAAAATTTGTTATTATGCCCGCATTGTCTATTATAATAATTACCGCTATTACTAACCTTAAACATTTTCAACTTGTTTAACTTACGTAACTGATTTAAGTATTTGTTATGAATAATTCTTTGAACATCATTTCGCACTTTACGGTCTAGCAAGTCAAATTCTATATTATGCAATCTACGTAATAATTCTGTATGTATAAACTTAAGGTAAATATTACAAACGTCTCTTTTATTGTATTGAATCTTCATGTCGTATAACATCCATTTTCTAATGCCAGCTTCAACCCCTTTTATCGCTGATAAACTTTTGTTGTTCGTCTTCATTATATTTTATATTCTGTATTGTTTGTACGAAAATTAGTCAGCTTATACCATCTGATGAAGGCACTGTGTTGCCGAAACAGCTGTCATGGTTTTATAATTTTAATAAATTGACGAGTGGAAATCACAAAAACTATTTTATGGTTTTATTTTTTACTATAATTAATATCTCTTGTTAGGTCCACTAACTCTGAACTATTTTTAATACTGTGATTATTTTCTAATGTTATATTGTTTTTTTTATTATCTCAGCTAATTTCTTGGCTGCTTTGTATCCTGGTGCTGTAGTGTAATTTATAAGAGGTCTTATAGGTGTGTCTTCTTTATGGATTTTCAGTAGACCGATAAAATGAGGTGCTTGTGTAGCCATTGGTTTCAGGTACCGACGTGTGGTATCATTAAAGAGATGTGTGCATTTATTGATTGCATTATTAAGACTTTTCACAAATTTGGAAGTGGGATCTACATCAATGGGTTTTATATTATTGTTGTGGATGAAGTCGTAAACTTTTTGCTGGTATACCTCTCTTGATATAATAACTAACGTGTTACCTTTGTCCGCTTTAGTAACTATAGCATTATTTTCCTCAACTTTCTTTCTAATTTGTTTAATAACTCTTAAATCATTTAAATAGACCGATGTAAACCCTCTTTCAATTTTTTTTTAGACTTTATAAAAAAAACTTTTTTTTTTGAAAGAGGGGCCACTAGTTATTTAAAACTAGGCCTAGGGCCTAGAGAAGCTAAAAATGCGCTGGGTCCAGTGGGACGGGACTTGCAATTAAACTCGGTGGTTAAACAACAATAACCAATTTTATTAGAAATTTCAAGTCTTGACATTCAATCTTGATACAAAATGTAATTTTTGTTTAATTTCCATAATACAATTTTAAGCTGAAATTACAACTTTAATTTCTGGTTCAATACTAATGCAAGGTATAAGGTTTGGATTTTGATAATCTAATTCACAATATAAAATATAAACTTCAAAATGTAATACATTTTCCCAAATTCGCAATTAAAAAAATTAACATCATAAGTGAGTATCCATCTCACCATTCTGAAAGCTTCATTTTATCTTAAATGTGGATAAATGCATAGTTTCATGAATACTCCTCACCTTGTAATTATAAACAATCATATTATTTCCATAACGCTTAATCTTGTACATAGGACGAATGAAATATGTAATTGTATAGATTATCCTTAAAACTACTCAACATTACGACATCTAATCACACATAAAAATACATATACACAAAACACATATCACAGTTATAGCACAGCATAACGGAATACAGCTGGTTAATTTCGACAGGCAGCCTGTACCTTCCCATTGCACCCATACCTTAATGGGAGACCACAGGACCCATCATCCTGTAGCAACACTCAATTAATCGTTTAAATGGCAAACACCTCCTTATATAGCCTCCAAGTAAAAAAAACAAAACCCATTAACTCACAAGAGCGAGTAAAAAGAAATAACGGAAAGAAAAATATTAGTAACCGAAAGTAAAGCACCCTGAATAAAAGGTGGAGTTAGGAAATTACAAAATTTACGTGGGCAAGGTCGCCCCGCATATCAGTAATTACGAACCGAAATTCAAAAATTCCCCTTTTAGAAGCATGCCTTTACGTAGTTAACATAGCTGTATTTTATTTTTATAAATAGTAAGTTTTTATAGAGATAAAAATTCAGGCATTTACAAACTCCCAAGTGGACATGACCACCAGCAATTAAGTATAAAAAAAAAACTGAAACTAAAATTACAACATTATAAATCTGGTATGAAGTAGTAAAAATTCTCTTATAAGGTATAGAAATACTACACATTATTATAGCTTAACACATTCTGAAATAAAAATGGGAGTGATAAAGTTTCTAAATCGTGTTACATGTTTCATACTTTCATTAAATTACAAAATACTTTTACTTAAAGGAGCAATTATCTGGATATACATATGAATACATACTGGTATATGGCTTTACAACTGGAATTGACCTGACCGAGTAGACACGCCCGGCCTGATCGAGCAATTAACAACACGCCCAGAACCTGCATAAAACTGCCCCTGCCGCAGGCACATGAATCAATTAAAGAAATCAAAATCCCTTAAGATCACCTGCCCCTTATTAAAGAACGTTATTTAGTGTAGAATAAAGAGAACTAGACACCGATATAAGAAAGAATTCAGAATGGTCACAACTTTTGCAACATCAAATTTTGCTACCCCAAAATTATTAAAATAATTACTTGAACGCCGGGCACGTCCCCTCGGCAAGGCCTACATAAGATTGGGACGTAATTACATCAATAAATTATTCCAGTAGGGTTCATCACCCCACCCAATTATGTCTAGTTAGCCGCGGCACCATAACGTAGAGCTCGTTAATGGCAAAATGTCCCACACAGGAGGTTTGCTACAGAGGCCAAATGTGTATAAAAGATTAAATTTCACCTTATAGTCCAGATATGTCTTATGAGGGGCATTTTCGGCATGACGTGAGACGCTCCTCCAGCCGGACCCGCATCGAGTCTGTGATTGTTGCTTGTGGCTGTTGTACTGCCAACTGCTGGAATGGATTGAATCTCCCGGCGGTGCGAAAACCCTTAAACATTTTTAAGGAAAAATTACTATGGTTACTCATACTTTCTCAACACTCCCATCCAACAGCCAAAACCCACTCAGCACATCACAACCAGTTTTGAGCCCAAGTTTCGTTTTAAATTTTCTTTTGGCATACTAGAATACACTCACGTCCCCCCATTGCTTCAATATTAATAAATATCTCCTCATAACTGACAATACGCATTGTATTATAGCCCAGAAAATGATGACACTACACAAACTGACAAACTCGGACAGGCATGAGTACCTAGAAGCACGTGCTACTATATAATAAGACTTTCTCATATTACAATTATAACTCATCTCTCTTTTATGTCCCAATAGTTATAGTTAATTATAGTTACAATAATTAATTACAATAGCAATTGTCATGCTGTACAAGATCAACAAAATCACAATCAAACATTCGCCCATGAACAAGCCATTCACGCACCACGCGGCAACACGCAATTTCAATTGGCCTACAATCCAGTTAATTTCAGCATTACGTTTTCCAACCTTCATAAAATAGTTAACAATATAACTTAAATGGGACTTACCGAGGATCACAGTAAAATCTACTCAATCATAGTAGATAGTTTTGTACAATCAAGCAACAAGGTCGGCTGGCAAGAAACGTCTGATCCAAACGAATCAGCTGTCCCGTCGAAACTGAAACGTAGCTACAAATTGCAAGTCGGAAACCGCGACTCCGCTCCCCTCCACCAGAGAGCAGCATTAAGCAGGTCCGTTCAAATCACGGCTACAATATCGCCCGCATGCGCGCACTTACCAAATAACAATGTCAGGATTTAGACCCTTTTATATATATATATATATATATATCTTTTTTTCTATTCCGTTTATTGCACGCCGGGTTTTTAGCAAAACACGGCACACTGATTTTAAATTAAAAGGTCGTGAATGATTAGTGAATGATTTCCTGTTAATCAAAACTCTTAGTTCGTTTTGTGAATTTACGTTGGGCACTGTTTTTGAAAGTCTTGAAATAGAAGATGATTTCAGTAGAGGAAAATGTGATAAGGCATATTTAAGGATAAAATCGTTACAGTGGAAGCATAAGACTCGAAGTAATGTTGTTAAGGATAAAAATGGTAAAATACTTTTCGAAAATGATAAGGTCAGCGAGCGTTGGAAGGAGTATATAGAGGAACTATATGACGGGGAAGCTGTGGTAGTCATGCAAGAGTTTCTAGAAAATGAGAATGCTATAGATAGAGATATGGTAGGACCACCAATTAGCAGGGTGGAATTTGATTATGCCCTTAAAGGTCTGAGTATGAAGAAAGCGACAGGGCCTGACAGTCTACCAGCAGAGCTTTTGAAAAATATAGGGGAGAGAACGAAAGACCAGCTATTTCGAATAATTACTGGGTGCTATGAAGAGGGAGTATTGCCAGTTGATTTCATTAAAAGTAGAACAATCACAATACCAAAGATAGGTAAAGTAGACGACTGTGCTAATTATAGAACGATAGCCTTAATATCTCATGCTGCTAAGATTTTGCTGAACATAGTGAAGAACAGACTGGAAGGAAAGATTGATCACACTTTGGAGGAGGATCAGTTTGGATTTAGAGCAGGTAGAGGAACCAGAGAAGCAATCTTGGCTCTGCGGCAGATCTTGGAGAGGAGAATTGAAGTGATTAGGAAAACCTATTTAGTATTTGTGGATCTCAAGAAGGCGTTCGACAGTGTTGATTGGAAGCTGTTGTTTCAAACTATGAGGAAGTCAGGACTTGACTGGAAAGTTAGAAGGGTAATCTTCAATATTTATAGGTTGCAAAGTACTGAAATAGACATAAATGGATGTAAAAAGGAAGCAATAATAAGAAGAGGGGTAAGACAAGGTTGCCCACTATCACCGTACTTGTTTAATTTGTTTATAGAAGATGTTGTAACTCAGATGAAAAGGAGTTCTAGGGGAATTAAAATAAATGGGGAACGGATACACAGTATTCGCTTCGCAGATGATATTGTACTGATGGCTGACTCATAAAAGGATATGACCCGAATGTTAGGTACGTTTAACAGAATTCTTCACGCTTGGAGATTGAGGATAAATGTTAAGAAAACTAAAATAATGGTTGTAAGTAAAAAAGAGAAGACATTAAATCAACCATTATGTTGAACAACACAATATTGGAGCACGTTACTGAATTTTGTTACCTGGGTAGCATAGTTACAAGTGAGAATAAGTGTCTGGCAGAGATTAAGAGGAGAGTAGCTCTGGCAAAACAAGCATTCCAGAGCAAAAGGAACTTATTAACAAACAACCATATTAGTATTGAAACAAGGAAAAAGTTTGTTAAGGTATTTGTATGGAGTGTTTTAACTTACGGGTGTGAATCGTGGACCTTAGGGGGGGGGTGGAGAGTGACAGACTTCAGGCAATGGAGATGTGGATTTGGCGGAGAATGACAAAATCTAGTTGGACAGATAGGAAGACGAATGAACAGATGTTGGAGGAAATAAATGAGAATAGAACACTGCTAAGGAGTATAGAGGTGAGGAAGATTAAGTTGATAGGGCATGTGATCAGACATAGTGCTTTTTTAACTAACATCTTTGAGGGCAAAGTAGTGGGGAAGAAGCCCAAAGGAAGACCAAGAACTGCATACTTCTGCAGCACAATGAGTGTCGTGAATAGTGGGTCCTATGGAGAAATGAAGAATATCGCAAGGGATAGAGTGACGTGGCTACAGCGACAAGGCATTGCCTTTAGGAGTTAATAATATATATATATATATATATATATATATATATATATTTGATCGCAATCCCAGCACTTCTTAAATATATATTCTTTATTCACCCAACCACACACACTTTCATATGGTACATTTTTTATATTCCCCTTTTTGAGCTCATTTTTGTATTTCATAAAATTGCCAGATTTGATTGATTCTAGTATGATTTACTTCCCTTTCATGATCCGTAGAGGCGCATCCATGGGATGTCTCCTCGTGCACGCGCAGTACCTAGATGTCTCCTTGTTTTCACCTTTTTATTTTACCGCCGAACTGTCATTTTGCTTCAATTTGTCACTGTATTTATTTTGCGAATCAAAATACTGTTTTTTAGATTTAGTATGTAAAATTTCATATTTGGTGATGTGCGGGTGCCTGCGATTTTGTTCCAGCACTTTTACGGCTGTACAGCACGAAGGAAGATGGTCGACTGGGGTTCGTAAAGATGACGATTCTTAATTTGGCGAACGATCATGTGGTCTGGTTTCATTGTTCTTTTTGTGTTTCAACACCAATTTTGATGGGATCATTAATTTGGGTCGACATTCCAGCGGTGACGGATCGCTGGGATCGGCTCTAATGTCAGATGTTTTGCTCGCCGTTTACATAGGTCAAAGTTCGTTCGGCTAAAAATAGCTGCTACTCTGTCGTTTTGCTGTTGACCTTGACATGAATTCACTCACACTGAATACGTCGTTTCTTGTTTCCAAATAAAATTTACCATTATAATTTATTTTTGTTTATGTTCCCCAAAATATTCTTAGGTGGGCTTACACGTCCCATTACATGCTGCAGTGCTTTTATCCGATCACAGAACTTTGGTTGTTCTAGGTCCTCAAAACAACTTTAACTGCCGCCCTCCCCCAGGGAAGTTTTGACATTTGGGAGTAGTTAAAAGTCAGATGGAGCTAAATGAGGGAAATAAGGCTGATACTACAGCAGATCGTACTTCAACTCGGCAATTTTTGCCATACAAACAATGCTTGCATGAAGTCTTGCATTATCCTGCTGCTATTTCTGTACTTAACCTGATATTTATTTCACAAATGTTTTTCATTTATTTGGTGTAAAAGGTTAGCGTGGTGCCTCTTCATCATTTGACCCTTTCGTGATAATCTTTTAACAATACTCCCTTAGCATCTCAGACAACCAAAGTCGGCTTTCCAGCAGATAAAATTGATTTTGCCTTTTTTGGAAACAGAGAACAACTGTGCATACATTGTTTTGACTGGTGTTTTGTTTTGGAATGAAATGATGGACCCAGTTTGTATTACCCATTACATGTCTACAAATAAACTGTAGTAAATGATCACCCAACATATCTTTCATCTCGTTAAAAATTTGTGTTGGTGTTAACCTTTTTCTAACAAGAAATTTGATGGTGCATGACGTTAGACCTTCCCTTTTTTCAACAGCGCACCAAGGAAAAATGACCTTGAGAGAGGACTTTGTTTACACAACTGTTTGTTATTAACAACACAGCAGACCAACTAGATGCTTTACATCTATTCATGGGGCAAATGTAGTGTCATAGTCCAGTGAAAAACAGAAACGCAGAAATACCTCTAGATTGTAGACAACGATCTTTTTAAATTCTCCTTGTATGAAGATCACTAGATGCAGAAATTTCTGTTGGGAAAAGGCAATAATGAAAGTTTTAAGATTACACCGTTAACTTATCTGTCTTTTATCATAACATGTACTTGCTTTGATGCGGTTCTTAGGCTCTTCGTATCGTTATGCTCATCTTTGTCTGTAGTGCTTACAGCGTCCCTTAATGTCAACAGTCAACTCCAGTCTCTGCCTTCCTCTATGGTACTTACCATTCACTGGGCTCCCATCACCAAAATCATTACTCCTGGCTGTCTCAACGAGTGACCCACCACTCCTTGGTCTTGTCTTCACAAACCACTCCATTCTCCCATTGTTTCCAGAACCTGTTAATTTTTTTTTAATTATTTTGTCCATTAAATTATGTTGTTAATGTTCTTCAGCACATGTTAGCATATAGCAGCACAATTCAAATGCTTCTGTGGTTCTTTCTTTCACCTTTCCAAGTGATCTAGATTCCACATCCAGCGTGTGTAGTGCGATGCTGCAGACATGTAACTTGAGGAATTTCTTCCTAATTCCTAGCCCAGTATTTGACAACAGCAAATTAGTTTCTCCATTTGGCCTGTGCTGTGACACCGCTTCCTCCAAGTTACCGGTTGACGGTTTTAATATTTACAGAATCTCTACTTTTGTTTCCAACTTCTGTTATTGTAATCATTTGTCTATAAAATTCAATGCTGTTTATTAATTTACCTTGTTTTCTACAAGTCATATTATCAGTAAATCTAAAACATTTTTATACTCTTTCCATGAGATGTTATTCCAATCTTGAAAGTCTATTATTTCCTTTGCAGCACATGTAAAGCATTCTCCTGTAATGGTGATAAATTTTTATAATTGTAAATTTAATTCTTTATTATTTGTAGGATGTTTCAACGGATATTATAAAGAAAGAAGTGGATGTTATAACACTAATATTTCTCTTATATTGTTTATTCTTTTATTTTAAAAAGCCACACGTTGGTTGCGTCAATTCTATTTGTAAAAACTTTTACTGTTTGTTGAATTTAACACTCGCGTTCATTAAATATATTCTTCAATTATTTTTTATTTATGTTAATGGTTTAATTCGATTTTGAGGTTTTTGTTTATTTATATTTGAGTAACTATTTGATTGTAGATCCGTTGATGAATGTAGACAGTTGCGTAGATCTCTTGACGTTAGTTCACTCTCCTGTTGAATAGTGTTGTCTGTGTGTGTCAGTGTATAGTCTTGACAAAGTTATTTTACATAAATCAAACCTTCACGTACCTGTGACGTAGTACTAGACTTTCAGTTGGTCATAGGTGGTTAATAACCTGTCAAGCTTTCGATCAAACAGTATATTAATGCTGTGGAAGCTTTTTGTAAACACTTTTAAATTTTATTTTGGCGCCATATGGGCTTTCGAGAGAAATGACCCATAAAAAGAATTCTTCTGAATAAATTAATAGTTAATTGATATTTTATAAATCAATAATTGATTAAATGGTTAGATCAATATCATGCATTAAATTTCTGTTTATTGGTTTACTATAACAATGCAACTCAGTAATTAGTAATACTGATTAATTACTATTTGAAATAATTGTGGACATTGTGTTACTTTACAATTCTGTTATTTATTATTCATTATGGAATAAATTCAATTAAGTACATTCATTTGAAAATAACAAACGGATCACAGATCATCCGGTTTCTTTACTTTTATCTAGCTCAGTTTAGTTAACATGAAAACTCTAGTTATAATCGATAGATTATTTATAATTGTTATTTATGTCAAGGGTGACTTCTTTTAAGTTACAGAATAGAATGCCACAGCCTTATTTTACAATGCTATTATGATATATCATATTGTTAGGTTTGACACCTTTAGTTAACAAACGAAAAGTTCGTTTGTTCTGAATAAATTTTAGGTTAGTTATAAAAACGTTAATACATGAAATCTTACGTCGGAATCTGTTAATTCCTCTAAATAACTTTAAAACAGTGTTAGTTACTTATAGTAGGCCTATTATTGTTTCTTGCGTCAGTACATTTGTGTATTATTCTATATTGTTATTGGCTAAAATGTAAACAAAGTAAGTATGAGCACTGTACTCCCTGGTGATTAATTGCAATGATTAATTTATTAACACTTTTAACGATCTTATTCAATGATCGTGTTTACACTTCACTGATTTTCGCACTTGAACGGGTTAATTTTCTTCTTGAATAAGCTACAGCTTTGGTTATGTTGATACCTAACCTCGTTCGTTCACACGCACTTCTGGTTAAAGTTTCACTACTATTGTCGATGCACTGATTGAATTATACTTCTTCTTTATTGTTGAATTATTAAATTTTGATGATTAGTTGGCCTGGATTTGTTGTTGCTGGTTGAGTGAAATTAGACAAAATGCTTCTCTGTTTACAATGACCCTCGTTTATATACTTTTTTCAGAAAGCCGCTAGGCGCTCCAGAGGTCTTACTAAAATCGTTCGTGATTGGTCCGAAATTATGTCATGATGACGTAATTCTATTAATAGGCATTACATGTTTGTATTTTGCTAGCTGTTGTCGATTGTCTTGTTATTACTTGCATTTATTCAGTATTCTCCAAATTTATGATGCTAACGTTTATATCTCAATTATTACAATCTCAATTCGGGTTCTATTACTATTATTGTACAGCTTATTTCTTAATCTTTATTTTGACATGGCTTGATGCCAGTTTGGTCACAGTTTTCATTAATATTTCATTACTTTAAACTTACTAGTACATTGTTTACATGCGTCGTCTGCTAAATGTTGCAAATCCGACTATTAACTTTTTTTCTAATATTTGTTTAATTATTCTTAATTTCTACTTTGAACATGATTAATTGATTAAAAAGAATACCTTATTATATATAAATGCTGCATTCAGCTGAACAATATTAATTATCTGTTTACATTTGTTGATTTACTAACATAAACTTCCATATTTTATTATTTTTATTTTATATTCCTTCTCATCTCTTATTTTTATAACATCCCACATGTGGTGGTACTTTACATTCTTTTCATCATTGTCATGATTCTACAGCATTATGCTTAGTAAGGTTTCTATTTAATTCTTATTTCTTTGATTTAAATTGGTTATTCAGGGTCTGTTATCATTATGCTACAAGGTTTTGTTCCCTGACTATTATTATCTTTTGTACACATTCTACTTACTTATGAAGTTACCTAAACACATACAGTGCTTACATTTATAGTTATTCTTAATCTATAATAATACATATTTGGGTGTCACATTATCTTTTACAGTTTGTGATTATTCCTAGCATAGTTCATTATATTTCTTTTATATATCATTGTTTTGACTTAGATCAGCTAATGTGCTTTTTTTATTCATAATATATATAGTACAATACTATTCAAGTATTTGTTATTTTATTTTTCAGTTTGATTTTATTTATCAAATGTTTTTATTGGACTCACTTGACAGTTTATGTGGGAAACTTATCTTGTCATTTCGTCTTTGTCATTCAGTTTATTTTATATTGTAGTGTCATTTAGTACATGTAGTGGATTTGTCACTGTTTACTTCAATTCCTTCTCTTCTTTTCTTCTTTATTGTTTTATTATTTTTACTGTTACATTCTTTCTTGTTACTCATTTATAGTTCTTTTAGTATTATTCACCCTTCTGGTGTTCATTATTATTATGGAACATTTTGTGATGTTACAATGTAGAAGAAGAGACTAAACAGGTAAATCTGCACAAACCTGATTATGTAACCCACAGCTAATGTGTTAGGTTGTTCAATGCCTTGTACCACTTGAGACTGAGACTAGGATTACATTCATTTGTAGATGTTTAATTTAAATATCAACAGAATACACAGAATACCAGTCTCACAGTATTGTAAGTGGAAAAGCAAGATGTGATTAAGTAAGTAAAATCACACACACACACGCGCGCGCGCGCGCGTTGTACAGAGTGCAGATATTTATTAGAAAAATTGATGGATAATATTCTATTTATTTCATATTTATTTTTAACACGTTATTATGTACTCTGTAAGTCACGGAGAAGACTAATTAAATGTTATAATTTTTCAATTTGCAGTATATATTGCCACTTGTAAATTCTATCCTAAAAGAAGAACTATCTGCAAAAGAAGAACAATCTGTAAAAGAACAACTGTCTTTAAAAGAAGAACTGTGTGTAAAAGAAGTACTCATCAAAGAACAGAATGATCAGTTTATTGATCAGGTATAGTACATTTGACGCTGATGGACGTCAATTGACGTCCTTTGAAAACTTCTGAGAATGCCGATGGACGTCAATTGCTTTCCTGAAGTTTCAATGTGTTTTTCATGATGTCAGGCCTTGTAGTACCCAAATCATCCGCTAGATCGCATATGCGTTCAATTTCATAGGTATAGTTGACATGAAACGTAGCACGGCAAACTGTTACATTAGTTGGCTAAACACCACGTACGTGTCAAAATGCCAGACAAGCGTTTCTTGTAAAAAAATTACATAAGTACACCTTTCTAAACCAATATATATTATAAGCATTTAGTGGCGGCTCGTGAGTACATCTACAGGGGGTTCACAATTAATAATTTTCAGTTTTTGAGATACACTGTGTCAAACACTTGTGTGTCGCTTGCAATATTCATATAATTTAGGCGCTGCTATACCTTGATGTAATGTATTAATTTTGAAACGAAATGTTATTATAGATATTACTGTACTTTAACTATTTCACAACTTAATAATAAAGAATTACTTTATTGATCATACTTGTTATAATATGCTAATTGTTCTTTTTTACTAAAATAATTATTTTCATTTAATTTTAAAGTAGTAAAATAAATGCAAAACAGAAAGCTTGTTTTAAGTGTTAAATATTTAGATAGTCATAAGGCCTCATGCTCTCAATTATTAGATTAGATTATTAAACACACAGAAAAAGGAAAATAATGAAAGCTGCTGCATATGATGGTAAGGTCTAGTATTTACTTACACAAATTTACTTGGATGGTAGCTTACACAAATATTTTCTTTAAGTACAGTTTTTGTAAACAAAGTCGATCCTTCTATCTTTTCTAAATTTATTATTCTAGTGCCATAACAATCTGAGGAATCTCAATCTGAAAGTGTGGTGATTAACTTGTACAAATTTCAAGTCTGTAGCACAAAATAGATGCTGAGAAAATGGCATTTTAACATGTACGGTTCCCACCCCCCCTTAAACTGACAAGACTCCTTTGAAATGTTATACGAACTTCACATCGAACACTTACAGTGCATGTACCTAATAAAAATTGTTACACTAAAAATAAAATGACAAAACTTTAAAATGAAACATCGAAATGCTTACAGGACATGTATAGGTAGGTTAGACACGAATACACACAGACACTTGAATACACGAAAAATTTACACTTGAGTTTACGTATTTGAAGCCGTGAACGTAATAAAATTATTGTGCTAAAATAAATACACAAACTTTAACCAAACGTTTACAAAACTCACATCTGACAACAGAATATAGGCGGGCATAGATGAGAACGAAGGTAGCTGAAGTTGCCCGAGTGGCTTCACGCTGTCAGTCTGCAGACTCAAGTCCGTGCAGCTACTGAGCTGAGCTGTGTCAGAGGCAGCTCATCGGTATTCTCCGTTAAGCCGCTTGTAAACATGTTTCCCCCCCTACCGCGAGCAAATGGACTCGCCCGTCTGTCGCATATCCCGTGTGTACAGCGTCGAGAGCGGCGCATTCAGTCCGCTCCTAGTCACTTGGTGCGCTCTACGCTGTTTTTCATTGTCCACTCTTTTAAGCTTACTGAAGATAAGCCATTTTAGTACTGCGCCAATAAAGATGTATAATTTATATCGTATAATTATTTTTATAGGGGGTTCACGTGCTCTTGTGCTCTTATGGACGAGCCGCCACTGTAAGCATTATGTAATGTATTGTTTAATCCGTTTCTAACAATTAAAAATAAAATTGTGAGTTTCTAGTAACAACATGTGTTTTGGCCATTTTTTTCCAAAAACATCACTTTTTTGAAAAGCAATTTCAGGGAAAATAACCAACACAATGTCGTACAGTATAACACCATTTTAAAGAAGACCCTTAGATCTTCATAAAAACATAGGTAGCATATTTTTTTACCATACAGTTAAGAAGATACAACATTTTAAATATATGCAGAAATGGCCCACCATGGGCGAAGGACCCACTATGTTAAGGGCCCGGCGTCAAAGTGTTAATGTATGCTTTCCTTAGTTCACATGATTCAACCAAAACATTTTGTATCAGTCACCATTTTGTAAGTTACAAAGGTTGGCATTTTGTAACCCATTCATGTTGCTGGTAGCCAACACTACAGTGGCACCTTTATAGTGATCGAAATTTAAAAAAATTTTAATTCCTCGATCAAGTGGCATGTTCTCACACTCGAGTCGACGGACACAAGCCCAGGTCGTAAATAATGACGAATTGGGGACACGTCAAACCTGACGCCAGTGCGAAGACAAGAAAAAAAACGTCTGTGTACAGCACACAATAAGAATTTGAGGGCGTCGTTGACAGTTCGCAGTTTGTTACAATTTACAGCACCCAGCAGTCGAAAACAAAGACTTCGTCCAGCTGCCGAGTTACGCGGAAACGAAATGGAACGCCTGCTGTGGAGGTGAAGTGTAACGAGCACAAATATGAAAGGCTTCACTCTGCTACAAAGGAGTACAGAGCAATCTCAACGGACAGATAAACAATAGAACGTAAACTCAGTGAATACTGTAAGTGCGCCCTGCACAGCGTGAAAACAAACCTTTGACAGTTTACTGAGATTTACGACTGGAAAGCGTGGGATCGACGAGAGACGACTCCAGCGAAGGGTTGATAATCGGCGGAACGAACAACGAATAACTTGAACAATTAACCAGGACTCTGCAGTCTGTTAACAAAAGATTGATCAGAACCTTGACAAAGTCTAAACAAAGGTTGATGGACAGCCGGGAAATTGCTCTAGTTTCTCAGAATCCGTACCACGTTCGTCACATGGAATACTCTGGGGATGACGACGACCAACCAGCGTCAAGCATCTTCTAAAAGGGCTCGTGGAGAGAGTAAGAAGGGTTCGGACGATGAATCGGGAAACAGAGGATGAGATCTGCAGAGGAGTAGGAATTTGTAGAACCAATCACGGATCCGAGAGGGCATAGAAATCCAGAATTTAGACTTATGGGTAAGATGTTTTAATAAAACTGTTTTGCGAAGACGCGGAGCAGCAGTCTACAGTCTACAAGTCAATCGGTCATAAGTTAATAAGTTAGTACGTACGACAGTCAGACGGTTGGTTATAGTCGGAATGGTAATACATTCAGTGATTGAAACAGTTTGCGCTACCTACCGAACTTCCAATTCGGTGAACTCATAAGTGAACTTAGACATACGATATAGTCTCACTTACACACAAGTCTGTTCGACAATCGTATATGTTCTGGTAAACTATAGTGCGCACGGGACTTGAAACTACAACCGACGCGAACATAATAACGCAAGTAATTAAGATTCCAAAGTATAACAGTGAGTGACATTTCAAACACTCTCACATTACAATGAGTCGCTACATTGAACAATTAACTGAATGAACTATATCGAACAATTAAGCACATAGTATACACTACATCCAGATAGACGGAACAGTTAATCATGTACACGAACACGGCAAACTCTCAGAATAATTCAGCTTAATGACAATATTAACATCTCAATATTTGAACTCCAAACACCCGATATCAGCGGGGTACCACAACACCGTACACGTAACGGGAGTGAAGATTTAGTGAAGTGAAGTGATTAGTGCTCGTCATAACAGAGATAAGATGCGCGACGAATCCTCCAGCAGACGTCATCTCACACCGGCGGAATATTGGATAAACACTCTCACAAGATAAGCTTTTATGTCTATTAAATCTTAGTAATATATATTACTGCACTGTCTCTTCTTTTCAAAGAACAAACCCCAAGAGATTATATATAAAGCATATGTATCATAAAATTTATAAAACAACATTAACGTAATTCATCATCTGAGAATAATGAACGCATTTAGGTAGGGATAAAATATATTTGTTGATTGTTTATTATTCGTATATGTTTTGTATATGTATATTATTTGCTGCATTTGAATGTAACATATATTTGTGTTTTCAGGAAACAACGTACAAATTGTATTTTGTTATTATGTGTTTTATTATGTATGTATTTGCAGGATATAGTAACGTATTTAAATAACAAATATAATAAATAAGTAATTACTTTATATTTAATCTTGCGTTCATTATTGAAATTTAACCTCGATTTAATTTATTTCATTCTAAGCATTTCACAAAGAGTCTCAAAAGTTATGCTAAGTATCAATGGACACAACAAACTCGACCATTGAAATGTCCGATTAACAGACTCATAAATCCTATTTATTTAACAACTGTGTGGAGTCTACTCTGACGAGTATGAACTACTTTTATATATGTATTAAAGTTAACGTCCATCATAACTCTTTTAATTAATACACGAAGTTAATGAGATACAATTTACTAATTCACATTTGGATAATCCAATAATACTTACAATTAGCATAATTTCGCTCAAACATAAATGGTACGGCAACCCTAATTACTTAATTAATTGCCACCCCGTTTATGACACTAAATGTCATGGCTCCCAAGGAACGTGGGGCATATCAAGGTTAATTAGAGTCAAGTTGCTAAACCTTATCACCTTGAATTATTAGGCAATTATCTTCTTGCTAAATTGGTACATCTCTATGTGCAGCTCTTCCGAACATCTCTGTCCTTTAGTCAAATTTGCCATTGTACTAACTCTAATTGTATTATACTGGGTAAATACTCTGTCCTACAGACTTGAACTTTTGTAAGCAACTGGGTGGCTGCCATTAGTGAATGGATGACCCTGCCATCTTGGCAACACACTTCTTCCCACTTGAATCCTGTTGACTGTGCTCCGGTGTACTGGTCTTTGCGTGAAGTTGTTGTGGATCACTATTGTGAAGACCAGTCCAGTTGGGCATCATCTCCACTGCTGTCAGGCAAATTTATTGGCAACCTAAAATTCAAATCTGACTGTCAGTCTTGTGTGTCTGCGTTTTGTGCAGACATTTCCTCCTGGCCTCAGTTTGGTGGGAGTCTTTAGTTAGTTTGTAAAATTTCTCAAGTTACGATTGGGGACTATACTGTCATCACTTGCTCTCGGGCAACTGGCTTATAAATACAAATGCCAATACGTTGAGGCTTGTTACTTCTCTACAGAACTCTTGAGACATTGGGGCTGGTTGTACAATTTGCCCAAGAATCAAATGGATTGCACCTTTTGTCGAAGAGTTCAATTTAATAAGATGTCTTTGCACCTTTTTTCGAAGAGTTCAATTTAATAAGATGTCTTTGTCAAAATAGTAATAGGACTGCACATAGTCCAGTTTTACTGTGTAAGGATTGTCGATTTGTGATACTAAGTAGGCATAGTCATACTCCAGCGCTGCAGTTATGTCCTTTGACAGGGGTACTTACCTTCTGACCACTCAGTCCCTCCACTTCCATTTGTTAGTGTACTTTCGTGACCTCATTGCTTGAAGGTATATGTCTGCCATAACCACTGTGGAGATGTAATGTTTTCATTTACTAATTAGGGTTTTGTATTCTGTGTTTTATTTGGGTCAGTTTGAGTAATTGATTTTTTTTCTAACCCCCGTCCCAGGTTTAATTTACAGCTTTGGCTTGTAATCTTCTCTACTGTTTTACATTTAATTACTTACCATTTTTATACACCAAGGTCAACCCAGAGTTCGTGTATTTCATGATTATGAAATTAAAATAAACCCCTTGGTTTTGCCCCGTTACAGGCTCTTATGGGAGCTGTCGCGCTCTGTCTTACCCATATGTTTCCCCTATACTTTTGTCCTTTTCTGTCGTTCCAATGTTGCCATTCGTACTAAATGTGAAGTAAAAATTTTAAAGAGTTTTAAATTTTATTGATGTTCTACATGCTGTGCTGCACATTTATGAATAAATTACATGTCTGTAACAGAATTACCGTCTTCATAAAAAAAATATTTTATAAATTTTATGTTTACTTGTAGATGTTAGAGCAGTGTTTCATTCAACCAGTGACTGTTACCCTATTATTACATTTATGGAGTTAATTTTAACCACGTTTTATTTAAAATGAATTTCCTTTGTTATAAGCACATTTTAAAAGCCAAAGCGCAATAAATAAATTTTTACTGATTTTTTTATCTCTATAATTGATTAATGTCGTCCGTGTGTGTATTAAAATTTTCGGTCTGTGAGGAAATTTTTTATTTCGTGAGATAGACATATAGTATAAGCGTTAAGTTGTAGTAAATAGTCTAAAGTTAATTTTAATTCAAATTCTAATGTTCAACTTAAGGTGCTTTGGACCATATATACAATTATTTGTAATCATTATAGCGGACGCTTCGGGAGACGCGCGCCAAGTCTTATCGCCACCTTATTCACGTTAACTCTTCTTGGTTATAGACTGCGTTAGTAATAAAAACCTTTATACAAATTTCATATCCAGCTTACATATACAAATTTCGTATCCTTGGGATACAGCTATTTTTCTTACCCAAGACGCTGACTAAAAACGTACGTTTCACAATTTACTAAACTGCTCATTCTGTGTGGTGACCGAACATACTTTAAGCTTAATCACAAACAAACAATACCTAATGCAAATGTTTAAATTTCTCTTTTTCATTAACACCAACTTTTCATAGTATATATAAATATACTATAAGAAAATATTGTGCCTTACAAATTGTTGTATATTAGTAGTACAGCAATATGTGGATGTTGTGATATTATGTGTACTAAAGATTTTAATTTGGTATTAATTGACAATTCCTAACATTACTTTTATATTTCATATTTTACATTATATTACTAAAGCATTGCGCGCGTGTGTGTGTGTGTGTGTGTGTGTGTACGCGATGCAACGTAAAAGATGTCCTCATTATACATATTCGAATTTATGCGTCAGTATAAGAAAAAAGTTCCTATTAACCTTAGACTGAAAAAGTCTCACTTTCCTCCGACTCTCCGCCATTTTGTGTTTTTAAATAAAACTTTATATCTAAAGAGGCGGTAGATGTTAGGATGGGACGGAAATATTTTTATTATTATTATTATTTTTTTTTTGATTCGCTATACCGCGGAAAACTTGCCCCAAGGACACATAAGTAAAATAAAAAAATAAAAATAAAAAATCGGTTAATATCTTCCGGTCATGCATCACCCCGAAAATAATAAAAACTGATAAATTTTAACAATTTTTTGTACTTAGAAAAACGAAACTTTTTCTGTGCAAGTCAAATGGTAGACCTACAGCTTTAGATAAGTAAAGAATAGCAAAGGGAAGATAAATACATTTAAAAAGCATAGATATTTCAACTTTTATGGGTTGCGCATTGCACGTGAAAAACACATTTTTAACATTAAATTGCAAATTTTACACTTTGACATAAAATAATTAATGATAATTGTTACAAGCTATGGCATTATGTCAATAGCCTTTTACTCATTCTTTTTGGTACTAGCTATTTTAAACTCCGATTTGTGTGAAAAACGTGGCATGATGGATCGTGAAAGAACCATCGTTCTGATGAACCCATCTCTGGACTTGGCATCAACGCTTTTTTTGTGACGCTTCTGTCACCACCTTCACACACTGCTCCACTGCTTGTGTATGACATGGAAACTTGTCAAAATTCCATTCAGCTCCTGTTCCTGATTTTATTACAGATGAATCTCCACAAAAGATTAAAGACGTACTATCTACAAAGCGTAGGCTACAAGCCCTTGAAAATGTTAACTATGAACAGAGACGGGCATTTTGTTTACTTTTCTACACAAAATTGCAATTGGTCCCCACTTATTCAGTCCCTCATATATTCACTGATGATGAAGTCTTACATGAAATGAAGTTATTAATGTCCATGATAATCATTACTGGGTAGAAAAAACCCCATTACACAAGTGTTTTTAAATTTGTTAGAAGTTATTAATTCTAATTTCATTAAAAACAATTTTAATTTGAGGCAATTTTAAAATATCGGTATGGAGAACCATACATGACTTCCATGTTCTAAGATTTATATTTAAAATCATTTTCACAATGAAATATTTCCGTAGAAACTACTTCTTTCTACTTATTGCTTCAGCCTTAACTACAGTACTGTGGTCACTAATGTATACCACCTCATGTTATCGCACTCGATTTTTACTGACGATGGCAGTCGATGGCACTGCCGAAACGTCTGGTTTTGCAGAAAACATTGGACTATGGCCAAACAGCCGAGAAAGGAATTTTAACAACAAACTACTTCTTTGTTGCCAATAACGTAGTACACATATACAAAATTATCCACACTCCAACTATAATTTTCATTTCTGGAAAATTACCCCCACCCCGTTCAACTAGCCTCTTCATTTATAATCAGAATGATCAATAATATATATCTTCATTTATAGATATTTAATATATGTTTCTACAGTGGATTATTATGATCTTATCTGATACTTTATCTATCAAAATTAAGTACTTTACTCTTATTAAAATATAAAATATTGCTGGTAAACTACCCTTTTCCCATAACTGATCTTCACCAAAATCAATAGCCCTCGAGTCTTCTACAACTCAGGCAACATATGTAAAAAATTATTTGATTCTGTTTGAATTTACGGCAGTTACCGTTCATCATAAAAAAAATTACTCTTGTTAAAACATAAAATGTTGCCAGTAAACTACCCCTTTCCCTTAACCGATCGTCACGAAAAACAATAGGCCTTGTGTCCTCTACAATTCATAGATGTATGCAGAAAATTATTTGATTCTGTTTGAATTTGCGGCTGTTATTGTTTGCCATAGAAAAATTCTACACACAGGCAGACACACACACACACACTTTTTGAAAAACTACTTTTCATGTTTTGAGGCTAGTACAATCAGAATCAGCCGTTATCTCGAACACAATTTTTTTCGCCACGACCATACTTCCATTTCCTTATGGAACATGGAAGTAAAATTACCCTTGTTAAAACATAAAATGTTGCACATAAACTACCCCTTTCTCTTAACCGATCTTCACCAAAATCAATAAGGCCTTGAGTTCTCTACAATTCAGGGATGTGTGCAAAAAATTATTTGATTCTGTTTGACTTTACGGCAGTTATTGTTCGTCATAGAAAAAATTACCCTTATTAAAACTTAATATGTTGTAGGTAAACTACCCCTTTCCCTTAACCGATGTTCACCAAAATCAATAGGCCTTGAGATCTCTGCAATTCACAGATGTATGCAAAAAACTATTTGATTCTGTTTGAATGTGGGGCAGTTATCGTTCGTTATAGAAAAAATTACCCTTGTTAAAACATAAAATGTTGTAGGTAAACTACCCCTTTCCCTTAACCGATCTTCATCAAAAACAAGAGGCCTTGAGTACTCTACAATTCAGGACTATGCAAAAAATTATTTGATTCTGTTTGAATTTGCGGCTGTTATTGTTTGTCATAGAAACAATTCTACACACAGACATCATTTCTCCATATCGGTATGGAGAACCGTACATGACTTCCATGTTCCAAGATTTATATTTAAAATCATTTTCGAAATGAAATATTTCCATAGAAACTACTTCTTTTTACTTACTGCTTCAGCCTTGACCACAGTACTGTGGTCACTAACATATACCACCTCATGTTATCGCATTCGATTTTCACTGATGATGGAAGTCGATGGCACTGCCGAAATGTCTGGTTTTGCAGAAAACATTGGACTACGGCCAAACAGCCCGGGAAGGAATTTTAACAACAAACTACTTCTTTGCTGCCGATAACGTAGTACACATATAAATATCGGTATGGAGAACCATACATGACTTTCATGTTCTAAGATTTATACTTAAAATCATTTTCGATATGAAATATTTCCATAGAAACTACTTCTTTCTTCAGCCTTAACCACAGTACTGTGGTCACTAACGTTTACCACCTCACGTTAGTGCACTCAGTTTTCACTGATGATGGCATATCGATAGCACTGCCAAAACGTCTGGTTTTGTAGAAAACATTGGATCAAGCCCAAACAGCCCAGGAAGGAGTTTTAACAACAAACTACTTCTTTGTTGCCGATAACGTAGTACACATGACATATAAATACAAATTATCCCCACCCCCATCAACTATCATTTTCATTTATAAAAAATTACCACCACCCCATTCAACTAGACTCTTTATTTATAGATATTTCATCTAATTTTCTATAGTGGATTATTATGACATTATCAGGATACTTTATTTATCAAAATTAAGTACCGGTACTTTTCTATTGTTAAAAGTGAAGCTGTACGAGTTTAAAATAAATATTAAAATCTAGAAATCTGTGCCTATTAATAAGCGGCAACTGAAACTTTACTTGTTTTTTAAAATTAAAATATTCAAATTTGTCCCACTTACCTTCATCACGAAATACCAGGGTGTCGTCTGATGTACTTAGGCAGAGAAAAACAACAGGTAATGCAATGACAAACACATATTTTGTGAACACAAATAAAATGGTATTTTATTTGTTTCTGTTTACTTTGTTATTAAAATTGTGACAAAACTACTACTCTGCATCTCAATTATTTTTCTTAAATAATTACAGAAACTTGGATTATTTTTTACATGACCAATACGCTAATAACTAGTTGCAACTGTAACTTAAAAAACTGACAAACTAAATAATTAAACTGTTAAGACGACCCAGATTGCTCACTCTCTCCCTCTCATACTGTAAAATGCCCCATAATTTAATTATAACCCCTTTTTATAAATTTGAAGATTAATTGATTAATTTAATTTTGAGTCGACTACTTAACCCGCGTCCTTCTGATGACCACGTGCTGCATCTCGTATGTATACGAATGTTTCGTTTATTTGTCACATTTCTCGATTTTGCTGTCCACTCCGCTAACTTCATCTAAACTGTCGGATTTAACTGTTTCTCTTCAAACTTTTTGTTACACTTTGGAATATGTTAAAATACAAAATTTAAAGTTCGCAAACTGCGTAACTTGTCCCGGCCGGGAACGGGTGATTTCATCGACTGGGTGACGCTACCAAGTGCGTTGGTCCAAATCATTTCCGTCAGCATGATCGGTGATTGGCCGAGACGCTCATGTGGCCAGTTAATTAGCCATGTTGCGTTACTTCCGCTGATATACTTTGGTGTCAAGGGTATTGTAGAGGCCCACGGGCGCACACTTACAGCTGCATTCCAAACGTTACTGGTGACAGGCTACAAAGTTTTTTTACACTTTTCCCCAACGGAAAATTCACGCATGTGCGCATAGGCTTACATTCCAACGCTGTTATCGTTTGTGCCAAGCACGGACTGATACGGAATTGCATACAGGGTGTCCAATCCAGCATGTCTGAGTGACGCAAAGGTGTCCAAACAAATCAGTCCCAAATATTTATAAATTGAATAAAAATATCCACTTCAAAATAGCCCCGTTACAATACCCCCCCAATGAGAGATCTTCTGCCGAAACAGAAGAAATCTCATTGCTAAACCCCTAAGAGGATCGGTGAGGATATGGTGCCAACAACCCCCCTTTAGTCCTTTTACATCATGGGTAAACTACCCCCCTGGCTCGGCGACTACGGCTGCACCTGAACGAGATTACTGGACTTCTCTATTCGAGATCCCAACACCATAAAATCGAACAGACACGCACCACAGCGCACCTAACCTTCTAACATGCCACCCCAAAATCCAAACCCCTGGTCTTATACCACGCCAGATCCTCAACCGATATGTTCCCCCTTACCATGCACACTGGGTCGCCTTCAGCAATACTGGGCGCATACATATACTTATTAATACAGTTTTAAGTTTTAAATTCAAAATATTTATCGTTAAAGCAAACTCATTTAAGTGACCTCCTAAAATAAAAAAAAATAAAATAAAAAATCTGTTACATGAATTCATCACTCTATTAATTCTCTTCATTGTTATGATACCAATAAAAAAATAAATTGAATACCTTACTAAAATATGAAGGCACTTACTCTAACATCTGTTTACATCTGTATTCTAAACAATATAATTAAAACTCAAACATCATCTATATGGCAGACATAAAAATCAAAAATTTTTTTTCCAAAAAATTTATATTTATCAAAACATTATTTTACCAATTTCGGAAAAATCAAAAATCATTTAATTCAATTAAGCAACCAAATTACATCAATCCCTTGCCAGAAAATGGTCTAGTTTATAACATCAGCCATCAGCTGATCAAACTGGGTCAGGTCAACAACCTTGACCTACATAGGTTATACATAGGCTATATTATGGAATACAGGAAACATCTTTAAAATTTTTATCTTCAAACATAATACGATAAGACATTTAAAATTAACATAGTTATTATTACAATTAACAATACAATTGACATTTAAATTAATCAAAAATTACACATTTTATAGCTTTACTTATTTTCAACTTCTATCAAAATCTGTCACTTGTACCAATCAATTATTTAATTATATTCAAATATTTAACTCCATTGAGAAATTTTCAAATCATTTATAAGTGATACACTACAGCTGATCAGTTGATTTTCTTAGCAAGGTGAATGACCTTACCCTAACTACATTTCTAAAAATTACATCATGTGAAATACATTACACGTTCACAAACCTTATATCCTAACATGATAAAATAAAACACAATAAGACATACTAAATACAATATGATAAACATCTGATGCACCTATTTGTCAAATCAAACTACAATTCTTTAATTACTGCAAGAGCGAGTCATCATCATTAAGTTACAAAATTTTAATTCGTTACTCCCCTTTGAGTAACCACCCTGCCACACAGACTATTGTTTTCTGAGGGTGGACTGTTGCGTCCATTTGCATCCACAAGGATGGCATTGGTGGAGGAATTTATCATCTCCGTGTCATTGCTTCCGCGTTACATTTAAAATTGGTAGATATCATCATATCTATGTTATAAATTTATATGCCCTTAAAACGGGTCTACCACCTGGCTTGCTGTTCCTACTCGAACAGAGTGGCAGCCGCTGTTCCATAGTTCCGGGGATTTCCCCTAAAGTCACCCCCCAATAATTTCAAATATACACCAATTTCAAGCCAGCTATGGTCAAGGTTCTTAATTTATGGCCATAGCTGACCGCTATCCAAAACCACGATTAGTGCTGGTAAGGCAGTAATCGCCCGAAAAGTCGGGGAAATCAACTCTAAATTCGGGCATGTTCTCTACATCATTTTTATACACGGCACGGCAATCTATCAGTATATAATACAAAATTATATAAAAGGGTGTGCCGTGTATTTTACGCCATTTTGGCCTCCGATGGAGGTAACACTCTCTGTTACCCCCAACACTTATCACTATCTACCGTGGCACATGCCACCACGGCAATAGCTAACCTAATAACTAAACTAAACCTTCTACACTTGCAGTTTCTACACTCCCTAGGTATAGCACTTCTATTAATACCACTCAACCCCCCAAAATTGCCCACATATCTTGTATGATAACAAGTTTTTATTTTATTTAACACATTTTTTACACAAACACCTTTGCAAGTCCAAACTTTTTCTCTATGACCAAAATAGGAACTACAACAATGGATCATCTTACAAATTTACCTTAAAAGTACAATACATTTTGTTTTCTGAAGGAAAACAACTTCTTGAAAAGTTAAGTATTTAAGTTACATAATTTCGGTTGTTTCATTCTGAAATTTTCCAATTGCTAAGATTTTTCTTTCTAATTTTCCAGTTTCAATTTCTAAAACAACCTACTGTAGTTCGTGGAAAATATGACCTTTTTTTTTTTTTTTTAAATACCTTACCTTTCCACGAAACTAGGGGTCCCCCTCCCCATTCAATGATAATGTTAAATTTCTAGTTTACACCAATTTGTGGATTAGGACCATCGTTGATTTCACCCTTTGCGGGGCTACCGTCAACCATGGTCTGCCTCCAGAATGCCAAAAACCACGATCAGAGGTATTGAATCTGTGACCGCCCAAAAATGGGGGAGGATCCCTTCTACTTTTAAAATACCATAACGTGTGTATAAATAATAATAAAATACAAAATGCCTGTCTATGTATGAAAATTTTAATAATTACAAATATATCTATCATCACTCAGCTAGATAATACTTTTTTAATTGGGTCACATTATAAGTTCCTTTTATTTCTCAAGTTTGCAAATCTACTAAAACATAAGCCTTCTCCATTTTCACTTGGCTAACCTCATATGGACCGTCATACAATAGGAAGAATTTTTTAATTTCTTTGTCCAACGCTGATGATTGATCGTGATTTTTTATTAATACTAGTTGTCCTACCTCGCATTTTATGGGTGTTAAATTTTAAATTCCGGTCATGTCTCCGTTTCCGCTGTTCAGCCTTACTCAGCAGGCACCCCCTAGCGATTACCAGTTTCCTATCATGTGGTATATCCGTCCGGGTTGGAAATTTTACTAGTTCTTCTAATATGCGTGATGGCCTTCTCTGAAACATTAACTCACATGGGCTGTAGCTAGTGGATTCATGTAAACTATTGTTAATATACCCTTCTATCTTGCACACAAAGGTAGCCCACAAAGAATGTTTTTTGTGGCAAAAGGTTCTAAACATCCTACCTAGCTCCCGCATAACACGCTCACTAGGATTTGACTGTGGATAATACACTGATGTATGTTTAACTAAGATGTTTTCCCAGCCTAAAGTTTCCCGGGTGTTGCTGGTAAATTGAGAACCATGATCTGATAATACTATTTTAGGTTTACCTAGTTCAATAAGGTATTCATTTACTATCTTCCTAGCTAATACTGAGGAGGTTGCCTTTTTAATCGGGTACAATTTTACAAATTTGGTAAAAACATCTAACACAACAAATAAATAATTCACCCCTCCACGACCTTTGGGTAAGGGGCCATATAAATCAACGGCAACTAATGCTAAAGGACTGTCTGTCATTACATGCTGCATTAAACCCTCCTGTTTACGATTGTTTACTTTAGCTTTCTGACAAATTTCGCATGTTTGTAATATTTTACGCACCGTTCTTTCCATATTATTGAATTTACATGACTCTTTTAATATGTCACTACATTTCTTGGGGCCTATATGACCATACCTTAGATGGCAATCTCTCACTACTTCAGGTATTATAACTTTAGGGATGCACACTTTCCAATTGTCCCCCTGTTCATTTGCCCGGTGAAATAAGTGTTTATTAAACAAACTAAAATGTTTCTCCTACTTGTGAGGTACGTTGGGTATTTGACTCAAAGCTAATATTATTTTACCAAGTTCGGTGTCTCTTTCTTGTTCTGTTGCTAAGTTACTTATTAATTTTTTCATATTTATTTCCCCCACTTCTTTTGCTATAAATATTTTGTACGTATTTGCTAGGTCTACTTCGGTGTTATTATCAAAATCTGTCCTGGATAGGACATCAGCTACTATATTTTCTTTACCCTTACAATACTCAATTGTTAAGTCATATTCTTGTAATATTAGCATCCACCGCACTAACCTACCATGTGTTAATTTACAGTTCTTTAAAAACATCAAAGCTTGATGGTCAGATCTTATGATTACCTTATTTCCTAATAGGTATGTTCTGAACTTTCTACAGGCAAAAACTATTGATAACGCCTCCTTCTCCGTCGTAGTATAGTTCTTTTCACTAGTTAATAGAGATCTACTTGCAAAAGCTACTACTTTGTGGTTACCACTCCCATCTAACTGAAACAACTCTACTCCCAAGGCAATGTCTGACGCGTCTGTGTGTATATAAAATGGTTCTGAAAAATTAGGATGAGCTAATATCACTGTGCTTAAGAATTTATTTTTTATCAGCTCGAATATATTTTGCTCTTTTAAATTCCACTGCCATCGATTGTCTTTATTTAATAAATGTCCCAATTGTACTGTTAAATATGAATATTTGTCTACAAATTGCCTATAATAATTGCACAAACCTAAGAAACTTTGCAACTGTTTAACATTTTTTGGTATCGGAAAATTTTGTATTATTTCTACTTTCTTAGGGTCTGTACTGATACCCCTTGCTGAAATTATATGTCCTAAAAAATTAACTTGTTCTTTCAAAAATTCCGACTTCTTAAATTTAACTGTTATGCCATATTCATACAGTCTACTTAGCACTCTATCTAACCTTTCACAGTGTGTATCAATATCTGGTGATGTAATTACTATATCGTCTACATAAACGGTTGTGAATTCTAAAATCTCTCTCCCTAATACATAATCCAGGCATTTGATAAAAATTGAAACACTTACGTTTAGTCCAAATGATAGCCTGCAAAATTGGTAATTCCTACCGTTGTATAAAAAGGCCGCATACTGTCGAGACTCCTCTTCCAGCTCTATCTGCCAGTAGCCTGCAGTCAAGTCCAAGGTGGTGATGTATTTGGTCCCACTAAAACGTTGCAGAATTTCGCTTACTGGTTCCGGTGATTCTCTGTCTGGAACAATTATTCTGTTTACTTGTCTTGCGTCCAAACATAATCTTATCGATAAATCTTTCTTTGTTACCACTACTAAAGGGTTGGAATATGGTGAAGTAGATTTTTCTATGATACCTTCCCTCAACATTTTATTTATTTCCTCCTGTACTAAACCCCTCTTGGAGTATGGTACTGGGTAGGTTTTAGGTGCAAAGGGTGTTTTTTCTTTAACGACTAATTTACCCTTAAAATTCTTTACTAAACTGGGTTCGTCTGAAAAAACTGATTTATTTTTGTTTATTATTAGTACTATTTTTTCCCTGTCTTGGTAGCTAAATTCCCCATCTTGATATAGGATTTTATTCATTTTTCCTCCCAACTATTTTCATTTTCAAATAATTCAGTATTATTTACTCGCAAGTTACAATAATTTATCATTAAAGGCATACACTCGTTTATATCGTTATCAGAAATTAACATTCCCTTACTAATTATTTTTAAAGCTTTCATTCCTACAGTTTTCTTTTGTATGAATGGTATTTCAATTATATTATTATTATTGTTTAATTTCATAGTCTGTGTGTAATAGTTTAACTCTACTTTGAAATTATTTAAAAAATCATTACCTATTATAGCTCCCATATTTAATCCTGGAATGACCAGAAAAGGTACATTTATTGTGTTTTTATTTACCTTTAATTGTAGCATTATTTGTTTAGTTACTTTTTTACTGCGAACACCCGTTACCCCTATAACACTAATTCCCAGTACTGGTAATTGTGGAATTGTCTCTGTAGTCTGATTTTTGATTTTTTCAAACATTCTATCGTCTATAGCAGTCAGTTCACTCCCTGAATCTACTAGAAAAATGTATTTAGAATTAAACACTTCGGCTTCAAATTCTGCCATCCCAAAAGCATTACTACTCTCTCCCGCTTCTTCGTCAGATAGATCATTATGTATATTGGTAATTAGTGACCCTATTGTCAGGTGATTACTAGACGGCTGGGGGCTTTCTTTTTCAACCGCCCTGATTAGTTTAACGGTATTGGAGGTGGTGGTTCACTGTAAACCCCCCTACTGTTTTGATTATGAGCTGGTGCTTCCACGCCCCGAGTTTCATTTGGGTTGCTAACATATCCCCCTCTCCCTCTATGATTAAAGTTTCCTGACACTCCCCGATTGTTGGTGAAACCTCTCCCTCTATGATTCCCTCTAAACTGATCGAAACCCCTATTATAATTCTCCACTCTCCCTTGGGCACTACTCCTCGGACCCTGACACCTGTAACATTGATTCCGCGACCCGTTATAATTACTAGCTCCACAACTAGGGTTTGGACATAACCACGCCCCCTCCCCTTATCTATTCACATTATTAACAAAATGGTCTGGTTGTCTTACTTCGGTATTTATTTGATTTGATTCATTAATTCTAAACTGGTATTTATTATCTTCTTCCTCTTTCATACTCAGGTATGCTTCTAATATTTTTTCTATTTCTGCAATATTAGCAAAATCCCGGGTTCTGATTGTGGACCGTATGTCCTTAGGTAAATGTTTACTAATGTATCTTATAAAAGATGAAAGAGGCATTGGTGGTTCTAAATATTTAACCTGACTATATAGTCTCGTCACATACGATGTAATACTCATGTTTTTTATATTAAAATTTCCCCATCCCATTATGGTACTACGTAATCCCTCTTGTTTCTCTTCTGACCAGTACTTATTTCTAAATGCTTGCTCAAACTCATTAAAATCTACCCAGTTATTGTTATGAGCATCCGCCCATATTTTAGCATCCCCTTTAAAGTACTTTAAAATTCTTACTAATTTAATCTCCCAACTTTCTTGGTTATATTTATTGAAGCTTTTTATAGAGTTCAAAAATTGTATGGGGTTCACTCCCCTACTTTCATTACTAAAATACCCTAATTCTACTTCCACATTCACTCTCTCACTCACATTAGTTAATTTCTGATTAATGGTTACACTCAAGTCTTCTCTGACTTTAATTATTTCACGCTCATGTTCTGCTTGTTTATTCTTTAAACTACAGTAGTTACATTAATCTTAATTGCATCAACTTGTTCAAAGTTACTTCTGAATTCATCATTTATATTTTCTTGCATTTTGTTTGCTTGTTTGATTTGCTCACACTCATTAATTATACATTGAACATTACTGCCAATTTTGTCATGCTGCTTTTTAATTTTGTCATTAAGTTTATTCGTCAATGTGTCAAATTGTTTATTTGTCTCTAATATTTTCTCTTTTTGTTTTTCGTTAATTATTTTTATCTCGTTTTTTATTTCTGTTTGTATCTTATTTATGTCACTAGTCAGTTCATCTTTCACTCCAACAATAGCCTCATTCATACTTTCCAAACGGCTATTCATATTTATTTCACTCACTCTCAATTCGCTCCTTACATTCATGAACTCGTTATTTAAATCGGCAAGTTTATCGTTTACTGTGTTTATCTCTGATTTGATTTCAGTTTTAAATTCATGTAAACTCATGTTTAATTTATTATTTTCTGATTTGACTTCCGTTCTCATTCCTGACATCATTTCCATCATCAACGCTAATTGGTTAAATATATTTACATTATCGCTTATTTTTGTGTCTACTGTCTCAATCGTTACTTCGTGTGTTGTATTGTCTACGCTCTCGTTAATATTTGTCGATATTATATCATCTTGCGTAACATTTAAAACAGATTCCTCTACACTACTTCCACCTAAATCTGCATTCTTATTTTTCTCTGCCATTTTCGATCAGTTTGTAAATTAATTTAATTTTATTATTTTACAAAGTCACTGTTCATGGGCGCCAACTGAAGCTGTACGAGTTTAAAAATAAATATTAAAATCTAGAAATCTGTGCCTATTAATAAGCGGCAACTGAAACTTTACTTGTTTTTTAAAATTAAAATATTCAAATTTGTCCCACTTACCTTCATCACGAAATACCAGGGTGTCGTCTGATGTACTTAGGCAGAGAAAAACAACAGGTAATGCAATGACAAACACATATTTTGTGAACACAAATAAAATGGTATTTTATTTGTTTCTGTTTACTTTGTTATTAAAATTGTGACAAAACTACTACTCTGCATCTCGATTATTTTTCTTAAAGAATTACAGAAACTTGGATTATTTTTTACATGACCAATACACTAATAACTAGTTGCAACTGTAACTTAAAAAACTGACAAACTAAATAATTAAACTGTTAAGACGACCCAGATTGCTCACTCTCTCCCTCTCATACTGTAAAATGCCCCATAATTTAATTATAACCCCTTTTTATAAATTTGAAGATTAATTGATTAATTTAATTTTGAGTCGACTACTTAACCCGCGTCCTTCTGATGACCACGTGCTGCATCTCATATGTATACGAATGTTTCGTTTATTTGTCACATTTCTCGATTTTGCTGTCCACTCCTCTAACTTAGTCTAAACAGTCGGATTTAACTGTTTCTCTTCAAACTTTCTGTTACACTTCGGAATATGTTAAAATACAAAATTTAAAGTTAGCGAACTGCGTAACTTGTCCCGGCCGGGAACGGGTGATTTCGTCGACTGGGTGACGCTACCAAGTGCGTTGGTCCAAATCATTTCTGTCAGCATGATCGGTGATTGGCCGAGACGCTCACGTGGCCAGTTAATTAGCCACGTTGCGTTACTTCCGCTGATATACTTTGGTGTCGAGAGTATTGTAGAGGCCCACGGGCGCACACTTACAGCTGCATTCCAAACGTTACTGGTGACAGGCTACAAAGTTTTTTTACACTTTTCCCCAACGGAAAATTCACGCATGTGCGCATAGGCTTACATTCCAACGCTGTTATCGTTTGTGCCAAGCACGGACTGATATGGAATTGCATACAGAGTGTCCAATCCAGCATGTCTGAGTGACGCAAAGGGTGTCCAAACAAATCAGTCCCAAATATTTATAAATTGAATAAAAATATCCACTTCAAAATAGCCCCGTTACAAAACATAAAACGTTGCAGGTAAACTACCCTTTCCCCATAACCGGTCTTCACCAAAATCAATAGGCCTTGAGTCCTCTACAATTCTGACACATGTAAAAAATTATTTGGTTCTGTTTGAATTTGTGGCAGTTATCCTTCGTCATGAAAAAATTACTCTTGTTAAAACATAAAATGTTGCAGGTAAACTATGCCTTTCTCTTAACCGATCTTCACCAAAATCAAAAAGCCTTGAGCACTCTACAATTCAGGGATGTATGCAAAAAATTATTTGATTCTGTTTGACTGTACGGCAGTTATCGTTCGTCATAGAAAAATTACCCTTGTTAAAACATAAAACGTTACAGGTAAACTACTCCTTTCCCTTAACCGATTTTCACCAAAAACAAAAGACCTTGAGTTCTCTACAATTCAAGGATGTTTGCAAACAATTATTTGATTTTGTTTGAATTTACGGCAGTTATCGTTCGACATAGAAAAAATTACCCTTCTTAAAACATAAAACGTTTAAGAAGGCACAGCCTTTGTGATCTAGACACGTTCACTGGCATCTCTGCTGTTCTGATTGCGACTATCACTAATACACTTTAAAAACTCTTAATTACATTTTCTATCTGTGACACTACTGACAGTAATTTACTCAGCTGTTTATATCTTAGTATCAAAGCACAGCCTTTGTGATCCCGACATGGTCACTGGCGTCTGCTCTCTTTGATGTTTAACTGGCGACTGCCTACCGCATGGATTGGCGTTACTCACTCCACTTCCACGCTAAACTGTTTTTTTCCAGCTCTCCTGTGAGAATATTGACAGTTGCGACCTCCTTTTCACCTGGTACGATACTACAAAGTACGTGAAAATGAGTTTTGAGCACGTACACCTGTCAAAAAATTATGCACTTCCCAGGCCAAAGTCGTGTACAAAAATTCCACTAAAGAAAAAATTCGAACAAAAAAAGCCCCCAAGAAACAAATCCCCAGTCACCATCTGTATGTGGAAACTTATCACTATCGCAGGTATTCACAATTTCACAAATTTTCTCTTAAAAGAAATCCCTCCCCTACCACAGGACCGGTAGGTGTATCCACTTACCACAGAACAGAATATGGTAGGGTGATATCTGAAATAATTCATAATTAATTATTCTAGCAGACATTTTACTACTATTGCTCAATATATCATTTTAGATACCCCATTTTCATTTATATCATCATTATTCTTATTCACCATTATTTCACTATCATTATCATCATTATGATTAACACCATTACTTACCTTGTCAACTGTTACCTGATTTGCACTTAAACTAACACCATTATTATTATTTTCATTACTCTTACCTTTATCTCTCTTACTCTCTTTTCTCTTTCTAATTTCGTTTACATCGTCTTGCATTTGTTTTATAACGGTACTACAACTTTCATCAATTTCGTTTAAACGTTTGTTCATATTCATTTCGAATTTAACATTATCATTGCTTAGTTCATTTAATTTACTGTTTTGTTCATTTAATTTGATATCATTTATATCAAAGTGTTTATTAATATCACTCTTCTGTTCATCAAACTGTACATCTAACATCGATTGTAACATTGTATTTTTTTTCTAAAATCAACTGCATCATTTTCATCATATCATGATCATCAGCTTTTTTAATTTGGACTGGCGTTGAATAAATTACATCATCCATTATTTTATATTCAGTTACACTACTCTCTGTACTTACTACAGTACTTGACTGCATTTCTATTTCGTTAATGACGGTTAAGTCAGACAATCTGACTTCCTCGTCGTTACTCTCCATATTTTATTTATTGTTTAGTCAACTGATTAATAATCGATTATCACTTATTATACAAACTGGATACACAATTATAAACAAATTTTAAATTTAACTCAAGATCTTATGTTATCAACTCTGTTCCATGATCTACAAACATAACCTGTAATCTCGCATTTATACTTACCTTACACCAAAAAACGTCACTATTCCAAAATCACCCATCTGTGTACCCAAAAGTAGATCTAGCTTATATAAATAAGTTTATATAAGCGTCCCTGCTGTTCGGGCACCAATTGTAACAGTTACAATAATATACAATACAAAATACGAAAATTACATTCGTGACTTACCTTCAAGAGTCACGCCAAGGTCGATTAGATGAACTTTTTAGGTACAGCTTTGGGTTAGTGGCGCATTAATTACACTAACACATGAAATACTGGTAAACTTCTGATTTTATTCATAAAACACAAAATTATTGAGCAACACTCATTAAACGATTCATCTCACAATAAATGCAACCCAGTACTTTGTCACACACACACACACACTCATTCTTTTACATATTGATATATATATCTTTTATTTATTGAGATCTCACTTATGATTTATTCATTGAAATTGATTTTGTTTTTTTGGCCAAGTTAGATATCTGAAATGTATTCTTGCCGTTAGTTCATTACTTGTTGTACAATACTTTTCCTGGAAGAAACTATTACACTTACTGTCCGAAACTTTGAAATATTGATCTTCGATGTTGTTCCATCACTTTAAAAAGAACTTTGAGAGTTAATTTATGGTTTAAACACAATTTAGTGGGTGTAGATCTACGTAATGGCCCGCGGGCACTCAGCACGGGCGTGCTGTTCAGCGTTTGTCTCGAGACTGCCGTTCAGGGTTTGTGACTTCACCAAGTTTTTCGTTTGGTAACGTTTAAAACCAGTTCATTCCGTTCCCCGCCATACGTCTCGTCCTTGGTATTGAAAAGTTCCGTTATGCTTTGTATCACCTCTTCAACTCACCACAAACAGATTTCCGTCAACAAAATTCTTTCGGTGTTAGTCACTGGCCACAAATAAACTCTCGATTTGCTTCAAAACCGTATATGGTTATGAAGCTCTCCCGGCTGTCGCATCACCTTATGTGGGCCTCATCTTCCAATGTTACGTTATTTCCATGAAGTTATTTACAAAATTATTATATAAATTTTGCCCCGTTACAACTCGAATATCTTGATAAGCCAAAACAAATTGCAGTTGATTTGGTCCCGGGCAAATCTCTTTGTCTTTCATGTTACAAAAAAATATTTACTTTTGAAGAAAATCCCTCAACAAATGACAATGACCTTTTTACTGATTCAGTAGAACTTTCTGAAAAAGAAACTTTAAATGAAATAAACTCTGTTACAAATTACATATTTCCGCAGCCACAAAAATAATCAAGCTAAATAAATCCCAACGGGTTTCTGTGCTGGAAAAGAAAACACAAAAAATTTCAGATGCAATTAAAAGAAAACTAGAGGAATCGTTTGATGAAAAATTAACTGACGTCACAGCTCCCTCTACCAGTACCAGTACTGGGCGTGAATATGATGAATTAATAGAGAAACTTAAAGAAAAATGTGCATTAGGTAGTAAAGAAGAAAGAATCAAAATAATTAGTTTGCTACCTAAGTCTTGGTCAAGGAAAAAAATTTGTGATGAGTTTAAAGTAACTGATTATTTGGTACGACTTACAAGGGATCTAGTGAAATCTCAAGGAATTCTTCCTGATTTGACCAAAAAAAGCAGGTAATCCTTTGAGCGAGGAGGTTGTTAATGCTGTGATAGAATTCTACCAAGAGGATGAGAATAGCAGGGTCTGTCCAGGAAAGAAAGATTGTATTTCTGTTGGTAATAAAGTTTATAAACAAAAGAGGTTGCTTTTATTAACACTAAATGAATTATTTGTACAATTCAAGCAACCTTATCCTCAATACATAATTGGACGTTCTTCATTTTGTGCCTTAAGACCTAAATGGTGTGTGTTGCCAGGATCTTCAGGTACACACAATGTATGTGTGTGTGTGTGTAAATATCACCAGAACGTAAAACTCATGACTGAAGGCTTAAAAATCAATGTAGAGTATAAAGACCTACTGGATTTTATGGTCTGTAGTACTGAAAATGAAGCTTGTATGTTTAATGAATGCACATCATGTCCAGGACCCGACCTATTAAAGGAAATGCTTCAAAATGAACTGGAAGACCTGCCTAATCAAATATTATTTAAACAGTGGATCAGCACTGATAGAGCTGACTTGATACTGAAGTTTTACCTGTGGATGAATTTTTTGAAGCTCTGATAGAGAAGCTAACGCTTTTAAAGAAACACCACTTCATCTCCAAAGTTCAGTCAAAGTACTTAAAACAACTTAAAGATACGATGACAGAGGAAATCTGTATCACTCTGGGCGACTTTGCTGAGAATTTCACCTTCGTCATTCAAGACGAAATTCAGAGTTATCATTGGTGTAACTCACAGGTTACCCTGCACCCTATTATTTAAATGATGGTGAAGTTTGTTCCAGAAGCCTTTGTGTTATAAGTGACTGTTTAGACCATAGTACCGTGGCTGTGCACTGTTTTCAAAATCATTTGACTGAAGATGTCAAAAAAGTTGCCCCTTCAGTTACAAAAATAGTTTATTTTAGTGATGGAGCTGGCAGCCAGTACAAAAAAAAAATTTTTTTGAATATTTGCAACCACTCTAAAGACTTTGGTCTTGACGCTGAATGGCAATTTTTTTTTTGCCACTTCTCACAGGAAGAATGCCTGTGACGGGATTGGAGGGGCTACAAAGAGGGCTGTCTCAATGGATAGTTTGCGAAGACCATATTCGGACCAGATACTTTCAGCAGAAGAAATGTTCAAATTTTGCTCTGAAGAAATTAAACGTATTTCCTATATATTTGTACCTTTAAAAGAAGTTGAAAGAAATGAAACAAAACTGAGCAAAGGTTTAAAACCTGTAAAAAATTACCAGAAACAAGAACACATCACAAGTTTGTTCCACAAAATCCTAGCGTCATAAGGTGTTATGTTCACTCAAACAGTGACATTTACAGTGAACATAGTGTTTCCATTTTACCATATTTTGAAATTAGGTCTTTCAAAGTAAATGACATTGTAGCCTGTATTTATGATCAGAACTGGCGGATTGGTGAAGTTGAAAATGTGAGTATGGGAAACAGTGACTTGATGATTCATTTTTACCATCCACACAGCCCTCAAACATCATTCAAGATTTCAAAGAGTGACAGAGTGTAGGTACCAGTGACAAAGGTTTTGAGGAAATTATCACCATTGGAACTTACAACCATGACTGGTCGTGGATACAACATAACAGAAAAATTATCTCTACAAATAACTCATTTGTACAATACAGTGGTTTCTTTTGGACAATTACAGTAGAGTAAAAGAACTTTTTATCATGCCTAATGATCAGTCTAAACACATGAACTATAAAAATATTCTATTAGTATAAGATTTAAATATGTTCAGAAGTCAATAAGGATTGAGTAAAATCCAAACTACAATAAAATGTAAGTTTACCTAGTTTTATTTAAGACTTTCAATTTTTTTGTTGCAACAGCTTAATCGCAAATAACTTTTTTTGCACATTGTATGTAAATATATATATTACTTTAGTCTTTGTTAACAGTTTAGGTATTTATACATCTAATTCTAATGTTAAAATTTAGTAGGCCAATATCATTTTTAGATTGCTAACTATTGTTTTTTACCTATTGTGTAAATTTAAATTTTTCAAAAATTGTAACTTTCTAATACAATTTGTAGTTAAAACACAATGATGAAATTTTATATGTTGATTACTAGTTACTAGAAGAATATTTTGAGAAAATTTCAGTTTTTTTTGTTCAGTCCCTTTTGAGATACAGTAAAACCTCTCTAATTCGGATTATATGGGGCGAAGCCTAGTCCGAATTAGAGAAAAATCCGAATTATAGAATATTTTATAGAAATTCATACTACAGTGTAGGTAAAGTGCTGTAAAAATAAATATTAAAACTACCTAAATATTAATGGAAATTTAAATTGATTGTACTTACAAAATGGATAACTAAATTCACATAAACAACAATCTTTCACCATCAATGTTTTCAAGTAAAGTTCGCACGCAAAAAGTTTATAAGTAATGCACACCTGCAATTATTAATGTACGTAAATATTAATGGAAATTTAATTTTATTGTGAAATATTCGTCCATCGGCTAATACAACAAGCACAAGTATATAGTGGCACGTAATTTTTCATTTCCCGTAATCTACTGTTACAGATTTGGTTCCCTTTTTGTCCACCGTAAATATACGTAAATAAAAAATAAAAATACGGGCGTTTCATCTGCATTTCCCATGTGTTCAAGTGAATAATTATACTTCTTGCATAAATGAATGACAAACCACTGATACTGTAGGAGTTTTTCTTCGTAGTCACTCGGTAGTTTTAGCGCGAGTGATGTACGTCATTTAAGCGCAAATCCATTTCGCCGCATCATTTGTCTTATACACCCAAAGCTGGCTTTGAAACCGGAGACTTTTAATTCTGCGATTTCTAAAGCTTTTAATTTTAAAACATGTCTAATGACAGGGAGTCCTTGCCTTCTTAAAAGCCGTACGTATTCACAGATGCTGGACTCTACTGCTACAAAACGCCCAACTTGAGGTCCCGGGAATGCTCGTCGCGCAGTATTTCATGTAAAAGTCGTTCCTTCTGTTTTCTCCAATGTCGAATACAGGATTCATCAATATTGAATTTCCTTGCGGCTTCGCGATTGCACGTTTTTTCTACATTTTGAATCACAATTAATTTATAATTCACATCGTACGGGTTACGTTTAATTTGATTTGACCGCGTGCCTTTAGTCTCCACAATATCACTCATACCGCAAACGCACTACAAAAACGCCGAATGAAAACAAAGTACAGATAAGCGATGCTGTCGCTGTTACAATAGAAAACCACACTGTCAGTTTACCCGTTATTTAGAAACATGTTACTCACACCCCCTCTACTCATCCTTTGTCTTGCTGCCTATAGAAGGGTGCGAGCACACCCACGTGCGCACGCACTTACACTTTATCTTCCTATTCTTTCTTCAGTTTTGCTGTTAAAACATTCGGTTGTAGTCATAAATCATAACGCCAGAGTTAACTACAGCCAGGCAAACTGCTGTTGCTTAGGCAGTAAACAACTCATAGATACCAAAAGCGTTCGTCCCGCCAGAAGTCAGTTATAACTTCGAATTTCGTTAGCGTGCGAATGCAAGCTGCAGGCCAAATTAGCGACCATGTTTTTAGGAGAAAAAGTGTGGCTTGTATTCGGAACAACACGGTATTTGCATGATATTAATAGTATTAAAATTTCAAGTGTTATAGGCCTATTTGATTTAAATATATCCTCAAAAAACAAAATTTGCGATTTAACGGACTTTCGATTTTACGGACACCCCTCAGCCCCAATTAGTCCGTTAAATCGAGGGTTTACTGTATTTACCTCTAGCACTCATATTGTAATACAGTACTGTAAATTAATACTAAACAGTGTTTGAAGAAAATGCGGTTTGAAAAGCTGTACGCAACTAAGAAATAACTTCAGTACAATAGAATGCACACGAATACAATAACAATGACGCACACACTACCAAAGCAGCAGTTGAAACTGGACTAAACTGGGGGTGCGTATCGCACATTTTGCCAACATAACACTTTAATAATTCCCTAAAGGCAAATGTTTCACAAAGAATTCACAAAATTAATTTTTTTTGTGAATTATAATTTTTTTTTAGGGAGTCCGAATTAGAGAACTCCGAATTAGAGAGGTTTCACTGTATACCAATTTGAAAATCAGCAATTTTAGCCAAATCTCAATGTTTGAAGGCTCGTAAAACCTAAAGGATGGATGTAAATGATCTCAAATTTTAATAACATCTAGTGGTCTATTATATCTTTGTGGAAAAATATATTTAATATGTGTTTTCATCCCTTTTATGAAAAAAATTGTTTTAAAATCGTTAATTTATTCTAATCAAAACACGATTTTCTAATCAAGTTTTAGGTTACTTCCTTAAAACCTAACAAATTTTTGGTCATAACATGAATTGTAGATGGTTTCATATAGATTAAGATGGTTTTTATTTCAAGTTGATATCTTAATAAATAAAATAGTTATTTAACTTACCGTTAACCTTTGAAAATGCCATAAATGACAGATCCTTCTAAACAAAATGGCCACTAGAAGCCAAAGTGTTAGTGATAAAAATGTGAAAAAAATTGGTTTGTACTCCCAGATATATATAGAAACAGAAAATGTATAATTAAAAATAAAATCAAATATGTCGGCAACAAATTATTTTATAATTTGTTGATTTCATATGGATTGATCCTTGTATTACATGGCTCAGTTAACATAGAATCTGGAGAGGGGAAGCATAGCAGCACTGCCACTGCCAGTTGCGTGAGGGTTCAGTACGTTCCCCTACGCTGGTTGACGTTTGTTCAGTCAAAGTAAAACTCATACGCGACTAGATAATTTACTCGTGCAAAAATTAAAGTTAGAGCATTATAATACTTAAACTGTACGCACATGGTGTCAAAATTGTTGTTCTACGCCGTTTCAAAATTTATTAAATTACTTTGACCATAAACATAAACAATATGAGCAATAAACTCCACAATTTCAATTAGGTATTGACCTGTAAAACATAACTAGTTGTGTCTCTGTTGTTGATCAACATAAATTATTGTTACTTCAGTTTGGAGCTTAATATGTCAATAAGGCTATTCAATGTTTAACTTTGTTTGTACTCTTCATACATGTATAAAGTTATGTTACTTTTGCTCATGATTTTTTCAAATTACAACATGAATCGTTAGCTGGTAGAGAAAGGTTTTGCTATTACAAATAGTAGTTCTATTAACGAATGAAATTATGTGAAACAGTGAATTTAATTTCTATTCAGTTAGCAAGTTTCTAATGTGATATTGCGTTACCACGTTATAAACACGATATCACGTTATAAACAGACTTGGGAAAGCTCATAATAATTGTTAACTGATCAAAGTTAAAGTTACTGTCCAAACAAACTAACCAAGTTAAAGTTACAGTTAATTGTTACAAAAACTAACTGATTAAAGTTAAAATAAAATTAACTGATTAAAAGTTAAACTATTTTTGGTTTGCTTTTTTGTTTTATTATTATTGAGTAAAGTACTTAGATTTTTGAAATAATTAAAATCGGATTAAAATATGTAGTTAATGAGTTTATAGAGAACTTTAATTATTCTTTAAAGTTATCACTGTATTATTCTATTTAGTATTTAATTTACAAATAAGTGTTCCAAGGAAATAATGAATTACCTATTACTGATACTTCAGCACGTTATGAACAACAAGATCTAATATTTTACAAAGGACAGGTTCACAAGTCGGTAGGTATTAATAAGTCTGAACAAAGTGGCTAATCTTACAAAGCAATAACGGTATATTGGTAAAGGGTAGGGCGTTATTGTTGTGGACCAGGTAAGTTATTTCCATCAAAGACAATTTACAAAGGTACTTTCATAATAGTTTTTATGGTAGGATATATAAGAGAAATATTTCAAACAAAATGACTGATTTTGTTCTGTCTCCAACAGAACAGGTTTTACGTACGAAACAACAATGATCAGTATCACTGAGTAAATCATAATTGTATTTATTTGGAACTCGATGTAAACAATGAAGTAATGACACTTTGCTTTTTACGTTTTTTGTAATTCTCAGTTTGGCTATAATGCCCATATACTAATTATTGTGTTATTCGTTAGTATTAAAGACAGAATTATTATCACTGCTAATTCGTGGTTGTGAATTAAATTACCTTTTAATAGATAATGGAAAAAATCTTACCTTGATGAAATTTTTAGAAGCGTATCTTGAGAAGTTGCATTCAAGTGTCTTTCAAACAATTATATCATTAAAACTATAACTTTGTCTTATTTTTTAAAACATAATACCGCGAGAAATAAATTAAAACGCACATGCTAATTTGTACCGGAAAAAACATAACATTGTAAATAATTAGTAGAAGAAAAAAAAATAGTTGGACTATTCACTCAAATTCACTTCACTCAACACAAATTTATGTTGTGAAAGCACTGATACAGTTTTCATATTAAGTGGCATTCTATTGTAATTCTTCAACACCAGACATTTCACATCCATCCGATAAATTACTAAAGCATTCACTGTCGTCGTCTGTATCAGTGGAAGTGTCAGAAGATTTTTCTCCCCCAACCGATATTATAATCTTCTCTATTTCGTCTTCCATCTAAGCATCAGTTTCCCAGTATTTATCTTCCTCACTTTTTACATGCTGTATAGCTTTCTTCCAGTCACTTTCTGAAATAGAAGCAATAACATTTTCGGTGAGGTTTTTAATATCACCTGCTTTCTGATCGACGTTGAATTTTGCTACTTGTCCCTTAACTATGTTCCATACATACTCAATGGCATTCAGGTTGCAGTGGTATGGAAAGTAATCTTATCACTTCGTGCCCTTTTTCTTTAAAAATCTTATCTACTTTATACATTGGTGATGGCTTTCGAAAACGAACTATTTCCAATAATTCACTTTTCGTCATATCTTCTGAAAAACTGACTCCCATTTTTCTTAGCCACTCCTGGATTTCCGCTTTTCGAGAAGCTGTAGTCGGCGGTTTGTTTTCTTGTACACTGTGGTATGGTGCATTGTACATAACAACTGTGCCGGTTTTTTGAGAAACCGGCGTTTGTATAAAATAGAATTATTAAGGTTGGCGAAGTCGTCAGTCAGAATCGTTCTGTATTACCATATGTCGGCGGTTAAGGCATGCCCGCGCGATCTAGTGGGGAATACGATTAGGTTCGCTGATCAGCGAACTGCACGTTTGAGTGAGTTAGTCACCGGCCTGCAACAGAAGCGAACACAGCTGTCTACACGTCTCTCCCGGCAGCGCAGAGCTTGTATAATTGTGGGTTTTTTCTTCTCTTTTGTGCCTAAGTAAAAGCTCAATCGACCTCTGGGTTCCTGAGGTGGTCGGAGATCTGACTCCAGCATGGTGTAACTCCACCTTCACCATGAACTGAACTCCATTAGACTCTAGTTCCGCTGCTGCTGGAAGGGACACCACTGTAAGGCATTCCACTGTAACTCTGGACCAAAATGAGGTGATATTTAAGCATTTTATTAACTACACTAGGCCTCTACAGCAAACGCCATGTTTTGTGAATTTAACCATCCATAAAAAAAACTCAAAGTTATTCTTCATTGTGCTCATTATGTAATTACGCTCCAGATTAATTGTAAGCCTGGTCGCCGGCATGTGTCTGGCGGATATTAATTTTATGCTTTTTTTTGGGTGATTCTGGATGGGGTTGTAGAGGATTGAGGGGAATCTGTATTTCCATTAAGTAGATGGGTGCTGTTTGTACAGGATGAACTGAACCGGCTGGTTTGGTTTTTATTTTATCACGATGTTTTTGCACTATTTTACTTGCCTTTTAAAGAAGGGTTGGGAGTCTTTTTATCTGCCTTAGGCCTGTTCCCACATTATAACCTTGGGTAGGCACCTGTTGGTGCAAATCCATGCAGGCTCCCGGACATGTTCCCCTTTGTCGGGTCAAGCCCTGGCACATGTCCGCGGCCGGGTCAAGTTTTTATCTATCTATATATATAAAAGAGAAATACCACTGACTCACTGACTGAATCACTGATTCATCATGAAATCTCCGAAACTATAACACCTAGAAACTTGAAATTTGGCATGTAGGTTCCTTATGTGATGTAGGTATCCGTTAAGAAGGGATTTTTGGAAATTCGACCTTTAAAGGGGGAAAAGGGGGGGAAGTTTGCCTGACTGACTGATATAGAATCAACGTAGAGCAAAAACTACTGAATGGATATCAATGAAACTTTGAACATAGCTTCATCATAGGTCTTAGGTGCTCACTAAGAAACGGTTTTAAAAACTTTCACTCCTAAGGGGCAAACCCCCCCCCCATTGTATGTATGTATCTATGTATGTATGTTCCACATCTCCTCCTAAACCACTGGACCGATTTCAACCAAACTTGGCACAAATATATTATGCGACGGGAGAACCAACATAGGATAGGTGTTTTTTCGATGGGGTCCTTTGGGGGGTTCTTTGGGGTCTTTCACATCTCCTCCTAAACCACTGGACCAATTTCAACCAAACTTGGCACAAATATTTTACGCAACGGGAGAACCAACATAGGATAGGTGTTTTTTTTAGATGGGATCCTTTTGGGGGTTCTTTGGGGTCTTTCACATCTCCTCCTAAACCACTGGACCGATTTCAACCAAACTTGGCACAAATATTTTACGCAACGGGAGAACCAACATAGGATAGGTGTTTTATTCGATGGGGTCCTTTGGGGGGGGTCCTTTGGGGTCTTCCACATCTCCTCCTAAACCACTGGACCGATTTCAACCAAACTTGGCACAAATATTTTACCCAACGGGAGAACCAACATAGGACAGGTGTTTTTTTCGATACGATCCTCTGCGGGGTCCTTTGGGTCTTAAAAATCTATTAGATCTGGTTAATATGGCAACCCAATAGAATAGATTCTGGTTACCATAGCATCGGTGGAAGTCTCCCGCATAGGAAGTAGCGCGGGAGTCGTCCGACTGGCCTTCCCCGGAGTCCATCCACGGAACCCGGTGAGTCTTAGGTCGTATCCCACGAAAGACGTCGGGGCCAGAGTCCACGGTTCTTATAAATAAAGATATAGGTTATGATATCAAAGGTGGTGTATGCAAAGCGGTGAGAAAATACAATGAAAAGAGGTCACTTATTCCCTGGAAGATAAAATCTTTGTCGGGCTTTAAATATGACTAATACTGACTACAACAATGACAACTATAACTGTTCTTTATACTGTAATTATTTGCTATCCTGATATTATTTTTAATTAAAGTCACTAACAATTTAGCAGCTTTGTATCCGGGAGCTGTGGTGTAGATTATTACTGGTCTGATTGGTGTACTTTCCTTGTGGATTTTAGGTAGTCCTGTGAATTTTGGTGCCGTGGCATTAATTGGTTTTAAATATCTGCGTGTTTTCTCATCTAACAAAAAATTACATTGATTAATGGTGTTATTCAAAGTTTTTACATAAGCCTTTGTGGGATCCCGGTCTATTTTCTTAATATCATTATTATTTATGAAATCAAATACCTTTTGAGTATATTCTCTTTTCTGTATGACCACCAATGTGTCACCCTTATCTGCCTTACTTATAATTGCATCATTTTTCTCAAGTTTACTTTTTATGGTTTTAAGATTCATGATATCCTGCTTATATTTACTTTTTAAAAAATTGTTTTGACTTTTACATTTATTACTATTAATTACGTTATTGAGTTTGTTGTTGATAAAAACCCCTTGCTTCATTCTGTGCAACGGAACCATTTAATCTTTTAATTGCCGCTTCAGCGTTAACGACCTCATGGACAATTTCGTTTGTCGTGAGGGAAACTATAGAAATTGTAAATAACAATTTAAAGGAAGCAGCTCAACTTAGCATGCAAAAATCAACGAACTTATAAAACTACTTACAGTCGTCTTAGAACAAAATTACTTTACATTTGACAATGGGTTTTTTACACAAGATGACGGTCTGGCTATGGGTTTGCCACTGTCAGGACTATTAGCTGATATATATTTAAATTATTATGAGAATATAAACATAATATCGAATAAATTATGCAAGAATAAAATCATTTTTTACTGTAGATACGTCGATGATATGTTTATGATATTTAATGGAACAAAAAGACAAATGCAAAACTTAAATAGTCACATAAACAGCATACACCATAAGATTAAATTCACATCTGAAATAGAAGAAGAAAATCAATTAAATTTCTTAGATTTAACCATTTTAAAAAACGAAGGAAAACTTCAATTTAAAATCTATAGAAAGGCCACAACAACGGACATCACAATTCATGCCGATTCATATCATCCCACCTCGCATAAAATGGCAGCTTACAATAGTTTTGTGCATAGATTGCTAACTATACCGTTAAGTGAAAAAGACTACAATGAAGAGGTTAATACCATCAAGCACATAGCAGCGGCTAACAGATATAAAAGTTCATTAGTGGATAAATTAATAAGTAAACACGAACAGAAGAAATTAAAAAAGTCGAACAATGATAACACACTTCCGGTTAATAAATACATATCTGCAGATTACACAAATATTTTACCAAATATTTTAGTTAACGAACTCAAGAAACACCATGTATTTGTAACTTTCCGTACAAATAACAGCATTCAGAGACTTCTTAGCCGGAAGAACAGTATACCAGAAAGAAAAAGAACCGGCGTATACAAGATGAATTGCAGCTCATGCGATATGTTCTACATAGGCCAAACAGGCAGACCGTTTGAAGAAAGATATAACGAACATCTTCCCAGAAGGGAATTACATAAAACAACATCTAATTTTGCCAGACACCTGATACTATGTAATCATAACTACAGTGATTTTGAGACAAATTTCCAGCCCTTGCATTGCTGCAGGAAAGGAAAATACATGGACGCGCTTGAGGAATATGAAATTTATAAAGCCGTCAAAATCAACAGTGATTATGTCTTGAATGAAAAACTTACATTTTCACATAATATATTGTACGACACGGCAATACTTGCACACGGGCGCCGGTAAATATAAAGTCACAGTACACACGGGCTATAATAAGCAAAACAGGTTTATCAGTGGCTATATAAACAGTGAATCAGTCGATCGATAACGTCCACGCGAGAAACATAAAATTTCATGTTCGCGTATGTGATTTTCCAATGTCGTAAAAGTGCACTTTTACTGTAATGATTTTGGTGTTTTTAATTTTTTAACGATCTCTAATGAGTGATTAAGATTTCTGAAGATGGCAATAGAAGAGTTCAAAATATACAAAGCATATAATAACAAACAGCCGAGACTTCATATTGAATGACCACTTAAATTTTAAATCCAACCCGCTATACGATACAGCTTTGAACCTGCTTAGGCGTAATCACTCAGATAATAGTTCAGTGTCCGATCGGCTTCGTTGTGGTGCGCACCATTTAGGAAGCAAGTGAATTACATAGTGGACAATTATGTGTAACATGTGTTTTTTAACGTTTAACGACATCACTAGAGCAATTTATCTGATGATGGAGCAGATGTTCTGAAACGCGTCATTTTAATCGACATAATGAAGTCACACGACGGATATAAGGTGATTTATTTATAATAATTTACCTTTCTTTGTTACTTGTCATCTTTCAATTCTACAGTTAATGAATTTTAAAAGTGTGGTGTTAAAAGTCTGGAAATTACACTGTATAAAAAGTACAGTATAAAAATTACACTCACAATACTCACAATTAGTAAATATAAATTTAAATGAAAAAACTCTGTAACACGAACACGCACAAATATTAATTATATGCAGATCAATGCTATGATACTCTCAGTTAGTAAATATAAATTCAAATGACAAACTCTGTAACACAAACACACACAAATATTAATTATACCACAGATCAATGATACACACAATTAGTAAATATAAATACAAATGACAAACTCTGTAACACGAACACGCACAAATATTAGACTAGTACTTGTAACGTAAATCGATGCTCATGATATTCACCGCTGGGAAAATATACATTCAAATGACAAACTTTTGAGTATGACTGTAAACTGCTTGGTTGGGTGAGACGTGCTTGCGCATTTGTCTCTGAACTCCGTTAGTTCACAATTTCCTGCATGTTTTGTTGACTCGGTCAGATAATACATCTGACCAAACTTCTCTACCATACCTGTGTGTGTGTGTGTGTGTGTGTGTGTGTGTGTGTGTGTGTGTGTGTGCGCGCGCGCGCGCGATTTAAACTGTTCTACTAAATAAGGCAGTACTTGATTTGAAAAAATATAATTTCATATTAGATAGGTGTTTTATTGTTTTAAAAAAGCACAGGTGTGTATTCAGATGTAATTATAACTGTTACACTACAGTGCTTTGTTTGAAATTGAAAGAAAGACTGATATGAACTGATTGTTGGTAAACAATTTTTATTTTGTTTCAGCGGTTTTTTCAAGAAATCAGTACCGTTGTGAAGGATGAAATTGATTTAGAAGAAGTGAAAATAGAAGAGAATGCACAGGAGGTAAAGGTTTTTTTTAACATAGGAACAATCTTCCTTCTGTAGACAAGTAAGATTCATTTGTAGTCTTCTGTCAAAGGCTGTCACATAATTAGCAAATAATTTTTGAAATTGAACATTTGTAGTAAGCAGTGAAGGAGTTATGGGAAAACAAAGAGCTTTCTGTTAGAAAAGTAGATAAGGGAGGGGAGATATTCCTGTTATATACTTCTGATTATTATGATAGAATAATAGGAGACATTGTAAAATTGAATGAACGTATTTCAGTAAACAAAAATCATACCTCCCAAATAGAGAGGAAGGACTGAAAGTGTTCAGTTAAGTATAAGTAGTGTGTTCCTTGTAAAATGACTGATCATGTAACATAAATTAACGCCTCATCATTTAATGTTCCACACATTTATGGATTATCTAAGGTGTACAAAGTAAACATCCCGCTGAGACCGATAGCTTTTGGTTTGGTCCTGAATTATGTAATGTATCGATAATTCGTATTTATAATGTTTACAATTGGAGAATGTCTACTCACCAGTTCGGCCGTTCAAATTCGTATTTACTGCCTCACCGTCGGGTTGGCCAACTCTTCTTAGTCAACCAAAATTTTAAAGTTTACTATTCTATATTTTGTGCTCAAATTTTAAATATTAGTTGAATAAAATCAAACACAGTTTACTGTTTCTATTTTGTTTATTAACAATTATTAATTGTGTTCAAATTCTACAATTTCCTTCAAATTATAATTCTTATTTTTGCGCCGGCATGTTTAATTATTCGCGGTTGGCTATTCTGTCCGCTAGTTGCTGTCGAGACTCACGCATACAGTTGATTTTTTGTTATTTATAATCTCAGGTCGAAGTTCTTGTGACTGCAGAAAATGTTGTTAAATGGACTAATAAAAGTACAAAATTTTACAAATACCATATAAATATTATAGAACAGGTGATATACTTATAATTACAGTGGTAAATTATATCTATGGGAATTAGCGTTTTATAGGTTATTTACGGTTAGTGAACCTTCTGTTTTTAAAACATATTCCTTAAAAAACCAATGTTGGATTGATGTAGTTATTCAAATTGAGGTGTTTGTTAAATAAAATCAAGTTCAAGTGTTTATTAAAAGTGATAAGTGATGTGGAAAGTATAGTTCACTTATGGTTGGTTGTTCTTGTGTTTTTCTGTGAAGTCGTATTTAAAATATACTTAACAATCCTTCGTCTCTGCTATCCAGGGTATTAATTCTCTCGAATACTGCTGCTTGTCCTTTCTTGGGTGGTCCGGTTAATTCCAAGTGCAAATTTCGTAGTTCTCTGGTTACGTTGTTTAATTTCCCTTAGTCATACTGGTTAAGGCCGGTTCCATGGTTCATTTACGTGTTCATATATTTTCTTCCTTCAGTTGGTTATTATTCCTTCACTTGGGCTTCTTCAGCAATTCCTCCAGGTTAAATTTTAATGTCTTCTGGTGAATTTATTAATTTGTTTAGTATCAATGTTACTACTGTGATTTAATTTATCCTCTTGATAAAATTGGTTGAATTACTTCTTTGTGGGTTTAATAAATCTACCCTACTCAAACTCTAATAATGGAATGATACAATTTATTAACGGTTCCTTTCTAACAAGGTTTGGTTGTTATGGCAACTCCCTGTCAAACACTAGTTCCCATTGGTTGATAATTTATAACGTTGTTATATCAAAACTAACGTTTTTCTATTCAAAATTATTAAAAATCTTTAAATTATTATAACTCCCGTAAACTACCTGTAATATTAAATACAATAACACCATTAGTTTGCTCTTTGTTTACAAATTATTTTGATACCACACAAAGTTACCTTTTGTCAAATTATTACAGATTACTGTTTTTTCATTTGGTTTTTCTTTTGTTAATTACATTTAAACTAATTATTATCTATCCAGTTGTGCATCCTACACTATTATTATGAAACCTAAACAGATTATACACTTGATTTTATCAATGGCTATTGCTTTATCTTAATTTTCACTAATTTCTGTTTATCAGTTCTAGGCCTAATGCCTATAGTTCATAATTCACCTACCCTATACTCATTACAATTGTTTATAGTCATTTATGTTAATTTTATGTTACTAAACATTATTACTGAAACAAACTACTTAAATCATAACATTTGATTATTTTTAATCATCATAACATTATATAACTATTTAATAACTCTTTTTAGGTCCATGCCTGTATCTGAAGTTTTACATGTGTTTGAATTATTTTGTTTTAACATAATTTTCAACATAACAATATTTCGGTTAATTACAATCAAAGAAACCTATAACAAAAATGAACATTAAATATGCACTAATATTCCCTTATAAACTCACTTTAGAGAATATAGTATCTAACTCCCCTTACTGTATTCAACCTACCATATTAGTCCTTTATCCATATTTTCTATGTGGTTAATATAACTTTATAACATTCCTTCATTAAAATTAAAACAATATATCCCTTATCATACTTATACTATACTATTATAACTGGGTTAATAGATTACTTATAATCTATTATTACAAGTGTATTATTTTATTTTTTGACTACACTGCACTTTCTTAGCTAGTGTGTTTATATAATTCATTTACTATCACTGGGTCCTATAATGGTTTATTATTGATTATTAACCTTCTTAATCATTTATCACTTTTAGTGTTCACCTCCTAACATCTTAATCTAGGTTTCATGTATTTATCTTTGCTGGGTCCTATCAATGTTTGTTACTTATCATCACCTTCTCAATGAATCATTGTTATTCAAGTTTTTTTTATATTAGTGTCTTTTGATTTATTAACATTCTTTTTATATTTTATTAGTATATTTGTTTTTACATTTCCTTTTTTTTTTATCTTTCCTATAGGTTACATATTATTTATTTTCCTATGTAATTTTGTACTTTTAATTTTTTTATGTATCATTCTTGTTAATACTTGGGTTCGTATAATTGTTGTTATATAGTGGCTTGAAGTATTGTCTCTGTCTCACCTTATCCAATCTATTGGGTCTAGTCATCATCTTTGTCTAAGTCAACATTAGTTAGTGTTATGCTATCATTCTTCATTTAATAATTTTGTTGTTTTCGTTTAGTGTACAGCTTTTCTTCCATTAATTATACTTGTAAATCTTGTGCTTCGTATGTCACGTTACAACTATCAAAATATTTGTTACCTATCATTACTCCCCTTGCTGAGAGTTACAGTTACATTGTCAAAGATTCAATGCATTTTGATAACATTATTAGGAATTCTGTACTTGATAATGACATATTAGTAAGTTTTGGTCAATGTCTTTCCAAGCATGAAAACAAATAAGTACTGTTCTTATATACTCAACACTCAGAATACACCTGGTGGCATAGTGATTCAAACTATTAATATTCTTTATTCATTCATTCTACCTCCATTCTGACTTAAGACAAAAATTATAAAACAGGTCGCAGATTCAAGGTGGTGGCAAAAGAAGGCAATTGTTAAGTGGCGTATATGGAGGGCATATTGGATGGATGCCACAGTAAATGCAACTTTTGAAAGTTCTGGTGCTGGGCTGAAAGTTACACGCGTGCGCATGCGTGTCTGTGTGTGTGTTATAATTATTTAATTAAATCAGGCATAAAAATATAAGTAGAAAAGAAATGAAGGAATTAATCCCCGTTACTACTTTCTTACTTACCTACTTACGGAAGATTCCCAAAAACACCAAAGTCCGACAGTCATCACCACATGTTTATAGGAGGAAATGTGGAAACCATATCACTTTCCCCATGAAACCAATTTAAAATAAAAACTTTCCCTCACAGAACCCCTAGGTCCGTTAGACAAACTGTTGGAACACAGATCATAGGTTAGGTAGAGGACGTAAAAATAATTTAACACATATTTATCATCGTTTACCAAAATGTGTTAATTGATGTCACTATTGTCGATTTGTTCATTAATTCTACTTCTTCTACAAATGATGATAATTCAACACGTGTTATATATCGTCCTGTATAGGGTAACCTGTCTAAACGGTTACTCTCTGTGGTGCAATCACTTTTATGTGAGATAATTTTGGAAAACTACATTTCAATTATTAACAGCATGGTCTTATCTAAATACATATAATTATTTTATCAAATTATAGTATAAAATCAATACAAAATCAGTACTTTGAGTCCGCCTGAAAGTCGAAAACTGGTAATAGTGAGTAACTTTGAAAACTTCACTGATGTAATAACAGTACCTTATTGTAGGCCTACATCTTTTACGACCGCGGGCACCGAATTACTGTAATTACGATGCGTGCATTGTTTGGTGAGTGTTTTCACCACTTTTTAAAACTGAAAAATTAATTATTCATACTATTTTCACAATGAGCACAGCTTGCTTGAGTCACTGCCGTCTGTTCTACTTGGTGTGAAAACTGTGACTGCTTTGTGTATGAGACGCGGTCTGCTCTCTCCAATGTATTTTTCCGCGACTGACTGATGCTATCGCTGAACCATCCTACCCCTACCTCCCTCCGTGTCCTGCGTTAACGTTTGGTCAGCTTTCCTGGTGATGTTTAATAGTGCAATTGGCTGATGCAATGATCATTGGGCGTGTGGAATTTGTTCAAAAATCACGTACACTTACCAACTGCGACAAACAAAAGTCACGTACACCAAATTCCATTCTCTCACTTTCTGGTCTCACTCGCACACAAAAATAGGTTTTTACGTTACTTCAGGAAATGTAATTCATGACATCAAGCATTATATCTTATAGGAAGAAAAGGCAATCATATCAAATATTTGTAAGTATTTTCTGCAGGCAAGCATAGAGGCCATAAAAATTTACAAATATAAGAATATTTCTAACAGAGACAGTAGTTAGAAGTTGCTGGATGTTTGAAAACTGGTTTAAGTAATATGACAGGATCAGTATAATAAAAAAAAATAATAATTTGTGTTGTAACCATGATAAATGTTTTGTGTTCGAATTGTTGAAGTGTAATATGTTCCAGTTTTTATATATGATGTAATGATGTACCTTTATATATGATGTCATATATCATATATATAATGATGTAAGAGTTACTGTTCTAATGATGATTTGTACTCTTAAAGATAAATAGACAGAACTTAATTTTTGCAAGCTGAAAACAGATTCACAGATACTAGTTTCTAAGGTAAATTTCTACTGATTATAAGCAGTAATAACTGATGATTTATTATTAATGTTGTGTATTCATTTGTTTCAGTTATATTTATTTACACCCATGAATAAGATTATGTGTGAAAAAATGGATTCTATTGAGGCATCTGAACTATATACAAGAAACTCACATCAGAATCCATCTGTTTTTTCGCCCACACCTGTGCTATTACAGCAGTGCACACCACTTCACAAAAAGAATAAAAATCAGTGTGATAATTGTACAAAATCATTTAAACGATCAGGCAATTTGCCACAACATAAGTTAATACATTCTGGGATTAAGCAGTACCAGTGCGATGTTTGTACAAAATCATTTACACGACCAGGTTATTTGGCAGAACATAAGTTAATACATTCTGGGATTAAGCAGTACCAGTGCGATGTTTGTACAAAATCATTTACAAGACCAGGTTATTTAAGAAAACATAAGTTAATACATTCTGGGATTAAGCAGTACCAGTGCGATGTTTGTACAAAATCATTTACACGATCATGCTATTTGGCACAACATACGTTAATACATTCTAGGATTAAGCAATACCAGTGTGATGTTTGTACAAAATCATTTACTCGTGCCAGCTATTTGGCACAACATAAGTTAATACATTCTAGGATTAAGCAGTACCAGTGCGATGTTTGTACAAAATCATTTACACGATCACGTTTATTGGCACAACATAAGTTAGTACATTCTGGGATTAAGCAGTACCAGTGCGATGTTTGTACAAAATCGTTTACACGACCAGGTTATTTGGCAGAACATAAGTTAATACATTCTGGGATTAAGCAGTACCAGTGCGATGTTTGTACAAAATCATTTACACGATCATGCTATTTGGCACAACATAAGTTAGTACATTCTGGGATTAAGCAGTACCAGTGCGATGTTTGTACAAAATCATTTAGACAATCGGGCCATTTGGCAGAACATAAGTTAATGCATTCTGGGATTAAGCAGTACCAGTGCGATGTTTGTACAAAATCATTTACTTATCCCAGCTGTTTGTCAAAACATAAATTAATACATTCTGGGATTAAACAGTACCAGTGCGATGTTTGTACAAAATCATTTACACAATCATTCTATTTGGCACAACACAAGTTGGTACATTCTGGGATTAAGCAGTACCAGTGCGATGTTTGTACAAAATCATTTACACGATCACATTTATTGGCACAACATAAGTTAGTACATTCTGGGATTGAGCAGTACCAGTGCGATGTTTGTACAAAATCATTTAGACGATCGGACCATTTGGCAGAACATAAGTTAGTGCATTCTGGGATTAAGCAGTTCCAGTGCGATGTTTGTACAAAATCATTTAAATTTCGCAGCTCTGTGTCACGACATAAATTAATACAGTGTGGCATTAAGAAGTAGCAGTGCAATGTTTGTACAAAATCATTTACTCGTGCCAGCTATTTGTCACTACACAAATCAACATATTATGCATTAAGAAGTACTAGTGCGACATTTGGACAAAAGCATTTACTCTGTCACAACACAAGTTAATGCAGTCTGTCGCTAAGAAGTACCAGTTCGATGTTTGTACAAAAATGTTTACCAGGCAAGCTGTTTGTTACAACAGAAGTCAGTACATAAACATTAACTTTGGCATCCACTTTGTGTCGAGTAATACATGCTACTTTACAAAAAGCAGTGTGATATTTGTTCAAATTCTTTTCTGCATTGATTTACCAGAGAGAAAGTAATCCCCTGATTATTTTTCTGAGATAAATTGATCTATTCTACTATTTTAGATGCCTCAGTGTGAAAAATATGTATGAAAATGTTTAAAACCCAAGACGTTTTAAAAAACAATGAATTAAAACTTGCCATTCTAAAATATGTAAACAAAATCCTCACAAATAAGAATTTTAACACAAATAGAATAATACATGCTCTAATAAGTGGCAGTGTAATACTTGGCACAGGAAAACATGATATTTGTAATTAAGTTTAACATATGAGTTAAAATCATATATGTTGCTTTATAGTGGGAAATTGTTGGTAAATGTTTCAGTCTGTTATTTTTTTTATCACAGCATGAATAAATTGATAGTTGTATTTTAACAGTATTGGTATGATATTTATAACAACATCTATATTTGCTGTTGTGGTTCACATCTTTGTTGTTGTTGGAAGAAATGTAATGACTAGTGATATAACAGTAATTTGTATTTACAGTTTCCATTCACATTTTACTAATCATAAACACTGTCCAGTCTTAGTGTATAGTTCCACTACACTGTACAGTCCTTCCAGTCTAATTTTGCTTACTTCCTTGTACTGTATTTCTTAAAATTTTTTTACATGTATTACATATGAAATAAAAATTCAAACATTACTTCATTAAAATATAACATCAATATGTAGATAAAATTGCAAATAAAATAACACTATTTTTTCAAAACATCAAATTTCCATAAAAGAAAAGATAAGAATGGCCAGGTTCTAGAGGCAATTGGCAACTGTGAGGCACAATTGGAAGCATTCTGGCATACAGTACATGAGGGCTCTATGTTAATTGTGTTTAATCTTTATTCACTGTATTTATAAAAACAATGAACATTTGCTAATGATAAGTGTAAAACAAAACAGGTTAGAAACCACACTGTAAACAAATTGTATCAACTGTTTAAAATTCAATTATCTTTAGGAAAATTAAAACCAGACTGCATTGTACACAATTGTATATTGATGCAAAAGCATTTTGTGATGACTAAATCTGAGATTTACCCGTAATGTGACAGTAAAGTGAGCAAATACAGAGCCCGAGGTATACTTGGGCTGCAGCCACTAGGCAAAAGTATACTGCCCAACATTTATTTGGGGTTTTACTGCATAGCATTAATGGAATCTTATAGTTACGGACATATGTAATGTATGAGTACTATATTTAGCTGTTGTGCTGTGATTTTAAAGCAGATTGATGTGTGTCCCTTTACAACCTGAAATTTTTTGAAAAAATTATTTTTTTGTAGTTACTTATGTTCCATAGGCATGTTTAATAAAACACAATAAATAAAAATTTTGAAAGTCTGATCTCTTAATGGTTTACAAACACCCTCACAGTCATGAGTGTTAGGTTTTACTTAGATTTGTGTCACAAAAAATAATTATGTTTATGATGCTTAACCCTTTCGCTGCTACTAACATAAGTGATCTACCCTACACCCCAGTGCTGGCCAAAATTTTGTGTTCACATGTGTTCTATAACTAAACTTTCCAAACTATATTTTAGCTGATTTTTAAGCATTTTTACTTACCAATAACAACCCTTGTTCATAAACAATGAATCCACAATATTCTATGTATCATTTATGACTTTTGTCACTTAAAATCCTAATTTATTAACAAACTAATAAACTTAACGTTTCACTTCACTGTATTTATATTTCACAACATATACACTAGTTCACACTTCTAAATTAAAAAGTTGTGTATTATTATTAAATAATTATATTGTGTTTTTAATTCAGATTAGACAGATGCAGAAGCCAAATCATTTATTTCGTCTACACTCTGACGTGGTTCACTCTCGTCACCAAAATCATCATCTGATTGATAAATAATATCTAAAATTTCTTTTTTCATAAAGGGTACACGATTAGACATATTCAAACAGTTACAAAAGTGTAGGCCAAAAAAATCTTGAGAGTACGCAGTAAATATCAACAAAATACATGAAAAGCTACTAACAAAAATTACAAACGAATTTATACACGCAGAAACTAAACACTACATATGGTCTAAAAATTAACCAGTTAATACTTTACAAAAATAAAAAAATAGTTCAAAATAAAAAAATAAGACATGCAAGGAAACAAAGACACACCAAACTATATAGGTGTTTATGCACGTGTAAGCATAAAGCAGACAACGAATAATATCAGTGTTAGTTTATTTTTGATACTGAACCAAATGTTCAATGTAGTGCGAATAGTAGACAACAGATGGGCAGCACAAATCAAAAATTGAGTTAATTCGGTAACACCAATAAGGGCGAATATACTTTCAAATCGAATATACTTGAGCGCAGCAGTAGTGGCGTGATTTGCGAACATCGAGGATACTCGATTGCAGCAGTGAAAGGGTTAGGTTTTATTAGGTTCTGGTTTATTTTGTGAAAGATAAATAAAAATAATAATAGAATTACAAATTATCAAATTTATTAACAATAAGCTTTCTGAAAACTATAAAAAAATATTAAATGAGCAAAGTTTGGATCACAAACCTATTTCTTTTTATGAAATAGCTTAAAACTAATTTAAACCACAGCAATCACTAATAAATAAATATTTTAAAAAATTTGTCAGTACTTAGAATTTGACGTTTTCATGAAATCTAACCCACTAAGAAAATGGCTGGCAAACTGATCAGATGCTGACAGAGCTGCATCCTAATGGTCAAACGGTGAACTACTACTACCCAAGACACCATCATGAGCATGTGAGGCCAGTTTTACTACAGTGTTAAACCTTTAAAACATTTCTAAAAACAGCTGTTCGACCCTCGTGATCGTGAGAGTCAGGTTGTAAGGGATAGATGGTGCTTGTATGAACACCCAGCAAGTGGTAATAGGAGAGTGGCCTGCTAATGATGCATAATCAGGTTGTTCTACTCCAATCCAAACCACTGTACAACTTGATATACAGTATCATAGAAAACAACTGAGGCACAGTGGCATTAATAAGTTGCTTTAAGGTTTACTAACAATTACACTTGTATGTTGTACTCCTAGGAAGGAAACCTCAAATAGAACATGTAATTCGTTTTTGTATTGTGTACAGTATCTCGCACATTATTAGGTAGCCTGATATCTACTATCTGTATACACTGCAATAACCAACCAGTTATTCATCCTTTAAAATGTGAATTGTTTGTAACACATGGTTTACCTTTCAAAGATTCATTAAATCTTCAATTTGTTTCATTATTGCTTCCTATATAATACCAGGGAATCATTAAGCAACCAGGGAACTCAAACTAAACCTTTCAGTACCATGGGTCAATCATATCAGCCCTGCAATACATGCTGAAGGTGCCAGGTCCAATTCAATTTCCTGCCAAGGTTCTCAGTGTTGTAGTTTTGTTATTCACTAACAGATGGCATTCAATTTTATACCACTAGAATGAGGCATTAGTTTATACCAAGAGGCTTTGGTTTAGCATGAGACTGAATAGGCTGTTGCTTGTTTACATTTTTGTTTGTTGTGGTCTCATGTGTGCTGTCGTGTTGTGTTCAGTAATTTCATGTTTATTCAAAAATGAGTTTGTATTAGAAAGGGAAATAGAACGATTTATTAACTCAAGTGAGAGTGGAAGTTATGTAACCAGTGACAGTGAAAATGATTTTGGTGAAGCAAATTGCAAAACAGTAACAGCGATATTTATAACCCATCAGCGCATGAGCTTTTGATACATTCTGCTGAAATTATTGAATAGAAGGAATTTGTAAGCACAGAAAAGGATGTGAGTAATCATATTTTTGATATTCATTAACTCTCATGAACAAAATGTGTTCAAATATCCAAGCCCCAATCGACTTCTTTAATTTGTTTTTTACAGCCCAATACTTTCCATAATATCAACAGAAACAAACGAATATGCCAAACAGTTTCAAATAAAAAAAATGACTCCATTATTTATGACAACACTAGTAAAGATACAGCAGTACAAAAAATTACAGGCTTCATAGGCTGTCTCATTAACACAGGTCTGATTAGAAAACCTTCAATATATATATATATCAAATCATTACTGATTAATAATTATATAAAACAATTAAAACCACCCAAAAATTAAACTTCCCCTTTTTTATATTTTCATTCTTACCTTTGTTTGGATCCAAGGTTCTATGTACGAACTCGTGACCTGCAAAAGTGGTTGCTGGGTTTTACATTCTCATTTACTACGTTTAATCAACTTTGTTTATTAAAATCACCTTTAACATCTCTCTCTGTTTTCTATACCTTATTCTTTATGAAGTTATTACTGACTCTTAACTACTTTCCACAACAACACAACTATTAATCAATTTACTTAATCAAATGGCTATATTATATATCCTGTAAGGCAATCCAGCACTTTGCTCATTCAGTCTCTCTCCCTTTCACACTCCCCCCCTTATTTAGAGCTCTTTTTACCTTTGCATTTTATTGAATTTGATATATTTACTTTCCTGTTATGGCCTCCGACACGTGGTTGAAACACTACCGGGGGTTCATTATTCGTTCACTGTTTTGTCCGAGAAATAATTTTAACTGTTTAATAATTCAAACTTGTGAAGTCCGTTGATACTGCTTACATTTTCTTTTTTACTGTTCCATTTTAATTCACAATACTTTTTGCTGGTCGACCGTATATTTGCTCAAGCACTATTTTATATGACCACACGGTCTGATGGTGTTCGCCGACTGACGCTCAAAGTCAAGCGTCTTCAAAATATCCAGCATCCCTCTGAGCATGGCAACTTGCCTTCTCATTGGCTGAGCGCATGTCTCGTTATTTATCGTAATCTCGTAGCTGGCGACAAGGAAAACTGTACATGATCTTCACTATGTCAAAGTCGGCACACGCGCGCTCGTACACATTGCGATGCTCCAGGTTTCGTCGCACCTCGCCTGGCTTATTGCACAAACTGACAACTGGGTGTTTCAAAAAGTAAGCTTTGATTATTAAAACTGGGGCTCAGGGTGGGTGACTCCACTTATTACAATTATTAAAGACTAAAATAAATCCCAATAGTTTGTCCCGTTACAATACCCCCTCAATGAGAGGTCTTCTGTTGAAACAGGAAAACTCATTGCTAAAAACCTCAGAGGACCAGCTAAAATATGGTGCCACTAACCCCCATTAATTCTTATTACAATCATGGGTAACTTACCCTCCTAGTCCGGCGACTATGGCTGCACCTGAATGACATTACTGGACTTCGCTTTCGAGATCCCAACACTGCAAAGTCAGACAGGCACCCGCCACAGTATCACCAGACTCTGTAATAGTCAAACAAAATGTCAATAATTGGACTTCCACCAAACCAGATCCTCAACTGATTTATTTCCCTCTTAGATGTACTTGATTGCCTTTAGCAAAGTACTGGTTGTGTAGCTATGTGTCTTCTTAATATAAACATATAACATTCTTATTCCACAAAACCTAACCTCAAAACAAACATTACCAACTTTAAGTTAACATAAACTACAATTCACTAGCATTATACGTTTTATTTCAATGTCTATTAATCAAACATTTTAAATTCATTACCATCTCAAATCAAAAATTAAATGATTCAATTTTCAATCATTGCATTTTCATCAGTTATCATTTATTTTATAATTCAAACCAAAATAAATCTAAGTTCATTACCAAAATTCACATTTTAGATTAATTAGACCATCTCTTTCCATTAATTACTTTAATTGCATTATTCAAAACAAGCCAGTTAATTTAATTTCATCTTGTATTTATTTACTTTTCATAATGACATTTATCTATCATTTTCTATAACCTCCAAATCCAAACTAATCAAAACAATTTACTACCAACATTTGTATCTTTTAAATGAATTTAATTTTCAGAATTATATTGACAATTATTAAAACAATAAAAAACTTATTACAAATCAATTACACTAATACACCGATTACACCATGCATCAGCTGATGTTTTATCAGCATATGAACATAACCTTACTCTAAGTACCTGTAACACAAGTAAACCAAATACACAAAATTATATATAATATACTTCATTACATGTTCTTGTTAACCCTAAAATCATTATAGTATTGAGTCCAGTATTTAAAACCATTAATTCTCATAATTGAATGTTCATTAATATCTATTTAACCACCATAATTGAAAATTAACTTTCTTTTAACACAAAACAAAGCTTAACCATTACAGAACAGCAATTGAGTCACATCAATAACAACCTCTGTAATCAGAGCAAAGTAAACTTGATTTCACCGTGATTATGGTCAGTAATTCTTAACTGAATATTCAGTTACTTCTCCTTCTACATCATTTTATCATATCCCCCCTAGCCCAGTTACAATTAGGTAAATCACCTTCCGGGTAAACTGGACGAGGCATTTACCTTCTTACATAAATACTCTATTATTTATGCCCCTGGCTTGTAACGGCCAGCTCCTTTCCACACACTCTCTTGCTTAATGATGTTGGACTGTAGCACCCATTTGCTTTCACAAGAACTGAAGTTTTTTAGGGTGTAGACGCTGCCTACACCGTTCTTGCTTCGGCATTACTGATGTCTGAGGACACCAGTAATCCTACTAAAAATTAGTTATATGCCCTTATATGGTCTACCATCCCATTCGATGGGTAGCCGCTGTTCCATAGCTGTGGTGATTCCCCTAATTCATCCCCCGGTTAATTTCTAAAGTCACCAATTTTGAAAATAATAACAAGTATGGTTAGGATACAATATGCCTAACCACACCTTGTTACCAATAATCCAAATCCACGGTCAGGGTTCGGTGACGCCATGACCGCCCGAAAGTGGGGAATCACATGTAAAATACACTACATACATGTTTTAGATCCCTACACTTACATAATCAACATATACAACATAATAAACACTTAACTTGAACATTAACATAACATAAACATTTCAAATTGTACCAAAAATTACACACCTTCCCTAAGTTAAATTCTTTCAAACTCATTTAATTTCATTATTAAAACATTTTACTTTTCTTCAGTTTCATTATAAAATTCATACTTACATATGGTCAATCATTCAATCAAATAAAAACATAATCACCTGTCATAGACTCAAAAATATAAACATTCATTGCAACTATAACTTACATAACCATATGTACCTTCTGATACATTATAATAACAATATGACTCAACACCTAAACACATTTTACTTTTACTCATTTACTATTTATTATAAAGTATAAATCTCAGAAAAATCATTTAAATTCATTACCAAAATTCATCTATACAACATGCTAAATTAATTAATTATTCTCCAATTATTTAATTAAATCAGTTTCTTAAAACACTAATTTGTTTTAATTACCTTATTCAGAACAATTTCAATTCAGTTACTCTCATTATAAACTCCACAGTTATTCTCGTTATTTATTTAGTCTGGCAAAGTATTATTATTATTTTTATAAAATCAATCCCTACTCCATACATACATTGTTTACATAAAATACAGAGTACCACATAACCTATTACACAAATACATTTGACGTCAATACAAAAGTATATACAATCCACATTGTTATCTGTTATTATTTACCACATATCATTTCATAATTCAGTCCATCTCAAAACCCACTACATTCACATAATTAAATGTTCATTAACAATACTCTTTACCCTCCATCATCAAACAGCAATCTTATGTTTTTATAACACAATTCACTTTTAATTAATAATATTTTGTTATTATTATTACAATAACTATTCAGTATTTTAAATTGTTCCGTTATACCCATATAATAATCTACTGGACTATCCCACATTATAATCAAATCATATAACCTGTCTATATCAGTAACTCTGGTCTTGTCACCGTCAGTATTCTTTGTCACACTTAAATAGTTTCTACTATCATCATCATAGTAATCAGCTGTTACTAGTACATTAATTCTCCTAGCAGGTAAGTGTATATCATCATCAACATCAATGTAATCATCGTTTATTACAACACTATTCTCACAACAAGATAAGTTTTTTCTTTTATTTACTCTCTCACTATTTATTCTCTTTAATAATTCTTCATAACTTCTAATAACATTAAACAACTCTATCTCCCTCTCTCTCAACTTGAACAACTCTATATCTCTCACTCTCTCACAATACCTCTCATCATAACACCATTTCACTTTTTCTCTATCATTCCATGCAAAGGCAACACAGCGTTATCATAACACCTCCTGGCTTTTCCAGGGAACTCATGATACACAGGGGACCTACTTAGAGACACCTCGTCTCTCACACTGGAGGAAACTCTGTCCTCATAAATCACTAGTGGAATCTTTACTCCACTTAAACCATGGGGAAAATTTGCCCTTTGCCAATCTAACCTCTCATCAACCACTATCTTATTACTACTCTCTGTTTCCACTAAAACTTCCTCACCATTATTCTCACTTACCTTTTCAACTACTACCTTACTTGCATCAATATTATTTGTAATTATCTGCCCATTAAAATCAGCACTTGTTTTAAAATCACTTATTTTGACCACATTACTCACCTTGTTCTCCATTATTCCATTGTCTATATTCTCGTTAAACTTGCCTCTCATTCTGTTACTCTCCTTTCTTTTTCTGATGTCATTTACATCGTCTTGTATTTGTTTCTCCCAAGTACTAAAATGTTCGTCTATAGCATTCAGGTGCTTATTAATATTGTCTTCAAACTTAACACTTTGTTGTTTCATATCATACAAATGCTTATCAAATTTTTCGTGAATATTATTTATGTCACCCTTTAATTCATGAAATTTAACATTCTGTTCATCGAATTTAACACACAACATTGCATTCATGCCGCACAAATACCTCATCACGTCACTATTGTCAGATTGATTATTTTTATTCGTTGAGATTGGGGTTATTTGAATCCCAGAGTAATCTATAACATTTGACTCGTCTAATTTATTGTCTTGACCTACATTCAGGGTTGAATGAATTTCAGTCCCACTCATGACGGTTGACTCATTCACGCCAGTTACATCAATTTCTTTATTTTCTTCCATCTTTTATAAATTTACTTATTTTCGGTTAAGTATATACCTTTTAACTTACATATATGACAACAACAAAATCTTACACTTCTCAATTATTTTATCAATCACTTAACTATAGCATAACATAATATTTATTTGTACGTAATTTATACGTAATCTGCCTTAACTTCCAGCAATCTCACTTTTACATTCGCAAGTAAGTACAGTTCGTATATAATAAATTAATACAAACCGTCCGTGTTCGAGGCGCCATTGAAACAATCATTCCTATCAAATAACTTTGTCCCTACTTCGGACGCTATTGAGACAATCATTACTGATTAATAATTATATAAAACAATTAAAACCACCTAAAAATTCAAATTCCCCTTTTTTATATTTTCATTCTTACCTTTGTTTGGATCCAAGGTTCTATGTACGAACTCGTGACCTGCAAAAGTGGTTGCTGGGTTTTACATTCTCATTTACTACGTTTAATCAACTTTGTTTATTAAAATCACCTTTAACATCTCTCTCTGCTTTCTTTACCTTATTCTTTATGAAGTTATTACTGACTCTTAACTACTTTCCACAACAACACAACTATTAATCAATTTACTTATTCAGATGAGTATATTATATATCCTGTAAGGCAATCCAGCACTTTGCTCATTCACTCTCTCTCCCTTTCACACTCCCCCCCTTATTTAGAGCTCTTTTTATCTTTGCATTTTATTGAATTTGATATATTTACTTTCCTGTTATGGCCTCCAACACGTGGTTGAAACACTACCGGGGGTTCATTATTCATTCACTGTTTTGTCCGAGAAATAATTTTAACTGTTTAATAATTCAAGCTTGTGAAGTCCGTTGATACTGCTTACATTTTCTTTTTGACTGTTCCAATACTTTTTGCTGGTCGACCGTATATTTGCTCAAGCACTATTTTATATGACCGCGCAGTCTGATGGTGTTCGCCGACTGCCACTCAAAGTCAAGTGTCTTCAAAATGGCCAGCGTCCCTCTGAGCGTGGCAACTTGCCTTCTCATTGGTTGAGCCCATGTCTCATTATTTATCGTAATCTCGTAGCTGGCAACAAGGAAAACTGTACGTGATCTTCACTATGCCAAAGTCGGCACACGCGCGCTCGTACACATTGCGATGCTCCAGGTTTCGTCGCACCTCGCCTGGCTTATTGCACAAACTGACAACTTGGTGTTACAAAAAGTAAGCTTTGATTATTAAAACCGGGGCTCAGGGTGGGTGACTCCACTTATTACAATTATTAAAGAATAAAATAAATCCCAATAGTTTGTCCCGTTACACATTGGTGTGCAGGCAGTAACTTATCAACACCATTGGTTTCGTAAAATGTTTCCTAGAAACAGATTTCAATTATTATTAACTTTTTTCCTTAAATACATACAATGTCACCACGTGTTTCCAGACCGGAAGTAACGTGTACATCAGTTTTACAATACAAAGGTTTTACAATGAAATAGGCTTTACAGACGTCTGGGCCACACAAACATAACACATAAGCCATCATTAAATGAACATAGAATAATATAATTGAGCCTAACCTGAAAATCCTTTACTGGATTACGAAGTCATGTGGAAAGATTTACGAAACACTTAACCCTGGGCCGTCAGACCATTGAACTTGAAGGTTGGCTAAGGAATGAGAATGATGCCTGGATTAGTCGGTCCCACTATCCGGCATAAAAGCGACCTGTCCCGATTTGCCGATCAGAACCTTTGGTAAGCTGCTTACTAACTGTACAACAAACAGCTGATACAGTTGGGTAGGCCTGCTAAATTGTGTTGCCGTGGTGCAGACATGGCCTGGCAATCACATCTTAATAATCGGGGTAGCTGTGGCGAGCACAGCTGCTACGCTCATTGGCAGACTGATTGCTTTCAAACTGTGCCGGGAAAATTCAGACCCTGGCACATTATTATTATTATTATTTTCATGTTTATTCCAATTATTATATAATTTAAATAATCTTATGATGATGCAAAATGTGACAAACAAAATAAATATGTATTCATATGTTCTTTAAACCAAACGTATGTGAACATTATAACCAATGGTAGAATTTATTGTACAATGTTTCCACCACTTGGTAATAATTTTAGTAAATGACAGTGTTTGTAATCTCAGTAACACGTTGTGTTTGTCTAACATGTTGATTGCCCTTTACTATATGGTCTATATAATTAATATCCTTTGTTTTTTTTAAGTATGGGCATTTTTTTAGTAACCTCTACTGCCTCTCTAACTAGTCTGAGGAATTAATTGAGCTGCTGCACTGTGACAACTGATTTGATAAGACACATGTCACAGCGGACAGGTTAGCAGGTTAGGCTCAGCTTTACCACTGAGAATGCCACAACTTTAATTCAGGAAATATTTCCAGTTCTTGGTGTGGCCTGTGTTACAGATTTAAAGAAACATGAACATGATAAAAAATTATTTGCATAAAATAAGTATGTTTTATCAAAAGTTGAGCATTCTGACCTTCACATAAGCATTTTTACAAAAATGGCGGGAGACGGAGGGTTATCGACAATCTTAATGCAGGTTTCTCTCTCAATCTGCAAATTGCTACATCGTTTTTCTACCCTAAAGCACACACACACTGAAGGTACTAGGAATAGATGGGTTATACAAAAATATTACAAACTGAAACATTTAATGCATACGAAATAAAACTTTTATTACAAACACAATTTAGTAATACAAACAAAAACAATTTATTTCAAAATAGGCCTAGGCCTATAATGCAGCAATTTAGTTAAACAAAATGTAGATTTGGCGAATTATAAACATAGCAGAAATAGTCTTCTTGCAACTTCATGCATGGCAGTTGTTTCTTCAATCACATTAATTCTGAAAAATAATATTATCTCATATTATCACATTAATTCTGTTATCTACTCATATAGAAATTTACGTTTTGTGCACATCGTGTTATGTATATGTGTATTCACACAATCCTCCAGCTCAATTTTTAAAAGGTGCTGGAGGACAAATAACTTGTGATACACTGATCTGAACTGGAAAGTCAGGCAGGGCCACCCAGAGACATTTGGGGCCTGGGACAAAAGGTCTTTCGGGGGCCCCCTTGGTCAGGCCTCTACCTCCACCCAACCCACCATCAAAAGCCATGATGACGCCACACCTTCACCCCTCAGGAAGGAAAATAAGAGAAAAAATAAACACGATATTCAGATGAATCAGACAATACATTTATTTATTAAGTATTCTATTCAATGTTTAAGATAAGTAAATACAATAATGTTTTATGTATGATCAAATCAATGATGAAACGCTTTATAGCAATAAGCAGTTGATTTAAATTCTAAACATAAGAGATAGGCCTACCTTATTGCAGTTCTTACATCATTTGCTTAAGTAAACTAAAATTAAATAGGTAAATACATAGTTTTCTTTATAACATAAACTACTCTCATAACATTTACTTTTTTAAACTTAAGGTATTATAAAAAAGATTGGTGTTCCCCTTTCTTAGTTTACATGTTTATGTTTCTTGCCTTCACTTTGGTGAATTCGTCAATAACATTATCAGAGTTAATGGTTTTTACCAATTCATGTTCTATACTTAAAATTAATAAATGATTTAGCCTCACGCATGGTTGATCTTGGGTGATTTTTCACTAGAGACACTTTACTTAAAGCCGTTCTCCTATTGCGACTGAAACTGGCAGAACGGCTAAGAGCCTTAAACAAACACAAACCTGGGGCAAAATATTTTTAAATCCTTTTCTATAAATGATGTTTAGCAAATTAACAACGGAATTTAAGTTTACATCAATGCATGTCAGAGATTCTTTAATGATGTTGTAATAAATCTTCAATTCATCACAGAGATTGTCTTTATTCATCTTTTATCATCGTTGGTGTACTTATTGGCTAGTTCTTCTGCTATCGTTTCTATCTGAGCCTCATTTGAATTGATATCTGGAGAAATTATTGGAGAAAATACATTTGAGAATTCCTGCATTCTCTCTGCTAAGAACCTGATTTCCAAGGCGAGAAGATCTATGGAAGGTAGGAAAACTTGAACTTTAAATCGTGATTTATGAAAATCAAAAGTGTGGTCGGCACCCATGAATCATCGAAAAATGATTTCTTTTTTCTCATTGTAGTTCTTTTTAGCTGAGTTGTCACTTTAAAGTGTGAAGCTACTAATTTAGCTTTGTTCCTCCGTCTTCAGAGACCCACAGTGCAAATTTTTCGTCTCACGGCATTTTTTGTTACAACGTCTGAGCGTCCTTTTTAACCGTTCGGCGCAGGTGAGGCACTCGTGCATATGGACTCACATTCTGTACGTGACCATTCTTGACTTTTGTACTGCGCACACCGTTCCAGACTAACGTATGTTTAAAAAGCTCTGCTGTAGTTCTTTGTTCAAAATGTCAGGGGAATTCGCAGTGTTAATTTTAATATAGAAATTAATAAAATAAACCTTCCCAGTTTGTCCTATTACAGTGTTGACTTCTTCCTGGAGATGCAACTCTCGTAATCGGACTTCTTCTATCTTCTCTTCATGGGCAGTTGTTGTACCCTTGACTTCGTATACTGATGCATCCTATTAATTGTTGTAATGTTTCCTGGTTACCTTTGATTTTATTATTCAAGTGTCTCAATATCCTCCTTTACTTGTTGTCTTAATATTTCGTGGTTTTCCTTAGATGTTTCATTATTCTTCTCATTATTCTCTTTCATTTCCTGTCTTAATGTTTCGATATTCTTTTCATTATTTTTGTCTATTTTTTCAATATCCTCCTTCTGTTTCTTAAAATTGTCATTTGTTTCTTCCATCATTTTGTCTATCTTCCCATTTGTTTGCTTATTATCTTCCTTGATACCATCGAATTTCGTTCATATTTTCCTTCATTTGTTTCAAATTTTCATTCATTTGTTCTTTCTGTTTCCTAGAGTCTTCTTTAATTGACTCCCATAGTTGTTGGGCCTCCTCTGGCTTCCTGGAGAAGCCAGGAAGAATACTGTATTCCGGGTAGAATACAGTACATATTTTTAGCCGTTCCTACTGGGCCCACCACATCGTAACTGTTTACATCAGGGAAAGTGGCCCCATAAAAGTGGGAATATATAAATTCAATATTTAATGAAATGATAAACACTTAAGCCAGGGAGGCCAGCTCTTCGCCTGAATTTTTCCGTGTTTCTTTTGGTAATGATTGTGGGGCAGGAGGGTCTGGGCGGCCCTGAAGCCAGGGCATGCAATAGGGAGGAATGGAATGGACTCTTGGAGCAGGCCAAGACCCACCAAGTCATGGCTGATGTTAATGATACTAATCTAAAATACATTACATTATACATAAGACAACTTAGAGCCTTAAAAATACAGTTTTCTTGTTCAGATGTAAATTCCATTAAAGTTATTGCAAGTAAACTAACACTTTATTAAATTTCATTAAAATGTATGCTAAAAAACTAATTGATAAAATAGTTATTAATCATTCTGATAATTGTCCAGGTTTTTTAATACCAAACAAAATGGAAATTTTAATTGTTACTGAATCAGCTGTTAATTTATCTGCTGGTATCAGTTTGCTAAAAATGTATATGTAATTATACAGAAAGGAATTTTGTAAACTTAAGGTGTACAAAAAAAAGTGTTCACAAATAAATAAGATATAAAGTTTGTCGATATGGCAATATTATGATTGTATAGTCATTACTATTATTGTAATTTATTATTTTACTGTTATGAGAAGATACATTAATAAATTTTGTATAATTGTCTCCTTTTTTTTTAGAAAACTATTTAAACTTCTTGTGTTTCTATAAATTGTAACAATTCCATGAAAATCAAATGTATTTTGTTGTAAATAAATATGAATTCCAAACAACCAATGGATCAACAAAACTGTGCTTTATGTTATTATTTATGTTCTTTTCACCTACTCGAGGCAGTAAGCCAGGGGACAGAACTCACTAACATGCACACATAAATGCAGTGGATTAGAGTCCGGTCTGTAGTTTAGAAATTTGATTCACCAAGTGGACATCCTTTTATGTACTAATGATGTGCTGATTATCAAATTAAGTAACAAAATGGTTGTTATTTTCGGATTCTAAATAAATGCCTAATTACTTGTATTAAGTAAAAATTTAAACATTATATGACTGTGCAGGGGAGCAGCCAGGATTTTGTTTGGGGTGGGGTGGAGAAGTAGTTTTTTGTTTTAATTTCTGTGAATAAAACCCCCAAAGAATAAAAGAAAAAGAACTCATTGTTTTCTATTCATTTTGGTGTAATCAGAAAGGTGCATGGAAACATCAGGGTTATATTAGTAGATATCTAAAATTTAGCAAAGTCACAAAGCAATAAAGTTGGCACCAGGGCCGGACTGGCCCTCAGGAAAAGACGCAGACCTCAGGTTTTTGAGGGCACACTCCTCAAGTGGAGTTTAATGTAATCCCGACCTGGAAACTCGTCATACAACACCGTTTTGCCAAGAATACCATTTTGTTGATATTGTATTGTTCACTATTGATTGCCGTTAACGTTTTACTATTGTAAATGAGTGTTAATATTTACTAGCAATAAATACCACTTCCTGAGGCAGTTCCTATAAAGCTGAGAATGAAATAAAGAACAGACACACAAGAGTTGCATATCTAAAAAAAAAAGGGATAAAGTACGGTATTTGAAATAATTTACAATTTGAAATTAAGCCTTTTTTAATGTTACAAATGTTTGTACTACAAATAAAAATAAAGGAAAAATAGAACATTACCTTTCAATGGAAACAAAGTGTTGATTGATATTTTTGTACATCAACAGAATACCTTTAAAAATCAAACGTAGTATTAAATTTTTTGTTCAAAAAATATCAATGTCACTTTTAAGAATTTACGGTACCAACGTCTTAAATAAAACACTGAAATTGATACATAATAATTAGTGAAGCAAAATTCTACCCTGTACAACTTTTGTTATCAAGAAGCAATTAAATAATTTAAAATTAAAATTTTTTATGTACAAGTGTTTGTTTGTGCTACAACAAAAATAAAGAAAAAATAGATCATTACTTTTGAATGGAGACATATTTGATTGATATTTTTATACATCAACAAAATACCTTTAAAATCAAATGTAATACTACATTCTTGTGTACAATAAAGGTCAATGTTACTATCAAGATCTTACCAGCGTTTTAAATAAAATACTGAAATTAATACATAAAAATTAGTAAAGGTACACATTTTTGTTATCAATAAATAATAAAATATAAAAAACAAAGTTTTAACTTGAATCTGTAAGGAGGCTGTAAACTGAAGAAAATGTTATGATTTAAGTATAGGTAAATTTTAAAAACAAGCTACAAAACTTTTACTAATTTGCTGCCGACTTTATATTTTTCTAACCTGGAAATAAAGTCAATCTATTGCAAATATGAGACAAAAACGAAAATAAATAACTTAAGGATAGTACACTTTTTACAATGTCTAACTTTTATCAGGGGCGTGCTGGCTACCCCAAGAGGGCGGTGGATAGACCGGTACAGGGGTGCTGACTACTGGAGGGCTGGCATACCCCCCAAGAAAGGGGGGTTCAGGGTCCCCCCCCGGTAAATTTTGAATTAAAAGATGCCTAAAAACACGATTTTAGACTATATAATGATATCGTTTTAGAAGGCTTTAATTAAAAATCTGATCACAAAATTTGGATGAAACAATGATGATATTTAAATTACAGGAAGGGTTATAGTTACCTCATTCGAATTTTCTGGCCTTCCTATGTTAAACTTATTTTCACAGCATAGTCAGAATTTTTGGCATAGTCCTCTGATTTCTCCAACTAACTATGGTGTATTTATTTAAAACCTGAGATGAGTCCAAATTTTTCTTACAAAACATTCATTCTAAATTTCTGCATCGTAAAACAGCTTTAAATATTAAGAGAGGGGAAAAATAATTAACATAACGAATTTCGTTGCTATAATATGTATATATTAATAGGCCTAGATACTATATGCACATTTGTTGAATACATCATACATCATGAAATAAACAGGATTTATTTGATGAACTGAATACATCATCAGGTACTTGTTAGGCTCAAGTCTAATTTAACAAATGGTAAATATAAAATTAATGAATACCTATATCAGACTGTCATTAGAATTCATTGAATAGTCATTCAAAATAGAATTCAAAATTGCTTAGTTTTATTATTATCTAAAAACTCATCGTCTCATTTCAAAGCTCGATTGACACAACTTGTCAATTATGGTGTCACTGTCTATGGAGTTTAATATATCTGTTTCGGATTGCATTAATAATAATGTCTCCAAGTTTTCATTGCTTAAAGTGGATCTTAATCTTGTTTTAATAATTTTGAGCTTGGAAAAACCCTTTCACATGTTACTTGAGTCATCGGGATAGTCAAGAGCAGCTTATATACTTTGTACTGACAAGAGTACATGCTATAGTTAAGAAGCACTTTGTAAGCACATTTTAAGCAAGAATTGCACTCCTTTTTATTGCAAGGTTGAAATGTTGGGCTCTCCTCTTCGTCAAAGTCATCATCAGACAAATCACATTCTGTGAGATCTTCTTGATACTCGTCACTGATTGTCTTGTTGCTTATTCGTGGCCATACCTCAGCAAATGAAGTAATCTCTTCAACAAGCTTTCCTTTATCAAGTCCTGGAAGAATCTCCACTATTTTGTCCAAGGCTTTGGGAGGCAAGGGCTCTTTATTAGCAAACCGCTTAGGGGCAAACCAGGCTAGATCTAAGTACAAGTTTTGTGCTGGAGAAATCTGCTTTCCATTGTATTGTTAAGAGTATATATTACACAGTAAAATGTTGATATTCTAAAACCATCTTCTGGTGTATGACCAACATTTCAATATTTTCATGACCAGCAACTTCTCCGGGTAGCTTTTTCACTTCCTTCTGTCGCTTCTGTTTAAGTCACTTTCTATGCAAATGGTTTCCAAAGATTCGTCTCGTTCAGCTCTTTCATCTAAGTTTCTAGTCATTACAGATACAAATGTTCTTGCAGCTTGTAAAGTTTCATCAAACTTGTCATGTAGTTCTTTGAGTTTTAAGTGAGAAGTTTCGATGAGCCTCCATGCTTGAACAAAACCAAGATTCTTAGTCTGTAAGTAGTCAGATAAAGGAGTAGTTATCTTAAAAATTTGCAGAATCAACATCGCTACTAATATTGTTTCAAAATTTGTGAACTTTGTGAGAAGACCTTCAGCATCAGTTCTTGTTTTAGAGTTGAACTCAGGACAACTCGATATCTTGACCAAGGGAATGACTAAGTCTAGGTAGATGAGTTTTGTAGTCTGAGAGTTTTCACAACCATTCCAATTGTCAATCCTTCCAAATATCTTTACCGTAGCATTATTGTGGCTCCGCCACATGGTCATGCCAATAGCCTCCAGTTTAAAAGAAGGGGTTTCATCAATGAACTTTTGTAGTCTTTTAATTGAATCCTTCATAAACACTTCAGTTTTTTGAAGTACGTCAGACAATGAAATGGTTACAATGATACATTGGGCAGTATCAGTAAGAATGAGGTTTATCACATGTGCATAGCACTAAGTATGAATGTGGTTTGGAATTACTTCAGATAATCTTGCTGTCAATCCCTTATACTGACCACTCATGTTAGAAGCTTCCATTAAATGCGTTAGCAACACAGTTCTCTATTGATATGTTGGATGCACGCAAAACGATCTAAACGGATGCGGTTTGAACGATAATTTCGTACCATTTATCTCAAATGCTTAGTCTTATTTTCCTAAATCTAATAACTTCTCCAATATGAATATTTTACATTATTAGGCCGATGGCAAGAGGGCGCCATGAGAGGAGGGCGCACCGGGACATGTCCCGGTGGGCCAGCACGCCCCCGACTCTAATCATTTAGTATTCAGTAGTAGAGTAGGCATTGCATTTCTTCACTCTGACTGAAACCAAGTCGCACAGCACAGACGGGCACTTGTTCAATGCCTGCATCCGATTCGCCCACTTTCCTAGGAAATGGCGTTCGGCTACAGTCACGATGATCCCGAAGCCGGGCAAAGACCCCAAGTTTGCCGAGAACCTCCGGCCTATCAGCCTGCTATCCACATCCAAAAATTCTTCGAACGACTAGTCCAGCGGCGACTAGCGGATCACCTTCAACGGTTAGATATTCTGGTCCCCGAGCAATTCGGTTTTCGTGCCAGGCACTCCTCGACGCATCAATTGATGCGCTTCGTGGAGACCGTGGCCGAGGCCGGTTGCTCGCGAGAGCAGACTGTCGCTGTGTTCCTTGATGTCGAGAAGGCGTTCGATCGTGCTTGGCATCCAAGCCTCCTGTGCAAACTTACGGAGATTCTGCTTCCAGATTGCTACATTCATTTGATTGCTAGCTTTCTTCGGAACAGAACCTTTTGCGTGAGATTTGATAACACCCTTTCTTCAGCAAGGGCTATTACGGCTGGTGTACCTCAGGGAAGCGTCTTGGGCCCCTTGCTTTTCTCTATGTACGCCAATGACGTGCCCAAGTTGCCTGGCAACAGGTTGGCCATGTTCGCTGATGACACGGCGGTGTATGCCGTCGATCGTCGAGCTGAAACGGCAGTTATCTGGCTCCAGGAACCAGAGCCAACGTATTGAACGAATACGTTGAGTGGGCAGAGAGATGGAGGGTTGCCATCAACGCGGCCAAGAGCACAGCAGTAGTCTTCTCCAGACGCTTAAGGCTCCCCGACAGACTATACGTAGGCGATACTCAGTTGCCCTGGTCTCGAGAGGTCAAGTACCTCGGGGTCCACCTCGATCGTCGTCTTACCTGGCGGATACACTCTGCACAAGTAGCCCGCAAGACCGCCAATCGCCTATATCAACTCCGCCCTCTGCTGTGCAGCAACGCCATGACCCGCCGCCTAGGGAAACTTATCGTCTCCACCTATGTGGTGCCGATGGTTACCTACGCGATCCCCGTATGGGGCTACTTGGCCAAGACCCAAAAGCGAAAGCTCAGTCTCTCCTTGACCGAGGATAGCGCTGGGCGTGCAAAGCCCACTATCTGACATCAAATAGAACCATCCGAGAAGCCCTGTGTGTCCGTTCCTTGGACGCCACTATACGGACACTATCCCGCAAATTTTATCGCCGTTCCGCCCGATTCCAGGGCAACCACCTCATTAGCGCCCTCAGTCACTACCAATCTGTGCCAGGAGAATCTTGGACCCGGCCTCAGCATATTCTCACCCTCAATTAATTAATTAATTGACCACCCATGGCCAGTAGCAGGCCACACCCTAAATCCAGCCCCATCCAGGGCCGGATCTAGGTACTGCCAGTCCTCGCATTGCGGGGGGCCTGCGCCGTGGCCTGGGTGCGGCTCGAAATAGCTCGGTAAGGTGCGTCGTCGTCTATAAATAACATGGTCGGGTGGCGCACGTATGCGCAAGGCCGTCAACGCCACTTGTCAGATTCAATCACTCACTACTCACTCAGTCAGATGGTAGGTGTTGCTGTACTGCAGAGCTGTCACACACATTGTAACGTTCCGGGCTACGTTACAAATCCAGGGAACCTATCATAATTGACACTAGCCAATTATACAGGCTGCCTACGTTGTAACGAACTGAAATTAAACTTAACACATAGAACAATAATATTTACGCTAATTATTAGGACACAAGGGGAAGGTATTCCACTGATTTATGCACTCACTTCAAAGTGTAATAAGATGACATCTCTTTATTAACAAATTATATAAAAAAGGATCCCACAACATAAAAATTTATAGTGAAATAATTAAAAAGGTTTTCTGTAAAACATGGGATCATATTGATCAGGTAATTTACCTCGGATCCGAGTCTGCTTTAAATATAGTAAAGACGTCTGAATTATACTATGCTCATCTAAGAGCTTGCAAGATTACATTAACCATTTGAAGAATGGTATTATTTATTAAAGGGATTATAATTTACATTTCAATATTAACGTTACAACGTATGATTTTCACTACTACAGTTTACATTTCTTTGGTTTTATTTATTGCTTAGAGAAAATTATTGTCTTTGAAAAGTCTCTTTCATCTATAAAAGTTATGTTTCAAATGTAATTAATTCTCGATAGCCAAGCTATCGAGTCACCTCTAAAATAAGCTTTGCTGTCCTCGTCCTGGGGTGTGACTCTTCGGAATTCTGGTAGTCGGAGTAGTCATCTGTGTCGTGTCTCTGGTGAGTATCTAATAGCCGTATTAGTGAGTAGATTGATGTAATGCTGCATGAAGTTGGGTTGATCCACGCCGGTCCTGGTCAGCGTCGTATGGGTTGTAGACGTCCGTATGTGCAATTTGGCAGGTCACATATTCACATGTAGAGTTGTACTGGAGTTTACATCTTAAGTAGAGACGTCACCTTGTTTACGTGTTGATAATTTTTCTTATATTACTACATTTCTTGAACAAACTTTTTCTACATCATATACATTAAAAATCACTAGCTCCCCACGTTTTTTGTGGTAGCTAACCGTTATTTTAAAGTTTACATAACACACTTTTGAAGAGCCCTCGTTTGGAGGTGTGTACTGTCTGAACGCCACATCGTAACCCTTAACTTGATACGACTGGTACATTGCAACGAAGCGGAGCGAGTACTCCGCCATAATATAGTTCCAACTTTTATTTAAATAGACATTCTTATAGCAAGATGAAACAAATTATTTATACTTATTTAGTTTACAGGAATTATTTTAACTACTACTTGTGCCTTCAAATTATTAATTACTTACATTACGATTTTCAAATATTTGTATGTTACAGACGGTTCGCTAAGCACGTTGTGTCCGGAATTAAACAGGTCAACGCATGATGATTTACAAAAGGGTTAACTGTAATATTATTAACTATTTACAATACGATTTTTTTATTACTTGTTTAGTTAGATCTTTTTCCATTTAAATCTCGTACTTATTCTGAGTTAGTACAGGGGTATTAGGTTTAATTGTGCGATTTAAAAATACTTAAATGCTTTCTCAATTTTTTTTTATATAAAATATTTTATTACCAATTAAATCGTCACATACTCCGCCGCTTAAAATCCACATTAGGAATTTTAGTAAGGAAAATTCATAAGTGGGGACTTGGAGTCTGCTTGGCGTTAATGTGTGGTATTTCTCTTAGTACACGGTTTGTTTTCTCTATCTCTCTTGAAATTCATTTACTTCTTGTCTTGTTCTCATTCATGAAATTCCCTTTGTCTCGTTTCTTAAAACGCTAACTTATATTTTAATTCTTAATACTAATTTCCCTACTTTCCGTAACTCACAATATCATGGCCCGACTGACATCGGCTTACTCTAACTACACAAGTTAGCTTTCAGCACTCTCTAATGATTACCTTGGCTCACCTTTTTCCACCATCATTACCCTTTTCAGTCGGCGCCGTTGTGACTATGTTACGTTACATACATAATTCTTTTATATATCATCAAATTACCTCTAATATAACCTAAAGCGGATCCCATACTCCACTTTAGATTATTTCTAATCCTAATTTCTTACGCTACTGAGAGAAGCGGAATTTCACGAAGATAATTCTTATTCTCTCTTTAAATGATCAGCTGTAATACTTAAACAAACTATGGAGGAGGGGACAAACGTTTTTACAATCTATGAGGGGTCAAACACTGGACGCATTGTATTAAACACTAGGGAAGTTTTCATTGTCTAGGGATGCTACCATTTCATAACAATAGAAGGAGGGTGGCAGCTTACTACATTTCTCAACACGCTTTATTTTTCTCAAACAGGCTACGACCGGGTGTTTACACTATTCAACTATGCTTTTATTATTAAATTCTTTTCCATTATTTACTGCTACACTTTACACAATTTACTTTAAATTAAGATTTATTCAGCCTTATTATTTAAAGCAATTATTATTCACTTATTATTATTTTCCTTTAGGTCTCTTTCTAAGAAACTTACCTTTTTCTTTATTTATTTATTATTTACTTTGAGGGAGATTTAAGAAACTTACTTAGAATTATTTCCTTTTGAATTACCATATTTATTTAGGACACTTTGTTTACTTTGTTTTCAGTTTCGCTCAGTTTAAAAGTTTACTGTTTTGTGGCATGGGGTTTAACACTTTATCTAACCATGAAGGGGTAGCTAAGTCATTTATTTATTTGAAATTTAAGTCACTACATTATTTAATTGTTGTCACGGTGAAAATACTTGCTCTACTATACTATACGCAATTACATAGACAATTTCTTTCTTGGGTAAATCATTTGCATTATTCACAAGAGAATTTCTCTTCTAAGGGAGAGACAAAAATTCCACACACACACTTCAATGTAAAGTCAACGATCAGCTGTTCGCTGGAATGTAGGTCACCCTAGTTTATTTAGTAAACAGTGACAAGGTAGTTGTATGCGTGGGAACGCGAGGGTTACGCTCAAGTATTGTTCTCTTTAACAATAGCTAAGGCTATCTTTCTCGACCGGTTTCAACAGGGGAAGCGAGTTGCACTAAGGGGGTGAATCTGATTCAAAGAAACACGCTTTACAAGTTACAGGTATATTACGGTTGTGACAGTCTGAGTTTAGTAATTAATTGTTTTACTTTCCACCTTTAATTTTTGAAATTATTTTTAATTTCTTTTGGTAATAAAATTAAGTTACGAATTTCTTTACACGTAATTAACCGGGTCTACTTTAGACAGGAGTTTATATTTTTCTTACCGTGACGACAGACATACACTTACATTCTATGCAGGCATATTCAGGAAACTACAGGTCTTGAATTGTCATAATATAAACCTGTTAAAGACTGAACAGTTTGACAAGCACTAAAATTCATGTACGTACTTGCATTGGCGTAATACAATGATAGTCCGTATTATTTTGCGTATCTTAAATAAATCACATCATACGCAAGTTAGTGAGTAATCTTGTACAAAATAAATTCACAAGGTGAAATTTATTTATGAAATTAATTTTATGAAAATTAATATTAACATGAAATACAGTAACTGAGTGCATAGATCAGCAGAGAGTTATCTATTTTACTACTTAAAAATTATTTTTAATTATCAGAGTGACGTATCTTTGTTTGCGTCACGATGCTCACAAACTTTTTATATAAGACAGCAGAGTGGCGCATCTTTGTAACACTCTGTACACGATCAACTTTTTTTTTACAAAGCAGAGTGGCGCATTTTTGTGTCACGATGCTCGCAACTATTTTAGCTTTAAGCAGAGTGGCGCATTTTTGTGACACTCTGTACACAATTATTTTTACAATACAGCAACAACACAATTATTTCTTTTTTCAAAGAAGCAGAGTGGCGCATTTTGTAATGTTCCGGGCTACGTTACAAATCCAGGGAACCTATCATAATTGAAGCTAGCCAATTATACAGGCTGCCTATGTTGTAACGAACTGAAATTAAACTTAACACATAGAACAATAATATTTACGCTAATTATTAGGACACAAGGGGAAGGTATTCCACTGATTTATGCGCTCACTTCAAAGTGTAATAAGATGACATCTCTTTTTTAACAAATTATATAAAAAAGGATCCCACAACATAAAAATTTTTAGTAAAATAATTAAAAAGGTTTTCTGTAAAACAAGGGATCATATTGATCAGGTAATTTACCTCGGATCCGAGTCTGCTCTAAATATAGTAAAGACGTCTGAATTATACTATGCTCATCTAAGAGCTTGCAAGATTACATTAACCAATAATATTACAAGAATATTATTTATTAAAGGGATTATAATTTACATTTCAATATTAACGTTACAACGTATGATTTTCACGACTACAGTTTACATTTCTTTGGTTTTATTTATTGCTTAGAGAAAATTATTGTCTTTGAAAAGTCTCTTTCATCTATAAAAGTTATGTTTCAAATGTAATTAATTCTCGATAGCCAAGCTATCGAGTCACCTCTAAAATAAGCTTTGCTGTCCTCGTCCTGGGGTGTGACTCTTCGGAATTCTGGTAGTCGGAGTAGTCATCTGTGTCGTGTCTCTGGTGAGTATCTAATAGCCGTATTAGTGAGTAGATTGATGTAATGCTGCATGAAGTTGGGTTGATCCACGCCGGTCCTGGTCAGCGTCGTATGGGTTGTAGACGTCCGTATGTGCAATTTGGCAGGTCACATATTCACATGTAGAGTTGTACTGGAGTTTACATCTTAAGTAGAGACGTCACCTTGTTTACGTGTTGATAATTTTTCTTATATTACTACATTTCTTGAACAAACTTTTTCTACATCATATACATTAAAAATCACTAGCTCCCCACGTTTTTTGTGGTAGCTAACCGTTATTTTAAAGTTTACATAACACACTTTTGAAGAGCCCTCGTTTGGAGGTGTGCACTGTCTGAACGCCGCATCGTAACTCTTAACTTGATGCGACTGGTACATTACAACGAAGCGGAGCGAGTACTCCGCCATAATATAGTTCCAACTTTTATTTAAATAGACATTCTTATAGCAAGATGAAACAAATTATTTATACTTATTTAGTTTACAGGAATTATTTTAACTACTACTTGTGCCTTCAAATTATTAATTACTTACATTACGATTTTCAAATATTTCTATGTTACAGACGATTCGCTAAGCACGTTGTGTCCGGAATTAAACAGGTCAACGCATGATGATTTACAAAAGGGTTAACTGTAATATTATTAACTATTTACAATACGATTTTTTTATTACTTGTTTAGTTAGATCTTTTTCCATTTAAATCTTGTACTTATTCTGAGTTAGTACAGGGCTGTTAGGTTTAATTGTGCAATTTAAAAATACTTAAATGCTTTCTCAATTTTTTTTATTTTAAATATTTTATTACCAATTAAATCGTCACAACATCTGTCACATGTCTGCTCCTGGCTTACATGTACTTATAGGTTATAGTTATACGAGACGCAAATAAATAAAAGGAATGGAGCAGGAACCTAGTTCAACTAGCGGTGCCGCTAAACGAAGAAGAAAGCGTTAGAAGAAGAGTCTATAAAATGGACAAATAAGACAATAACTTCATTCCTGTCTAAAAAACCAAAGACCTCTGACGAGAACCAAGCTCTTCAGGTTCCTGATGCAGGTATGTTAAGCAACAAAACTTGACAGTATTTTAATTTTAGTTGTGTACATGGTAAAGGGTTAAATTACCGGTACAGCTAAAAAAAAAAATCATCAGTAAATTCACCAACAATTTTGTATTTAACTTTTCATTAACACACATTGTTTTTAAAATTTTTATAATTTATTAATTAAGATTTTACAAATAAAAAAGCACAGTCTGAAAGACACCTGTGGTAGTGCCAGGACCTTTGGGAAGTACGTATTCATTTTTCAAATTCAAAGATTTTGTGCATACTTCTCACTGGATCTGTCACTCGTGACTCGATACTTCTGCTTTGAATTACAAATATCATTTACAGTTGAAAAGCTGAGTGATTTTAAAAAATGGATTTCGGCTTAAAACTGGCATTATAAAAAAAATAGTACGATATTTTATAACAGAATATTGTGCAGTAATAATTTAAGATAATACTAACGTATTTTATGCTAACTGGTATAATGTATATATATTTGTATTTATTTTCATGCTGAATATCACATGTATTAACCACGAAAGTCTTTGCGCTCACTAAACTTTTGTTTGTTGACTTTGAGATAATGTCCTCCAGTTTCCCTGAAGTGCTAACAGCCTTGACCTTGTTTCTAACCCTGCCCATAATGGTTGCATCAGCCGAAAGATCATTTTCCGCACTCAAGAGGATAAAAAGTTACCTGAGGAGCACAATGGGTCAAGACAGACTGAGCGCTTTGGGATTCATTGCCATCAACAACGCTGAAGCATCAACAATTGATAAGAAGGAGTTTATAAAACGCTTTTCTGAAATGAAATCAAGGAAGAAAACTTTTTGATATTATGTAGTATAGTACACACTGTAACATTCTTTGATCAACAATTTGTGTGTAATTAGTAAATAAAGTAAATTTATTATAACTACAAACGTGTGTTCAATTTAATACATAACCAATGTCCATCACAGCCTTAAGACTTAGGTGTTACAGACATTTTTTTACAGACAAAGAAAACGAGTAACGAAAATTCAGGACCCGTGAAGGATTTTCGCTGGGGGACCAACAATTTTTAGATCCGGCCCTGGCCCCATCTATTGTCCCTGCGGCAGGAGCTCTATTTGAAGCTCGGGACGCAGTATACGAGCGAGCGACGGGCATTGCACAGCCCCACTGGTCAAGCTCGGACGGGTATGTACGGTGCACACCCTCACTGCGCAGTGCTCTGCCTGACTCGTACTCGCACACGTCATTTTCCATTGCATAGGGTAGACCGGGGCAATACCGACACAGTACTTTTTGGTCGTAGTTTTAGTGACAAGTGGTGCTGAATGGTGTTGCTACCTTGTGGTCGACACTGAAACTAACGCTCAGTGCGTTTCTGTCGTCTAAGGGAAGTAGTTGTTGTGTCGTGAAGTAAACGTATTTTCCCAGTTTTTGATCTAAAATTTTACTTCTATACTAATTAAGGTAAGGGTTTTACTAACTGTTTAAGAATAATATCACACAGCTTACTAGAAAGTACATATTTTAACGAACATTTTAGTATAACTGTTGTTAAAATTTGAGGTATAGAGTAGTCTGTAGCATTATATATCCGCCATCTTGTCCTCCCAGGGTAATGTCGACATACCACTACGGAGAAATATTGACAGCGTGTCAGTATTTCCCCAGTTATCATATAATTTTTTATGGGATCGCTAGTATCTAAATGTTTGTTTTGAATGTCTTCCAGATGGTGAGATCGAGAAAAAGAACTACTGAGAGAAGTAAATGGGATGAGGAAACCCTTAAAAGGGCCTTTGAATTGGTTGCAAGTGGAAGATCGGTGAAAAGTGTGGCAGCCGAAACAGGCATCCCAAGAATCACTCTTCACGACCGCCTAAAATCAAAATGCACAGCTAAACCAGCCTTGGGTAGAAAATCCTATTTTACCCCTGAACAAAAAAGCATATTAGCTGATCATATAAAGCAATTATCAAACCAGTTCTATGGTATTACATTAACTGACTTACGGCGACTTGCCTATGAATTGAGTCCGATTGACTTTATATCGTTATTACTGGAAAGAACTACAACTTATAAATGCCCCTCAGTTTTGTGACAGAGAAGTTTAAATTTCATTATGTGGGCTAACTATATGCACATTAATTACTAAAATTTCACAGTGCACAGAAAAAATTCATAAACTTAGTAGAATTTAATTACTTTGAAGTTATTTGGAAGTTTAGCTGTAATCAGTTTGTTTAAAATTGCTTATTTTAATACAGAAAACTTGAAACCTACATGACTGACTGTGCAGATCCTAATTCTAATTTAGATTTGATTGTCCAGGTGGTTTATAGACCAGAAGCCTGGCTCCCCAAAATTTTGTGGAAAGAATTTTGGTTAGGCCTATTTTGGTTAATTGGTAGTTGTGACTAACTTTAATTCATAAGCTTTCTGGTATTACAATATACCAAAATACTAAGTGGCTTATGTTATATCACTACCGACTTGGAACACAAAGTTTTTTATTGGTAAAAACGTAAAAATTTTACCTTATAGCCTGAACCAGTTTTTGCTTATTACAAGTTTCGTCAGAGGCTGCCACTGCGAGCACTCCCCGTCTTGTTCTTGGCGAAGGCGTCGACTTTTGAAGGGTCGATGTTGTGTGTGTGGGGTGTGATATGTTTTAATAATACGTTTGATTTGAATTGTGTCTGCTCGTTTAGGATGTCGTTTTTATGTGTTTGTATATTTCCAATTGTTCAAGAGTGTGTAGTTTTTGGCCTTTTGTATGTACGTGTAGAATATCCATGTTGTTGTCGATGTTTGTGTATGTGTGGTTTGCTTCAATGAGGTGGTTTGCAAAGGTGGATTCGGTAGTGGTGTGTAGTGCTTTTGTATGTTCAATAATTACTGTGCGAATGCCACTTCAGAAACTGGTGAAAACATTATCGTAGAACGTATATACCCTGCAAACTTTTCTTCGGAGTTATTTTTTGCCATAACGTTTGTGGCAATGTTTTTCACTTCATTGGCGTTTTTAGTGTTAAACAACTCGGCAACAGTTGAAATGGAAAGAAAAAAATATTGTAATAAAACTAGATCAGTCGTAGTAATTTATGTAATTTTAATTATGTTTGTTTTAATTAATTTAATTATTTATATTGATTTAATTTTTGTTTGTGGTTTTAGTTATTATTAAAGGTCGTTGTTTTAAAGCGTTCACGATTAATTTTTCTGGTTTAGCCGGCTCCTTGTTTGTCGAATGTTGAGTATCGGACAGAGTTGGTTTCGTCTTCTCTCATAGATATTTTCGGTGGCGTTGGTACCGACTGTAATTAAGACATTTTTGTATAAAGGTACTTACTTGGTGTGATGTTCTCAGGAGCAGGTACAGTGTGTCAGCTTCCCTAAAAGAAACAACATCAATTCAAATAACTCATGGCGCCGTTTGCGTTGCCAACTGTCGCACGTCATCTGCCAAGCCTGTAAATTCCTATCTATTTGAAATAATCGGGCCAACTCTAATTATTCTTTTGAACATAATTTATTCATTGTGGGTGTTTGATCATTTATCTCATTAACCTTTAACAATATAAGATTAAATCTTTACAAATACCTTTCATTAGTTATTAGACTCTTTTCAAAATGCCTCAGGGTGGTTATTCTGTGTACGTGTATTCCATACTTTACAATGTTTATTTACTATTAAAATAATCAATACAAGGTTCTTGGAGCATACAATATACGAAAACGTTAATACAACAAAACAATTATTATTATTTAATAGGAGAGTGGTCATCTCGGATCACTGTAATCTCAATTCATTACTTTCATAAAAATGTAAACAGACGTCATGCGTCAACTTATAGGTTAGATCTGGCGTGTCTAATATAATGCCAGTTACATTCGTTAAACATGTGAGTGGTCAATTGGCAAATAATTTCAGTTTACTAAAGTTATGATCTCTTCAGTAGATCCAACTATCATTGGGATAATAACATGGATATCCTTTATCAGGTAAATTACTTATTAAATACAGGCATGTCCACGGTTTATCAAATGGTGGTACATCGACTTAACCTATTTTGGTTCAGTAGAACCTGCTGTCTTCACACTATTAATAAACATTCATTTATAATTAGGTACAATAAATTTCATTAATGTTTATTTGACTCTATGAGGTTCAACGCCTCTTGAAAGTTCCTTTATTTATTCTTAATTCTACTTAGTGTCAAGTTATGTTCACTTCTTAGTCTACAAGAATGATATTATCACCATGCTCCCTTTTATTTATATAATACCGCGATTGCCTGGGATTATACACTGACAATCGTGTACGCACTACACTTTTCTTTCTTATTTCACTTAATTCACTTTATAAATGTCTTTTAGACATTTGATTCGTAATTGTACTGAACCATACGTTACTCTCCGCACAGGTTAGGTAAAAATTTACTTTTATTTTGTCAAGAACTCTCGTCGTATTTCCTCCGTTGATCGTACAATAAGAATGACGCTTAACTTGGCGTCCCCTTGCTCGTCAAGCCTCGCTACAGGTAATTTGATTGGTTCTAATTTCGATGACACCTCACTGATAATTTCCTGTCGCGTGGGTCTTCTGGTTGGAGAGTACGAAAATATTTCCATTAATTTACACAAATATTTAAAAAGGCATTTCACTTTCTTATGGTACTTGGGAGTTCTAATTAACTAATCTCAATCATTTTTAATTGTTCTCTAGATCAATTAGATACCCCTCAAGCCATAATTCTCTTAATGTTTGACACTTTTTTAATTTCACCACTTAGGCCTATTACATTTTTCAATTAAAACTATCTTACTTTCTACTATTTACAATTCAATTTCACAATTAGATTTATTGATGATTATTCAGTCTCTTTCTGTCCTTTAATCATATTATAAACCAGTTATCTGTGATAACAACTAAAATCGAGCATCAACCTTGCTGTACAGGTAGCATTATGGTTTGGATTTACCTTATATTATTTATTGAAGGTATTTTAAGAATCAGTTAGACTTCACTTCTGTTCTTAAAGGTCCCCTCCAACGTCTGGCTATCAGGGCTGACTTAATCAATACCCCTTCTTGTAATATTTTAACTCTTATTGATTTTTTAAATTGAGTGATCATTCTCCTTTACAAGATAGTGATAGTAATTATGAAGGTGTTACCATCATTTGATTGGTAATAGTATGTCACCTTGCTTTGTTAATACAATAAAACATCTTGCATCTGGTATCAAGATACCAGTACGTCTATTTTCTATTATCTTGTGAATTTAATCTATTTATAATTGGTTTACCTTATATAAGTGAAATAGAACCTTGCTGGTTCTATTGACATTAATTTGTCCTCTCCTTTATCTCATATTGTTACAGTTTTAGTAAGATTTGTTAGGTAACATCAAAATGTCTAACTTATTGTTTGTACCTATACTAATTGCAATACAATTCTACTGGTTCTATACATTGATTCTGCGTTGGTACCACCTCTTTAACATTTAGGTTCATTACCCTCCAACAAAAATTAGATTATTAGGCATTTAGTTACTTAACTCTCCTGTTTTAGGTGCATAATTCACATATAGTGAGCTTAAGAGTCCTATCATGGTTTGGCAAAAATGTGTTTGTTTTATAATGATTTCAATGTCTTTTCATTTCACATTATTATATGATTACTAATGTTACTTATGATTTTAGGTTTATTATACACCCTTTTGTCTCTATTACCCATTTTAAACAGTATTTATACACATCATTCGATAAGTAATATCCCTACATTTTCTCTAGTTACAAGGCTGGTCTGTATGATTCATGATTGTTATTCTTCCAGATACACAGTTAATTTATACCTTTACTAATTTTATTTCACTCTGCTGACCTTTGTTCATTGTCTCATTTAATTACTACATAAGCTTTCTTTGTCGGCATAGTTATTTACATTAGTTCACCAGGCATCATTATTACTCTGCCCTTTACTCTGGGCTTTCTTGTCATGATCCATTCATCTTGTCTTAACTCTTCTTTGGTTTTGAGTAGGGCATATCTTATTCTTCATTCTGTTTTGGTATCTAGTTGGGCTTTGTAGTGTTTTTCTTTACGCCATTTATAGTTTCTTCTCTTTGTCTTTGGTATTCACATTTTCACCTAATCTATTGGGTTAGCTGTCATTTAATTACATTTCGTCTAAGTCATTGTCATTATTTCCTTGATCATCTTCATCAGTGTGTTAAAGATGTATTTATTATTTATTTAAAATCACCTTCTACTTGTCTCGGTTATTAACATTAAAGTTGTATGTAGCATTCTTTATGCTTTGTTACTGTTGTATTATTGGTTGTTTGGGACCCTGGTGGTCGTGATCTTATGTAACATTACAGAATTGCCCCCTTCAAAAAATGATTATATCTGATAATATCTGCATGGTACCGGTATTGAAGAAATTATCATTACTTATGGCTCTCATTACTCATAGTATTTCTTCAACGACGCTTGGTTGAATGTACCCTTGGTTTTCTTACTCACTGGATCTGAAATCTCATATGTGTTGTTCCGGTTATTCTTGGTGATGGTATACGGACCTGTATACAGTAATAGTAGTTTCTTCGTGATACCCTCCATTGTGCTGGGTAATTCTCGATGATTTAGTAATATTCTATCCCCTACTTGGTACTGTATTATTTTCTGTGGTGTTTTGTTCTGGTACTTTCTTCTACCTTCTCTATTCTTATTATGAAATTGGACCTTGTTGAACTGGTATTCCTGGCTTTGGGGAAATTTAGTAATGTCAGTGATTTCTCGGGGTGGTGGTTTCTCAAACATGGCATTATATGGTGTGGTCTCGATGGATTGGTGATGAGCTAGATTTATGAAATCTTCTGCTGCCGATATGTACTCATTCCATTTCCGTTGTTGGTTGGAGCAGTATGTCCTGAGGATTCTCCCCACTTCTCTCAGCACTCTTTCTGCAGGGTTGCTGCTGGGATGGTATACTGAAGTTGTATAAGTTCTTTCACCATGACTAGCAGTGTGTCCTTCCACTTCCTCCTCTTGAATTGGGTTCCATGATCTGTTATGATAGTCTTTGGACTTCCCACTTCAGGTATATAGTTTTGTATTATGATAGTGAGTATCTTCTTGGTGGTGGCACGATTTATCGGGTATAATTTTGTAACTTTCGTGTAATGGTCAAATATTATTATGAGGTATTTATACTGATGTCGACCTCCACTGCGAGGGAAAGGACCGCAGATGTCTACGAAAACCTTTTCTAATTTGTTTGATGAAGTTATAGGTATCATTATCCCTTCTTTCTTCTTGTTGTTGCATTTTACTAATTGACATGTGGCAATTTCTAATATAATTACGCACCCTTCTGTTTATGTCCTTGATGTACAGGTGTTCTTCCAGTGCCCTTATCACTTTCAACACTCCCATGTGTCCATAACGTATGTGATAATCGATGATGATTTCCTTCTCTAGCGTTCGGGGTATTACTAACTTCCATGCTTTATTGTGGTATCTTGTCTTGATGAATAAAAGATTCTGATGTATACAATAGTAAGGTATTATCCTAGTGTCCTGTGCACCTAATCTCTGTTGAATCTGCAGTAACTTGGTGTCTTGCTTCTGGTGTTGTTCGATTCCTTTAACTATTCCTTCTAGGTCCAATCGACCCTTAATGATGTGATAGATTTTTGCAATTGTTTCCTTCTCTCCTTCATAGGTTTGATTGGTTATATTGATACGTGACAATACGTCAGCTGCTATATTCTTCTTGCCTGGAATGTACTCACAACTGATGTTATATTCCTGTAAGGCTAGGGTCCATCTTGTCAATCTACCATGGCTTAATTTACAGTTCTTCAGGAATGATATGGACTTGTGGTCAGTCCGCACGGTTATTGAATATCCCAAAATATAGGTCCGGAATTTTCTGCAGGCAAACACTACGCTTAACAGTTCTTTTTCTGTCACATTGTAATTTCACTCGCACTTGTACAGTGTTCTACTGGCAAAGCTTATAACCAGGTGGTTTCCTTCCTCGTCCTCTTGGTACAGTGCAGATCCTAAACTGATGTCGCTTGCATCACAATTCAAGTAGAACAGCTTATTGAAATCTGGGTGATGCAGCATTACCGTTTCCAGAAACTTGTTCTTAATCAATTGAAATACTGTGTCTTGGTTTGGTCCCCACTTCCATTTGTCCTTTGAAGATAATTGTGGCGATGATTAGTTGTTAATTCTGAATAATTACTCTGGAATTTACGATAATAGTTGCACAGATCTAAGAAAGACTGTAACTGTTTTTTGTTTTTCGGGGTGGGGACTTGTTGGATTGATTCTACCTTGTCTCTTGAGGGGGTTATTCCATGCTCTGATAAATGGAAACCTAAAAACTGTACTTCTTTAGCTATAAATTGCGATTTCTCTAGTTTTAATGTAATGTTGTTTTCTGACAGCTTATTTAATACATGTTCTATTGTACAACAATGATCCTCCCAATTGGCAGAAGTTATGAGTAGATCGTCTACGTATATGGTAGTGAACTGGAGCGCTTCTTGACCTAATACCTGGTCCATACATTTAATAAACACCGCTACAGAGTTCACTAATCTGAAAGGCAATCGCTTAAATTGGTAATTGCACCCTTCGAATATGAACGCCATATACCTCCGGCTGTTTGGGTGTAGCTTCACCTGCCAGTACCCGCAGACAGTGTCCCAGGAACTAATAAACTGCGTGCCATGAAACTTCTTCAAAATCTCTTCTGTTTCTCCTGGAGATGTTCTGTTATTGATTAAAGTTTTATTGATCTCCCTAGCATCCAAACAAAGTCTTACTTTCCCGTTCTTCTTCCGGATAGCTACAATAGGGCTGGTATAAGGTGACTGACTGCACTTAATGATGTCATCTTTTAATAGTCGGTTGATTTCCGTCCTGACTGCCTCTTTTAGAGAATATGCAATAGGGTAGGATTTCCCATTAAAAGTTACCGGTTCTCTAAACTTTAGTTCACATTGGTAATTCTTGACCTTACCCGGGGTGTCTGAGAATACATTTCTATATCTGTTATATATGTTTATTAACTTTTCAATTTGATCTTGATTTAGTCGATTGTCTCTCTTCGTCGACTTAAATTGGCGGATATCTTCGATCTTCTCGTTCCATAAACTGTTATTGTTTTCTTGATATTTAATTTCCTCCTTGGGTGTCTGATTCTTATAACTTTGTAATTCCCTAACGTGGAAAATGGTACGGTCCTGAGGGGTTTCTTTGCTTCCAATTAACTCAGCCGTCCATTCCAAATCTCGTGAGCTCAGAGTTACTCTCGCTCTGCTCATGTCAATAATTGCTGAGTATTTTCTCAGAATATCGCAGCCGATTAAACTGCAAAAAGGTAAGCCATTGGCTACTAAAAATATCATAGGAATTATAACCTCTTCTCTTGTGTTATAACTTAGGGAACCCACAATAATTGGATCTGCCAATTATACAGGCTGCCTTAGTTGTGACGAGCTGAAAATAATCACAACAAATAAAACAATTCTTATAGCAGGATATTAGGAAGGGGAGACTGTTGATTTATGCACTCATTTTACTCGGTACTCAGATGACATCTCTTTATTACATTTGTTATGTGATTAAGTTCTCTATTGAAAGTTCTCAAACAATATAGTTTACTATATGATCATATATAGATATTACTCCTTTACAAAGGGCCCCTCAAAATATGATGTACATCTATTTTATTTATTCCACGGATCCGGGATTGAATATATTAAATGACTAATGATCACCTTGCCATATACAATACTGAAAATTTAACCATTTGAAGAATGGTTTTCATTAATCTTTTAAAACAACAAAACTTTTAGTTTAAACTTTTACTCTTTCACTATAACCAGAGTTATTAGATTTTAGACTACATGTTACATATAGTGTCTGTCTTTTAAAGTCTTTAATATGATAAGTTAAATTGTCTTTTGTGGACTATAATTTTTGTAACTCTTAACCATGGAAGACAAGCCTCCATGTCACCTGTGTGTTTCCTGAAGTTGCTGCAGAATTGGTTCTTCGGTCCTCCGGGTGTTTCTTGAAGGTCGGTCGTTACCTTATCATACTGTGACGGTGAAGTTCTTGGAGTAAGTCAAATCATTCCGGGTGTGGTACACTCATCTCAGGCGACTGTAGTAACTCTGAGTAATTCTTGTAGTTAGAATACATTAATAGAAAGTTCGTTTCACTGTTATACACTTCACATGATTATAGATTAGTTGACTATCACCTTCTTGTTTGTAATACTGTATAAATTACATAGTTTGTTATTTTATAATAGAGAGAGATGTCATCACCACACAAATTTACTTATTTAAATAGTCATTGAAACAAGCCTTTCACATTTTATATATATACGTAGCGAAACAACGCTTTACGCTGCTTACGGCGTGAGCGCTCCATTGCAAGTGGCAGAAATAGTTAAGGGGGAGAGTAGTAATCTCAAGACAATAACTAGGCAACATAAAAGTAGTTCCGTGTTTCTAATTTAATTAAAGGACTAAAGTTTGATTAAATTATTAACCAGAGATATTCTTAGTTACAGAAGTTATCAAAGTACGTAACAGGGGTCTTATTTAATTATTTAAATAATAACAAATTTACAATAATACTTAGTTTATTTAGGGGTCAGAAAACAAGTTAATTCGGGTCAGTTCCTGTTTATGCAGGATTAAATAATAAGCTTTACCCTTTCTGTACAATTCCATTCCCTATTATTTTATTATTAGACTTTATATTAAATATTATTATTATTTAATGATTGCAATAAGATTTAATTTTAAAATGTGAGATTTTATTAAGAATTTAAATTTTCTCAGCTTATACATTATCAACTTAATTAATTAACATATTTTTTATTAATGATATCGTCACATACTCCGCCGCTTAAGCCACAGACTCCGGTTTATTTGTTTAGGAATGTACCGGGAGTATGCTTGGGGAGTACCGTGTGTAATTATTTATTATTACTATTATTTATTATTAGTACACGGTTTGTGTTTTTTTTTTTTTTTTTTATCTCTCTTTAAATGATCTTGTTCTCATTTAAATTTTCTCCTTCGTGAAATTTTCTCCTTCCCTTTATCTCACTTTTTACAATGCTAACTTATATTTTTAATTCTTAATACTAATTTCCCTAATTACTCGTAACTCACAATGTTGTGGCCCGACTGACATCAGCTTACTCTAACTCTACAAGTTAGCTTTCAGCACGCACTCTTTTAATGATCTCTTGGCACCTTTCTGCCTCATCATTATCCTTTTCAGCCGGCGCCGTTGTGACTTGTTACTTTACATGTATATAATTCTTTCTTGATTATATACCATAGACTTACTTCTAAAATAATCTAAAGAGGATCCCATACTCCACTCTAGATTATAGTTACTTGAGAGAAGCGGAATCTCACGAAGATAATTCTCTTTTATCTCTTTAACAATAACTAAACAAACTATGTGGAAGGGAGACACTTTACACAATTCATTGTAATACACAGGGGTGGTTTTCAATTGTTTAGGGACGCTACCGTTTATACAATAGAGAGGGTGCGTGGCTGCTTACTACATTTCTAAACACGCTTTATTTCCTCTAACTGGCCACCACTGGTTGTTCACTATTCAACTATACTTTTATTGTTATTTACCTTTCTCTTACTTACTGCTACACGTTACACACATTTGTTTAACTTAAGATTTATTCAGCCTTATTATTCAAGCAATTATTATTCACTTATTATTACTTTGGGGTTTTAAAAAACTTACCTAGAATTATTTCCTATCGACTTACCATATTTATTTAGGACACTTTATTTACTTTGTTTGTTTTTTTTTTTTTTGGCTCAGTTTACAAGTTTACTGTTTCGGGGCATGGGGTTTAATACTTTATCTAACAAGGGAGGGTTAACTAAGTCATTTATTCATTTGAAATTTAAGTAATAATATTATTTGCTCTACTATCCTATACACAATTATCGCCTACACACTTTAGTACATGGTAAACATTTATTAACAGTTATTATTAAACATTTGCATTAGTTTCTATTTAAACGATCAGCTGTTACGCTGGAATATAGGTCAGACTAGTTTTAAACAATGGCATTGTTTTGCTTACAAAGGGGACTCAACTAGAGGGTGAATGCATTGTCCAACTCAACTGGGGGGAGGGTAACTATGACACTTTACACACACAGGCACGGACAAGAATTCAACTGGTCTGATTTTGTTTACAAACCGACATGTTGATGAATGAACTTTTTGACAAGCACCTACATGGTTTGTTTACATGGGATTATATGTTAATATTACTTTACGCATATTATATTTACAAATAAAGTTACCTATACTATATTACTATAATATTAATTATTATTTTTATCTTATTTAAAATTCTGACACCTATTTAAATACATGAGTGAATAGATCAACAGCTTGTGTTCGTGGGATATCGGGACACAATTACTTCTTTCTTTTCTCTTACGCAAAATTCGCAAAATAAGCAAAGTAAGCAGAGTGGCGCAATTTATTTGTGACACTCTGTACACAGTTAATTATTAAACAACAGCACAATAGCAGAAAATAGCAAAATAGCAGAGTGGCGCAATTTATAACCTCTTCTCTTGTGTTATAACTTAGGGAACCCGCAATAATTGGATCTGCCAATTATACAGGCTGCCTTAGTTGTGACGAGCTGAAAATAATCACAACAAATAAAACAATTCTTATAGCAGGATATTAGGAAGGGGAGACTGTTGATTTATGCACTCATTTTACTCGGTACTCAGATGACATCTCTTTATTACATTTGTTATGTGATTAAGTTCTCTATTGAAAGTTCTCAAACAATATAGTTTACTATATGATCATATATAGATATTACTCCTTTACAAAGGGCCCCTCAAAATATGATGTACATCTATTTTATTTATTCCACGGATCCGGGATTGAATATATTAAACGACTAATGATCACCTTGCCATATACAATACTGAAAATTTAACCATTTGAAGAATGGTTTTCATTAATCTTTTAAAACAACAAAACTTTTAGTTTAAACTTTTACTCTTTCGCTATAACCAGAGTTATTAGATTTTAGACTACATGTTACATATAGTGTCTGTCTTTTAAAGTCTTTAATGTTATTACATTTAAAACAGAAGTTTTAAAGTCTTTAATATGATAAGTTAAATTGTCTTTTGTGGACTATAATTTTTGTAACTCTTAACCATGGAAGACAAGCCTCCATGTCACCTGTGTGTTTCCTGAAGTTGCTGCAGAATTGGTTCTTCGGTCCTCCGGGTGTTTCTTGAAGGTCGGTCGTTACCTTATCATACTGTGACGGTGAAGTTCTTGGAGTAAGTCAAATCATTCCGGGTGTGGTACACTCATCTCAGGCGACTGTAGTAACTCTGAGTAATTCTTGTAGTTAGAATACATTAATAGAAAGTTCGTTTCACTGTTATACACTTCACATGATTATAGATTAGTTGACTATCACCTTCTTGTTTGTAATACTGTATAAATTACATAGTTTGTTATTTTATAATAGAGAGAGATGTCATCACCACACAAATTTACTTATTTAAATAGTCATTGAAACAAGCCTTTCACATTTTATATATATACATAGCGAAACAACGCTTTACGCTGCTTACGGCGTGAGCGCTCCATTGCAAGTGGCAGAAATAGTTAAGGGGGAGAGTAGTAATCTCAAGACAATAACTAGGCAACATAAAAGTAGTTCCGTGTTTCTAATTTAATTAAAGGACTAAAGTTTGATTAAATTATTAACCAGAGATATTCTTAGTTACAGAAGTTATCAAAGTACATAACAGGGGTCTTATTTAATTATTTAAATAATAACAAATTTACAATAATACTTAGTTTATTTAGTGGTCAGAAAACAAGTTAATTCGGGTCAGTTCCTGCTTATGCAGGATTAAATAATAAGCTTTACCCTTTCTGTACAATTCCATTCCCTATTATTTTATTATTAGACTGTATATTAAATATTATTATTATTTAATGATTGCAATAAGATTTAATTTTAAAATGTGAGATTTTATTAAGAATTTAAATTTTCTCAGCTTATACATTATCAACTTAATTAATTAACATATTTTTTATTAATGAAATCGTCACAGAATTTTGACCCCATGACTAGTCACTTCTACCCTGACCTGTTTCTTGACGGTCTTATTTTGTCGCCCAGTCGCTCCCACTAGTATTATGTTGTTGATCAGTTGGTATTACCGATTTACATTCTCCTTGTATTCTGTTGATCTCAGTGCTATCAATTAAAGAGACGTTCGCACCCGTGTCGATCATTAATGTGGTGGTCACCCCGTTTATTTCAGCAGTCACATATGCTATTTGATTATTGCAGTGGACGTTGCCGATCTCCTCCTCTTCAAGTAGCTCCTGTCTGATATTCTTTAAATAATGACCCCGTATTATAGTTATCGTCTTGTCTAAGTTTTGTTCGTCATGTCCATAATTGTACCCAATAGACTGGTTCAGTGAGGGGTCTTGTTGGTTTCTCACTGCCGCTGTACGTTTAAAGAGAGTTCATTCTCTTCCTCCCGTCTGTCCGGCATGTTTGCTTGATTCATCTCGTTTATTTCGGGTCGTCCTCCAGGGTGATGGTTTAATTCGTCGGAGTTTCTCCTCCTGCCGTCTTCATTACTTCGGCTCCTTCGTGGTTCGCTCCTTGAATTTCCCCTGTCGTTGTGATGGTACGCCCTATCATCATGTCCGTTAAAGCTCCGGCGTCTCTGGTAATAACGCCTCCTCCCATAATCATTATTGGCTTGGACATAATTAACCCTTCTGTATGGTTGGTGATGATTTTTTCCACCTTGGTTGTTTGGTCGGTTTTGGTTATAATTATTATATGGAGGCCGTCTCATGTTATTATTATTATTATTGTCAGCATGGTTGTTACCCGGATTGTTCGGTCGGTGATTGGTTTCGCTGTTTCTGTTGACATTGTTGTCATAGTTATTCCGGTTGTTCCGGTAATTTGGGTTGTTATTACCACTTTGGTTATTATTCCTATCCAGGTAATAATCGTTCCTCCTACGACTTCTTCTGTAGTAAACCTCATGCTCATGGTTCTTGAGTAGCGCCGCCACGGATTGGATGGTTTTAATCTGTCCCCACTGCCGTGCTCGCGCTATTCCCTCCTTGTAGTGATACGATAATTTCGTGACCAGGCATTCCTCCGGTATTTTAGGTTCGAGGCTCCTCGCCAAGCATACTTTACTGAGGAAGTAAGCGGTTGGTGTCGTCCCTCGACTGGCGTCGTACTTGCCATTACATATGTCATCTCGTAAAATATTTTGAGTGGACTCTGACCAATACTTAGCCCTGAAGAGCGTCTTGAACTCCTCATAATTTTGAATCTCGTGTCGGGTTGCCGTCCACCAGTTATCGTGTATTTCTGTAAAATACTCATCGATTAAACTGCGTATCACAGTCCATCTATTCTCTCAAATTCTGGCCAAGTTCTCTTCTACTCTTTCTAGAAATTCGATTGGATTCTTTTTGTAATTTTTGAAATTGATGTTGTCGCAATTGTCGGTGTTTTGCATGTATTGACCCGGTGGTGGTTGATTACGAATTGTTTTGAGTTCCTCTCGTATCTGCAGGATCTCCCGTTGTCGCAACTCTTCAATTTTCTCTTTGTTATTATGGTCAGGCTTCGTACGTTGTTTACTGATGCGTCTATTTCCTCGCATCTCTCCCCTACGTCCGTTCGTACACGTTTTGGTATTTTCTTCCATCCTCTTACTCAAGGCGTCCATAGTTTTATTATTACCTTCCATAATCATCCGCATCATTTTCTGGTAATTCACGTCCCCTGTTTGTGTGGGTCTCTCAGGTAGTTCTGCTGGTCGTGTGGTTTTGGTAGGTTCCGCGGGAGTTAATATCGCTTCGATATCTTCGACTGGCGTCGCCTCCTTGTCGTCCATATCCAATTCTTTTTCGGCTTCCGCCGCGCGTTTCTTCGAGGTGGCTCTCCGGTGCATTTCCGTTTGTTCGTATTGCAGCTGCCACTAGAAGTTAGGTTGTTTCAAAAATATTATTTTTTGTTTATTTTGAATTAGATTTCACCTAATTCTAGCCTCTAACATTGGTCGCCAATTTGTAATAAAACTAGATCCGTCGTAGTAATTTATGTAATTTTAATTATGTTTGTTTTAATTAATTTAATTATTTATATTGATTTAATTTTTGTTTGTGGTTTTAGTTATTATTAAAGGTCGTTGTTTTAAAGCGTTCACGATTAATTTTTCTGGTTTAGCCGGCTCCTTGTTTGTCGAATGTTGAGTATCGGACAGAGTTGGTTTCGTCTTCTCTCGTAGATATTTTCGGTGGCGTTGGTACCGACTGTAATTAAGACATTTTTGTATAAAGGTACTTACTTGGTGTGATGTTCTCAGGAGCAGGTACAGTGTGTCAGCTTCCCTAAAAGAAACAACATCAATTCAAATAATTCATGGCGCTGTTTGCGTTGCCAACTGTTGCACGTCGTCTGCCAAGCCTGTAAATTACTATCTATTTGAAATAATCGAGCCAACTCTAATTATTCTTTTGAACATAATTTATTTATTGTGGACGTTTGATCATGTATCTCATTAACCTTTAACAATATAAGATTAAATCTTTACAATTATCTTTCATTAGTTATTAGACTCTTTTCAAAATGCCTCAGGGTGGTTATTCTGCGTACGTGTATTCCATACTTTACAATGTTTATTTACTATTAAAATAATCAATACGGGGTTCTTGGAGCATACAATATACGAAAACGTTAATACAACAAAACAATTATTATTATTTAATAGGAGAGTGGTCACCTCGGATCACTGTAATCTCAATTCATTACTTTCATAAAAATGTAAACAGACGTCATGCGTCAACTTATAGGTTAGATCTGGCGTGTCTAATATAATGCCAGTTACATTTGTTAAACATTTGAGTGGTCAATTGACAAATAAATTCAGTTTACTAAAGTTATGATCTCTTCAGTAGATCCAACTATCATTGGGATAATAATATGGATATCCTTTATCAGGTAAATTACTTATTAAATACAGGCATGTCCACGGTTTGTCAAATGGTGGTACATCGACTTAACCTATTTTGGTTCAGTAGAACCTGCTGTCTTCACACTATTAATAAACATTCATTTATAATTAGGTACAATAAATTTCATTAATGTTTATTTGACTTTATGAGGTTCAACACCTCTTGAAAGTTCCTTTATTTATTCTTAATTCTACTTAGTGTCAAGTTATGTTCACTTCTTAGTCTACAAGAATGATAGTATCACCATGGTCCCTTTTATTTATATAATACCGCGATTGCCTGGGATTATACACTGACAATCGTGTACGCACTACACTTTTCTTTCTTATTTCACTTAATTCACTTTATAAATGTCTTTTAGACATTTGATTCGTAATTGTACTGAATCATACGTTACTCTCTGCACAGGTTAGGTAAAAATTTACTTTTATTTCGTCGAGAACTCTCGTCGTGTTTCCTCCGTTGATTGTACAATAAGAATGACGCTTAACTTGGCGTCCCCTTGCTCGTCAAGCCTCGCTACAGGTAATTTGATTGGTTCTAATTTCGATGACACCTCACTGATAATTTCCTGTCACGTGGGTCTTCGGGTCGGAGAGTACGAAAATATTTCCATTAATTTACACAAATATTTAAAAAGGCATTTAACTTTCTTATGGTACTTGGGAGTTCTAATTGACTAATCTCAATCATTTTTAATTGTTCTCTAGATCACTTAGATACCCTTCAAGCCATAATTCTGTTAATGTTTGACACTTTTTTAATTTCACCACTTAGGCAGGAATAAGAAACATACAGAAAGGAAAGTAGAAGGCGGCACCTTTCATCACAGCGAGCCCGAGCCAGGCGCTGGCCGCCATGTTGAGAAATAGTAAATGTAATACCACAGCTGTTTCACAGTCAAGCAAGTTGTACGCGAAAAAACTAATATCGAAACAAAATAACATTAATGTACATTAAAAAATTCAACTTACCCGCTAAAAGTAACATAAGGTTCTTGTCTGCTTCCTATAATAAAATATACGTAGCAAAAAGAAAATAGAAAATAAGTAGACAAATAATACCATAGGTTATGAAGTTTAAGAATTTATTTAATTTATCCAAAATGCACAAGGTAAAACGAAGGTGAGAGTACTACAATTAACATTCAGGATTGCTAACTGAAATAAATCAGGCCTTCAATAGGGTACGGTACTTATAAAAATGCAAAAATGAAATGCAATAGGATACATACTTAATTACGTCAGCAATAGAGGAGTGCAGTAATAATAATTGTAATTCACACACACACATATATATATTTATTTATGAAGCATTTACATATATGAAGGCCTACTAGTCCATACCAAACTCACATTACAAACTTCACAGATGTGTCACTTTGATGAGTTTGCAATTTTTGTTAGTTCTACTTTTCAAATCTCTGTTCATGAACTTCAAGAAATAAAAAATTCTCATTTTCACAAACAACTTAATCAAATAACTATGAGGAAATCCTTACATGGGTGGTTGAAACTTATATTTTCCATTAACTCGATCAATTTATTTCCAACATTATTTTCTGTCATGAATTCAAGAAAGTTGTCTGTGAAAATATTCTCGAAGTGTTCAATGTAACTTACAAAGCTTGAACTTGGACATTTTAGGTTTCCAAAGATGTCCATATTTTTATTTTCATATGCTTTGAAATGTAAATACAACCTGGTACTATCTAAATTATTTGCTTCTTCTTGTATGTATGCCAAACATGTATTGCATTCATGAATGGTTAAGCACTTTTTAATTAAGTATCCACAGACATATTGCAGTGCATTTTTACCAGGTAAATTTTCCCTATAATCTATGCAGTTTACAACAATATTTTTTGAGATTGTGTTTTGACTAACATCTAAATTCAATAAATCACTGCAATTATTAACTTTTGAAAGAATTACATCAAACTCTTCAGCACAGTTTGAACTGCTTGAATGCTGAAAATAACTGAGACAAAGTAACTTTTTGAAAGCTCTTGTAAATGAACTGGAGTTTCGGTGGATTTGGTATCCTGAATAATGTCAGAACAGCATCTGGTTTCAACCGGTTTCTTAGGAAATTTAAAAACGTCACATCTTCAAAGTGTACACTACATATTCTGCAGTTTTTATTTAAATATATGGCATCTTTTTTTAACAAATCCTCTCTTCTACAGTTTACAGTCCATTTCCTTGCACTGGAAAAATGCAAGATTAACGATTTTAAATTAGGCCTATAGCTAATTTGAGTTTTACATTAATGAATACTCTACTGTTTATAATTTATTAATAATATTATTAAGAAGAAAATATTAATAAATCAACTTATTTTACTTACCGTTCTTCGTCTTTTGGGAAGCTGAAAAAACTTATGTCTTTATTTGCGTTGGAATTATTCTTGCAATTAGGTGCTGAGCACCATCGACTGCCTTTTCTCTTACAAACACTCATTCTTCACTTTGAAAAATAAATCAATTTACCAATATAACATTCCAAATGTATAAAACACGTGTTCACTTGAAGTTACGTACTACCGCTGTTAATTACGGTACTTTAAAATTAGAGCTAAAACTGCATAAAAACAAGCGCATACTTGAAGCTAGGTATAACAGCTGTTTACTCGCTCTTAATATGGCGGCCACTGGTCATGCGCACTAGCAGCTGGCGTGCGGATTTTAGCGCAGTTTCCATTCTGTATGATTCTTATTCTGTGACTTAGGACTATTACATTTTTCAATTAAAACTATCTTACTTTCTATTATTTACAATTCAATTTCACAATTAGGTTTATTGATGATTATTCAGTCTCTTTCTGTCCTTTAATCATATTATAAACGAGTTATCTGTGATAACAACTCTAAAATCGAGCATAAACCTTGCTGTACAGGTAGCATTATGGTTTGGATTTACCTTATATTATTTATTGAAGGTATTTTAAGAATCAGTTACACTTCACTTCTGTTCTTAAAGGTCCCCTCCAACTTCTGGCTATCAGGGCTGACTTAATCAATACCCCTTCTTGTAATATTTGGTTACTGACATATTCAGTGTCTGGCACCTAGGCCTTAAATTTTATACTGTTCTAATCACACAATACATTGTTTAAAACTGGTTACACTTTAGTCATTTGTTGGTCTCTTTGTCTAATTTATTATTTTATTATTATTGGTATAGTCTGATACCATGTATAACTTCAACATTTAGTATCAGACTCTAAGCTCCTTTAGGCCTACTGCCACACAAGTTGGTTTTAACAGTGGTCTGTTCATTTCTATTTGATTACATTTGAATATTGCTATTGGTTTATATAGATTAACTGTAACAACCTTTAGTTGTTACCTTGGGTGGTTTTGACATAATTATACTCTGAATTATATTCCTTTGGTACCCCTATAGTTAAAACACTATATGGTTTTACAATTGTTCTTTTATTGATTTTTTAAATTGAGTGAACATTCTCCTTTACAAGATAGTGCTAGTAATTTTGAAGGTGTTACCATCATTTGATTGGTAATAGTATGTCACCTTGCTTTGTTAATACAATAAAACATCGTGCATCTGGTGTCAAGATACCAGTACGTCTATTTTCTATTATCTTGTGATAAATTTAATCTATTTATAATTGGTTTACCTTATATAAGTGAAATAGAACCTTGGTGGTTCTATTGACACTAATTTCTCCTCTCCTTTATCTCATATGTTACAGTTTTAGTAAGATTTGTTAGGTAACATCAAAATGTCTAACTTATTGTTTGTACCTATACTAATTGCAATACAATTCTACTGGTTCTATACATTGATTCTGTGTTGGTACCACCTCTTTAACATTTAGGTTCATTACCCTCCAACAGAAATTAGATTATTAGGCATTTAGTTACTTAACTCTCCTGTTTTAGGTGCATAATTCACATATAGTGAGCTTAAGAGTCCTATCATGGTTTGGCAACAATGTGTTTGTTTTATAATGATTTCAGTGTCTTTTCATTTCACATTATTATATGCTTACTAATGTTATATATGATTTTAGGTTTATTATACACCCTTTTTGTCTCTATTACCCATTTTAAACAGTATTTATACACATCATTCGATAAGTAATATCCCTACATTTTCTCTCTAGTTACAAGGCTGGTCTATATGATTCATGATTGTTATTCTTCCAGATACACAGTTAATTTATACCTTTACTAATTTTATTTCACTCTGCTGACCTTTGTTCATTGTCTCATTTAATTACTACATAAGCTTTCTTTGTCGGCATAGTTATTTACATTAGTTTATCAGGCATCATTATTACTCTGTCCTTTACTCTGGGCTTTCTTGTCATGATCCATTCATCTTGTCTTAACTCTTCTTTGGTTTTGAGTAGGGCATATCTAATTCTTCATTCTGTTTTGGTATCTAGTTGGGCTTTGTAGTGATCCTCTTTACTCCATTTATAGTTTCTTCTCTCTGTCTTTGGTATTCACATTTTCACCTAATCTATTGGGTTAGTTGTCATTTAATTACATTTCGTCTAAGTCATTGTCATTATTTCCTTGATCATCTTCATCAGTGTGTTAAAGATGAATCCTTTTTTATTTAAAATCACCTTCTACTTGTCTTGGTTATTAACATTAAAGTTGTATGTAGCATTCTTTATGCTTTGTTACTGTTGGATTATTGGTTGTTTGGGACCCTGGTGGTCGTGATCTTATGTAACATTACACAATATTTAAACAATAATCAAAATGAAGTTCCGAAAGGCTGTTCTCTTGAATCAGATGGACACAATAAACTTGAAAACAGCAGTGAGTCAACATCATTACCACCGTGTATATATGGTCTGCTTTTAACACTTGAAATGATGATTTCTTTATTTGTGTTTAGTATACTAGGAAATATTCAGCCATATTCAACGTTACCGTATGGCAATGTTGCTTATCATTTAGGTGTGAATCTCACCAATGTTACAAGTCCTGTTGCATGTTTCATCACGTACTTCAAACCAGTAAAACGGTTGTCGACCCTGTTTTTCCTCAGCGTGTTCATATTGGATATAAGTTATCAACTTGTGATGGCTAGACTAAGTCCAACGCCTCCGCTACAAAACAAAGATATTGGAGGCATTCTTGTTGTAAGTATCCACTTATGTTTTATTTATTTATTTAAAAAGGTAACAGAATTTTATGAAAATGAAAACCAAAACAACATTATTGCAGTATAACAAAGTATTATTATATATGTTATGATTATGAGTTGAGGTAAGGTGTTTCATGTTACGGTGGTATATGCAGGACTTGATTTTAGGGGTAACGCGCCGGAACGGCATTCCGGAACCTCTTGCACCAAAAATAAATTACCAAAAAAATGTATGAAAAGAAAAACCTAATTATTACAAAAATCTATTACTACTTTTTAAATTGTGCTCCTTATCAGCCCTACTACAAAACTAAACATTTGTCAAAATCAAACACCACCACTAATCTTTATCTTAACTACTATCGTTCATTTTTTTTGCAGAATTGCAATGTTGGTCTGGGTTTTGCCAATGAAAACTGAAAATCACAGCTTCTTTATTTGAAAGCAGAAAATCAGTATCAGGCCCCCATTATTCTATGGCCCTGAAAGCAGTACAAAACTTACCTTCTTTCGGAGTTCCACTTCAAAAAAAAATATCGGTATGGAGAACCATACTTGACTTTCATATTCTAAGATTTATATTTAAAATCATTTTCAGCCAAACAGCCAGGGAAGGAATTTTAACAAAAAAATACTTCTTTGTTGCCAATAACGTAGTACACATATAAAAAAAAATTATCCCCTCCCCCTTCAACTATAATTTTGATTTATAGAAAATTACCCCCAGCCCGTTCAACTAGCCTCTTCATTTATAGATATTTCATCTACATTTCTACAGTGGATTATTAAGATCTTATCAGGATACTTTATCAAAATTAAGTACTTTACTCATGTTACAACAAAAAATGTTTCAGGTAAACTGCCCTTTCCCCGTAACCGATCTTCACCAAAATCAACAGACATTGAGTTCTCTATAGCTCAGGCACATATGTAAAAAATTATTTGATTCTGTTTGAATTTACGGCAGTTATGGTTCGTCATATAAAAAATTACCCATGTTAAAACATAAAACATGAGATTTATAAAACATATCTAAGATTTATATTTAAAATCATTTTTGAAATAAAATATTTTCATAGAACCTACTAACGCTGGGGAAATCTGAGGAGCCAATCAGAGTTGGGCCTACCTGTCACTCTGCTGAATTTGGTGGAAAGCCCTGTCACTGTCGTCAAAGTATCAGCCTTGACAGGGTCCTCTTTTTCTGCAAAATGGGAGAGGCTTGAGATGGAGTGAGTGACATGGTCCCCACCTCAATGAAGAACCCATTGTTTTATAAAAATATATTTAAATTTTGAAAACTGAAAATTCTTTTCTTGTTGTAAATATTTATATTTTATAATCAAAATGACTTTATTTTTGTTACCTGGCAACAAAATTATTTTATTTTCAACAATTACCATTGTTTCAAAAAGTTTAAATAAATTTTCAAGTACTTTACTCTTGTTAAAACGTAAAAGGTTGCAGGTAAACTACCCCTTCCCCTTAACCGATCTTCACCAAAATCTAAAGGCCTTGAGACCTCTACAATTCAGGGACGTATGCAAAAACTTATTTGATTCTGTTTGAATTTGCGGCTGTTATCGTTTGCCATAGAAAATACGCTTGATAAAAAAACGTTGCAGGTAAACTACCCCTTCCCCTCAACTGATCTTCACCAAAAACAATAGGTCTTGAGTACTCTACAAATCAGGGCTGTATGCTGAAAATTATTTGATTCTGTTTGAATTTGCGGCTGTTATCGTTTGCCATAGAAAATACCCTTGTTAAAAAAACGTTGTAGGTAAACTACCCCTTTCCCTTAACCGATCTTCACCAAAAACAATAGGTCTTGAGAACTCTACAATTCAGGGCTGTATGCAAAACATTATTTGATTCTGTTTGAATTTGCGGCTGTTATCGTTTGCCAAAAAAAAAAATTTCCCTTGATAAAAAAAAACCGTTGCCGGTAAACTACCCCTTTCCCTCAACCGATCTTCACCAAAAACAATAGGTCGTGAGTACTCTACAAATCAGGGCTGTATGCAAAAAATTATTTGATTCTGTTTGAATTTGCGGCAGTTATCGTTTGCCATAGAAAAAAAATCTACAGACAGACAGACAGACAGACACACACACAGACACTTTTCGGAAAACGACTTTTTTTCATGTTTTGAGTGTAGTAGAATCAGAATCTGCAATAATCTCGAACACGATTTTTTTTTGCCATCACCATACTTCCATTCCTTAAGGAATATGGAAGTAAAAAGGAAGGTAGGAAAAATAATAATCCCGTAGACCCTGAAAAATTTTATGAGGCACTGAAAAAATCTATTGAAAACAGACTGATCAGTAAACAAGATATCGAACTTATATAAAATATAAGTATATTTGTGTCTGTACAACTTTTGAATTGATGCGTTCCGGACCTATAATTTTAGGAATCAACCACTGGGCATATGTAATAATTTTATTGTACAATGGAACCCAGTTAACAATCAATAGTTGGAACTAGGAAGTAATGGAATTGAGAAACGGTTGGTTTAGTTTATCTTTGTTATAAAACCATGTATTAATTTATCTTTGTTTTTTATATTATTATCAGAATGACGCTAATAAATCCATATACTTCTGACGCTTTTATTATGATAGTCTTAATATGCCAAGCTTCAAAGGTTTTATTTAACATAATAAAAGATGAATTGAGACGAAGGATTGGCCAAGCCATAGGGGATTATCAGAAAGAAAACACAATCATTTAGAGAACATTATCAGAAGGATTTAGAGAAGGAAAACATAATCTTGGATGTGTGTTAGATCCTGAAGAGGAGAATAGGAGATTTGCACATTTATTGATCTAAGAAAAAGCGTTTGACGAAGTTGACTGGAGGGGCGGATCTATGGGGAGGAAAACAGGAAAATTTCCCTCTCACACAATATCTTTAAAACATCTAGGGAAATTTAATTTGTTTCTGTGTGGCAAGCTGAGTTTTGAAAATTGTTTTTAAATATTCAAAAATGCCTTTCAAAAGTAGTGAAAGTTCTGATGTTAATTCTTTGAACAAAAATGTCAAAAAGAAGACAATTTTTTTCTTCCTATATATTTTTTCCACCCCAAAAAAGACCCTCTATGTATTTGCCCCTCGATGAAGGGTAATTTTCTTGTGTGCCTGCACAGGGTAAGATCTGTGGAAAGTAGAAGTGTGTTTAGAGTTCTTTCATTGACAGGCACTTTTTTTTATATTAACTTCCAATAATCCAGTATAATCTACATCACTGGGACTTGAGCAGTCATGAACTGTCAAATATGCCACACTAGCAGACACCACTGATAGAAACCTGACACCTTTCCTTTTCTTGAGCGGTGAGCTGCATCGATACAACAAGTGATGGACCCCATTTAAAAGTATAGTGTTAGGTGTGTAGAGAGTGAGAGAGGAGACAACATAGTAACAGTTCGCTGTCTCACTTAACTTGCGCATGTACAAAATTAATGAAAATTTTGTTAGTCTCACAACGATGTTTTACCCACTGCACACCTCTAAGTGAGTGTTCAAAGTCTGTCATTAGATCTGTCAAATGATTTTAAAAATGGATAGAATTGTTGAGAAATTCTGGTAGTCGTTGAACTATAATGTGATGTATGACAGTACTTTGTTATGAAATAATATTTTATAAAACTTTAATAACAAAAATTGATGTATTGAAGATTATATACTAAAATGGTTATAGTGTATACTTCTGTACAAGGTCTAAACTCTAAAATGTGTTGCCAGTGTTGATTTTGTGTGTGTGCACTGTTTGTAGCCCAAGTAAACTAGGATTTGATTAGGAAAAAATAGAAGAGTTTGTTTGACAGATTTGTCAATAATTATAAATTTTAAGATGGCCTAAAATTTGCAAGAAAAATTCTTGGGGGGGGGGCACCATCAAGTTACAGGTTCAAGGAGTGAAGTGCCAGTTTTATTCAAAGATATGATTTTCATAAAATTTAGGGGTGACATTTTTAGACGTCATGGTTTTAGTCACAAAATCATTACTGCAAGTGTACAATACCAAATTGTGTTAATGACCTAAATTCAGTAGTGGTTGAGGAGGATTCTGTCTTTGAAGTGAAAATATTGGCAGTGACAGTAAATTATGTAAGTAAGAATACAGTATACAAAATAAAAACAAAATTAAGTAAAAAATAAAAATAAAAAATTTTCAGATTTATATTAAAATAACAATTGTATAATATTTATTTTATACCATTTTTTAAATAATTTTGTACGTTGTAATAAGGAATAAATAAAAGATTAAATAAAAACAGTATTTCAATTTTTCAATATTTATATTATTATAAACCACAGGTTACATATTTCAAGATGACTTATTACTACTCCAGGGCAAGCCTTAGCTACTGGGAGGGTTACAGGTGGTGGATGGCAGAAGATCCATCAGATATGATGGGCAGCTATGAATAAGGCTATGCCAAATAAGTAGTCCGAAACCAAAGCAGCAGCATTAGCGGGGTGTGTTGGGGTCACTGGTGGCATGGTTACACCAGTGGGTTTAAAACCCACATAATCACTATGATAATGATGTGACATGGCGAGTAAGTGCCACCATCAAATAATCACTGCCCCATACTGCCTTGTATGGAAAGGGATTCGATTCCCAAAGGCTAGGAGATGGATACTCTGATATAAAACCAAGGGCAGACTGGGCTCTAAGCTGTAGTGGAAGCAACCGCGTCTAGGGGAAGAACAGCCCAAAATTAAAGTTCCTGGTCCTCCAGGCTGGGGGTTGTGCAGGATGCAGACAACCTACTCATGTAAAAATACCTACTGTTACGAGTGGTGAACAATGCTATACTGGATTGATATCACAGATATGGACCCCGCAGAGATTACACGACAAGAGTGGGAAATTGAGAATAGGTAGATGGAATATACAAACATTACTTAAGGCAGGGAAAATGCAAGAAATTGTGGAGAAACTGATTGCTCACAGAACGAACATCACTGCACTGCAAAAAATAAGGTGGAAGGATAATGGAGAAGTGCAAAATTCTCCTACTTACAATACTATAGTGGCGAACCTTCACAAGGAATGTATCGGGTTTTAACCACTAGACAGGCAATGATTCGCTTTGAACCTCTTAATGACCGAATGTGTATGATCCGTTTGCAAGGAAAATTTTCAAAAGAACAATAATTAATGTATATGCCCCGCACTGAAGATACCAAAGAGGAAAGTGTGGGTATATTCTACGATACCCTACAGCAAATGTGCGACAAAGTATCCAAACACGATGTGCTGATAGTTCATGGTGACTTTAATGGTAAAATAGGGCAAGAGGAGTAATTTGAGAAAGTTGGCGGTAAACAAAGTTTACATCTGATAACAAGCCCGAATGGTGAAAAAGTATGCCAAGTAGCTGAAATTCAAAACTTAGTGATATGTAGCACATTTTCCCACACAAAAAGATCCACAAAGGTATATGGAGAATACCAGGAACTCAAGATTGCAACCTAATTGACCATGTGTTGGTATCGAAACGGTGGACCTCCTCTGTACGTGATATTCGGTCATAGAGGACTGAACTGTGATTCTGATCCCAGTAAAACGAAAGATTAGTAATATTCAAAGGTCAAAGAATAGGCAAAAGAAATGGGATACCGGGTAAGTTAGCAAATGAGAATCAACTAAGAAGATGCCAAGAAGCAACTGACGAAAAATGCATGTGAATGCAATCAGGAATGTTTGGACCATTTTAAGAAAAATCTGAAAGATTTCATTTGTAGATTTGTAACAACTGATGAAACTTGGATCCATCACTTTACTTCAGAAACAAGACAACAGTCAGAACAATGGATGCATAGTGATTCTCTACCTTAAAAAAAGCAAAATCAAATTTGTCTGCTGGAAAGTGTATGGCTACAATTTTCTGGAACACTAAGGAAATATTGTTAACAGATTACCTTGAAAATGTCAAATGATAAATGGAGAAGGTAATTATATAATAAATAAATAAATTACATAATAAATCATAAATTATGCTAATCTTTTGAGCCAATTAAATGAAAAAATTTGAGAAAAAAGACTCGGTTTAGCAAAGATCATTTTCCATCAGGATATCTCATACCTCACACCTGCATTGTTTATATGGTAAAAATCGCTGAGTTGAAGTACAGTCTGTTGCACCGTCTGCCTTATTTAGTGCTATCTGACTCACCTATTCACAAACCTCAAAACATTTCTCTGTGGGGGAGGGGTAGTGATTTTCCTCAGATGACAAGCTGAAAGTGGCAGTAAACTGTTATTTTGAGGACCTAGAATAATCAGACTTCTGCAATGGATAAAAGCGCTGGAGTATTGCTGGACTAAGTGTATTGAACTACATGGAGACTATTTTGAAAAATAAAAACAATTCCAGAAAGAAAGGTAAGTCTTTCATTATCAGGCTATAAACTTTTCAAATTACCCTCATAATACATTATTAACCAATTACCTGATTATCACAGTTTTTTCAGGTAGAGTCATCTGTTTTGTTTTGTATTGCCCTATCCTGAATTACTGAGCGGAAATGTAAACATTCTTCTACTTTAAATTATTTTAAGTAAAGCCACTGTTTGAAATAAAATATTGTGAACTTCAGATTTGTGACAGCTTTTTCTTTACATGTGCAGTTCTCTTATTTCCGTTGTCAATTTGTAGCACTAAGTTATTTCTGCAGAAGCATCTACATATTGTATACCAACGTCCTCTAATTTATTTATTTATTTTCCCCGCATGACGGTTTCTAGTGTTACATTTTTAAAAAGTCACTTTTATATTTAGTTATACAGCAGAGAGAAAGTTGTTAAAACTAAGGACCATCATTAGTTTGGATATACAAAAATTCAGTTAATCGAAGACAAAAAAAAAGCTGTAATATAAGACAGTGGTGGCCCGTGGTTAGGTTGCACAGTTGTACAACGCCCATTAAATCCTGAATTGTATTTTAAATTTAGAATTATGAATAAAACAATAACTAGTAATAGTGTTTACAAGCTGAATCTTCATAATTAATCATTTGCCAATTGAAAAGCGCAGAGCAATACTAAAAACTGTACACACTTGCCACGGTGTATGCACCAACTGTGACACGATTTGTATATGGAGAAATACAATGGAGCAGTGCTCTGGCTGGCTAGACTCGGGTGTTCCTATTACAACGATATAGCTTCGCTTGGTGTGATTAGGGACTGCAAACTCCGCTTGTAGGTCACAGCACCACCTGTCTGTTTTTTTGTAAATAACACGTTGTTTCGCCAGGTTGGAATTTGTAAGGTTCTGTTGTTATGTTAGTTGAGTTAGTTAGTATCAGTCGAATTTTTTGTGAAGTTTGTTGTTAGTGTCAGCTCAATTCATCGTTAAATTAAATGTAAATAATAGTACATATAATGTGTCATAGTGTAAGATATTTATTATATTTAACTGGTAGGATGCAATGAATTCTATCATAAACTTAATGAAAACGCTGTTCAGTTTGAGGAAAACATTGAACTTACAGAAGAGTAGATAGGCCTACACCAGACCTTTTAAATTTTAATCAAAGTGTAAAATCAGGTAATATAATATTTGATTGTAAATTTAAAAAAGATTTATTCAATAAATATTCGTGGTTATGTGGGTGTGACACTAAAACACACATTGTATTATTTTGGTTTCCTTGTGTATTGTTTGGAGGGGAGGAGACTTGGACATTTTCTATTCAGAGAATAAAACAATTTAATACCATCCAACCCAACTGCAACCCTCAAATTTTTCAACCACCAGCTGCCACTGATATAAGACACGACAATATGGGGTAGACTGCATCTGGTGTTTAAAATACATTCAAGTGGTGCAAACTTTGACATTACCATGAGAAATTTCATTAATTTCTCTACTAGTTACTACTAGCAACGGACAATCGCTGAAGTAGCTTTTTATATTTTTCATTTTTGAATGATAGATTTAAAATGATATAACTTTTATTTTGATAAGTTACACACAATTTTTGTTTTTATATAATTGTAAACTTCATTTTGTATTAAATTATTATGTTGTGTTGTCCATGATGTGTCTGTATGTAAAATACTATACAATTCGATTTTCGACTTTGTAACCCTAGGCTGTAGACTGCTCTGATAAAGCTTACATAAATAAAGTAAAGCTAGCTGAGGTACAGATAAAATTTTATCTACAAATGAATGTCCTAAAGTCGAAGAAATACACTACTTACTTTTCATTTTAACCTCTTTAAAATATTATATTGCATGCTAAAATATTTCTATTTTTAAAATCACTGAATTTCTAAGTATTGAAAGTACAGTAGACTCTCGATTATCCGGCCTATTTTTGAACCTATGTGGCATGTGCAAAACACAAGTTGCAACATGAAAAGCGCAGGTTTCAGCCCTCCCTGCTACCTGCTCTTTGTTTCGTCAGTTGTGTATCGGATGTCAACAAGTACGGGATACGTTTACCACAGTAAAATAAGTTTAAATAATTTTTTTAAGAATTAGGCCTACGTTTTACGTTAATGCTTTGTTTATTTTATAATTGTATGTATTCATACTGTGCACTGTACGTCATTTTATGTTTTCTGCAATTAAGTTAGATATTATAAGATTTATCTTAAAATGTGTATACAATATTTGTATTCTTGGACTTCCTTTTTTTGTAATAAATTTTTAAAACGTACAGCACAGTATGTAACAAACATTTATAAAGTACTGGCCTGTACTAAGAGGTCAGAAAATATGAATAAGAGCGGGTTTTGGTATAAAAAGTGTCTTTTTTTAATGGTATGGGTGGGGCAGGAAGTGAGTAATTATAGAACTCTGGCTTTTTTGTTATCCGGCCTGCCCTTTCGCCATATTAGGCCGGATAGTCGGGAGTCTACTGTAATATTTAATGGAAGGGGTTACATAATTTTTTCTTCAATGGTTTAGTCCCATTTTCCGTTGTTTATTCAAAGAGTGTCTCAAGCACTAATTCTAACTCTGAACTGAGTGATTATCAACAGTTTAATAGATAACATAACCAGTGGCGAAGCTAGTAGTTAATGAATGGGTAGGCAAAAGTCTTACCTTAAATTTTTTTGTAGAGTAGTTCAACACGGCGAGTTTTCTTGCTTGCAAAATTGTCAACTACACGGTCTTTGAACAACTGGTCACTCATCAATTCCTTCACAAATTTTTTTTCAATAGCAATGGTGCTAAGAGAGTTAAGTCTTTCATTAGTCATCGTATTGCGCAAGTAGTTTTTTATTCTTTTCAAAGTACTCATACTCCTTTCTGAAGAAGCCGTGGTAACAGGAAACGTTAAAATCAAACGAATTAATTTTGAAACTTCCACGTACACTGGTTGTAAGTCATTAAGAATTATAAAATGTAAAAGTCTTTGAGGGAACAAATGTTTTCCAGTATCTTAGTAAATGTTTTTTAATTCATTTTCCAGTCTTTCACTATTGAAAAAAGGGTATTTATTTATAAGGCTGTTCAGTTTAGTAGAAGGAAAACTCTCTTTGTAAGAAATGAAGTGATTTGGATCCAACAACTCAACAAACTGGATACTTTCAAAATCACTGAACCGTACATCCAGCTGCATAATCAAAGTGTCAAGAACTTCATAAGTTAACGTTTTCAGCAGTTTCCTGTTACTGTCATTTATATTTACCTCGCTGCTTATTTGGTGACATTTTTCAATACAAGACGACACAGTGTTTTCTGAGCTCATGTCCTTGAGGATAGCAGTAGTTTTCTTAATTTCAGTGTTGCACAGAATTATATCGGAGATAGTTTTGTGTTGCAGTAGAGAAAAGAGCCGGTCAGTATAAACGAATATTTCCCTATAAAAACAAAGTAAGTAAATGAAATGGGTCTTTTTGAGTATGTTAAGCAATCCAACAGCAGAATTGTACGAATCACTATCCCATCCTTCATCATTCTCTGTAATGTCCTCAAAAATTTGTCTCAAGTCACCATAGTGGGAAAAGATGGTATGAACTGCTCTGGAATGAAAGTTCCAACGGGTAGTGGATGCTTGTGGAAGTTTAAATCCTCTAGATTCTAAAAGCTGTGATCTCTTTGAGGATCTACAAAAAAATGTGTGAAATGCTGTCAGATTGTGAATGAAGAGCCTAACCGATTTTATTGTTTTAGTGCAATGAAGAAGTACGAGGTTTAATTTATGAGCATAGCAATTTAGAAATAATGCTCTTGGGCAAGTCTGTTTTACAAAGTGCTGAACACCTCCATGCTTTCCAGCCATTACAGAGGCTCCATCATATGTTTGACAGACTACCTTCTCAGTTACACCCCACTTTTTTTAAAACGTCAACAATTAATTCTGATAAGCCTGATGCAGTCTTATCTACTGAAACATCATAAAACCCAATGAACCATTCTATTGGACCTTCTTTTGAACAAAATCTAAAAATTATGCTGACTTGAGATCTACTTCATCTGCCTGAAATCTAAAGTTTCATCTGCCTGAATTCCAATAAAATTGCAAGAATCTAACTCCGCCTTAATCTTCTCTTGAATTATATTAGTTACAGATTCAACTAATTCATTCTGAATATCGTTTGATGTACCTTTAAAGCCTGACGTAGACTGGAGATGATCTCGAATGTACTGCTCCTGCTTAGAAAGAAGATCTAACAATTCTAGATAATTACCCCGGTTGACTGAGTCTTCCCCTTCGAAATTACCTCGAAATCCAAACTCCTGTTTCCCGAGAAAACACACAATATCAACAAGTCTTTCAACAAGAAGCCTATTTTGTTTCACGACTTCATTATGTTTAACAGGTTGAATTCTAGCCCCTTCAGAAAGAGTATGTTCAATCCTCACGCGTCCCAGCAAACGGTACCGCTCTCCATTTTGAATATGTTTATTTGAATTCTGGTGTTTGTCTGGCTTTCTAGGAAAGGTTTTTGTTACCGTCACTCCATATAAAATCCATTCTTTTTCATCAGAAAACAAGATACATGTATAACAAAAAAGTCTGTTGGTTTCGGAACAGCCTGTTAACCACGAATATCGCTCCTACCAAGAAAACTGAAATTTTCTAGATACTTTACCATCAAAATGTTTGATTTCTAAATTAGGCGTAAATCTCTTGTTTTGAACACCACATTTTTCTTCGTAACTCAAAGAAGAAAACGGCTTACTTTTTAATAAGTTTAAAAGACCTGACAAAGTATTAAAAGGACCGCGTTCACTCATTTCGGGGGACTCACTTATATTCATACACAGTAATATAACTAATTGAACTTCGAAATTTATAACTTGATTAGTTTCTATATATATGGTTAATGTCACAAATAATTTAAATGACAGTGTTGATCATCTATTAGTTCACCGGAATCACAGGCACACGTTTAATAACCGCACAAAATAAACACGATTATAAACAACACAGCGCGCTTTAAAACTCGCACAACAGCAGTGAGACATGCCTCAACGCTACAGTGTGTGGAGCGCTGGTCAATCCCCCGCTCCCCGCACTGCCCAGTCACGGCCAACACATTGCTTGGCTACGTGCTCAGAGCGCCCGTGCTCTGAGCGCCAACGATGAAATCGTGCTCTGAGCGCCGATACTGATAAGCCCGTGTTCTGTGCGCCGAACTTATCTATACATCATTAGACGCGGTAACACCTGGCTGCATATCTCTGTCCGTCCGTTGTTGCCCAACTCCGTTGCCAACACTGTGGTCCTACAAAAATGTGTACAAAATTCATTGTATATGGACATTATCACACCACTAGTAAGCTCTCGCAGCTGCAGAACTCTGTTTTCAACGAAATACTGCACATTTATTTAAAAAATAATTTTAAAAAATTGTAACAAAAAAAAAGAAAAATTCTTAAAAATAGGCATATGTTTAAGAATCTTATTTAGCTTAAACGAGGTTCTTCGATAGTTTAAGATCTTCGTTTAAGCAGGGTTCTTTGATATAGCCAGACTCGAGCCTGGATGAAATGTTAGCGCAGGTTGAGATCCTATCTGGTATGGAATATTCAGACCAATGTTCGGATTCATTTTAACTACGTAGAGAAAAATTGTATCGTAACTATTGTATATACTGTGCCCATTCCATTGCTATAGCCAAGACTGAGCTTAACAGTCAGACTTTCTGTATATCATAGTATCATGTCAAATGTACTGGATATATTTTCTTTTCAGTTTAGTGTTGCGCGAATGCCCTCTACTAAATTTCATACCACATTCCATAGATATCGAACCGTACAACTCGTTGCATTCTTGATGAATTAACATAATGCTTGTTAGGTAAGGGGATAAACGTTCTTAGTACGAACTGATGTCAAGGTAAGTAAAAACAGTATTAACAAAAGTGTGAAATAAAATAATATCACAGTGCTATTTATAAATAATATAATTTATTTACTTTTCTTAAATAAATAATCTCCTTATATTTTTTAATATTGCGTATTACGCGAACGTGATCAATAAGTTCGTGAAATTTTTAAATTTCTCACATTAAAATAGTCTGATTTGAAAAAATATGACATTGGTACACGTTTTGTAACAATCGACAAAAATTATAGCCATATTGGATGAGTAGGTTTAATTTGAGTGAGTTGCGTTTTAATTTGTTTGCATTTCTGAACATTTTGCAATCCAGGATTAGAGAACTTGATCAAGTTTTATTAAAAAAACGAGGTAAAGTGGTGTGACATGATGAAAATGTTGCAAACGTTTACGGTAAATCTAGCATGTATGAACGAGAGGTTTATGAATGTTACAACGCTTCAAAGATAGTCGTGAATGAGTTGAAGCTGAAGATCAATAACAAAATGAATAATGTGGTATAGTGTTCCAAGAATGTTTATCCTTGGGTGCTATGATGAATAACGACCACTTTTGGGCATGCTATGTTACACGTCTAAAGTTATTCAAAGGGAACGGCAAGACTAGTGAAAAATACAACCTATGGAAATTACACCACAATAATGCATCGGTCCACACATCTTTGCATGTTATGGTTAATTCGGTGTTTGTCCATAAATATTGTTAGGATATACGTGACATAAGGTTTAGCCCCTCAATATTTTTGTCGAACACCGCCCGAAATAATAATCTGCGTACTCCCATTAGGGATACGGCAACACTGATTGGTTTGTTACAGATATATAAGCTCACAGCGTCCGTTTGTTAAAGTACAGTTTTACTATCATCAGTTTACAACAGGTTTAAAAATCAATTTAAAATGAATGGCCCATTGTCTGACTACGTCACGTAAGAAATGTGATACATTTCGTGCAAAAATTATTCATAGAATGCAGGAACAATATGGAGACTGTTGTTTGAATGAGCGCGTAGATTCCGAAAAGTTCGAGCCTTGTACGATCGCACCCGAAGCACATCTAAGAGCGCCTCTGGTCACATCAGACGTCACACGTCTCATTCTGTCATTCGGTTGATGATGATGATGATAATCTTGACCATGAGTATTACGTGCATTTATTGTACACAAATTACGCGAGCGCGTGCGCTGAGTGGTCTGACACCGAATAAAACTCCACGTCTAATCTTATGTACACATAAACACATACACATACACATTTAACCAAAATAAATGGAGGTACACAATGTGGATTTTTATAATGTCTCGTACACTAGTCTAGTTTTAAAGAATATTATAGTTCATTTAAAGTATAATAATAAATTAACCAAATTTATATTCTATGTATAAAATTTGAGTTTCTAACTACAGTAGAGCTAACTCTGTTGTTTGTACGTTATTTTACAATTTTATTTTTTAATACTACAAAATCATTAAATTCGTATTGACCGTCAATCAATTAATTTTTTCGGTGAAGGGTTTGTGAGGATCGATCAAAAAGTATAACATAAATTTTAAATTATTTGTGTCGACATTTCGACAATATTTATTGTCATCATCAGGACCTGTGTATGAATACAAAAGAAATGTCAAACACAACGGATCAATTATTTGAGTGAACATGTTTGTGTATGTGAGTCTGTCTGTCTATGTGTGCGCGCGCGCGTATGTGTGTATCATTGTATATGTGAAGGAATTGAAACAGTTTGTTTTACATCTACAAATATTTTCCCTAAATGCAACGAGAAAATTATAATATCCCAGAACATAATTTATACAGTATTTCAATTTAAATTTCTCATAATGTAATGGTACTTGTAATAATAAAAAGCAGTAATCAACAATTATATACTGTATTAGAATTGGTTCAGTAAACGTGTATACATAGGCCTATACCTGTCAACATATAGCATAGTAGACATATAGCTAAATACAGATTATAGGGATGTTCAATTATGTAAATAATTAAAAGTTATTTTTATTATGTTTCAATCACTACTGGTATTGAAAACACCGTCATTAATTTAGAGAATTCTAAATTACACAATAACTGTAGAACTTTACAAACTTACATAAGAGAATTTACATACTATTACAAACACAAGTTTATGGTACACCTATCTATCAAGTGAAAATGGATAATACTTATAATCATATTGTTGTAACTTAGTATTTTGCGAGAACTATGTATATACAGGTGTATACAGAGTACTATAGAATATTTTAAAATTATGTATAGGCCTATGTCAACAATCACACCCTCTCTCTCACCCATTCTCCCTCTAACTCGTATTCTCACTCGTTCTCTCACTCTCTGTCTGTCTGTCTGTCTCTCTCTCTCTCTCTCTCTCTCTCTCTCTCTCTCTCTCTCTCTCTCTCTCTCTCTCTCTCTCTCTCTCTCTCTCTCTCTCTCTCTCTCTCTCTCTCTCTCTCTCACTCACACTCACTCTCTCTCACTTTGTCTCTTTCTGCAATGGCACTCTAACACTCTTCACATCTCTATTTACACTATCCTACTAACATAAATTAGAGAATTATGTACCAGATAACAGTGTAGACTGTTATCTGGTAGACTGTTATAGAGTTGAAACAAACTGTATAATAACACAAACACATATAGAATAATACACACATACGCGCGCGCGCACACACTCACATACACAAACACGTTCACTCAAATAATTGATCTGTGGTGTTTGATATTTCTTTTGTATTCATACACAGGTCCTGATGATGACAATAAATATTGTATAGTATAATTTAATACTAATGTTACTTTAATTACTATTATATAATTTGTATTATTACATGGGTCATCAATCGTTTAACAGGAACGTCAATCGCGTAACACAAGTAGTTATGTCGAGTTTAATAATGACTATGACTCAAGAAGCGATTAAAGGTTTTGTCAGGTTCGTTTATTTACCAGACATTTGAGTTAACGTTTAGACAAAATTTACTGTCATCACGAGTAGGCCTACGTAAATACGCTCAATACAAAAGGGATTAATTGCCCTACACCTGAGTGCTGTATTTTGTGAATGTGTGCGTATTTGCTACATAAAGATTGATATAATTACTCATTCGTAATGGGTTACTCATACCATTGTTATTATGCGTATTCATATTGTACAATTATAACATCCGACACATGTTAATGGTCATTATAGGCTACATATTAATTAATTTTGTATTGCCCGTATACGCGACCCCGCACATGGTGGTGATGGTGATGATGATGACGATGATAATGATGGTAGTGAATGTTGCCAAAACGTTGAGACTGTTTTAAAACTGTTTATTCGGTCCCGTGGCCAGAGCGCCCATGCTATGAAAGCTGTAAATGGACTACTACTTCAGCTTACTAATCCACCATTAATTGAGCCCCTTTGTATTTTTAGTTGACAGACAATAAAAATTGTAGCTGAAAATCACATACAACATCGTAAGCTGTCGGTTTACATTAATGAGACAAGTCTTTTTAAAAAGAGTGCGATGTAGAAATGCACCAAGTTTATTTGAAGGTAATTAAACTTATATTACTAAGTACTTACATATTTTTGCGTTACACACAGGTTGGTCTACGGGTTCATAAAAATACGTGTTTAAGGGCACATATTGTGTATTTACATAACCGTAAACCGTAAATAACATTACATGAATTTGTGTAAATTTAGACTAATGGTTTATAATCTATTCGAGTCAGTAGTGTCATAGGCCTAGTTGTTCGGTCACTGATCTCTACCACACTACCTGAGTGGAGTCGTAGAGTGTTGAAGATTATTGACTAACCGCTTTCCTTATTCGCACTCTTTCATTAATTGTAATTTGACATTTGGTTGTACGCACAGTACTGTTACTTGTGGTCAGTTTTGAAGTTTTTTATCTAAATGGAGGTTATTACATCAACTAAAGGGAAACCTCTGATTCATCGTGAGGGCTATTAATACAGAGCTAAGTTCAAACAAGCATATTGCATTCTAGTTGTGTACGAAATAGAAAACATCAGGTTAACGAGGGCTCATCAGAATAAGGAACGGAATCATCGTGACTTCACAGAAGCAGTGGTTGTGCGCCAAATTTAACAGAACCAGAAGTAGCAAATGCATCAAAAAAACAGCGCAAGGAGATGTTCATCAGGTTCCGGCAGAATTTCCAATCAGTTTCTAATGAGGATCTCGATATGGTAAAAAAAGTACTGAAACACAATACCGCGAAGTGAATCGTTGTAAAAAATTGAGAAAAGCTCTAGGAACTATGCAGAATCAGACTAACAGTCAAGAATTTTTCCTCAACGACTCTTACGAAACCTCTTACGGAACACAATTTTGATCACCAATTTTGAAAGTAACAATAAGTTTGGAAAGGGACAGAACATTTTTTTGAAGATTTGAACTTTTCATTACCTTGCCGGAACTTATAAAATTTTATCGAAACTGAACACCCAATATATAGCCTAAAGGATACTAGAGTTAAGCCACTGAAACGACTATTTATCTCACAGTGTGTTAGCTTACAAAATAAATAATACGAAACTTATCTTAAAAAATTTACTGTTCTGAAGGAACTGGTATAATGTCAACTATAACGAATGTTTCTGCAGCAAAATTCAAAATGTACGCTTCGTCGGTAATTATAAAGAAAGTGAAGAAATACTTTCGACATGCAGGATGGTTGCAGCCATAGCTGTCAGGTCTGTTTAGATATTTCAATACTGCTGTTTGTGATTGTGGAAATGTGTCCGAATTACGCATGTTGGTTTTGGCCTATGTCGTATCGTAAGTGGTTGAACAATCAAGATGTATTGCTTTATTTATAGAATGTTCTTAGAGAAAGATATAAAGTGTTCTAAGTCCTAGTAAGAAGACATTTCTACGCACTCTAATATATATATTTATTAGAGGAAAACTTAAAACTGCTAAAAACTGAAGCAGAGAACTACAGCTCAAATCGCGACTTTTGAGGTAGGTCTTGCGAACAGAAAAGAACTTGACTAACTAAAATTCTCTTTATAAAAATCAGGAAAGAATTAGAAAGAAAGAAAACACGACGTTACAACTGGCTGCCTAAAATTTAAAATTGTTAATGACTAATTTAAAAACTAAAAACTGAAAGCAATATTTAAAAACTTATTTGAATATTTAATTTTAGAATTAAAACAATATTTTTATCACACCTGCGCTTAAGAACTTGTTTAGCTTGAGCGAGATGTTCTATACAATCATCTTTGTAACAAGACGCTCAAACCTATCCAGCACCGGTACAGAATATTAGAGCAATGTTTAGATTTGCGTGAACTATAGAATAGACAGAAACTTATAAATTCCCTTTCAACGTCCAATTCCAGTCCTTAAATCGAGTAACCATGCTTTAATTTGTATGTAATTGGACGAAAGAAACAGGTCCTCAGATTAAAGTCGACCGTTTGGCATTTGTCTGCCTGCAGAAATGTAAGATCTTGCCGAATTTAGCCTGAATGGAATGTTAACCATAATTCTAATGCATCCTTTACTACGACAAGTTTCTTGATTTGGAGCACCAAGATCCAAAATTGAACTCAAAATTGTAATAAAATTTTAAAAATTTATAAGACAATCAACTGAGAAATTTTATTCAGATAAAAAATGCAATCTGTAATAGATCTGTTTGACAGAATTAATATCTGTCAACACTCCTTACAAATTTTGGATCGCTTTCAAAAATTTGTAAGCTGTTAAATTTGAAATTTTCAGAGGACCGATAGTGTTGGTTACGGAGTTGGCGAGCAGCGAATAGACATATATAGCCAGGTGTTATCGCGTATAATTTTGCATAGATAAGCTCGGCGCTCAGAACACGGGTTTATCAGTCTCGGCGCACAGAGCACGATTGCTGCGTTGGCGCTCAGAACACGGGCGCTCTGAGCACGCTACGCATTGCTTACATACGATGTATACAAAAAACGCTGAGGCAGGTTTACGTTGCCTCATTCGCTTTAAACGATGTCTGCTGTCACTTGTCACCGTCTAGCGGTCGCTGAGTAAAGCATGTAATTAGTAAATTCGACAATTACAGTAACAATGTATAATCTTTACGTTACATACTTCGTACGTATTTATAATTTTTATTCTACAGAATATTTTAGGGTAGGCATTGCCTCAATTGCCTCCATGTAACTTCGCCACTGAACATAACAGTTGGTATGCCCACTTCAAGTATCGTATTTGTGATTGCAATGTACACATGTTACAATGTTAACTACAATTACTTTGACATTAAAATGACACTACGTGTTCTTACAGGAAACACGTGTATAAATTGGTGTTTCATATTTTCATATACAGGGTGATTCTAGGCAGTAATACATTGCAGCATTCTAGGAACATGTTGTAAAGTCCTCAAAAAATTAAAAACATATTGTATATCTCAACAAGGTGTATTACCAAGATATTTATTCTTAATATAGCTTACTAGTTACAATTAATTCAATGCATTATGTTTATGTGACCTCTGTTTTGTCAAAGGCATCATTCAGATTGGGGAACTATATATTGTATTACATAATCATATTCCGCCTAACTGAAAAATACCAGTTTCTAATAGGAACAACCAGAATTACAAAAACATATAGTAGTACAAGTAACTCTACTTGAAAGTAGACTGGGAATTACAAGTAGAGTAATTCCCAGTCTAATTAATTCCCACTTCTCTTGCAACATCAGCAATTAATCATACATTTAATTAAGGAAGTTGTGTTAATGGTTATAATTACAAACAGAATTATCACTGTTGCACAACACTATAGAAAAATTATTCTGTTAGCGCTTTTAAGCTTCACAGCTCATCGTCAGGTCGGAAACAACAGTGTTGTGCAACAGTGATAATTCTGTTTGTAATTAATCATACATACAGTAACCGACGGATTGATGGAAATGTACCAGGACAGTGGTCATTATGATCACACATTCACATACCGTTAAACTATTCTTTTTGAGGTTCGGTGAAGCTGATGGTTTATTGGTAGGCACCTGGTGAAGTCATAACAGCGCACCAGAATGATTACAAAATCTCATCATAAAAGCTTGCATCAACTATTAAGAATAGTCCTGACGCTACACAATGTGCTACGAATTAATCGTCTTGAATTCTACATACTACAAAATGTAGGCCAGGGCAGAAAAAATTCGTAACATGTACTTCGAATAAATTGTATCTGATAATGTATTATCAACATATACCTATATAATAAACTATAGTGACACATATGTTAACATTTTGATGCCTGGACCTTAAAATGGCCACCCTTCACCCACGCCATAACTTTTTTACAGTCATTTAAAGAATGTAGCTTCTGCAGTATACGGTGAAAGTACACATTACCTATATCTTCATAAAGATGTTCTGCCTTCAAACATACATCATTGTCTACCCACAAGATATGTGGGTCTACCCACACTCCTGTGTCCTATAGGTTTGTATTCTAAATGAGTTGGCCAGTCTGGAATATGACATTCTTTCCATTGTTGTTTACAATATTTTAGTTTTTCATTCACGTTAAAAATTTGTAATTCTGCCCTTGTGGTCTTATTCTTTATACGATCAAGTTTAGAAAACCTTTTAACTCCTCGTAAGATGTAATTTCCAAAGTCTGTACACTTCACTTTCTTGTTTCTTGGTTGTTGTCCATAATTCACACCCGTAGGACAGTACAGTATGAGATCACCATAACTTTGTAAAACTTAAAGTCAAATGCTGATAGTCTGTACTGCAAGCAGTGCTTGAGTTTGGATCTCAAGTATGTGGTTTTCAATACATGACAGTCACCTTCAACGGTCGTCTGTTTACAGTGCTGCTCCCCTGGTGACCATCAAAGTGACATGACACTCCAGGCCGCCACACTTATGTAGATATGAGCATTTGGGCAGCAATCCGATCGGGCCGAGAACTTGACCAATCTCATTGTTCGCTTGTGTCACCAGTGGTTCTCAAGTCACTACATCATGTATATCAATCATCGAACTCCATTGGTGACATAAGCAAGCAGTGGGATTGGTCAAGCTCTCAGCCACTGCGATAGCTGCCTGAACACAGACGTCGGCGTAAGTGCTGTGTTTGGAGTGTCATGCCACGAGTCACCGCGTGAGCAGGACTGTGAACAGCTCACTGAAGATGATGACTACTGCAGCTGCAGTTCAAAACTCTGGTGTTTTAAGAAGAGGATGGCCCAATAGTCCAGAAGATAATTCTACTGAAACATAATCAGATTGGACTTCGAGATGAAGCTACATAGTTTGATACTGTTATGGCATTATTTGTTGGACATTGTTACAATATGTGTTCAAGTATTTAGGTTACAATGTTAGCTAGTATGTTTACACAGAATCCAGTTTTCATATAACAATAATTTAAACAATTTAACCACTTTACGTTTTGCTTTCAGTTAGTTTTGAAGTACTTAACAATAGTTGTTCCTGTAGTATTTAATAATAATTTGTTATTCATGGTATCACTGGCGTACGGGGGGGGGGTCAGACAAATCAATCCTCCCTCCCACCGGAGAAATTGAAAAGTTTAATTGAAATTCTATAATCACTTAACGTAGGCCTGTTGTTAAGCAGTTACTTGCGTTAAAAATAAGGCTTGTAAATAATTGTGTAAATAATTACATGGGAAGACTATTGGCTTTCGTTGTCCATGACGTGTCCGTTGAGCGTTTATAAACTAAACTGCTCAGATTGCAACAAATTCTACATAGGCCAGACAGGACGTTGATTCAAACAAAGATACATTGGACTATACACTACACTCAAAGGCACTACACTCCACTACCGAATCCACCTTCGCAAACCACCTCATTGAAGCAAACCACACACACAAACATCGACAACAACATGGATATTCTACACGTACATACAAAAGGCCAAAAACTAGAGACTCTTGAATAGTTTTAAATATACAAACACACGAAAACACATAAAAACGACATCCTAAACGAACAGACACAATTCAAATCGCACGCCGCATTATTCGAACATATCATACCCCACACACAATATCGATCTTTCAAAAGTCGGTACTGTCGCCAACAACAAGGTGGACTTTGCTCCCAGTGGCAGCCTCTGACGAAGTTTGTAATAAGCGAAAACTGGTTCAGGCTATAAGGTAAAACTTTTATGTTTTTACCCATAAAAACTTTGTGTTCTGAGTCGGTAGTGATTTAATTATATGGGATGACTCTAGAATATCTCATTTCCCATGAGGAAAATTGGGAGTCCAACCTTCAGGCTAGTCTCATACCCTCCAGAAACTAGTCTAATCCCCTCCCTGTGAGCAGTTCCTAGCTCCTATTACTGCTTGGTATTCAGACTTGTGTACACAAAAGACAAAAAACTAGCATTGCTGGCATTCAGACACAGTAGAACTCATTATTTATAACCACTCAAAATCAGATGGTGGATGGTATATAAATGCGGTTTAAGTGCATCATACTTTTTTTGTGCTTAGAACAAACTATGTTCTGTGTTTTTTGTGTAACTTCTGTATTGTCAGCTGAAGGAATGGGAAGTACGGTATTGAAAACCATATGCTTGAGATCCAAACTCAAGCACTGCTTGCAATACAAACGGTCAGCATTAGATTTAAAGTTATGGTGGTCCCTGAAAATGAACAGACACAATTTAAATCACACAGAACAATTGTCTTTCAAACAACAGTGCCATAGACAAAACCAGAAAAAACAGCGCTTCTAGCAGGAGTAGCATCTGGTGAAGCTCACAATGAGCAAAAGCTATCTCAGGCAATAAGGTAAACATATTTATTTAAAGTACTAATGTTCCACATCGGAATAGTGTTTATAAATTTTTAGCGATGGACAACAAAATCCAAGAGTTCAATTGGGCAATATTGTTTTATGTTGAATTCTTGGATTTCGTTGTCCATGACGTCTCCGTTGACCAACTAAATATAATTAAATCACTACCGACTCGGAACACAAAGTTTTTTATGGGTAAAAACGTAAAAGTTTTACCTTATATTGGTAAGGTTGAGCAGAATCCAACGGATACAACAGAACAATAGTCAATAAACTCCTACACAAAACAAACAACAAAGACAGAAAACAACAAAAACATAACACTAACATACATCAATAACCACAATGAAAAAATAGCCCACAAATTCAAAAAAGCAGTATACAGAATCGCATACAAAACTACAAACAAAACACAACACACACTATCAAAACACATACACAAAGCACAAAACAAATTCGATCTACCTGGTGTCTACAAACTAAATTGCTCAGATTGCAACAAATTCTACATAGGACAGACAGTTAGTAGCTTCAAACAAAGATGCATTGAACACACAACGGCACTACACTCCACTACCGAATCCACCTTTGCAAACCACCTCATTGAAGGAAACCACATCGACAATAACATGGGTATTCTACACGTACACACAAAAGACCGAAAACACAATTCAAATCACACACATTATTCGAAAATATCACACCTCACACACACAGCATCAATCCTTCAAAAGTCGACACCGTCGCCAAAGAACAAGACGGACAGTGCTCCCAGTAGCAGCCTCTGACGAAGCTTATAATAAGCGAAAACTGGTTCAGGCTATAAGGTAAAACTTTTACGTTTTTACCCATAAAAACTTTGTGTTTCGAGTAGGTAGTGATTTAATTATATTTGTTTTATTTTATTCAGTAAAATCTCGAAAACTTCACTTGGAAGTAAATTTTGTGCAAACACAAAAAAAGAGAGACATGTATAGCTCCCGCCTTTCTTTGAGTTTTTTTTTACGTGGTTTTCACAACAAGCGAGTATTGTTTTTAAAAACATACTGGTTTCCATATGTACTTTTAGTTTGCATGTTAACCTAATAACGTCAACTTTTGGCGTCAGAGACACATATCAGACCTGTACTATCGCTATAAACATTTCTTATAAAAAATATGACAATGAAAAATGATTGCAAATACCAACAAACTATTTTAGAACATACACAAATAAATTATCACGACTTCTAATAAACAAAAATTATATGAGATATTCACAACATATTGATACCAATAATCGGGATATCGAAAATGAGTGTGGGTACGGTACCCTTTGACTAACGACCATCACTCGCTTATGGCTGAAACTACAGTATAAAACATTTCATTATAATTTTAATAAAGAGATATTGGTTGTACGAATTTATTATTGCTGAAAGTCATACAGATATGAACTTACCGTTTGGAGAAAATTCCATAGGCCCAGGGGTGCCGATCCCCCCCCAACCCCTATGACGCCCCCCAATTTTATTAAAAAATCCCCCTTTTTCTGACAAGACCTTTTCTCTCTTTTACAGTAAAATTTCTTACCTAATCGAGCAAAGGCCGGGGCTTTCTAAATCAAAACTTTTACAAAATATTACCTTTTACCGAAACGATATATTGATTGTAGGTAGTTATAAACTAAAAAAATAGGGAGTTTAAGGTTTCCCCGTGTGGCAGCGAGTCGACAGTTTGCTGTTCGATGCTCGACAAGAATACGTTGTAAGTTCGTATCTCTCTGGATACCTGCCTATGAATCAGGCATCACTTCCATGCCAGGCATTGGTTGTGTCGATGAACGCCATTGACTGTAATAAAGTAGACTACGTCTGTTATCCCTAACTAGATTCGGCGGTACAATTCTCTTATATGTTCCTCAGCTTCCTTATCGACGTTCGGCATCCTCAGTCCGTGCCATAAGCCGCCACACGGTGACACCTTGAACTCGATCTGTAGCCTGTTTGAAGCATCGAGTAGAAGACTAGATCCGTTTTTCCGTGCACACCGCGCCTACAGCCTGCTCGAAAAAGTCAATAGGGTAGATTTATTGTGCGTCTGATACGTGTCCGTTATAAAATTTGTACAGTTTTGTAAAATTAGGGAAGATTGTTCATGCAATAGTAAAAAATAAATCCCCCCAAAAATTTTCTAAATGTCGCCAATGGCGACGACACGATCCCTGTAGGCACCCCTGCATAGGCCTATATGAAAAGAAAAATAAGAACCAAACCCACCCAAAGCTATACTTAGCATTTTGGTCAGATTATGATCGCAAAAAAGTAAAAAAAAAATTAGACATTTAAAAATTGCTTTCTTTGTGGCAAATCTCAATTTTTAAATATTTGTTTACATTTTAAGCTAGTAATAATAAGATAAGGTAATATTTTTGTTAACCTACCGATAAACATTATTTACCGAAACATACCGAACCGAATTGTCAGTCATTACGTTAGCCATAACATACCAAAAAGGTTAGTTTTAGTCATGAGTGTCAAACAGACTTTTCACTCAGCAGATTACAGATTTTCCTTAAACAAATGATTTTTATTCGTATTGTTTAAAGCGCTAATAAAATATTTTGGTGATAAAAGTTGCTAGTTTTAAAACAGAGTTCGATTCCCAATAGGAATAGGTCCTACTTTAGGAACCGATTTTTTACGCCTACATTTTTTATAATAATTCACGCAAATAATAACACTAAAAATCACAAATACGTCATCCCATGTCCTTATTTAACAAAAAATAGTTTTTAATATAAAATCTATTTCTTAATGTTTCTATAAAAAATTAATAAACTACGAAAATTTTACTTGAGATGATCATGTGTTTCCGTTTCTCGAGTTATTTCTTCTTCAGATAATTCACCGTCTGCGCTTACTAGAAGAGAGAATATTATTTTATAGTTACAAATTTTTATCGAAATGTCGCAAATGTGTGAACTAAAATGTCCCTAGGCAATAACGCACAACTTCATTAACAGATGGCGATAGTGTGACTACAAGGCGTGCTAAGAATTTTGTTTTCGTAATGAGCGGAAATTTGTATCTCATTTAGGATCAGGATTAGTCTACAAAAGATTACTATAATACAAAACGCAAAAATGTGTTCGGTATTCATTTTTTGCTTGCATCTATTATTTTATTTTTTCCGAAACTTGGTTGAATTGGCTAGGTTAGAATGTCTAACGTTATTAGCTAGGTTAGAATGTCTAACGTTATTGGCTAGGTTAAAATGTCTAACGTTATCGGCTAGGTTAGAATGTCTAACGTTATTGGCTAGGTTAGAATGTCTAACGTTATTGGCTAGGTTCTAACGTTATTGGCTAGGTTAGAATGTCTAACGTTATCGGCTAGGTTAGAATGTCTAACGTTATTGGCTAGGTTAGAATGTCTAACGTTATTGGCTAGGTTCTAACGTTATTGGCTAGGTTAGAATGTCTAACGTTATTGGCTAGGTTAGAATGTCAACGTTATTGGCTAGGTTAGAATGTCTAACGTTATGGGCTAGGTTAGAATGTCTAACGTTATCGGCTAGGTTAGAATGTCTAACGTTATTGGCTAGGTTAGAAAGTCTAAAAATAGTACGCGATCAGTGTGGAAACCGTCGCTCCGCACTGATTTGTTTGTTCAAGGTTGCGCGCTCAGTAGGCTCCGCCCTCAACGGACTTTAGCCGTGCTCTTTAGAATAGGTAACATGATGAATAAATGAAAGGTGGATAAAGAAGACAGTACACAACAGCATACAAATAGGAAACACTATGCTAACAGTAGACTACTGAGAAGCAAGCTTATTTGTCATAATAAAAATGAATCGTAAGTATGACACTCATTAGACCGGTTGTTGCTTATGGAGGTAAGACGTAGACGGTGCAAGAAAGGAACAACAAACACTGAGAAGGTCTGAAAGAAAGACTGTACGACGTGTTTATGGCCAGGTTAAGGAAGAAGTGAATGAAGAGTGAGAATAACCAGGAGACAGATGAACTATTGAATCATGAGGACATCGTTCGATTCGTAAAATAGGCTACAGTGGCTAGGTCACTTGGAGCGGGTGTATGATCAGCGTATTCTCCTACTTCTTCAGCACTACAGCCCAACGTGAGCCATGGTTTTCAAAACCAATCTTCTCCAAAGTCTCCTGTTCGTTGCCATCTCAGTGTAACCCCTCACATCCATTCTTCTGAGGTCTCCTAGCACATCGTCCAATCATCTTATGCTAGGTCGGCCCCTTTTCCTGCTTTCATAGATTTGCGCGCTCAGAATTTTCTTTGGCATACGCTGATCATCCACCCGCTCTAAGTGATTATTCGTTGAACCTTTATGCATCTTACAATGTCTTCGTGATTCAATGGCTCATCTGTCTCCTGGTTATTTCTTATTCTCCATTCGTCATCTTGATTAACCGGGCCATAAACACGTCTTACGATCTTTCTTTCAAACCTTCTCAGCGTTTCTTGTTCCTTTTGTATAAGTGTCCATGTCTCGCGTCCATAAGAAACAACCGGTTTGATAAGTGTCGTATATATTTTTATTTTTGTGTTATGACTAATGAGTTTGCTTCTCAATAGTCTGCTATTGGCATAATATGCCCTGCTTCCTATTTATATCCTGTCATGTACTGCCGTGTTTATGGACCCTTCATTATCTAGCATGTTACCCAGGTATCTGAACTTATTTAGAAGAAAATTAAGTTCAGATACGTGGGTAACATACTGGTAATGAAGGGTCCATAAACATGACGATACAAATAGGAAATAAGGCTTATTATGCTAACATTAAATAACATAACTTAATGAGCTTATTAAGCTTATTAACATTCGAGGATTTCTTAACATCTGGTTTTTCTTACAGGAACAACCCGGACCAGACCCCTCCCCCCACCTAGAGGACCAGGAACTCTACCCCTAGAGAGTTGCCTTCACCTCGGCTAACGAGCGCTTTCTGCCCAATCGCAGTAGGCTGTCTAACTCAGCGTTATCTGAGCACCTCCTTCCGTCTACTCGAGGCTCCTCCGCCCCCACACCTGTGCCGATGTCCACCATCCTTCCAAACCAGGATCCAGGTTACTCCCGGTCTACCCTAACCATACTACCGTGTAGCCTTCGAGTTATCTCGCAAGTTTCAGAGCCGTAAGTGACTATTCTTCCCAAGAGAGCAGAGTAAATCGTTTGTTTGGTTTCGTGTCATCTGTTATTTTCCCGCTCCAAAGCACAGAATTCAGCTGCCCTATCACCATTCTCCCTTGTTTTATTTTGCAGCTGACACCTCAAGCACTTCTGCTATTTCCTGGTAATCTCAGCCTAAAATACCTAAAAAAACGTAATTTTTTTAATAATAAAGGAGTCTACTTTCGTATTGACTCCTTTACCTCCAATAACCACCTGTTCGCTTTTCTCAAAATTTATGTCGGTGCCCGAAGATCTGTATTCCTGTTAATAAATCTATGGGTAGATGTGTCAGGTGTAGAGGAGGTTGTAAAATACTCTTCTTTGGTTTATTTTTGTTGCACCCTAATTGCTTACTTGAGAAATTCTTTCTGACCCCAAACGTGCCACTTTTACCCTAAAGAATGTACTCATTCGACAACACTGTACACAAATTATAGCAACGATTGTAGAGATACATTTTAGGTTGAACTATGGAACTTAAACATCTGTGTGTGTGTGTGTGTGTGTGTGTGTGTGTGTGTGTGTGTGTGTGTGTGTGTGTGTGTGTGTGTGTGTGTGTGTGTGTGTGTGTGTGTGTGTGTGTGTGTGTGTGTGTGTGTGTGTGTGTGTGTGTGTGTGTGTGTGTGTGTGTGTGTGTGTGTGTGTGTGTGTGTGTGTGTGTGTGTGTGTGTGTGTGTGTGACAAGAAGTTCAAGCAGTAAGGAGGAGAATCGCTTAGTCCAAGCGAAAGACTGCCCCCTTTCTATGTCCCAGGCAACAAGTTAATTCTGTTGTCTCCTCATATCATAAATATGATGATCGTTGTCCTTATTCTCCTAATTCGTAGGGTCACTGTGGCTCCTTTATAAAGTTCTTGTACGGCTCCAACAAAAGTATGATTGGTATTAGACTCACCAGTGCTTGCCACAGTGTCATACGCTTTGGACTAATACGTCAACAAGTGTACTTCATCTGTGGCCATATTGGTGGAGGACCTACATCAAATATTGACGGTAGATAGACAGCTGCAAGTTGAGCGATTGGAGCAACATTAAACTATGAAAGCTGAAAACAGGCGACTTCTGAACAAAGAATAATCTGAAGAAGTGACGTTCACAAAAACATTAATTTTTGTAAAAGTATCGGAAACAAAAAGACGGCAAAAACAGAGGAGACAGAGACAGTTTTGCCTACGGAGAGAATACAAAGACAGGACACGTTTATCTGTAAATCTGTCTGTCGATTTATTTGACAACCAGTCGTCCAATATATACTGTACGTAAAATAGTAAGGTAATCACTTAGTCCGAGCAAGAGAGAGAGAGACAGCACTGTGCCTCCTCTCTCTCGGGCAAGTTAATTAATATGCTAAGTTACACACAAACGCACACGACCTCCTGTATTTCGTCGTGTGACACAGTCCGGCGCATCCACCACTCTCTTTTCCTCACTGTGTCTCTTCTCTACTCATTTGATGATGCTTATCTTCATCCACTCATTTATTCAACGCAGTTTACTGTTTGAAGATGGCTTTCCTCGTCATTCTCTTGTTTCTTATTCGCTGTATATAAAACTTCAAAGACGGTTGCCGAAAAACGGCCGCGGCCATGATACCGGTGACGACTTGCTCCGTGTGTACCGTAAACTAATTACTTAATATATTTTCGTTCGTTTGTTTGTGTGTGTGTGTGTGTGTGTGTGTGTGTGTGTGTGTGTGTGTGTGTGTGTGTGTGTGTGTGTGTGTGTGTGTGTGTGTGTGTGTGTGTGTGTGTGTGTGTGTGTGTGTGTGTGTGTGTGTGTGTGTGTGTGTGTGTGTGTGTGTGTTTACCGCGATGAAAATACTGCGTGCGCTTATACGGAATTTCTTTTAAGAGGTTTTCTCTAAAGAAGCGAGAAAACAATTGTGTCGTTTTAGGTAGAAAATTTTAAAGAGCGAACCCCAGCGTTATGTGAGGATTTATACTATGTGGCAGAGTTCTCACTCACGGGATAGGTAAAACTGGTGTAACGTCAGCAAACTACTCTCTGACCTGCAACTTTAGTACGAAAATGCCCGTACATGGTTCCGTATTGTGAGACGCTACACGCTACAAATCGCGGATAACGCACTTCTTCTTACTCCCCTCAACTCAGAGGTTGGTGGGCTTGCAATTTCTTCCCTTCCGAAGGCGGTCTTTTAATCGTCACATACTTAATCTTCCTTCCTTTATTTCATCCGTCTGGGCCTTCTCCTCCCACTACGCCCGTCAAACATTCCCTCGGTCAGGGTGGTGAACCAGTCTGAATGGCGCAGCAGATGACCAACCATACTCCTTCTCCTTTCCGCAGTCAGAATTCCTCTTTCATCCACAACACACCACCGCACACAGAGAGCTGAAGTGAAGAGACAGACATCGCGCGCGCTGATACCGAGCTCTAGATCACTGATATCCACTAAACACCGAGCTATGTCATCGACGTCGTGTTTGGACCTGCGTCTTATGACGTCACAACGTTCTCTCCCGTTTTATTACTCGCACGCTTCGATGTTCGGTTCCTTCTTTGTCACACGTTTCGCATGTCGATCACAACGTCTATTCTTCTTATCCTCAACTCATAGGCCGGTGGGGTTGGAATTTCTTCCCTCCAGAAGACAGTGTCTTAAACACCACATGTCTTCTTCCACATTTTATCTCAACCATGTACTTCTGTCTGGTGCTCCCCCCCCAAGGCTCCTCAATCATTAGGGTGGTCAATCAATTTGAACAACATAGCAGGTGACTAACTATACCGCTTCTACTCTCCGAGAAATAATTTAAATCAGAATCCTTCTTTCATCCATTCTCTTTAATGTCTCATCGTCATTAGTCACTCTTTCTGTCCACGGTGATCTTAAGACCCCAACGTACAGCAGCCATCTTCAAGGTAGCTCCTTTCCAATTTCCTACGGGTTATAACCAACTACGGGTTAATAAAACACATACCACACAAAGGCACCATAATGAACATTCGGAAAAATTTACAATTATACAAATACAAAACACGAAACAAACTAATACCTGAGCAAATACAAATCAATACAAAACATGATACAATTTTCAAAGCACTCAACATCGAAAATACACAAAATACTAATATATACACCACAATCACACACAATAATAACAATTTAAAAAACCGAAAACCAATGAGAAGCCATAACAGCCAACCAGCACACAGGTAGGCTACTCCACAAGATTGAAAATTAGAAAGGGTGATGATGGGATCACTAAGGATCCCGAAACATGTTCCAAATAAAGGGAAAATAACATCTTGAGGTAAAGTAAATATAAATTTTAAATATAATATATATATATAAATTTTATCTATATATATATATATATATAGATAGATAGATAAACGTAAATGAATGATTCAACAGAAAAAGGCAATCGTTGTCTTCTTTTCTTTTTTTTTTTACATCTAGTTTTTAAATTAAATCTTTGAAATATAAAAAGGATATAATTACACTTTATTATTTGACAAAGAGGAAAAAGTACATAATGTAGGTAGGGAGAGTGTAAGACATTATTGAATCATAAAACAGGAGGCTGAGACGTCAAAGACTGAGGGAGAAGTACAATGGGGGGGAGGCTGCAGGGGCTACCTGCCCGTCCTGCGTCTGTCTGCCGCTATTGCCTTTCTTTCTTTCTTTTTTATGTTTGAAACAAAGTAAAGTTACTAGAGATTTTATATTAAAACATAAAGCCAAAGAGAGAGAGAGAGGGAGAGATTGCAATGAGACTGAGACTGCTACTTTGCTTTATTGCTCAAAGTACCGTACGGTAGTAGTTGTAGTACTGTAGAAAGAGCTTTGCTTTCTTACTTGACTTATCTGCCGTCTTGGCGGTATAACCTCTTATCCTCAGCCACAAAGAGAAACTCTTGCTTTTCGGCAGCAGCCGGCTCAAGCTCACTTTAAATCTTTTTCTCTCTCTCTGTGCCTTTGATGTCGTCGACGTCGGTGTGTGCACCAATAAAAAGTCAACAGCCTCTGCTTATTATTATTATTATTATTATTATGCTTCTTTTTCTTTTTCTTTGTTGCTTTTATCCGCTGTGTGTTTGTGAGGGGGGATATCCATTCATTCATATCCTTCAAAACCTATGCGCACCACCACAACGTGGAGTCGCCTCCTCACTGTCTCAACGATACGAGGGCGTTAACGACCCTTTCTTGTTTTCAGTTCTACCACCTTATACCTCCCTCGGTCAGAAGGACAACAGTCGGTATCAAAGCGACTGTTATCAGTCATAATTAATTTTTTATCTCGCATTGATGTAGTTATAGCTCCCTAAGTCAAAAGGATAAAAGTCGGGGGAGAACTTTGATGTGTTCTTTAATAGTGCGGCACTTTCCGATATACTGTCCCTGTGCACCAATCGAATTTGCAAGTTACGCCATAGAGTTTGCATCCTTTATAAGACGACATTACTGTTTTGACTCCACGTTGCCACCATTAGTATTCATCGACCGCAACTTATCAACTTCAACGGAGTCGACCGGTTGTATGCTAGGGAATCGCCAACCCACATTCAAAGTAATATTATGAATATTATATGATATATATATATATATATATTGTATTGCGATTGGTATTATTAAAACTATTTGTCATTAAAATGAGATATTGTACCACTCATGAGTGCAAAATACTGTGTATGCCTAAGGGTTGAAGAAATCTGGGATGGCCGATGAAAAGATGGAGAGATCTGATGTAACGACGGACTTCGTAATAGGCTTTGAGCCTTATACTTGCAAAGAAGAAGAAGAAGAAGAAGAAGAAGAAGAAGAAGAAGAAGAAGAAGAAGAAGAAGAAGAAGAAGAAGAAGAAGAAGAAGAAATAGTGTGTTCAGTTATAGTTTGATAAACCACTATACTGGACCCGGACAGTGCAAACAAACCAAGACGCAAGACCCACCTCGTCAGGGTAGCAATTTACGGGGGGTGGGACGAGCGGCACCAGACCCCCCCCCCACAGTCGGTCACAAGTTGTAAAGAAATTTTGTTAATCTCTTAATTTTCAAGCTGTTTTGTTGATTTTTCAGTTGTGTACGCTAATTCAGTAGTAACATTTTTTTCAAATATAGGTCTACAAAAAAGTTTATTACACAGCATTTGCGTGTGCGTTTGAAATATAAAATATAGGAAAATCAGTTAAATTAATAAGTAGACTATCTTATAAACGATGTTTCAATAGCTCTTATTTTTACTTTGATGGGATTGATTTCAGTATGTTATTACATGTTTTTCAACCACTTTAAAGATTGTAATATTGATTAGCCTTAATTAGTTTTTTCTTTTGTACGAAGCCGGCTCGACCGGACCCCCCCCCCAAATACCAAATCTACATAGTGGAGTAAACAAAATTGATAAAAGGGGCACATTATTCATGAAATCTTCTCAAATATGTGCATATGCAGATGACATTGCAATAGTAGCAAGAAAGTTGATAGCCTCAAAGACATGTATGCATTAATGGAAACAGAAGCAATTAAAATTGGTCTTGTCGTAAATGAAAACACGACAAAGTGCATGGCAATGTCCAACTCAGAGACCAGAAGGGCTCCTCGAGATTCAATGTGAATGGGAAGTGTTTCAAACGAGTGTCCTGCTTTAGTTATCTATGTGCCTTGGAATCAAACGATAATAACATTAGGATGAGTAAGAGAATGATACAAGCGGGAAATAGAGCCTACTTTGCAAATATTACCATCTTTAGAAACAATCTTGTTACAAAAGGTATAAAACTTGAAGTATGTTATATTCTCTTGTGCGACCAGTTGTTTCACATTGATCTGAGTTGTGGGCTTTGACAGACAATGAAAATATGGGTATGGAGAACCATACATGACTTCCATGTTCTAAGATGTATGTTTAACATCATTTTCGAAATAAAATATTTCCTTAGAAAATACTTCTTGCTTCAGGCTTAACCACAGTACTGTGGTCACTAACGTATACCGCCTCACGTTAGCGCACTCGATTTTCAGTGATGATAGCAGCCGATGGCACTGCCGAAACGTCTGGTTTTGCAGAAAACATTGGACCACTGTCAAACAGCCCGAGAAGGAATTTTAACAACAAACTACTTCTTTGTTGCCGATAACGTAGTACACATAGAAAATTACCCCCTCCCCCTTCAACTACCCTTTTTATTTATAGATATTTCATCTACCATTCTACAGTGGATTAGTATGACCTTCTCTTCAGGATACTTTATTTACCAAAATGAAGTACTTTACTCGTGTTAAAACATAAAACGTTGCAGGTAAACTACCCCTTCCCCTTAATCGATCTTCACCCAAATCAATAGGCCTTGAGTTCCCTACAACTCAGGCACATATGCAAAAAATTATTTGATTCTGTTTGAATTTGCGGCAGTTATCGTTCGCTATAGAAAAACTTCTACACACAGACACAGACACTTTTCGAAAAAAGACTTTTCTTCATGTTTTGATGGTACAGTAGTACAATCAGAATCAGCCCTTATCTCGAACACGATTTTTTTTCGCCACCACCATATTTCCATTTCCTTATGGAACATGGAAATAAAAATGACAAAATTCGAGATTCGCTACTGCCCCGCTTTTAGCCTCTATCTGTCTGTCTACCTGAAATGTAATGATACTGTAAAGTGATAGTTCCGTCTGGGGAGTGTTTCCGCTCTTCATTGAGCCGCTGATAAATCGATATGGCAATTGTTGTTCAGTCTCGAAAAGATTCCCATCTTAATCGAAGATGGGAGAATTACGAGACAAATTTGAACAGACAGAAAAAAAGAAAAAACAAAATTTTCAGTATTCGTTATTCGTGAAGAGAACAAAACAACCGTCACATTCGCGTGCTGGTATTGGAACCGCGAGGCGACTGTATTTGACACGAGAGGGCGCTTCATTTGGCTAAACAATACTTTGCTGAAATGAGTTCTTCAGAGAAGAACACGATACCTCCCAGCTGTCATGACTATTCCCCCTCCCCCTTTTTCAGGTTGAATTCTCTTTATCATGACGTGTTGTTTATTTTACAGACGCTAATTATTATTTTTTTGCTCGATAGAATATTATAGCTGTAATTGATTTGTAAAGGACAGGTGGTTTTGAATACGAACGATTGTTTATCGTGTGTGTCTTACCAGAGCAGTATATAGTCGGTCTCGGTCAGTTGCGTCCCGCACTTTCACTTACTGACCGAATCTGTCATTTACAAGCGTTGCTATTCTGAACTTCAATGAGATTTCAATTCATTTATGCGAGTAACCTCTTTCTTCCAATATTCTTGTCACGTTTGGTTAGGTTAGGTAAGGTCGGGTTACATTAGGTTAATTTAGGTTCGGATAGGCTAGGAATGGGTAGAATTATAATGGTATTTCCTGTATTATTATAATAACATGAAAGTTAAATTGATCGCAACTGACCGGGTCGTATACGAATGGGTCGCAAGTAACCACGGTCCGTAATAGTGATAGTAATAGGTGCCCGTAGGTGGTAATAGTAATGGCGCCTGCCGGCTACTGATCTAGAAGTACCGAGCGCACTAAAAAGTCTTGTTGTTGTTGTTGTTGTTGTTATTCTTCTTCTTCTTCTTCTTCTTCTTATACACTTCACGGATTGGGCATTAATAAGTGTATAATGATATAATGATAATCTTCATCCATGCGATTTAAATGCTGCGTCTTCATTTTTCACTGTATTCTTCAATTTTCTCATTTAGTTGTATATATTTCACACTTTCCGTACATCTTTATTTCCTATATGATTCCTTCTTATCCACCCTTTAACCCTTCTTAAAAATCGCAACTCTGCTGATCGTACGTTGCTTTTATCTCTTTATTTTGTAATCCAGGATTCGCGGCGATATATTAGCACTAGAACAGCCGTTGTTTTGTAGAATTTTAAACTTGTCTCAAGTCTCGGTTTATTTTTTAGCGTTCTATTTATAGTCCCACATATGTGTTGAAATCTATTGACTTTACTTTGTATATCTTTATCAACGTGAAAACTTGTATCAAAACCTAAATAGTTAAAATTTGAGGTCCTGATTGATACCAATACTTTATCCTCAATACTTTATCTTTGAGCGTACTGGAAATTTTCCGTAGTGAGCCATAACTTTTGTTTTGTTGGTACACTATAAAATCAAGATGTGTGTTTTACAGTCACCAGATCGACTCAGCGTGTGGAAACCAGTAACGATAACGGCCTGGGGTTATAATGGGCGGCTGAAGCGCAGTACTGGCCACACATCTTACTTATATAGGAAACGGTTAATAAGGCAGACCACACTGCTCGCGTCCTAGACTGCTTAGGCGAGATAAAAATAGGAATCAGTGATTCCTAATGACATGAGATTTATTGACTTTAATTTTAATTACAGTTTACCAAGACACTTGAGGTCCTCGAGTTTCGAACATAATGCGTTCCCAGAAAGGTGTTCGAAACTCGAATTGTCCAAAAATCTAGCGCTGTACAGTAGGGGCTGTTTTTACTGTAGGCGTACTGTGAAGTTAAGGTAGTAGGATTGGTTCTATGAACTGTGATACGCTGCACTTTAATGAAATCCGATATAATTCTCGCTTAAATTTACAACATAACTACAAAAAGGACATAATACAGTAACACGTTAAATTAATCTGTTTCGTACATTACTAAAGTTTATAAGCACTGTTTGTGAAACAGCCTACAGCACAGTGGTAGTACATAACTTATATTGCGATAAGTAGTCTGTAATCAAATATTGGAATGCTTCGGATTTATTAAAGATTTGTTTTGTTTTTAATTCCAATAATAGTTTACTATTGTTTCTGATAACGAATAAAATTAATTAACTGTTTTTGTTGGCCTATTTTTTACAATCTTAAAATAATTTTATCCTAAATTCTAATTACATAAAAATTTTGATTTGTACGAGTTCTTTTTGTCTTTAAGTTTATGACCGTTTTTAATAAAGTTTATATAAATAATTTCATTTCCCTTTTACGATGGACGATGCGATGTCGGTGCTCCGTTCCTTGTAAGCGACGACAGCTGTTCCTTCTAGATAGACGTCGATCTCCTGTTTTCCGGCATTCAGGGTCGTTCTCGGCTTGGGTACTTCTACAATCTGTAGTGAATTAACTTGTAATAGTGATTTATACTGTGTATAAAACTACACAATATTCCATCAATCTTGAAGTGTTCTTTCAATACCTATGCGGACAATCTTGTACTATACCGAATATCACTCGGTGTTTAATGTACTCGCGAACTTTATGACTTGTGCTCGTGCACTTTGGTAATCGTCATAGACCAGCGGCAACGACCACGTGTTATTGAATTCAGAGCTAGACTGAATTACATGATATGAAGAACAAATTCAACTAACGTTTTAGCCAATCCCTCACCCTTCGGGTTCAGTCCAGATAACGTTCTACTTGAAAAATACTGTCTACTGACACAGATAAACTTGCAAATAAAACTTGTCTAATTTTATTACTTTTCTTTAGGGTCATAAAATTTTCTTTATAAAAAAACCCATATATTTAGTTCTTTAATTTATTAACAAATATTTCCACTAGATAGATCTTTTATTCTTCGTATTGTTTAAATTAGCAGCCATACTTACTATTTCTTTTATGAATTTGCTAACTGCTATAATTTTTATTGTTCGACTAAGCTTTTCGTCATCACTGACATCTTCAGGTCTTAAACAACCTCTCTCTCTCTCTCTCTCTCTCTCTCTCTCTCTCTCTCTCTCTCTCTCTCTCTCTCTCTCTCTCTCTCTCTCTCTCTCGTTGTTTAAGACCTGAAGATGTCAGTGATGACGAAAAGCTTAGTCGAACAATAAAAATTATAGCAGTTAGCAAATTCATAAAAGAAATAGATAGATCTTTATTTAAATGCATATTCTGGTGTAAGTCTTATGTCACAAATTTTATTTTCACCAAAGTTATTTAATTTAATCTGTTTTTTATTCTTATTCCGTAATATAGTTATACATACCCGCACACGCGCAATCGCCGTATGCCTACGCATATATTCGCACTACCTCACAACACTAATTTTATTTTATTTGCTGTCAATATCAACTTAAACTAACAAATTTGTTATGTATTTTATTGTTTATTATACAATGTTCGAACATACAGTATTTACCTAAACAAATTTTTATTGCAACATGCTATCATACACACAGAGTTAAATACTTTGTATGCAAATTCCACCTATAGAAATATACATATATATATCTATATAATCCGGAAGGCTGAAGATGGGTACAACATGGTACCCGAAACATGTTCCTAATAAGGAAAGAAATATCTTGAGGTAAATTCGTTATAAAAATTAAATATTATATATACATCAAGAAACGGACTGTAGCAAAAAGTGTTTGAATATATAGTCTATATAGCTAGCACTCCGTAGCTAAATCAATATCAGTACGGCTTGAAAATGTTCCAGGATTACGGGACGAAACGTCAGCAATATAAAAATCAATTACAAGAGTGTACCCAAAAATCTGCTATAACGCGCGCGCGCACACACACAAATGTATATATAAAACGAATCACTTTAACACTTTGCATTCTTTATATTAACAGACTAACATTAATCATGAGAAACCATAGTAGCGGGAACATAAACGAGTATGTGCGCTTGTCTCAACGCTAATTCACTTCCTCACACCTCCGTCATGAAAGTCGGTTTCGCTGTTCGAAAGTCCGAAGCTGTAGTACGAAACTTGAATAAAGGATATCAGTTTTCAATGTCCGAACGAAGGGGCGAAACGCGCAAAAGTCGAGTGTCAGAAAGTAGAAGACCTCTTGTATAACATTTCGAAATCCGCGCTTTTCCCACCCTTACACTGCACTTTGGTTTACTAAAAAAAAATAACTTTGAGATGCGAAGAATTTATAAAACGTATTCATAAAATTATACGGAAAGAATACTGAATTTCCCATTTGTCCTGAGGAAACGGGGAGTCCAACCTTCAAACCAGGAGCAGCCCCTCCTCCAGGAGCAGCTCCTAGTGACACCGTTGGGTTGCATTAAAAAATTAATTACAAGTGATAACATCTGCAGTGATCAGCGAGACACTGATATCAACAGTCAAAAAGTGAACGTTCAGGGTGGAAAGAGGAAGAACAAATTGCAGACTCATGGATAATGAAATCCGGAAGTATCAACAATATGTAAAACACGATTTGTAATAATTAAATAGTTAAGGGCACCCATAAAGCCGGCTGTAGTAACAGTAAAAAGACGGACGTTTTTGAAATGAAGTGTTACAACTGAGCACACTGAGTCTCCCCACTACCCTCACTTTTCCCGCAGCTATGAAGCGGCCACCATAAAGTAACGCGATTTTGTAGACCAGTTTGAGACGAGGAAGGCAGCGACTTGTATCTTCTTCTCTTCTTCTTGAATTAAGTTTCCATATAACATTTTATATACAAGCGCGTTAAAAGAGAACAGAGGTAACTTCATTTTCTTATTAATAAAAATAAAAACAAATATGTTAATTATATTTTAAAAATTGTTTATACCTTTCATCGCCGTAAAACACACACACACACTATAAGTAATTACTTTATGGTACACAGTAAGTCGTCGCTGGTATCGTGGCCATGGCCGTTTGTCGGCAACCGTCTTTGAAGTTTTATAAAAGGCAACAAAAATACGAGGAGGATCGGAGGAGGAAAGCCATATTCAAACAGAAAAGTGTCTTGAATGAATGAATGAATAAGGATAAGCATCGTCTACTGAGTAGAGAAGCGAGAGAGAGAGAGAGTGTGTGAGTGAGAGCGGTAAATGCGCCCGACTGTGTCAGACGACGAAATACAGGAGATCGTGTGCGTGTGTGTGTGTAACGTAGCATATTAATTAACTTGCCCGAGAGGAAGAGAGAAAGCGTGAGGGGCACAGTACTGTCTCTCTCTCTCTTGCTCGGACTAAGTGATTACCTTACTGTTTTACGTACAGTATATATTGGACGACTGGTTGTCAAATAAAGCGACAGACAGATTTACAGATAAACGTGTCCTGTCTTTGTACTCTCTCCTTTGGCAAAACTGTCTCTGTCTCCTCTGTTTTTTCCGCCTTTTTGTTTCAGATACTTTTACAAAAATTAATGTTTTTGTGAACGTCACTTCTTCAGATTATTCTCTGTTCAGAAGTCGTCTGTTTTCAGCTTTCATAGTTTAATGTTGCTCCAATCGCTCAACTTCCAGTTGTCTATCTACCGTCAATATTTTGATGTAGGTCCTCCACCAATATGGCCACAGATGAAGTACACTTGTTGATGTATTAGTCCAAAGCGTATGACACTGTGGCAAGCATTGGTGAGTCTAATACCAATCATACTTTTGTTGGAGCCGTACAAGAACTTTATAAAGGAGCCACAGTGACCGTACGAATTAGGAGAATAAGGACAATGATATTCGTATGAGTAGACAACAGAGTTAGCTTGCCTAAGAGAGAGAGAGAGAGAGAGAGAGAGAGAGAGAGAGAGAGAGTGAGAGGGAGGGAGTAAGAGGAGGGGTTGCAGTGCTGACTCTCCCGAATGGACTAAGTGTTTATCTTACTGCTGTATTTTGAACTTGCCAGGCAGACCGCAAGAGAGAGAGAGAGAGAGAGAGTGTGTGTGTGTGTGTGTGTGTGTGAGTGAGGGAGAGAGGAGACAGACAGACAGAAAGAGGCAAACATACACATGTTTAAGCTCCATAGTTTAAACATGTCTCTTTGTTGCAATCGTTGCCCCGATGTGTACAGTCTTGTCGAAGAAGGAGTACACTCTTTGTTTATAGATTTATCTGTTGGACTCCAGTTACACGGTCCGAAAACTCCATGAAGAATATAGATCTTCGGGCATCGACATAAATTTTGAGGAAACCCAGCAGGTGGTTATTGATGGTAAAGGAGCCAATACGAAAGTAGATTCCAGTTTTATTAAAAAAATGTACGTTTTTTTAGGGGGTCATTGAAGCAGCAGAAGTGATTGAGGTATCAGCTGCAAAACAAAACAAGGGAGAATGGTGATAGGGCAGCGCTGAATTCTGTGGTGCTGTATACTGAACTTGCCAAATGGAAAAAAGAGACAGAAAGGGATGAAGAGAGATAGATAGATACAGAGGGAGAGAGACAGACAGAGATAGACAGACAGACAGAAACAAAGATAAACAGACACAATGGCGTAACTACGGGGTGGGGTCAGGAGAACGAATCCTCCCCGGAACTCTTAAAAATTTCAGTGAAATTCCACACTCACTCAACGTAGGTCTATTTCTAAACCAACAGCGTGGGTTTAAAATAAGGCTTATAAGTAATGTACAAAATAAAATGAATTTTAATGTTTGTAAATTAATGAAGTAAAATTAGAGTTTTATCAACAACAAAATATCTCAAAATTTGGTAAATCACAATACGTATTTGTAGCATAAAAAAGAAAATACCCACGCTCTCTAAATCGAGGGCAGAGGCTATAATATTTCACCGACACACTTCCACTCACAGTACATAGATCACAAGATCATGTCTCGTCTAGTCTAATATCTCTGTGGTTAGAACCATCGCCTTTGCACAGATAAACTAGTAGTTTCTTGACTTTAATTTAGAAAAATGAGAATATTTTATTTCTGGATTTTGCATTTAAAAAATAACAAACAGAATGAGCACTGTTGTACACCACTATAGAAAAACAGAAAAATTCCACTAATAGGGATAATTTTTCTATAGTGGTGTGCAACAGTGTTAATTCTGTTTGTGATTATAGCCACTAACACAACTTTATTAATTAAAAAAAATAATGTTCTTCAACACAAACTATAAGTTGCTTAAAACATTCTTGGGACAAAGTCCTTAAATTAAAATGCGAATGGATGTTGAAACTAGGGTTTTTCGAATAGTCTTCAGAAAGACTTATTTTTATAAAGTCTGTTATAAATACATACAGATTTAGAAGTAAAATGATTCCTAATGACATTAGATTTTTATTATCTTTAATTTGAAAACCAGTCAAACTAGATAGAATATTTTGAAATCAGCGCTTTTCTATATTATTTTCATCCTTACATTTTTTACGTTGGGCTACTCAAAAACTCTGAGACGCAAAGGATTTATTAAATGTATTTATACAGTTACATGGGAAGAAATCTGAATTCCACATTTTTTCTGAAGGAAATGGGGAATGGTTCCTTGAAGCTAGTCTCACCCCCTCCTCCAGCAGCACCTTCTATTTATCCCATTGATGTAGGTCCCCTACCAGTGCGGTCACAGAAGAAGTACGCTCGTTGTTGGTGTGCTTGTCCAAAGAGTATGACACTGTACATCAGTCTGATTGTGGCAAGCATTGCTGAATCTAATACCAATCATACTTTTGTTGAAGCTCTACAAGAATTTTATAAAGGGTCCATAGTGACCGTACGACAGAATAAGGACAACGACAGATCGCAAAAGAAATGTCAATGTAGGCCTACGGCAGGAGCTGAATATTATGAGTGTACTTGGTAGAATTGCCCAGTAGGCTATTGGTTAAAATGATTGGAACTTTTTAAGCGAATGGACGACCGCCGCATGCCCAAACAACTATGGAATTACAAGCCCAAAGGACGGAGAGGTGTGCGGCGTCCGAAAAAGTGTTCGAGTGACCACCTCTATGTCCTCGGGATCGGAACAAACCGTTTTTGGTTTAATCCTTGCTGAAGACGATGATGATGAAGGACAACGATCATCAAATGAGCAGACAATACTAAAGAGTTGGTGGCAGGTGCGACCGACTGTGTGAGCAACAACGAAATCCAGGAGGTCGTGTGCCCGTGTCTGTAACGTGGTATATGTGTCTGTCAGAGTGAGAAAGTGTGGGGGGGACAGTACTAACTCTCGCTTGGACTAAGGGTTTATCTTACTACTGTATACTGAACTTGCCAGAGAAAGAGAGAGAAAGACTTATATTCCAGAAAAAAATTGTAATACTCTTATATCATTTAACACACAAAAATAATACGGAACATAATAATAATACTCATAAACATTTTCAGAACATTTATTCCGTAAAAGATTAAAAATGTATTTAGGCCATACTGCATACATAGTACCCATACAATGTAAATATTAAGTAAAAAAATTCTTTATCGTACCCATGCAAATTAAAAAAAAAATGTATTGTCAATTACTGTTAGAAAGTTTTTGTTTTCAAGTGACGGAGACATAGAGTGGGATAATGGAAGTTAAGAACGATTGGCCCAGGCATTGGTATATGTAGATAACATACTGCTCACACAAGGCTCAAGGGATAAACTGAAGAAGCCCCGTGGTAGAATGGAAAGAGGAATTGGGAAGAAAAGGCTTGGAACTGAATATCAAGAAGAGTAAAGTTGTGCATGTTCGAATGACAGGAGAACAGTCCCTGACAATTGTCTGTGATGGTGAACTGTTGGATCAGGTCAAGGAGTTTTTTGTTTTTGGGTGTAATTTTTGATAGGGATGGGTGAAGAGATTAGGAAATATCAAGTCGTGCGAGAAAAGCAACTCTATACATTATACAATAAACGACTCACTTATAGGAAAAAGGGAAGTAGGTTAGAAAGCAAAACTACAGATATTTAAACCTGTATACCTACTAACAGGAGGATGTTCTGCTCCTGTATGTATGGAGCAGAAAGTTTCACTATCTTTGACAAACACAAAAGCAGAATAATATCAGCGAAGATGAGATTTATCAGGCGAATAATGGGGAAAACAAGACGCATTAGAAATGAGACGATCAGGGGTGAAAGTTGGGAGTAAAATCCATTATAGATTTGACGGAGGTCAGGAAGCGGAAGTTGTTGGGACATGCAAGTACGACGCGGATGAACACGAAAAATAAGACTCAAAAGCCAGAGGGTCCGATCCAAAAGTAAGGCCAAGAATGACATGTCAATCACATACATTCAGAGACTGGGAAAGGACCGTGAGAAGAGTTTACGGAAAATGAAGGATATGTGCAAGGACACGAAGTAATGGAGACGATGGAAGGAGGGTCCCTACAACCCTACGCTGAGAAACAGGAGGGCTAGTAACGAAGAAAAAGAAGTTTTTCTCTTTATTAATTTGGCTTCAAGGTTTTGATTTGAACTCAGCAAAAGCTAAATAAATCGTAAATTTAGGTAGGCCATTTTTGGTTTAGTTACCTTAGTAGTAGTAGTAGTAGTGGCAGTAATAGTGGTACGTATAGCAGTAATAGTCAGTAATAGCCAAATTCGGATTAATAATACACGGTAATAACAGCCTGTGTAGTTATTAATGTGAAAATTTAAAAAAATATTAATTATAGGTTTTGTTGTATATTTTATGTTGGCTTCTTTTGAAGAAACGTATCTTGGGTGGGCGTTCGTCGGACAGACGACTTATACAACATAAGCGATGTGTGTGTGTGTGTGTGTGTGTGTGTGTGTGTGTGTGTGTGTGTGTGTGTGTGATTGCCGATGCCCCGTGTCGGCTTGAAATCAAAGCGGCGCAGAACGGAGTGGCCCGGCCGGCCAGGTGTTCGAAACCCCCACCCCACATCGTCCGTTTTATTGTAAGTTGTCTTGTCTCACCTAGTCTCCGTTTCACTGCGAGAGCGCGCACGCTCGCGCTCAGACACCAACACACACACACACACACACACACAATTGACATTTAGACTGTTTAAGCGTCAAACATTCTATTCGTGTAGACTTAATCTCTCCCCAGTGTATTCTCTCTTTTTTCCTGTGCTGTGCGCTCTGTTGCATCTTTTTACAATCTCAGTGGAAATCAGTCCTTCGATACGCTTCTTCTTCTGCTTTTTCTTTCTCAATTTGCCTTATGGCGTTGGGTCCGCGGCTCATTATTTAAATCTGTAAGTTTTTCTTCTTTGGTGCCCTGTTGTCCGTACGGACCGCATTTCCTGTATGTTTCGCTTCATTGCTTCTTAGGAAATGCGATTCATATATGTGTTTATTTGATTTATAAAGTGTACTCTAAACTTAAATTTATGCTCAATACAGTGGCGGACTAATGGCAGGCAACGCGGGGGCCCGTGTAGGTTCCAATAAAGTTTCAAAAAACAATCATTTGTCTCCATTTGTAGTCTCTTGCTAAACATTTTTTTTGTTCGCTTTTGACCCTGAGATTAGGTTACTTGATCGTCGCAGCTGGCGTAAGCTATACTGATTCCCGGAATATGCACTTTTTTCGATTATTTGTAATTTTGGTATACTATTTTAGAACTTTTATGATAATCTATGGGTTTGACAAAACTAGAACACTGCAATCATTTCTTGTCGAAATAATTTTATCTTCTCTTCTTCGTCTATTCGGGAAGAGGCGATTCACCTGTTCCAGTCCCAAAGGAATACATCCACTTCACTAACGCTTCCCAGGTCTTCCTATACTTCGTTGTCCAATAGGCTTGTATTGTCAAACTTCCTTTGGCAACCTGCCATCTGGCATCCTATTCAGTTGAGCAATCCATACTTCTTTGTTCTGTGCAATACGATCTCGAATATTTCAAATGTTCAATTCTTTATGAATTTCTTCACTGTATAGTCTATCTCTTTGTGTGCAGCCTTTGACATATCGCAAGAATATCATCTCCGATGCCAGTATTGTCGACTCAGACGTTTTTTCGCCCGAACCCAAGTTTCATAACCGTACATCAACACAGGCACAGCCATTACCTTATACAATTTCAGTCGAGTCTCTTGCCTTCTTTCCCTCGATACCACTCGACGAATTTTGCCACATATTCACTGAAATTTAGCCAATTTGTGATCAACATCATAACCCACACCGTAAGTGATGCCACAGCCGAGAAAGCGGAAATGTGACGCCCGCTCTATACCCTTATTATCAAATACAATCTTAGCTCGCCAAGGGGTATTCGCCCATAAATGCCATAGTTTTTGTCTTCTGCACAGAGATTCATGTTGTAATTTGAACAGACTCGCTGTTACTGGAACGGTGATCTCTGGAGCTCGCATTGTTTGTTTTGGATCATCCGCAAATGGCATTGTATTCAGGTATGTTCTATTATTAATTTTTATTTCGGGAACATCTCGTAATTTCCACTCTCTGTGTCATCCGCATAGATATTAAACAGTGTTGGAGACATGCTACAGCCTTGGCGCACTCCCTGATTGATGTAAATCTTTTCTGTCAAATCCTCTTCTGTAGACATCGTAACAGTACGTCAATGTTGGAACATGTACAGATTTTTGTACACTGCGAGTTTGGTTTTCTGTGACACTTCGCTTCTTCCCACAAACGTCCTGTTGATAGCACCGTAAACCTTGCTTGCAACTGAAATCCTCATGTCTGACTCTGACTCAATTCTGCCATCCACACCGAAAACGGCACCTAAATATTTGAATGTCGCCACGTGATCAACCTCCTTAGTGTTGATTACTATTCTGTGTTGTCTTGCTTGCCTACTAATTATCATTGTCTTTGTCTTGGCGGGGTTAATAATCATATTCTTCCTCCTCACTTTTTCTTCACACACATTTATGTTATGTGTTATTAAAATTAATGGTGCTAAACCTCATATTATTAGGAATCGCCCTGAATCTGTGTTCTGAATATGTGAAAACACGTCTTCCTGAAGATATTTTGAACACCTCTCGGTTTTATTACCCCTTCGCGACATTGCCCTAAGAATGTTTTAAGCAACCAATATTTCGTATTAAAGTACGTTATTTTTTTATGTAAAATCCAGCAAAAAGTTCTGGTAAGCAATTAAAGTCAAGTCAAGTAATTAAAGTCAAGAAACTATATAATCATCAAGCATCATTTGCCGTTCACTTATGCAAAGACGAGGGTTACATTGACAGAGATTTCAGACAAGAGGAGCCATGACGTAGACAACCCTCTGTAGGGGTTGTGTGTCTCGGCGAAAAAGATAAACCTACATTAATAGGCTCTACTTTAGTTAGAGGGGCGAGTTTTTGGCGTGTGCTGGAAATACGTACGTTATTTACCGATATGTTTAGTAATTGTCATTATTAATAAAACTCCAAAGTAGCCGGGTATACCGGGTTAAACAGTAAAAGGAATGAGAACATTTGCCGTGAGTTAGCTGGTCCGACCAGTGACTGACATGGTGAGGGAATGTAGACAGGAGTGGTTTGATCACGTAGAACGTGTGGACTCATAAAGCATACCGTACGTAAGTGCAAAATATAATATGTTATCAGTCGAAATTAATTTTACTTCCATGTTTCATAAGGAAATGGAAGTATGGTGATGGCGAAAAAACCGTTTTCGAGATAAGGGCTGATTCTGATTGTACTATCCTCAAAACATGAAGAAAAGTAATATTTTCCGAAATGTGTGTGTGTGTGTGTGTGTGTGTGTGTGTGTGTGTGTGTGTGTGTGTGTGTGTGTGTGTGTGTGTGTGTGTGTGTGTGTGTGTGTGTGTGTGTGTGTGTGTGTGTGTGTGTGTGTGTGTGTGTGTGTGTGTGGAATTTTTACTTCCATGTTTTCTATGGCGAACTATAACTGCCGTAAATTCAAACGGAATCAAACAATTTTTTGGATATATACCTAAGTTGTAGAGGACGCAAGGCCTGTTGATTTTGGTGGAGATCGGTTAAAGGGAAGGGGTAATTTACCTACACTATTTTATGTTATATACAGGGTGATTCACGAAGATATGCAGAGATTTTAGGAGCTCATTCTGCATGTAAAAATAAAGAAAAAAGTTCATGTAAATATATGTCCCCAAACGCTTCGTTAGCGAGTTATGGCTAGCCAAATATTTTACCCTGATTTCAGCTCCTCTGGTCATATTAGGCCGTACTGAAGTTCTAGGAATCCAAATTAAGGGACAAACTTGATGGTTTCATATATTTTTTGGCCTGGAAAATTGAATAAAATAAGTTTCAGAACTGTGACTTTAATAGTTTGGGGGAAAACTGATGAAAAACGCAAAAAATCATAGTCGAAAAACACACTTTCTATTTAACTCAATTTTATTAAGCCCTCTCCTTAAGCTTGTTCTTCTCGAACTGGCAAACCGTCTCTGAAGTAATACTTAGCCAGGCGATCTAGGTGGACGACCTTGAACTTTCGCTGTCCTTCCTGTTGAATCCGATAAACAACATCGTTGATTCTTTTTTCACAGTGTAGGGTCCTTCCCAATTAGACTGCAGCTTAGGTGAGCGACCACGACGGCGCTTTGGGTGGAACAACCAGGCATGATCTCCTTCTTGAAAACCCACACTATTGCTGCGAATGTCATACCGAGTTTTCATTTTATCACTGGCAATCTTCAGCTGTCTTCTTATCAAGCGATTCATTTCTCGCAGTTGGTTTTATAATTGCGAGGAATAGTTTTGTGGCTATTGAGACTGAGTCTCAGGTGATCCAAACATTAAGTCCCCAGGAAGACGAATCTCCCGTCCAAACACCAATTTTGCTGGAGTCATGCCGGTTGTGTCGTGTACTGATGACCATACGCCATGAGGAATAGTGGTATACGTTGGTCCCAGTCTGTTTGGTTCTCGTCAACAACCTTTGGAAGATGCTGCTCAAGTGTCCTATTGAATCTCTCAACCATCCCGTCCGACTGAGAATGGAGAAGTGTTGTCCTGGTCTTTCGAATTCCGAGTAGACGGCATAATTCTTTAAACACTCCTGATTCGAAATTTCTCCCTTGATCCGTATGGATTTCCATAGGGGCTCCATAACGACCTATTTTATTCAGTTTTTCAGGTAAAAAACTATAAATTATGAAACCATCAAGTTTGTTCCTTAATTTGGGTTTCTAGAACTTCAGTACGGCCTAATATGACCAGAGGAGCTGAAATCAGGGCAAAATATTTGGTTAGCCATAACTCGCTAACCAAGCGTTTGCGGACCTATATTTATATCAACTTTTTTCTTTATTTTTACATGTAGAATGAGCTCTTAAAGTCTCTGCATATCTTCGTGAATCACCCTGTATATATTGAATTTTCACTGTGAACACTTACTTTTTGGTTTTGTTTCCCAGACGTTTCGACGTGGTGTTCCTCTTCCTCAATGGGATTTGAATACTGAATGTCTGTACAAAGTAACGGTTACGGGTTGTAGGTGTGTGTGGTGGGGGTTGCTGGTAATTCGAATCCCAGCGCCATTTCCCTCCCACCAGCAACCACCAGAAACAAAACCAAAAAGTAAGTGTTCACAGTGAAAGTTTAATATATATATATATATATATATATATATATATATATATAATATTAAAAAAGTGAATGAAGAGGATGTACAAACAAGATAATTACTATTTTATGTTTTAACAAGAGTAATTTTTTCTATGACGAACGATAACTGCCATAAATTCTAACAGAATCAAATAATTTTTTGCATATATGCCTGAGTTGTACAGGACGCAAGGCCTATTGATTTTGGTGAAGATCGGTTAACGGGAAGGGATAGTTTACCTGCAACGTTTTATGTTTTAACAAGAGTAAAGTACTTAATTTTGATAAATAAAGTATCCCGAAAAGAAGGTCATAATAATCCACTGTAGAAAGGTAGATGAAATATCTATAAATAAAAAGGGTAGTTGAAGGGGGGGGTAATTTTATATAAATGAAAATGATAGTTGAAGGGGAAAGGGATAATTTTTTATATGTGTACTACGTTATCGGCAACAAAGAAGTAGTTTGTTGTTAAAATTCCTTCCCGGGCTGTTTGGCTGTGGTCCAATGTTTTCTGCAAAACCAGACGTTTCGGCAGTGGCATCGACTGCCATCATCAGTGAAAATCGAGTGGGCTAACGTGAGGTGGTATGCGTTAGTGACCACAGTATTGTGGTTAAGGCTGAAGAAAGAGTTTCTATGAAAATATTTCATTTCGAAAATGATTTTAAATATAAATCTTAGAACATGGAAGTCATGTATGATTCTCCATACCGATATTTTTATCTAGCATCGGTGTAGTTATAGCTCCCTCGGTCACAAGGACAACTGTCGGTATCAAAGCGACTGTTATCAGTCATAATTAATTTTTTATCTCGCATCGGTGTTGTTATAGGTCCCTAGGGCAAAAGTATAAAAGTCGGGGGAGACCTTCGATGTGTTTTCTTTAATAGTGCGGCACTTTCCGATATAGGCTACTGTCCCTGTGTACCAACCGGATTCCAAGTTACGCCATTGAATTTGCATCCTTTGAAAGACGACATTACTGTTTTGACTCCACGTTGCCACTGTTAGTATTCATCGACCGCAGCTTGTCACCTTCAACGGAGTCGACCGGTTATGTCAACTGTTGTATACTAAAGAATCGCCAACCCACATTCAAAGTAATACTATGAATATCGTGTAATATATTAAGTGAAAATGTGATTGGTATTATTAAAACTATTTGTCATTGAAATAATATATTGTACCACTCAATATATAAGGTAAAAAAAGTCTGGAAAAGGCAATGAAAAGATGGGGACATCAGTTGTTACGACGGACGACATAATAGCCTTCTTATACTTCCAATGAAGAAGAAGAAGAAGAAGAAGAAGAAGAAGAAGAAGAAGAAGAAATACTGTTCAGTTATAGTGTGACAAACCACTGTACCGGACCCGGACAGTGCAAAAAAACCAAGACGCAAGACCCACCACGTCAGTGGCGTACGGGGGGGGGACGAACGGGACCGGACCCCCCCAGTCGGTCAAAAGTTGTCAAGAAATGTTGTTAATTTCTTAATTTTCAAGCTGTTTTATTAATTTATCAACTGTGTACGCTAATACAGTAGTAACACGTTTTTCAAATATAGGTCTACAAAAAGGTTTATTACACAGCATTTGCGTGTACGTTTGATGATGAGGTGGAGGAGGAGGAGGAGGAGGAGGAGGAGAAGAAGGAGAGAAAACTCCAACTTCATTTTAATAGTTCACAAATATTCTAATTTCCTTTGTTTCTACGATTATTTATAAAAGCCTTGTCTACCACACGGACTAGCTTACAAATAAGTTTATGGAATTTCGCCTAAATATTTTGTAACTTTGGGTAGGAGGCTGATCCCCCCTGCGGAGTTACGCCAATGCTTCTTCCTACCTTCAGCTGTAATTTGTTGGTCCGCGGTAACTCTGCTCGCGGAGATCGAAACAACGACGCGCGGCCTCATACACAATGTCGTTAGGTATAACGGAGGTCAGTAAACAGAGGGGACCAGAAGCAGACGTCTCTCTCTCTCTCTCTCTCGCCTCCCCCCCTACAATTAGCAAAGTCCGCTAAGTCGTCGTCACACTTCTCATCGCCACTTACTTTGTAGTCCTCCTTCTGCCTGCTGCTGCATCCTTGTATTGCATTGTGTACGTTGGGAAATCGATAGTAGTAGACACCGTGTGTGTGTGTGTGTGTGTGTGGGCGGCAGTGGTGGCGGTGGCGGCACTTTTGCTTTTTATCTTCAAGTGTGAAAAGATCTTAACACCCCTCTGCTACTTTGTACGCGCGGGGACGTGCACGCGCGCTCGCGGAGTACAGCCTTTGATCTTTACCGACCACCTCACACTCGCCCTTCGTCGTCTTCTTCTGCTTAAAACGAGAAGAATAAGAGTCGTGGAGGATGTGTCATTAAATACACATACACGCATATTATATATATACATACTGTACCAGGTTCTTCGTCGTCCGTGCAGAACAACGACGCTCACACACACACACAAACACACAGTATTATTGGATTATACGGCTTTGATTTCTATTTTCTGTATTATTAAGCGAGCCCTGCGCTCTCTGGTGTCGGTTGGCAGAACTAACAACGAACCCGCGACCTCTCCAATAATTGTTTTTTTCCTTGTTCCCATAATCCGGTGTACCGACGGCGGCGCAATTTGCGACAAGAGCTTTTTTCAAACATCATTACCAGACGTACATATAGAGTGGATTAAACAAGCAGACGGCTTGGGCTGGGCGCGGCTTATTTACGATCCGCCCGCCGCGCCGTCTCGCCCGGTGTTTACCTATACGTGCATGTGTAAGTTGTAATAATTTACAAAAAGGAATTCTTTGTTGTCCCGACTGCGCTCATAGGCAACTGTCTGTCGGTTCACTGATTCAGTCGCCCCATTCATTCCTCAATGATTGGTCTACTGTATTGCGTGTTCGTGTGCGGGCGCGTGTACGTTGGCACAGCGAAGCACAGGGCGAGGACGGAGCAATCGAAGAAGTCGGCCCTTGCGGAGCACCTTCCGGCTAATAACGACCACGTGGTGAAATTTGAGGAGACGGAGATCCTATCATTTACGTGGCTGCACCGGGAAACGATCGAGATATATGAGTATACACACAGTAACCTCCTCAATAGGATGCAGGAGAGCTTGAGGCTGAATAAGACCTGGTATGCTGCACTAAGAGACCTCGTTGCGTTATCTGAGTAGCCCCCAGTATCTTCCTTTCCCTTCTGTTACCTTCGCTCCTCAGGGACATCCTTCCCCAATCATGTCCTAGCACACTGCTTGGTTTAGTTATCGCTTGCCACCGTCTCGGAGGTTCCCTGCCTCGCGGGGAACGACTGACGCCTCAAGGCGTGTGCCTACTGTGTCCGATGCGGGCGGCAACTACCGTTCGCTTCTCCCCCCAGAAGCAGTGCTAACAAGCATAATGTCACTCAAAAAAAAAAAAAATTAATTGTTTAAAATTATCCGGCGTCTCTGCGGTTAATCGTGTTGGCGTGTCCTACCAAGTCTTTAGGCCCCTGTCTCACGAAAGCCTAGCACTGTTCTCATCTGGCAGCCATCGGGCACGTCCCGGAAGCTGCAATTCAGCCATGGGTGTAAAGACGCTCCACTACTACAACGCAACGCAACTGGCGTTGTACCTTGACCGCCGACGCAGCCCAACTCAACCCCTACGGGATTACAGAACGGCAAGCTCGTCGTTTAATATACCGCCGTCCTCTTCTCACAAAAACCACTAACATAGCTCTGTATGCAGTCAACAAACACATCCCCGATCTAGACTCCTTTCTTCACAAATTACACCGGAAGTGTGCCAGAAATGTCAAAACCCGTTCCACGTTACAATCATCAACGCTCTCATCAACAGAACCACCAGAAACACCCAAAGACCCTCTTTCCTAATAAACCGCTTACAGGCTCTTTCTGATGAACCTCATCCACCAAGAAACAGAAACAGAACCCGAAACAGACGTAGGTATCCCCTGACACATCTGACGATCAAAATTGTTAACTAATAAAGTATAACCCACCTGACTCCACCAGCCAACACTTAACCCATTCAGTCCTCCGCCGCTTCCTTCACGCCGTTACGACGCTACCCGCCATCTTTAGCGTCGTATGCTGCCCGACACATGCTATTTTAGTCTTCTAGTTTGGCAATAAACCACTCCCTACCTCTCCATTAGGCTGTCCCACTACCAATACTCTTAGCCACTTTATAACTCCATTTTCTTTTCGGGTGCCTCCACCCTCTCAACAGCGGGCCTGAACTGGCGTGCGACACCACACATTTCTACACCAACCACCTGAAAGGGACTTGTCCCCAAAACAGCCCGAGACTCGTCTTCATTGACAAGCCTCAAACAACACGAAAAAATCTGGCGTTCAAAGAAAAAGTACCGTGAGGTATCTCCGCTGTTTCTCGGACGCGTCACCACCACGGAGATTAGGCCACATCAAAAACGATGGGCTGAGTAACTCACTTGCTGAGATCCTCTCCCTCTACCTACAGAATAATAGGAGCACACCCATCCATTACCACACGATCTTGAAAAACCTAACGCCCTTAAGAGAGTACGATTCTTGCAGTCATCGGAGTAGTGACTCCGGGCGCTGTTAACATGCAGGTTTCGTGGGCCTCCGTCGCCCCATCAGTTACAGCTACAGCTGGCGTCCATAAAGTTGTCCCTGGAAACCAGGAAGAAATTTATAAAGAGTTTCGTTTGAAGCATATGCACGCGTGGCTCTGAAAGCTGGACTCTGAGGAAAGTGGCTAGGAGCTACCTTGAAGCTTTTGAAATGTCATGCTGGAGAGGGGCCTTAAGAATATCGTAGACGGAAAGAGTGTCCTGATGACGAAGTTTTGAAGAGAGTGGGTGAAAGGAGGACATTGATTGGAACCAATGTGGTTGGTCACCAGCTACGGCATTCAAGTTGGTTCATTACACTAATCGAGGGGCCAGACTAGAGTACATGGATGAGATAACAGAGGGAAGTAGGTATGGGGTGATATAGAAACTGTCTACGGAAGGGAAGGAATTGCAGGCACTTCTTGGTTGAGGAGAACAAGAAGAGGAATGTTCTAAATGGGTAGTAAGTACTGGTTTTACACAGAAACACGCACACAACACACACACACATACGGAACTTTATACTTCATACCGCCTATCTTCAGTTCTCTTTGCTTTGAACTCTCTCTCTCTCTCTCTCTCTCTCTCTCTCTCTCTCTCTCTCTGTTCGCCTCTTGTTCACGGTGTGTGTGTGTTGTGCTTTAATATCATACCTTCTTGGCTTTGACATCGGCAAACAATAATTCCGACTCCCCAAAGATGAAAGCCAGAGCGAGACTCCACATCAATCAACGGAAACAAAAGCTTTTTGTCTGGCGACAACTTACCCCCTACCTCCACCACATGCCACCGCACACTCTTCCGTCATAGAGTGACTAACGTTTACAACAGCTCACTCAAAGATGTCACGTGTCGCTCCAGGTAAACTCCCGTTGATCTCTGTTTCTGTCTGTCTGTCTGCTATCTCTCTCTCACTCACACACACGCACACTGTAGGCTACATATTTTCAAAATTGTTGCTAGTTTTTTTTTTTGTATGCAAATCTTAACGATGAAGGCTTTGCGAGGATCGGTCAAAAAAGTATAATACAAATTTTAAATTTTTATATCGACGTTTCGACAATCTTGTGTTGATCTGTGTTTGGCTTCGTAACAACTCAACAACAATCGTCCTGATGATGACAATAAAGATTGTCGAAACGTCGACACAACAAATAATTTAAAATTTGTGTTCAACTTTTTTGACCGATCCTCGCAAAGCTTCCATCGTTAAAATTGATTGATCGACGGTCACTAAGTAAATGCATTAAGTAAATGTTATTTAATTAAATGCGAATTATTTAACACAGTTCTACGATATTGAGATCGTTTCACACCGCACGTCCACCCCGGATGACATATATATATATATATATATATATATATATATATATATATATATATAAAGTGTTAAGACATACAGAATCAGGAAAGTTGGTAAAATCGGCCAGACTGGAAGGACTGTACAGGTAACTATATCCTCAGACTGGAAAGTGTTAATGTCTGGCTACGAAGGAATGGGTCGGTACAAGGAAGATTATAAACCACATGCAGAGTTCAGAACCCTTTCACGATAACAACCGCAAGGGAAGTAAGATGCATAACGCGCTACGTAGCTAAATCAAAATGAGTACGCCTTGAAAATGTTCCGGAATTACGGAATGAAACGTCGGCAATGTGAAAATCTCATACACGGCTGTACCCCAAAACCTACTACAAGATGGTTCGTAGGCTACATACAACACCAGCACTATTACGTGTCTGATAATCACTGTTCTGAAGCAGTCTCCAGTTGCCAATATATATTGGTTTTACCAGGAGCGGATCCAGCAAGCAACTTTGGGTGGGGAAAAGTTGACTTTTGGGGGAAGGAGAGTTATGGAAAGTTGGACCATTATTTAAAAGCCTAAAGTGAAAATTATAGGAATGAGTGAAGATCATAAATACATTTTGTTATTATCAACGCAATAAGTTTACTGACGTACAAATATAAAATCGTATCTGTGTTTGTCAGTTCGTTGTCCTTTTAATAATATTAACTTACAGTTTAAAATACAAACTACTATGGTACACACTCTAGTGTCTTTCTATAACTATTTCTACGGTATGTATCAAACAAAATTAACATGCTGGTAAGGTACAGTTGATATTTAAATTATTATATTATTTATTTATTATTTTAATTAATAATATAAAGTATTATTTTATTTAAAGTATTATAAAGTAATTATAGAGTAAAACCATAAACCTACATAAAGTGATATATTTTTTTTATTATATTATAAAACGACGAAAAAATTCGTCTGAAGTGACCATTTGGGAGGGAAAATTTTCCCCTTTTCCCCCACCGTGGATCCGCGCCTGGTTTTACTGTCAGCGAACACCTTGTTGTAAAAGAGGAAATAAGGAGGAGAATTGCGGCCAGGAAGGGAGCAAACTTTGACTTGAATAAAGTCCAAAAGAGTAGATTAGTAAGGCAGTCAACGATCTTCAGGTTGTACGAGACCTTAATTACACCAGTCGCGGCAAATGGCGGTGAAACCTGCACTCTTAATTGGTCGGCAGTGGAGCTGATGGACAGATTTTAAACAAAATTTCTTAGGAGGATTATAGGCCCAACATGTAAAAATGTGATATAGCTGCGGAGGAAAAATAGAGAACTGTATTTAGCATGTGATGATCCCAGCATTATCTACTCCTTTAGGATGCAGAGACTGATGGAAGTTTGGCTAGGTCATGTCCTGAGAATGGAAGACAGCAGTACATTCGGAATGCTGTAAAAGGGTTCCCCTGGTGAAATGTGACCTAGAGGACGGCGTAGGATTCGGTGTCCTGAGTGATCTCAAGTAGCTGAGGATAAACATCTCGCTTGCTCAGGACCGATGTGGACGGATGACAGTAATCGACCAGGTCAAGGGGCAGCTACATGCGTCTGTTAAGACAATGTGTGTGTGTGTGTGTGTGCACTTTTAGTTAAAATATTAAATCAGTTCATTTTCGTGTAGAAGTCTGCCAACAGAATGTATAAACACTAAATTTTCTGTAGAGGGTACATTAGTTTCAGAACATAAGGGCTGATAGTTGCGGTGGTGTGGGGCGGGGGTTAAGTTATCACCGGATGCAGACAAAAAGCTTTTGTTTCCGTTGATTGATGCTGCGGAGTCTCGCTTTCATCTTTAGGGGGGTTGCCGCCGACCCGAACGGGGGTGGGGCGGGAGAAACTGTTTGTCGTCGGCAAAGGGGATGGGGCGCAATATTAAAGCGCAAACAACAAACAAACAAACTTAAAGCGAACAACAACAACAAAAAG